>CM031241.1:573855700-575201950 GCA_018340775.1 Taxus wallichiana var. yunnanensis | reverse complement strand
TCCATTTAGCAATCTGTTTAATGATCTCGTAGAATTTTCAGTGAAGAAAAGGTCTTTCCTCACCAAGAAACATTACACTGTAAACTTTGCATTGCTTAGCTTCCTTTTGCTCCTCTTTTGACAAATGCACCTTTGACAACCTGAGATCTTCCCATGACATCCAAAAATACTTGTTTGGAAAAAAAACCAAAAATATTTATTGAATTTTTAACACAAACGATTCCATTGTGATGTTGGGGCATCCTACAACTTAGATAAAACCTACACAAGAGAAGGAAGATTGCGCAAGAGGTGAGGGACATGCACAAGAAAAAAGAATGAGGGCACCAGAAATGAGTGCGTCGATGAGAGAACCATTTCCACGAAGTGAAGGTGTTGTCTCAAAAGCAACATTGGAGAGAAATGCAGGAGAGATTGCTTGAGTGCACATGAAACATAGTGCACCAAAGAAGCCAATGGAAGGTCTCATAGGGGCAAATGAAGGTGTTGTCTTGAAGGTAACATTGTAGAGAAATCGCAGGAAAGGTTCTTTAGAGTGCACATGAAACAGGGTGCACCAAAGAAATATCCAACACCTAAGGGAACTACATAATGCTTTATCCAACATGAGGGAATGAAGTGCAACACTTAGATTCGTTTAGCAGGTCAACTACAAGGGTATTCCAACCTCATGACACATATAATTTCTCCTTTTGTTACCTATTTATTTATAAATGGTATTACAAGTATATAGGGTTTCCACTTTATAGCATATGATTACATGCTTGTCGATGTTGCAAACAAGAGTGAAATACAACACAATACATTTATAGGAAAGAGAAACACACATAAAATTTTAGAACATAAATACAAAAGGTCCAACACTAAAAATCTCTAGTCATAACCATATAGTATCAAGTCTAGGTTGTACATAAGGTTGGTCTACACAAACTCGACTTCGGTTTCAAAGTATTGATAATGAAGCATCTACAATATATGATCTACGTCTTCCACCTGTCTATACATCCAAATCTCCTCTCTTTGATTGCTCTTGTGTATTTGAACTATCCTTTCATTGTTTATCATTGTTGCGAAGCATTAGTGTGTTAGTTTGATTATGCATGGTTAATTGTGAATTAATTAGATCAAAATAATCTCCTATAACAAACCCTTACATCCTATTTATTATTATGTGTATTCCATAACATAATTTAATTAAGGTGTAAATATTAATTGATTGGTGGAGTCACATAAAGAATGATTAAGTGAGCATTGAACAAATTTTGAAGTAGGGTGGAAGGAGGTTTTGATATATGGGTGAGATTATGCATAGACACATTGGAAAACAGTCACAGGTTTTAAAGAACTCATTATAGATGATTGAAGTAGGGGATGATTGAAATTCAGTACTAATGATACCGTTTCTATGACATTAGTCTTACTTTGAGTGTTGGAATGCCTTCGACTAGATTTTTAATTTATAATTATGTTGTAAGTATCAACTTCTCTTCTAGTTTTGAATTGATTGGTTTCTAAGTTTATTTGTTGGGAATTCAAAGTTAGAGTGTATGCGTGGTCTCTTCTTCAAGTCTGCTAGGTGTATATCGAATGGTTTTGGGTCACCTTGTGCCACAAATAATTTCCCTAGGTGCAAAAATCTTATTTCCTAGAATAACGTGGAAGGGATTTCCTTCATGTGGTGTATACATGGTTGATCAAGGATCATATTATAGTTGGTTTCTTGATCTATAATATAAAATTCGGTGAGGACCATCTTGGGTCCTCCGGTGGACTGTAGTAAAACTATGGTTCCAATTGAAGTGGCCTTGAGGCTATCATAACCTCTTAGCGTATTTCATGTTGTGGAACAATTAGTTTCTCCATATCCTAGCTTTTGAAGAAAAGCAAAGGGGACTATATTAACTGTTGTCCCATCATCAATCATTGCGTGCTTAACATAATTATTGTAAACCCATACTTGTAAATGTAAAGTTGGGTCGCCTCTTCGCACAATTTCAGCGTCTGTTGGCATTTTTCTTATATCAAATATGAACTCAGTATCCCTATCTGGCTGCCTTGGAGGGTAGACATCAAATTCTACATGGTTTACTTGTGTTTCCGGAGGAGGAGTGATGTTAATTAAATGACCAAGGCCTAATGCTTCTAAGAGAGCAGCCCTATGGGCGGGAGAGTTCTTCAACAAATCCAAGAAGGAAATGTGAGAGAAGGTCTTTGTTAAGTCATTAATTAAATCGTAAGCGCCTATGGGTTTTACCAATGTTTGTTGAATGTTGTCTAGTTCTAATGGATAGCTTGGAATTGGTTGAGAAGAATAATCCCATGTTCTTGTTATGGTTTCTACGGGTAGCTCGGTGTCTAGTTCTACCAGGCCAACTATCTTGGTTTGCGGTCGAGTTCCTAATTGGGGTGTGACCGGTGGACTTAATGAAGTTGAAGCTTCATGATCGTTATTTCCTATCATAGCATCCTTGTTCCTTCCGCTTAGATCTAACTTGTTATTGTTGGAATGATTTGGGAGTGGATTGTTAAAGATCTTGAGGGGTGCATTTTGAGGGGAGACTGCCCCTGTGTAAGTGTTTGGCGTGGGTACTATAGAATTTGCTAAGAACATATCTATAAAGAGTTGTCTTTGGTCTTTTGGAAAACACTGCATGAATTTATTGTAGTCATGGCAAGTCCTAGTATCATGGCCTTGAATCTTGTGGAAACCACAAGACAAATTGGGATTATAGTTTCGAGGTTGTTGATTTGAAACCTATTATGGTCCGAAATTATGATAAGGTTCGTTGGTTGTTAGAGTTAAAATTTTGAGGCTGTTGCCTTTGGTTTTGACTCTGATATCCAGTTGGGTTTCGATTTAGACCTTGTGTTTGGATTTTCCGTTGTTGTTGTTGTTGTCGTGGTGGACGATTAAAATCCACCATGTTGATTGTTGGAGTAAAGTTGTTATTTCACTGATTATTAATGGGTGGTGAAATGTTTACGATGTTTGCTCTTTTAACTTGATTAGTTAGTCCATCCGTTGTTACCCCACGATTTTTGTTAAGGATTTTGGGTCCTTGATTGGTATTCTGGCATTAGGATAGGCCGTAGTGTTTTGATTGGGAGTGATTAATTTCCCATTTGTTCCATATGTCTTACGACCACTACCTATTGCCGCTTGATCTATCCGGAGAGCACTCTCGAGTACTTCATCATAAGTTCTTAGTGGGAACTTACGGACTTCTTCATTCATCTCTTTATTGAGGGAATGAAGGAATAAATCACATAGTTCCATCCGATCCATGTTTGGAGCACTTTCGATGAGTAGAGAACCACACGCCATCTCGAATAAAATGAGTAAGCAGATTCATTATGCTCTTGTTTAAAATGCAAGAATTCCCTTATTCCTATTCTCAATAGTTTGTTCATAAAAAAGCTTTGATAAACTCACACGAGTTGTTTGAATGAGTGTATCGAGGCTTCAAGTATTCTCGTAGTACCAATCAAGGGCAATACCCTATAAGGTTTTAGGGAATATCTTAAAGAACAACCCCATCCCAAGGGAGTAGTTCTCGAATGGCCGTGGCATAGGCCTAGATATGGGCATTTGGATCTCCTTCCCTTTTTATTTGGGTAAATCGGGAAGAGGCCTTGGAAGCATGACATTTCATATGGTGAAGTCTAGGGGCTCTTTTAAATATTCTGAGTAATTCCCTACCGCATAGGCTTCGACCATTGATGGTTCCTACTGAGGGGGTGGAGGTGGAATGGGTTGTTGATATGGCATAACATATGTATTTGCAGGGACATAAGGAAATCCCTGTGGTTGAGTGAACATCCCAGGAGAAGAGAACATGTCTCCCTGTGGTGATTTTGAATAAATGTTTAAGTAGGGAGGAGCATTGCTCTGGTATGGGTTGTTTGGTGCTAAGCCGGGAGGTATCATATTTTTTTGGAGCGACGTTTGAAAATGCGGTTCTAGTTGGTGTTTCTTTGTGGATAGTTATACAAATGTTGAGGAGACATGCCTAACGTGCCTGCTCCTATAAGGAGGTCAACTTGGCTGGGATGATGTGGAGGTTGGGGATTCTTGTTTGCCCATAATATGAATTTTGATTTTCTTGAGCAAGTTCCGATCCTCTAACTTTCTCAACTAAGGCTGAGATGACCTTGATTGGCGAAGACACAATGTTTTGCCTTAATGGTGGTTGTTGTACACCTTGAGGTTGTAAAGGGGTATGATACCCTGCTATGAATTGATCATTACCCTGCCAGCTTCACCGAGAGTATTTCCCATAGGTGGAGGAATGGGGGTGTTTTCTTGGAGTAGGGTATTGGGTTGTGTTTGCAAACTCCCTATAGGTGGGTACATGTTTTGGAAGCATTGTTCACTTCTAGCGTAGTGCACTAAATACTCCTCATCCAAAAATGGAAGTGGATCTGACTGTCTACTGATTTGTGGTCTAAACAAAACCCAAGGAGATGAAGTAGACTCTCCAGTAAACGTCATATTGTTAGAGCCACGAGGGGCTCTCTTTTGTTGCGTTTGTCGATCCAACTGATCTCACTCCTCGGTCGGAATGAAGAACTAGAGCTAGTTCTTTGAGGAGGAGTTTGTGATGATAAGTAATTACTTGAATAGTTTTCAGCCCATGCAGAAAGTGAGGGTTGGTTGTCTATTTTTTTGACCATAATTTGTTTCAAGACTCGAGAGAGGTCTGCCATATGCATCGTATCCTGACATATTCAAGGGGTATATAAATACCCGCAGAATAATGGGAAAGAGCGAAGATGGATGAAAGAAATGAAAATAAAAGGGGAATAGTTGTTTGTTTCACGTCAGTTCACCAATTTTGTACGATAGAAAAGTGACATGCGAGCATGAGAATCTACAAGTAGATCTTCTTCGTACTCGACCTCCCAGGTCAGTTGTCTTGAGACAAGCAGTGAGAATGGAATATATGTGGATACGAGACAAACTAGTTGGACAATATTATATCCTCAACATGCAATAATGGGATCTGCGAATCTAAGGCGAAGAAATCTCTCCTAACCTGAATTGGTGTAATGGATCGTTTAGATATAATAGCTTCTCGGAGGCTCCAATCAATGTCAAGCTCTCACCGAGATTCTATCTATCGGGCTGTTGGATACGTGGAAAATGACTGTAGGTTCTTCGAGTACATTTCGCACAAGGTCATGGAAAATGGTAATGAGAGGTGTGGTGGATTTGCAATAAACTATGGGTGGTTTTACGGTCTAGCCTAGAAATATTAGATTGATTGGCTTTTATGTTTAATACGAAAAATTGTGTTATGATATCCGACGAGAGTGGTGAGGATCTAAACACCGGTGTTCGTAAACCGGTGTCGCACTTATCCGACTTGCACGGACTGTTGGGTTGTGGGATGTGGGACACGGGGATCACAACCATGAGTTTGTGGTTGTTGTGGACTGTTATGGTCATGTGAAGAATCAATCTCTTCTTTTGACTATCCAATGGTCATAAGCCTTTTCAAACTTCTATGTTTAACACCAAGAGTTGTGCGATCTTTTTAGAATACCTTATGGGGGTTCTAACAACTTGTATACGTAACCCTGTGTTTATGTCGATAAGAAGGTCTCCTGCATTTGGCTGTGGAACTAATGGATCATAGCCAAATATTTTTTGTCTTTCGGGTTCCTGTATGGTCATGCAGATATCCCTATCAAGGCAATCTATAGTTGGTTTGACTTGACCAAAATATGTATGCTTTGTCATCTTCAATATTCGATTGTCTCAATTGCTTATTGATTTGTTGTCATTTGAAAGACTTGAATCCTAAGCCCTTGATCTATATCCATTAACGTTGTGAAGAGATTTGAGATACTACCGGTTCGAATACGTATTCCCTAGGCTCTCTGGGTCCCGTAATTGTCATGCAAAAGATAACTTAACTGAAATGAGCAAATTAACCATGAAAGCTATATCTACACTATACTTATATTTCTCTTATTTTTGTATTTTCAATGATGCGTATTTGAACGAAATTAAAAGAGTAGCTATTCTAATATATTCAGATAATGGACAGTTAATCTAATAACATAATTTAAAACAAGCAAGCTAGCCGGGTATAGCTATTTACTTGTGCAGTTGTGAATTTATCCTAAATATTTAAATAACTAACTAGTTTAATCGAAATACTTCCAATCCTACCTCAAAAGTGAGGAATGAATCATAGTTTCTCAGAAACTATCATTCCCCATAGCTTCCTTGGCAATATCGAAAGCGAGCTTTGACTAAAATGAAATAATTTACTACTCTATTTGATATATTGTAATTACAACTTTGATAGCTCAAACCTAGAGTTTATAGAACAGTGGTAAATCTAGTTGTGTCGTGACTTGTCCCCTCAGTGTGATTTCCTCGTTCCTTCGTGTTCTCGTGAATCCAGAAAAGTGTGAGTGTGATAGCGTTAGCAGAAGAATATACCTAAACAATGGCAGCTTTGGATATGAACCGAATACAATGCAAGTAAGAGATGGATAGTGCAAGTGAACAGAGCTTGACTATGCAATTCCTAGCAGGATTTATTGCGGGGATATAATGCAAATACGCCGAGAATTCTGGAATCTATCTTTTGTGACAAAACAAAACCTGCAACTCTAAATGGATTCTAATCTAAAAATGAAACTACCTTATTCTAAACTGATTGTATGGGACAACAATGAAGTAAGATGAAAGCAAGAAGATCAAATGATCTAAAGTAGAAAGGAGAGGCTGATAATTCATGCAAAATATGAAACTATTGAAACTCATGCAAGAACTTCAAACAAACTGAATAATCAAACACAAAAGGAGAGGGGCCATTTGTTTGAAAGCAAGCTAGGTATTTATAGCATTTGCATTTACCAAAGGGTAAATCCAAATTGAACTCTTCTAATATTAAACAAAGGGAAAACACTATTTACTGGGCGGCCAAAACATAAATGCAAGCTTTAGTGGTTGAGGAATGCGGGTGAAACTTGAATTTTTACATTTGATGAAATCATTGGAATGTTACGGAAAACGCGCATAGGACCGCCACACAGGCAGGAGGCGGTTATAGGACCAACACCCTGTCATTGGCGGCGGTCACGGGACCGCCACCAGCAGCAGGCGGCGGTTCTCAGAACTTAAAGACAAAATGTAGGGAAAAAGGGGGCAGAGACTAGAACAAAACATGCAAAAGCTAGATATGGCTTTCTAGGATGCAGAGGTACACTTGGCGAGCTCTTCTAGATTCCGAACACCTTGCGAAGAGATCTGAATCATCATTGGGGTTTTTCGTAACCTCTTTCCAAGAGATGCAGTACCTACATTTTGGGTATGTACTGAGATATCTTTAGGAATATTTTTTTCTCAATATTATGAAGCAAAACAAAACAAAAGTAGGCTTCTAATACTATGATAGATATTAGAGTAGAGGTAGAAGGAAGAAAATTTGGGTCCATAGTGTATTGGAGATTGAGATGATTAAGGGTGCATAGTGCATTGAAGGTGTAAATGATTAAATGTTGGTAGTTAGGATAAGACGCGAAATTTTCAAACACACTAAAGCCGAAAAGGGTCCACTCAAACAAGTGTCCCGAGCATCCAAAGGTCGTTGACATACGTTGGGAGTGAATGGACACTCGAAGCACATGGGTAAGATAAGTAGGAAATAAGAATACATGGATAAAAAAGAAGATTAAGGTGCCGAGAGAAGGGTCAAGGACCATTAAATTCAATAAAACATACCAACAACATTTAATCAAGACCAATAATCGACAAGTACACAAACAACATTGTTAAAATCATGAAATTTAACAATTAATAATACACTTTCACTTAGGACATAAGAGCAACGACCCTTTCTCGTGGAATCCAACCTTATACTACCATATCACATGACTCGAAGTAGTTTGCAACCTCACTTTTTATAATGAGATTGTTGGTTTAGAATCCAATAGTTACGCGGGACCTCTCTTTACAAGAGGATCATAACCATTTACCACATAAATGACCATCAAAACAATATCCCCGTAATAACTTCCCATTTTTGAAAAACGAAAATTTAATTCATACATTCAAATTTTAATATCGATTAACAATATAATATAATCGACTTCGACTTATTATCGTACAAAACCTTATTATATATATATAAAATATATATATATATATATATATTATATTCGAATTTAATTTCAATTTAACACAACCCTAAACATGCCATCAAATAAAAATCTAATAATTTATATACATAAAAACTAACAAACAAACATTTTCTCTATAAAATGTAAATCTTGGCTAGCTTAAATGATGTGCATCTTAAAAATGCAAACCACACTATCTTTAATCCGGAAAATGGAGTTTTAAGTTAAGTGCTTTAAATCTTGGTGTGCGGGCTTTCGTAAAAATCACTCATTGTTAAAATAATGGTGGGAAATATTTTTTTAATAGAAATTCAAATCACACTTTAGGATTCAATGAAGATCACATGAAATCCTAGAGGTTTATCTTTTTTATTTAATTTAACCTATGCGATCGATTATATATCTCATGGAAAATCAAAATTTGTTTAATTAAGGTCATGAAAATTGTTGAGATACTATTTCACACCAAGGAGAAGGTATTTTAAGTTTAAATAAATTATAATGTGTTGAATAAGTTTATATGTAAATTATGAGTTTTAATAAATAAATTATATTATGCATAAACCAATCCAATTTTTATTGCAAGAATTATGTAAAAATTCTAATACTTTTTAAAAATAAATCTTATACTATAAATTTTATTCGAAAAATTATTATTTTATTAAATTATGTGAATAAAAAACATATTTTTTAAATAAACAAATTTACTTATATATTCTAATTATAACACAACTTCACAAACAAGTTATAACATAAATAAATATATACCTAAATCAAGGATTTCTTATAAAGATATTACAACATTAAAAAAAAAAAAATTCCCATCAAAAGTCCATTCCCATACTTCCCATCTGAAAAATTTGTACGCATAAATTGTCACACTAGAAACCTTTTAATAGAAGCATGCTTTTCACTTTTGCAAGTGGGGACTATCATTACAAATCACTTTGGAGTCAAGTTGCCCGCCCTCACACACCATTATTGTACTATGTTTTGAAAGCAATGGGGTCATATGGTTATGGGTTGTAATGTAAGAAAGCAATAGGACCATGAGACTTTTTTTAATATGCACTAATTATTATTATTTAGTTGAAATTCATTGATATATTATATTAATTAAAAAATATAAATTATAATGAAAAATGTTTGGTAGGTATGCATAGTTCCAAAACTTAAAAATAAATGAAATAAATTTGGTAGAATATGTGGTTTAGAAAATTATAAAAACATGGTTAAAAAAATCAATAAAGAGAATTAAATAGAATTCACAAGAATATTATGATGAAGTGACGGATGAGCCCCAAATAAGAGACACATCATAAAGACAATCATGTACCACCCACATATCTCCATCTCCATCCTCGTCTTAAATTTGAGAGTTACCATTAAAAACTAAAAACACAATGACTAATTGAAAAAATGAACATAGAACAAGTGGCCTATAATTGACATTGAGCCTCAAATGTACTTGACAATTCTACACTACTTATTTACTCCTGTCGGAAGAAATAAACTCACATGATATTATTTATGTGAAGGACTTCAATATTAAGGAGTATTATGATTAGAATATTTTTTTCGTAAGTATCATGGTCATAATAATTAAGGTTTAGTTTAAGTTATTATCTATCATGATCTTTTACAAAATCGTCCATTAGATGAAGATAAAGTACTCAGATTTCTTGCTTGACAAACCAAAAGTATAATTGACGTTTTGAGTCATAAAAGCTTTGATTAACCATGGTCTTATACTATTTTATCAAAAACTTAGTTTTATATTATTAAATGCCTTGCATTTATCTATAAATATTATAATTATACTAAAATAAATATAAGATAATAAAATAAAATTTATTTGTATACTATAATATTATAAAGATAGTAATAAATGATAAGAGGGGTATTATAGAAATATACGTTTTGTCTAAATTTGAAGAGTCATTAGATATTATAGATGGCATAAAACATGTTTAAATGAATAAGTGAAGAAGACTCGAGAAAAATCAATCTAAGCATAAGCCTTAATAAAAATTGTTACGCATGTTGTGGCCACGTTGGATCAAGAAGATCTTCACTACGGCCCTTAAATTGCCACATATTTGAGTGTAGCAAATAGCTCTGTCAAGGGACTCAAAAACAACAATGGAAGCAGGATCTGCAATGCATGTATGGGCCATATGAAACCTTCACCGGATCTCGATTGGGTTGTGAATGTCGTTCAACAACATTCAAGGGTTTGAAAACATGTAAGGGTGAGAACAGGTCTACAAATCAACCTCTAGAGTCCTGGATGACATTTGTGAGAGTCGCCCAACTCTTTTAGGGAGCCTCGCAACAATGCTATAGGTCCTGCAAAACACCTCGAAGTCTAAAAAAATCTCCAGGATCAGTATATGCACTATGTGGGCCTGCAAGCCTCAAAAGTCTCAAATAGGATATATACCCACAAACCAGGAAAAACCAACACCAAAAAACCCCAAATACTTGCAAATAATAACCTCAAATGAAAATAAACTTGCATAATAATAACTAGTCAAACTCAATAACAACTACGCTCGATACCATATCGGAGAAGCACCATAGATCTGTTGGTTCAAAGAATGCACAGTGAATGATGCGAGACGTGAATTGTTCCAAGACAAAACAAAGCAAGCATACAAGACTACAAATTACAAAAATACAAGAGAGATAATTGCAATAACACATAAATAACTCCAACTCAATATGATCAAATAGAATAATGCAAGAGATGTACATATAGGAGGTGAATGTGTAACCTCCTCCTAGAATCATGGCAATATCCACCTAGAATAGTGGTAACCTCCATACCCGAAATAGCCAGTCAACAGACAAGTGGCCAAGGGTAGTAAATACCACTAACTAAAACAATGTGATCAAGTGTACACCTAAGCAAGCATATCCCATAAGTGTAGGGAAAATCCAAGTGAGGTGGAATATCCCGAGTAGGATAATACAAATAAAGCGAGGAAAATAAATCCTACACTAATAAGGGTGTGGTGAGGTCGTCTAACCCAATCATGCTAAGCCCCTTTTAGCTAAGTAACACAAAATCTAGGATTCACCCAAAAAAAAAGACAATACCTAATTCAATTATATTCATCACAAGATTCCATTTTCGAACAAAAGAGTTACAAAAACATGCACACTTGCGGAAAATGATGAAACAAGTCGAAAATCCTAGAGGACAATTCATATTCCTCGAGGAAAGTCAATGAAGGTTTATTCATTACCCTATGAATGAGTCCCTAGAGCACATTCATATGATATGTAATTTAGTAAGTATCTTGAGAAATAAATTTTCTACTTTTGTATAGAATCTAAGCACTTTGTCTTATCTTTTGTCTATATAGTTTAGTGATCGTGTTCCATTCCTTAACACTAATTAAAATTTTCCAACTTATGAGTAGCATAACATGTCGATTATCCAATTTTGGCATTATTCATTATTGTTTATAACTACCTTTACTAGTCTTCAAATATTTTTATCCATGTTAGGTAGATTAAGGATAAAACTCAATTTTATGATCACATCTTCTTAAGTAGGTTCTAATGACATCCATATGGCAAGTCTTTTATCGAGCTCAAGAAAGTCCATGACGATAATTTCCCTATTTTTCCATTCGCAAATTCATGTATCCATTCCTTGTTTTGAATAGAATCATCAATTTCCCATCACCGAATAAACATATCTAGCATCACCCTATCGTGTCGATTTACAAAAACTACCCCGTACTAAAATTATATGTCTACAATGAATTCTCTAGATATATTTCCACCGAAATGAACACCAATAGTCATGTATTTATATATTTATTGGTTTAAATTAAGTATTATTGGTGTTAACTATTGCTTTAAATTAAATGTTATTAATATGTTTGTCTTCTTTTATCTATGGTTCTAAACATTTTAGGTAGTGATTTTTGAAGTGCTCTAATGCCCATGATGTTGTTTGGAGCATCTAAACACCTTTGGTATAGTTTAGAGTGACAAGATGTTTTTGGAGTCTCTATGACCCTTTTTGGTCAAATACACTAAATTTTTTTTGAAGGATAAACATCCTAATCATTTTAGCAATAATTGCACATATGCAATCAGTGCACAACATAACCCACCTTCTTAGACTTAGTTCCAATGATTGAGGAATATCTATTCTACCAAATTTCTATGTGGCACAATCCTAGCCTCATCATTTTTTGCCGTCAGGATCCTTTGCAATCGACAAGAATCGATCCATGGTGGGCTTTATATGAGCCAACCAACTTCACCAATAAACTAACAACATGTTGACAACATACCTATTGTTCATTTTAGTCATATTCTATCCGTAATTGTGTCAATAAGTGTCCTTAGTGGAATTTCACCGGTCTATAAATACACGATTATTATTATTCATTTAGATTCAAAATTAGATCTAAATAATTATTTTTTTACACTCAATGTAGACATCTAATTTTAATACATGTAAGAATCATAAACAAAAAAAAAAACATACCAATAATACTTATTTTAAACCCGTAGTTAATATCAATAATAACATAATTTAACTACTAAATTTAAATAAGGGGACATTTTTAGGTGTGCACACTTATCAATTTCAAAGTTAATGTAAAATAAGATGAAATATCACAATTTTGTTAGCTAGGCTGTCACTTGGGAAGGTACAACAAATGAAGTGTGGAAGCGTGCAAAACACAATCTCAAATCTCACCTAAAAAAGATTTTGACATTGTTAAGACCTTTGATTGAGAATTTAAAAAGCTAAACATAATTCGTATAAGTTATTCACAAGTAAAGGCATAAAGGACTTTGGATGCCCTTTTTATTAAGTCAAAGTTGGTAAAGTCTACGTACACCATTCATGTCTTTTATAATTGGTCTATTTTCAATAAAAATATGATATTGCTAAAGTAATGGTGATCCATCCCTATTGCTATAAGTGTCTTTTATTTATTATATAAGAAAAATGTGTGAAATAGAACCACACTTCAAGAGAAGATATTATATTGATGTGAAATATCAATAAAGATTACAAAATGTATTTTAAAATAATGATAAATTTAAATATATATAGAAAATTGTGTTGTCAAATTAAATATAACAAAATAGTTATTAAAAATATTTTTTAATTTTATGGATAGAAAATATCGATTCATTAAATCATAAATATATTTAAATCTTAACAAGTAATGACGTTTTGGAATATGTCATAATAATTCTAAAAAGAATACTAAAGTGTTGTAATATTGGTGGTTCACATTTAATTTTATTGAATTAGAAAAGAATGAAGTACAAAGTGAGGAATTAGTTTAATATTACATCTAATGAAATGTTGTTAATAAGGATCTATTTTATTATTTAATGTCCCCAAATAGACATATTGACCCACACTTGGATTTTAGGCAAATCCAATACTAAGCAAGCTTATAAAAAGATTATATTAAATCACCGTTATGCAAATATGAATTATTAACGGAAAATACGACTAGCGTTACTTGCAAAACCCACATAAATCAACCAATAAGTCATGTGATTTTTCCACTCAAAACTGAACTACCAATTTTTTCATGCCAAAGTATGAAGGAACATAAAGATTTCTGAAGTAAACAAGGTTGAAATAAATTAATTTAAATCAGACAAAGCTTCCATGAACATATCTAAAAATGATACTTTTACTCCTTCCAAAATTCCGAAAACAAGCACATTTGATTCACCAAAATCGATTAAGAAATGACAATACAAATCAAACTTGAAATGTCTCTCATAAAACATGATAAGCCAAGAAGTGGGTCGCCCACCTATGATAGATAGAAAAAAGCTCACTGCTGCAAACTTGTTCAACAAACCCTTCTAAAAATTTGCTTTATTCATTGTTGAAACAATTGAAATATCTTTGTAATCACAATGGATAACCCTGGGTAGGAAATCCTCAAATGCTCTAAGAGGGTTTTCATCCTCTAGAGGTAAATTCTAAGGGGTTTCTTCCTTAGAATAATTTAGAGAAAATATCAAGGCTTCAGATACAATTCAAAAATTAGATAATGATCAAGTGTCTCTATAAAGGCAAGTCGACTTGCATAAATAGAGCTAGTGACCCAAAATAGCCACTCATGAAACCAATCACCTTTCTTCTTCATTAAATGTTTTCTTCCCTCCATTTCTCTTCTCTAGACCAAGTCACATTTTCCTTGAGGGAATAACTTTTTCTTTTTGCCTTTTTCTATTTTACCTTTGCCTCCAAGCAAGTCACACTTTTCCATAAAAATATATTTTTGCTAAGTGCTTAATTCTTTTATTTGCTTTTTCCATGTTTATTTTATTATTAAGTCCATTAATTTATTATAAGTGCTTTTTATAATGTTTTATTTTTTTTTGCACTTTATAATAAAATAATAGAACTTAAGTCTCCCTTTTAATTTTCTCCTTAGCCGTCGGGAAGACAAAATAGGCTAAGGGTCTTCGATTGGGAAGGGGATATTACATATTATCCCTAAGATTTACCAAGTTTCAATACCATATATGTTTTCTTACTTTTGTGAATAAAGCCTAAATATTATTAATATTACGATTTAGTTATTTATAAAAGTAAGAGAAGTGACAAACATTGTAATAGTTTGTTTGAAACCTCTTACAAAGAGAACCTAGAAAACACACAAAGTAGTTTGATATAAAACTTGAAAACATGAAGCACTTTGAAACCAAGGGTATTATTTCTTTTGGTATACACTATACTTTGTCTCCTCCTTCGATTACAAATTACATAATACGATGGAATAAGGCACAATGATACAAAAACATAAACATAAACGAAACAAAAATCATTTACAAAATTTCACTTTGGAAAAAACCATCTAACAAAGGAAGGAACCGGATGTTATTGTCCTCAATCAATGGTATTGTCTTGGGAATATTATTGACATCCAATTCAAAATCTTCTAGAAAAAGGTTTTTACATGTTTTTGATACAATTTTAAGGAAAATATACGATTCATAACATAGTTAACTACATTTTAGTACAAAATGTGGAGTGCCATGAGTTTACATTATTCCTTTTTTAAATTAGATATTTGGAACCCTAACATTTTTACAATACACGGTGTGGGCAATTGATCATTTTTCATTCCCTTTCTGATTTGCACATTAGAACCCATACAATACACGATGAGGGGACATGAGTCTTCATTCCATTTCAAACTAACACGTGTTTTCACATTTAAGACCTAGATCCGTCTACAACGATATGGTTGCATGGGTGGAGGTTTTGGGGTCGCTAAACACTCTGTGACACCCTTCCTATCACTATCTTTTGAATGTTTTTGGGGCTCCTAAAATCCCTATGACATCCTTCCTCTCACCCTCTTTTGAATGTTTTTTGGGGCCGCTAACTTCCCTATGACACCTTTCTTCTTGTTATATTTACGTTACTTTGGTGTCGGGACACATACTTCCCTATTAGTTCACACCACTTCTCCAAACTAGAGATTGATCATCCCCACTCATATATTGGTGCAATTTCAATCCCTCTCCCAAAGTGCTTCAAATAGGAAACTCCTTCTTCAACAAGGTATATAGGTTTCAATTTAAAGATCTTACAACTATTCAAGGAACTAAGCACCTTGAGCATAAACAAAGTGTGTTTATACATTCATGCATATTTTCTTATAAGAATGTAAATTTCATTGCATATCTTAAAGGGGGAAAATGTAGACACCTAAATTTGGTAATTCATCACTTGATAATGTCAGTATTTTCTCAATCCCTAAATCATGCCCTATGCACCTATTATGATCCTAATTGGTATATCCTAGTCCACCCCTCGTTGTAAGAAGTTATATCCTCATGGCATTACTCAATTGCTCAAAAAATACTTATATTAGTCATAGGTAATCCATTACTCATAATTATCATGCAAAAAAATTTACATGGCCACACTTCCCTCTTAGACCGGATCGCCTAAATGGAACAAATTGTCCAATGGCTTCATCCGAAAATAACAGTTTCATCTAGAGCCACCCAATGGTAATTTAATCAATTTGATATCTTTGGTGGGTTGGTACCTTCCCTATGGGTTGTCCTTAA
The DNA here is from genome assembly GCA_018340775.1 of Taxus wallichiana var. yunnanensis. Classification (NCBI taxonomy): domain Eukaryota; kingdom Viridiplantae; phylum Streptophyta; class Pinopsida; order Cupressales; family Taxaceae; genus Taxus; species Taxus wallichiana. Next base: position 575,185,714 of record CM031241.1, on the reverse strand, counting down.
TGTGAAATTATATGTATGAAACCCTATATAAATAAGTCAAATGCACTCATTTGGTCCTTTGAAACTTATAAGAGATCCACTAGAAAATATCATTCAAAATAAATATAAAGCTCTCCTAAACTTCCCTAAAGTAACAACATACATTAGGATCAGCCCCCACATATCTTTTAAGCACTCTCAACTAGGTTCAAGAGCTAAGATTTCAAATTACAATCTCTCAAAGCCAAGTCAAGAGCAAAAAAGCTAAACCAATTCTGAAAGCATTATCTAAGAACCGAGTTAGCAAATATAGTTGTATCCATACAATAGTATATATTTATGTGGATAATTACATGTAGTTTGAGGACTCTTTAAAGTAGTGCTATTGTAGGAAGTTCACAGACTTCACCTCAACCCAAACACTAACCTTTTAAAAAGGGTTTTTATTGTACGTTAGGGTTTTAGGTCAATTCAAATCATTACGAGAGGTTTCATATATGCGTGAGACCCAACACTTTACATGGAAACACATTCTAGTCATTTTTAAGGGTACATAAAGTTCAAGGGTGTCATTAGTTTCAAGATTAAACCATCCAAAATGATGAATCACTTGCCAAATGGTTTTGTCATAAAGAACAATTTCGTCCTAGAGACAAAGACATAGCCAAAATCATAAATGAAGCATCTCCATAACATTTATAACCATTTCATCTATCTATCACACCCATATAAGTATCCACACCAGTCAAATAGCTAAGTGCAATTATCTTCTCATGTCTTATTCTATTTAACACTTGTTCTAATTGATCTATATGTACATTTAGACTTAAATGTTAATGTTTAATTAATCAATTAAAACAATACATCAATCTTCTAAAACTAACGTACAATTTAAATAAGTAAGAAGGAACCCCATTTCCACATTTTATCTTACCTTCCTACCTCTTATTCATTTATTTTCGAGGTTGAATCATTTGGGTGAATATGCTTTGTGATAAAATCTTTAACCTTTTTGGATTAAGTCACCCTATTCTAAATGAGGCGTTCCATATCCTAGTTTCACATTATGATTTTTCATTTATCACATATGTTTATCCGTATATGCATAATCTTACTTTTATGGTTTGTTCTTCTCTTCTAGGGTAACCTTACATAACCTTCCCTAACCTTTGGGGTTTCAAATTTATAATCTTCTAAGGCTTTGCATATATATTTAATTCTAATTTCTATCTATTTCATGACCTAAAATTGATTTTCAAAAATTTCCCTAGGGTTTTGTAGTCCTATTAGGGCCTCTTTCTAGGGTTCCTTGTTGGAAAAATTACCTTTTAACCATATATAAAAAAATAATGAATCTATTTCTAAATTTAGGGAGAGTTTTTATTTATTTTAACAAATTAAACAAAATCCTCCTTTAATTTTCAATAATTTTTAGTGTAATTTTCATAATTTAAGCATCTTTATTTTCCTTGATAAAGTTTTTTTACTATTGGTAAATGGTTTTGAAGGGACCATACCTGTAGTACAAAAAGGCTCAACAACTAGATAATACAATAACAACAAAGTGGTTTTTTGATACGTGGGGCCACACCCCAACCAAAAATCCTAAGAGCTAGAAAACTAGAAAAAAACAAAGGCAGGGGCCAATCGCTAATAATGAGCTCGAATAACAACACCAAACAACACAACAACATCAACAAAACAACAAAAAAATAGAGCTAGGAAAAAGATTTGTTGAAAACTTTGAGTGCAATCTTCAATGCTCTGTAGAGGTTGACAACCGTTTGCATTTCTGGGTCTTGGTTACTCTTGGTGATAGTCTTATTTTTTATTTTACCATTCTTCTAGGCCGACTCAGGGATACCACAAGCCTCACAAACCTGCTTTACATTAGTTTGGATATAATCCAAAACCACCTTGTGAATAGCCAACTGATTGGACTGCATGTCTTCCACCTGTAGAATCCTTTCCTCCAAATCACTGAGCTGAGTGGAAAGGATATTCATCTTCTCTTCCAAGTTAGTGATAGTAGAGGGGACAATGTTGGTTTTGAGGCCTTCTTTGATGAGGATATCTACATTCTCTTCAATCTCCTTAAGGGCCTCAGCCTATTGTTTAATTTGAGTGGACATACCAGAGCTAGAGGCTGGAACGACTTGACTAATTTCAAGTAGACTCTTAGCTCCAACAACATCCTTTCCTTTTGAACTACGAAGAATTCTCTTGGTAGGGGAGGATCGATAAGGAGCACGAGATATTTGGATTTTGGTGTGGATCCTTGGGTCGCGAGGAGGGGGGGAACAAGGGGGCCAAAGGGGGTGGGTTCATTTGTCGCCACATCCAAAAAGAAGTGATGAAGGAGGAAGATCACTCCTTGGTGCAAAGGGAGTACCCTCGTGTGGTCTTGAACCTCTTTAATAGATTTCTCAAGAGAATGCAAAATGTAGTGAGGGAAACTAACTTTAACAACATGCCTGAAGTGATTTAAAAGGACAAGATGATGCAAATGCGCAGGTCAAAAATCAACCTTCTAGAGTGATATAACGAACAACCATCTTAACAACCTCATTAAATGGAGGGGGATGGAGGAACAAAGGATTCCCGACTTACCAATTTGTAGGATTTGTCACCCACCAGGAAATGCTTCTCCTCAGCATCTTTATCAAACTTGTTTCGAAAAACTTTACCCCGTCCATGCTCATGCCCGTAATGAAGGATATCATCTCTTCAGTAATAGTAAATTATTATTTTTGAAATGGACGACTTTGTCCTTCCAATTTTTAGCAAAAGTCAGGGAGATATGGACATCATGTCCCTTAATGCGCTTCATGAATTTGGTCTATTATAACAAGGTACCTAAAATCTAATTTTGTTTCACATAATTCTCTATGAAATTTATAAATATCCATTTTATTAATTTCAAATATACTAAATTTCTAATAAATGCTTTTGGGCCTACTCATCTTAATAGCTCTAGGATTACTCTTATACATCTTCAAGCCTCCCAATTTTTGGCCCTACCCTATATGGTATATTATGAGGTTTTACATTATTTTATATCGCTATATTATGTTTGAATCAATTCATAAATGATAGTAACTCAAAAGACCATTTTAGAACATATCCTACAAACCCTTCATCAACAAATGGTTAAAGCAATGCCATATCTTATAAGGCTATCCTAGAATCTATTCAAAAATTACAAAATGATTTTAAAAATCACATTCAAGCTATGAGTATGGAGATCAAATCACTCAAGGATGAGATTACACATCCAAGGAGATTGGAACATGCACATGTCAAGGATATTTCTATACACAGTCTTGGGCCTCAACAAATTTCATCGCAAAAATGGTTTAAGTTAAAAGATCAATCTATGCCTAAGGAAAAAGGAAAGAAAAATGATAGTATACAAGATACATTCGATAACTCAATTCAAGTAAAGGTATTACATAGAGGAAAAACTCCATATCATTCTAGTATTCGACATAAGGCACCCGCAAGGCCTTCTATAGTACATAAACAAGAACCAATTTACTTCAATAAGTCTTGAGATAGACCACATGATATTTTACATAGCCTATTATACACTCACCTTACCACTTTACCATCTACTTCCTATCATCCTCATCATAGGCTCGAGAAGGTAAAAGGTTGACCTTATAGCAACTATCACAACATTCAAGGACATCATGAAAATGATTATTATGATTTATAAAAATTGAATAAAATTGAAGCCAAGGTATTATTTATTTTGATATATGATATATTTTGTCTCCTCTTCCAATGCATCACTTTATAGAGACCAATATCTCCCACGATACTCCTTTAGGGAGCCATTGGTTTCTCATATTCTTACGAGTGATGTTCCTTAGAGAGGATTATCTCCTATATAGTCATTGTGATATAATAAATCTATATTGGTACATAAAGTTAACACATCTATATCATATGACAATAATACAATAATAAGTAATACAACCGCATCTATAATGCAAGAGACATTTGTAAAATAAACATCACAAAGTAAGCAAGTAGTTAGTATTTACATGGAATAAGCACAGTTAGGGGGAAACACAAAGGAGGATTCTAAGGCCATCCCTAATTTACCGTAATTATTAAATTTGGAACAACAACATGACTTGGTTATTGATTACCATGACAATGATGATGATGATACACATTTATCCGATGACCACTTGAACAAGCTAAATTTCAATTTCGTTAATGAAAATGATTCTATATTTATGTCTATGGGCCCAAGAACGTAATGACTCAAATTTTCTAAGGATGACATTCAAAAATATAATATTCTCCCATTAAGGAGGATTGTAAGAAATACAAATAAATCTTAGCAATACAAACAAACCACCATTTTCAAGATAGGGATTCTCATCAAGAAAATGTAAAATAAAAATATGTTTATAAAGGATACTATTGAATATCAAGCTACACAAAAAGAAAAATATTACATACAACTATTTAATAATCCTAATACCACAGCTTTTTTTGGATGACCACAATACGTTATTACAGATTCGCAATAATAATTCACAAATTTATTCAACCTATGTACTACGAAATTTCTTAAATACTCATGATATAATGAGAAACACATACAACCCACTTTGTGAGCCTCTCATGAATCTATCGGACATATTATGCCACCACTTCAAGAGGGGGTATCTAGCCTATACTATGCTATCTATTCCTTCTTCTAATATAGAAATATTTTCTACACCCATGATTATTCATCCTATTCTTGCTATATCTACACATCCTATCTTATGAATGCCTTCTTTTCAACTCCTCATATAGGAAATCATTCTCCTAAGCATTTTGTACAACCAAATCTTAAATTGACACTTCCTAATACTTTTTCTCTTTTAAGGCACAAACATCCTTCACTTATAGATTCCTCTCTTCACCCTCTTGATCACATTATAAGGTAGCAATTATTTTGCAATATTTTAAAAATAAAAAAATCTTTTTGGAATATTATAATAATAAAAAAACATTCAAATATTCTCAAAAATAAAAAATTAGGACCTAAATATGGCTTGATATGCTAGTTACTTACCTTACATATGTTGTTTATAACATGGTTTTATGTATAGCATATTTTATACTCTTTACACACATGTTTCATGAGTTATGTGAGCAAGATGAAGGGTACACATGACTCTACACAATCATAGGTGTTTGAAATCTCCTTTTCTAGTGGCCTTGGTAATTTGGGAATATCTTAAACATTATTAGACATGTGCTATTGTTTTATATATTACACAATTCTCTTTCACATCATGGTTATTATATTATATGTTGTGATATATGCTATTTATCCATGTTTTTTTGGGACCAATGCATATGAATTGTGTAGGACCAGTATATCTTATTCCATTTGGTTATTGGATATTGTATATGTTTTATCCTCACACATCTGATTTCTTATCTACTTTTCTTGTGTGCATGTACTTTGGCTTTATCTATGTGTGTGTGTGACACTCAAGTGTCCTTTGTTTGTGGCTTCAATTTCCTTTACTTATGCATCCATTTGGCCCTTGTTTATGTGTGTGGCACTATTACATACCTTGTATACAACCTTTATCCATTTATATGACTTTGTATATGTGAAATTGATTTATATAATTTTATATGTTTGTATACTTGTATGTTATCTCTTTGTGTTTTGGTTTCTACCATGTTATCTCATTCAGTAAGGGCCAAGTTCTATTTGGTGGCCACCTAAATCTATCTTCTATATGATCCAATGATGAATATATACTACATCTAAAATGGTCATGTACTTCAATTAGTTTGAGCTAAGTGATCTATATAATATCTCACTCACCTCATAAGAGGGGGCATTCATTGGGGTTATTTAACAAGAATATCAATGTAATTCATGCACACACAAAATTTATAAATTATAGAATACAATGGATCAAAATATAGATACATTGGAATAGGAATAGAAAAAAATCATTTATAGAGTTTCATTATGGAGAGAACCATCCAATAGATGGTGAAATCACCAAACGTTACTTTCCTCAATGGATACTTAGAATCTTCCACAACACAAATATTTTTATAGGTTTTTGATACAGGTTCATGGATATATATATATATAGTTCATAATATATCTTACTACATTTTGTTATAGAAAGTGAAGGGCCATGAGTGTACCTCATTCCCTTTCAACTTTGCACATTTGGAACCAAAACAATTTTACAATACATGGTGTGCTTCCCCATTTTTTACTATCACATTTGGAATATTGAACCCATAAAACACATGGTAATGGAGCATGAGTCTTCATCCCCTTTCGGCTTTCAACAGTTTTCACATTCATGACCTAAATCCATCTACATCATTGTGGTTCCTTTGGTAGAAGGTTTTGGGGTTGTTAAATGAACCGTGACACCATTCTTCTCAATATCTTTTGAATATTTTTGTGGCCACTAAAACTCCTACTAAACCCTTCCAATCACTCTCTTATGAAGGTTTATGGGGCCACTTAACACCCTACAACACTCTTCTTCTCGCTCTCTCTTAGTTACTTTGGTGTTGTGACACCAAATTCCTGTTGGTTCACATTACTTATAAAAAATGGATACTAATCACTACCAATCCTCCATCAATGTAATTTTAATCCTCTATCTAATTACTTCAAATATTAATCTCATTTTTTAACAAGGAAAACATGTTTGAATTTGAGGACCTCTGCAATAAAGCAAGAAACTAAGCACCTCAAGAAAAGACATCAAATGTTTACATAATCAGGTATATTTTCCTTTAAACATGTACATTTAATTTATTAGCTTAAAGGGGGAAATTTAGACACTTAAATTAGGTAATTTATCAATTTATAATGTTAATATTGGCTTAATCCTAAATCATGACCTATGCACATATTTTGAGCCTGATTTATATATCCTAGTCTATACCATTGCAATATTTTATCTCTTCATGACCCTTATTAGTAACCCATTGACATGATTCCATGGGTCATAATAATACCGTTACTCATATTTATCAAGCTTAAAACTTTACATGACCATACTTCCCTCCTAGACTAAACTTTCATACGGTTTGGTTAGAAAATAAGACTTTCATTTACAACCACCCGATGGTCATTTTATTAATTTTATATATTTTATGGGTTGGTAATTCCCTATGTTTAATCCTTAATTTGAAATTATACATACAAAACTATTTATAATAAATTCAAATGCACTCATTTACTAATCTAGCACTTACAAGAGCTTGACTAAAAATATCACTTAAATGACATACACAGCTCTCATAAAATTCCCTAAAGAATAAAAATACATTAGGATCACATTCACACATAGGTTTGAATAACTCCCAACAAGATTTAAGATTCAAAATTCCCAAATTACAATCCCAAGTAAAGCCAAACCAAGCATAAGTAAGCTAAGGCATTACAAAACATTATCAAGTGATCAATTTATCAAATATAGTTACATCCATACAATATATATATTAGGTGAATAACTATGTGTGTTTTTATGCCTCTTAGATTAGTTCCAAAGTATGTGGTGTATGGATTTCACTTTAACCCAAACACTAACCTTTTGTAGGGGTTTTACCCTAGTTTTCAAGACATTATCAAGTGATCAAGTTATCAAATATAGTTACATCCATACAATATTATATTATTAGGTGAATAACTATGTGTGTTTTTATGCCTCTTAGATTAGTTCAAAGTATGTGGTGTTTGGATTTCACTTTAACCCAAACACTAACCTTTTGTAGAGGGGTTTTACCCTAGTTTAGAGTTTTTATCGATTCAGCTCTTTACAAAGGGTTTTGCATATTTGTGAGATCTAATAGTTTATGAAAAATCATATTGCAGTCAATCAAAACGGTACAAAAAGTTACATAGTGTCATTAGTTTCCTAGATCAAACCATCTAGAAGAAATAAACTACCAAACAATTTTGTTTGCAAATAACAATTTCATCCTAACAGATGTAATCCAAAGCCAAAATGATACATGAAGCATGTATAGGATGTTTATAGCTAGTTCATCCATATGTCACACCCAAAGCAATATATAAATAATTTAAATATATAATTGTACTTTTATTCTCATGTCTTAATCTATTTAGCGCATTTTATGAGTGATTTATCTTGTAATTTCTCTTTATATATGTTTAATCCTAAATGTTAATGTTTAATTAATAAATTTGACTAATAGATCCTATTTCTAACCCCGATCTAGAATTTAAATAATCAAGAAGGAATCTCCTTTCCTCCTCTTATCTTACCTTCCTACATATTATTTATATATATATTTCCCAGTTTAATGACCTATATCTCAAAAATTGTTGTGAAATTTTCTACAATTGTTTTTATGAAGTTACAATTTTTTTTTTTCATGAAGTTCAATCCATTTTTTTATTGAAATATTACAATTTTAGGTTTTTTAAAATTTACTCCATAAGACGCATTTTAAAGAAAATTCCTTTATATTTACATTTTTAATAAAGTTCTTATAAATTTATGAAGGGTTTATTATTTGTGCCTTTTGATTTAAGACTGACATCAAGATGATAAATTCAGTCAAAGCTTGGGGTAGTTGAATTCTTCTTGAAGCACTAGTTTGTGCAAATCATGGAGTTACCAAAGTTCTTTGGAAAGGGTGATCATGGAGAATGGTGGATCTAATTTAATGAGACCTATTTTCCATAAAAAAATGTTACGGGTAAGTTTTTCACTTTTCTTAGGGTTGAACACAAAGTTGATTTTGTCATTTGAAATAATAGAGGTCTAATTGGTCTTAGAAGGATTTGGAACATGATTTCTTGGCTAGATGGAACACAATAGAAAAAGAAGAGAAATAAAATAATGATGAAGAGGAAGAGGATACAAATGATGAATAAGAAGAATATAATGATGACGAGGATGTAAATTATGTAGAAGGATAGTTACGTGGATCATGATGAAGAAGTATGGATGGAGAACAAGTTTTTAGATAATATACAACCAAAGAAGAAAACTTCAATATTTAAATTTCATGGGTGCATTCAAAAGAAGAGGGTAATCATGTCCATAAACCCTAGTATCAAGTATAACCGTCACAACATGGATTTGGCTCAACATATACATGTTTAAGTAAATAATGTCAATAAATATCAAGTGGATGGTAAGCATATTAAAGTTTTTGAATATTTAAAGCTCATTATGAAGAAATATGTTTTGCATTTATATTTCTATGCTTTGAATATGAAAGGAATATGAATGGTTTGTATATATTTATTAGATATTCTTAGATACCTTGGGAACAATAAATATTAATTTTCAAAATAAGTTCATGAATATTTAGTACAAGAGAAAGAAGGCAAATTTGTAGGATATCACACTTAATGATGAGTAAATATATCTCAAGGTACAACATGAGGACGGATCTAAATTTGGTGAATAAGAGAACAAGAATAAATCAAAATAAGACCAAGAAATTTATAAATAAAAAGAAGTGAGACAATCCATTTACTCAAGAGAAAACTAGCAATCAAAATGTAGAAGAGGAAAATAAAGAATAATAAAGATTGAAACACAAACATTGTATCTATTTTCTCTGTTTGATACTAAGTTTGTGGAATCTTAACAATAAAATCACCATGATATGGAAAAATCATGGAGGCATGACAGGAACATCATATGTATAACCAATATGGATATATAGGGCACTAGAGGAACATTCACTATGGTTATAATACATGGAATCAATGGTGCAACAATTGTGGAACATGTAATCATAAAAATAATCACTATGGCTATGCGTGGAAGCCGAGGTAGAAAAATTATGTTTATGGATGGAATGAGGATAAATAATTATATTATGAAACCAATTTCAAAGAGGTATCACCAAGATCACATATGTGTGGTTGGATGATTGAGCATGATGACAAGTATGTAATGATTTGAAGAACATTCATTACATGATTTTTCTCCTATTTCAGGGATAAAACATATCAAGGGGGATGACATGCTATACATAGGTATATAATATTATATTATATGTGGGTTGATAGAGATGTTGAAATGTGGCACACACACCCCTTAGTTAATTATATGGCTAGTATATATGGCATCAATTAGGTAACTTAAGGAATTAGTTATGTGGGGTAATACGTTGGTCTACATTGGGGTTAAGAATTCCTACCAATAAGAGTAATTTATTCTTATATAAAGTATGTATGAAGATCATATATAATGTATTTGATGTGTGTGAAGACTCTTCTATTTTGTAGAAGGAATTTGAGGAATCACCCTTAAAGTGGAATTCTTATATCTAGAAATAGTTCAGAGTTATCCTTCCGTACGGAGTATTGTATGATTTTTCCCTACGATAAGGGTATTATTTTGAATATATTTCATATTAGGGATTTTGGACCACCAAAATCTTTTATATTATGTTTATATTCATTTATTTTACATATTTTTGAATTAATATATGGTAAGATCTTACCAAAAAATTATAATCCAATACATAAATTCTGAAACCAAAAGCCAAAAACTAAAACTGTTAAACCTTACAAGAATAGTCATTAGATTATTCTTGGTGAGATGATCACAATGGTATCAACCTCATGTAACCATATTTTTTGGGTTTTTTTCACCCATTTGAAACATTAATCATTTAATTCTTCTTAGAGAGATAATCATAATAGCATAATCCACTAGTAACCCTTATTTTTAATCCCTAAAACTAAAATCCCTATCCTCATACCCTAAAAATTACCCCTAAAACTTGAATCCGATCCCTAAACAGTAAATCCTATTGTTGTACATGGGAGGGCCAAAAATAAGAGTGCACAAAAAGGTCATTCATTCTAGGAAGGACACAAAACAAGGAAGATACGAAGTCACTAAGTTCTTATACGGAGGCTCTAACCCAACTCTAGGAAGAGGTACAAAACATGGTAAAAAAATAACATTTAGATGTAGTGTATGACACATCGACACAATAAAAGAAGAAATAATTTAGAAATTTGTAATACAAATTTCCACTATCATGTAGACCTTAGCTAGTCATACAAGGTCTCTAAACAAGAACAACCCAAATCCAAATATGATGTCAACTCAAACCGTACCTTGCCTCGAATTGAGTGCACTAAATATGGTACCAAAATTGGAGATGTGAAAGTTTGATAGGAAGGATTTTATCACATTAATTAATTAAATGAATATTTTCTTTGATTTACATTGAACCCCTTATACATAAAAGGTGGTAATGTTGTCTTGGTATTTGGAACTAGAGTAGTTAGTCCGGTATAGAAGCTTAAGCACTAAAAAAATAAGGACCTCATGGTCACATGGTCAATGTTTACTAATGAGCTAACACAACAAAGTGTGATAGAGAACTACTTCATATTATTAGAAAAACCATGACAAACATATCATGTCAAATATTGTATATACAACAATTCAAGAACCCGTCCTTACATGTGGAGTACATTATAGAAGACAAAACAAAATAACTTTTTTGGGTTTCTCAAGGATAACATCCAACTTGATGTTCAGATTTTTAATCACATCTCTATATCAAAATCCATTATCTTCACCCAAAAGGTAGAGGAAAAATATCTATCCAAGCAATGCTAATTCAATACTAGAAACGATTGTAGTGCTCTAAAGCACAATCATTATCTTAGGATACTATATTGAATCCTTAATAGATTAAAGAGAAAAGATAGAAAGGGTTGTGTTTCAAATGTGACACCAAGTACAACAAAGGACATAAATGTACTTGTGAATAAATTGTTCTACATTAAATGTTCTAGTGAAGAAATAGAGGATAATGAAGTATTAGGAAAGATTGAGGATGGACCTAAGGAAGGTTATGAACAATATCAATTAACTATTTCTTTCCATAAAATTTCAAGCATTTTCACTCCACAAAACCTAAAGGTGGCAAATGAAAAGAGGATAAAAGTGTTAATTGAATCGAGGACTGCATAACTTCATCAAAAATAAGTTATCAACATGTTTGAACTTTTTATTTATCTAACCCTAAAATTTTAGGCCACAATTTTTATGGGGCCATAATAAATTCTTGAAATAAATGCCTAGTATTAATATTTTCTTGGGAAACTATAGAAGAGAATCTCCTATGTTTACCATTCCAAAAGGAGGAGTATACAATGTTCTAGGATTCCAATGGATCACAATCATTTAAGATAAATTTCTAGGATATATTTATATAATTTCATTTAGAGGGAAGGACATTTGAACCGTGTGGTTTGTGTGCCAAAATCCCCATAGCTATTTAGTTCTCATCGATGTATAAGATTCTCAAAAAGGGATAAGAATGTTTTGTAGCACAATTATTTTCCTTAGAAGCACAACTTGAAAATAAGTCTACGTTTCCAGAGTCGAAGGTGATATTTGATAACCAATCAATAGTTTTTAGAGAAATTCCAAAAGAACTACCACTAAAATGATATAATCATAATACCATTCAACTCGATACCAAAAATTCAACCACCCAAAACTGCCCCTTACAAGTGTTCATATGTCTAAAAGAGTGATATTAAGCATAACCTATGCATATATTACTCACTAGTAGTAATCATGTGTAATAATAATGATATTTGGTAGATGCACACACATTAAAATAATTCAACAAGTACACCATTAAATATAAGTTTAGCGATCTAGAAATTGACGATTTAATTAGCGAGTTACATGATATTGTTAACTTTATTAAACCCAATCTTCTCTCAAGATACCATCAAATCTGGATCATAGATATACATAAGGAACATTTAAAATCCCATGAACTCCAATATGAGTTTTTGGTGTTGCCTTTTTGTCTGAAAAATGCACCATTTACATTTACATTTTGATGAACATTGTCTTTCAGTCTTTTTTACGAAAGTATATATTGGTATTTTTGAAAAAATTAATATACAATAAGGAATTGGACTAACACTTGTAGCATGTGGATAGGGTGTTAATAAATTTAAACAATCATCAAATTTATACAAATCATTCCAAGTGTTCTTTAGGAGTGAAAGTGGTCAAGTAATTGGGTCACATTGTTTCGCACAAAGGTGTGAAAGTGGACCCAATAAGATCAAGGTCATGATAGAATGAAAAGCTAAAAAAACCCAAGAATCTTTATGGATTCTTAGGGTAGAAAAGTTTCATTATTTTGTGATAATTTATGGTTTTATATCATCACCACTCACAACATTGTTGAAGGAGGACTCCTTCTACTAGAAAAAGTAGCCACCTAGGCATTTTAGAAGTTAAAGGAGACCATGTGCACCACTCCATTCTGGATACTCCAGATTTTAATAAAAATTCATTATGGAATGTGATGCATTAGAGTATCCTTTACGGTGAAATCATGTATAAGGGATGATCCATCACATTTGAAATTCATTAGCTAAAAGGGGAGATTTTTTTTAGGCCCATATACGAGAACAAGATGATGGCTATTCTTCATATTATCAAACAATGAATACCTTGATGGTTGAAAATTTAAGGATAATATTGGTCATGATAGTGTAAAGTAATTCTTGGAATAGATGTTTTCATCCAAAGAACAAAAAAAATGTTAAGAAAATTGTGGGGTATGAATTTTAAACCATCTATAATAAAGGGAAGGAATATGTAGTAAAGGATACAAGCCACACAAAGGATGAATTCATATATGTATTATTACATGTGTAATGTCCATAAGTACAAACAAATTGGGTTGATGAGGTAATATAAAAATGGGAGAGTGACATAGATACATAGTTTCTAATTTAGAAGCTCCAACAAGATGTTTGGGTATCCGAAAATTTTGTTTGGAAAGGAAACATCCTATGGTATAAAGATATGTTGTACATATGTAAGAGTTCGAAACTAAAACATAAGTTTCTTACAAATATTTATGTGTATCTAATACTATATTTGAGGATTCTTAGAGACTCATCACATGATCAAGAAATATTTCTACTAGGAAGGACTCAAGGGGGAAGTCAAGAAAATTGTGGTAGAATATATGGTGTGTCAAGAAAAAGGTGACAAAATAAAGAAACCAACTCTTTAGAAACCTCTATCAATTCTAACCTATATTAGAAGGAAAAAATGTCATCATGATTATCATGGATAGGCTCACCAAATATTTCCATTTTTGTACCTTTACACATCAATTTGTGATAAGAATCATAGCATAAAATTTTATGGACAAAGTTATTAGAAGTTACATGCTACCCCCAAGATCATAGTATGTGACCATGATCCTATCTTTATAAATAATTTTTAGACTAATTTATTTTCATGTTTGGGTTCTCAATTTGTGCACAAATCATCACATCATCCTCAATCAGATGGGAAAATAGATTGGTCAACAAATGACTAAAATCTTATATTCATTGTTTACACTACTACATAAATTGAAATTAGTACTAGTTATATGGGTCGATTTCACATAATTTTAAAAATTATATGATTCTATTTTTCATGTGGCTCAAAGATGATGCAAATTGTGGTACATATGTGACACAAATGAGGCACAATTTGTTGTGCCACTTTTGTGTCAACTTTGCACTACTATTATGTCATTATCATTTTTTTCAATTCTACATTTACATTGTCTCTACATCTCTAGAATTATGGAATTCAAGATTTACATCGATCCCCACCTAGATGAATTTATGGAAATATATCGATATAACTTACATCTATTCCATTTAAATAAAATTAAATTTCTCAAAATGGATGATGGAGCCCTACGCAAGTAATCAAGGAGGATATTCATTTTAAATCAATCAAATGGTATAAAAAAGTTAAAAAGAATCTTGCACATGAAAGATCTTATCGAGAGATTTCGACACCCTTTAAATAAGAAAAAATAGGCATCGTATGAGGAAGATACGACCCATCAAGTTTATATCCAATTTACAAAAATAAGAACAAATTGCACAAAGATGAGGTGGCATTCGAGAGTGTGATAAGTGGAATAATATAGTGTCGACAATTGGCATAGTGTGTTCATGCAAAAACATGGTTTTTGGTTTTAACTTCCGGTCTTCAACACCAATGTGGGGCCTTGATTATGTACGTTCGGGGGCCGGCCGACACCGATGGGGTCCACTCTTTTTCAAGTGGGGAACCATGTCAACTATCTTCGCATTGCATAGTGTTTTTTTGTTATAAACCGATTTTAAGAACAATTTAGATTACATGTGGGATTAAACCACATAAGTTTTCAAAGATCATAACCGAGTTTGGCGAGTGGAGTCATCATCGAGTCCAATGTGCTAGCTCAACAACCAACTCCACTAAGTTTGATGCAACCAAATTCCAAGTTGAATGGTCAATGAAAGTGCTAAGGTGAGTCCACGATGAGCTAAGTGGTAAGTTCGGTGGGCGACGAAAAAAACAATGCAAGCGTGGTTGAAGCTAAGGGAACCCTTATCCTCCTAAGTCTTAAAAAGACTTAGTTTTTTTCCCGCGCCTAATGTGGGAGTTTTCCCATCAAATAAAGCAATGATGATGCAAAATATAAAGCATATCCAACAAGATTTGAACCCTCAAAGCATCACAACCCAATTTGGGGTCTAGTCATTAGGCTAAATGCCTAACTATAGCACATGCGGATAAGGATATGAGTTTTATCCCGAATACATGGGTGGTTAAGAATAAAAAATAAGAAAAATACAATGCTCTAGGCCAAGGATTCGAACGTGGCCAATTTGGGTAAAATGATAGGCCTATACCATTATGCTACAAGTCATAAAACGTTATAAAATGGAAATAATTATAGTTGAAGTGACAACTTTATATATCAAGGCACTTTGGGAGAATTGTGAGCAAGATGGAGAGTTCTATTGTAAGGATATTTTAGAGATGGGTTATGAAGGATTTTTAGAGACTGTGCGAGAGAACTTTAGCAGACCATTGAAGCATTTGGTGTAATTTTTATTGTACAAAGTTATTTTTCCATCATAATAGATTAGTATAGGAGCTTTTCCATACCCGAGACATAGTTGACATCGGGTGAACTCCGTTAACATATGGTGTGTATTTTCTATTACATTTCCCCTTATTTGTTCATTGTTTATCAATTTTAAATTATGTTTTTAAAATTTAAAAACTAATTTTAATCATTTTACAGTAAAATTGAGACGATTTTTAAAACATCCAAACACAATGGACTTATTAATTGACTCACTTAATCTTTATTTTTGGATCATTTTGGTATCGTGAGCAACTAATAAAGGATATTTTAATGCCTATTTTGGAATTTACAAGATTATGTTTTGAATGTTTACGTGTCTAAGTCAAAGTTTGGTGAAGGAATCATTCAGAGTATAATCCCAAGATCAATTCAAAATATGCAAGTTCAAGTTCAGCTATGGGTTTGCATAGAGGATCTCTACGAGAGAGAATGGACTAAAAAATGGCCTTGTGTCAAGATTTTAGGGAAATAAAGAGTATGGTGGAAGAGTTTAAGAAACGAAGGTAAATTAGAACAAGGAAACGATGATAAGGATAAAGGTAAATGAGAAGAACCTTATAAAATTCCTCCATCTCCTTCTAAATATTTTGGTTCTTCCATTGATGATAAAAATAATTCTTCTTATGTCCCATCAGTTTTAAAAATTGATGTTAAGTTTGAATTGTCAATTTATAATGGAGAGCTTAATGCAGAAAAGTTGGATTATTGGATCAAGTAGATTGAATTTTACTTGTAGGGTTCAAAATATTGTGGATGAGGAAGCAAAAATTCAGCTAGATACTCTTCACTTGGGTGGTACAACACTCATTTATTGTTAGATTAAGACTCGACAGGATCTTGGAAACCATGGTAAAGTTATTTATTCTTGGGATGAATTTGTTTCCGCTTGAAAAAGCAATTTTATCCACTTGGTTATATGGAACAAGATACTATGGATTGGAATTTTTTATAAAAACTAAGGGTCAAAGTGTGCAAGATTACACTCAAGAGTTTAGAAAGAGGGCATTGATTTTGGGAATTCCTCTTTATACTCAAGAGACTCTTTTGAAATATATTGGTGGGTTACATAGTTATTTGAAACATACCATACTTATGTTTAATCCCACTAACCTTGATGAAGTTTGTGTCCAAGATACCCACATTGAATCTAGGGGTAAGAATATAAAGGAAATATTCACAAAGAAAATAGCTAAACAACGGGATGAAAAACAAGGGTAAAGGAAAAGGAAAGGATAAAGAAAAACATACTTCCATATTCAATAAAGAAGATGAGAAGCCTATTTTTTCACATTGTAAGAAAGAAGGACATACAGATGCTAAGTGTTGGAAGCTCCATCTAGATCTCAAGCCAAAGAGGTTTAAGAAAGGAGGTGACAAGAAGACTATTGCAGTAGTGCAAGATCTTGGATCTAATTCAAGTGATGAGACCAAGATCACAACTATGGGTTTACAAGGTTAATCTTCTTCCTCTTTTGGCACTAGTTCTCATATTTATTCTAATAATAAATCTATGCAAGAAAAGAAATAAGATTTTCCACATCAAAGTTGCTTGAAAAATAGTAAGATTGATACTTTTTGATAATAGATCTCAAGCTAATCTCATTTCTTAATAAGTTATTAAGAAATTGGGACTTAAAACTAAATCACACCCAAAATTATACCCTTTGGGATGGGAATGCGATGATGCTTAACCATGGGTCACATATACATGTAAACCTATATTTTCGATCACATCTAAATCATCATTGCGGATGTAGATTTAGATGTGGTTCCACTTGATATTTGATTCAGAGGATACCCATAGGTAAATTTTTTACAAAATTTATAAATTATTTTCTTATGGAAGAGCTCGATGAGAGATTTCCAACACACTTTGAACGAGAAAAAATGAACTTCATATGCATAAGTTACAACTTGTGTAGGATTTGAATCAATAGGTAAAAGGGGAAAAACATGTAGTAGTGACTAGCCTTATTGACCAGTGACATGTCGCCAAGTGGAAAAAATTAGGTTTCAGTTTCAGCCTCGTGTCTTCAACAATTGAGATGAAAAATGCGGGACCCACAAGATGTGTCGAATGGGGCCCCAATAGCTAGTGAGGTCCACTTTTTTAGGAGGAGGATCCGGCTGCCTTGTCACCATAGTGACATCATCATGTTAGTAGTCATATTATTTTGAAAACACACCATTTTTCCTAAGTATCTTGTTGAGCTAGGACCAAGCTATGCGAGTTCCACAAAGTGCCACGTAATGGCCAAACTACCTCATTACCATTGAGCCTAATGCTAAGATACCACCGAGCCTAATGCTAATATGGGTAATTCAAATCACACGAAAAAAATTCAATGGTGGGCGATCTAGGTTCAGATCCCTATGGGCTATTCAAACATTCAAACCAAGTGCCAACTGTCAAAGCGTAAACCAGTCTATTGATTGATTTGAATGTGGAAGAAACATATATTAAAAGGATTGAAGTAGTGTTATCATGAATCATGTGGGATTAATCCCACCAAACTAAGTACCAATGGGGGCACGTTAAGTGGTCAAGATAAAGGGCCACGTGAATGTGGTAAGCATATATGCGTGGAGATGGGATTTAATCCCTTAAAAAATGCTAAGGTTTTTACGTCGAAGGCATTGTTAGTTTCTCAAATGTGCACCCGCATATCAGATCTCGAAGGGTCAAGGTGTTTGAGACCACAATGGAACCGTCCCCAAGTTGTGGGACCTTGTAAGCTTGGGATAGATCTCTAGAGAAGGCCGGTTCCTCTATCTATTTCTATTACTACTACTACTCCTAGTGCTAAAAGGGGAAACTAAGCTAATAATGCCAAGGGACCAGGGATAGAAGGATAACATGAAGTAAATTACACTAAAAGGTGATAACACCAGAAAAGAGGGATGAACACTATCTGTTCTAAGCGAGAATGAGGGGAAAACATGAAAAGAGGCTAGGCACGAGTAGCATAGTGAAACACATCAACCGGATCATTCTCATGGAACACAACTAAATATGGAGTTGCAAGGGACATGAAATAGCACAACCAACACACAACACAAGAGAAAAGGAAAGAAGAAGGAATGCAAGCATGTTAGGATAGATAATAGTCTCAAAACGATGTTTCTATTACTTCTAGAAATGCACAGAACTATTACAATGATGAAGGAGGCCGATATCCACATGCAAGAGCCAAACATATTGGTCTACAACTAAAAATATATAAAATATGGTGTCCTTGGCAAAACGCGTAAGGATCCAAAGTTTCCAACATAACAAATGAGCCTTGCTCTTACATTTATAAATGAATCCATGGAGGAAGAAGGGAAAAGGAGGGAAAACCCAAATTTGAAAGACAACCACCAATAGAAGCATTCAATATATGTAAATCCGCTTGGAAATATATGAAATACGCTTCCCCATGCCTGTTTGATGTGTTGAAGACAAAGGAGGGTGGATCATACCAAATTGGGTGGTTGGAGCAATCAGATCTGCTCATCAATGTTCAGAGAGAAATTTTCCTGTTTCTCACCTACTGATCGCCAAAATTTGAATTTTGAATTTTTGGCACTATAATCGATGTCGTAGCTCTTTGACAAGTCCAAGCATGTGTTGATCTCGAGCTCAGTAGCGGAGAAGGTACGACATGTCAAAATATGTCAAAGTCATTGGCGCACGTAAAACACGTGGTACACGCGGATTTGATGAGATGATGGCCAACTATACAACTATTTTTCGTTTATGCCAAGTGTCAATCATTGATTTGTTACAAGGATTCAACACCCTATTGGCACACTTTGATTGGTTGCGCGTGACACACTTAAGCATGTCAAAAGATGATTTGGCATAGAAGGGCATGAGGGATGGGTGCACAGAGAAAACAGAGGAAGAAGTGGAAGGGGTGCTCACGATGCGCGTGGGGAGATGAGGCAAACTGATGAGTAGAGAATGCATGGTTAAGGCACAACTATTACAAGGTAATGGGCACAACGTGCGAAGGGCCAAGGACTTAGTAGTAAGTGTGAGGCACGTGGGATGAGAAGAAGATGACTAGGAAGAAGGTGAATGTGCGAAAGGTGGGTGCAAGGGAGAAGTGGAAGGAGAAAAGGAAAGGGGTGCATAGGTAAACTGCAACCAAGGGAATGTACCAAGTGATTTTGAGTGCCCGCAATTCTTCAATGAATAACTTAGGGCTAGAATGTGTATGCAAGTTATCCAAATCACTAGGAGAGCTATTTGGATAACATACATTTTTATGAATGAGAATAAGGGGGTGAAGGCTTGGAAAATATGATAAGATTTGACTCAGTCATATCAACATCATATCGGAGGGTCAGTCTGTTTTAAAACAATTGAATGCTTCGCAAGCTTTTGTACACATTTTTGCCAAAGGATTTGTTTCAATACATCTCCGAATTTTACCACCAAGGTGACCATCTCGTGAAGTAGACATAGGGTGCTATAATTTTTTTAGAGGAAGTGAAAATACAGATTATCTACTTGCACTTCTTCATCTTTAGAAAGGGAAGACAAACACTCATCAAATTCCATAGAATCGAATGACATGATAAAGATTCCTGCGTTTTCTCCTAAAATTTGTGATACCTTAACAGGCTCCACAAATTCCTCAAGACCGTCTTTATCTAGTACTAACTTGGTCATGCCAAATGAATTATTCCAAAATATAGAAAACTTCCCATGATATAAAAAGCACTAAAAAAATTTAGCTATTGAATAAAGGTAGGATTGTTAAATTGTACAATCTTCCTAAATTACCATCCATATACATTTACTTATAAGGGTGAAATGTCACATAACGAGTTTGGATACATAATGTATTTATCTACCAAACAAGTTCTAGTGTGTGGAAAAATAGATCGAGTTCAATTGAAATAGGGCATAAATACCATGTTCCAACCATACAACTCCGATAGTATCCTTTTCGAGCATGTGGTCAATATAAATGCCTAAATAATATAATATCATTGGATTTCATTCTCGATCATGATATAATTATAAGTGATGTATATTGTGATATGCTTATTTATAACGTAACGTCTCTTTAAAGGAATGCAATTATAAGTGGTGTATATTATGATATAGTAATTATGTTGAAGGTGTTTTTCCAAATGAGAATAATTCAAGGCTTGTGACATCTAACAAGATATGTTGTACACACCCAAAATTACATGTGCTACATTGTCGAAAATGGTTACAAAATTCCCAGTGATGATTCATGTCCTTTTAAAAGGTGTTCGAGTTCCTAAGCTCATTCGCAGTATATATTTGTAGCCTAGATGCTTGTACTTAGCTTTTCCACACTTTCTTCCAGCTTCCCGCTCATTTCTTGTGCATGTTTTGGCCTTTAGTGTCAGGACCATTTGTCCCGCTTGGGTGGTGGTTGAAACCGCCATCCAAGCAGGCGGCGATCCGCGCACTTTTCCAGAACTCTTTATGCATGATTTTAACATGCGTGATTTCACTTAACTTGACTTCTAGGGTGCGTTTGTGAACCAAATTGCCTAAAAATAGTCTTGATTGCATGATATTCCTTAGCTCTTCTATTTTTAAATCGATTTAATTAGTTTGAACTGCCTCTTCACCCAATGATTTGGCACTCAAGGCTACCTTGTGCATGAACACACATCCCAACCAATTTCTATATATTCAATGCTTATATTAAAGAAAATGGCTTGAGAATTTTGTGTATCTTGCATACTAGTGCTACCATAATCCTGTTTGGAAATTGCATAGCCAAGATCAATTCACTTGTGATATCTCTCTTCCACTGCATTACAACCAGATTGCCTTCAAGATGCCATTGCTCAAGCACTTTCTCCTATTGTTGCCTTTGCATTCCCAATTCCTTGGACTCATATGGACACACAGAGAAAGAAAGGATAAATTGAGGGGACAAGAACAAATACAACCAGATTTTCCAAAGCTCTTGCTTATCCAGGTTGGAATTATTTGTTTGTTTGCTTCATTTGTCAAGTTATCAATTCTGAGTTATTCATTTCAAATACATATAAAATAGAGTAGCAAAATTGTTCATTTCAATTAATCAAGAAATTACAAATAGAGCAAATCATTAGAAAGCTTGCTCTTTGACATTACCAGGAAGTAGTGGGGAACAATAGCTCTTCTAGAGTTATGATTTGTTCTCTACCTCTGAGGTAGGGTTAAAAGGGTTTTGATTAAATTAGTTCAGTTGTTTTAGATCTAGATTCACATACTTGCACAAGTAATTAACTACAACCAGCTGATTACTTGTATTTAATTTCATTTATTAGATTAGAAGCATTGTTTAAAATCCCAGAAAAGATAAAAAAATATATATTTAATTTTTCTAGATTAGTTTGCTTCCATTTTTTGTTCAGATATCTTGTGAAAATACTAAAAACGTATTTTAAATTTCCTTTTATAGTTATTTTCTTTATCAAGATCAATTCAATTCATTCCGCATGACCATCAAAGGTCCACAACAAGAGAAAATGTTCAATTGTGATCCATTGGTCCCACAACCCAATGGGCCTAAGTTGTTGACCAACATTGATACGGGTTTACGCTTGTTAGTTTTACACACACTTGCTAGGTATTATGAGAAGATAGAACAATTAAACACATTAAACATTGCAGCTGATCAATCCTACGATTATTGGACTGCTTTTGGAAATAATGTTTGATTACGCATATGACCATACAAAGACCAAAATCTCTACGAGTTCACGGTTGTGATACCCAGGTCCCACAACCCAATGGTCCTATTGACCAATTAAACATCGACATTGGTTTACGTGCACTATTTTTTGGATCATAACCACTTCCACCCGACATTGTTGCACAACTTTCAGTGTTGAACATAACAACCAATCAGGCTAAGGATTTCTGGGCTAGACCAGAAAACCTCCCATAGACCCTGTGGTTCCATTACACTTCTCGTTCTCACTTCCATGACCTTATCTGGAAATCTATATGAGGTGTCCACAGGTCACTTTCCGTGTGTTCCAAATCTAGTAGACAAAATCTCAACAGAGCTCGATATCGACTAGAGCCTCCGATTAGCTATTCTTTCTGACCATTCCATTACACCACTTCGTTAACCTACGAGTTTCCCATAAATAGAATATTTACTAGTGTCATGTGCCAAAAATACACAACCAAAAGCCTTCAAAGAAAATAAATATAAAAATTCCTTACTTTTGCGCATTCTTATAAAATGAATAAAATGATGATTTATGATGTCCCGAGCTTACTCAACAAAAGAACATGTTCCCCTCTAATGGAAATTGATAGAAAAATCTCATTTAAATTTTTTTTTAGTGCTACTCATGAAAGACTTATAAAATGTTTTATAAAAAAGTAGTGTGTTTCATCTATTTGGTTTGCATGTAACTTGGATCCCATGTTTGATTCATGCCTTGGTTTTCCTTTCACATCCAACATTCCATTCATGTATGTGCCTTATCTACCACATTAAACATCATTCAATCGATGACATTAACCCCGTAAACATAAGAAATTAAAAAATATCAAAATTGATTTGAAGATAAATTATGCCTTTCTCTCATATGACCAACCGTTGGAGGCACTCAATTATCGGTGATTGTTCATTAATCACATGTTTCCCTAGAATTAATCAAGCTTAAAACTAAAAAGGTGGCCTACAAACTACTACAAAAAGTAAGCAGTGTAATTGGGCTTTAAACCTTGAACCTATTCAATTTTACCCCCTTTTTTATATTTTGGCCTCTTTATGTGGATATTCACTTATGTGAATAATGTAACCGAGAATAAAACGATAAAGTGGAGCACAAGTAGTAGATATTTATTGGGTTAGTACACTCTACATCATATAATAGGTGTGGGCCATGCAAGTAGTTAATTCCCACCTTTTTCTTTTCAACTTTGCATTCATGTCTTTGTATTTTCTAACAAAGTTAACTCCATCCAATTAATAGTTACACACAATAAAAATATTAAATAAAAATTTAGCAAAGCCCATTTGGGATTTGAACCTCGAATCAATTGGATTTTGCAGTGAGATCTATACTATAAAGTAGAGAACCTATACCATGTATTATTTGGACAGGAACAATTTGAGCTATGGAATAGGTGTGGGGCATTTAGGTATTTGATTTGCGACTCTTTATTTCTTGTGTTACTTTCATGTCTACGTCTTATTTTCCAAATTAAATGTCACCCAATCGATGTCTTTTATGCCATAAAATTAATAAATTAAAAAAATGATTGGAATATAAAATCTACTTGTCTCTTGAATGACTAGTTGTTGGAGTCACTCCATTAGTTTTGATTGTTCATGCATGCTCTATTTCCATGCAATTTCTCGAGCTTGAAACTAAAAAGGGGCCCTACAAAATGTTACAAAAAATAAGCAAAGTGTGATTGGGATTCAAACCTTAAACCTATTTGATTTTCCTCTTTTTTATTTTGGCCTCTTTAAGTACTTATTTCACTCATATGGATAATACAAGTAAGATTGAGACGATAAAGTGGAGCACATATAGTCAATATTTTTTAGGTTGGTACATTCTCGAACCATGGAATAGGTGTGGGACATGTAGATATTTAATTCCCACTTTTATTTCCAAATTTCCATTCATGTCTTCTTCTTTTATAAAAATTAAACTCCATCCAACCGATAGCCTACACACAATAAATAAATTAAATAAAAGATAGAAGTGCCCCTTTTATTGTTGTTGTTATGCTATTGTCACTAGACAAACCCTTTTGAATGCCAAGAATGGTTTTCCTCCACACCAATAAAACTATAGGTAACACCCATGGATGAAGCACATAGGGACCATTCCTTCTTAGGCCACAAACAACAAACATGGTATGTTGTGTTTGGACAATTAGGTTTTGAACTAAGAACATATTGGATTTTCCCCATTTTTATTTTGGCCCCTTTAAGTGCAAATTACACTCGTGTGAAAATAACAAGTGACATATATGATAATGTGGAGAAAAATAGCATATATTATTTTATTTTGAACAATTTCAGGTCATGGAATAGGTGTAAGGCATGCAAGTATTTAATCCCCATCTTTTTCTTTCCAACTTTCCATTCATGTCTTCATCTTATCTAAAAAATTAAATGTCGTCCAATGGAAATCCTTTTGGGTTGGGAAACTCGAGCCATGGAATAGGTCTTTTGCATGCACACATATTATTAAACGACGTCCTATCAATGACATTGACATCATAAAAATATAAATTAAAAAATAGTACAATTTAATCAATAGAAAATATCTATTTGTTGCTCGTATAACCATTCGTTGGAGGGGCTCAATTATTTTTAATTGATTATGCATCTCATGTTTCCCGCAACTACTCAAGGTTGAAAATGAAAAGGGGACCTACAAAATACTATAAAAAATAAGCGGTGTGGTATGAATTCAAACCACGAAGCTATTTGATTTTTCCCCTTTTTTATTTTGTCCCCTTTAAGCTCATATTTCACTCATGTGAATAATTCAAGTGAGATTTAGATGATAAAGTGGAGCAAATAGAAAATATTTTTAGGTTGATATACTTTGAGCCTTGGAATAAGTGTGGGACATGCATGTATTTAATTCCTATCTTTTAATTTTTGATTTTCCATTAATGTCTCCATCTTTTCTAACAAATTAAACTTCATCCAATTTATAACCTTGCTGCTAAACAAATTAAATATAAAGATGACAAAGCCCATTTTGTGGTTATTGTCATGTTCCGCCATGTGATCGACTGTGACACATGCCTAGAATGGTTGTCCTCTATTTTGATAAAAGTATAGATAGTGCTTGTGGATGGAGGATATGGACACCATTTCTTCCTAGGCCAAGAACAAGGAAAAATGTCTATTGTGTTTAGGTGGTTCACTTTCAAACCTATAACCTATTGGATTTTCCCTATTTCTTATTTTGACCCCTTTAAGGGTGAATTGCACCAACACAATAAATTCAAGCGAGATAAAGATGAAAATGTGGAACACAAATGGAAGATATTATTTTTCTAGGAGTAACCTACGCTGCAGAATGTGTGGGACATGCAGGTATTTAATTCCCAACTTTTTATTTCCAACTTTCCATTCATGTCTTCATCTTATCTAAATTATCAAATGTGATCCAATGAAGTCCTTTAGGATTCATACAATCTAATTCATGGAATAGGTGGGGACGTGCAAGTATTTAATTCCCACCTTTTTATTTCCAATTTTCCATTCATATATTCATGTTATCTAACAAATTAAAATCCATCCAATTGATAACCTTGATGCCAAAAAAATTAAAACAAAAAGATAACAAATCCCATTTTATGGTTTTCATCATGTTGTATTCATGTGGTTGGGTTTTCATCCTAGAAATTTTGGATTTTCCCTATTTTTTATTTTGACTTGTTTAAGCATAAATTGTATTTCATGAAAAATGCAAGCAACTTGGAGATAATAATGTGGAGCACAAATAACATATATTATTTTGGTGGGAACAATATGAGTTATGGAATAGGTGTGGGACATGCACACATTTAATTCCCACCTTATTTCCAACTTTCCATTCATGTCTTCATCTTATCAAACAAATTAAATGTCATCCAATCAAATGCCTTGATGCCGTAAAAAATAAAATATTAAAAATTAACAATCTTATTTCATGTCCGTGGTCATTTATGGACAATTCGATCAAGACTGTTGATGACCTAAACCCTATTTGTTACCTTGATAGATAAAGAGACTCCCTAATAAAAAATGTGCATGAAATTGCTACCCTGGGATGTTAGGTCCATTACACATATCCTTATCTTTAAATTGTCTTATGAGATGCACAAGTGAATTCTCCTTACATGTGTGTGTATTCTAATGACCCAAAAATACAAGGGTTAAAATTACAAACTATAACTATTGAAATCATTATTGATTGATGACCGCTCCTTTCCTTCTAAGCTATCTCTATTATACATTGCCTTGATGCCTTACACACCACACCTACTTTATCCTTCTAACAATTGACAAAAATGGCTCATGGTTAAGGAAATAAAAATTTCACATTGGTTGTGAGTAAAATAAATACTATAAAGTGGAACACATATAACATATATTATTTGGGTAAAAACAATCTAAGCCGTGGAATAGATGTGGGACATTTTGGTATTTAATTTTCACCTTTTTATTTCAAGCGATTTCATTCATGTCTTATCCTCCAAATTAAATGTCATCCAATCAATGGCTTTGATGTTGTAAATCAACAAATAAAAAAATGCCAAAATTTGAGCAATAGATTTAATGTACTTGTTTCTCATTTGACCAACTATTGGAGGGGCTCAATTATCATTTATTATTTATGTAACCCATGTTTCTTTACAATTACTCAAGCTTAAAACTAAAAGGGGGGCCTACAAGGTGATACAAAAATAGTGTGACATGGCTTGAACCTTGAATCTATTCTATTTTACCCTTTCTTTATTTTGGCCCCTTTAAACACATATTTCACTCATGTGAATAATACAAGTAAGATTGAGGCAATAAAGTGGAGCACAAAAAGCAACATTTTTTTGTGTTGGTTCACTATAAGTCATGGAATAGGTGTCAAACATGTACGTATTTAATTCTCAACCTTTTATTTCAAACTTTTCATTCATGTATTCAACTTTTCTAACAAATTAAACTCCATCCAATTGATAACCTTGACACCAAAAAATTAAATAAAAAGTTGGAAAAGCCCATTTTATGGTTGTTTTGTTTCTACCACTAGACAACCCATGCTACATCCCAAGAATGGTTGTCCTCCATGCCAACCAAAATATAGATATCACCTATGGTTAAAGGACATATGCACCATTTCTTCCTAGGCCACAAACAAGGAACATGGTCTTTTGGCATTTGGGTTTCAAACCTGGAACATGTTAGATTTTCCCAATTATCTATTTCGACCCCTTTAAGAATAAATTGCACTCATGTGAAAAATGTAAGGAAGATGGAGACAATAATATGGAGAAAAATAACAGATAATATTTTGGTAGGAACAATATGAGCCATGGAATACATGTGAGACATGTATGTATTTAATTCCACCTTTTTATTTCCAACTTTCTATTCATGTATTTGTCTTATCTAACCCATGAATGTTGTCAATTGAAATCCTTTTGGTTCAAACACTTTTAACCATAAAATAGGTGTGAGCCATGTACGTATTTGATATTCTCCTTTTTATTTCCAACTTTCCATTTATGTCTTTGTCTTATCTAACAAATTAAACTCCATCCAATTGATAACATTGATGCCAAAAATTAAAATAAAAATAACAAAGCCCATTTTATGGTGTTCCTTATCATACAGCCATTGGAAAACCCCTATTGCATGTCGAGAATGATTTTGGTCCATATCAATCAAAATATAGATAACGCCAATGGATGAAGGACATTGACACATTTTCTTTCCAAGCCACAAGCAAGGAACAAACAAATTATGTTGTATTCTTATAATTATGTTTTAAACCTAGACCTGTTGGATTTTACACGTTTTTTATTTTGACCCCTTTAAGCACAAATTACACTCGCTAGACACCCCAATTTCACATCTATCCTAAATCAATTAATTCCACTTCCTCATTTCCCACAAAAATACACTTCGAATTAATCAAATATAATTTGATTAATTATCCATTTCAAAATCCAAAAACTAATCTAATCCTCACCACATGTCATTATTCTCCATGTTTTTCCACTATTGAATTAAAAATTCAAATTCAAATCCTCACCCACCATTCGTGGTCCCCACTCACCTAAAATCCTCCACTTATGAATTAAAAAATAATTCAAATCCTCACCCATTCTTTGTGGTCCCCACTCACCTAATCTTGCCCACATTTTCAAACCACCCACTTAATCTTGCCCACATTTTCAAACCACTCACTTAATCTTGCCCACATTTTCAAACCATGATTACTTAAATTAATCTAAGCTAATCACTCCCTCAGGCTATAAATACAACCTTACCCCTCCCCTCTAAACACACGAAGAATAAGCTTACATGTCATATCTAAGTTCTTGCATCCTTTGAGCAAAGAACATCCTTTTGCCTCGTCCTAATGCCAAAATAGCCTCATAATCCTTTTTCCCATCTAGTGCAAAGTAAGAAGATCGTTGTTGCAGGAAGGTCTTGCTCCGTCTTGAAGAAAAGCACCTACATATCACAAAATCAGGGCTCAATCCAAGTTTCCTAGCCCATTCGAGGTTTGCTACGGAACGTGAAGGAGGAGGTATGATTATTGGTATTTTACTTCCTTGTTAGTAGTGTATTTTTCCTAGCTTACATTTTAAGCACGCCTTAGGTTTCTTTCGATCTGTTACCATTAATTTCCCAATTAGTGGTTTTATCTATTCTTTGTTTATTATTGTTCATTATTATTTCTTTTTTGTTCCTTATGGTCTTCTTTGGTTAACCTTCATGCTTTGGGTAGTGTTTTTGTTGTGTGGTGTCTTGTGGTGTATCTGCAGGTTATAGCAACAATGAAACTATGCAGCTCATCCTGTCTTTGATCTCCTCGGTGCTTGGTGTTTAGTAGTTCTGATTTTGCTATTCACTCGTAATCTATAGAAACACAAGCACTAATCATTAGTTTATCATCTTAGTGTCATGGGACAACCAATCCGGAAAATATATTTATTTATTTCCTTTTGCTAAAATAACTGCTTTGTAGGAAGTTAATCATTTATTTATTTTTTTTCTTTTATTTTAGTCAATCATTTTATGATCTAACTCTTTCTTTCTGATTATTGTTATTTTTTAACCTTGCTGTCAAAATTTTAGCTTCTCAGGTGAAGTACAAAAGTCAAAAATAAAAAAACCAGACTCAGGACGTTTTTCTCACGTTCAAAATTTTCATTCAGAGCGTTACTCAGTAGCCCATCTTAGGAAGCCATAACTTTTGCTCCCAAACTCGGAATGAATTCATTTTTTTTAACGGGAAGGTATTGAAAAGATATATATGATAAAAAAATAATTTTTAGATTTAGACTTACGAGAAAAATTTTGGTTTCATTTCTTCTAACACCTATCTTTTTAACAAAAAAACAACAAAATTATAGTTTTATTTATTTATTTATTTTTATTTTTTAATTTTTATTTCACGAAACATCCTCACACGTATGCTCTTTCCTCGCACTTCAAAATGATCTTGGAAATCGAAACGTGAGGCCACTCGAGCTCTAGAAAACACTTTTTATTTTTAATTTTTGCCTTACATTTCAATTTTCCACGACAACACTTCTAGGTAACGTTTTCACCCTCTTCTTTCATCATTTTTCTTTTTGTGAAAATAATCATTATTATTTCGTAATCATGATTAATTGCAATAATTATTAACATTTAAAAAAATCAAAAATCAGAAAAAAAACTATTCAATTGTATCGCGTATGCTCTTTTCTTGCGACTTGAGCGATCGGAAAATCGAGAAGCGGTCACAATTTTTAGTTTCTTGTTCTAACATTGCAGGATCCTCTAGCTTTTTTTCCAACTATCATTTTAATAATTATTTTCCTTTGTCATATTCTTAATATTTGTTTGGTCGTTGGTTGTGTATGCTCTTTTCCTGCGCCTTTGAGTGATCGGCAAATCAAAAACAACCATGATCACTTTTCTAACATTTCATTTGCAGGATAACTACTAATTTGTTTTCTTTAGAACCAGCGTTCTTTGGAATATTTTCCAAACCAAAAACAAAAAAAAAACAACAAAAATATCGCAAAAATATCACCATTCAAAGACAATTGTTGAAACAAAAAAAAAGTACGTTCAGGTACGCAATTATTTTTTGCTAGTGATTTATTTCAAGTTGGAAAGAACCCTGCGTTTAATCACTTTATCATATTGTTTTTGCATGTAGATGAGGTGGATTTCATCACCACCAAAGCTACACCGGTGACGTGGACTTGACTACTACGCACCAATGGCATTTGCATCTGCATTGCACTTTGAGACCTAGTCTCATCACGGCGATTCGGTATTTACCTGCTGCCGTTGCTCTTCACTTACAGGTAATCTTTGTCGTGCGGCGCATGTGAGTCACGCCTAAAATAGCTGTAACAACGAAGCTTGGGCATCGTCCTGTAAATCTTCGGGGAGTTATAAGGACACCATACACATTCATCCCTCCATCACCTTCCACCTTTTCACAAAACCTGTTTTGGACGTGGTGATTCACTCCAAAACAGGAAAGTAAGAATTGGTGAGTCTCCTCCAGTGCTCTAAGGGTTCCCCGTACCAATTCTGTCCCCGTACAGAATTAGGTATATCAGGACTAGGGTATATCGGAGGACGCATCTTCTTGGAGTAATAAGAGCCTGCATCCACCATTTCACAACATACTTGTATGATTGCATGAAACAATGATCATTCCTGAAGGATCTACCTCTTAAGCCAAAACAATTTGATACACATGACTGCTTGTTGTTTGTAAACAAAATAGTTTAGCATTGTTTTTATCATAAAACTTGGCTAATATCAATGTGTTTATTGTAAAATTCAAATCCTAATCGTGTTCCACAACACCATTTCTCAACCGATTCAATACCAAGCAAAACATTCAAGCAATCCCACAATGAAGATCAAAACGTCACATTGATTTCATTAGCCTACTTCAGCCAACAACAACTCCACTATAGCTTGTTTTCAGCTATATCCAATAGATATTGAGTGACTTGCGTTCACTCCTTATCTCATCAATTGTCAGAACATCCTTTATAGCTTGTTTCAAGCTATATCAAAATGACATTGGGTGACTTGTTTGAGTTCACTCATTATTTCATTAGCTTACAAGTTTAACAAAATCCCATCGACACAAATCCCTTCAAATCTCATTTTGAGTTCACAACTGTGTTGAGTCACTTGTTTGAGTTACTCTTCCTATCAAAAATCCAGAGCTTGTTTAAGTCAAACCAATCAACATATTCATCATAGCTTGTTTGAGCTACATCCCACTTGTATTGAGTACCTTGTTTGAGTGTACTCCTTACATTTTCGTCTGCTAAGCTTGTTTAATCCAAACCAATCAACATATTCGTCATAGCTTGTTTAAGTTATATCCCACTTGTATCCCGAGTAGCTTGTTTGAGCTTACTCCTTATAGCCTTGTTAAAACTTGATTGAGCGAAAACAAAGATCATAATCAATAGGTTGAGTTCTTCATTCACATTTCTTCATTTTCCCTCTCTTTCAAACATGATGAATTCATGAAAAATTTCATCATGATGAGCTATTAGAACAAATTAATAAGATGAAAACACAACTCTCTCATATGGCTACCCAAATCAGTGAACGATCACCCAAAAAGCCAATCATACAACCTAACGAAGACATCACTTCACGTAAAGTTCCAACGTCAATTTACGCCCCTTGGAGAAACTCTCTCTAGTGTTTTTCATCAACTAAAAGAGGCTAAACTGATAAGATATCCAATTACAAAACCCTTTGTCGAAGGGGAATCTAAGCCATGTTGGTACAAACCTAACACATACTGTGATTTTCATCGCATTGATGGTCATCACACAGATAAATGTGTGCGATTTAAGAATTACGTCCAAGACTTAATTGACGACGATGTCATCTCTGTAGAGCTTGATGAAAATGCTCTTGCTGACCAATGACACATCAATACCACAACTTTCCATGAAGAGTTGACTCTTTGTCGAAACTCCTATATATCTTGAAATTCCACGAGATCATGGTGACAACAGTCAAGACTCTCTAATTCCAAACAAATCCATATCTTCTTCAAATTTCCTTCCATTAGTTCAAACATACATTGAACATGTTTTGGACAACAACATTCTTCCAACATCTACTAAGCACTTGGACATATTTCAAGACACTCTTTTAACCAACATACATTGAACTTGTTTTGGACAACAACATTCTTCCAACATCTCTTTGAGCACTTGAACTTATTTCAAGACACTCTTTCAACTGAAACATACATTGAACCTGTTTTGGACAACAACATTCTTCCAACATCTCTTGAGCACTTGAACTTATTTCGAGACTCTCTTTCAACCCAAACATACATTGAACTGTTTTAGACAACAACATTCTTGACATCTACCGAGAACTTGAACTTATTTCAAGACACTCTTTCAACCCAAACATACATTGAACTTGTTTTGGACAACAACATTCTTCCCACATCTATTGAGCACTTGAACTTATTTCAAGACTCTCTTTCAGCCCAAACATATATTGAACCTGTTTTGGAGACAACATTCTTCCAACATCTAACGAGACCTTGATCCATTTCAAGAATCCCTTTGAACCTTGATATTACTTTAGACACTACGAGACGAGGTTCCATCAACAGGTACCATTAAGTTTGATTCTATTCTTCCAATATTGGCTCTTATGCCTAACATCTCTAGCCTTTTTGTCAAAACACAACCACATCGAGTTTGGACACTTGTGACAATGCAACCCGTCGTGTCCATCATGCTTTCAACTATCGATCTTTCAGGCATCTCATCACTAATTAGTCTCACCTGTCAAGACTTCTACGTGCATCCATTCTACGAGGTACTTATACCCAGGAATATCTTTACACAACCTTTTCCATCTTTAATTGTGAATCTATCCTCAAAACAATCAATTAATGGAAAATAGAAGAAAAAAAACCAAATAACACAAACCATCATTATTAACACACATGGAAGCTATTGGCTTAACCAAATCTATCCCACTCTTTGGGCTTACCGCACATCTTATCACACACCTACTGGAGCCACTCCCTTCTCCTTTGTTTATGGTTGGGAAGCTATTTTACATGTCAAGGTTGAATTTCCATCCTTCAGAATATCCCTCAAAGATGTAATCAATCAAGATTATTATCGACACTCACGCCTTAATGAACTCGAGCTTCTTGATGAAAAACAACTTAATGCCCTAGATCATCTTCCATTCTATCAAAATCAGCTATGGCATAGCTACCATAAAAAATTCAAACCTAGAAAATTTAAGGTCAATGATTTCATTCTCAAAGAAAATCGAAAAATACAAAGAAGCGAGACAACCCAAAAACAAGACAAATCAAGAATAATTTTGGGTTTGGAGCTTATAAATTGGCCATTGAAGATGGTCAAGATCTTGAAAAACCCATGAATGCATTCATTTAAAAAATTTATCCTTGAGATGTTCACTATTCTAGGATACAACGTGTACATTGTTCTTTTGTCTTGCTTATCTCGAATAATTTAAATTTATTCATTTCCATTGGCAGATATTTTATTTATCAAAATCACATCTTCATATTTATCATCATGAGACAAGTGTTAGTATAAATCCTATTAAGTTTGTGAGCGTCATACTTCTTCCACTTTCAGTCGCTTTCCTCTATGGTCATACCTAGAAGCTTACTGATGGTAATATATCCCCTTCTAATACATTCTCTCTTTCATAACAAAGCTCTAAACTTCGTTTTGAGTTCGTTTGGTCGTCCATCTCAGTCTTCGGTGTTGAACCCTCGCGTCCTACTAGTCGTGTGGGGCTGAGATTGGGGGCAGACGTTTCTTCCCAAATACAAAGCACTATTGTAAAAAAAAATCCATCAATTCGATAACTTATGAATAATTCATTTTCACATCTTTCGTCCTTCATAGTCTTTGGTGTTGAGCCCACACTTCTTATTGGTAGTGTGAGACTGGGAATGGAGGAAGGTGCCCTTACTCGTCTACGTCTTGTCTTTGGTGATAAACCCTTGCCTCTTACAAGTGGCATGGGGCAAAGCGTAGAGGTCATTCTCATACAAGCATAAAAACATTGCAAAATATTAAAAAAAAAAAACAAAACAAAACAAAAAAAAAAAAAAAAGACAAAAAGAAATTCACTCGCCTATATTTTGCCTTTGGTGATGACCTTGCTTCTCACTAGTAGCATGGGGCAAGGCATAGGGAGTCATTTCAAAAATACAAAATCTTATAGTGCTTACAAATTATAGAATCCCCAAACACGTAATTTAGATGCCTAAGTGAAGAGAGAACTATCCCTTAACCTCATATCTTATCAATCAAGATGCCACATAAGCTGTCTAAGTCTAGCATGTGACTCATAAAGTGAAAGCCATTTTTGAAACGGTTCAGTACCATTATGAAGAATGGAGTCACAATTTCCCAAAGGGATTATTGTTAGCATTTGTCTCTATATTCATTATCCACCTCCTGCGTCCTTCTTGATTCTCGGTGATGAGCCCACACATCTTACTAGTTGTGTGGAGTCAAGAATGGAGCTGGAATTCTTTTCATCATATCATCACCACCATATCCTGCCAATGGAAAGAGAATTTGTGTTATTCTGAGCATAAGTTACCACACTGAACATGCTACATACGAATAATATCCTGGTTTATCACCTCTCAAAAATAAGTCTGCACTCTGGGCCATAAATTGCCACTCACAGTGT
Organism: Taxus wallichiana var. yunnanensis; assembly: GCA_018340775.1. Classification (NCBI taxonomy): domain Eukaryota; kingdom Viridiplantae; phylum Streptophyta; class Pinopsida; order Cupressales; family Taxaceae; genus Taxus; species Taxus wallichiana. The sequence continues at coordinate 575,150,312 of CM031241.1, read as the reverse complement.
AAAAAAATCTACCAACATTTGAAAATCGTCAAAAATCCAAAAACATTTGAAAATCGTCAAAAATCCAAAAACATTTGAAAATCGTCAAAAATCCAAAAACATTTGAAAATCGTCAAAAATCCAAAAACATTTGAAAATCGTCAAAAATCCAAAAACATTTGAAAATCGTCAAAAATCTACCAACATTTGAAAATCGTCAAAAATCTAAAAACAGTGTAAAAATCTCAAAATCTAAAAACATTTGAAAATCGTCAAATTCCCAAGTATAAAAATCCCTCCAAAAAAAAAAAAAACATTCAAAAATCTCCAAAAAATCTAAAAAAATTATAAAATTCAAAAACAAACATTAGAAAATCCAAAAATCTAAAAACAAAAACATTAGAAAATATCCAAAATACAAAAACATTTGCAAAATTTTCAAAAGACCAAAAACATCCACAAAATCGTAAAAACTCAATAAGCAACACAATTCATCCTTTGAACTATTATCCCAAACAAATGGTCCAACCACCTTATGACTACCAATTTCAAACCACTTCTCCTCGCGTGAATCCTCGCTTGGGGAAAATCCGGCTCTCATTGTTTCCTTGTTTGAGGAGACTGACCCAATCCCTTGTACCCCTACTTGGAGGCACATCTAATCAATCATCACTGTGGAACACGTTAGGGACATGTTTACTAGTTCTTGTGTTGCATTATTAGTGGCAAATTATTAATTGCTTTCTTGTATCTTGATATATTACAGGGGGCATCTTGATTTTATGTATCCTGGTGTTCTCTGTAATATTCTTATGTTATCGATTGCATGTCATCTTGGGGCATCATACTTTCTTGATGGCCTCTGTCTATGCTCTCTTCCATTTGCATATAAATCTTGGGGCATCAAACCTTTTTGATGGCCCCTGTCTATCTTATCACGCATATTACTGATCTAGTCATCGATCTTTTATATCACGATGCATCTGTTATGTGCTATATTAAAATTAAGATACTTTTCGTCACGTGAGTATCTTCTGCATGATCAACATCTTACTTTGCACCCCATCCATTCACCCATACTAATGCATTCTCGGTTTTTGAATCCTACTTGATCACCAGTTGCGGTTTGCGAATCCTACTTGACGATCTTTCTCAAGTAGCATTCACTATCCGGTGAGCTCCTTCTCCCCCACCATGATCACCATGTATTTGATCCATTCATTCTCACTTCTCATTTTTACTCCTCCGCCGCTTATACCCATATTACCCTTCTCACCATTCTGTCCCCTCTCACCCATTGGTATTCTTTCCTTTCACCCTTTTTCTTCCCGCTTGACAATCTTACTTAATAACCCCTTCTATATGGAATCCTCAGTGGAGGTTTACCCTCTCCCTAAGATCTTCCCGTTGTAGAAGCTTCTTCACCACCTACCCTCTCATCAAATAACCATCACCACCAAACACATCTTCCAACTCCACCTCTTCTACTTCCCATTCCCGCATCATTACTCTCACCACGTGGGCATCCCAATTAAGGATTCCCCTCACACTCTCCGCCCTCCACTGCATATATTCCTTCATCCATTCATGTTACACTCCTTTGTGTCCTTTCTTTCTTATTATCACCTCATCTCATATCATATACCACTTAGGCATACCTCACTCACTCTTTTCTCATCCTTCCCCAAATCCACCTTATGCCTAGTCATCCTACTTACATGCTCTCGTAGTATGGAAAATTCACTTGAGGGTTCCCCTTCAGTCCATTTTGTCATACCCTATTCCCACCAACTCTAACATCATCCTTCTTCTTCCTCAGCTTGGCGATCTTACTTAACCATTCCAGCCGCATGGCAATCTTACTTAAGACTTCCACTTAAGGTTGATCTGCCCTGTGGCCTTCCCCCATCCCATCATATTTCCCCCATCTTATTTCTCCCACCTCTCATCGCGATCATCTTCTTCACCCTACCATTCCACCCCTATCTCCAATATCATTTTGTCTTTCTCTTTGCATATATCATCCTGTCGGTTGGGTGACCCTACGAAACCTCTCCAGCAGTATGATGATCTTACTTAAGAGATTCTCTTAAGCATGACATGTCATCTTACACTCGCCCATCACTCTCCAATCTCACCATCCATATTTCCTCTTCATTCCCCATCATCACATCTTTTTACCACCACTATCACCCTCCTCTGCTTGGCAATCTTACTTAACCACTCACCCGGCATGGCGATCTCACTTAAGAGTCCCTCTTAAGGATGATCTGTCTCCTTGCCTTTCCCCATCACTACACACCCTTCACCCTTCATTTTTTCTCGGCATTCCCCATTATCACATCCTTTCACCTCCTTTTTGATTCTCACAAACACCACTTCTCGCTTGACCATTTGTCATCTCTAGTTTTGCTCACATGGCAATCTTACTTAACCACTTCCGTCACATGACAATCTTATGTCAGGGTCCTCCCTACACTTAACTTGTCATCGTGAACTTCTCCCCCGCCTCATTCTTCATTCACTTTGTTGATCGCTTCTTCCACCTGGTATCTCCTATTACCCACTTTTTCCTCCTACTATTATCCTTTCTCCACATATCCTCTTACAACATACAACTCATCTCTTCCACCTACAATCACATTCTTTTCCCCCATTTTCCCCTTCTTGATCCATCACCCTTCATACCGTTTCTTCCCATTATTTTCATGTCTTGGTTCTTCATCCTCACCTCGTTCATCCTCATCACCCACATCCTCTCCTCGCTTTCACTTAGTCCCAACTCATCCCTCCCATATTCTTCACTCTTTCCACTTCCTCTTCTCAAATTCCCCCCACATTTCTACCCACACACACATTCGCCATTATTGTTAACACTCCTATATCATTCTTTCATCATCATCTTCTCTTCCTGCGCTAATAATTGTCAATGGGTTTTCCCTAAAAATTATCAATCCTCATTCTGCACGACCTCATTCACTCCCTTGGACCTTCTAGAGTTTCCCTTCATTCCTTCCCTCCTCTAAGCCCACCACTCATTGTCAAAGGGTTTTCCCTAACGTCCCTTTGTTGGCGTTACCCTTTCCAGTCCTCATTAGTTTTCTCCTTTTCTTCATTTTTTCTCTCACCCTTCCCCACCACTCATTGTCAAGGGGATTTCCCTAACATCCCCTCATTGGCATTGCCTCTTCTATCCCCATTCTCTTTTCTCTCCTATTATTTTCCCTCACTCCTACCCTTTCTTGTCGCTTCTTACCCATCTCTCCATCTCCTCTTTGCCCTCTTCAATATCTTTATTGTCTTCATCATACATCCTTTTCCTATTTTCTCGTCATCCTAGTATCCTCATTTCATGCATCTCCACATCTTTTCCAATCGATGTCATTCCTCCCCTCTTTCTTCTTTGAACATTCCTTATACCATTCCTTTCCACTTATTACCCCCTTTCTGTATTCCCTTCCTTCTACATCATTTTCTTTGTTATCCTCTTCTCTCTCCCACCCCTCATCTTATTTCCCTTCCCCTGTATCATCTTCTTCCCCTTTTTCCATCACGTTTCCTCCTTACTTCCCCATCGATAACTGGTTATTCAAGGTGTTGTCCTATCTTTTTATCATACCACCCTCCACATGCATCTCCATACTGGTCACATTCCATATTCTTGGCCTTGGTCTTCCTCGCAATGACACGATTCCTTCAATCTTCTCCTTGTATTCATTCTATCTTCCTTTCCTCTCCCCTAATTTTCACGTTTCTTCTGACCACTTCTCCTTTTCTCTACCACCCCTACCTTTTTGTTCATTCTGTATCTGTTTCTCTTCCTTTCTCTCCTCTTTTTCACACTTTCCTCGCCCCTCATAGTTTCTTTTTTTTTTCTCGTTCTACTTCTTCTTTTGTCCTCTTTCCATTTCCCTCCATTTCACCCCCTACTCCCACCTCGTTTTCTCCTTCTTATTTATCCTTTCCTGCTTTTCTTTGCTCTCTCATTTATTTCACTTCCACGTATCCCTCTTTACTATCTCTTGTTGCTTCCTTCATTTTGCACATCTCTCTATTTCATCCCTTCACCCTCTACTCTGTCATTTTCCTTTTTGCCTTGTTTGTCCTTCATCATTCCCTTCTTCCCCTATCATCCCTCTCTCTTATTTCTACCTCTTTCATTCCTTTTTTTCCCCTCCCCTATCTCCCTTACTCTTCTCATAATCAACCCCCAATCCTATCCATTCCCTTTTCTCTTTCCCACACACCCTCACACCTAGCATTCAAGGTCGATTGAATCCTTTCTCCATTTGCGTCGTGCGGTCATTCCAGTCTCTTCCACTCCATTATCATCCTCTTCTCCGCCGAATCCATTTCCTTTCTTTTCGAGAGTTCTGTCGTATATTTCATTCTCGTCAGTCCTCTCGAGGGGGCATCACCACATCTATCCATAATCACATCTTCTCATGACATTTTTGTCTTGGAGGATACTATAACATCCGTCACTCACCACTTTCCATTCTCCCCAACAAACATTCGCTCTACCTTTTAAAAAGTAGATTGAATTCTTCCCCCATACAGTCTACTTTCTTTGAAAGGACACTACTTTCATAGTACCCTTCAAAAGAGGGCAAATGTAGACACCCCAATTTCACATCTATCCTAAATAAATTAATTCCCCTTCCTCATTTCCCACAAAATACACTTGAATTAATCAAATATAATTTGATTAATTATCCATTTCAAAATCTAAAAATAATCTAATCCTCACCACATGTCATTATTCTCATGTTTTCCACTATTGAATTAAAAATTCAAATTCAAATCCTCACCCACCATTCGTGGTCCCCACTCACCTAAAATCCTCCACTTATGAATTAAAAAATAATTCAAATCTTCACCCATTCTTCGTGGTCCCCACTCACCTAATCTTGCCCACATTTTCAAACCACCCACTTAATCTTGCCCACATTTTCAAACCACCCACTTAATCTTGCCCACATTTTCAAACCACTCACTTAATCTTGCCCACATTTTCAAACCATGATTACTTAAATTAATCTAAGCTAATCACTCCCTCAGGCTATAAATACAACCTTACCCCTCCCCTCTAAACACACGGAGAATAAGCTTTCATGCCATATCTAAGTTCTTGCATCCTTTGAGCAAAGAACATCATTTTTCCTCGTCCTAATGCTAAAATAGCCTCATAATCCTTTTTCCCATCTAGTGCAAAGTAAGAAGATCGTTGTTGCAGGAAGGTCTTGCTCCATCTTGAAGAAAAGCACCTACATATCACAAAATCAGGGCTCAATCCAAGTTTCCTAGCCCATTCGAGGGTTTTACGGAGCAGCGAAGGAGGAGGTATGATTATTGGTATTTTACTTCCTTGTTAGTAGTGTATTTTTGTCCATTACACATATCCCTATCTCTAAAATGTCCTTTAAGATGCAAAAACAAATTTCCCTTACATTTACATGTTCCAACTACCAAGAAAACACAAGAGTTGAAATTACAAATAACAACTATTGACATTGGCAGTATTAATCGACCACTCCTTTCTTTGATATATCTCTGAAATATGTTTCCTCGATGTCTTGCACACTACACCATCTTTATCCTTCTAATGATTGAAAAAATGTCTTGTAATTGAGGTAATAAGAGTTTTCCATTGGTTGCCCATAGAGTTTTCGTTTCCCTTCAACTTCTCTCCCACAACCCCTTCCTCATTGCCCCATGTTCTCCCATTGTTTTGGTCCCCATAGTTCCACTTATTCGATGCATCCTCAGCCAGCGTTTCCATTGTACATTTCACATGTCCTTTCTATTTTAATCCTTATTTAAAAGGCCACGTAAAAGGTGGTTGATATTATTTTAAGGGCTTATATTTTATATGCCCGTGTGAAGCTCATACATGGAGTATGGTGGAAAATGCATGGATAGTAAAATACCCCTCAAAATATGCCCAAGGCTATTTTTTGTTTATATCTCATTAACATGGGATTTCAAAAACAAAAGGATAAAATATTTATCCTTATAACTCAGCCCATGAAGACTATATAAAAACCCTTCCCCATGGGAAATTGAAGACCAATCCCACTCGAGCTAGAAAAATATCTCATGGAGTAGCTTAAAAACTCCTGGAGGAGTTTTTAGCTTGAGGAGGAGAGCTTGGAGCCTAGAATCCATGGTGAGAAGATTGTAGGAGCGCGTTCTTCATTTTGTAAAAGGAGATTATCTCCGCAGAGAGCTCGATTATTTCGAGAGATTAATATTTTTACATGTTATTATTATGGAGATTATCACCCGGAGTTTCCCATCGTCGGTATAGAGGAGATTATTTGATGCAGAGAAAACTAGTCTTATTCATACATGCTACCAACAAAAGAGATTCCAACAACTTAACTCTACAAATGAGGATCATAAAGAAGCCTAAAATGACTTACAACTACAAATTTTGATCCAATCTCACTATAGGTGGATTATGAGCACCGAGCCTTATCAAATCACTCTTCTGCAGTGTCCTTCCAAAATCAAGTTCATCCCACTTCACGAAGAATTTAATAATGCCCACCTTATAAGCTGTTTGCCCAATTTTTTTCTCCTTATCCTCTTGTCCAAGAAGGGAATTTTTGCTTCCAAGTATCCTTGTAGCTCCCCTACTTGTAAGCCCCGATCAACCACCTCAAACCACTATTATACTAACCAAAAATGAATTCAAAACAAGAAAAACACAAAACTCCCTTTGTTTGTCAAAATTGTCCTCTCGTGTCCTTAAAATAATGCATGCTCGCAACATTCATGGATGGGAGATTTTAAAGATACCTGGGATAAGGTGGAAGTTTCATTAGTTTCCCTTTAACATCCCTAAGATGCATGCAAATTTTTAGGACTCAGATCCTTTAACAACTCCTTTTATCACACCCTTTTAACTTTTGCTTGTTCTAGACCTAGAGTCTGAGGCATACTTTTGTTAGCTATAATTTTATTTTGCAGAGGGTTTTAAGACACATTCCCCACCTTTCTAGACACCCATTAGGGATTTATTGATTCCTATTAAATTTCACTTTGAAACTACAAATATATCTTCATTTGTTAAGTACCCCTCTCTATTAGCCCTCACTTTATGTTTGACTATCCTACACCAAAATGTCATGCTCATCTCTGAAATCCACCCTTGAAAAGGAAAATTTACTTCATAATATTCTAAAGGGGATCCTTATCATGATATATTATAAGTTTTAGAACAAGGAAATTGATTTGAGGTTCCAAATTACAATCCCTATTTGTTTGTCACAGATTCAAGCCTTAGAAGGATAAAATTATTATAAAATGCCTAAGTCTTATTCTCAACACCTAAAAATTCATTCTCAGGGATGTTTTGACATTTCCCAAGGTTCTAGATTGATAGTGGCTTAAGTTGATGAGAAAATTGTCTCCCACAATGAGAAATCCATTTACTTACATGTTAGGGCGTGGTTTTACCGAACCCTCATACTTGATAATGAACTTATCGTTTTGGATATTTAACTCAAATAAGTTTATCATTGGATTAATATATTCATCAAACCATACTCTATTGGTGACAAAAACAGCTTCATTACCTATTTGTTTTGTAACTCCTATATTCGAGTTCACTTCATGCATACAACTACTCCTTGACTCATAATCGGCATTTTTGACCTTTGGGCTTCCATATGTCTTCTATACTCTTAATTACCTTTTTTTAACACTAATTTAAGCATTTTAGTGACTTTCCCCACACTTAGGACTCATTTACATACTCTATGATTCAACAAGACACTTTCAACTCCTAATCAACCTCATAGTACTCTTTAACACACTTTAAAAGATCTTTTATAAGCCCATATTGCTCATTACATGAATTTATGTTTTAAATTACAATTTGGAGGGAAACTAAAATTTTGAAATTATAAACTCTTGACCTCCTAAAACCCACTCTCTCTTGGCTCCATATACTCACTTTTATCTCCTTGAACTCATGACCATGGAAATATGCTTTGGTTGATGTTATTTGAAGATTCCCCGCATCATACTCCCAAAATGTCTCTACACCAAAATCAACTATAATATCATTACAACAGGATCTCAAAGATTCTTTGACAATATCATTACACATCGACGAGGCTCTCCAGATCTCATCATTACAAAAATGGGCTCTGTAATAATTAGGAAACAATCTCCATACTAATGACATGTAATAATGATGAAGGAGCGTCTTCAAATAACATCAGCTAAAGAGAATTTCCATGGCCATGAGTTCAAGGAGTTCAAACTAAGTATATGGAGCCAATAGAGAGTGGCTTTTAGGAGGTTACTCCTAGTGAAAACCATTGTTCTCCACCCAACCATAAGGAGGCCTCATGAAAGCTCCTATTCCGAGAGTAGAATGAGTGGAAGAGAAACTCTTCGAGAAACGTGCCTAACGAGAATGATTTTCCCTACACGTGGTAAATGGATATGTATGGAAATGGGATTTAATCCCTTAAATAATGATAAGGATTTTTAAAGTATTATTTAAAAGGCCACATAAAAGGTTGTTAAGTCTATTTTAATTTCTTACATTTTATATGTTGGGAGGAATATACTTGAGTTGTAATATGTAAAAAGCATATTAATGAAAATCAATATGCAAGAGAGCTAGAGATATTAGAGTGACTCGGACAAGGAAAAACATGCCGGTGGTTTGAAGAACAACCGAGTAAGCAATGACTTCTTAAGCAACTAGAGACAAATATTGGAAGAATGATGATGCAAGAGCACACCAGATGATATCGGGTATTTTATATCATGTATGTGACAAGGAAACAAGATCGGAAGAGTGATTATAGGGGCACATGAGTTGATTTTGGCAGACTAGCTCATTTCAGGATACCTAATCCCAACGCCTATACATCATAGTGACCTAGAAAGGTGAAGTGAATGCTTGAGGTTGATGGTGAATCATGGTAGAGGAATAAAACACATTATATGACATGTCTAAGGGGATACAAGGTGAATAACATGACAATCATGGTGAGTTGCAATGTAAACTAGCCCAAATTGGCCTATTTTAGGCACCCAACATGAGGCAATGAAGAAAAAGCTAGATAACACAAGTGCGGGAATGGAAAATTTGTAGGAAATTTTCTAAGAGTCCTTAGATGTAGTATCGGGTTGTAATTTCAACAGTTAGAGGCATATTCAGGGTCTTTGGTATGACTTCCCTTTAGGACAAACAAGTTTAACATTCCCAAATGAGATGGGATTGTAAGTTTAAGATTGAAAAAGGAAAAATTGTAAATTTTAGATCATAGAGGAGGTATTCATGAAGGTGTGGTCCAAATTTGAGGACCTGAGGAGGAGCTTTGTGCAAAATATTGCATTTTTACTAAAACTGGGTTAAGTAAGGTATGTTAAAATAACACCTTGACTTCTTAGCATTCAAAAAAATTGAGCCTTCTTCAGATAAATAATAAGAGAAAATTTGAAGATCATAGGGATAAAAATGTGCAGAAAAATTTGGAAGTCAAATGGATGAAAAATAAAGTTCTATCCATTTTTGTGAAGCTATCTAAGACCCTCCCGAGCCCAAAGAGAAATTGACATGGAGGAAATTTTCTACGGTAAGGTCTCAAAATTAAGTTGTTTTTATTTCTTATAAATTTGAGCATGTATAGAATTCATTATATTATATTTTCATGAAGGTTTGAGCTCATGAAACCTAGTGGACCCCACAAGAAATCAACTATTTTGTGAAGTTTTCAATTGTAATTGAAAAAATTTGTAAAGGAGACTATGTTAAATTTTTTTGGTGAAGGATGATGGGGGTGTGTTCTTAATGATCATTAAGTTATCCGGGTCATTACTTCAGAATAATGTGATGTTTCAAGTACATTTTCAGTCCTAGCATTGAGAAGACTAAAGCATACAAAAACCAGTCATGAAGAATGAGAAGGTCTTTATGAAAATTCATGGTGTTGAAATGAAGTATGACCATGGAAAGGTTTTACAAGTCCTAAATGACATGTTCAAGCCTATAAGTTGATAAGTTGAAGTGATTTCATGTATATGATCTAGTGATGCAAAACTGTCCTTTTGAGCTAGTGAAGAAGCTCTTAGCTACATGTATGAAGAATGTGTTTTTCCAAAAGAAAGCATGGCTACAATTGCTTGATCATGATTCTTATAATTTTTATGAATGGTGCAAGGTGATAGGATGCTCTAAAAAGAATTTTGGAGGTGTTTTCCCATGATGGATGAAAGACTAGTTTTCAAGCCTTCAAGATCTGTTTGATAAGACACTAAGATTTAAGCTTTTGGAAGCCTTTTAATTTGAATAGGATAATTATGAAAATGTTATGAGCAAGAAGAATTCATTTTCTTTCCATTTCTATATAATATGTCTCATGGTAAGGAGTTTTGAGGTGTGTACAGCTCAAACTTGTAGACACATTTTTTAGAAGTGTAAAACCTTGAAAGAAATGATTGTTTCCTTGGTGTGTCCTGATATGTTTCTTCATGTGAATCATGTTTGTGAAGGATTAAAGGTTATCTACAGGTATCCATTGATAGTATCAAGGTGAAAATAGATCTTGTACAATGCATTCTTCTATGATATTGAAGAAAATTTGAAATTGGTTCTTGAGATAGACAAATCTGCATACCCAGCTGATCTGATTGTTGAAATAAATAACTTTGCTATGTTTTGATGAATATCATGCATTATTTTGTGAATAAGACTTGATGATGAACCTCCCCTCCAATTTTTAGCTCTTTAAAATAGTTTAATGTACCCTTTCTCTTCTCAAAAAGAAGATTGTATTTGTGAAGCATATGCTCCTAGTTGAGAACATGAGACTAAATGAAGTCCTAACCAAGAAATGAAGAGTAATGGAGAAGATAGGAGGAAAAAGGATAGTTTTGAAATGCATGTACATGTGGAGGACACTTGGTATTTTCTATCTCAGGAGTTACAAGACAAATATACTCACCAAAAGAATTCGGAATGCCCATAATCGTTACAAATTAGTTTGTAAGAAGGTCAGAAATGTCAAATTTGAAAAAGGAGTTACACATTCATTGATTGATCCTCATAATATTGAGTTTATTCATGCTTGGTTAGAGGTAGTCAGGATATGAAATTGACATAAAAGCTGATGTCAAGTGCAGATGCAATAATGACAATATGACAGTTTCTTTTGAAGTTATTTCAGCTCCTAATTTGAGTTGATGTGAGAAGATGTAGATTTTTTGAGGTAAGGTGAAGTTGAAGAGACCTTCAAGAAGTCTGATATAAATTTTTAAAATACCTAAGTGTATGTATGTGATAGTTTTTGATGAATAGACAATTGAAGGTGCAGTAAAAGGCATGAAAAATCAAGCATGAATCTAGAGTGTTAATGACTCGAATTTTTGTAGCTAGTAATAGATATGAAAGAGAAAATATTTGAGAGGGTATGAAGGGGCAGTTGTGAGTGTGAACCTACAACAAATGAAGAAGAGTGAAAGGAGAAGAATGAGATGAGAAGTGATCATTTTTTTAAAAGACCGAGTAGACGCGCAATAGTAAGGGAGTTGAAGCTTCCTTGTAAGTTGAAGCTTATAGAAGGTTAGTGTGACTAAATTTGGGAGTTGAAGCTTCCATGCAAGTTGAAGTCTTGCTAAAGATCAAGTTGTAGCTTGGTTAAATTTTGGAGTTGTAGCTCCATGTTGAGTTGTTACTCAACTATGAAATCATCAGAACCTTGATAGAACACTTTTCCCATATTAGTTCTCTCGGGTTTTGTGGTTTTTTCTCCTGAAGGGTTTCCCACATTAAACCTTGTGCCTCTGCGTGTGCTCTCTTATTGATTGCTTGTGTATGCTTTTGGTGTGTTCATTATAACAAGATTAAGGAAATGGAAATGTATTAAAAAATTTGAACAAGCATTGATTCACCCCCTCTCGCCTAGAATTTCCAACATTATATTCCCATGTAAAGCCCATATGTGGAGTATGGTGGAAACTATGTTTAGAATAAGGATAATATAATACCCCTTAAAATATTCCCAAGGCTATTTTTTGTTTATATCCCATTAACGTGGGATTTTTAAAAAAGGATAAAATATTTATCCTTATAACTTTGGCTCATGAAGACTATATAAAGGCCCCCTTGGAAAATTGAACACCAATTTCACATGAGCTAGAAAATTATCTCATGAAGTCACTCAAATAGCTCCTAGCTTGAGGAGGAGAGCTTGGAGCTTAGAATCCATGGCGAGAAGCTTGCGGGATAAATTTGGCCCTTCCGTGAAAGGAGATCACCACCCATAGAGAGACTAATTATTTAGGAGAAAAATATTTGTGATCATTATTAATATGAATATTATCACCTGGATTTTCCCTTCATCAATACATAAGAGATTGTTTCCCTTCATTAGTATAGAGAACATTTCCTGATTATTATGGAGAGCCCGTTTTTGTAACGACAAGAGCTAGAGATCCCATTGATTTATAATGACATTATCAAAGAAGCCATGAGAGCCCATTGTATCGACATTATTACCAATTCCAGGACATAGAGACAGTTGTACCAATATTTCCGAGAAGAGTGCATTAGAGCCTAGTTGTCCAAGATCTTGCCATATCCAAGCGAGTTGTTTGTCAAGGTGTATGGAGCCATCGTCACATTCACCACTCAGAGTATGAAGTGGAAGGAAAGAAATTGACAGAGAGGCCATTGTGTCCCAAATAAATATGTCATTGTAAGTAATTTCTCCTTATAACATGAGATCATCGGAGAGGAATATTGTTGTCATTACATAGAGAAGATATTGTCACCATGCTTTGAGGGCCCATACTATGGAGCTAGTATGACGTTGAGATTGACATAGCCCAAGCTAGAGCTGAGTTTTTAGTAGTCGTGCTAATTCTAGTGAGCCAAATCTAGTGTCAATAGCTCGAGCTAGTGCCAAAAATTGTCATACATCGCAGATCGAGAACCAATATGCGATGCAAGAATTATATTTTTCTATATTATTTATATATTGGTTCATTTTTTGAGAAGACCTAAAGACGTAGTCCATTTTGGGATGAATTTTTTTATCATCCCAATACATTCATTATTTTCATGATTTTGTGGTTTTTTTATGTTGTGTTTTTAATTTATTGCCACTAATTTTAAGAGTAAATCATGTAATAAAGAAAAATTTAAGGTATCTAGAGGAACAAGAAAATGGGTTAGTTTTTATATCCCCATTTTGGATCAATATTTATGGAATTTTACTTGGAAGTTCTTATTTTCTTGATAGAAAAGCAATATTATATAGGGAAGATAATAAGTATTTGCTAGTTAAGGATGGGATTGAATACATTGTTAGATATCATCTGATAAAAGCAAAATTATCACTTGTGTTTGTAGGACATATGAATTTTGTACTCATGATTGTTAAAGCTAAGGATGATGATAAGTCCAAGGATTTGGAAGGTTGTGATCCTAAACATAAGAATGAAATAGTTAAGATTATATCTAACTATGATGATGTGTTTCAAGATCCACATGGTTTACCTCCTAAAAGAGAAATACAACATGAGATTCATCTCAGTAGCAGGATGGCTTGTATAGTTGTCTGTGGTGGAAAATGAAGAGACCAAGAAGAAAGTTTAGGAATTAATTGAGAAAGGATCATTCGACCAAGCACTTATCTATATGGTTTACCTATTGTGTTGGTGCCAAATAAATATGGAACTTGGTAGATGTATATAGATTACCGAAAATCTTGAACAAGATAATGATGAAAGCTTCTACCATCTTCCTTGTATTGTTGATTTATTAGATTAGATGAATAATGTTGTTTATTTCACTAAGTTACACTTGAGAAGTTGTTATCACCAAGTTAGGATCAATGAAGGTGATATTTGGAGAACAACTTTAAAAAATAAACAAGGTCTGTTTGAGCAGCTTGTTATGCCTTTTAGTATTTGCAATGCACCCACCACCTTTGTGTGGGTTACGAATGATGTTATTAGGATATTCATAGAATATTTTGAAATTGTATACTTAGATGATATTTTGATCTTCAGTAAAATTTTGGAAGATCATATTGAACATATTAAGAAAGTCTTGGATACTTTGCAAAGGGATAAATTCTATTTGAAGATGTCAAAATGTGAATTTGGTAAAACATCTTTGGTTTATTTGGGCTATGTTGTAGGGGTGGTGAACTAAAAATTGATCCCTCTAAAGTTGAAGTCATTGTGAAATGGCCCAAACCTACTAATGCAACTGAAGTTAGAAGATTCCTTGGGTAGTCCAATATTGGAGGAATTTTATTGCTAACTTTTCATTGATTGCAACTCCTTTTCATTCCTTGAAAATTGTTAAACAAGTATTTCAGTGGAGAGGAAAATTCCAGAAATCCTTTGACATGTTGAAGGAAAATATAAGAACAACCCCAATTTTGACACTACCTGATTTGTAACAACCATTTGAGATTGAAACCGATGCAAGTGAATATGTCATGGGTGTCGTATTGATGCAGAAGAGAAAACCTATATGTTACCATTCAAATACCTTCACAAGTGTGGTAAGGAACTATCCTAATTATGAAAAAGAGTTGTATGATTTGGTGTAGAGTGTGAAAAAATGGAAACATTACTTGATGGGAAAAGAGACAATAATCCATACAGATCATCAACATTTGCAATATCTTCAGTCATAATCCAAGCTATAATAGTCAAGGAACTTGTTGAATGGGTTTTTTTGCAACAATTCCATCTTATGATTAGGTATAAAAAGGGTATACAAAATAATGTTGCTAATATGACTTCTATAACTCCTATTATTACATCAATTCTTTTGCAACATAGTCCTTTGGTGCATGAAAGTTATAAGGAATAATATGCTAGAGATGTTGATTTTAAGGATGTCTATGAAGATATAACTCATGGTAAACATGTGGAAGAATTAGACTATCATTTACATAATGGATTTATATATAATATTGGTAAAAAATTTATTCCGCAAGATGATAGGGTTAATTTGATTAGGGAAGAACATACTTATCTTGTTTATGGTCATTTGGTGTTGGTAAAACAATTGCACATTGCAAAGATATTGTTATTGGCATCGATGTATGAAAATGTATCTAAATATGTAAAAGGTTGTATTCTTTATGTCACAAGAAATCTTAGTAACAGGAAGTTGGGCATGTATATCCCACTTCCCGCATAAACCTAACCATGGGAAATTATTTCCATCATTTTTTTGGAGGCTTTCTGTGACAAAAACACGAATATTTGTACATGGTCGTGGATAGATTTAATAAAATGTGTATACTAGTGCACTACAAAAAGTAGATATCAAAGAGGAAACTACACATTTTTCTTCAACAATGTTTGAGTTCACTTTGGATTTTCCTACTTCTATTGTATCTAATCAAGATTCTCAATTTATTGGGAAGTTTTGGTTAGTATTATGGGACTTGATGGACACAAAGTTGAAGAAAAGTATTGCTTTTCATCCACAAATTGATGAGAAAAATAACGTGGTCAATCGTATAGTAGTGCATTTTCTATGAGGATATTGTGACAAACATCCTAAAATTTGGGATGAACACTTGTGTTATGTGCAACATGCCTACAACCGTGTCATACATTCTTCCACATAGAAGTATCCTTTTGAGACTTGTTTTGGTTATTTTCCTAAGTCACCTTTGGACTTTTCCTTTGGACAAGAAACAATGACAGATGGAAAAAAAGATGTTGATAAGGAAAATAAGTTCATTTAGAAGATACAGATGGTTCATCAAGTTGTCCAAGAGTAATTGGAAAAGAGTCAAAGTACAAGGCTAGGCATGACCAACATCGTGTTGATAATCACTTTCAATTTGGTGATCAAGTTTGGTTGCATATCAATAAAGAAAGACTTACAAGTGAAGGTAAAAATCTTAAACCAATCAAGTATGGCCCATTTAATATTTTGGAGAAGATTGGTAATAATTCCTTCCAGTTAGAATTGCCTCCACATATGTAGATGTATTCCATTGTAAATGTTGAAAACTTGAAATTGTATGAGCCACCCATGATCATTGATCAGGATGAGAGTATTCAAGTACCTTTTGTTGATTCCTTTACTCGTAAGTTTATTGATGAATTATAGGAGGATGTTTTTCTAGATAGAAGGCGAGGACTTTGCAAGAGGTGATGTTGAATATCTTCATGTGGGTCTAAAAGGAATGCATCCAAAAAGATAAAATGGATGGAAATTGGAAGGGTGAGGGAACTATATCCTCACCTAATGTTAAAATAAAACCAATTTTTTTGATGGTCCGAAGGTTCCTCGGTGAGGAGGAATGATCCAAGAGGATCCTCACTCCAAGTCGATCAAATGGTTTACAAAAGTTATGAAACTACCTACATATATAATATATTGTTGATATATTCCCAACACCCTTTGAATAAGACGAAATTGACATCGTTTGAGGAAGATATGACATGCTAAAGTTTTCTTCAACTAAAAAATATAAGAGTAAGTTGCAAGAAGATGAAGTGACATGATGAGAGTGTGACAAGTGGATGAATACAATGTTGACAAGTGGTAGAGTGTGTTCATTAAAAATATGGTTGTTTAGCTATAGCATTTGGTCTTCAATGGTTGATTTGTGGCCCACAATTATTTGTCGCCTAGGGCTCAAGCTAGTGGGGTCCACCTTTTTTTTCAAGAGGGGGTCTTTCCACCTATCTTCACATTACATATTGAGGGATTTTAATTATAAACCCATTTAAAGAAAATTTATATTGCATGTGGGATTAAACCACATAAGTTTTCAAATATCATAACCAACTTAGCGAGTCAAAATCCTCACCGAGCTCACTAAGCCAACACGACAAGTCAAGTTATCACCAAGTCGAATGTGTCATCTCAATAAAAAAATCCACCAAGTTTGATGCAACCAATATCGAGTTAAATGACCAATGAAAGTTCTAAGTCCAATTCCATAATGAGCTAAGTGCCAAGCCCCATAGGCATCATAAACAAAATAATGTAAGTGTGCCCAAAGTCATAAGAACCCTTATCCGCCTAAGTATTAACAAAAAATTAGTTTGGTTTTTCTGCACCCAATGTGGGGAGTATTCCCACCAAATAAAGAAATGAAAACACAAAAGATAAAACATATCCCACAAGATTCAAACCCTCAACCTGCTATGACCTAATTTAGGCTCTAGCCATTAAGATAAATGCCTAACTATAGCATATGTAGTCGAGATATGGATTGTATCTTGAATACATGGGTGGTTAAGAATCAAATCAAGAAAAATACAACATGTTAGGGTGGAGATTCAAAATGTGGCCAATTTAGGCAAAATAATAGGCCTCTACCATTGTTCTATGGGCCATGCAACATTATAAAAGGGAATAATAATATACTTGAAGTGATAACTTTGTATATTGTAGGCCCCTTTGGGAGATTTATGATCAAGATTAGAAAGTTCTATTGCAAGGATCTTTTAGAGATGAGTTCAAGGATTTCTAGAGACAATGTAGAGAATTTTAGCAAAACATTGAAGTGTTTGATGTAATTTTATCGTACAAAGTGTTTTTACATCATAATAGATTGGTTCAAGAACTTTTCCTAACCGAGAGATGTAGCTCAGATCGGGTGAACTACATTAACACATGGTTTGTAATGTATAATGTATTTTCCCCTTATTTTCTCATTTTTTATCAATTTTAAATTACGTTTTTAAAATTTAAAATCCAATTTTAATCATTTTATGGGAAAATTGAGACCATTTTTAAAGCATATAAAAACAATGGATTTGTTAAGAGACTCACTCAATCTTGATTTTCATATTAGAGAGTTTTCACCCCATTTCTAGAAAATGATTTCAAGATAGAATTGTTGTATTTGTAGACAAATAAATTTGACACAAAGTATTATTACATACAAAATTTAGCAAATTATATGGGTCTTAAACAATGAAATGAGCATATAGTAGTAGAAGTCTTTGTTTATTTTATTATAATATGTCTTGATTGACTTATATTTTTTTGTCTTATTTTGGTTTCCTTCACTTTATTTTGTTAATTCATAGAGATCTTTGGATTGTTTTACTATTTGACGTTCTTGAGCCTTTGGACAATGACATCGGCATTGGGAAAACCATCCAACCGTATTGTTTGAAGTGTATGGTTTAAATAAATAAAGTTTTGGGTCCCATTTTTAATGATTATTTTCCTTCATTTCATATGGTATGGGTCAACTTTTTCACTCCACTAGGTTCTAATTTTAGAGTAAGAGACTACGATATACCCATGTTTGTTGTGAGGTTTTATACATCTAACACTATCTAAAAATATCTTACAAGCAAATCATAAGGGAGTATTACAAAGGAAAAATATAATTGTTCAAGCATTGTATTGCTACATAAGAGGGTTACAATTAAATCATATATATTAGTCAACCAAATATTTATGTTGCTGATGTACTAGGAAAAAGATAGAAAAATAAAACTAGATTTGCATACACCATTGTATGAGCACTAGGAGAACTACACGAAGTTTGAAATCTAGTGCAAAAATCAATCTAAATTAACATTGGGTTAACCATTGATGTTAACATAAACTAAACCCTTGATCTTATCTTTTGTAGCTAATGTTTATCGAATGTTGGTGCACAAAATTAGGGTTTGTAATTACAAGTATAGATGTGAGCATCACTAGAATTCTAAAGATACACATAGGAAGTACATACATAGGAAAAATATCACATAAAAATTAGGAGTGTATAATCAACGGGGTGAAACTTTCAAATAGGATGGAACTTCCACACGATATAGGTTAGAACTTAACGGTTTGGTCCAAGGAAGGGCGGAGAGCAATGGGTGATATTATGAGACCTCTATAAAGTCTTGACTAGTTGATGAAACATCCAGATCAATATCTAAATAAACCAAGTGGCTATTTTAACCCTAATTACTTTATTAATCACTTATTCGAATGATTATGAATGCAAATACTAGTTTACAAATTTGCATATTAATGTTTATTATCTAATTACTCAATTATTCCTTCATTTTTCCTAAATCAGTAATATTCTATTACTTTCAATTTTAGGGTTGAATTGTTTATTTGAACCCACCTATTGATCTCATCCTTAACTGTTTTGTCTTAGGTTTCTTATCCTAATAAGGCCTTATGTTAGAAAACCCTAGTTTTCATAAGGTTTCTATCATTACTTAGTGAATGATCTCTTACCATAATGTTAGGGTTTTTTCTCATTTGTATTGTCATGGATTACTCTACCCATGCCATGGCATTTTCTTATAATTATAATAATGAGCCAACCTCTAGGTCTTTATCGATATATCTCTTTGTGAAGAAAGTAGTAGTGGTATTGATAGTTTTTCTACATACAAGTGTGACACTTATTCTCCATTATATGTAAAAGAGTTACCACCTTCTACCCATGTTATAACCCATAGTTATAGATATGAGGAAATCCTCGAACCTCCATGCCTCCATAGTAGTATTGATTCACATCTATTATAGGTAACTAGCACATATTTTTCTCATAATCCCTTTCTTACGAGGGGAGATCTAAAAACTAAATATAAAACCTAAGTCACCCACCAATTTCACCAATTTCTAATCAACCTAGATTCTACAAAGGAAAGGTTACAACATAAGATTGGTTAGTTATAGTAGGTCACTAAATATGGATAGGAATTAAATAAAAGCACTAAAACATTGTGATAAATTTATATACTTATATATATATATATATATATATATATATATATATATATATATATATATATATAAAACTACATATATCACAATGATCTAGATACCTATTAAAAAGTCTAAAAAATTATATATTTGATCGATGAAGTCTGTATGAAAACTACATATTATTGAAGATACCTATTAAAAAGTCTAAAAAATTATATATTTTCGATGAACACGTATACTGACACGAGTTGAATATTATGATACCATATTCAAGTACATTGTACTCTCCAAAATTGATGTATATAACCATAAGACAAACACCCAAAAGCATGCATGCATAATAAATTAATGAAACCTTAAAGTAAAGACATAACACAAATTTATCAAGGGTAAAAAGGCTACCAAAATTTTATTAAGAATTTTTTGATTGAGTTCACCAAATTAAGAATAACTCTCTTCCAAAATATGATCCACTAACACTAGCTCTCTACGATTTTATAAAAAATGTATCTCAACTCTTATTATGGTTGGAGAGTAGTTGTTTGAGAAGAAAGTTTTCTTCAATCTATTAATAGTCGAAGTCTATCAAGTCAATAACTTGGTTGATACTCTCCTCTATTGATAGATGTGGATAAGTGTGCACTAATGGATTAATTGAATATAAAATTAGAAATAATAGTATAGGTGCATCTTAATCACATAAAATACTATATGGTTAATTAAATATACTACACTAGGGATTCAAAGGCATGGAGGTATAAATTTATAGATTATTTTATAATTTAAAATGATTTCATTTTATAGAATAATTTTATTGTAAATTAGGCATTGATGGCTACTTCTCATTTTCACCTAGGTGGGAGGATGAGGGAGTGGGATGAGTAGACATCCTTCGTCTACGACTAAGGAGTCATCGACACTTTGAGGTATAAACTACATCTTAATTTTTAATTAAAAATTATTTTTGTGTAATTGAAATTTCTAATATAACTTGTGCATTGCATGTCTTCTTCCCATTTACACTAGTGGGAGGATGAAAGAGCTAGGACGAGTAGACTTCCTTCATCTGTTTCTAGGAGTCACCAACTCAAAGGTATAAATTAGTAATTTAATTTTCAATGAGAAATTATTTCATTTTATTAAATGATTTGAGTATACATATAATTATTTAGATTATATATTTATGTGGCATTTAAGACATTTTTATTACAATATTTTATTTTGTTCTTTAAGTTTATTTCAATTAATTTAGTAAGCACATTTTATATTGTTATTGCAATTTTCTTTAGGGGCATGACCCTCAAGCTTGATCCTCATAGATTAGTCGAAAAAGTGAAATGACAATAATATGCCCCATCTAGTATGAATAACATACTTCATAATGCATTAAGGGGTAATGACAATGACAGAAAAACCACCCCGCCACACTCAAACAATGACATGCCCCCTCACCTCACTCATGATACATATAAACATATAGTGAAAGGGGCCGTGAATATGACGTTATATGTAAATAATAATGGGAATATATTGAGCGTTGTTCAGGAAAGTATATATTTTATTATGTTTTATTTGAGAATTTTAATTTATAATATTTTAGCTTATCATTTTACTAGATTATGTGATTTTCAATTTATTTATAGTGAATGGTTAAAATTAAAATATTTAACATTCAATATTTTTGCTTTTATGTATTTAAAGAAAATGATAGTTTATCAAACCTAATCATTATTTTGTAAACATTATCATTTGGAATGGAAAAGCATACTAATTGAAAAATGTAAAAAACTTTTTTTTCATTGTAACACAAAAGGACTTCAAAAAGATAATTATAAAAATTCTACGATTGAATCATGTGGTAGAAGGTTTTAGGAGAATAAATAGGAATATCAAAGTAAGTATATTGCATAAATATACATTCCTTTAGAAAATGGTTTACTATTTTAGTAATTTTTCATTTATATAATTGGTAGCTTTGATACAAAGGAAACATCTAAGGAGAGGAGACTTCTTTGACCTTATAATATAAGGGAAGAAGATTGGAATGACTCATGTGAAAAATGGGTCAAAAAGGAAAGATGAACAACCGCATGTCGGTTAACCAAATTAAAAATATCTAAAATTCTAAATTTTTATTAATTAAATATTACAAATATTGTTATTAATGCGGGAAAAAAATTATACAATGAAATCATTATGAAGCTCGGGTGGAAAAATAATGAAGGCAACCCATTGAATGGAGAAATACAACCTTGATGAGTTGGAAAATAAATTTGTAAGTTTAATTCATGTTACTTATAAATTTATGGTTTTTTGTTTATATAGGCCCATTTAGTAAATTATCAATACATCCAATTTTATCATATCATTATTTTTACAGAAACACATTATAATGTGTGCACTGATAAAAGAAGTGTGAACAACCTTAAAATAGAAGGATGGAATACACATGCATTCAACGAGTGGGTAGTTAATGACAAGTGAAAAGGCTCATGACCTAGAAAAGCCACTTGTTGAAGACTTCAAAGGCTACACAAATTATGACAAGTGTAACTCCTATGCTTGATGATCGTAGGACCTAATATGTCCATGACTAGATTCCAAAATATAAGAAAGACTAACTTCCAAACCTTTAAGACATGGAGAGAATATTTTTGAGTGCAAGAAGACCAAAAACTAATAATGATATGATGAGAAAGGAACTCAAGTACCATGTATACATAATGAAGACAATTATGCTTTATTGTTTCGTTGGTATCAACCATGGATGATGTAGTTGATTTTATGAAATAAAATATAGATAATATCAACCATGGTCAATACCATCATGTTTTATTAATGCTTTATCATGGGGTCCTACAAGGAAGTCTCAAATGATGGAGGGAGACTATGGAGCTTTTAAAAGGGGATATGATGAAGGTACACGTGTGTAGTAAGTAGATATGGAGGTGACCATAAGAGGATAATAATTTGATGTCATAAGGAGACTATAACATGGATGATTGTAAGGGTGTAAAGGAATATAAGGTGTCATAACATCAATTGAGCATCAAATATCTCTCACACGTACCACCACTAACTAGCCCATATTACCATTTTGGATATCCCCACCTTGGAAATATCCTTGAGGACATCAATTTGGGGAAGACAATGCAAAAATAGTGCATGCAAAGAGGAAATGTTAGTAACAATGAAAAATTAAGTGTATTTAAGGAGAAATATAATTGATATGTGGAGGGGGATTGACGATGAATTGGATATTTGGTTCTAATGATTCTATCATTTTTCAATTTGGTGATTCTCCCACTACTTGTTCCTCCCCTTGTATGTCCCCTCTAATGGTGGTATTTGAGACCTATGTCGCAACCTCTATAGTTGCGCATGGTTGGATCTTATATGGATCATCAAATGGCTTATCACTTGATGATGGTTTGTGTGGCTACTTCATGACCTTTCCCTCTATCCTCTAGGTTGTTTGGACCTTTTTGGGAAAGTCTTTCCTTCCCAAACTTGAACCCTATCACCAAATAATCACTATACATTATTCTCCATTCGATCTTCAACACTCTCCTCTCCTCTTGGTTTCCTCTTACTCAATCTTTTAATCTTCGACCGAGATTGGTCTATGTTCCTCTTAATGGTTTTGTCAACAAGACTCCATCCATCCCTAATGTAGATTTGGGGAATGGGGTTTTTGTACTTAACATATCTTAGATCACAATGGTGTGTTGCTTCCATTTTTTTCCCAAGCCTTTCCAATATTCATTTATGTATTTCTAAGAATTAGAAACCCCTCCTCTTTATTGATCTTGTCATTTATCCTTATGTCCAAGGTTTCTTCATTATTGTTTATGCCTTTGTTGAAGATTAAAATCAACTTCTCTTGGTGTGTCCATAGGTGTGGGATAAAAAATTCATGTGTATGAAGATTTAGTTAGCTTATTTTAATACATCCACTGAAAATTTTGATGTTATTCCTATTTGGGTTAGGATGCATAACCTTCCCATTTAGTTTTGGGAAGTGAATAGTCTTTGCACTATTGGTTGCTCATTGGGGAAGATATTTGTCATCATTCTTAAGACTACCAACCGCACTTTACCTACTTTTGTTTGACTATACATTGATATGGATCTTTCGATGTTTTTTTCTATTAAAATAAAGCTAAGGGTGGGGGTGCATTCTTGGTTATAGGCTATGGATTTTGAGTGTGTGGTATTTATTTGTAGAATATGTTTTGCTCATATACATTTAGTGGGGGCTTGCCTCAAGTACTAGGAATTTTTTGAAATGGAAATACTATGCAAAATTTGTACACTACATGGTGGGAGGGGATAGATCCTCATCATCACATGGTCAAGCTTGATTCTAGAAGTGTAGACACTAAATCATGCATTTTGGGTATATTTATAGGTCATGATCACATACCACTATTATTATGATTCTGTTGGAGCTCAAAATTGCACCCATCCCAAATCAGAATGATTTAGGGCTTCGAGGAAACATGGGAATGTATCAAAGTTGTGGGACTTGCCCGAGAAAGACCTCCAGAGAAGTCTAGTTCCTCTACCTATTCCTAATGATAAACTACGTGTAAGGAAGGAAATGCAGATATATAATCCTATTTTAGCAATGCAAGGTACTAGGGTAAGAGAGAGGTGCATGAAATGAAAATCCTATGATAAAGAGAGGTGATATCACAAAGAAGAGGGGGAAAGACACTCTTAGATGAGTGAAATTTGGAATAACATGAAGGAGAGGGCAGACATGAGTACCACATTCCAAAACAACATTCAAATCACCATTTTCATGAAGCACAAAAAATTCAAACCCTTGAGGAGAATATAACATGCAACATATACCTGCAAATGAAATGAAATGAAAGAAAATACAATAAAACACAAGCTAGGGCAGATAATCACCAAAAAACAAGTATTTTATTGCTTCAAGTAGATGCATAATCCATTATAATGAAGGAGGAATGGAAAGATCACCCTGTAGATATCCAAATCCACATACTGACCCTTGTAGAAGGTTGCACTAGCATTACAAGAGGGTCCAACAACAACAAATGAGAATCCTTTTACAATTTATAGAATATGGGAAAGAGAGAGAAAAGATAAAATAGAGGGAACTTGAATTCCTACTTCCACCCACCAACAAAATGCATTAAATCCCTAAAAATAGATATGGGAACCCTTAATAATCCATTCCCCAATGATGATTTACTTGTGGGAGAAGAAATGGGAACCATACCTCGTCAAATTTGGTTTGAACAACCTAGAATTGTGTTCTTTAATGCTAGATATTTTTACCTCTTTTTACCCAAATAACATCACTTAAATTGTTATTTCTAGTTTCCATGATGTGGAGGATGACGATACCTTTCCAACAATACTAATTTTATCAAAATTTGAGCACCTAGGTAAAAGATATGGCCATGCGGATTTCGGTGGGTCGAGGAGGAACACGGGGTTTCCGGTGCCTTATTACGATTTGCATTAATCAATTTTCTACTTTGTGCAGTGGATTAGGTGTTCGGAGAATTGGAGGAAGTGAGGAAGTGTTCCTTTTGTGCCATTTTTTCTCCCAGGTAGAAGCGTGGAATAGTCCCACCGGGCTCTTTTTCCTACATCCCTTGCCTCATCCTGATAGAAAAACCCCACCTTTGTTTGGTTCCTCTGTTCCTTATCTCCTCCGCATCCCTCGTATCACTGCTTGTTTCCCCTTTACTCCTTTATTCATCATTTTGAATTTGAATGTGTGGAACCTATGTTGGCAAAGAACCATTCCATTTGCCTCTCGTTCTTCCGCATCACGGTCTCCTTGTTCTTGACTCAAAAGGGTTCGGGGAATTGGAGGCCTCAAGGAACCGTTCCATCGGTGTTAAAAAAACCCACAATAAAATCAAACTTCTCCTTTTGCGGATGGATCAAAAATTGGGGAACATGAGGAACAAAGGAACAATTCCTCCTTTTCCTCCCAAGCCCAAAATATCTCATGTACTACACGGTTTGACTCTATTTTCTATATTTTTTCTAAGTTTTGGATTTTTAAGGCTGTAAAGAGAGAGAAGAATGACCCGAGAATAAATTCAAGTTCCCAAAACGTAAAATTTAGCTATTTTATTGAGTTTCTTCTCTAATATCGCATCGAGAATGGCTTAGTCTAGATTCGCAAGTTAGCTAATTTGCATGGGGTGTAAAATCAAATAACAATTCTTAAGAGAGAAAAGTACTAATTGACCACTATTTTTGGCCT
This sequence comes from Taxus wallichiana var. yunnanensis, assembly GCA_018340775.1. Lineage (NCBI taxonomy): Eukaryota > Viridiplantae > Streptophyta > Pinopsida > Cupressales > Taxaceae > Taxus > Taxus wallichiana. The sequence goes on along the minus strand of CM031241.1, from coordinate 575,124,378 downwards.
CTTTGCTTGCTTTCTAGTTTCCTCCTTGGTCTTACATAGCTTCTTTCCTAGTTTCAATTTCGATACTTCAATTTTTATGAGTCTAGACAACGACATCCGCCAAGAAGCCATAGCCTAGGTGCCCCGTCTCCTCTAGGCACCCTTGACCTCTTTGTATCTTGCTCACATCTTTTGGGTCCTTTCTAGTTGTTAGGCATCTTATTTTCTTGGTGGTCATCCTTTTAGTGGTTAATTATGAAATTCAAACAAGGGAATCATATAAATACAAAGCTATGTGATCATAATAAAGGACCAAACACTAAACATCTACTATCATCACCTAAGGTTGCATCCAAAGGCATTTACAAGAGCATCAAAGCATCCATCTAGCATCCATTCAAGGGACAAGGGACTACATTCTTCTGTATACACTTCATAGGAGGGGAAGTTCATTTTTCCATGCACACATCTATCTACATTTTCTACATCTAGCTATTTCTCGCTATCAAGTGCTGACTTGCACAAGAGCCACTTAGGGCACGATTCTACACACACACATAACTACATGGAGTCTGAAATGTAGTGCAATGCCCAGATCGTAAGTTCACTCAGTTGGGTGACCTCAGGTCAATCCGACTCCCCATTTGTATCTTTTTATTTTTAGGATTTTATGTGTTTTAGGGTTTTATAGGTGCTCTTTCTCTTTGCAAGTTTCAGGTGAATTCGACGATCAAGCAACAAAGTACAGGTGACTAAAGGGGACATCCAACAAACATATCGTAACCCTAAAAAATTGAGTTTCTAAGGTTTTGATCATTCATAGGCATCCATAGGAGGTTTGCAGCACCCCGATCCTGCATAGGCACCCTAGTCCCGACATTCATGAAAGTTCTACATTTTCTAGGCTCGGTTGTAACACTTTGCTTTCTTGTTTCATCAATTTTCTAGCTCGGCACAACTTCAGATTTATTACGAATTAGCTAAGTACTTTACCCCCTATTTTACTCTTAGGGTTTCAAATTTATTATCTTTCTTGCTTGTGTCAAAATATGTACTTCATTTCTATATTATTGCATTATAACTTAATGAAATTTTAGCATTTATTTTCAATACTTGCTTTATAATTTGGTGAACGCGGCGCATTCAAACACTCTTGGATCCTCATTTCATCACTTCTTACACTTTTCTTAGGCTCCTCTCATCATGGATTTTTATTTATGATTTCTTACTACTCAATCACGAGTGTCATGCCAAAATCATTACCCTCCATGCTAATACTTGTATCCCTTCCACTACCGATTAGACATAGTTTATCAGACATTTATGGATGCATTTTCTCAGCACCTTGATTTTCCATCTATTGTAGGTGACAATATTTTTGTTTATGACAATGATCCTCCTCTTTATATACACATATGCATCAAAAACTATGGTGTTAAATGAATTTTAGTTGACAATGGATCTGATCTCAACCTTTGTTCTTTCTCATTCATTCAGGCTCTAGGCCTTTTAGTAGCTAATATTAACCCAACATCTATTTCTCTCCGGGCATATGATTCCACTACGCATCCATGTCTCGACACTATTAATTTTCCTGTTACTGTTAGGCCAAAAATAGTTCTTACAGTATTCTTTGTCATCAATTTCCCTGTTTCATATAATTGCTTACTTGGCATGCCATGGCTTCATCTAATGCAAGCAGTACCTTCACAATTCATTGTTGTGTCAAATTATTGCATGAGGGAATTGAGTATACAGTTCCTACTAATAGTACCCCATTTCAATATTGTAACCCATATCCAAACACTACAAGTACTTGTTTTAACCTCGCTACTATCCATCCATCTCCTAACCCGCCACCCAGAACTATCCGAGAAAATTTTCCTTTGCTTGAAGGAATCATTTGTACATTAGACATTGTTCTATCCGCTCGAGAATTCACCCCTTCTTCTACTAATTCTATGGTAATTTATCAAGGGTCTTTCCATACATCGTACATCATACCACCTTCATTGTCTCTTCATGAGCAACTTTGTGTCTATGATACCTTCTTTCACATGAACTCTTTTCATAAATAATACTTACTTGCCGCATGTTCCATTCACTCACACTTTTATGACACTATTTTCACACATGATGGCTTGGGTTGGCTTGGATGATCTCATCCCTGCATCACATGCTCCTCATTTATATCATGGATACGTTTGCATTACTACTACTTATGGCCTGTGATTATTTCATTTATTAGTATTTGTTGCGCAAAATACACACATTTCGCCACTTACTCTTAGACAATCATGGCTTGACTACATTGGTGGCACATTAGATCCTAATCATATCAACATTTCATTCCCCATGCCCTTTGGCCATATTTTCATTTGCAATGACTCATTTCTTGGCTATTCACAAAACCTTACTCGTTGGTATGCACATGGATGTCCATTACCACCTTTCACTAATGAGGAATATGCAATGGGCATGTATAATCTACGTCGCAATGGATCTCTACGGGATCAACCACATATTATATCCTACCAAGTATTACTAATCTATGTCGCATGATGGATCTATACGGGATCAACCACATACTATATCATACCATTTGGCTTTGACCATGAAAATGATGATCTCTTAGACGATATTACTTGATCACACTTATCATCATACACTTGGGGGCATCATGCTTATTCTTCCCCCTTTTAGTATTATCAGTTGTCTTGCATTTCTACTTGTACTCTACACTTTACATCTAGTCTTTCACACACATCTTGCACATATTGATACATTGGTATCATCATTACTCGATGATACACTCTTGTGCTACGGTTCACACTTGACTATCAAGGGCTCACTACATTTATGAACATCACATTATCATATTACACACTACACACTCAATGCATTCACAACACATATCTCTTGCACACATTCAACACAACACACTACCCTATGACACACTCTTGTGCTACAGTTCAAACTTGACTATTGAGGGCATACTACATTCATGAACCTCACACATTACACATTTCTACACTCAATACAATCAGGAAACATCTTTCTAATGCACATTCATGAAAACACACTTCATAGTGACATAATATAGCTCCATGGTTCATACTTGACTGCTGAGGTTCTAAATTTGAAATGAGCCTCACCACACTCACTCACTCTATACGCTATACGATTTATCGATCATATCTTTCTAGTGCATAATTCAAACCATTTACCAATGACACACTCTTGTTCTATGGTTCATTCTTGACTGTTGAGGGGGAATTTATAAATTAACCTCATTTCATGCATGCTCATTTACATTTTCTCGCGAGGGGCACACTTCTCCTATCACACTCACTTTTTATTCCATTCCATTCACACTCACAACATACTACATATCTTGGTTGCACATTGTTCTTTCTTACTTATACTCACATGTACACTTTGCTTACTATGTTAGATAGATATTTCATATGTCATTATCTTTACTATACACACATGTGTGTTTACTTTCCTTCTAGTTTTGAATGCAACCTTTACATGCATCATGGATGCTTGACATAATACCTATTACCAATTCCACAGCGGCTCCTGGGGAAATTTACTTTCATACACATCACAGGTGATTTTTTTTCGATTTATACTATTTCCTATTCATACTAACACACTACTTTTTATTAGATTATGTTACGATATGGATTTGCACACATGCAAATGACATGCAATAGTGTGGGAATGAATTCCCTCCTCAATGAAGGTGTGGTTTCTTTTATTGAAAACCAAAACTATATTTACACTTGTACATTCAAAATTGTATGTGGAGGTGTTTTGGAACATCAATGGAAAGAAAAGTGAATGTAGGAGATGGAATGGATAGAAGGAAAGGAATGGAAAGGACTGAATGGAAGGAACATGCAAGAGTTAGGTAAAACCGAGCTTAATATTGCATGAATAATAAAGATCAATAATTAACACAAATAAAATGGAGTTTGCATCGGTTAAACGAGGAGTAAAAGGGAACACACATGAGCAAGTAAATAATCAGAGCTTGATCATTGTGAACTAGAACAACATATTAGTAGCATTGACAATAAGATCCAAGATAATATTTGCATGCAAGATTAAAACACTAACATCTAATGGACATAAGAAGATAAAATTCTATAAGAGACAATGAATGGGACACAAAGTTCATATTTCATTAACTACAAAATGTCTTCTCAAAAGAACACAAAGTTTCTTTCTTTGAAGTAAAGCTTGCATACAAAAGTATTTCCTTCTCCTCTCTCAAATTCCCCCTACAAATGAGCCCCTAACTTCCTTTTGTAACCCATAAGTTGGTTACAAAGTAGTTAGGGTTTACATGATCATTAAATAGGGCACTTAAGTGACTTTGAATTTTTCAACCAACTTTATTAAAAATGACTAAAAATAGAAATCACTTAAGTTATCCATAGTTTTCGAAAGTAAGCTCAATAATAAGATCTGTTTAAAATAGCACTTTTAAAACGTACAACAAAAATAGTGCCTTATCCATTGAAATGGGGTCCACCTATCTCAATCATACGAGAAATGGATTCTCTCACTTCGTTAGATACCAAGAAAACTATCTCCTTGTCCCATTGGTGAATTTAGGATCCACCGCCTTTGCCAATTGAAAGGATATAAACCTTCCCAATGTTTCGAACATCTTTTCTTCTTCTGGAGGTTCATTTGGTCGAAGTATAGCCTCACAAAATACCTTCGATTCCAAGATCCTACCTAGCATATCATTCAGATTGACCATCTTAGATTGAGCATTCTTAAACATTTTCTTTAGTTTTATGCATCAATCCATTGAAGCTGAAGAGAAATTGATGGTGGGAGTATACATGTCCTTAAACAATTGTGAAAATTTCTCTTCCACATGTTTTGATGAACACCTTTGGTTTTGCTCATTTACAAGATCATAAGGGATCTCAGCTATGAATTCTTGAATCAAGGCACGTGAAGTGAAGGCATCATTGCATACACTCTCATAGTGAATCATAGAATCCTTGAGAAGTGTATTTCTTGATTTGAGATGCAGACACCAAAGAAAACGTGTCCCTTGACATTCAAATTTGAGAATTCCTTCAATGGCTAAAGTTGAAGACTCCATACTTGTCATTTCCTGTAGACTAGGAAATATCTCATCCAAATTTGATATGTTAGAAACAAAATTTTCCTTGAAAGAAATAATTGGATCAAGATATGCACTAATATCTTCATGGAGCTTAATGGCTATTTTGATCGTCTCTTGGCCTAAAATGAGAATCTCTAAAAGCCAAGTTTTAGTGACATGGCCCAATGTGTTTATTTCTTTTGATAAATTTAGAGTTTCTTCATCAGGGGAAGCCACCGCATTGGGTATTGAGAAATTAGATGATATGGGATTTATCATATGTTGAACATATTCCACCAATTGATTCTTTTGGACTTGAGCTGAGAGTTCTGAGACTTATATTTCTCAAGTCTCTTTAGCACAATATCAATTGAATCTCGGGCCATCACCATGTCACTTTCCAATGTGGACTTCCCAAGTCCAAGTCTAGAAACTTCATAATCAACAGATGTCATGGCATCACGCTCCTTGTCAACTTGTGGGATGGAAAGATCTGCAAATTTGTTTCCATCATCATCCACCATTATTTGGGAGAGCACTTTAGGCTTCTTGGGAATGATGTCATTTGAAAGTTTGAAAAGGGCATCGAAGTCAATGTCAATTTTCTTGACAACCCTCTTCATTTTCTTGATTTCGCAATCAACCCAAAAAGGAGTATCATTCACTACTTCCGCATACAGAAGCCTGGAGCCCGAAGTAACATTCTCATTGTTCTCGACATCATTAGATTCTACAAGAATCCTTTCCACGACCTCAATTTCTGGAGAAATAACCTCGATATCTACCTCTTGATCATTTGGGAGATTTTGAGAAATCTCTTCGTGAATTGTAGGTTCGAAGCGTTCGATATTTGGACTACTTGCACCTAAGTGGAATCTTGTGTAAGGCATGGTGAGGATTGTTTGTTATGAGCTTCTAAGAACTATCAACAATGTGAGTAGAATAATCTCTACTTGAAGTGGAAAATCTTGATACACGCTCTCTTCCTTCACTAGGGCTAGGACCCTTAGATTTTTCACCTCGTGACACATTCTTTGGTGAAGTGGATTTTGGAAACCACTCCTTTCTTGCTTGATGTGTATGACTAGATGGCATAGAGGTTGATTGAGAAGAAGATTTGGTTGACTAGAGACCTCCTTGAGTTGGCAATTTTTGTAATCCTGAGGTATGATCTTGAATTGATTGTAATTTTTCAAGTTCTCTTTCATACCAGGATATGATTATATTGAGAATCGATTGATTCTTTCTATCAAGAGAAAATTCATCTCTTTTGATCCAATCAATTCGTGGCAACGGGGTAAAAGAAACCGCATCATATGAGGGATCAATAACATCTTCATCTCAATGAATCGGAGGGTTTTTATTAGGAAATAAGGGACAAAATATGTGGAACAATCCCTCACAAAATCACAATAGTAGAAACCAATATGCGAGAAAATATTACATATTTCAAACAAAAGTGCGAGAATAAAATTAACACAACACAAAGAGACCGTATTTAACGTGGTTCACAAAATTTGGGCTACGTCCACCAAGAATCACTTGCTTAGATTTTATTACAAGTCACCACTCTCTCAATACATTACCCAGATCTGTTTGGAGATATGCTATAAAAACTCTACTGGGATTCACACCCAAATTCAAACGCATATGCAATGTTACATTAGCACTACCATATGCACAAAACCACATAAGTAGATAACTAATCGCTTGCTTATGCGTTTTACAAAACTATGGGTATCAAAACCATGGGCCAAAACTATCCCATAAACCTATGGGTAAAAATTCTCACCCATACGAGAAAACACATTTCCCGGTATATCGGAGCACGTTTTTGAGGCAAATTTTTCCTCGGGGTTGTGCCCAGAAAGATATGACCCCGAACCTAGCGATCTGAATGTGGAAAGTGTATAGTACTCTTGGAAAGAGTTGATAGATCGTTCAATTTGCACTCTAGTTGAATCTTAATGGATCAGCGTAATCACAAGAAAGAATCGCTGAACAATCTTGCAAAATAGAACAAAGCTTGCACATGTAGACAAAAGGCGTGAGTGTCTTGGCATGCTCATAAATGAATAGTGAAAGGATCTTATGCCGAAAAAGTGACATGCGAGCATGGGAATCTACAAGTGACTCTTCCTCGCACCGATGGAATATGTGTGAGATGCGAGACAAACTAGTTAGGCAATCTAATGTCTTGATACGCACTAGCGGAATTTGTGAGTCTAAGGCAAAGAAAGAAGGCCCTCCAGGCGGTGTGATAGATCGGTCGCGAGGATGACTGCTCTCGAAGGCTCAATCAATATCGAGCTCGGCGTGATTCGATCTATAGGTTGTGGAATACGTGGAAAATGACCGGGATAGTTTCGTGTATTTCTCGGACAGGACGATAGGGTCATATGGTGGATGGTAAATATAGTCAATTCATGGACGATTCTCGGCCTAGTCTAGAATTCCCTAGCTCGGTGGATTATGTAGCTCTTGTGTCTAGCGAGGATAATTTGTTCGATGATGATAGGTGGAAGTGGAAGGGTAGACCGGAATACTAGTGTGCGTAGGCCGTGTATGCATGTCTAATTCTCCTATGGATTCGTGGGCTGCGGGATTTGTGGGTCCTGACCGTAGATTCTTAGTTGTTGTGGACTGTTATGGTCTGCGTGAAATCAAGTCCTAATCCTAATATCCGAGTAATCGTATGCTTTCTCGGCTTACATATTTAGGATCAATAAGCTGTGTGATTTTCTCGAGAATATCCTACGAGGCGTTCGTGTACTGACACTGGATTCTTAGGTGGTATCTATATCTAGAAGAGTGTCTCCATGCTCATTTGTGGGACCAAAGGATCACAACAAAGGTTTGTTCTCTTTGAACCCTTCTGAGTCATATGAATGTTACCTAGTGTAATCTGTAGTTGGTTGATTTGACCAAAGCGTGTGTGCTTGGTCGTCTTCTATGTTTAACCCACTCAATTGGGAATTGATTTGTTGCTTGAAGCTTACCAGTTGTTGGAAGACTTGAATCCTAAGATTTTGATCTATATCAGTTATCGCTGTGATGAGATTGGGTTGAGGCACGATTGGCTCGAATACGTATTCCCTGGGCTCTCTAGGTCCGTGATTGTCATACAAAAGCAACAAAGTAAAACGAACTACAGTAAAATGAAATTTAACTATGTGAAATATATCTATAGCATATATGATTTCTCTATTTTTGTGTTTTCTGATGAACTTTATGAATTTAAGAAAGCAACTATTTAAAATATCTAGAAATGACAACTAAAATAATCAATTTAAAACAAACAAAATAACCGAGTGTAGCTATTTGCCTGTGTAATTTGTAGATCTATTCTAAACAATAAAATAGCTTATCTAATCTATTTGCAAGATTCTCGATCCTACCTCAGAAGTGAGGAGTGAATCATAGTTTCTCAGAAACTATCAATCCCCATAGCTTCCCTGGCAATATCGAGAATAGAATTTACTGAAATAAAGCAATTAACTACTCTATTTGATATGATTCTAACTAGAACTTTGAAAGCTAGAACCTGGATTACGAGAACAGTGGCGAATCCGATGGTGTGTGTGATCTTGTCCCCTCAGTGTGATCTCCTCGTTCCTTCGTGTTCACGTGGATCCAGAAAAGCGTGTAATGCTAGCATCAACAGAAGTAGATATTGGGATAAAGGTAGCTCGAGACACGGGGTGAATACTGATGCGAGTAGGAGAGGGATAGCGCAAGAGTACAGAGCTTGGCTTATGCAATTCCTAGCGGGATCTATTGCGAGTCATGCAACATAAAGCATCAGAACCTGAAACTATCCTGTTTGAGGAGCAAAACCTGCAACTTTAATGGCTTCCTAAGCTATTCTACTCAATGGATTGGATGAAATAACAGCAGTGCTTGCACAAGATGGATATGTGGCTTACTAATAGTAAAACAATGCTAAGCTAAGCATGAAACGCTGAAGTAATGAACTAAACTATGAATCTAAGCAAAAAAAACTAAATCTAAGAAAAATTGAACTATTTGAAATGAGAAAATGAGAAGTGCAAATTTTGAGGGCCATTTGCTTGAGCACAAGCCAACTATTTATAGCATTTGCATTTACCCAAGGAAAGCCAAATAGAACTCTTAAACTATAAACAATGGCAAAACACTATTCTAGGGAACCAGAATCATAAATGCAAGCTTATGGCGGTGAAAGAAAGCTGGTAAAACGTTGAATTTACGTGAGTTGTGTTAAAAGAGCTTTTGGAAAATGCGTAAAGGACCGCCGCCACACTGAGCGGGTGGCGGTTCTGAGGACCGCCGCCACTGTTGGGCGGCGTCACGAGACCGCCGCCCCCGAGTAGGGCGGCGGTTTAAATCCTTGAAGAGAAAAAGGCTAAGAAAAGAGGGGAAAAGGAAAAAATAAAGCACGCGGGGGCTAAGCGGGGCATGCGGGATGTTAACACACACTTGGAGAGCTTTTCGGATCCCGAACACCTTGCGAGGAGACCTGTATCATCATTGGGGCACGTGTCACGTTGTTAGTACAGTACCTTATAATTTTGGGTACGTACATATTGCCCCCTCGGAGAAGCATTTTAGCCATGAAGAGGCGTAAAATGGTGGGTCCAGTATGGCGGTCCCGAAATGGGAAGTTAGAAGTTATACCTGATACATCCGTGTGTTGAAATGACGCCATCCAAAATTCCGATTACTGCTGAAAATGAAAAGAGAACTCAAGTGCAGATAGACACAATAGTTTGAAAAATAAACGCTAAAATAATAGGGAATGAGAACGTACCATTTGTGCGGGGATAGGAACTTACCTCCGTCGGTGCTCCAAACCTGTGAAAAAGTCATTTAAAACGAATCAGGGCGCTATATATATGAAAGTGGGCCCATTTTCCTATTCATTTGTGCGAGTCGATTTGATTGATTTTGAGCTCTGGGACCCACGGTGACGGTTTCTTGCGTGAGTAGAGTCAAAACGTCCGTGACGACATAGCGATCATGCCTCCACGTGCGGAACATCGACCCGTGAGATCACAGGTTAGTTTTCTTCAGTTTATCCTTTTTACCCCCTTAAATTTGAAATGCTAAATACTTTGTCATGGGGGGTAATTTTTGAAAATGTTAGTGTTAAAAGGTCCACCTAGGGGGGGCGCCTACTGGGTAGGCTTTGTTTTTAGGTAAAATGGTCATTTTTTGCACTTTTTAGGCCTTTTAAATTTAAAAACCCGTGGGTTTTGGACCACGACCGCCGCCCTGCCCAGGGCGGCGGTTACATGACCGCCGCCCTGTTCAGGGTGGCGGTTACATGACCGCCGCCCTTAAGGCGGCGGTTACAAAACCGCCTCCTGCTCAGGGCGGCGGTTTTGCACAGAATGCAAAAGGAACATCTATTTGAGATTGTGTTTGTATTTTTAGCATTTCTACGTGCTTTCATGATTTTTCCAGTATTACTTGGATGCTAACTTGCTTTGTTTTGTGTGTTTTTGGGTGTATGCAGGTGAGAGAGGAGTATATCCGGTGGAGTCGAGAGAGGGAGTGTGATTGGCTCCCAGGGGTACTAGATGCCCTCTCACAGGATGAGGAGGACACTCTTCAGCGGGCTGGGATACTACGCATTTCACGCGTGCCCGTTACACCATCTAGTCACATCCTTTGTGACTTGTTCTCATACTGGGATGCAGATCGGAACACCTTCCGATTGCCAGGGGTCTGCGGTGAGTGGACTATTACATTGGAGGGCGTCATCATCGTGCAGGGGTCCCGATCATCGGGGGAGCGACTCACCCTAGAGAGGCAGCGAGGCTCACGGGCACAGATTGCACACAGTGGGCCACATATATGGGAGATGCAGTCATCTCACGGGGTCGAAGAAGGGGGTGAGAGTTCGATCCATTCCTTCTTTGCCCATCCCCTTACTTCGCCAGGCCATCATGGGGATCCTTGCCTCGAGGCGATCGGGGACAAGGGAGGAGATACATTATTATCTTCTTTGGTCCCCCATTATTGCACGAGATAGAGGGCACGGTCGGATATATGCAGGGAGCGAGATATTCTTGGGACCACCTACCATGACTTATACAGGGTGGTCCGTTTACAGGGGCAGTCCTTGAGCCACCCGACCCTAGTCATGAGTTGGGTCTATGAGCATTTCATCCCTTATGGCAGGGGTGTGGAGGTGGCAGATCCTGGAGCTGTGAGGGCAGCCAGATGGACAGACATGTCGGTGCTTAGAGCACCTCATCAGCCAGTTGCCTCCCTGACTACTGCCGACATGGAGGCCACACCATACCAGACTATGGCAGGCATATGGGGTGAGGAGGCTCTTACCTTGATCTCCTGCTCCACGCACAGGGCAGCTTATTGATAGAGTGGGGCGAGTGGAGATGCACCCCTTTGGCCGTGTTCCTCAGCAGTTTGGCTTACCATACATGGGTATGCTTCCCCAGTGGCGCCAGTATACAGATCAGTCTGAGAGGCCAGAGGGGGGCCTAGAGGCCGGGGTTGGACAGTGGTTACTCCTGGCATTCCTATTGCAGCCAGGAGGATAGTTCGTGCGGAGGGAGAGCCGGTGCGCCTCAGGCACCTTTGCTTCAGATTGCCGCGGGTCCTGCCCATAGCAGCGATGACCCCATTGAGGTAGACTCGAGTCTGAGGAGTTTACGGGGGAGAGAGAGGAGGAGACCGAGGACAGTGATCCTGAGTGGCACGACACCCAGGATATCATGCAGGTGGAGAGGGCCGGCGAAGCGAGTGCGAGAGGGTGACTGGTTTTGAGAGGAGCCACTCTCCCAGGGCCATGGGGAGGATGAGTCCATTGCGGGGCGTTACGTTGCTCCAGCCACAGGAGCAGCCCCTCAGTCGGTAGCGGCATCCGTGGGGGGTTGATCCCATAGATCCATCTTGGAGGCCTGGTGATCTGAGTAAGTTACCCTCTCTCCCTTTAGTGTTTGTTTAATTTTTTTTAGGATCTCCTTGTGTTTTATCTTGTATCTTTTAATTTCTTGTTTGGTTTCTAATTTTTTTCTCCTTTGTTTGCAGAGACCGCCGATGAGTGGCGGGACTTGATTCGCAGGGTATGCATTGATACCCTGATGATCCCCATGGAGAGGACCCGCGTGAGAGCTGTCCGTGGATCTGGGAGCCTCGGCGGCCGGTAGACATACCGGCGTCTTCGCTCCCGATCGGCATGTGGCGGGATGGTATCGACCCTTCGCACAGAGTTAGCGGGGTACAGGACGGCTGAGCGCTTGATGAGGAGCCATTCTCGTGGTGAGACTGCGGCTGCCCCTCGGGATCCTGAGCCCTCCGTGCATTCAGAGCGCCGGCGTAGCCGGAGTCCTAGGCGTGGGCGTGCACCTTCAGAGGGGTCTCGTAGGGATTGAGAAGCCACTTGGCTCTCGTAGATTTTGTACTATATATTCTTTTGTATATCCCGGGCTCTTTGAGCGTTTTGACCATGCTTAGTGCATGATGACATTGTATATAAACGTTGATCATTTATATATATGTATTCATTCTGGATCAAAATCTTGGCATTCATGGCTTTCTTTCTATTTCCAGTTTCCTCATGTATGCTATGATGTATGTTTATATGTTTCTTTTAGAATATATGCAATGGTGAACAAATGATGCAAGTGTTTTACTTTCCTTTTGTGTTTCATGATGTTGATATATGATGATGTAGATATAATGTGATTTTGAATCTTAGTTTCTGTAAGCAATTTTGGATACTTCATGTTTGTTTTGGCAAAGTGATGAAAATAAACCGATGATGATGAGCAGATAAAACTGCCCCTACCCCTGACTCCACGCATGACTAGTAAGATGCGAGGGCTTATCACCAAGAGTTGGGAAGGGCGCAAGTTATGAGGTGTAGTGAAATGATAGTGATGAAAGACAGACAAAGCTTTGGTGGAACCAAATTAGGACACCACAAGTCTACTCCACTCGAGTGACTTCATAGTTTTGGATGCAGCTTGCTTTGCGGTTTATCAGGACTTAGACCCGTAGATGGCCACATAGTAGACAAAATCTGGGTTTTTAGGATTTTAACTCTCTTGGGATTTTGAACATCTGATTCATTTGTTTTTGACTCAAAGTTTCAAAGTTTGAATTGTTTGTGTATGACCTTTTGCATTTATTTGTCAAGAGGACCCCCTACACTTTGCCCCATGCTACTAGTAAGAAGCGTGGGTTTATCACCGTGGGCAAAGCATAGGCGAGTAAGGGCATTTCCATCCTTTCCCAACCCTACGTCACTAGTAAGAGCCTTGAAGCTCATCACCAAAGGTTGGTGGGGCAAGGAAATGTGTAAAATTAAAATTTTTGTTTGATCAATGTTTGACTTGTTTATTTGAGTAAAATGTCAGTATGTGTTTATTTCCAAAGAGATATACATATGGGATAGATGTGACACCATGAAGCTTCTAGAACAGACCATAGGCAAGACACCTACCCTAAGAAGAAACCAAAAGTGAGAATAAACTTGCAGATCTTGGTATGGTTACCATTAAGACTTTGTCATGTCTAGCTTTATTTGATAAAATGATTCTGAGATAATTTGATGATATCATGAAAATGGAGAAGTATGATTAAAGAGTTTATGCCAACAACATCATGAGTTTGTAATGAATTGCTTTGAGAATAGATTCCTTGATCACAATTTGTGTATGAAACAAGTGGACAATATGATCCTAATCTATATGAAGATCTGCAATGTATATATATATATATAAGTAGTGCTGCTAGCTAACTTACGCGTAGAAACGCTTGAGGTGTAGGGAAATTTGTTTCACCAAATTCCTCACCTTCTAGCGTACATAAGAGGTATGCACCATTTCCATAGTCCTTCATGACTCGGTATGGGCCCAACCATTTAGGCGGAATTTCCTTCCTTTGCGGTCTTCTTGTCGATCGGCAGCTATCTAGCCTTAGAACTAGATCACCTTCATATATGTCGCGTTCATAGACTTTCTTGTTATATTGCCGGCACATCCGGTCGGCATAGACTATGTGTCGTTGTTCGGCATCTAACCTAGCTTCATCTAGGCTTTCTAGTTGGGAAAGACGTGCTTCTCTGTAAGCGTCTTCATCCAGAATCCCTTGTAATGAAATGCGGAGTAGGTATTTGACCTCGAGAGTGGGAGAACTGCCTCTGCCCGAATACTAGTGAGAAAGGAGTTGCTCCGTTGGTGTTCTTATTGAGGTTCGGTGGGCCCATAAGGCCGGATATAACTTTAAGTGCCAATCTCGTTTGTTTTCTTTCACCGTTTTAAGGAGAATGGCTTTTAGTGTTTTATTGTCGCTTGACTGTCCAGTTGGCTTGAGGGTATCTGAGGAAGCCGTATGATGGCTTATCTTAAATTTATTGCATAGTTCGCGAACCTCTTCATTCTTAAAAGAAGTTCCATTATCGGAGATAATGATTTGTGGGATACCGTACCTGCAAATGATTTGGTTCAAAATGAACTTGGCGATTACAGAACCAAGTACAGTAGTAAGAGGCATAGCCTCTACCCATTTGGTAAAATATTCGGTGGCCGTGATTATAAAATTATGGCCGTCTGTGGATGAGGGAGAGAATTTCCCTATTAAATCTAGGCCCCATGTAGAAAAGGGCCATGGAGTAGCGATTGGTTGCAGAGCTTGTGCCGGCATATGGATCTCATGGGAGAATTCTTGGCACTTATGACACCTGCGTATGAACTCTACTGCGTCGTGTTCTAGAGTAGGCCAGAAATAGCCCATTCGATGTATTTTATGAGCGGTGGCATGACCACCGAAGTGGCCTCCACACATTCCACTGTGGGATTCATGGAGAATCTTCTTGGATTCTTCCGTGTCGACACATCTTAGGAGCATTCCATCGAATGCTTTCCGATAGAGCACTTGCTCTATAATGATGTATTTAGCTACGATAATACGTAACCGCCTTCTTTGTTGTGGTGTAGCTCCTTCTGGATACGTATGGTCCATGATATAATTAATGATATCAGTGTACCAGGGACACTCAGAGATAGAGGTCGGGTTTCGATGTAGTATACGCACTCATCTGGAAAATCTAAATCTACTAGATCGCCTCCATCTAATGGGTTATCAGCTAACCAATCTGCGATGATTTGTCCTTTAACCGACTTCTGATTTACAAATGTTAATTTGAATTCTCCCATTAAGGTTATAAAACGTCCAGCCTTTTTAGACAAGGACCCTTGTGTGAGGAAAGTTCGTAAATGGTCCGTTTTTACCATGACCCTTGTTTCTTGATTTAGCATATAATGTCTTAGGCGTTTGGTTGCAAAGACTATGGCGAGGCATTCTCGTTCTGCTTGTGTATAACGTGTTTCATAGTCGAGCAACGTTCGGCTAATGAAATAAATCACGCGTTCTCTCTTGTCATCGTCTTCTTGAGCCAGCATGCAGGCTAGCGAGACATTGGTAGCTCGTGAGTATAAAATTAATGGGTGATCTAGCTTAGGTGGCATTAGCGTAGGTGGTGACAACAAGAAACGCTTAACTGCATTGAAAGCTTCATTGCAATCTTCAGTCCAATCAATGCTATAGTCTTTCTTGAGTAAATTGTTGATTGGATGAATGGCGAAACTTAAGTCGGGATGAATCTTCGGATTGCACCCAACTTTCGAGAAATGACCTGATTCCAGATTCATCGAAGGTGGAACCATTTCGAGGACAGCCCGAATTTTGGTTGGGTCAACATCTATCCCTCGTGACGATATGATGTAACCTAGGAGCTTCCCTCCTGTTACACCAAAGATGCATTTTTCTAGATTTAGCGTGACTCCGTATTCTATCAGACGTGAGAGAATGATGCGGAGTACTTCCGGATGGTCACAACGCTTCTTGGCCTTAGCCAACAAGTCATCTACGTAGGATTCCATGATTTTATGAATTAAATCGTGAAATATATATGTCATAGCTCGTTGGTATGTAGCACCAACATTCTTGAGACCAAATGGCATGATAACATAGCAATAAGTTCCCCAAGGAGTTATAAATGTGGTTTTAGCTTGATCTTGTTCAGATATTTTAATTTGATTGTATCCGAGAATCCATCCATGAGAGACAAAAGTTCAAACCCGGTTGTTGCATCAACAATGACATCGATGATGGCGGCGGGAAGTCATCTTTAGGACACGCTTTGTTGATGTCTCGGAAATCTATGCAGATGCGTATCTTTCCATTCTTCTTGAGAACGGGAACGATGTTAGATACCCATTGGGAGTAATCGACTGGCTTGATGAATCCTACTTGGAGGAGTTTTATTACCTCCTCTTTTACCATGAGAGCTACCTTGGGTTTCATGGGTCTCGATTTTTGTTTAACTGGCTTTGCATCAGATTTAGTGACGAGGTTGTGCACCGCGATGTGGGGTGCAACTCTGTCATTTCCTTATAATTAAATGCAAATGCCTTCTGATGTTCTTTGAGGATCCGAGTGTGTATTTCTACTTCCTCTGGGGTTAACGAGGACCCTAGTTTCAATATCCTTGGTTCGTCTTCCGTTCCGATGTTAATATCAATTGTTTCTTCGATCAAAGAGGCGTTACCCTCTTCAAACTCAGGTGGCGCTGGAGGTAAATCCAAATCATCCCCATTTTCTATTGTGCATATGCTAGGTTCCATTTGTGAGGGAAGATCCATCATGGGATTTCCGAAGTAGGAAGACGAATGTGGGATTAAGGACAAATCTATCATATGATAGGAGAGATGTAGTGCCGCATAGGCGTTTAAGTAATCCAAAGTGGCCATATCACTATCAACATGGTCTAGGATAGTAGATTCATTTCCGTTTAAAAGAGAATTTGTCATTGTCTTTATCAATGGTTCATCACGAAGGGATACCATGAAACGGGTATCCTCTAACTCATTGCTTGGAGTAAAACGTGATGCTTTGAAGTTCTTTATTGAATCGGCGAGAAGATTTTTCTCTCGCGGGATTGCTTCAATTGATATGAAGTCAAACTCCTTGCTTAAATCTAATACAGCTTTTTTGTAAAGTTGTAAGTGCTCGGCTTTGGTTTCATATACCTCAGAGACTTGGTTTGCTACTAATTGTGAGTCTCCTAAGACTCTGATGTTATCAACACCAATTCTCTTAGCTAAGATGAGGCCAAGGAGGAGGGCTTCGTACTCAGCGCCATTGTTTGTGCACTCGAAATTTAGTTTAAAGGAAAAAGGTAAGACTTTTCCTTCAGGGGAAGTAAAGATTACACTGCCCCGCTCTGTGGCATCTAGCTCCATCAAAATGGAGTGTCAATATTTATTTGGGAATATGGATTTGGGATATCTGTTGTGTTTGCATATTCTACTTCCACCATACAGAGATCTCTCTTTGGAAGAGAGCGATGCCTAGGGAATATCCTATGCCTCTTGAATCGAATGGTAAGAATATTGGTAGATCATTTTCTAGCAATTCAACGATATTTTGCGGTAGTTCTAATAATCTTTTTTCTACAGTGTTAGCCTCATCTTTGGGGTTGGGGTTACTTTGGCTAGGCTCATAGTTTCAAGATCTATCGTAGGTACCAACTTTTCTTTTGTTTTTGCGTCGGTAGGTTTATTAAGTTGGTTTGTTGGGAGTTCAAACTCGAGTGTACGCTGGTCTTTTCTTTAAGTCATAGGTGTACATCAAATGGTTTTGGATCACCTTTGGCACGAATACCTTTCCTAAATGTAAAAACCTTACTTCTTGAAATAGTGTAGAAGGGATTGCCTTCATGCGGTGTATCCATGGTCGGTCGAGGATCATATTATAGTTAGTTTCCCGATCTATAATATAAAACTCAGTCAAGATGGTTTTGGGTCCTAAGGTGACCGGTAATATTATAGTTCCAATTGAGGTGGCTTTAAGGCTATCATAGCCCCTTAGTGTATTTCGAGTTGTGGAACAATTGGTTTCTCCATACCCTAGCTTTTGGAGGAAAGAGAAGGGGACTATGTTAAGCTGCCTGCCCCCATCAACCATTGCACGCTTTACATAGTTGTTATAAACCCATACTTGCAAATGTAAGGCTGGATCACCTCGGCGTGCGATCTCAGCATCTGTCGGCATTTTGTTTATCTCGAATATGAATTCGACATCCCTATCTACCTACCCTGGAGGATGAACATCAAAGTCCACATGATTTACCTGTGTTTCAGGTGGTGGAGTGATGTTAATTAGATGACCTAAACCTAATGCTTCTAAAAGAGCAGCCCTGTGGGCAGGAGAGTTCTTTAGTAAGTCTAAGAATGAAATGTGCGAGAAGGTTTTTGTTAGGTCGTTAATCAAATCATAGGCTCCCACAGGTTTTACTACGATTTGTTGGATGTCATCTGCCTCTGGCAGGTGGCTTGGACTTGGCTGAGAGAAATACTCTCGCGTCCTTGTTATAGCTTCGATGGGTAGCTCAGCGTCTAACTCCACTAAACCGACTACCTTAGGTCGTGGCTGACTTCCTAGTTGTGGCGCAACTAATGGATTTAGCGAGGTCGAGGCTTCATGATCATTGTTTCCTGTCATTACACCCTTGTTCGTCCCAGTTAGATTTAGCCTGTTGTTATCGTGATTTGGGAGTGGATCATTAAAGATCTTCAGGGGTGCGTTTTGAGGGGAAACTGCCCCTGAAAAGGTATTTGACGTTGGTGACGTAGGATCTGCTAAGAACATATCCATGAAAAGTTGTTTTTGTTCATCTGGCAAGCGTTGCATGAATTTATTGTAGTCACGGCACGTTCTAGTGTCATGGCCCCGAATTTTGTGGAAACCACAATACGAATTAGGATTGTAATTCCTAGTTTGTTGGTTTGATGTGTATTGTGGCCCAAAATTTTGATCAAACCGTTGTCTATTAAAATTTTGCGTTTGTTGTTTTTGGTTTGAATTCTGGTTTTGGTACCTAGTTGAATTTTGGCTTGGACCCTGTATGGGATTTTTTGTTTGTTGTTGTTGTTGTTGTTGTGGATGGTTAAAATCCACTGTATTGATTGTTGGGGTAAAGTTGTTGTTTCGTTGGTTGTTTATTTGTGATGGAGTATTGACAACATTTACCTTCTTAGGCTGGTCGGTTACTCCATCTGTTGTTACACCCGATTTTTGTTAAGGATTTTAGGTCCTTGATTGACGTTCGTGGTAGTAGGATAAGTTGTAGTGTTCTGGTTGGGGGTGATTAACCTCCCGTTTGCTCCATATGTTTTGCGACCACTATCAATTGCTGCTTGATCTATTCGAAGAGCGCTCTCAAGTACTTCATCGTAAGTTCTTAATGGGAACTTCTGGACTTCTTCCTTCACTTCTCTGTTAAGAGAATGAAGGAATAAATCACATAGTTCCATTTGATCCATGTTTGGAGCACTTGCCAGAAGAATAAAGAACTGTACGCCACCTTTGGATGAAATGGGCGACAGATTCGTTGTGTTCTTGTTTGATGTGTAAGAACTCCCTGATTCCTGTTCTTAATAATTTGTTCATGTCGAAGGCCTTGATGAACTCTGACACGAGTTGTTTGAATGAATGTATGGAAGCCTCAGGTATTCTATAATACCAATCGAGAGCGATGCCTTCCAGGTTTTGGGAATATTTTAGCAATAACCCCATCCCATGGGAGTAGTTCTCGAATGGCTGTAGCGTAAGCTTTGATATGCGCATTTGGATCTCCCTCTCCTTTGTATTTGGGAAAATCGGGAAGAGGTCTTGGAAGCATGACGCTTCGTATGGTGAAATCCAAGGGCTCTTTCAAATATTCTGAGTAAGTCCCTATCGCATATGTTTCGACCATTGATGGTGCCTGTTGAGGGAGCGGTGGTGGGATGGGTTGTTGATATGGCGTAGCGTATGCGTTGGCAGGGGCATAAGGAAGCCCCTGTGTTTGAGAAAACATGCCGGGAGAGGAGAACATATCCCCTTGTGGTGATTTGGAGTATATGTTTAAGTATGATGGGGTATTGTCCAGGAATGGATTGTTTTGTACTAGGCCAGGGGGAGAAGCAGTGTTAGAGATGGTGGGTCTAGTTGGCGTTTGTTGTGAATACTTTGAGGAGTCATGCCTAACGTGCCTACTCCTGTGAGGAGATCTACTTGGCTAGGATGGTGTGGAGGATTGGAACTTCCTGTTTGCATGAATTGTGAATTTTGACTTGCTTGGGCAAGTTCTAACCCTCTAACCTTTTCTATTAGAGTTGAAATGACTTCATTTGGTGAAGTCACGGTGTTTTTCCGTAGTGGCGTTTGTTGTATACCATGGTTTTGTATAGGCATGTGATATCCTGCTATGAACTGATCACTATCTTGCCAAGTTTCTCCGAGGTATTTCCTATATGCAGTGGCATAGAGGTATTTTCTTGAAAAGAGACCTCGGGTTGTGTTTGTAAACCTCCTATAGGTGGATACATACTTCGAGAACGTTGGTCGTTCCTGGCATAACGTACCGAATATTCATCATCTAAACCTCGGTATGAGTCTGATTGTCTACTAATTTGTGGTCTAAGTAGCATCTGAGGAGATGAACCAGATTCTCGGTGAACGTCATATTATTCGAGCCTGAAGGCTCTGTTTGTTGCGTTTGAGTGAGCTGATCTAACTCCTCAGTTTGAAATGATGAGTTATATCTGATTCTCGGAGTTTGTGTTGACAACTGGTTAGTTGAATAGTTGTCACCCCATACTGAGAGTGAGGGTGATGATTGTCTATTTTGTTGGGCGTAGTATGCCTCGAGACCCAGAGAGTGCCATATGCATCGAATCCGACATATTCGGGGGGTATATGAATACCCGTAGAATAATGGGAAGGAGCGAAGGTGATGGTGAAAGCCAATGAGGCGGAAAAGATGAAAAGTATACTAACTTGGAAGAACACGTAATAATATGACTCGAACTAGAAAGTAGGAAGTTTCACGTCGGGTTCACCAATTTTGTTGGTGAAGCTGATGTGAAGGCTAATGAGGTACGAGAAGGTGAAACAATTGTTTGTTTCACGTCGGGTTCACCAATTTTGTACGATGGAAAAGTGACATGCGAGCATGGGAATCTACAAGTGACTCTTCCTCGCACCCGACCTCCAGGGTCGTCTTGAGAGTCATCAGAGATAGCCGGTGGGTATGGAATATGTGTGAGATGCGAGACAAACTAGTTAGGCAATCTAATGTCTTCAATACGCACTAGCGGAATTTGTGAATCTAAGGCAAAAGAAGGCCCTCCTAAGCAGGCTGGTGTGATAGATCGGTCGCAAGGATGATGGATGCTCGAAGGCTCCAATCAATATCGAGCTCATGGCGTGATTCGATCTATAGGTTGTGGAATACGTGGAAAATGACCGGGATAGTTTCGTGTATTTCTCTCGGACAGGGTCATATGGTGGATGGTAAATATAGTCAATTCTATGGACGATTCTCTGGCCTAGTCCAGAATTCCCTAGCTCTATTAGCTTAGCTTTTGTGTCTAGCGAGGATAATTGTTCGATGATGATAGGTGGAAGTGGGGTAGACTGGAATACTAGTAGTGTGCGTAGGCCGGTGTCATGTCTAATTCTCCTATGGATTCGTTGGGCTGCGGGATTTGTGGGTCACAACCGTAGATTCTTAGTTGTTGTGGACCTGTTATGGTCATGCGTGAAATCAAGTCCTAATCCCTAATATCCAGTAATCGTATGCTTTCTCAGCTTCTATATTTAGGATCAATAACTGTGTGATTTTCTCAGAATACCCTACAGGCGTTCGTGCAACCTGGATTCTTAGGCTGGTATCTATATCTAGAAGAGTGTCTCCTGCATCTGGCTGTGGGACCAAAGGATCACAACCAAAGGTTTGTTCTCTTTCGAACCCTTCTACAGTCATATGAATGTTGTCTAGGGTAATCTGTAGTTCGGTTGATTTGACCAAAACGTGTGTGCTTGGTCGTCTTCTATGTTTAACCCACTCAATTGGGAATTGATTTGTTGCAAGCTTACCGTTGTTTGGAAGACTTGAATCCTAAGATTTTGATCTATATCGATTTATTGTGATGAGATTGGGTTGAGGCACGATTGGCTCGAATACGTATTCCACTGGGCTCTCTAGGTCCGTGATTGTCATACAAAAGCAACAAAGTAAAAGAACTACGATAAAATGAAATTTAACTATGTGAAATATATCTATATATATGATTTCTCTATTTTTGTGTTTTACGATGAAGCTTTACGAATTTAAGAAAGCAGCTATTTAAAATATCTAGAAATGACAACTAAAATAATCAATTTAAAACAAACAAAATAGCGAGTGTAGCTATTTATGCATGTGTAATTTGTAGATCTATTCTAAACAATAAAATAGCTTATCTAATCTATTTGCAAGATTCTCGATCCTACCTCGAAGTGAGGAGTGAATCATAGTTTCTCGAAACTATCAATCCCCATAGCTTCCCTGGCAATATCGAGAGTAGAATTAACTGAAATAAAGCAATTAACTACTCTATTTGATATGATTCTAACTAGAACTTTGAAAGCTAGAACCTGGATTCTGCAGAACAGTGGCGAATCGATGGTGTGTGTGATCTTGTCCCCTCAGTGTGATCTCCTCGTTCCTTCGTGTTCACGTGGATCCAGAAAAGCGTGTAATGCTAGCATCAATAGAAGTAGATATTGGGACAAAGGTAGCTCGAGACATTGGTGAATACAATGCGAGTAGGAGAGGGATAGCGCAAGAGTACAGAGCTTGGCTTATGTAATTCCTAGCGGGATCTATTGCGAGTCATGCAACATAAAGCGTCCAGAACCTGAAACTATCTGTTTGAGGAGAAAAACCTGTAACTTTAATGGCTTCCTAAGCTATTCTACTCCAATGGATTGGATGAAATAACAACAGTGTTTGCACAAGATGGATTTGTGGCTTACCAATAGTAAAACAATGCTAACTAAGCATGCGATGAAAGAAACTAAGCATTCTAAGAAAAAGGAAAACTAAATCTATTACAAAGAGAAATCAGAGGCAAATTTTGAGGGGCTAAGTAATGAAACTTGCACAAGATGGATAGGTGGCTTTTAGCTGCAAAACAATGCTAAATGTAAGAAATGAGAAGTGAACTACTGAAATGAGAAAATAAGAAGTGAATTGAGGGCCATTTTCTTGAGCACAAGCCAACTATTTATAGCATTTGCATTTACCCAGGTAAAAGCCAAATAGAACTCTTAAACTATAAACAATGGCAAAAACACTATTCAGGGAACCAGAATCATAAATGCAAGCTTATGGCGGTGAAAGAAAGCTGGTAAAACATTGAATTTACGTGAGTCATGTTAAAAGAGCTTTCTGGAAAATGCGTAAAGGACCGCCGCCACTGAGCGGGGTGGGGGTTCTGAGACCGCCGCCCTGTTCGGGGTGGCGGCGGCCCGGTTTCATCTTTGAAGAGAAAAAGGCTAAGAAAAGAGGGAAAAGGAAAAAACCCTCCAATATGTGAGGAGGACACATAGGATAACTCACACCAACACCCCCTTCATCGAAGTTGGGTAAAGTAGAACTATGATTATTCATACCAAAGAGAAGACACTCCTAAACAACTAAGAAATATGTGTCAATGGGGCCCAACAACTAAAGGCCTAATAAGGTGCCCATATACAAGAAATATCTTCCTAGAAGAAGAAAAAGAAAAGGACTACATAGCTCGAAGAAGATGAGCAGCTGCAGAATACCTCACCCCAAGAAGAGATCGTAAGTGAAGAAACTTCATCTCAGTGAAGGGCTTGGTAAATAAATCTACAATTTGATCAGCTATTTGAATGTACTGAATGTCGATGATACGATCATGAATAAGCTCTCGTATGAAGTGCATATGGATCTCAATGTGCTTCGTCTTTGAATGGATTTCTGCAAATAGAGATAGTGCTCATGTTATCATAGTAGATAATGGTAGGCCGCTGAAAGTGGATGCCAAACTCTGTCAGAATACCCTGTAGCCAAATAGCTTCTGTGGCAGTGTTAACTGCTCCTCTGTATTTTTCCTCTGTAGATGATATCGCAATTGCATTCTACTTCTTGCTAGACCAACTAATAAGACCCGAACCAAGAGAGAAACTATAGCCAGAAGTAGATCTCTAATGATCTAAGTCACCGGCCCAATCAAAATCTGTGAACTCAATTAAGTCGATATCCACCCCTCCATGATAGTGAATGCCATCAGTATAAGTGCCTCAAACATAATGAAGGATCAACTTAACTACTTTCCAATGCAGCTCATGTGGCTCCTACATGAATCTGGACATGATCCCAACAACATACGATAAATCCGGTGTAGTGTGATTCAAGTAAATCAAGCTCCCAACCAAGCTGTCGATAAAGAGGACCATCTACCAAGGAGTAGAGCAATCTGAAACCAACTTAACCCTAGAAAGAAAAGGAGTAGGAGAATACTTGCAATCGAACATTTGAAAAATGAGCTAGCAAATCAAGATCATACTTAGGTTGCGAAATCAAAATTCCTGAGTCAGATTGTGAAATCTAGATCCCAAGGAAGTAATGAAGAGACCTAAGTCAGCCATGGAAAACTTATTGGCCAAGGTGATCTTCACAGAATCAATAATAAAGGAAGAGTTGTCTGTGATCAACAAGTCATCAACATAGAGAACAAGAATGAGTATGGAGTCATCTTGCCGTAGAATATAAACATTTTGATCGAGTGACACCTAATAAACCTTGTTGTAAGTAAAAAGGATTCCATCTTGGCATACCAAGGCCGAGGGGCTTGTTTGAGGCCATAAAGAGACTTCTTTAACTTAAAAATGAGGGAGGGATCTTGGACATAACCCAGAGGTTGTTCCATATATATCTCTTCCTCTAGGTCACCATGAAGGAAGGCACTCTTAACGTCCATTTGATGGACTTTCCATCTATTTGTTGCGGCAATGGCTAGGGTCAGTCGAATAGAAGTCATCTTCACAACCGGAGAAAAGGTTTCAGTATAATAAACCCCAGCTATTTGGGAGAAACCCTTAACTACTAATCATGCTTTAAACTTTTTGACATCTCCATCTACTCCATACTTTGTTCGGAACACCCACTTACACCGAACGATTTTTCTTCCTTTCAGAAGAGGGGTGAGATCCCAAGTATCGTTCTTCATGAGAGAGGAATACTCCTCATCCATGGTAGAATCCCACTCAGGAATACCAAAAGCCTCTCGGAAAGAGGCTGTGGATCAAAAGCAGAGAGGCAAAGGAGTGGGGTCGAACAAAATACGAGCGAGTACGTCTCATATCCGAAGAATCTCAACTAAATCTCCAACACTTTGTAAGGTTTTCCTAGCCCAAAGAGGACCAGGAGGACCAGGCTCAGATTCGGAAGATTCTTCACTTGAGTGAGAAGGGACATAGTCCTCATCATCACTACTGTCAAAATCAGAAGACTCAGAGGTCTGATGGTCAGGACGATCAGGAAGAGGATCACGCTCAACAACATCATCATCTGATGACTCATAATCTAAATCAGCGAGCTGAAGAACCTCAATAGGTGGAGAAATAGAAGTCGAAGAAGACTCATCAAACTTAACACTTCTCTCAATATACATCTCATGAGAAGTAGGATTCATTAATCGATATCCCTTCACACCATCAGGATACCCTACAAAAATACAAGATTTGGATTGTGGTTCCAAATCCTTGCATTTCTTTTTAGAAATCCAAGCCATAGCCTTAGATCTGAAGACTCAAAAGTGCTCAACATCAGGCTTACATCCAAACCAGGCTTCAAAGGGTGTCATCCCTCTTACTGCCTTTTGTGGAACACGATTCTGAATGTAATTTGCACAATTCACTACTTCGGCCCAATACTGCGGAGGAAGAGACTTCAAGTGAATCATACAAGTGGCCATCTCCTTCAAAGTATGGTTCATTCTTTCTGTGACTCCATTCTGCGAAGGGCTATAAGCAACTATATGCTGCAAAGAGATCCCTTCAGAAGTACAGAAATCTATAAACGTATTGTTTACATATTCACCTCCATTGTCGGTTCAAAGAACCTTGATAGACCGTTCCACTGTTTCTCAGCAAGAGCCTTAAAGTCCTGAAAATGTTTAAAGAATTCAAACTTAAGCTTAAGAAAATATACCCAAGTATATCGCGAAAAGTCATCAATGAAGGTTAGCACATAAAGAGCTCTAGTAAACGAAGGAGAAGGAAATGGACCAGAAATATCACTGTGAACAAGATCCAAGGGACGAGTAGCTCTCCAGGCTTTTCCTTTGTCAAAGTTCTTTTCAGGATGCTTTCCAAGGGTACAACCCTCACAAAGACCCTTAGAAAACTTGACGCGGGGTAACCCATTGACCATTTCATTTTGGCTCAATTGTTCAAGGTAGCGATAATTTAGATGTCGAAACGCTCATGTCATAGCTTACTAACCTCATTTACATGAGTGAACAAGACAGTGGGTGTAGAATCAGAAGTAAAGTGGGAAAAGGTATATAACCGTGAACGGTGATCAACCTTTCCCTCAGCCACTGTAGTGTCATTGTTAAGCTCATGAATAATCACCGAGTTAGGACCAAATTCCACTCGCATTCCTTCACCAAGGTGAGTAATTTGGTAAACCGATAGGATATTGGTAGAGAGATCAGGAACACTCAACACTTGATTGAATGTTCCCCATCCATCTCTAACGATCCACTACAGAAACCGAAACTTTGGTGTGTCATTACCCATCATGATTTGGGACATTCCATAAGGTTCGATGTTGGAGAACTCAACATGCAAAGAATCCATGTGGTGTGAGGCACCAAAATCTATAATCCATGTCAATGAAGGAGAAACTCTGGCTATAAGGGCCTTTCCTTTCTTCTTATCATTTTTAGAACCTTTTGCAGTAGAAGACTCGACCTTCGAAGCACTTTGTTTTATGGATTCAGGAACACTTATTTTATTCTTCTCAAGTAAATGAGATAAGTGATCAATCTATTTCTGAAAACAATGGTTCTCGTCATGACCAGACTTCTTGCAATAGGAACACAAAAACTTTATTTTATGTGCCTTAGGCTTAGAAGTCAAAGTGTTTGTGTCATTTTTAGGTTTGGTCTTGGTTTATTTCTTAGGTTGATCCTTTGTTTCTTTCTTCTTTTTAGTATTCTTTCCCTTTCTATTACTTGCTACAAGGGCATGTGACTTGGACTTGAGATACCCCATTTGAATGAGTTTGTCATGTTCTCAAATGAGTTGGGACGAAAAACTAGTCAAAGGAGGGCATAGTCCAAGCATCGCCCAAAGTAACTTTTGTATCGTAGAAAGTTGACACGAAGACAAAATATTCGGGACCTAGCTTAGAGAGAATCAACAAGATCAGTTGAGAATCTTTCTTCTCTACTTGACATTCCTTTAACAACAATATAATGTGGACAAATTTGAGAAGAAAGCTTGTAGGTTTTCAAATTCACTAGGATTTAACCCTAGTAGTTTGTTTTCCAACTCATGCACTCTCATGTCATCTTGTTGTCCAAACATCACATCTAGCATTTTCCACGTAGATTTAGGTGTTTTAGATGCCTCAATGTGGAAGGGCAAGTCAAGAAAAACAGACATACAAAGAAGACCTAAAGCTTCATCACTCTCTTGTTTAACCACTTAGATTTTTAGGATCATAAATGCAGTTCGTATCAGTTGCCATGGTGATGCGATATAACCCTTTACCCCTTAGTTTCATTATTATTTTCGATCTCCATTCGAAGAATTTGAACGGCGTAAACAAAGGAATTGAAAGTGCATCCATAGTGAGAGAGAGAGAGAGAGAGAGAAATGCAGAAAAGAAACACAACCACCCAGGACAATATAACAACCCCCTGCTTTCGACACTTTATAGTTTAGTGCATTGATTACAATTGGGTCCGTGCGTGCGGTTTGAAACACTTGGTAACTCGTCTTGCAATCAGCATAATAACGCGCAAGAGAGGAGACCACAACAGTGTTTCGTGGAGCGCAGAAAATAGGACACCGTAAATAAGCACAAAAAAAAAAGGAAGGAGGCAAAAGCCAATCCTAGTTGTGAGAAAAAGCGTCTCACGTCGCAAATGAAAACCCCCTTGCTACAGACTGTGGCGGACGCGCTCACTAGTCGCAAGCAATAATAAGGGTAAAATACAATTATTTTAAATGAACTCCAAGGAGTTCAGAAGTCTTCAAAATGCCCAAAAATGCTCGGAAGGGAAAAAAAAGGTCAAAGTGTCACTGCACACTTGAGCACACAATTAGTAAAAAAATCGATAATAACGCCTAAGGAATTACTGTTTTAAAACGTCCAATCTAACTAATTTTAGAGCTATTGGAGTTTTTTTTTAAATGATAAAAAACGTTAATTAAAATGATTTTTAAAATTATTTACTAATCGAAAAAGAAAAAATTGTAATTAATATAAATAGATTTAATTAAATCTAATTAATTACAAAAAAACTTAATTAAGATAAAATTAAATCCTAATTAAAAATAATGAAAAACTTTCCGTTTTTAAAAAGAAATCAATTTTAATTGAAAAGAAAACTAATTTCTATTAATATTAAAAAGCTTAATACCACTTAGATTTATTAATAAAGAAAAAGGTTTCTATATTTAAAAAATCCTACGGTTGATACCAAAAAGGATTTTTTGTTTTAATTTAGAAAGTAATTGAAAAAACTTACCAAAAACTTACCTTCTGCGAATGGTGAGGCCATTGGGAACGGAAAGCAGTGGGAAAGCCATTGGAAGGGCCGGTGAAGGGAGGCGGCGAGGCGGGGCCGAGTAGCGGCCACGGTAGGGAGGCATCGTATGTGGGGCAAAGAAAGGGCCACGAGTAGGGACAGCCACGGGCAAAGTAAATCACATGACAGAGAACCACGTAGGGCGAGGGACAGATCCACGGGAGGCCGCTGCGGAGCAGGCGGGGTTTGTTGGTGTCATGTCATAGCAGAGCCACAACGCCTCACAAAAGGAGCAAACGAGCTTCAAGGTAAAAAAATGCAGAGCAAGGAAAACTCACCAAGTGGGTGGAGAAACACCATGCAACAACCACAAATTTTAACCTGTATTCTGCAACAAACATGCCAAAAACACAGAAGACCAAAAAAATAGAGATCTAAAATTTCCAATTAATAAAAAATTAAAAATACCAGAAAAATAAACAGCCTCTATTTTAGCATATCTACTAAATTTATCCATAGCTAGCTAAATGTAGTTGTAAAACCCCTGATAGCTCAAGGAGATGCCTACACATGTACGAAAAATACACAAAAAACTGAAAAAAATTCCAAGAAAAATAATGTTAGATACGTTAGCACGGAAAAACCAGAAAATAATGATCGAAAAACTTGCACGAGGAGTAATAGAACTACACCAAAAGTAATCGCAACTAAAAAATAACGAGTGCACATTTACCCGATCTCAGCTCTGATACCATGAAAGAGTTGACGGATCGTATCGAAGCGTGCACCATGATCAAGTTGCACTCTGGTTAATGGCTCCAACGTAATCACAAGGAAGAATCAATCAATAACTGAACAATCTTGCATAACAGAACAAAGCTTGCACATGTAGAGAAAAGACAGCGGAGTGTCTTGGCATGCTCATAAATGAATAGTGAAAGGGTACATATAGGGTGTTGAGTAACCCTAGTGCATGACTCAATAGCAAACCCTAAACCTAACCCATGTGAGATGACCCTCCAATATGTGAGGAGGACACATAGGATAACTCACACCAACAACTCTTAGTGTACGGTCTTCAACACTTTCACACATGAAAACAGGCTCCACAACCTAACATTTTTTATGCGAAAGGCCTTAATATGAGCAAGGGTTAGTTGGGAAAACTCTCGCCTTCTCACTTCATGTTCGTCGAAACAGGAAGCCCATAAATATTCCATGGTAGGGTTGTGTTGATACTTTTCCGCAAACATCTTCTGCATATATCCATTGATATCAAACTGAAATCTCTTCACATATGGATGAATAGTGATGAGGGAAAACTCTTTCTCCATGAGTTGTGCACTGAAGAGATTTGGACATTGGTATTCCCCAATTTGGATTGGGAAATGAATTCCTGAATGATGCTTGTCACTGAGAAGACAGTGAACTTGGAATAGTTGTCACGCAAGCTCCATTAATGCCCACTTGTCACTAATGTACTTAGGAAGCTTCCATGGAGTACCCACAAAGCCACTCACACAAATATAGGAAAAGGATGAAAATTGAATAAACCATGTTCCCCATTGGGAAATGACATCCATGGCCTCTTTGGAGAATCTTTCCTTTGTATTCTAATTCAGAGTTTCAAATCACGTGGAAGGTGAATGCATCGTTAACTCTTCTGAAATGATGAGAGCTATTTTTGAAACTTAGCTGCGGATAATAATGGAAGACATTATTTGATGGACCCATGACTCCTCTCGTTTCGAGCCCCGAAAATAGCTTTCTTCTAGCCACTGCATAAGTCAGGTATGATGTCATGTAGAAACATCCAGTCATCTTCACTTTGATCAATTGTTTGTGAAGGGTATCACTGATGATGGTGGCCCAATCCACAAACTCTCTCTTGGCAAGGATGATACAAATAAATTGATACATCCATGGGTGGAAAATCCTGGCAGAGGGTAAACCAAAGACTCAACTCAAGAGAGTAATCATGTCCCCGATTTCTTCCATGAACTCAATGCGGTACAATTCTTTAGGAAGCCGGTCAACTCAAGGCCTCTTGGTCACTAACCAGTTGTTATTAACCATCTTGCTCCACCTGAGGGGTTCTTCATCCCAAAATTCTTGTGTTGAATTTCGAGTGATATCCGCATTCTCAGGGAAGTTAGGTATGTTGAGAAACTCCTCAATGTGCTCTGGTGTGATTAAGAGGAAAGGATCACGATTATCTTTAAAAATTCCTCGTCTCTCGGGATCATAATGCTCTGCACAAGCTATAACAAGCTTTGGTAATTACACTGAGACTGGAAATGTCACTGCTTGGGGTAGACCACTATGGTAAAGCCTATCTAAGAATATGGTTTTGCCTTCAGCTTTCACCGATCGCAAAGTTGTTGCACATTAATGTGACCCAGATTTGTATTGGTGATATTGTTTATATTGACTTGATGGAACTGGGAGGATTGATTCCTTGGAATTCGTACTTGAGCACGAACTTATTTGATTTCTCCACTGGCTTCCTTGATCTTCCTTGATTTATTAGATTTTTCGGCCATTATGAATTTTACAGAGAAAAATGACTCAGGCACACAAAACAATGCAAACGGGGTCGGGTCTCAATCTCTGAAACTCCATTTATGCAAATATATATATATATATAGCTTGTTTTAATATTATTATTATTATTATTATTATTATTTTAAAAATAATAATAATCGGTCCCCGAGTTACAATTTTTTTAAATGTCAATACATCACACTAAGACTAGGCTCGAATTTCGGATCTAGCGACAACGATGATATTTTTTAAAATAATTAAAATCTCCCAATTTTAATATTCCGCATGGATCAATTTAATTTATTTTTTTATTATTCGCCTGAGCAAGTTTTCCCTTGCATGCGTGAACCGTAACTTCTCTTTTGCATGGAAATTGCCTAATTTTAATGAATGCATACTTTGGGCTTTCCTCCTTCCTTGCGGACTTGATCGATGCGTGGGCAATGTACTAGTTTTTGACAACTGCTTGTGATTGGAATTTCTTTATAACCTACGTGAAAACTCGAGCTTTTGCCTGAAAAATGCGTGGTGTTTATGTCATTTGTCTTATGCTTGGACTATTTTTTTGGATTTTATCCCTAGATGAATGCATAGAAACTCACAATTTCCTTCTTCCTTTTCTTTTGACTTCTCTTTTGGCTAAAACAAATGTATGGAGGAGCTATATTTGTTTGGCCAATGCATGGATTTATCTTTGCTTTGGCCTATGTGGATATCTATTCTTTGTCTTTTGCATAAATCTTGTTCCCTTTAAACCAATGCATGGATTCTTGGATTTTTCTGTTGTTTTCTTTGGCTTTTTTAAACGCATAAAATTCCTTTCACCTGCGTGGGAAATAGAATTTTCTTCCTCCTCCTTACACTGGTTGTTTTCTCCCTCTGCGTGGGAATTCTTTTTTCTCTTATGCTTGTGTGAATTTATCTTAGCCTATGCATGGAATATCTAGACTATTCTAGACTTTCCTTACCCTCTTGTGTTGAAATTATGTGTAGGTATTTGGGCTTTGAAGTAGAATTATTGCAAAATTTCACTTTTACAATGTTCTTTTATTCCCTTTTAGACTACGTGGGAGCTTTCAAATGAAGCCAAAACAAAAAAACTTTCCTATCAGTTGCGTGGAGAATGTGTGGGATGTTTGAATTGTTTTTTGCCTTGATTGTCTCCTTGATAAATGCATTGAAAATCCTACTTTGGCCTATGTAGATGATGTTTGAATTGTTTAACTGTGTTGGAAGATTATTTTCTAAACATACGTTGGAATTTCTTTACCTCTAAGGCGTGAAAATGTGTTTGTCTTATGCTTAGGCGTTGAAATTGTTCTTACTTTCCTCCTCCCTACGGGTTGCGTGGAAACTTGTAGCTTTTATTTACCTATGTGTGGATTCTTTGTATACAAACTCTTCCAAATGCGTTGAAAATTCTTCTCCCGGCTTTCACAATAAACTAGTATTCTTTATTTCTTCAAAACCTGTGATGAAAATGAATCTTTCGAAAAGAAAATATTTCTGGGAAAATGTTTTCACACAGAGGAAATAATAAGAAGTTGGAAATAAAAATCCTCCAAGCTTCTTAATTACTTTCGCACAACTTTTTCCACAGATTTTAATGGAAGAAAATTATGAGGATTTAAGAAGCTTCCTCATAACCGTTTCTTCTTCGTCCTGTTAAAATAAACAACTTCCTCTTTCTCTAGGTAGTGGCATTAATTTCCAGGGGAAAGTGGGAAATAAACAACCATTTTCCAGTGGAAATGGCAAGGCAGGCTAGCAATCCCCATTTTATTTCCCCATGTGGGAAATCGGGGAGATTTTTTACCTGTTTTCCAATCGGTTGAATTGGCAATCAGTGGAAGAAATCCCACAAGTGGGGAAATAAAATGAATTTTCCAGAAAGGGGAGATCCAAGTACGGGTTGCCAATTTGGTAACCCAACAATTGGAACGGAAGCTTACTTTCCCTGCAGAAATTAAATTAAAAAAATTCGATTGACTTTTAATAATTATTATATTAATATTTATTTAATTAAAAACCCCAAATTTTAATAAAATTAATTTTATCAAACAAAGGGTAATAAATTAATTAAATATTAATTAATTAATTAATATTTAACATAGTTTATGACCTAGCGGGAGGAGTTCTTGCCCGAAATGGACAAAACAAAGACCGGAATGATCACAAAAATGAGATGATCATGCCAAGGTAATAAATCATGCAAAGTAACACTTTTGAAAAATTCAAAATTTTCATGTTTATTAATTTTGCGAAGTCAAAATTAGTTGATAACAACTGGCTCTAATTGGGGACAAGGACTTTATGGACACAACAATAGACCCAGACCAAAATATTAATGAACATGATCCCAAAAATGATGGTGCACAAAAATGGGATGACAAAAGAGTGTTGAGTTGTGGAGCTCAATTACTTCAGTTTAGCATGCAATGGAAACTTACTGGAAAATATAGTAACTATCATCGGTTAAGGGGAACCATCATCGGTCACTTAGGATAGGAATTGGTCAGGTATGACCGACATTGATCAGGCAAGGGAGGAACCGGTAGCGGTTAGGTCTAACCAACGTCGATTACCTATGTGAGGATGTTTTAATTAACTCTCGGGAATTAGATCTATTTTTAGCATTAAAGTATATCTATTGATTGTAATTGCATGGCTAAGTTCCCTAAGTCTATAAATGACTATATAAGCATAAAAGCTAGGGTTTAGAAGTAATGATTAACAAGAATTAGAAAGAACTTGCAAAAGTTGGTGAGAGAGAGAATTCTTGGTGATGAAGCAAAAGCTTGAGAGAAAGAAAGTATTGTACATCTGAGAGGTGTGGAAGATTGTAAATCTTCATTGTATATCTTGTCAAAGCTTTGGATAATAGATTGGCTTGTTTCTTGGTGGATGTAGCCCACACTAGGTGAACCACGTTAAATCTGGTGTTGATTTATGTCTCTTGTTTTGTATATTTCTTTTGGTAGAATATCCACTTTTATTTGCATGTATGCTTAGATTTCATATATCATGCACAAATAGGTGTGCTAACCCCAACAAAGAGAGGAAACCAAAAACAGGGAAAAGAAACAAACCAAAATCCTAATTACCTATGTACATATGGGGATAACCCATTTTTAATTTTGATAGTGCTTGAGATATTGCCCACTATAGGGCAGAGGCAAGTGAGTTCCATCAAGATATGCCAAGTAATAGGTGTTATCTCCACAGAAATGTCTGATCTTGAAAGGGCCTAGCCACAACGAATCAAACTTCCCATGCTTTCCTTTTGGTTCGTGTCTCTTGTCCCAGAGAAGAACTAAGTCATTGATTTGGAATTTCCTCTCTTTAGTTTTCCTATCGAACAACCTCTTCACTTTGGACTGATGTTCCTCGATCCTTTTTGTCACTTGACTTCTTTGTTCTTCGATCTTTCTTAGGAACATGATCATTTTATCTAACTCATTGGTGAAGGATTCATCATCTACTATCATCACCTAAGGTTGCATCCAAAGGCATTTACAAGAGCATCAAAACATCCATTCAAGGGACAAGCGACTGCATTCTTCTACATTCACTTAATAGGAGGGGAAGTTCATTTTTCCTTGCACACAACTATCTACATTTTCTACATCTAGCTATTTCTCGCTATCAAGTGCAACTTGCACAAGAGCCATGGAGGGCATGATTCTACACAGAGACACAAAACTATATGGAGTCTGAAATATAGTGCAATGCTAGGATTATAAGTTCATTTAGTCGAGCAACCTGTCGGGGTTATTCTGAATCCCCTTTTGGATCTTTTTCTTTTTATGATTTGATGTGTTTTGGGGTTTTTCACATGCTCTTTCTCTTTACAAGTTTCAGGAGAATTTGGTAATCAAGTAGAAAAGTGCGAGATGACTAAAACCAACATCCAACGAGCATCTTGCGACCCTATGAAATTGAGTTTTAAGGTTATGAGAAGTCATAGGTGTCCAGAGGAGATACGCAACACCCCAAGTGCCCTTGACCTGCACAAGCGCCCTAGTCTCACCATTCCCGACAGCTTTTCATTTTTTTGGGCTTGGTTGTGAAACTATGATTTTCGGTTTCATCGGTTTTCCAACTCGCATGATTTTAGATTTATTGTGAATCGGCTAAGTACTTTACCCCCTCTCTTGCACTCAGGGTTTCAAATTTATTATCTTACTTTATGGTGTCAAAATATGTACTTCGTTTCTATATCATTACGTTGTAACTTAATAATATTTTAGCATTTATTTTCCAATAACTTCTTAATCAAGAAGCAATCCTCCATCTATTCCCTCCCCTCCTAGGAGACTAGACTCTTCTCTAGATGAAACCATTATTACTACAAATTTTGTTAGGAATCTTGATTCCAAGTCTTTTGTGGTGTCTTAACCACTAAGTGTAGTGAAATTTGTTAATTATTCAAATTCTAATTCTCCTACCTCAAGGATTCTTTCTAGGGAGAGTGGATTTGTCTGGAATTGAATCTATGGAGGTTGTTCCTTCTATGATTTTTTTAGAGGATGGCTCTAAAGAATCAACTAAGGTCTCAAATAAGATGAACTCTTTGAAAATAAAGAAAAATAATCACATGGAGCACCTTTCTCATAAGAAACTAAATATATCTTGAAAATATGTAATCTAGTTTTGGATTTCTAGATTGGACACATTTAAAAGAAAGTAACTATTGGTAGGCTAGTCTCTTTAGGCATAGATTACATTTATTACTAGCCACCCATAATGGGTTCATATTGGCGCGGGATATGCAATTTGAACTATCAATTGACATAAGTTTTCATCAAATGTATCTTATCTTATCCAAGTTATACTTTGTAATGCCATAAAAAAATTTCAAATGCAAGCACACCAAAATTTCAGATTTAACATGTAATGCATAACTAGATAACTATTGTAGATTTCTACAAGAGAGATATTTCAACAAGGGATAAAAACCAGTTTACTTTTATGCTAGTAACTTCACATTATTTCTTTTGTAACACAATGTTTCCAATAAACAACTTTCATTCCAAAATAGAGTTGCAACAATTTCTTTGTGAAGAGATTTTTCATATCTATTTTACAAGCTTACTTTTCCAAGGCAAGGGTTCACATTTGTAAAAATATGCTCAACTACATAGCTATTCAAAACAACCTTTTTACAAGATCCTTGCACTATTGAAGGAAACTTTCTTAAGCAATATGGCTTAAGTTTACAAGTAACATCACATACAAAGTGGGTGTTTTTACAAGAAAAAGAAGGCTTCACATAGTCACATTCATAAATATACATTAAGAACCAAGATGAATAGGGAACTCCATCTATCTTCAACTTGAACTCCAAACTCCAATACTCTTACAAGGATCCAATTCCAAGAGAACATGGCTTGTTTACCACCCAACCAATAGGCATCATCACATGCCTTTCCATGGTTGGAAGTCATGCTAGCCTCCCCCAAGCCCATGGGAGAGAGGAACTAGCTTCCACAATGTGCACAAGTATAAAGGGGATTTACACACAACAAGAAAAACATGAGACCATTTAACCACTTACTACACATGAAAACAACAACATGAGGATAATAATGTCAACCTCACAAGGGGGAAGAGAGGAAGTAGGATGCCCAAATCAAGGTGTCCAACCATAGGAGCACCAACAAATCATGAATACAAAACTCCTTATACCTCCTAATCATTCATCCTCCTTATTCCTCCTTTATGTTATACAAATCCTTCTTGGGAGGATTTTCAAACCCAAAAGGGTTTCCTCACCAAGAATGGGGAAATGTTCAAGCCATATGAACCTTTCTCCCACCTCAAACCATATGCGGGGATGAGAAGGGACCTTCATGGCTTGACCAACAACCATGAGGTTTGAGAGGGAAATCCCTCTCTCTTCCCCTACATTCTCCAAAAAGCATCAATCCAAGGTGGAGAGAAAACAAATAAAACAACAAGAACAAACAAACAACTACATTTACCATACAACTCACAACACATCATTTCACACACACCAATCCATTGATTAAACATAGTTAACAAGATAGGCACAACTAAGAAGAAAAAGGTTAAAAACCCTACCTCTATAATGCTTTCCAAGACTCTAAACTTTTCCCTTTTGTCCAAGCTCCCAAAATTCTCCAAGTGCTCCAAAAAAATGAACCAAGAAGACCCATTCCTTCCACATGAGGAAGAATAAAAAGAGGAACCCAAAAGTTTCCTCACCAATGAGAAAGTGACAAGTGTCACCCCCTCTCCTCTCAAGAGTCAAAGATTCCAAAACCAAATAAGTAAGAGTAAACTCACCTTTTAGCCCTTATCACCCAAAATACTAAAAACTAAAATAAAACAAAGTGGAGCAACTTTTAACAATTTCACACAACCCAACCATCTTACATGGATGGTGACTAAAGAGGGAAAAATGGGAGGGAAACTCCCTCCAAACCTTGGAAATAGGCCCCCTACCTATTAGGTAGGGTCCAAGGGCCCATTTTCATGCTAAGGGAACCCCAAACTCAAAAGGGGTCCCTAAAAATGCCCAAAATAACCCAATTTCGGGTTTGGCATGCTTGGGCACAAGGGTAGAGGGTGTGGGGTCCACCCAAGGTTCACATGTGGTCCCCAATCCCTTCTACCAACACACACACACTTTCCCAAAACCAACACTTAACTTAAGATAAGATCATTAAACCCCTAAGCTAGTTTACTTAATAAAACACACCCTAAACCTAATTAATTTTACAAAACAATATTACATTACAATTGAGGGGTTCACCCATGGTGCCCAATTAAATACATCTAATCTAAGGCCTCAAACATTTAGCATGGTTAGGACTCAGCCCGTGGGCCGCTTGTGCACAATTGCGTAGCTGCCCTGAAACCCATGCTCTCCTATACCTATCACCTACACACTCATTGCACACATTAACCGCATCTGTCCAATATAATAAACATCATCTATACATCACAATATCAATCAAACTTATAATGTCCGAACATAATTTACAATTGATAGTGCAATGCATACAATTATCCACATAGTTTGCCATGAATCATCCACAAATAAAATTGCAACGACATACACTTAGGTTAGCATGAAAATTACCATCATTAAATCCAAAACACTATATCATTAATCAAATCAACCACAAGAGACTAACATCTAACCAATAAGTCTATCATATAACCCTGTTAGTGTCATCAACATCATAAGAAATATATCAGTATACGAATCTAGTCCAATTAGCGCTATGCGCCCAAAATGCCATAATGTCCATGAGGATAAAATATCATAGTAAAAAGTCTAAATTCTATCAGAGTCTCAATCAAAACATGTCTAGGAATAAAGGAACCAACATATAACTAGAGCTATAAAAATGTGGGCACTACATCCCCCTCTCCTAGAATTAGACTTCCTCCTGGAAGTCATTGGAAGAGATAGGGATATCTAGCCCTCAATGGTGTAACATCCTCCCAGGTAGCTGATGACTCGTCATATCGGTCCCACTGCACTCTAACCTGGTCCAAATCTCGACCCAAAGAGCCAACCTCCGGTGCTCCAGTATGTGTACGGGCTCTAATCTCCACTGCCCTCCGTCCTCTACCTGTAATGCCGACCAATCCAAAACATGAGAAACATCTGGTACATATCTACGTAGTACAGAAACATGAAAAACATCGTGGGCCCGTGCAAGGCGTGGTGGCAAAGCTAAGCGATAGGCAACTGGACCGATGACCTCAAGAATATCAAAAGGCCCCACAAAACAAGGCAATAGCTTAGAACCCTTTCCATAACGGATCGGACTCTTATGAGGACGAACCCTCAAGAAGACTTTGTCACCCACTGAGAAGTGATGATCAATCCTCTTGGTGTCCGCATACACCTTCTGGCGTGCTCTAGCCTGCTCAAGATTTGCCGAATCAGAACAACCTACTACTCTAAATCCTGAAGATAAGCTGGCCCCAAAATAATCCTGTCATCTAGTCTATCCTAGCTCAAAGGTGTCCTGCAAGGTCATCCATACAAAGCCTGATAGGGAGCCATGCCAATGGAGCTATGATAACTGTTATTGTAGGCAAACTCAACTAAATGCAAATAGTCTTCCCACTTCTTCTGCTGGTCCATCACATACATCCTCAACATGTCCTCAAGAACCTGATTAACCCTCTCTGCGCCCATCTGTCTCTGGATGATATGCCAAACTGAAATTAATCGTGTACCCAAGGCCTCCTAAAAAGAGGTCCAAAATCGATGTGTAGATGGTGTCTCTGTCATTGATAATTGTCTTAATCCTATGCAATCGACAATATCCTCCATGAACACTTTGGCGATGGCCTATGCATTATAGGTGATCTTGGTTGGCGAGAAATGTGCAACCTTGGTCATCTTATCCACTAGTGACCATAATGGCATCATGACGATAAGAGGACATAGGAAGTCCTACTATGAAATCCATGGAGATCACATCCCATTTCCACTCGGGAATGTCATGAGGGTATAAGATTCTGCGGGATGAGAATGCTCTACCTTGACTCTCTGACACTCAAGACAACGTGCTACAAAATCTGCTATGTCTCAACGAAGACTAGGCCAATAATATAACTCTCTCAAATCAGCATGCATCTTCTTCACTCCTGGATGTGTTGCGTATGGGGCTCAATGAGCCTCAGTAAGGATGAAGCTACGCAGATCACCTGCCTTAGGCACATAAATGCGCCTATGGAACCAAAGCAAACCATCTGACTCTAACATGCATCCTGAATATCTGCCCTCAAAAGAACCCTGAGAATCCAACATCTGCCTAGCACCCTCATAAAACCTGTCCTCTGGAAGATGCTCAAGTATCCTGCCTCTCAAATCTGACTGCAGTGTCAAAGAAGCAAGCACATGCCGTCATCTACTAAGTGCATCTGCAACAACATTTTCCTTTCCCTTGATATACTGGACCTCCATGTCATACTCACATAGGAACTCCATCCAACGCCGTTGACGAGCATTGAGGTTGGTGAGAGAAGATATCTTTGCAAGCTACTGATGATCTATCCTCAAGATGAAAGGTCTACCCAAAAGAAAATTTCACCAACGCACAAGTGCATGAACAACTGCTGCAAGCTCTAAGTCATGAGTAGGATAGTTAAGCTCGTAGTCCTTGAGCTTACGAGACTCAAAAGCAATAACCCGACGCTCCTTCATAAGATCTGCTCCTAACCCTCTAGTGATGCATCAGTGCAAACAACAAAATCCTCTGTTGGAGTGAAGGCTGCTAAGATGGGCGCCGTGGTTAGCCTTTCCTTAAGCAACTGAAAGGCCTGCTCACATTTTTCTGACCAATCAAACTTTTTCCCTTTCCTCTGAAGAGAAGTAATAGGGTGAGAAATCCTAGAAAAGTCCTGCACAAACCTGCGGTAATACCCTGCTAAACCCATGAAGCTCCTCACCTCAGTGACTGATGTGGGTGCTAGCCAATCCAAGATAGCCTGAATCTTAGAGGGATCTGGACATACCCTCACCCGATATGATATGACCAAGTCTTGAATCTCATCGAAAGAAGCTGCATTTTTCCAAGTTCCCATACAACTTCTGCTCTCTCAAAACCTGAAGTACCTACCTCAAATGCTCCTCATGTTCCTCCTCGGAACGAGAATAAATCAATATGTCATCAAGGAACACTAAAACAAAGCGATCCAGAAATGTCCGAATACTCCATTCATGAGGCTCATGAAGATAGCTGGGGCATTGGTCAAACCAAATGGAACCATTGTGAACTCATAATGCCCGTAACGTGTGCGAAACGTTGTCTTATGAATGTCTACATCTAAAATGCGCAACTGATGATATCCTGACTTGAGATCGATTTTGGAGAACAATCTAGCTCCCCACATCTGATCAAATAAGTCATCAATCCTAGGGAGTGGATAACGGTTCTTTATTGTGACCTTATTGAGCTGTCTGAAGTCTACACAAAGCCTGAGAGAACCATCCTTCTTCTTCACAAATATGACTAGTGCTCCCCAAGGAGATACACTAGGGCGAATGAGACCCTTCTCTAACAACTCCTCGAACTGAATCTTGAGCTCATGAAGCTCTGAAATCGTCATCCGATAGGGTGCCCTAGAAACTGGTGCAGATCCAGGCACTAAGTCAATGGTGAAATCCACCTCTCTACTAGGTGGTAAACCTGGAAGCTCTCCTGGAAACACATCTACATACTCCCTCAAAACTACGTGATCATCAAGGGGTGAATGCTCTAGAGTACTATCTGAACGATCACTGATAGTGATAGAAAACAACTAGCAACCCTTACACATGCTCCGCTTGAGTTGCTTAGCTGAGATCATGTGCAAGGAAATGGGTCTTTGCATCCCTGAAATCACAACTGCACTACCCAAATCATCCTGACACTCAATGACCTTCTCTCTACAATCCACCTTAGCTTGATGAGCCTCGAGCCAATCCATACCCAACACTACCTGATAGGATCCTAAAGGAATAACTCGGAGGTCAAGCGTAGTGGAGAAGACTCCCAAATCGAGTACACAACTCTCCACATACGAGTCCACGACGAGTTTAGCCCTAGAGGCCAACTCAACCTGCCAACTATCTGGCTGCCTAGCCACCACTAGCCCACACTGGTCCACTATAGAAGGTGATATAAAAGAATCTGAAGCACCTGAATCAAAAAGTACTGAGACAGAAATACCCCTGATAGTACCTGTCGTCTCAATGACTGTGGCCTGATGCTCAGCCTGGCGGTTGTCAACCGCTGCATACACACGATGGGCGCGTCCCACGTCACCCACCGTCTGCTCGGATCTAGGAGCTCTCTGCATATCCGTAGTAGTGGGCTTGTGTGGACACATACACACATAATGGTCTGGAGCCCCACAAATAAAACATCCTCCTGTACCCCTCTGAGATGGGGTCCCTCCTGTGCTCTGGTGAACTGAACCTGCCGGTCCAACCCTAGCAGACTGCTGCGAGCGGGCTGGCTGTGAGTGATGAGTACCCGGCCTCCTGTCTCTAGACCCACCAAAACCACCTCTAGACCCACCTCGCTGAAAACTCTGAGTCTGTCTACCCCTCTGATGCTGGTGTCCCTGATGCTGTGTCTGCTGTGATGGGTGTGGAGGAGCTCTCGATGCTGCTGGAGAAGACCAGAATCCTCCTCTAGGGGTGGTACTACTCCTCGTGCTCTCTGACTCTGGAATCCCTGAATCCTGTCTTGGAACTTGCTCTTGTTTCTATCTTTGTGCTCCTGAGCCTTGGTCCTATTCTCCTCAGCCAAGTAGGCCTTCTCAATGGCCTTCTTAAGCGTGGGAGGAGATAACATCCTAACAGCTCCTGCTATATCTGCATTCAAGCCCCGAATGAACTGTATTTACCTGCAACTTCTCATCTTGCAGGTAGTCTACATACTGCAAGAGATCCAAGAACCTGCTCTCGTACTACGCCACTAAGCCAGAACCCTGTCGTAAGTCGTGAAACTCATCGATCCTCTTCTGCACAAAATGCTCTAACATATACCCGGCCCTGAATCGCTCCTCGAACAACTCCCAGGTCACTGTATCTCGAGTCAAATGGAGCTTCCGCTCCTCATTCCTCCACCAAACACCTGCTGCGTCTCGGAGGAGATGTATGGCGAACCTAGCTTTGACATTGCTCTCATG
The DNA here is from genome assembly GCA_018340775.1 of Taxus wallichiana var. yunnanensis. Lineage (NCBI taxonomy): Eukaryota > Viridiplantae > Streptophyta > Pinopsida > Cupressales > Taxaceae > Taxus > Taxus wallichiana. Next base: position 575,081,430 of record CM031241.1, on the reverse strand, counting down.
AGAGTGCAAGCCAAAGCAGCTATCCAAGCTAAGGAGCCAGGACTCGCCCCAAAGCCGTCTGTCGAACCAATAAACGTAGGTGGCTGAAGGTAAAGAAGGTCTCGAATCACACTGCCTGTGTCTCGATCCTGGCGATGTGGTCTAACAGGTGAAAGAGGTCGCCTATCTCCAAATGGTCCCTCGAAGCTGTGTGATCGGCTGTGACGAAATGAGGCCACCCTCTCACCAAGGATGGAAGGGCTGCGTGACCTCTCTCGTCTTGGAATGTCGTGCTCAGGTGGCTCTAGATGTGCGTCCTCGCCAAATAACTCCTCGTCTCCCAACTGAATGTCCTCCTCTATCGGCACCTGCGGTGGTGGAAGATGCTCATGTACGACACCTATCAGCTGCTGCAGGGTCTCAATATCTGAGGCCCAAAATCGGGGGCCGGCGGCTCCGCGTAGGTGCACTACGTCCCGAACCTCGAGCCGATCGTCCCCTCTTGGGTGCCATCCTGAACCCGAGATAAAAAAAAATGTTTTATAAACTTTCTAAACGTTTGTTGGAAGCGTTATATTAATTTAATATTTTTTTTGAGGTGATCAATGATTATTGATGCTGCTTAAGCCTCTCACCTGTTAATAATTAATTTATAATAATAATTAATTCTCCTGAATTAAATTAACACTATCCTAATAATAATTTAATTTATTTTACCCTATCAAACTTCCTAGGGTTATGATTAAAATTCCACACTCCTAGACAAATAAATAATCTTCCCCCTTTTAAAATTTTCCTTACACACTCTTTAAATTTAATTTTGTTTTCCCCCTTTTAATTTAATCTACCCACACACCCCCTTAATTTATTTTTCAATCCCATTAAAAGTCATGTTTTAAAGAAAAGTAGGGTTGAATGGGAGCCCTAGGATCAATTCTAATCTTGGCCATTGATTTTGAATCTACCCTAAAAGTGCCCTAAATTTCTCTAACTTCTTTATCATTTCCTTTTCTTTGCTTTATCATGTTATTTTCTCTTATTTGGTTTTATTTCTTCTTGCAGGCTGTGTTGGAAGAGTCATGGAGATTGCTTGATTTTTCACTACATTGTTAGTGATTCATCCCATGAATTTTTTATTTTATTTTTGTTGTTGTTGTTGCAGGTTTTGTGGAGTTAATTCCTCCTCTTTTTGTGTGTGTGTGTGTGTGTGTGTGTGTGTGTGTGTGTGTGTGTGTGTGTGTGTGTGTGTGTGTGTGTGTGTGTGTGTGTGTATATATTAATTTGTGATGTGCGGATGAAAGGGCCGGACTTTATTTGTTGGCCGCCATTTTTTTGGGTTTTTATTGATGTATATATATAAATATAAATATAAATATATATATTTTGTTGTTGCTTTGCTTGGGGCGCGGGCGGGGGTGCGCGATAGGGCGGGGGCCCCAGAGCAAGGCGGGGTGGGGGGAGGGACAGGAGTCCAAGAGGTTAGGGTTTGGGACTGCAAGGAGTCCCAGAGGCGAGGTACATGGGGGTTGGGGGTCCGTTGGGGCGGGGGTCCGTGGGGCGGGAGCCGTGGGGAGGGACAGGGATCCGGGGAGGGGCGGGAACAGGGGTTCGTTTGGGGCTGCGGGGTTTTGCCCCCACAAAGATGCTTTTTAATTTTTATTTTATTTTTTTTTTTTTATTTTTATTTTTATTTTATTTTTTTAAAATTTATACGCTTTTATATATATAACACTAAAATTTGTTTTATTTTTGTTTTATTTTATTTTATTTTGAATCCATATATATATATATATATATATATATATATATATATATATATATATATATATATTTTATTAAATGCAAGACTAAGACATCTACAAGTTACCCAAAAGTCCGTGTGTTTGAACCACGGCTCTGATACCAAATGTAATGCCATAATTTTTTTCAAATGCAAGCACACTAAATTTTCAGATTTAACATGTAATGCATAACTAGATAACTATTGTAGATTTCTACAAGAGAGATATTTCAACAAGGGATAAAAACCAGTTTACTTTTAATGCTAGTAACTTCACATTATTTCTTTTGTAACACAATGTTTCCAATAAACAACTTTCATTCCAAAATAGAGTTGCAACAATTTCTTTGTGAAGAGATTTTTCATATCTATTTTACAAGCTTACTTTTCCAAGGCAAGGGTTCACATTTGTAAAAATATGCTCAACTACATAGCTATTCAAAACAACCTTTTTACAAGATCCTTGCACTATTGAAGGAAACTTTCTTAAGCAATATGGCTTAAGTTTACAAGTAACATCACATACAAAGTGGGTGTTTTTATAAGAAAAGAAGGCTTCACATAGTCACATTCATAAATATACATTAAGAACCAAGATGAATAGGGAACTCCATCTATCTTCAACTTGCACTCCAAACTCCAATACTCTTACAAGGATCCAATTCCAAGAGAACATGGCTTGTTTACCACCCAACCAATAGGCATCATCACATGCCTTTCCATGGTTGGAAGTCATGCTAGCCTCCCCCAAGCCCATGGGAGAGAGGAACTAGCTTCCACAATGTGCACAAGTATAAAGGGAATTTACACACAACAAGAAAAACATGAGACCATTTAACCACTTACTACACATGAAAATAACAACATGAGGATAACAATGTCAACCTCACAAGGGGGAAGAGAGGAAGTAGGATGCCCAAATCAAGGTGTCCAACCATAGGAGCACCAACAAATCATGAATACAAAACTCCTTATACCTCCTAATCATTCATCCTCCTTATTCCTCCTTTATGTTATAGAAATCCTTCTTGGGAGGATTTTCAAACCCAAAAGGGTTTCCTCACCAAGAATGGGGAAATGTTCAAGCCATATGAACCTTTCTCCCACCTCAAACCATATGAGGGGATGAGAAGGGACCTTCATGGCTTGACCAACAACCATGAGGTTTGAGAGGGAAATCCCTCTCTCTTCCCCTACATTCTCCAAAAACCATCAATCCAAATGATGGTGGAGAGAAAACAAAGAAAACAACAAGAACAAACAAACAACTACATTTACCATACAACTCACAACACATCATTTCACACACACCAATCCATTGATTAAACATAGTTAACAAGATAGGCACAACTAAGAAGAAAAAGGTTAAGAACCCTACCTCTATAATGCTTTCCAAGACTCTAAGCTTTTCCCTTTTGTCCAAGCTCCCCTCCAAGCTCCCAAAATTCTCCAAGTGCTCCAAAAAAATGAACCAAGAAGACCCATTCCTTCCACATGAGGAAGAATAAAAAGAGGAACCCAAAAGTTTCCTCACCAATGAGAAAGTGACAAGTGTCACCCCCTCTCCTCTCAAGAGTCAAAGATTCCAAAAACCAAATAAGTAAGAGTAAACTCACATTTTTGCCCTTATCACCCAAAATACTAAGAACTAAAATAAAACAAAGTGGGGCAACTTTTAACAATTTCACACAACCCAACCATCTTACATGGATGGTGACTAAAGAGGGAAAAATGGGAGGGAAACTCCCTCCAAACCTTGGAAATAGGCCCCCTACCTATTAGGTAGGGTCCAAGGGCCCATTTTCATGCTAAGGGAACCCCCAAACTCAAAAGGGGTCCCTAAAATGCCCAAAATAACCCAATTTCGGGTTTGGCATGCTTGGGCACAAGGGTAGAGGGTGTGGGGTCCACCCAAGGTTCACATGTGGTCCCCAATCCCTTCTACCAACACACACACACTTTCCCAAAACCAACACTTAAGATAAGATCATTAAACCCCTAAGCTAGTTTACTTAATAAAACACACCCTAAACCTAATTAATTTTACAAAACAATATTACATTACAATTGAGGGGTTCACCCATGGTGCCCAATTAAATACATCTAATCTAAGGCCTCAAACATTTAGCATGGTTAGGACTCAGCCCGTGGGCCGCTTGTGCACAATTGCGTAGCTGCCCTGAAACCCATGCTCTCCTATACCTGTCACCTGCACACTCATTGCACACATTAACCGCATCTGTCCAATATAATAAACATCATCTATACATCACAATATCAATCAAACTTATAATGTCCAAACATAATTTACAATTGATAGTGCAATGCATACAATTATCCACATAGTTTGCCATGAATCATCCACAAATAAAATTGCAACGACATACACTTAGGTTAGCATGAAAATTACCATCATTAAATCCAAAACACTATATCATTAATCAAATCAACCACAAGAGACTAACATCTAACCAATAAGTCTATCATATAACCCTGTTAGTGTCATCAACATCATAAGAAATATATCAGTATACGAATCTAGTCCAATTGGCGCTATGCGCCCAAAATGCCATAATGTCCATGAGGATAAAATATCATAGTAAAATGTCCAAAGTCTATCAGAGTCTCAATCAAAACATGTCTAGGAATAAAGGAACCAACAAATAACTAGAGCTATAAAAATGTGGGCACTACATATACCTATTTAAATCATATGCACTATCTTGTTGTAATTTTTGGAATCGCTATTTTATCAAGAAAGGACCCCTACATCCCTTTTTTATCAATTAAAAAATTGGTATGCGAAGAGGGAGGAAGAGGTAGAGGATGATGACAATCGGAGCATGAGTACAAGGATGAAGATCATGAGGAAGACTAATTGTTTTTTATTTATTTATTATGTGATTTGAAAGGAATTTTGTATTTTTCCACAACCTCTTATCATAACTTGGAAATGTGTAGCTAGTATGAGTGTGATGATTATTTATATAAAAAAATCATTATATATATATATATATATATATATATATATATTTCAAAACTAAAATAATAAAATATGATAGATTAAATAAATTAATATAAAACAAAATATCTACATAATTATACCTAATATACACATAAATACTTCTAAATACAAATTTGATATGCATGAATTATATTGTCATCAATTTTGTGCCATCCAACGGTGGCACAAATGATGCATCAAAATTAGCATGAACTTGGCAAGGTCATAACTTGAGCTCCAGGTGTCTGTTTGAGTCCGTTTTTTTGAGACCACATGTTTCAATGAGACAAACGCACCAGCAACTGGCCTTATTGGTTAGAGCAAGTTTCGGCACATTTTTGGGCCCTAAATCTGCCATCTTGAGGCCGAAAATTAGGATTTAAGTTGTAGTTCGGTTTTTTCCTATTTTTGGGCATTAGTTAATTTTAGTCTATTAGTTGCATTATGAGTTAGAAAGTTGGCAATTCCTCTAATTTAGGAATGTAGAAGATGCATGGAAAATTTTTGCCCATACGAATAAGCATGTGAACTTACTAAGAATAGCAGTTCTAGTAAACTGCTAAAAATAGTAATTTCTGCCACCTAGAGTAGATTTAGTCAAGTTAGTTAGAGTTTTCTTGGCAACTCGAGTTGGGAGTTGTTTTCCTATTTAGGAAACATTGTAATTCATTATTCGATAACAAAGAAGGAGATCTATTTTCTTTTGGAGTTCATGTTATTTGCAGTATATCAAGTTTGTTGAATTGGGCTTCATTAACAAAGTTGGGTTATATATGGTACAAAAGTGTCATTATGGTGGTGTAAAGGTGGAAAAAATGTGACAAAAATAAAAATGTTTAGTTGCTTCATATTTACATCACTCTCACGCTACTCATAATGATGCCAATTCCTTAAAGAAGCATATAAAAACATAATCAAGTTTAATTTATGTCGTGAATTTGACTCAAAAAGTGGTGTTAATTACACTTTATGTAGTAGTGTTTGTTTTATATAATCAAAGATGGTTTTAAACACTTCCACTAGTTGAATGGTGGTATAACACTACCTTCCATACCTTATCCAAAATGTTTCCATTTGTGGAATTGTATAGGTATCAACCACCATCCATCACTTCTTCCTCGAGGGTATAACCAAGTGTTTGAGATATTAAATATCACATTAAACATCAACATGAGGTATTAGCCATTTTAAGGAGAACTTGGTAATGACACTACACCAAATGAAGCAAAAAGCTAATCAACACAACAAGGAGAGGAATTTTGAAGTGGGTGATTGTGTATTTGTGTAGCTTTAACATTACCATAAAATGTCATTGAAATAAAAAATAAAGATATTAGAAAGATTTCCCCTATGTATTATGGTTGTTATCAAATCTTGCAAAGAATAGAAAATGTAATATACAAGTTGGAGCTACCTCACTCTACATGAATACATATGGTATTTCATGCATCCTTCTTAAAGAAGGTCATTGGCGAAATAATATCAACCCAAATAGAGTTAGATAGACAAAAAGGAAGAGTTTAAATTTTGGAAACTAAGGAGATCCTTCAAACATGCACTAAGAAGTTGCGAACGAGTGATTCAAGAGTATTTTATCAAATGAAATAATTTGACCAGCGAGGATGCAACATGTTAGGTCGAATAATTTCTATTGAAGCACCCAAAGTTACACAATGTTGAGGACACCAGTGATTTAAATTGGAAGGGTGTGTTATTCCCTTAAATTATAACACATATTAAGATATGGATTGTCAAATTTTGGATACCATAATCTATTACCTTTTCATATTACATTTTCAACATTTTTATTTTTAGTAGTGTTGGTCTATGTAGTAACCATATCTTAAGTAGGGAATATATAGGATATAATGGTTAGTACTTGAACATCATATTGTGTATTTTGATCTTATTGTATGGAGGTTGCCACCTCAAAGTGGCTCAATAATATATTTATAGCATTACTCTCTTCTCTCAATCATATCATTTGGATATTTTCTATTTTGGTATTATAATGGTCAATTCTTGTTATTGTTGAATTTATGTGTTTAGTTTTTATTCAATCTAATATTGAATATATTTAAGTAATTTCATTACAAATTGACTCTATTTAAGTAATAATTCATCCCTACTTAAATCATTAGTGGACCATTTTTCAAAGCTACAAAATGTTATCATTTGCCCTCCCCTTCATTTATTGGTTCTTACAACATCCATATGGAAAGTATTCTCTTGCTCAAGTGATTTTACTACAACAACTTTCCCTATTTTTTTATTCACAATGTTACACAACCATTCTTCCTTTACAAAAGATGATTATTTCATTTTCCATCACTCAATGCACATATGGTTGTCACCTCTAACTCATTATTCCTAACTAGTGTGCAACAAAAGCCTCATCCAACCAAGATTAGGGTTTCAAATTAAATATTATAAAAACTCATAAATACTTCACAATTCTGATATGAACTTCAAAAACATATCACAAATCTCATTCAGTCTCCCAAAATAATGCTAACATGGTATTTCCAATAGAACCAAAATGTTGACTAAAATTTTACCTCACTACATGACTATTTAGTGTGGGATTTTATAGATATGTGTCGAGAATCTCCCATATGGCAATAAAGAGAAACACATAAGAAAACATAAACAACCTCACAATTATGTTTGAATTTTTAGTCACACATTAACATCAAGTCTCACTCGAAGCATACTAAGATAGCTAAGAACCTTGTAGTGTGATTTCTTAAGGAGATAAGATATATGCATAAATAGATAAACATAAAAGCATACAATCTAAATACTTAAATATAACCACAAAAACACATACATATCTCTATCATGTGTGAACTATTCATATGGAAATACATGAACATTATACATTCATTTACAAGAATAGTGTAATATACGTCAACAATATCTATTACAATCATGTACTATATGCGTTACAACATCATATGAAAGACTTAAAACCCCTTTATATGTTAAGCTTCTCCTTCAAACTATATGTATTAAGTCTCTAAATAAAAGCCAACCTTAACCCCTATGTATCTAATTATAATCCAATGGAGGTATTTATAAGTACCATGGATCCTTGGCCTTTCTAACTAGTGCATGGTTGGATGTCCTATATAATCCTTCTATAATTTTTTTGAGGTTATAAAAATTTTCTAAGATACATCCAATATCCTAACAACCTCCTCAATGTGCACTTCCCACCTTATACAATCCATGATCATCTACAAGTCCCTCTTCCTCATGTGTGACAAGTGTCAAAACCTTACTCCCTCATGAGAATTGTTTAAAATTGTCTCACTATGTTACTCACACGTGTAATGCATAAATTAATTAGTCATTTGCACCTTTCTAGGGAAACACATAAATGAAGTAACTAGCCACACCTAAGTTGTAACTAGGCCATAATCATGAGACATAATTATAAAGAATTAGGCTCTAATCTAGATCTTATAAAGCATAATAACAATTGGAAATTTTTGAAATGACTTGGATATGATTAAATGTTTAGAAATACTAAATAATTAGGGCCAGAGATCTAAATACATTGAAATAAGAGAATTTCGATACTACCACCAAGAAATATGATGAAAACGTGTCAAAAGGAAATATGATCAACTTCTATAGAAATGACACTTTGTAAACCCCATTGACATTTTTGTGTGATAATGACCAATTTCATATAGAAAAAATGGAAGGCTTGTTACAAAAATGGTTATATGTGTGCAAATATAAATCGACTCAACAAATAAATGTGTGAAATGTATTATGCATGCCATAAAGTATGAAATGTTGTCTCAATTTGTTTAGTTCACTCATGAATCATTAATAAATCAACATCCTTTATAGAAACCCCGATATGTACTCATCTCCTTGTAAAACCCACAAAAAGATGGATGTTAATGAGGGCCTATGTTATCCCTCCATTTTTATCATAAACCTTATGATTCAACAAAATCACAAGCAACAGCGAGTTGATGTAAATCATCAATTAGTCATATGTATGCAAGTGTTCCAACACTTATATTTTAATGCACATAACAACTAGTATTAACAAGAATGAATATCTAAATGTTTGACCTAGGATTTTAGTATAGGAATGCATTAGAAATAGAATAATTTTTTTATACGGTATTATATATATTGTAAATGAAATAACTCAATGTGTGATTGTCTCTTGAGTCTTGTGCGTCATAATTAAATGCACTAATACACCTACCTATGTATAGACTTATTGAATTAAAATTAGGACCTTGTTGGCATGCAAGCCAACACACAACATGTTGGAAGGGCAAGCAAAAGGGGAACAAAACTTAATAAAATCTAGGGTTAGGGGCTAAAACAACCTAAAATAGTAAGGAGGCCATTTTCATGGGGATGTGACCATTTTCATTATACGAAAATGGTCAATAAACCATGAAATTGGTCAAGGCACAAAAAAGGCTAGAAATAAAGGATGGGAGAGAAAACTCGGAGAAAAGGGGAAACCCAAGTCACATGTGACAAAAATGACAAACACGAGGAAAACATGTATGATGGGGAGAGGGAAGCAAAAAGGGGAGTCGACAAAGGATCAATAACATAAAATGGATAAGTTGAACACCGACAATATAAGGGAACACACAACATTAAGATCCTAACTTGGATGAATAATAAATGACACAAAAAGATCCTAACTTAGACCAATAATAAATGAATACCTAAATACACTACCACCATAGTAATTAACTAGCCTTGTATTAAAATTAGTTGTCTATACTGAATAAAAAAATGATTTCCTTGTATTTGTTTTTACCAGAATGAATAACAATACTTGTTATTTATAAACGATTAGAATTCAAATTAGGACTCTTATTTGCATGATAATTGACAAAATAACAACTAGAAAATAAAAATGTGTACATTTGATCAAAAGGGCCACCAAAACATTTATAGAGTATCTTGACACTCTAGAACATCTATGATGGGTGTTTAGATGTTTGAAACAACATCAAAAGCATTAAAACACTACCCAAAACACTTAAAAATATGGAAAGAAGGGGAAATCATAAAGAAAAGAAGGCATACACGCCAATAAAAATTAATTTAAACCAATAATTGATGGAATAATCATTCATTGGAGGCATCCTCCTTTGAGAAATACATCACTAAAAACATTCTTATTCCAAGAAATCTTTGTGGCATTCTTTTTTCCTTATTTTCCCGACTCGTAAATCATGCAAGTAATTTGTTCGAGAGATGTCGGTGCGGTGACACATTCCACCTACTACTCTTGAATGCAAACAATGTAACTAGTATAAAACCAATGCCACTTTTAATGGATGTTGTGTAAATGGACACATGAAAAAAACCTAATTTTCTTCTCCGCTTACTACAAAGAAATATTAAAGTACGTGGAATCAAATTTTGTTTTTCATTTTGAAGTGCCTAATTAGAAATGTGATAGAAATAATTTATAGATTTTCACATGTTAATTTAAGTTGTAGCTTTAAATTAAAATTCAAAAAGGGGATTAACTTTGGCAAATACCCAATATTTAAGACACGTGGAATCTATTTTTTTGGTTTTGAAGTGTCTAATTGGAAATGTGATAGAAATAATTTATGGATTTTCACATGTTAAATTTAAGTTGTTGTAGCTTTTAACTTTAACATTCAAACATGTGATTAACTTTGGTAGATACCCAATATGGATATTTATAAAGCTCTTAGCATAAAAATTCCAATATAACATGGGTTTAATATTAAACTTTTGTACTACTTTGTAATTTTTGGCTAATATGATGAAATGATATCGACACCATTTATAAGAAAAGTATATGTTGAGAGCTCTACTTGGATAAAGGAATACAAGGACACCCTTCAAAGTTTGCTTTGAAAAATAAATAATAAAATTATATATATTAATTGGTTAGCTTAGCCTTTCGCTCTCCTCTATTGTTTTCTAATTAAAAATTAGAGTATTTTGGAATTTATTCGTAACTTTAAAATCTTCAAGCCATTCATAAAATTATTTCTAACAAGTAGTTAATAAGTTTGGTCCACAATGGCATATAAACCCCAATATTATATGAATGCTTGCTTGTTTGGCATTCCCCTCTCTTATCCCTATATAATAACCTCTAAACATAAGCCTTAAACGGATCTAAAATACTCATCTCATTTATTTTACAAATTATTTCTATTCAAGAATTGATAAGTTTGGTCTAGAGCGGCATACCATGAACAAAATATATCTTCAAAATTTTCATTCAAAAAGTTAATCATACATTGGTGTTGATAGGCTTGTTCTTATGCCAATAGGGGCCATGCTCAAGCTTCCCCTCTCTCGCTCCTACTATTACCTCCCAATACATGCCTCTAAAATCTTTATTTATTCATTTATTAAATTGAACTCCATTCACATGTCATGAGCAACATCACATTATCCTTATGCCAATAGGAGCAACGCCATACTTGACCTTCCCTTCTCTCGTCTCGATTACATGCACAAAAAAATAATTAACATAAATTAATATATATTTATTATATGTTTTTTTATTATTTGGCAAATAGTTTTTGAAAGGGACTATACCCTTGTGAACAAAAAGAGGGCCTAGGAGCGAGAATAATATTTGTTATATGTTATTGTAAACCTCTTTATTTATATATATATACAAAAACATGTAAAATATTTATGAATTATTTGATAAAATATTACAATTTACATTTTAAAAATCTAAACAAATTAAACATTAACTTCTTACAAAATATATTTTACAACTCATATGGAATCACTAATGTAACAACTTTTAGCTCTGCATAATAATCAATCAAACTATAATAAGATGAATATCAAAAATTTGATTGTTAGTCTGTCCCTCATGAAAGGGAGATATATTTATTTTCCCAAAAAAATTAATAATAAAATAAAATAAAAAGCTAATATGTTAAGACTAAATTATTGACAATAAAAGGTAAAAGTACGTTGCTTAAGCAACAACATTGGATCTCCTTTTCAAAAGCCAACTTTATAAGTTTGTAAAGTCAACATACAACCTTGATGTGTATTTTATAATGGGTAATTGTTTAGTAAAAAAATGATAGTATTAAAGTAATAGGTATCAAAAGTCAATACAATTTAGATTGCAAAAGGGAAAGATATGTTTTACCATGGAATATTCTATTTTTAATGATTAAATTTTATGATATTTATAATAATTAATAAATAAATTATTTTAAGAATATCGCTTTTTATTTTCAAATAATTGATTATATAAATTTTAAAAGAATTTATATATAAACAGATCTGTTAAGGGAATGTGCATTTTATTAGTTTCAATATTTTTAATATTCGAGTTAATAGTTTTAGTAGTTTTTTCTCTTTCAAAGATTTAATTGTTGTTTTATTTCTCTTTTTGTATTTTTTGAGATGTATTTGACATTCCCTTTATGTATTAGATTAATGTAAAATATTCTTTTGTTCCATCACCTCTAGTGTATATTAATATTTAAATAAAGTTAATTAACTAATTTCACAATAATAAATACATATATAGATACATTAATATCATAGTAATTAATTAGTTCTATATTAATAATTAATAAACATACAAATACATTAATACCATAGTAATTAGTTCGGTACCCATCATCAAAAATTAATATGTAATTTTTCTCAATCACCTAACTATTTATGTGACACAATAATCTTGACAAAGAAGATAAATGAATATTTATATTTTAAATTCAACAATTTTTTAATGAATAGCTATAATATTAGGATTAACAAAAATGTATAGAAAATATTAATATGTGATTTTTTCCCATTAATTTACTATTTATATGATGATGAAAAACAATAATCTTAACAGAGGAGATAAATGAATATTTATATTTTAAATTCAACAATGTTTTTAATGAATAAATATAATATTAGAATTAACAAAAATATATAAAAATGTGATTATGTGAAAAATATGGTCTCAAAAAAACCTAAAAACTAGAAGACAATTAAGAATGGTTTGGAAAAAACTTACAATAAATATTGGATTTTATTTAACATGACTAGTTTGAATTATTTATGACAATAAGTGGTCTAGAGAGGCAAAGCAAGGAGTGGCATGTGATGGTGTGACCAAGAAAGTTTGAATTTTTGCATTAAATTTGAGGTTCATTTAACCATCATGAGGAGACTTCAACCTTAAATTTGAAATTCTTTTGATTGTCACTCAAATATTTTTCTTTTCACGTAGAGAAGTCAATTGGAAAATAGTAAACACCTTGACCATATGTAGAGTTTGATGCCCACATTTTCCCAAAAATATGTTATTGGGGTTGACACAATAGTGTAACTAGATTGATGCCATGTGTCACTAAACAATATAATCTTAACAAATAATGTAATTGAGTTATTAATCAATGGGATATGGGAAAACTTAATATAAAAACCTAGAAATTGATATCCATTATCGTATTTCTTATAAATGTATTTAAGATATTTGTACTACTATTTTACATTTAAATAATTATAATTTTTTTAAAACAAGCTAAAAGACACTACTTTGATTAGATAAGTTTAGTTTAATAGGATATTGTAGACATCTCATTTTGGTATAAGGGTGTATTAGTTGCAATATTATTAGTGCACATGTAAGCTTATAAATCATTGGTTTAAATTAGGCTCTTAGAAGTGCATACTCCCAATGTTGTCAAATTTTTGACCCAAGTACTTATATCTACTTTGTATTTTATAAAAACCTTCTTACATATAAAAATACTTTATAGTTTAAATAAATTCACATCACATATAACACATTTTACACTTTTATATAGCAATTACCATAGTATAAAACATTCTTAATTCTTTTGTACTAATCCCTATTTCAACTCGAAAAAATGACAATCAACATTGTTTAAATTTCACTTCAACGAATGCATATACTAATAATGATGTCATTTTATGACAAATTTGTAAGTCACAAGTTTTCCTAGATCACATGGTTACATTTTCTATGGGGACCATTAGATTTATTTAGCAATAAACTTGCAAATTACAAATTCTATTTCAACTTCTTCGATAGGAACATGTTATTATATGACACTTGTTTTGATTGAAAATTCTCTTCTATTTCAACTAATTAATGTAAATGCATTAACAAGATATATGTTGATGTAATTACGACTATAGGCATTCTACAATAACAACGGGGGTAAAGTGTAATGTATGTAATGAAGTGATTTGTTCACTTGTATGCTCAAACTTAAATTGGATGTCTATTTGATGATTACCTAAAAAAATTACTTTGGAGAAGTCAATCAAAAATTGTAATATATTGATCATATAGTTGAATTTGGTGGCTTTTTTTTAGTTAACTTTTTAAATCCTAACACAATAATATAGCCAAATAAATATTATATCTCGTAAGTTGATAAGAAATTAATAGAGAATATAATTGAATTATTAATAAATATAAAATGTGAAAAATCTAAGATAAGAACCTATGGATTCATCTCTTCATACATATATTTAATATAATTATGTTTAATTAAATTCATAGTAAAAGGAAGAAAAGTGAGGAGAAAAAAATGCTCTACAACTCTGGCACAAAACTAGAGTCGTCTCTTCTAGGGTTTCCCCCCTCTAACCATCATACTGCGGCCTTTTTAGGCTATGCGGGAATTTATTGTTATAGTCTCTCCTAGGGTTTTTGCCCTCTAGGTGTCCCCTATATAATGACCTCGCCATCTTCAAACCCATTTGTTTCAACCGCGGCAGGAGATAATGGAGCAAGCAATGGCACCATGATAGCGAAGCACCCCAGAAATTCATCCCGAAGGTTTTTCACGAGGTAATCTCTCTCCTCCAGATGTAGTTCTACCCATTCCTAAATTTAATGTTGTTTGTCAATGGTTAGAACAATTTTTCCTCATTGGGTATTTTGTGGGTCGAATCCTCCGAAAGCATGCTTAAATCCTGGGCTAACACAGTTTGGACCCCTCATGGGGTCCGTCTGGATAGTGTTCAAAACATGACCAAGGGTTTCTTTCTTTTCACTTCTCTAACCCTACTAACGCGCCCAATATTTTGGCTAAGAAAGCCACTTGGTATGTCATGCAACTCGTTGCTTGTGTTAACACCCAGCACAAGGACTTTGTGGTATCTGAGTATACCGCCCTTAAAGTTCCTGTTTGGATTGAATTTCCTGGTCTTCCTTTTCCATGCATTCATTTTCTGCCGCAAATTTCCACTTCGCTTGGGTGGGTTGTATGCATGGAAGCCAATAAATTTTACCATGCTCATCCCAGAAGTGAGTATGCGTTGAGATTGATCTCTCACAAGACCTCAAAGAATTTGTGGATATTCAAATGGGCGATAAACGCTACTCCCAACGGGTCATGTATATCAATCTACCCAACACTTGCTTCCGTTGTCAAGCGTCTGATCACAAGATCAAGGATTGCCCGCTTTATGTTCCTTGTAACCGCCCTGTGGCAAAAATAGCTCCCGAGCCAGTCAAACCCCAATAGGAGGAAGGTTGGCAAGTTTTAGGGGGCGATGAAATAAGAACAAATCCCAAAATCTAAATCCTCTGGCTCCCATGGCCATCAAGAACCAATTGTTAAGGAACATTCTCACAATACTTTGCTAAGGAGCCTACAACTACTGCTAAGGAACCAACTATTATTGCTGCCATTTTGGCTACCCTGTTACCAAAGTACTCCAACACACCCCTTATGGTGTTGGTTCTCATGGACTAGACAAATTATGTTTCTCATGTCCCCATCTCGCATTCAGTTCCTTTTTTTGTCAAGCAACTCACAAGGACCTTCCAAACGACCCGAAGTCCACCTCGCATCTCTCGGGACCATAGCCCAACATGCAGTGTGGATTCCATCAAAGCGGAATACAACATTGAGTACGCCAAATGGAAAAAAATTGATCTAAGAGGATTTTTACATGATAACGTTGTTTGATTCTTGCACAATCAATATGATGCCCTTGAGGGCTTGGAGGATGGGGATATGGCTCTTGACCAATGTTTCCCATGAATTGTCTATCTTGGAATGTTAGGGGTCTCACAGACTCCTGTCGTAAGTATGTGGTGCGTGAAACTCAAAAATGATGTGTAAATCTAGATTTTTGTAGGAAGTTAAAATTACAGGTTTTCAGTTACAGATGGTATGCAAGTCCATCTGGCCTGACAACTTGGCTTTCTATAGCAATCATGAAGTAGGGCATGGGGATTAATTTCACTTTTTGCCCCTAAATGGCGGCCCTTATTAATTGACCATGGAATTGACCCCACCAACCATGTCATTTGGGTCCTCTTTAATATTGAGGGCCACCCTTTTGGGCTTATTAATATTTACGCCTCGAATGATGCGCCAAAAGGGCCGATCTATGGCGATGGATAGCCAACTCCATTCCTAATGCCTATTGGGTAATAAGTGGAGATTTTAATATGGTTGAGTCCCCAAATGATAAATGTGGCCACCTACCTATGAGGTGGACACCTAGTGAAAGGGAAGCATGGTACTTCATGTGAAATAAATTGATTCTTTGATCCTAACGCATCTCACTTTCCCACCTCTACAACTTGGTACACGTGGTCCAATCTTCATGGAGGGACAGATCACATCCTTAAATGGCTTGATAGGGCCATGCTGTCAGCTCAAAATGTTTTTGAGTTTGATAGCATTTATTCCATGCTAGTGGAGGTTATGCTTGAATTTGTCCTTTTGGACCACTCCCTATATGATTTCATATCTGTTGGCATGATGCAAGCCCGTTTTGTCATAAAGGCCAATTCTTTCTTAATATGGCCTTGATGCAACATGGCCCCACTGTCAATCATATCAAGCAGATTTGGAATTTAATTCCACGACCCAGTCACTATCAAGCAATTTCATCCACCTATGCAAACCAGTTGGTTACAATGGTGGGAAGATGCGCTGACTCGGACTGCCATATTTCTTAGAATCTACGGCCACCAAGCTGGAAAAAATTTAGCACCACTCATATGCCACTAACACCTCGGCTCTCATCCAGGTGATGGTGGTGCTTCAAGGCGATCCCTTCTCTAATACTCTGCAATTGTAAGTTGCAACACTCCGGCATCAAATCCAAATTACGAGACAACTATAATGCCAAAGGCACTCATATCTGGGCTCAAATGCATTGGCTCAAGGTTGGAGATCAGGTCTTGAAAGAATTCTTTCTTTCTCTTCTCACCAGACTACCTTCTCAACAGATTTAAGCTATCATGGACAACAGAACTCGAGTTACTGACCCACAACTTATGTTGCAAGCCTTTGTGTGCCATTACAAGCTCGTCTTTCAAGCTCAGCTACCCTCCGCAACTCGCCGAGCCGCTCTTGACCAATGTTTGGGGGTTGTGCCATGCAAGATTTCAGAGACACAAAAGGTGATCTATGAAATAATTCTCTCCATTGAAGACCTCCACGAAGCCACTATGTAAATGGCTAATGATAAAGTGCCAAGTTGCGACGGATTCCCATGTGAATTCTATAAAACTCTCTAGGATTTTGTCGGGAAAGACCTTTTTCAGGTCTATCTTGAAGGGTTTCAAAACCACTCCCTAGGACCATGCATTAACAAGGGGAACATCAAGTTTATCCCTAAGCAAGGAGATCCCGAGAAAATCACTTGTTGGTGTCGATTACACTGTTGAATGTCTCCTAAAAATCATTTCCAAAGCATTAGCTCTGTGATTACACAATCTTTTGCCTGTTATTATTCAGCCTAGAGCAAATAGGCTTCATACAGGGGTGTTTCATCCTGGATAACATCATCATGGTTTGGGAAGGCATGGAATGGGCTCGCAGATCTCATCAGGCCGCCATGTTTATCAAGATTGACTTTGAGAAGGCTTATGATCGGATTGAATGGCCTTTCATCCTCGCCATGCTTCAGGCCCTTGGCTTTGGACCCATTTTTATTCAAACCATCAATATGCTCTTTATAGATGCATCTACTCAAATTTCTATCAATGGCCTTAGCTCGGAGCCCTTGGACTATTCTGGTCTATCAAGAAAGGTTTTCCTCTTGCCCCTGCACTTTGTATGTGTTGGTGGCCAAAGGATTTGGTTATCTCTTAGCCCATGCCAAAGCTCAAGGTCTTGTGCGTGGAATCTCGCTACTGATGAGCCCAATTCTCAACTCCTCAATGGGCATTTTGCGGATGATTCCTTCCTTATGCTTATCGAGGATGAGAACAACATTGGCAATGCTATGTAATGCTTGGATACTTTCTACCGGATTCGGTTCATCCATTCAATGGCGAAAAACTCAATGTTACAGGCAATCTTTCCTTCTGCGCGCAGACTAGCTTGCCAAATTTGATTGGAAAATTCTACAGCATGGTGAGATTTTCAAATTCCTAGGTATTCCTTTTGCTTTTCAAGCCTCCCGACTGATCTATGGCATTATGTCATTTCAATGGGTGGTGAAAAACTAGAATACTGGCTTACTAGGCCTTTGTCTCTGGCTAGAAAATTCCAAATTTTCTCTAAAGTTCTAGCTGCTACCCATGTCTACTACTCATCTTGTTGGGTTCCTTCCAAGGCCTCCATCCAAAAGCTAGAAAATCTACTCAAATATTTCCTCTGGGCTAATGCCTCTACTAGAAAAGGTTTTCATCAAGTAGCTTGGGATATATGTTGTCTGCCTCGCAACTCTAGAGGCCTTGGGCTTATCCACATTCAGCGCCAAGGGAAAGCTCTCTGTGCTAAGTGGATTATTAGAAGCATCACTGGCCAAGAAGCTTGGAAAGTTCTCATACAACATGGCATCAATGAAGGCTCTCCTTACGACCGCCCTGCATGGAAAGGCTTAGGGTTTGTCAATTTTCTCATTGTAATGTCCCCTTTTCCTGTGCCAAAGGCCTAAGGGTCAAGCGAGTCCAAGCCATGGTCATATCCAAGGGGCGGGGGACGTTGGGGGCTACTAAGAAGGGGCCACATGGTTCCAATGATCTAATTTTGCGTTGAGGGTCACTTTTGGACATGGCGACTCAAAAAGGAGAAAAGTAACTTTAGTTACTCTATTTTATTTGGCCCCTCCATGGAATGAAATGCACCTAGGGTTATGGGGCTCATTTTCCAAGGTAAAATATATAAGGAGCTAGGGGAGGAAGAAAAGGAACTTTTGGATATACATTTTATTGACCCCTTCATGTGCAAGTTGTTGTCGCGCATCTACAGCTTGTGGAGTCAAATCCCATAGGGACCCTAGCTTCGGTGGTGAGAGATTCATCCCTAGCTAGCAGGGCATTCTTCGACAGTGAGAGATCTGCCCTAGTCTATCATTTTGGATCCGTTTTCAAGGCTATGCGGCAGAGACAATATCAGAGGTCACAGAGAAAGGTTTTCACAGATATTTGGTGGCATTAGGAGAGGATAATCAGTGGGCTCCAGATCGAATCCTGGCAGTAGATCAAATCCACAACATCCATTTGGGCAGAGTGAGACATTTGTTGGAGGCATCTCGTGAAGGATTTCACGGGTATTGGGGGCGTTTGGGGAAGACAAGTAGAGGGGCCCGATCAAATTCACGACAGCCTTTTGGGCTGGGTGTGGCAGCACATTGAAGGTGCGTCCATCATTTTCTAACCCCTTCACCAAGCGTGGCGACCTGCAACCTTTATTTGGGGTTTTTCAGTCGGTCGTTTTAGATCGAAGGTGGAAACGTTATTGCTTGTATCTATTACTGTTATTTCCAAAGACCCTTATTTTTGCTCTTATATTAGAGGGACACGAACCTCTGAAGTTTTACAGCCACCTAGGGCATTCTGTACTTTTTCTGGCAGCAGTTTAATCTCTGTAAAATTCCCAAAAATAGTTTTATTATGTCCTTTATATTAATGTCAAGCTCTCTTTAAGTTTTCATGTGATTCGAGTGGATATCTTGGGAGATATTGATTCTATTTAGTTTGTTGTCCTTACTATAAAAATATGGTAAAATCAGTATTTTATGTGGCTGCAAGTTTTCAATATTTTGTGCATTTTTTAGTGGTATCCCATTAGGGATATTTCAGTGGTATCAGAGCAGTTGTTCCTCCAACTTGTGTTGGTTAAATATGGCAGTTTGGAAAGATCTCAAAGGGGGTTTTATGAAGGAAATGTTCACCAACATGGTGAAACAACAGGAAGCCACTAACCTTTATTTGAGTCAGCTCACTCAGAATGTGAATCAAAGCAGACCTAGGGACAATAAGGAACATGGTGAGAACAGTGATAAAGGGCAGCCAATAGAGGTGATTGATGAGGATTCTTGTTGGAGGAAGTACCAATCTTTGAGTAGGGGTTTCAAAGATAATATGGCATTTCCAGATTATTGCATGATGAAGATTGGTAGCAAGCCCAAATGAGGTCATCATATGTCGGTACCTGAATCACAAAAGAACTCGTTTGTAGAAGAAGATTCTAAACCAAAGGGTATGATTTCCATTGAGAAAAATAATTGCATTAGTGAAACTTTGCTTGTTAGAGAAATTATTCAAGCTCAGGAGAAGAAACTTTTTTATGCAAGCAAGGAGGATGTAATGGAAACTCTTAAAAAGTGTGAGGAAGGGAATAGCAGAGCTAGAGTTGCTAGGTTGATAGCGACTCAAGCAAGAGAACACATATAAGATTTCAAGGAAACGATAGGGTAAATTGATGCAAGGAATTCTACACCTAGGAAAGAAGACTCTATGGAGCAGCTAGCACATGAGGAGGAGCCTCACATGGACACTTGTGTAAAATTTTAGCCTGCTGTAATTTCCAAACCAGCAACTGTTGAACAACTTTCAGATACTTTCAACAGGCACTTAGGCAACAATGTTGGGGGCAGCTCAACATATGTCTATCTTGAACACACAGAGGACATTGTTGGCCTTGAAAGGTATGAAGAGCACACTAAGGTGTCTTATTTATTGTTGCATGTTCCAATTTATTTCCATCATGAGATGCATGGTATGGTAGATGATGAAGTCTTCATCATGGATTTTGTTGGACCAATGCTCCAACTATGTGTATATGAGCATCTTGTGGATGATATATGGTGGCAAGTTTTAGTTCACTTAACAGATATAACAGATATAAGGGCTCATGGGCATTATAAGCTATGGGATCCTAGTAATATGTGGCCATTATCCAAAACTATCAAGTCTGTTTTTGAAAATTTTGTGACTGATTTCATAAGCAAAAGAAGGAATTCCAATGTGTCTTTTGGGATTACAAGTGTTGGCAAGCATGATTGCTTCATTGGAGACTCTGGTGCATGAAGGGAGAGTACCTCTCAAGGTACTATAATTGGTTCTATGATTGCTAAGAAGGGTAAGAGAATATTCTTTAATAATATTCAACCCTTTGGAGTGTGTATAACAAAAGTCATAATGAGAGGAGAAAATAGCAATATGGTACAACGAGTGTCAAAGAGGTGAGAGTGGACATTCAGGGAAGTGGCCTCCCCATTCTTCCGACCAGGCCTTTGGGGCTTCACGAACCTTCTTTCTTGAAGGATCCGGAAGTTTCACAGGTATAACAACTGTAGATATTTTGGGTGAGGAGTCTTTTTGGGAGAGGAACCAGATCTGGAGTGAGGGCTTTCGTAACAACATGTCATTCCAAGAATATTACAGAATGAAGATTGGCAGTCGACCCAAGAGAGATCATCAAAAACAGGTACCAGAGTTACAGAGGAGATTGGGACAGATCTCCATTCCACACTTCGATGGTTCTAAGAAGTGTACTGCACCGTCTTGGGTCCAGAAAAGCTGAAGACATACTCTAACTTGAATCCTATGCACGAGGAAGATGCAATTAAGTTTGCAAGCTCGCATCTTGAGGGAGACGCTCATGATTGGTGGCATCATGGGCTGATTACATAGGGACACATACACATTACGACTCATGCAGAGTTCGCGCAGAGGCTAGTGAGCAGAGTTGATAGGAGGGACCCTGACAGGTATTTCAGGGAGTGGACTCATTTGAGACAAACCGGTCCCCTGGATCAGTACATCACAGATTTTCAGAGATTACCAGTCATGGTACCTGATGTCACAGAGATGAGGTTGATTTCATTGTTCGTAGTAGGTTTGACAGGTGCTTTTGCTAGGTTTGTGAAGGCATTTGAACCTTCTTCTTTGCTCGCAGCTGTTAGGAGAGCTCGGGACTTAGAGTTATCCACTCCAGTCGAGGGCTCCACCTCACGTGCAAAGCAAAGGGAACCTCCATCTGGAGCAGATAAACTTTAATAGAGGGAGCCTCCATCGAGGCGGGAGGTGGCTAAGAAGCTAATCACTTCCTAGGAGGACAGAGATGATTTCGGGGAAATAAACTATGTTTCGATTCCCACACATCGTGGATTCAGGGCATGATTGCAGAGGTAGAGAGAAGGCCCAATTCATCGAGGTCTTCGAGAAGAGAAAGGGTGACGGAGGTGAGGAGTTAGAGACTCACAAGATGGATGATGGAGATGGGGTTGCATTGGATAGTGTTGATGTGGGGCAAGAGGAGGAGGCTTTTCCTCGGGAAATTATAGCCACATTGTCTAGTACTATGATGTATAAGGCATTTAGGATTAGAGGAGTTATACAGTGGTCGGTAAGTTAGGGTACTCATTGTGAGTGGGGAAACCCACAACTATATTGATGCCTCATTGGTTGAGAGGCAAGGATTACAAATAGAGGATTTTGAGGACCTCAACAGGGTCATAGCCAATGGAGAGTCTATGATGGGCACACAGCGGGTTCCCCAAGTGAGCATCATGATGGGTAACTATACTGATTACCGATGATCTCCACATCGTTGGTATGTGAGATACAACATGGTGCTTAGAGTGTAGTGGCTTCACACCCTTGGTGAGTTTCAGACTAACTTTCAGACGATGGAGTTGAAGTTTAAATCTGAGGGCAGGAATGTGATTTTGAGGGGATTACTATTAGGAAATAAGGGATAAAATATGTAGAATAATCCCTTACATAATCGCAACAGTAGAAACTAATATGCAGAAAATATTATAGATCTCAAATAAAAGTGTAGAATAAATAACACAACATAGAGAGACAAGATTTAACGTGGTTCACCCAATTTGGGCTATGTCCACCAAGAATCACTTGCTCAGATTTTATTACAAGCCTCCACTCTCTCAATACAATACCCAAATCCGTTTAGAGCTATGCTCAACAAACTCTATAAAATTCACACCCGAATTCAAAGCACATCTGCAATACATTTTCTTGTCTATGTATCATATGCATAAGACCATATAAATAGACAATTGCTTAAGCAGTTTGATACAAAACCGTGGGTATCAAAACCATGGGCAAAAACCATGGGTATCAAAACAATGGGCAAAAAACCGTGGGTATCAAAACAATGGGTACCGAAAAACCATGGGCCCAAAAATAGCCCATAACGGTTACCCATTACCCATGGGTTAATAAACCACCCATGAAAATTTACTTCAGGGGCTTCACCCCCGAACCCCCTAACCCACTCACCATAGGAGAGTGAGAGGCTGGCTGTAAAATATCTCGAGTGTAACACATAGAAGGTGTACCACACTCTAACATGAAAATAGGCTCCAAAAACATAACAATCTCCCACTTGGAGACTGATTTCCACTGAGAAAGCTTCTCAACCCTTCACTGTCATCCGCGAAGGCCAACCAAAGTTGAACATAGCTTTAGTTTATCCCTTGTGACCACCTTGGTCATCATGTCTGCAGGATTATGACTGGTATGAATCTTCTCCAACTTCAACTTATCTTCCTCCAAAGTTGTCCTGATGAAGTGATATCTCAATTGTATATGCTTCATCCTGGAGTGGAAAGAAGAGTTCTTAGCTAGGTGTATAGCACTCTGACTATCACTATATAACTTACATTCCTCCTGCTTATAACCCAACTCCTCAAGTAATTTTGTAACCAAATCATCTCTTTTCTTGCCTTTATGGCAGCAATATACTCAACCTCCATGGTTAACAAAGCCACCCGGCTTACGTAGTCATGAAATCCACTTACTATTGTCCCACCTACATTGTAAATATAACTGTCGTGCTCCTCCTACTATCTACATCTCCAACCATGTTTGAATCTACATAACCACGTAAAGTGGTGTCTGATCCATTGTAGCACAAAATTGTCCCCATGGTCCCTCTCAAATACTGAAGGATCCACTTTATTGCTTGCCAATGCTCTTTACCTAGATCACTCATAAATCTACTCACATCTCCCATTGCATGGGCAATATCAAGCCTAGTGCACACCATAGCATACATCAAACTACCAACTACTGATGAGTAAGGTACCTTGGACATCTGGTTTCTTTCTTGCTCTGTCTTGGGACACTGCTCCTTTGATAACTTAAAATGGCACGCAAAGGAGTCCCAACCGGTTAAGCATCTGCATATTAATCCTATCCAAGTACATTCTTAATGTACTCTTCCGAGATAAAGTAGCTTCCGTTCCTTCCTATCCTAAGTTATCCTCATACTAAGGATTTGTCTGGCTGCCCCCAAATCTTTCATATCAAAGGATTCACTTAGTTGTTTCTTGAGTACTTTTATTTCTGCATGTTTTTACCTACAACCAACATGTCATCAACATACAAACACAAGATAATATAACTTCCATCCTCAAATTTCTTTGTATACACGCAATGGTCAGAATGACATCTAATATAACCTTACTCCATCATGAAGCTATCAAACTTCTTATACCTTTGTGTGGAGCTTGTTTCAAGCCATACAATTTCTTCTTGAGTTTAAACACCATCTCCTCTTTACCTTTGACCTCATAGCCCTCTGGTTGTTGCATATATAGTTCCTCCTCCAAATCACCATGGAGAAATGCAGTCTTTACATCTAACTATTCTAAGTGCAAGTCTTCTGCTGCCACTATTCCAAGAACAGTTCTAATAGAAGTCATTTTTACTACAAGAGAAAAGATCTCATCAAAATCTATACCTTGTTTCTATGCAAACCCCTTGACCACCAACCAAGCCTTATATCTTTTCTTTCCTCCTTCATCTTTAACTCTATACACCCACTTGTTCTGCAATGCTCTTTTGCCTTCCGGTAGCTTCACTAAATCCCAAGTCTAGTTCTCCATGAGAGACTTATGCTCCTCATCCATGGCCAGCTCCCACTTCTTACTGGCATCTACCTGCATTGCTTCATCAAATCTCTCTAGCTCTCCACTATCAGTGAGTAATAAGTAATAAAGAGAAGGAGAAAAATGTTCGGGTTCTTTTCTTACCTAGAAGACCTCCTCACTAAAGGAGTTTGAGGTTCTGTTAAGTTGGTTCTGGCTGATTCATGGGTCACTTTGTCCCATCCGGAAGATCCTCTACCAATGCATATTCTTTCTTGGATTCTTCCCTGTTTTCCTGCAACTATTGCTTATACATGACTTTCTAATTAAAGACCACATCCCTAGACCGAATGATTTTCTTTTCCTTAATACTCCAACATTTAAATCCAAAGTCATCACCACCATAACTAATGAAAGTACATTTTTCTTATTTAGCCTCTAGCTTGGTCCTATCATCCTTGTCTATATGAACAAACACCTCACATCCAAAGACTCTAAGAAATGAATAATCAACTTTCTTACCATACCAAGCCTCCTCAGGTATGCCTCCATCCAAGGCACTTGAGGGTCCTCTATTTATCAAGTACACAGTTGTGCTCACCGCTTCTGCCCAAAAAGAAAGAGGCAATCCTGCATGTAACCTCATGCTCCTAGCACGTTCCATTATTGTTTTGTTCATCCTTTCTAATACCCCATTCTGCTGCAGAGTTCCTGGAACCGTCTTTTTCCTATGGATTCCATTCTTAGAATAGTAATCATTAAATTCATTGCTGCAATACTCCCCTCCATTATCTGACCTGAGACATTTTAGCTTAAGACCTGTTTCATTCTCTACCAAGGCTTTCCATTTAACAAAAGTTTCAAATACATCAAATTTGTTTCTAATACAATAAACCTAAATTTTCCTTATTGCATCATCAATAAAAGTAACATAATAACTTGAACCCCCAAGAGGATATACCGAGTGGCCCCACACATCAGAATGCACCAGCTCTAACTTACTCTCTTTCTTTGTAGGTCCAACCTTGAGAAACCTTACTCGCTTCTATTTCCCATATATGCAGTCCTCACAGAACTCCAAACTTGTTTCTGTATATCCAGGAAAATTCTTCTTTATGATGTCCATGCCCTTATGGCTCATATGACCAAGCCTATAGTGTCATAATGTTGTATCTACATCTGAAGCCACAAGATTACAATCATTAGTACCATCAGTGGATAAATACAAGGTTCCAACCTTCTTACCTCTTGCCACCACAAGAGCACCCTTGGTAACCTTCCAAGAGTCACGTTTGTAAATATCACAAAGACAACCATCACTTCCCAATTGCCCTACCGATATCAAATTTCTCCTTAATGTAGGCACATGTCTGACATCCTTCAATAGCCATGTATTCCCATTCTACATCTTAACCTGAATAGAACCTTTTCCAACTATACTGCAAGGCTCATCATCACCAAGAAAAATATGCCCAAAATCCCCTTGAACATAATCAACAAAATAATGCCTATGTGGAGTAGCATGAAAAGAAGCCCTGAATCTAAAACCCAAGATTCAGTAATATTATGTAAAGAAAGAATCAAAGCATCTGGCATACATTACCCGATGCCACATTTTCCTCCTTGTTTTCTTCTTGTTGTTTCTTCTTGTCCCAAAGCTCCCAACAGTCCTTCTTTACATGCCCAGACTTTCCATAGTTCCAACATACAATCTTGCTCTTGGATTTTGACCTTGCCCGATCTTTCGATTTTCCATGGTTTCCTCTATTCTTCTGTCTCCCTCTAGTTTCCACTGTCAAAGCATTCCTGAAGCGAAAAGATTCCCAGATCTTTTTCTTCACATTTCCTCACTTAGAATCACCCCTACAACATCCTCAAACTTCAACTTTGAGTTAGCTGGAACCGAGTTACTTACCACCATTACCAGACTATTCCAACTTTCAGGTAAAGAGCACAGAATTAATAAAGCCCTAACTTCTTCATCAAATTCTATTGTAACCAAAGCTAGCATATTCACAACCATATTGAAATCATTTAAATGATCTACTACTGAACTATTCTCAGACATCTTCATATTAAACAACTTTTTCATTAAAAATATCTTATTAGAGGCAAGAGGGTTTTTCATACAACTTCCTAATGCATCCATCAGTTCTTTTGTAGTCTTTTCCTTTGAAACATTAAATAATACCAAAGATGCAAGACATAGCCGGATCATTCTAAGTGCCTTCCGATCCAACAAATCCCATTCCACATCTTTCATACTCGAGGGTTTTTTCACCTTCTCAGACAACAGAGTATAAAGATCCTTTTGATAAAGGTAATCTTCCATCTGCATCTTCCAAAGACTAAAATTCTACCCATTGAATTTATCAACCCTAGATCTTCCATCATCTGCCATAGCTCCCACTCAAGATAAAACTTTCCCTGTGATTCAACACTTCAACAAACCAAACTAGGCTCTGATACCAATTGTTAGGAAATAAGGGATAAAATATGTAGAATAATCCCTTACATAATCGCAACAGTAGAAACTAATATGCAGAAAATATTACAGATCTTAAATAAAAGTGCAAAATAAATAACACAACACAGAGAGACAAGATTTAATGTGGTTCACCCAATTTGGGCTACGTCCACCAAGAATCACTTGCTCAGATTTTATTACAAGCCTCCACTCTCTCAATACAATACCCAGATCCGTTTGGAGCTATGCTCAACAAACTCTACAGAATTCACACCCGAATTCAAAGCACATCTGTAATACATTTGCTTATCTATGTATCATATGCATAAGACCATATAAATAGACAATTGCTTAAGCAGTTTGATACAAAACCATGGGTATCAAAACCATGGGCAAAAACCGTGGGTATCAAAACCATGGGCAAAAAATCGTGGGTATCAAAACAATGGGTACCGAAAAACCATGGGCCCAAAAATAGCCCATAACGGTTACCCATTACCCATGGGTTAATAAACCACCCATGAAAATTTGCTTCGGGGGCTTTGCCCCGAACCCCCCTGACCCACTCACCGGTGATCGGGACCGTCAAAAATACCGAGTGTAATAAATAGAAGGTGTACCACACTCTAACATGAAAATAGGCTCCACAAACATAACAATTACCTATAGGAGCACCTAGGGTGGTTACAGCTGAGGCGATGGAGAGGATGTTCCAGCTTGGCGGGGAGTTTAATTATTGCGGATTGATGTGGAGAATGATGGATGTGGGTGTGACCAGAAATGTTGCACACGAGATAGTTACATAGATTGGGACTATAGGTTCATATCATATGAGTTTATCATTATGTTGGTTAGCTAAAGTTTTGGTAGACTGGAGATCTCATTTTCTTGTTGATTACTCCAAGAACCGACACTCTTGTGAGATTCTGGATGGTCACATATAGGATGACAACTACATATTGGAGGATGAAATGATCTTCTCTCGAGGAAGAGGGAGCCTTGTGTCAGATTCAAGGTGGAGGGTGGAGATATTGCGACATGTGCATTGTTCTTCTGTGACTGGGTGCTTGAGATTTGATGAGACCTACAAGCTCATGTCTGAGAGGTTCATATGGCAAAGGTTGAGGGAGGATCTCCTCAAATTTACACATGCATATACGGTTTGTCACTATGACCAGTCTGAGCTTATGGGACCATGTTTTTTTGAATCAACATGGGACAACACTCTATGCTATTTTTTGCTTCTATGCCCAAAGTGAGCACCTCACCACGTGTTAATCAATGGAGAGATGAAAGTGACACATGGTTATTCAGTAGGTTCACATTTGGCACGGGGGTGGAATATATGGAGCTGATATTTCCGATTGACTGTCTGCTGGAGTCTTGGGACCTTTCCTCCATGGGACACATCGAGATACAGTATGAGGAGCCTGTCTCTCACATGAGTGCAGGTCAGGTAGGAGAGTTAGCACCATTTGTGTGTAAACAGGTTGTTTCACGAGGCTGATATGGGGATTCTACGAGATTCGAGTGGAATTACATACCCAGGAGTTGGTTAGAGAGGTCGTGAGTGATCCCGTGATGACAACCTTGCATTGGTAGGGATTGGACCGATTGGAAATTTCAATGCGAGCACCAAAGAGAAACTTACAAAGTGTGGTATTCATCTGCTACGGCGGGACATGTTAATGTTTGGGGTCAAGCATTTCTCGGGAAGGGAGGACTATAATGTCCCCTTTTCCTACGCCAAAGGCCTAAGGGTCAATTGAGTCCATTCGTGGTCATATCTAAGGGGTGGGGGCGTTGGGAGCTGCGAGAAGGGGCCACGTGGTTCCAATGATCTTATTTTTGTGTTGAGGGTCACTTTTGTAGATGGTGACTAAAAAAGGAGAAAAGAATCTTTAGTTACTCTATTTTATTTGCCCCTCCATGGAATGAAATGCGCCTAGGGTTATGGGGCTCATTTTCCAAGGTAAAATATATAAGGAGTTGGGGAGGAAGAAAAGGCACTTTTTTGGATATACATTTATTGACCCCTTCACGTGCAGTTGTTGTTGTCGCGCATCTATAGCTTATGGAGTCAAATCCCATAGGGACCCTAGCTTCAGTGGTGAGAGACCCGTCCATAGCTAGCAAGGCATTCTTGAGTAGTGAGAGATCTTCCCTGGTTTGTCATTTCGGATCTATTTTCAAGGTTGTGTGGGAGAGACAATATCAAGTGTCAGAGAAATACTTTCAAAGATATTTGGCGGCATTGGGAGAGGATAATCAGTGGGCTCCAGATCCGAATCCTGGCAGCAGATCAGATCCATGATAGCCATTTGGGCAGAGCGGGATAGTTCGTTGGAGGCATCTCGTGAAGGATTTTACGAGATATTGGCGGTGTTTCGAGAAGACAAGCAGAGGGGCCTGATCAAACTCACGACAGCCTTTTGGGCTGGGCATGGCAGCACGTTGAAGGCACATCCATCATTTTCGACCCCTTCACCAAGCATGGCGACCTGCAGCCTTTATTTGGGGTTTTTCCAGTCGGTCATTTCAGATCCAAAGGTGGAAATGTTATTCCTATATCTATTATTATTATTTCCAAAGACCCTTATTTTTCTCTTGTATTAGAGGGACATGAACCTCTATGAAGTTTTACAGCCACCTAGGGCATTCTATACTTTTTGGCATAAGTTTAATCTTTGTAAAATTCCCAAAAATAGTTTTATTATGTCCTTTATATTAATGTCAAGCTCTCTTTAAGTTTTCATGTGATTCAAGTGGATATCTTGGGAGATATTGATTCTATTTAGTTTGTTGTCCTTGTTATAAAAATACAATAAAATCGGTATTTTATGTGGCTGCAAGTTTTCAATATTTTTGTGCATTTTTAAGTAATATCCCATTGGGGATATTTCACTTATGCCCCTCGTGTGCTGTCAAAATCATTGGCACTTTTGTGCTTAAAAGTATCTAGAAAGCATGGGAATGTGTCAAACCCTAGATTTTATGGAAAGGGGATGGCTTTCACAATGGGTTATCTCTTAACCAGCAATCTCTCTGGTGGTCACCGATTTTTCAATCCCAAGATCAATGCTTAGCAGAGGTCCCAGGAATCTCCATGCTCAAATTCTTCAAGCACGGAATTCACACCATCGAGGAATTCTTCTACAAGAACACGTAATCCTGGTTATCTTGGCCAGATTTTAAAGCTTTGTTTTGGCTTTCTAACCAAGATCAGGATACTTTCAATACTGTTGTGATCAATTTGGTTCCTGATCACATGCTACATAAGATTGTTGTGCACTCTTCTCACCCTTGGTGGACAATTGGAAGTGGTATGTTGATACCCCTTTCTGTAACTATAAAGCCAACAAAGGCTATCGATGGCTCTCACCCCATTTTCCCATGGTGGACAAACTTAATACTTGTTGGGGAATTCACAAAGCACTTTGTCTACCTAGGGTAGATGGTTTGAGAATGTTTGGAATATATGTGTGGAGCCCAAAATTGCTCACTTTCTTTGGTGCATTCTACACCAAGGCCTTCCTATCGGGGCCTGTCTTGTTCAAATTGGGATTCCAGCTCCCAAATGCCCCTTTGTGGGCATCTGGAAATGCTTTTACATGTCTTTTGGTTCTATCCCAAAGCTCAAATTTCTGGAACTAGATCCATACTTTTTTCTTTCCCTCACGGCCCCACTATTTCACTTGGCAACATATCCTCTTGGGAGACAATCCCAAACTTTTGCCTATGTTCACCCATATTTGGCATGTTTTCAAAGGGAGATTTTATTTTGGATATGGAAAGAAAGAAATGCTTTTTCTTTGTTAATTCTGTAGTTGATCAATCTTTCTCGATTTATAATAAATCTATGGTGATCTCCAATGTGCTCCTGCAGATCCAAGTCCAAGCAAACAAGGTGGCACTAGAGGTGGACCACCTCTAGACTCTCTACTGCAACACTGGGGGGAAGCCCCGTGCAATGTTGCTTGAGTGCCTCCATCTCCCACAAGTGATCCTTGCCTTCAGCCTCGTGGAGGCCGATGCAACAGATCCCAGAATCGTGCCTTTAGTCACACCTGCCGCTCTTCAGGATTGAGTCATCGACATAGTCATTTTCATGTGCATCGACGTGGTCAGGGCTCACCACCGCACTCCTTAGCTCGACAACATATGTGGGGATCTCCACCACATTCATCAGCTCCCAAAGATGATCGGGGTTTTCCTCCTGCCATCACTTCACACCAAGTCACTTGGCAACCGCCGCCACCCCTATCATCCTCTGGAAAATTCATGTGGCTCAGCCTCACCATTCCTACATGTGAGGAAGAGCTTACTACTGGCTAGGAGATTCTAGACACTAGCAAAGATATTGCCTGGTTCGGGGTGGCTGGATGATAAGGATTTGCCCGCCTCAGGCATGTTTGCGGCAGTAGATTGCTTGAATTTGCCTATGTTTTTGTTAGGAACGATGTTTTTGTTTTGTTGTGCTTTCCTAGGCTCGGCCTAGTTTGACTTTTGTTGTTCTAGGCTCGGCCTAGTTTGTTCATGGTTTTGGGGCGTGCTCTCATACCGCCCGCTTTTTTGTTGAAAGTTATCTTGTATCTTATTACATTAATATAATATAAGATCTTTTTCATCAAAAAATTCATAGTAAAAAATATATAAAATCAAGAAAATATAATACACTACATGATATGATATAAGGTGCGAATATTACACCAAATAAAAATAAAATAAAAAAATCCAAAAATGAGTTAGGAAATTTAGAAAATAGATAAAAATAAAATGGCATTTTTATTACACTTGAAGATATATCATCTTTATAATAGCGACCTTCTTTTTTATCTATGCAAATTTCCTACAATTCTTACTAAAATCGAATCTTGTTATTTTCTATTGTGCATTGGGTATATGTCTCCCATTAATATTTACAACTATAATAAGATTATATATGTAGTGACATTTCCTATCATCGTCCTCAAATAAGGCCTCAAATTTAATAGCCAATAAGATTACAAATAAATACAATAAAATATAATAAGTTTCACAAAAATTAATTTTATATAAAATGTATGAGAAGCAAAGACTCGTGCGATATGAATACCTTTCATAAGTGTAGAAGATAATAGAATCAACAAAAATAAAATTGCATGCAAGATGAAACTAAAATCCTTGTGACTCCACTATATTTAATTGGTCCTTACTTTTTTATTTGATTACTTTGTATGATATTTTGTATCTTATGTTTATGAGTTGTTTATTTGTTTCAAGAATGTCTTGTGACTATGATAATCATAGTATGCACTAACATCAAATTTCTTAAGAAATGAATGCATTTATAGATTTTTGAACTCAAATCAAAGTCTTGTTTGTGTATATTATAACACACAAGTGGAAATCATCAACAAAGAAGATTAATTAATTCCATGGAACCCCTAAAAAAGGGTCAAACAGGTTGTACAAAGGAGAGATCGATCACTCTAGTAATATTTTGGTTTTTGACATAACCATACTACACTTTTGGTAAAAATTAAAAACATTGTGAAGTAGGAAGAAGGGAGAGAAAACCAACTCAAACAAAGAAAAATAGGTAACGAAAAGATAAAATAATAGAAAAAGAGTGAATATTGAAGAGGGACAATAAGAAACACGTGTTAACAAATGTCTAATTAAGTTGAATAAGCATTTTGCAATAGAAAATATGGGTGGCGGTGTGGGGATATAATATCCTTGGATAAATAATTAATGATGACATAAAATTTAACATCTATTAGATTATCAAAATGATTATGATATTAAATTTGATGTCCATTTTACATCACTCAAGATTTTTTATAGACTTTTTCCAAAAAATAATCTAAAAGCATAATATCTTGGTCATAAAATAGATTTTTGAACCAATTAGTTTTTCCCAAAAATATTAATCCAATTCAGTGTATTTTTAGTAGATGAGAACTATTTATTGTAGGAAAATGTGACGAGATTGAAAACTAATTCCAATCACTAAAAAAATCCTTTATTCAATTACGACTACAAAGGAATTCGTTGTAAGTGAGATTAAGAAATCAATCTATATACATAAATAATAGTTCATTCAGCAATCAATTCAATGATCTGGTAGAAGTTTTAGTGAAGATAAGGTCTTTCCTCACCAATGAGAACCTATTACACTGTAAGCTTTGCATTGCTTAGCTTACTGATAAATGCACCTCTGACGACCTGAGCTCCTCCCATGGCATCCAAAAACACTCATTTGGCACAAACAAACAAAATATTTATTGAATTTGTAACACATCAACCCGATCGGTGAGAGGGATCTCTTCTATATGTTCTTGAAACAACCCTCCTAACATGCACATATACTTTTAAATAAATATTTAGTATTAATCTGTGTTTCACAAATTGAATATGTAATATAATTTTAAATTCAAAACTCACTTTAGCAATAAATGGAAATAGCCAAATTAATTTTGTTCAACCCATGTAATATTAGAATAGATAGCCTTTTAAAATAAAATGAAAATCATTCATTAAATGTTCTTTGTAAATATTGGAACTTAATTATTTTCACGTCAAAATAATCATTTTTCAAAGTGAAAACAATAAAAGTATTGTCTATTGGCACATACTAACAAAATCAAATTTTGAGAAAAGAGAGTATATATGTATGCAAATAAAGAATGACCCAATAAAATATCCTCTACCTCTTTCTATAAGGGGTATTCTAGACTAGGATATGAGAGAGGCCATACTAAATATACACACCTTAGATTCTAAGTTGATGGGGATGTGGTGCTAGGAAGGCATAACTCCACACATTATAGAAGGTCTAGAATTCCAAAGCCTAGATCTAGAAGAGGGCAATGATGTCTAATAACAGCCCAATTGTAAGATGATGACAATAAGCTTGTAAATAATATATTTAGAAAGTAAAAGGATCCAAGATGTTGGACAAGGAAAGATTCGTAATGATTGAGGGTCTTGGAACATTGTGAGTAAAGGCAAGTGTCGTTAGATAAATAATGAAATAGATAAGAAAATGCTGCCCTATCCTAATCTATGCATGATCAATAACAATCAAACATCCAAATATGTAAGTAAATAAAAGACAAGAGAGGTTATAGATACTTACCCGCATGAAGACACCATTGGCACACTAACTTCTCTCCATAGTTGGTAGTATCTCGATAAGAGAGTTAGAATGTAGGGGGACCACAAATGAATAGAATAAGAACTAAGAAAATCTTTAGTTGAAGACTTCAAAGGATGGGTAGATAATAGTAAGTGCAACTCCTATCCTTGTAGATCCTAAGTACCCAAGTGTTCCAAGTGTGAACTCCAAGGAAGATAAATAAGACTAACTTTAGGACTTCTAAGGCTTCAAGTGGAAAAATGTGATACAATAGGGAAATACATCAAGACTCTCTCATAAGACACTTCTAACTAGCCCAAAACAACCAATGAAGGATGCATGTAATCATTTATGGTTACTCCTCACTCTTGGCAATGTCCTTGAGGATACTACTCCAAGCATGCTAGTGCACCAATGATGCCTCTACAAAAGAAACAATCAATATGTGAACAATTAGGTCTACACATATGCCACAACCAAATATCATCGCATGTAAAAAAGTGTACATGAGATGGCCATCTGAAAAGAATATACAATATTGAGATCAAAATGCTGAAAAAGATGTGTAGAGAAATAAATAATGAAAATCTTGAACTTGAAATAAAGCATACCTAGCTATATACTTACCTTCACACAAGTGTGTTCATGTAGTGATCCTAAGTGTAGAAAGAGATACTATGTGTAGACATCCAAAATGTTGACATGCTTAATCACGATTAATTTGTCCCACAAATATCCTAACATCATCCATATAATAATTAATTGCAAGATTAATTATTATTATTAAATCCATTTTATCATTTTCATCCATATAATCATTTTATTATCATCTAATATTTTATCATTCCATTATTAATCCTTTAAATCCATTATCATATCCCATTTTATCATTAATCACTTATTATATCTTATTATCCTATTTTAATCCTTTATTAATATTTTCTAGGAATTTAATATTCCTACATCTACCTACCCTACACATCCATACACCTAGCCTCTCCATGTAACCTCACCTCTAATCATCATTTATTAACCTAACCTAATCCTAATAACATCCTCACCTCTAAATCTAGAGGCTTCTAAATCTAGAATCCTCTCTAACCTTCTCTTCTTCCATTGAATTTTTAATTCAATGGAAGCTTCTTCCCTCCATGAATTTTGAATTCAAAATTCTAGAGTCTTCCACTCTAGAATCCTCCAATCCTCACATGCATTCTCCACCCTTGATCCAAATCCAACATGGCTTCATCTTAGCCATTGAATCCTCCACCCATTAACTATAAATTGAGCTCTCCTCCTCCATGAGAGATAGCTTGAAACATCTTACAAATCCATAACAAAACTCTAGTTTTTATTCATCCAATCAATCCATTCTATCATCACTCTATCATCCAATCTATCAATCATCACTCTTCATCGAGAAATCCAAAGCAAAATCAAGGGAGGTGTTGCCCAAGTGTCTCCAAAATC
Source organism: Taxus wallichiana var. yunnanensis (assembly GCA_018340775.1). NCBI lineage: Eukaryota > Viridiplantae > Streptophyta > Pinopsida > Cupressales > Taxaceae > Taxus > Taxus wallichiana. The sequence goes on along the minus strand of CM031241.1, from coordinate 575,045,513 downwards.
TAAAGCAAGCAATCAAGTTCAATCCAATCAATCCAAGAGAAAATCCAACACATCAAAGGAGGAGCTTTTGCAACTTGTAGGTAAGTGTAGGTATTATCTCTCTCTCTCTCTACTTTCCATCCATTTCTCTATCTGAGGTTTTGTTTGAGAAGATTAGATTAGGAAAACAATTTTTTGTTTTCTCACATTTTCAACTCGCTAATATTTTCTTGCATTAAATTTTGGCACCCATTATGGGGCTTACCCCCAAAAATTTTATTTCTTTTGGTAGCATTTCATATTATAAACAAACTATCCAAATTTGAAATAATTTTGTTGAGATTTACCCCTTGAAATTTCAAATTTTTGTGACAGTCTTCCATTTCAGCTTTGACTAACCTGAAACTTTTGTAAACCTTGTGGTACTTTTGTAAATACTTCAACACTTTTGTTTAACCCTTAAAACTCTAAAATTGTCATTTTTGTTTGTTTTCATCTTTTTTGCATACATAGTAGCGCATTTGCCAGATAAAGTAGCACATTTGCAGACAAAGTAGTGCATTTGCAAACACAAAGATCTCATTTGCAAACAAAGTAGCACATATGTTCTAAAGTGGTGCCTATTTCTTTTTTGGCACCTATGTTATGTTTTGTAGTGATTTTTTTATCTACCTTCCGAGAGCCATAACTTTTGATCCCGAACTCGAAACGAATCCGTTTTTTTACCCGAAAAGGTATCGAAAATATCTATGCAATGAAAGTGTTAATTTAGAATTTTATAGTATAATTTATTCATGGTTTTCATTTTTCTAAATATTTTCATTTTAACTACAAATTGAGTTATATTTTCTCATCCCAACCTACTAACACTTTGAGTGCAAAACTCTTCCTACACTTACCAAAGATTAAAAAATCAATCTGAAACTACTAACCCTTTGTTCTACGGCTGATTTTATCCAAGAAATTTGGGGTGAAAATCAAACTACTAACCTTGTTTTATAGGGCCTCCTCTTGAAGACCTAATCATAAAACTACTAATATTTATCATTTCATTTTATCATCTAGCATTTACTTATATTTAATTTATCACCCTTTTTGTGTGTTTTTATTTTGTTTCTTGTTCATCCCAAAGGCAAAACCATGTATGCTCTCCTCTCGCGTCTTAGGATAATCTTGAGGATCAAAAGCGGCTAGCCTTCCCCTTTTTATTTTGTAGGGGCAACGTGATGTGGAAGTGATATCCACACACTTTCCATAGTCCTAGGGTATCGTGACCACGGACCACGGGCATCTGCGCACACATAGACACACCTTGTGTTCCGACGGGGTATATAAATTCAAGGACAATTGTCATTATTAGCTAAGTGCTTGTTTGTTTTAAGAGTGGCGTGAAGTGAGGGGCTTCCACGTCCCAATACCCAAGCCTTAAACAACATCCTTGCAACATGAAATTGGGCCCCATGTACCGCAAGGTATATCGGGGACTCCCCTAGTGAGCTCGTGCATCCTAGACTAGGAAACAAATTTGTCGCATATTGATCTATAGTGCGAGGAATTCGTACTCCCAAGATTACTCACTAGCCAACCCCACATTGACACATAGGTGGAGAGACAATTATGGCACCATCTTCGTGTGTGGTATTAAAAGTGGGATATAGCTTGATTGCAATCCCACTTGACTAGTTAGGGTGTGTGTTGCATGTTTTTTATGTGTTTGTGAATACCCTTAACCATCTTATCACATTAAAATTTTAATTAATCAAACATTATCATAATCATCCATCCTTAATCACACAATCCAAATCCTAATCCCATTACCATCAATCCTAATCCAAAACTAATCACCCACACATCCTATCAAACCATGGCCTTTGATCCTCAATCCCCATCCTCTCCAAACCAACATCCAAACATCCATCAAACAAGTTATCCCATCATCCCCACCCATCAAATTAGACCATCTCTCTTTGACCATAAAGTCCCATGCATTATCCAACACATTAACAAAAAATCTCAAACCTATCATCCTACCTTAACCAACCCTCTCCCCGCCATCCAAACCAAACATCCCACATTGATCCTAAGAATCATCCAACATCTCAATCAACAAATATCCAATCTTAAATCTTCAATCAACCAATCACCTCCTAAACCATCACCTCCTAACCAAACCCATCCACAATTTCCTCTTCCTAAGATCCCTACTCCTCACCCCATTGACCTCCTCCTTGAGGAACCCAAATCATCTCAATCCACAAATTGACCTAATCAACACAAAAAACTATCCCCACAAGCCAATTACATCTACTTCAACCACCTAACTAACTTTGGCCTAGAACAAGAAGACCTCCTTTATGTCCTTGCTAATCTAGCCACCAATCCAAACCCAGATAATAATCCCAAACCCCAACCTCCAAATCACCTATCAATCATCATGACCCCCACCTTCCTCCTATTAAAACTCATGTACCACCATCCAAAATATTAACTCCCAAGTCTAATCATCATAAAACCTATCATCGAGTCCCATTCACATATCCACAACAATCCCAACAAATTCATCCAAAATCATCATCCCCACATCTCATCTTAGTCCTCCATCCTCATCATCTTCATCATCCCAATCCAATCCTATGGAATTTCTCCTAGATAGTCCCACATCCCCTAATCCACCATCAAATTCAACCTCTAAGCATATTTCATCCCCTCCATCACCTAAACCCAATCCTATCAAAACTATCCCATCCAATGTGATTATAAGCCACCCTCCTCCTCTTTTATCTCCAATCTTAAACCACCCAATGTGGCTCCTATTCCACCCTCATCATCTTCATCTAATCCTAATCCATCCCCTTCATCACCTAAATCTCACACTATCCTATCCTCTAATCCTATTTCAAATCCACCTATCCCCCAATCCTAAAACATCTAACGTGACTCTTAAATCACCAACTCCTAAACCTAACACATCCAATATCAATCCTCTACACACCCCATCTCTACCCTACCCAATCTAATCAGGTTCCTATGCCACCTTCATTCACTTCATCCCCTAAATTGACCAAATCTACTATGGTTCATACACCACACCCATCTCCCAAATCTCCTTCATCTCCAACATCACCCAAATATACTATGACCCCCATATCACAACCATCCCCTTTATCTAAATCTACCCCATCCCCTTCATCTACATCTATTAATCCCAAACAATCTAATCCTAATCCAAAACTATCTACCTCAAAATCACATACTCCAACTAATCCAAAATCACCCACATCTACTTCGGCCTCCAAGCCCAAATCATCCACTTCGGCCCCCAAGCCTAATCCATCCCATCCATCTTCTAAGCCACAACAATCTAATCCAACTCATAAATCCAACTCAACCAAAACATCTCATAATCCTCCACCTTTACTTCATACTCCCCCAACACCATTTAACCCAAACCACTTCACTCCTTTAGGAGAATCCTTAACCACCATCTTCCATCACCTAAAAACCTTCAACATGATCATCCATACCCAATCAAATCACACAATCAAAAACTTCCCAAACCATCTTGAGAACACCATTATTGTGACTTCCATCACACCCATGGATGTTTGACCAATTGTTACATGTAATTCAGATCTTATATCCAAAATCTCAATAACCAAGGAATTTTTATCATTGTACCTCTCTATCCACCACCTTTCCATCCCAATCCTATCCCTAACCATCTCCCACCATCTAAATCCCACTCAACATCCAAACATTTTCAACCATCCAAATCTCATCGTACATCCAAACATCCCTCACCAACCAAAACCAAAATAAATCTCACCTCCCATCCTTTGTTAAGTTCGGCCTCTTAGCGGATGAAAAATTACACCCCCTAGTATCATGATGACCACATGGCATCATCTTCCCCATCCACTTCATATCATATAGACAAAAATATGTTTACTAATATGAAACATCAAGGCAAAGGCTTAGGCATCCATGAACAAGGCATTCGTGAACCCATCTCCCTTCATCAAAATCTAGGTCATTTAGGATTAGGGTATAAACCTAACACTAAAAAGTCCCTCCCACTACTCCATCACAACCCATTTCTACCACTCCTTTTATTGATCCTACCATCCCAACCACTCAACCCAATCACAAATCATTTAATCCCCCTACAAATACTAAACACCTAAAAATGGATTGAACACATAATTTTTCACTTACGCACGGATGTTCTTTCCTTCCCACCCATCCTCCTTCCATCCAACATCTACATCCCTTTGCATCTAATCCATTATTATCATCACATCTGATTCATTCATCTAAGCACTAGATCATCTTTCTCACACATGTTGTAAGAAAATAGTACCTACTACAATTGTGTGACCTTGGTCTATCATTACCTCCAACATTCTAACACAATTGTCTTCCTAGAGATCCACACACTTTAACACACTTAATCAATTTGTATTTAAAACCCTTGGGTGTATATTATGAATCTCTAGCCAATGTCATCACCACACTCATTTCCATCCCCCATCAGGCCACTAGTGATTCTTAATCCCTTGAGAGTTCTCAAGAGATGGAACATCTTTATGCCAAAAAAATTAAATCCAAATATCAAAAAGCAAAAATCATATCAAAATTAAAAATATCAAATATAATCCACCTCACGACTCTCTCTAGGGTGTTTCAAAGCAACTCTGGGGCTATGGTCACTGGCTGGAAGTAGAGAAATGTTGTGACAAAAATGAGATGTATGTCCATCGGGGTTATGGACGCCTGGCTAACAGTGGAGCAATGCATGGCTTAAACTTCCGTTCACCTTCCATCAACCTACTTGACTTAATCACTCCCTATACATTGGCTAGTTTGTTTTCACATACCACCATTCAATCTTCACTTCAAGTGGTAATTAACCCTCACAATCACACACACTTTTATCTCACAAGACATAGGGCTTTCATGTTGCTTAGGTATTATTTAGACCTTCGTCAAACTTTTGTTTTAGTCGACTCTTGTCTCACAACATGTGTTGTTAGGCTCATCTTTTTTTCATCACTGATGTAATTTTCCTTCCATCCATCACATCCACATTATTTACCCCTTGGATTGAACATCGTGGGTAGAAAGTGATCCCTTCCTTTTCATCAAATCCTCCTCATGTCCCTTTTCAACCTGTCATCATATGACTAGGGAATCCTTACTACATACGATATGGGCATCATCAATTTTACATACCCGTCACTTCCAATCCTACCCTACACCTGGGGAAAAATCAAACCCATCCATCCATCCACATAGGCCACCCTACTTTACACTTTGGGGCACACCACATTTATCCCTTTACCCATCCCCTATACTTAAGGGAATATCTTATCATCTTCCATATCCCCCATATTATCCTATACCGCATCCCTCATCCTATCTATCTATCACATCCCACATCCCATCTAATCCTAACCTATCAACCCATCCCTATCCTATCCAACCTATCTAATTTCCCTCAATCCTTCCCTTTCATCCTACCTAAACATGCTTTGGGACTTATAGGATAAAGTCACATCCCACCTTACATCCTTCCCATCCCCCATGAGCTATCTCATCTTGAATCCTTTCATCTTACATATCCTCAACCATTCCTCCCCATCCCAAATACCCACATCCAACATCCAAAAATCAAAACATTTAAAATCCATTAAAAAAACAATACAATGTGTGTATTTTTGTTTGTGTGTGTGTGTGTTGCTTATTTGTCTATATTTACATTTTGCGCAGATGATACGAGGGATATTTTGTTTCTCTTTATTTTGCATGGTCCAATGATATGAGGACAATATTTTTACATTAATTTGTCCAATGATATGAGGACAAGGGCATTTGGCAATTCAATCATCACGGTCTTTATACCATGGTGAATCTTGCTCTATGCCACATTAATCACATTACTAATGATGATAATAGTGGGCACTTTATGGTAGCACACCCCCTTATATCATCATCTTTTAACCTTATCATCACCACACCTAATCCTCATCATCATCTAAACTAACTATCTAACCTCCTCATCCTCCTATCCAATCAATCATTTATCAATCAATCAATATCAACATCCTATCATCTCATATCCAACATCCAAAATATGCAACCCCCTGGTGGGAATCTTCTAACATCCTCCCATCATTCTGTAATGAAATTACTTGTATAATTCAAATTAAGAGTAACAAAGAGAGCACTAAATAGCACAATATTTCAAAATAATTATCTCAATATGCAATTAGAATAGCTTCGCCACTTCGAGGGGGCAACCTCCAAACCATATAACAAGACTCAAATGCTCAAATGATAATGAAATACTACCTATAATCCCCTATATATACTATTCATATGCTATGGCCATCACCAAGGCTGACCTATTAAGCATGAGAAAGTATAAATGATATAATAAAATGATATGGTAAGCCACAAGTCAGCTACTCATATCCTAATACAAGCAATAGGTTAAGGGTGTAGCATGCCCTTCCCCTTCAAACCAATATTGTCCTCAACATTGAATAATCCTGGATGTTGCTGCAGAAAACCTTCATCCTCCTAGGTGGCATCTTCTATGCTCAGATTCTTCCACTTGATCAAATATTCCTTAATGTCTCTAGTTCTCAGCCTCTTAGTACGTGTTTGCAGAATCTTCTCTAGCTCCAAAATGATTCTTCCTTCCTCGTCAAGTTTTGGTAACTCTATCTGGGCTTCAAATTTCTGTCCAATAACCTTCTTCAGGCATGAAACATGGAATATTGGGTGTATGTGTGAAGATGGAGGCAACTCTAGTTTATAAGCAACACTACCAATTTTCTGTAGAACCTGATAAGGGCCATAATATTTAGGAGCAAGTTTTTTTCCTTTTTTTGTTGCTTTAGGGACATCTGTTTGTAAGGCTAGAGACGTACAAAAACCCAGTCACCAATTTCAAAATGTCTTTCACTACGATGTTGATTTGCTTGTTGTTTCATCTTGTTTTGTGCTAATGCTAAATTCTCCTTCAAACTAGCCAAAACATGTTGTTGATGTTGAATGTGTTCCTCAACATCTCTGACCTTAGTTTGCACCCTCAAGGAGGAAGTGATAGAAGGTGGATGGTAACCATATAATGCTAAAAATGGGGTCATTTGAGAAGAGGTATGAAAATATGTGTTATACCACCATTCTGCCAGTGGTAGCCATTTAATCCACCTTTCCTGCTTATCTGATACAAAACAACGTAAATACCCCTCTAAGAATTTGTTGACCACTTCTATTTGCCCATCGGTTTGAGGGTGATAAGATGACCGTGAGCTATTTGAGTAACCAAACATGAAAATAATTCCATCCAAAATTACTTGTGAAAATAGGATCGCGATCACTCACAATTATCTTTGGGGTTCCATGTAGCCTTTGAGGCTGTCTCAAAAAAATAGTTGTGACTATACTATTTTGCAAATGGATGTGATAGGGCACAAAAATGGGCATATTTCGTGAGCTTATCCACAATCACAAAAATAACATTCTTACCCTCCGAACAAGGCAATCCGGTGATGAAACCCATGGAGACCTCCTCCCATCTCTGCAAGGAATTGGTAAGGGTTCAGACAGGACACTGGTGTCTTAATTGTTTCCCCTTTGTTCTACTAGCACACTAAACACTCTGATACAAAATTTTGTACATCCCCCTTGATTCCTTCCCAAAAGAATTCTCTTTTTATTCTATGATATGTCTTCAAAAACCCAGAGTGTCCTCCAACAGGTGAGGCATGTAGCTCTGTAAGAGTCTTATGCTTCAACTTAGAATCTTTACTCAAGTATAACCTATCCTTGTACCATAGGGCATTACCTTTCCACTCAAATTTGTTAGATGTCATAGATCCTTGCTTGATATTCTGTATTAGATATTGTGTATCCTTATCTTGATTCCATTCCAATCTTGCTTCCTCCACCCAATCGGCCATCAACATGGACATTCCACATAGTAAGGCATCTGCGGATGTATCCCTTCTAGACAACGCATCAGCTACTACATTTTCTTTACCCTTTTTGTATATGATTTCAAAATCATAACCCAAAATTTTTGTTACCCACTTTTGTTGTTCCTCAGATGATAACCTTTGCTCTAAAAATTATTTGAGACTATCGTGATCAGTTTTTACCTTGAAGTGTCTACCCATGAGATAGGGCCTCCATTGCTTGATTGCATGAAGAATAGCCATCATTTCTTTCTCATAGACAAGTTTGAGCAGATATTTTCCTTTGAATTGACGACTCTCAAATGCAATTGGTCTTCCTTCCTGCATTAGAACTACTCCCAATCCTGATCCTGAAGCGTCACATTCAACAATGAAGGTTTTTGAGAAGTTGGGAGTAGCCAAAACTGGGGTGTTGCACATGGCTTCCTTCAGTTGCTCAAAGGATTTAGTGGCTACGTCTGTCCAATGGAAGGCATCCTTCTTTAGCAATGCAGTGAGTGGGGTTGCTATTCTACCATATCCCCGCACAAATCTTTTGTAGTACCCTATTAGTCCTAGGAACCCACGCAGATTTTTGAGATTTTTGGGCCTTGGCCATTCCACCATAGCTTTGATCTTTTGAGGATCAACTTTGACGCCTTCATGGGATACAATATGACCCAAATACTCTACCTCTTGTACACCAAAAGAACATTTGGATGGCTTTGCATACAGAGTATGTTTCTCCAAAACTTCCAACACGTTATTTACATGTTGTAAGTGTTCTTCCCATGTCTTACTGTAAATCAATATGTCATCAAAGAAAACTAATACAAATTTCCTTTAAAAAAGGCCTAAAAATAGTGTTCATCAAGCTTTGAAAGGTTGAGGGTGCATTTGTAAGACCAAAAGGCATTACCAAAAACTCATAATGGCCCTCATGAGTCCTAAAAGCCATTTTATGAACATCTTCCTCTTTTATCCTAATTTGATGGTACCCGAATGAAGATCTAATTTTGTGAAATAAACAACACCATGCAATTCATTAAGTAAATCATCAATTACTGGAATAGGAAACTTATCTTTGATGGTGTACTTGTTGAGTTCTCGGTAATCTGGACACATCCTCCATGTTTCATCCTTTTTACGTACCATGACCACTGGTGAAGAATATGCACTCTGGCTATGCCTGATGATACCTGCCTTCAACATTTCCTCCACCATTTTCTTGATCTCACTTTTCTGGGAATATGGGTATCTATATGGTCTAATGTTAGGTGTTTGGCTCCCTGGAATCAACTAAATGGCATGATCATGATCCCTAACTGGTGGTAGTCCCTTTGGAATTGCATCAAAAATAGATGAGTGAGCATCCACAATCTTCTGAAGATCGGGTGGCATTGAAGACTCTATATTTTGTACTTCTATGGAAAATAGCTTTGCTATAAAGCCATCCACTCCTTTTCTGAGAACCTTCTGCATCTGATGAGAGCTAATAATCTGTGGAGACTTAGCTACCATCCCATTCAATTGTATTGTCCTTCCATCTAAATGAAATCGCATGAACAATTCTTGGAAATTCATCTCAATAGTACCTAAGGTTGTGAGCCATTGGACCCCCAAAACAATATCTGCCCCTCCCATAGAAATAACAAACATAGGTGAGTCTAACATGTAGTATCCCATGGAAAGCTTGATACTATGGCACTTTCTGTGCACTTGATTGTCCCACCATCCACAATCATAACTTGCATTTCTGGAGCTAGGTAAATAAAACAATTGAGGCGGGCAGCTAACTTACTATTTATGAAGTTATGAGTACTCCCCAAGTCAATCAACACTGTCACCTTCTATTTTTTGAGATAGCCAATAACCTTGAGTGTTTGAGGAGTACTAATACCTGACAATGCATGGCAAGAAATTGTAGGTTGGTGATCCTCTACTTCATCTTCTACTGGTTCCTCAGCCTCTCCTATAATTTCAGCTTCCTCATCATCCTCATTACCTCTGTCAATATAGAACAACTTCTTCTTAGCACATTTATGTCCCGGTCCATATTTGCTATCACAGTTAAAACATAATCCTTTTGCTCTCTTTTCTTCCATTTGTTGAGGAGTCAGTCTAATTGGCCTAGAAAATGAAGGGGAAGAGATACTATGGTCTCTGGTGTTAATGAAAGGTGGCCTCCTACTACAAAGAAATTTTTCCTCTGCACGACGTGCCATGATAATAGAATCAGAAAGCTTGATTGGATTAAACATATGTACCTCATGCTCGATGTGGTCCTTAAGACCCCCAAGAAACAAGTCATTCAAATTCTCTTCTGGAATATTCTCCACCCTTAAGGATAGGTTTTGGAATTGATGCATATAATCTTTAACTGATCCTATTTTCCGTAACTTTGCTAATTTACTAAAGTAGTTCTCTGAAACACTAAAACTATAGTGTAATTGCAATTCCTCGGTAAAAATTGTCCAAGTGACACCTAGACCATTCTTCTGCCTTTGAGCACATAACCAATGATACCAAACAAATTGGTCGGGTTCAAGATATAGGGATGCCAATGTCACCTTTTGTCCTGATGGTGTTTGATGTAACTCAAAGAAGTTCTCCATTTGATTTATCCAATTCAGGGGATCCTTACCATCAAATTTGTGCATATCCACTTTCGGCATCATGTTCCATGGTTGCGGATAAGTTTGATTCTAATGGGACTAGAAAAGTGATCCAATATGGTTAGTTTGTCCATGATTTTGAACTAAAGGTCCTCCTTGGTTGATATGGGCTGGATTTGGGCCATACTGGTTACCCTTTACATGTTGCATGATATCATCCAACCGATGATTGATTTGGGCTATGTCTCCTTTAGAGGCCATCTCAGATTGTACATTTCGCAACTCATACTCAAGTTGGAAAACCTTATGATCAACTGAGGTAAACCTAGTGCTAAGGAATCTGTATTTACCCCTTCGACTCCTGTCTCTTCAATCACTACCCCATCTTTATCGTGGTTTTACCCGAGTAACCGGATTCTTTTCGCTCTTTTTCGGAAGGCCCCACCATGATGTCAAATTTTAGGGTTTATGGTTTTGATACAATTTAGGCCGAATAAAAAAAACATAGAGAATATACTAATACTATTTTTTGAGAGCGTTCCGAAAATGTAAAGAAATTGAAACTTTTCCACAATTTTCACCCTAGGAAGTGATTTTATGAAAAACCCTAAATTTGTAATAACTTTTGCAAAATAAATTTAAAAAGTTTGAAATTTTCAGGAACCTTGCTTGAAATATTTCTCAACTCTGGTAAAAATATCTCCCACCAATTCACTTTGGTTTTGCAATATGTGGTGGAAACAAAAATTAGGGTTTTGCCTAATTTTAGCCAGATCGACTCTCCGATACCACTTGTAATGAAATTACTTGTATAATTTAGATTAAGAGAAACAATAGAGCACCAAATAGCACAATATTTCAGAATAATTATCTCAATATGCTATTAGAATAGCTTCGCCACTTCGAGGGGCAACCTCCAAACCATATAACAAGACTCAAATGTTCAAATGATAATGAAATACTACCTATAATCCCCTATATATACTATTCATATGCTATGGCCATCACCAAGGCCGACCTATTAATCATGAGAAAGTATAAATGATATAATAAAATGATATGGTAAGCCACAATTCAGCTACTCATATCCTAATACAAGCAATAGGTTAAGGGCGTAGCAGATCAAACCCAATCCTTATTCTAACATATTCAAATCCTACCCCATTGATAGGTCATATCAAAATCTAACATCTTATAATCCAAAATCCTCAACACATACCCCCTTGACTGGGGCATCCTCTAAATCAAAAACTTAAATATTCATCATTGTCATACATTGTTAAGCTGGGACATCCAATATCTCTAAAATCTAATATCTCATAATCTTCTAATCTCCTCTCCTCTAATCTTGCATCCTCCTCTACTCATTATCCTCAAATCCTATAATCCTCTCATCTTAGTCATCTAATCTTCTCATCCTCTAATCCTCTAATTCTAATCCTCAGAATCCTCAAATATTCTCATTGTTAATCCTCTCTCGTCTACTAACTTGGGCCTCTCCTCTTTTCGATTGGTTACGAGTGATTCCTTCCCCGCCTAACCCCTCGAGGGGGCATCATATCGCCATCCTAACATCTTCTTTTATTTTCTTTGAACTATCATTGCTCCACAATAACACTTCAAAGAGGGGGAAAAATAGACATAAAATTTTGACATGCTTAATCACAATTAGTTTGTCCCGAAAATATAATAACATCATCCATATAATAATTAAATAATTAATCACAAGATTAATTATTATTATTAAATCCATTTTATCATATTTATTCATTTTATTATCATATAATATTCCATAATTCCATTATTAATCCTTTAAATCCATTATCATATCCCATTTTCTCATTAATCACTTATGATATCATATTATCCTATTTTAATCCTTCATTAATATTTCCTAGGAATTTAATATTCCTACATCTACCTACCCTACACATCCCTACACCTAGCCTCTCCATGTAACCTCACCCCTAATCATCATTTATTAACCTAACATAATCCTAATCCTAATCCTAATTACATCCTCGCCTCTAAATCTAGAATCCTCTCTAACCTTCTCCTTCCATTGAATTTTTAATTCAATGGAATCTTCTTCCCTCCATGAATTTTGAATTCAAAATTATAGAGTCTTCGTCTCTAGAATACTCCAATGCATTCTCCACCCTTAATCCAAATCCAAAATGGCTTCATCCTAGCCATTTAATCCTCCACCCAGATAATTATTAATTGACCTCTCATCCTCCATGAGAGATAGCTTGAAACATCATACAAATCCATAGCAAAACTCTAGTCTTTTCTTCATCCAATCAATCCATTCTATCATCACTCTATCATCCAATCTATCAATCATCACTCTTCATCAAGAAATCCAAAGCACAATCAAGGGGAATTGTTGCCCAAGTGTCTCCAAAATCTAAAGCAAGCAATCAAGTTCAATCCAAGATAAAATCCAATACATAAAAGGAGGAACTTTGTAACTTGTAGGTAAGTGTGGGTATTTGTCTCTCTCGTCATTCCATCCATTGCTTTATTTGAGGTTTTTTAGAGAAGATTAGATTAGGAAAACAAGTTTTTTGTTTTCTCACATTTTCAACTCACTAATATTTTGTTGCATTACACTTTGATAGCCCAAGTGATACATGCTTGAAAATAAACACTTGAAGATAAGTTAGATAAGTAAGCAATAAACCCTAATCTACGAGGATCTTGTGGAAGGATAGTAAAGATAACAATGAGTAGGTGAGAAGTAGGTAAAAATAGTAGGTAGGAATATCAAGTAGTAAATAGCACACATAAGTAATATGTATGATGAAGGAAGTCATAATCACAAAGCAAAAGGTAAGGACTACATACCTAAAAATAGGTGAATTTTGAATATTTGCATAAATGTACATGCAAATTATTTTTGGATTTGTTTTGATTTATGATCACACACATCCTTTGAATTGAAATCATATTTAGGGTTAAAAATATATTCTAGCTTGATGAAAGTGGGATTTCATGAGAAGAGGGTTCAAAATTTTCAATTGAAATGTATAAATAGAACATCAATCTACTCATTTTTCATTTGTGATAATTGAGATTAAGATTTTTCTGAGCTTTGAGTTATCCAAATTTCAAGAAACTAATGAAAATGGTCAGAACATGAGGTGTACATGTGGACGAGGTGGAAATTAAGGAAAGTAGGCTGAAATGGATCCTCGTGTAGGTATTATGTTTTAATTAGGAAAGGGGAGTTAGTAGTATGATGTAAAAATAGGTCCAGAGGAAAATTTCGCTAGCAAAATTTTCCCCATTTAGATTCAAAAAGTTGATCATATACAAATATAGGTAGTTGGGGAGCAATTTTATTTTTCGGGTCATTAATGTCACTTTTTTAGTAGAGTTAGTAAAAGGGTGTGCGTCCTTTTGGAAGATGACATTGTCCATGTTAGGAAAATGACATCACATGATGGTTGATGGCATTTGATGCATTTAACATGGTTAATGCCATCTTGAAAGATAATTTATGTCATTTGGATCTTTTAGCATGGTTGATGCCATCGACAAGATGGATGATATTGTAGGGATAGCTTAGCATGGTTAATGTCATCCGCAAAGATGGCCGATGTTGTAGAGATTATAGTGTTAATTAGTTTTTGATGATTTTTAATGTTTTTATTTGATTGAGACTAATGGGAACTTGTTTTATATTTTGTAGGTTCCATATAGGATCCATATTTGGAGATCGATTGATGTTACATGGTTACCAACTGCATTATCTTAGAGATATTATCACCATAGATGTTTCTCGTTCACATTTTCTCATATTTGGTCGGATTATGAAGATGATTTGGATCCCTTTGGAACCATATTTGATATAGATGTTCATTAGTACATGGTGTAAACACTAAATAATGCACTTTGGGTAATATTTAGTCCCGGTCTCATACTACTATTCATATGGTTTTTGAGTGAAGAAAGTACTAATTAACCCCGTCCTTTGGTCATTTTTATTTACTTTCTGTCATAATTCCCAACCTTCACCGCACATATGCCCAATCTATTTTTGACACTTTCCATCATTTTAGCCTTGATGGGGTACCAGGCCTATACTTGGGAACCCGTTGGTGCTTTGGTCCTAGTTGGGTGCCCTAATCCTTTTACACTTTCCCACCACTTTTTGGGCACTTTTTAGCCGTTTCAACTTCTTATCTTTTTGGTGGTCGACCTTTTCGGGGTTAATTACAAAATTAGAACAAGAGAACCATATAAATATAAAGTTATGAGACCATAATGAGGGACCAAGAACTAGTCACTACTATCATCCACCTAGGGTTACATTCATCAAAGGCATTTGGAGATCATTTGCATTCATTTAGCTCCATCACAAGGGACAAGGTTGGTTCATCTACATCACACAAGCATAGGGGGGATTCTATTCTATTCCATCCACCATTTTATTACATTTTTACATCTAATTATTGCTCACTACTTCACAAAGTGAAACTGGCACAAGAGAACCTAGGGCACATGATCACACACACACACACACACCAAAACTACATTTGGGTGAAATGTAGTCTGGCAGCTCGATTAGTAATCCCGGTGTTGTGGCAACTAAGGTCACTCCAACCTATTCATATACATTTTTTTTTTAGGGTTTTGAAACTTCTTTTGGCCTTTTATAGGTCTTCCACTCATCTTGGATTATCAACAACACTTGGCGCGGTGCGGTGAATCTGTCGCAAGCAGACGGTGAGGGTTTCAGACCACCTACCAAACCTGTAAAACTCAATTTTAGACCTCCTACACAAACCAGAGCGTCCATATTACAGGACTAAGGCACCCACAAGTGTCTCAATCCCTCTCTAGGCACTCCTAGTACATCTAAACAATCCAGATATGTCCTTTTAGGACCTCTTCATGTTTATTCATGGTTCAAGAATTTTCTGTTTATTTTGTGACACAACTCGAGTAGCCTCCGAATCAGCTAAGTCTTTTTCCTTGGTCTTTTTACACATTAGGTTTTTAATTTCATTAGATTAGTTGCTTATGTCATTTTACATATTCATTTCTTTGCACTTATTTCTTGTATTTACATGTTGTTCATAGTTAAATTAACTTCATAAAATCCACATTTTAGTTAATCATTTTGGTGAACCCATCCTTCGAATCCACTTTCTATCTAGGGTTTATCCTGATTTTTCCATGGCTCACTCTCATATTGATTTTCTTGAGGAACATCTTAAGGCCATTAATGATCATATTGTTGAATTTCCCCAAGATCTAGACTTTCTTTTACATGTTGCTCATGAGGAGGCTACTAATTTGGTAGAGATTAACACTTCCACACCTATACCAAATTTTGTTGTCGCTCAACCGCTTGCTTCCACTCTCCCACCTATTTCTACTATTCTTGTTTTTATCAATACTCCTACCACTCATTTTACGCCACCCTTAGTTTCTCATATGTGGAAGGTTTCATCCATTGGTAATCAAGACTTAACTTCTCTTTATCATGACCTTCAATCTCAAATTCATAAGTTGCAACATGCCACTTCGTATGCATTGTTGTCTCTAGATTCCACCTTATTGTTGCATACTCCTTTCGCATTGGCCATCTCCACTTATCCACTTCCTCCTATTTTTTTCACCCCTAAGCTTCCCATTTTCAATGGGCATGGTGACCCATAGGAACATCTTATAGAATTTCATGTCACTTTTCTCAATTTTTTGATAATCATATTCTCTTGGCTAAAATATTTCCTCGTAGTCTCCATGATTATGCGATGCGTTGGTTTTACGACCTACCTATTCACTTAGTAACTTCATTCATGCATCTATTCGATGCCTTTCTTACTCATTTCTCCATCAATATTGGCTCTAAGATATCTTACGCTCAGCTAGCACAACTTAAATAGGGATCCAATGAACACCTCGCTAACTATGTTTTAAGGTATAAGAACAATCTAGCTAAGATGACAAATGTGCTTGCAAACTCTGAGCTTCAGGACTTGTTCATTCAAAGTCTTTTACCACCTCTCCAAGAGAGTGTTCTCTTTGAGAAATATCATTTGTTTGATCACCTTTTTCATACTCTTAAGCTTCATGAGACCAAGCTCCTATCCAAAGGAAAGCTTAAGTATCAGGCCCACACTTCATCCTCCACTCGTTTTTAAAACAAGACAACATTCAAACCATCTAAAAACAAGCCAACTAACACTAAGATTAGTGCAACGCATTGAGTCACTCCCTACTAAATACGTTCGATCACAAAACCTCGGAACACATTTAGTAACTTTCCAATTTCTCCACATATTATATTGAAACAACTTCTCGAGAGAAACCTTATTACCCTTCCTCCACCACTTGAGCTACACCCATCATGACCAAAAGGTAGGAACTACAACAAGAACTTCCACTGTGGTTATCATTGATGTGTGGGACATTCTACAAATAGATATTTAGAACTCTCGCACAATCATTCAAGATCTAATTGATGACAACAAACTAGAGTTTCCAGAATCTACTAACTCTGTACCAAACAATGACAAAGGTAAACTCAAAATTTTTAAAAATGAATCTCAACAACGTGACAAAAAAATCTGAATCTTCTCGCCAATCATATGCATCCCATAGTTCCTCCTCCCGCATCAGGGGCTCTTGACTTCTTACTTACACACCGAGGCTTCACCACCAATCATCTCTTTCTCGATCACAACTATCATGTAAATTTCACATCTAATCATTTACATATCAATGCATATATTGGCTTGACCTCCATTAACAACACTAAGGTTGACCCATCATGGCCCATTAGTGCATGCTCTATTTCACTTCTCAAGGCTATCGGTTACCCTCAATCACAAATTGAATACCCTTTCAACAAGCGCTTTGGCATTTTTAAATTACATGTTACAGATTGGTCCTCTTAAACTACTTGTACCTTTCCTCGTTAGAAACATAGTTAATGGTTGCGACATGCTTCTTAGTCTCAATTGGATTCATCGCTCTCAATCTATCATTTCTATGAATCATTTGTGACTCAAATTTATTCACAAAAATAGGTCATTTATATTTATGGTGTCCCTCCATCTACTTCATGGTTACCATCTCCTCACACAGTAGCTAGTACATCATCTACTTCCTTAAGCACATCAAATTCTTTGTTACTCAAAGCACAATCTACTCCTAGCTCACCTACTCGAGCATTGTCTACATGATTGCATCATTCGCTATTCCTACACATAGGTATAGGCCCATTCCTAGAATAGTTACTACCTCTTGACGTAGGTCACCACCGGTTTATTCCACGTGGGACTTCATCACCTCACACTTAGCATCACATTGATCTCCATCACCGACGCATTTTGTGATTCCATGAAATTCATCATATATTCATCCATCACATGCACATAGACTTCATTCACTAACACAGTGTTAGTCTACTATACCACCACTTTTAGAGCATGACCATGCACTTTCATCACCACTGACATTGGATGGAGGACCTTTGTCCTTCACTGTCATTGGATAGATCATCCTTTGTACACACTTGGGGGGGGCCATAACATCTAACACATACCCCCTATCATCTCAAAGCATTAACATGTCTATCATATTTACATCTTCATCCCTCAATCTCTTAGCTTAGACATATTCATCACATGTTGTAGCATTGTCATTACCCGATGACACACTCTTTTGCTTCGGTTCACATTTGACTATTGAGGTCTTACTACACATGAACCCCACACACTGCATAATAGGTACTACACAATACATCTATTCACACATCTTACATTTTACATCATACATTCTACATTTAGTCTACATCATCTCATCGCATATTTTACACATTTTACACATCGTCTACGTGTCTAACATCATCCTACATGCTACATTATTAAGTTATCTCCATTACACATTGTGTTTCACCACATGCCTTGTGTTATACATCCTACATTCTATATTTAGTCTACAACATTTCGACACTTGAGTACCCCTACATCATACAACATATTAAATTTACAGCATACATTATATACTCCTCATTTTACATACTACATCGCGTGCATCTTACAATTTTTAGTATACATACACACCTTACATTGCATCTTCTACATTGTACACTACACATTCTGCATATCATATGGTTGTCATCATCATCACCACATATACTACATCGTCTTTTACATGTTTCACTCACTACCCTATATGACACATTTTAGTTCCTCTAGTCCATACTCAACTACCGAGGGTTTATAAATCAAATGAATCTTTCATCATCATCACATGTTCATCATGCGACATTACTAGGTTAGTGACATATGCTATAGGCTAAATGGTGACCTACTCTATCATTTTGTAGTGGTATACACTTTAGGCTACATCACCACTCCCTACTATTCATATTGTAGTGATACACGCTTTAGTCTAAATCATCACTCATACACTCATTTTGTGCATGATATGAACTTAGGCTATAAGGTTCACGCACATCCACTCTATAGGTCGCATATCATCACCACTACACATACAAAATCATCACATGGTGTTAGCCACAACACACACTTCGACCATTTCCCAATGACACACTCTCATTAATGGTTCATTCTTGACTACTGAGGGGGAAAACTAAATAAACCTCATTGCATATATTTCCATTCACTAGAGGGGCACGCAGCTCCTATCATCCATCTTACATTCCATTCCATCCATCCACAACATACTGTATATCTATGGTTGCTTTTATTCTAGCTTATTTTTACTTGTACATGGTCACTTATTACACATGCTAGTTAGATCTCTTGTATGTCATTTATCTATACCATACACACATGCACGTTCATTTCCTTTGTCTAGTTGTGATCAAATATACATGTATTTTACACATGGCATGGATGTTCACCTTCTACCCTTCCTACATTGGTCATTGGGAGAATCTACATTCATCTCTTCAAGGTGTTATTGTTTCATTTTGTACTTAGCACTTTACATTACTTGCTTATACATGCTTTTGACATATTGGTTATCTTTCTAACATGCTAACGGGTACTTCAAGTGAAAAATTTGTTATGCAAGGATATTTTCTTCCATACTTGCTTGTTACATTCGCTTGCTATTGTTTTTTTCTTCTCTACAGGCTTTGCACTATGTTTAGTGTACACAATTGTTTGTTTGTATGTGGCCATGATGGCCTTGAGTGTCTTGTGACATCATGAGTGATGTGTCATGTTTGTTGCAACCCACTTTGTGCGGTATAATTTTTTTTTTGCGTGTTTACATTACTCCATTGTTTGGTATCATATAACTTGTTTGCATAGCTTATACACCATCTTTATACGCATGCTTTTTCATACTAACACTTGTCTTTGGATAGCCTCTTGTTTGTGTGTACCTTGGTTTCTACCAAGCGCATTCCCTTCCCCCTACAAGGCGAGTTACATATTTCATATGGTTGGTCCTCTTTTGGGGCCGCATTCTCCTATCAACAACGTCGCGTGCATGCGCCCAAAAGAGGGGGAATCAATTTGGTTTTCTACATACTACACAAGATTATACAGTTCAGTTTGGTTCACATATATATAGTGAGTGGGTACATACCAGTCTACGAACCCCATACACAGTGGATTTTACAGACATGGTTATTGTCCTTAGAATTTGGGAGCACTTAATGGTTGGAGGATACAATGGAATTCCTCCCAATATTTTTCTTTACCATGGCGGTGTTGGATCACCCAAAAAACCAAATAGTATAGAGATCTCTTTTATATCTTCGGGGAAGAAGCATAAGAAGTCAGAATAATGCATCTTTCTCCCTACACTTCTTCGGATAGGGTGGCATGAGATCACCCAAAAAACTTCGTAGTATAGGATATCCTTCTACACTCTCTCTCTCATCATGGATTAGGTGCACATGTTCCATTTTTCATTTGTGTATTTTACATTTACATGCTTTTTCATACATATACATGCATCTTTTACATGCATTTTTACATATATATGTGTATTTGACTACTTGATTGTCTTCTCCTTGCAAGTTCGACCATATGAGAAGCAAGAAGTCAACAACAACAACAATGACATCAATAAAAACATTTTGTGGCAGCACACACCATACTAACCATGCATGTACATCACACACATCAACAACTACACACATGTTTCTACTCCCTAGGTTCACTCTCATCACTTTTTTTGCACTTTTTCATCTTTAGTTTCCACACTCCATCATCTTTTTGTCACTCCATGCTTTGTCTAGTCCTTGACACACTCTCTACATCGATATCAAGCACGCATCTCTATCTAATTTATGTTACCAAGCGTTTCCGCTACCAACATAAAGTGGGGGAAAATGTAGATACTAAATCATGCACTTTGGGTAATATTTAGTCTCGGTCTCATACTACTATTCATATGGTTTTTGAGTGAAAAAATTACTAATTAACCCTCATCCTTTGGTCATTTATTTACTTTATGTTGTAATTCCCGACCTTCACCACACATATACCCAGTTTTTTTTACACTTTTCATCATTTTAGCCTTGACTGGGGTGCCCTGGCCTATACTAGGGCACCGTCAACGCCCGGTCCTAGTTGGGGCACCCTGATCCTTTTACACTTTCCGCCACTTTTGGGCACTTTCTAGCCATTTGAGCTTCTTATCTTTTTGGTGGTCGGCCTTTTCGGGGTTAATTACGAAATTAGAACAAGAGAACCATATAAATATAAAGTTATGAGACCATAATGAGGGACCAAACACTAGTCACTACTATCATCCACCTAGGGTTACATTCATCAAAGGCATTTGGAGATCATTTGCATTCATTTAGCTCCATCACAAGGGATAAGGTTGGTTCATCTACATCACACAAGCATATGAGGGGATTCTATTCTATTCCATCCACCATTTTACTACATTTTCTACATCTAATTATTGCTCACTACATCATAGAGTGCAAATGGCATAAGAGCACCTAGGGCACATTATTCACACACACACTAGAACTACATTTGGGTCTGAAATGTAGTGTAATGCTCAATTAGTAAGCCTAATGTTGTGGCGCTTAAGGTCTGGTCTGACCTATTCATATGCATTATTATTTTTTAGGGTTTTGATACTTCTTTTGGTCTTTTGCAAGTCTTCTACTCATCTTGGATTATCAACGACACTGGCGTGGTGTAGCGAATCTGACGCAACAAATAGTGAGGGTTTCATACTTCTTTTCGAACCAAAAACTCATTTTTACACCTCTCGCACAGACCAAAGTGCCCATATCGCAAACCAGGTGCCCACAAGCACCCCAGTCCCTCTCTAGGTGCCCCAATATAGCTAAACAATCCAGATCTTTCCTTTTTATGACCTCTGCATGTTCATTCCTTGTTTGAGACTATTCTATTTATTTTGCGACACATCTCAGATCACCCTCTAAATCGAGATAAGTCTTTTTCCTTGTTTGTTTTACATATTGGGGTTTTTACTTTCATTAGATTAGTTTCTTAGGTCATTTTACATATTCATTTATTACACTTATTTATTGTATTTACATGTTGTTCATAGTTAAATTAACTTCATAAAATCCACATTTTAGTTAATCACATGGGAGTACCATGCCAACATCTTTAGATGGTGTGTAAGCAAGGATATGATTGAGATGAATTTTACATTAGAGGACGTCCATGTTATTTTGACACTTCTAATATATGGGGAAAATATTTTAAGATTTTTCCAATAGCATATATGAGAGAAGAGAGATGGCACGGTGGGAAACATGCTTAGATGGGTACCATTCATAGGGGATTCATAATCCAAAGAATTACCTATTGCATGAATTCATATAGGGGTTTTAAATATTAGTCAAAATGGATCTAATTAATTTCCCCATATTAAGGGGCATGAAGGGACAAAGTATAAAATTTTATTAAAATATATTGGGAGTAGGGAATGTGGAATGGTATGAAGGAGGAAGGAGTAATAGTTTTGGGGTGGATGAAGAATCCCTAAATTTAGATCATTTTCATTGTGTGTTTTTTCAAAGTAGTGGTGTGTTATTTAGAGAAGCAATATGTATTTCCAAAGTAATGACACCTTTGCATAATTCTAAATAGTTGGGACATCATTCACAAAGTGTCATTGTCAATGTATTATTCTTTTCACTCGATTCAATTTTTCAAGAAGAATGGATATCATGAAGATTAATAAATTTATAATGCAACCACATATGACCCTTCACATTACTATACAAAGTTTGATTAGTGTGAAAAATGTAGATAGGAAAAAGGAAGAGAGACATCAAATTACACATACTAAGTGTTTATAATTTTTGAGTCCAATATGAATTTCATTAAGGTTTTAAGTGGAAATATAGTTAAATTTTATGAAAATGTAATACATTGAATCTAACACTTAAGAGGTGGAAATAAAAGGGGTATAAAAATGTCGACAAAAATGGGTAGTTTTTATATATGGAAAAATAAGGGGTATTTTATAATTGAAATAAATGTATTGGGAGGGGACATTAATAATAAAATATTGAGGTATAGATTTGGAAATAATTGTATTATTTAGTACCCTACAAGCGCACGTGATATGACATATGTTTACATAGTGAATCCCCTATAATACCATTGGATATCACTAATTATCATCCTTACCATTTTTTATGCTTGAGAGATTCTAGATATCCAAAAGTTGTTATAGGGATGGTTGTGACATAGATTTTGTGTGAAAAACTAGATGGAGGAGGGATAATTTTTCCTTTGAAGCATGAGACAAACAATGGAGGATGATGTATAATTTAGATAGGGCATAACCATTTGGAAATGATTGGCCTATGTTTTGTATAGAGTGAGAGTGAGACAGAAATGAACGATTGGGCCCATTCTTCTAAAATTGACATGGATTTATGAGATTATTCCTACGTATGATTCTCGGGACTCCATTGTAGATATCATAAGATGCCCAATAGATGTTGTAGTAGGGAGATATGAGAGACATTTGAATCAAGGTTGGATATATAATACTACACATAGTATAGAGAGCTCAAGTGGTAAGGACCCCCTCTCTTTTTCAATATATGCATTGCCCTCATGGCCAATAATGGCGGAGGCACAAAAGGTGATTTAGATTACTAGTTGCTAACATTTGGTGGGTAGCGATGCATCTAATTTACAAATCGGGGTGTTTTAGGAGACTACACCCCATAGTTTTATTTTCAATCCCATAGTACCAACCGAGGCATGCTAGAGATCCTCGAGGTTGAGCAAGGGAGTGAATAGAGGTTTTGTCCCTCTATTGAGGCCACACCTTTGGTATAGGTGAGTCCTAGGAGATGAGAGCAAAGGGAATATAGGTAGGTGTAATTTATAGAGGGGAGGGAAAATTCCTAGTGGATGTCCCATGTTAGGAGGGGGAGATAAAATGACCTCATGGATGGGATCAAGAGAAGAGATTAGTAGAAAAATCATATTTGAAAAAGATATTATCTTTGTATGCAAATAAAGAATGGACCAATAAAATATCCTCTATGTCTCTATAATCGGTATTATAGACTAGAATATAAGAAGGGCCATGATAAAGATACACACCTTAGATTGTAAGTTAATGGGAATGCAAGTATTAGGTAGGCATAACTCTACACACTATAGAAGATCTAGAGTTCCAAAACATAGATCTAGAATAGGGTAATGACATCTAACTAGATCCTAATTAATAGATGATGATAGCAAGTTTATAAATCATATAATATGATGGCAGAATAATACCAAAAGGATACGCAAGGCAAGATCCATAAAGATCGAGGATTGTGCAAGGTTGTGTGTAAAGGAAAACGCTAATAGATAAATAATGTGATAGATAATTATATATTTTTCTATTCTAATATATGTATGATCAACAACAATCAAACATTTAAATATATGAATACATAAAAGACAAGAGAGGTTATAGATATTTATCTCGGATGAAGACATTATAGGTGCACTAACTTCCCTCCATACTAGGCATAATCTTATGAGAGATTTACAATGTAGGGGGCTACAAATGAATAGAAGGGGACCTAAGAAAACCTCTAGTTGAATACTCCAAACATTAGGCAAACCATAGTAAGTGCAACTCCTATACTTGTAGATCATAAGTACCCAAGTGCCCCAAGTGTGAACTCAAGGAAGATATATAAGACTTGTTAGAACTCTAATATTAAGTGCATCATAATATATAGTTTATATTTAAATAATATAGAATAAACTATATTCATATTATTTAAATATAAACTTTATATTAGGGGTTGGTTAAATTATTTAATCAACTAATTAAATCGGGGAGGTGTGCCTCATCACTTAATAAGGTTATAACCCTTCGTGTTATTTAAATATGACCTTAGGTCATATTCAGGATATATTGAATTGAAATCAAATCAATCAAATAATATTCCAATGTGTGGAATATGAAGGTTAATCCTGATGAAAACATGGATTAGAAATAAGGAGGGAGCTACTGGACTTTGGGTAATCGTAAAAGTTTCTCTATAGTGGATTATTCTTATACCGCATCTCTTTGAATGCCTTCAACTATAGTAACATTATGTTCATTTTTAATAAACCATTTATCCTTAACAATGTTACACTATAGTTATTTTGAGTTAACTGAGAACATGAAAGCAAATTCATTTTTAGTTTAGGTACTAACAACACATTGTTAATAAAACCATTTGCAACTTTTGCTTTTCCCTGACCCTAAACATCGAGAATGGAATGATCACCCAAATAGATTTGATCATTACATTCACTAAGTTCATATAGGATATCAGATCTAAAATTCATATGCCTAGAAGCACCACTATCTAATATCCATTCATTTTCTTTTATAGTGACAAAAGCAAGATACAAAGAAATTACATTTGATTTTTGGTTATTTTTCTGATTCTTGTTTTGATTTTGGTCTTAAACATATTTGTTACCCTTTTGAAATTTAGGATTTGTTTTGTTATTTTTAAATTTGCAATCCTCTTTCTTGTGTCCAAATTTACCAAAATAATGGCATTTCCCATCAAAGCTAACTCTTATATTTCCAGGTTTCTTATCATTTCTAGGAGGTTTAAAAGTTTGCTTTTATTTTTATTGAATCTAGAGGTTTTACCTTTTGATTTCTAAGCAAGAAGCTCTTGTGAGGCATTCTCCTTAGAATCAAAATTTGACATTACTTGTTCTTCTTGTATAAGAAGAGAACTAAGGGTTTGCAAATCTAGAATGTCTTGTTTTGTTTGATATTTAGAATTCAAAATTGAAATGAAATTTCTAAATTTTTCATGAATATTTAATTGGATAATAAAATAGAGCAATTTATCATGAATCAAATTACTACCACATCCATCTAATTGTGACTTAATATTTTTTATTTTTGCTAAATAATTAATCACTTTTTCATCTCCCTTCATGGGAGTTGTCATAAGCTCTAAAACCAATTTAATATTTTTGATAAACATGTACCTTCATGCATCGACTCCAATTGTGTCCAAGCTTCACTAGGACTCTCTAGATTTCCAATATGAAGTAGAAAATCATCATGTATGCTTTGCAAGATAATGGACATTGCCTCTTGTACTTTCTGTTGATATGTGGGGCATTATCAATCATTGCGTATGTCTTCCGACAGAGCTCTCTCTGTTCCATTTACAATTGCCCATAGTTTGTAAGCCATGAATTTTATTTCAATCAAATCTTCCAAATGTTGTAGTTGTTTCCATTCAACATTTGAGATTTATAAATTGAAAATTTATTACACCCCATTTTTGCGTAAAATAGAGATAAAAGAAATGATTAACAAACAATGATTAAACATAAGAGTTTTATAGAAATTCCCCTATCGTATTTTAATCCTCATAACCCATCACGATCAATTTTATGCCACAAAAGGAGTTCATGTTATTAAATAGACTATAACGAAAAATTAAAAATGATATCAAAAAATTGAAATGTGAGTCAATTTTTCTAGTTTTGTAACAAAATTATGATGAAATTTTTTTCATCGTATAGAAATATATCATTTTTAAATAAAAACAACAAATTCACTATTTTTACAAAAATGATTTTATAATTTATCTATAAATAAACAAATTATTTAACCATAATTTCGTTAAAAAATCTATATATATAAAATAAAATTGGAGTTCTTGCCCTTTATATAATCAACTTGATGTGATGAGCCATTTTATAAACCAACTCGGCGAGCCATATAGAATTGCCAATTCCAATGTCATATTATTAAATCAAATCATATTACCATTTAAACCGAATACCAATTTAAACCGAATGCCAATGTTATATTCAATCGAGCCACGGTGCACGCAACTCGCATCCAAGCCACATTTAAACAAACCGTTCACCGAGCCCACGAAGGGCTATCAAAAAAAAGGGGTAATATGACTTAGGTCACACCACCTTACCACCGTGTGGCAAGGCTTTTAAAGCCTTCCCCATTTCGTGTCGTCCCCATGTGAGACTAAACCCACGACAGAGGAAGGGGGTTCATCGATGGGGATCGATGAGGAGGAGGGGCATGTGCATATTGGGGGCTCATTGTGTGAGCAGTGAGTGCCACATAGCATTTTTCAAGGAGGGGGTGGTATGGAGGGGGCCACCCCGTTAAATATATTTATTTTATATATTTTTTAATATATATTGTTTTTATGGTTTTGTATACAGTTTAGGTTTATATTTTTAGGTTTACATTTTATATATATAAACCATATAAAATTTTATATTTATAAAACCATATAAGTTTTATATAGATTTATATATATGCATATATAAAAATTACATATATATATATACACAAATATATATTTATAGATATATATATATATATATATATATATATATATATATACAAATCTATAAAAATATACAAATATATATATATATATATATTTGTATTTTTATAAAATTCGAAGATTTTATTAAAAAAAAGATACAACTATTATAGTTTGAATTAAACTATAAGGGAAAAAAGAGGGGGATATTCGGGACATGAATAAGGGTTTCAGGACATGAATAAGGATTTCTGAAAAACAAATGTAAACAACAAATGTATCATAGGGGACGAGAAAGTTACTTGGCCAATGAAAAAAATACATAAGCCTATTTTCTCGAATCTTGCCTCCCCCTGTAAACTCAAATTTTAACTTGGATTTTTTTACTTCCCCTTTTTATTTCCTTGAATCCCTACAAAACTATATAAAAAAATGAAAGAATTTTACAACCCTTACCTTAGTTTTAGGGCCGGTAATTCCCGAAGTAGAATTCTTTCACGCAGTTGAAATTTCCAAAATGCCTTTTCACATGTGCAATATTCATCCACACAACCAACCAACCAACTATGTGGAACAGAAGGGGGGATTAAATAATATTTCAAATATTTCAACTACCTTCCCAACCGTTATATCATTAGGATTAAATTTAATAAATTAATCCCGCTTTGGTACCATGTCAGGACGAGGGGTGAAAAGGTGTATTTACCAAATAAATTAATTATTACAAAGTTAAACATTATAACATATTCAACATACATAAATTAAATAAAGCACAATAGACACATAACACAAAATGTAACATGGAAAACCCCTAAATGGGTAAAAACCATAGAAGAATAATCCACTATATAGAAACTTTTACAATTACCAATCCAGTAACTCCCTCCTCACTTCTAAAGAATCAAGTGTGTAATGTGGAGTGCCAAATATTCAAATGATTGATATAGTTGTGATGTAAATGAGTGCTCATGTGAAAATGTATATAACATCCATGATATGCATTGATTTTTTAATAGTTGACAAAGATTGATCGAGGTCGATGCTTCCCACTTTGAAAAATAGTCCACTTAGCTAACCATGGTCAATGCCATTGACCGAAGCGGTAAATTAACTATACACCATAAACCATGGTCAATATTATCGACTAGGAAAAATGCAAGACCAAGGGGAATTCATAAAATAGGTTAAAACTAATTATGGGGAACTCAAAAGTGTGATAAGGGGATCACATGCCAAAATTTTGTGTGTTGAAAGAAGGTGTAAGTGTGACTATAAGAGGATGGCAAAAAGGTGTTGTAGGGAGGCTATAAAAATGACTATAAGGATGTAGAAAGAAGTGATGTGTTATATAATATGGAAATAGATTCGTGTTCTCTCTTAAGAGTGTTGACTAGGTCAATGCAACTAGTGAAGGATGCATGTAACTATTTTTGGTTACTCCATGTTACCAAAAATATCCCTTTCGACACCACTCTAGGGGAAGCTAGTGAGGCAAAGTGATGCCTTAAAGAGAAAATTCAAGTAAAGTGAAAATTTAGGTGTATACATATTACCCAACCAAAGATCATCGTGTGTCCAAAAAAGTGTACATGATATGATCTTCAGAAAAGAATATGCAATACTAAAATCAAATTTCTAAAAATATGTGTACAACAATAAGTAACACAAAGCATGAACTTGAAGGTAAGAATACCTACTTGTATCCTTACCTGCGCAAAATGAGTGTGCCCACATAGTGAACAAGTGTGTATAAATATTTTCTTTGACAACCCAAATAATACACCATTCAAAAGAAAAAGAAGATAAATAACTGATAAACCCTAAACTAAGGAGAGATAGTGGAAGGATAGTGAGGATCATAGTGAAGAGAAGGTGATAAGTAGGTAAGAAGAGAGAAGATAGTAACAAACAAGAAGGTATAAATAGTGAGGAAATACATGCTTGGAAAACAAGATGTTGAAGATTTACATAAAAATGTTGTAAGTAGGTGACATAGAAAAACTAGACCAAAGTATAGCAAAAATTTAGGGTAATTTTTTTTTGAAGGTAACTAAATTGATTAACCTCATTACTCAACCACTAGCCCGAAACAATTTTCATTTATTTAATTAATATTAGATTTAGCTTATATTAAGTTTACACACATTTAATACCTAGCTCTTTTAATTAAAATTTGCCACAAGAAAGATAACTCCTCATTCTTAAATAAATTTAATTTCCCATATCCAAAAGGTATGTAGGGTAACTTATGGACCCTAGGATAGAATCACTCTCAGCCCTTGATCTAACAATCCCTAAAATTACCCTAGAATTTCTTTATGTTCTTTTCCCTTCTTTTATTTACCTTATTCTCTCCTTTTGGTTTTATCTTGTTCTCTTATTTACAGTTTGGAGGAGCTATGGAGTTTTCTCTTCCTCTCATTCTTCTTCTTCTATTGATTCAGCTTTGCCCTTTGGATGTGCAGATTTTGGAGGGCTGTACAGAGATTTTCTTCATTGTTTTTACCCCTTTCAAAATCTGGTTGAGCCGGATTTAAAATTGTATAAATATATGTAATGGAAAGTCTAGTAGCCTCCCCTTTGCAAACCCTGGTTGAGAATGTATCTTAGTGTCTGAGATAAGAAACAATATATATATATATTGTTATTATTTATTTATTTAACTTATTTTATTTATTTTTTTCTGGTTTTTTTTTTTTTTTTTGCACAAGGAGTTTTTCAGATCAAAGGGTTGTGTGAGGGAGAGGCGTGGGACTGTGGCGGGTGGCATGGAAGGAGGCATTGCGTGAGGAGGGTAGCGGGGGACAGCGGGGGAGGGGGCGTGAGGGGACAGCGAAGGGAGAGGGGAGAGGGAAAGTAGGGAGGGGGGAAGCAGAGTGCATTGGGGCGCGAGGGGAGGGTGGAGATGGATCGTGGGGATGGGTGGGGGCGCTGCAAGGGGGTTTGCAGCAACATAGGCCCGGGTGAAATTTGTTTACTCACAGTGGGGGGTGGGGGCCGAACCCCCCCAATCCATATATATATTTTTTTTTTTTTAAATTTTTTATTATTTTATAGTAAACACATTTTTATTTTATTTTAGTTTTATTTTTTTTTTTTATAATTTATATATATATATATATATATATATATATATATAATATATATATATATATATATATGTTAATATATATATATATATAAATTCTCTTATATAATAATGAACATTTAATAAAATATAATAATAAAAAATTTTATATAATATATATATATATATATATTTGTTAAGAAGAATACATTTATTTATGAGATCAAAAAATGTTACATATAAAATCATTTTACACAAATGAAATCCAAGTTTTAACAATTTAATCAAATGTTTAAAATCTAACTATACGGTTTGATAAATTGAAAAAAAAAGATTATTTAACACTTAATAAGGTATATAACTATACTAAATCTTCTCAAAAAAATCAAGCTTTCAATACATTTAAATTTATAACACGACTACCATGAAGAAAACAAAACAAAAAAGAAGGACATGAAGGAAAGTATTTCCATTTAATATCATACATTCAATCTAAAAATTATATTTCATTTCCAATGTTTTAAACAAAACATATTTCAGATTTACACCCCAAATAGAATAACCAACAAGAAATATATTTATGTATCATTTATTTATTTATTTGCAGAGATAAACAAGAACAAAACACATTCAAATCCTTTAAAACCTTTTTAAATGTAGTCTAAATAATATTTATTTTCCGATGAACTTAACCTTTCATCACATCAAGAGTTACATCAAGTTTTACAAAGACATTCAACTTTCAACCGTATTCAAGAGTGGGATAAATACAACTTGAGAACACACATGCTTCCACGAACTATACATATATTCCACATGGAAGACTTGTAAAAGAGCTCACTGCAATATTTTACAAGGAACATAAGTTTATCAAGAGCTACAATTTTCTAAACAAGAGAGGGTCATAAAGGACCATGCCACCAAAGATACTCCAGCACACCTCAAGGACAAGGCACCAACTTCGAATGCTATGCAAGGATTCAACTTCAAGAGAACAAGGCTTGTTTAACCTCCCAACCTTTAGGCATCATTACATGCCTTTCCAAGGGTTGGAAGACATGCTAGCCTCCCCCAAGCCCATGGGAGAGAGAGCTAGCTTCCACAACTTTGAGCACAAGATT
This sequence comes from Taxus wallichiana var. yunnanensis, assembly GCA_018340775.1. Lineage (NCBI taxonomy): Eukaryota > Viridiplantae > Streptophyta > Pinopsida > Cupressales > Taxaceae > Taxus > Taxus wallichiana. The sequence goes on along the minus strand of CM031241.1, from coordinate 575,013,978 downwards.
TTTAGGGAGACAAACACCACAATACACTCACAAACAAGACCAAACCATGCATGAAGGAAAAACACAACATTGAGAAATAAAAGAAAAGAGGAGAAACCATATTCATCCTCTAAATTTGGGGAAGAGTAGATGAGATACCCGAAAGTGACATAAGGTGTGATCTAACAAAAGAATGCACACATCAAACTTCCTTCTCCACCTTATTTCTCCGAAGTCAACAAGATCCTCCTTATTACTCCATCCATTCACCAAAATCCTTCTTGGGAGGATTTTCAAACCCCTTGGGTTTCCTCTCCAAGAATGGGAAAGGGGTTCAAACCAAATGAACCCCTTTACCCACCTCAAACCATATGAGGGGAGTAAAGAAACCGACATGGCTTGCCCATCAAGCCATGGGGTTTGAGAGGGAAAATCCCTCTCTCTTCCCCCAAATAACTCAAACATCCATCAAACCATATGATGGATGGAGTAAAACAATGCACAAATATAATCAAGCAACAAACCATACAAGCAACTAAACAAATAAATCAACTATGAGCAAGCTAAGATTTAATAAAGGAACATACCACATAAATGAGCTCAAGAGGTTACCTCTAATAGCTCTCCAAAACAAGATTTTGCAACTTTCTTCCTCAAGCAATCCTCAAGCTCCAAATTTCTCAAGCACCAAGCCAAAACTCCAAGAAAAGAAGAACCAACCAAAAAAGAAGACCCTCACCATTCCCATGGATGGGAATTTGAAGAGGAGAAAGCAAGCATCCTCACAAATGAGGGGGTGACATGTGTCACCCCTCTCCCTCAACAAGGTCAAAGATGCCAAAACAAAAGAGAGAAAGGGTGAAATTATCTTTTTGCCCTCTTCTCCCAAATTCCCTAAAATGTTAGCAAGACAAAATAAGAGCAACTTTTGATAAACACTCAAATCCACATCCCTTACATGGATGTGACCAAACAAGAGGTAAAAAGGGAGGGAAAACTCCCTCAAGCCTTGAAAATAAGCCCCCCTACCCATTAGGTAGGGTCCAAGGGCTCATTTTTGTGTTGGGGGAACTCCCAAGCTATAAAGGGACCCCCAAAAATGCCCAAAATACCCTAATTTCGGGTTTTGCATTTTTGGCACAAGGGTAGAGGGTGTGGGGACCACCCAAGGGTCTCACATGTGACCCTAAACCCTTGTGCTTAAGTGACACATTAAACATAATCAACAATTAAAAGAAAGAGGAGTTATTAACTCCCAAAACAAGTTTACATCATAACCAACTACCCTAACCAAAATTAATAATTCAAAGCACAATACATTACATACATTGGGGTCACTCATAGTGCCCAAAATAATAATCGTCTATCCTAAGGCTTCACACAAAGAACATGGCTAGGACTCAGCCCGTGGGCTGCTTGTGCAAGATTGTGTAGCTAGTCTGAATCCCACGTTCTCCTATGACCTGTCACCTGCACACTCATTGCACACATTAACCGCATCTGTCCAATACAAGAGTAAACTAGCTGCTCACTAAGCGAATAGATTCAAACATGTAAATTAATGATATCACCATCATCAATGTGGAATGCACAATCTCACACAATTCGTCGTATGTTAGGTATTACAATACATATCATGTCATATCACCATGTCATCATGTATCCTCATCAGCAAAACAAATACGTTACAAAATCAAGGTATGTGACTAACTAATTATCCAACATGTATCAATTTGACCTAAATCACATAGAAAAGTGTTAGTGTCCACAATATCAAATAAAAGGTGTCAACCTACTAATCTAGTTAAATTAGCGCTACGCGCTCCAAATCACCATACGTGTTCATGAAAGCAAACCAACATATCCAAAATCCATAATTGATAAAGTGGTAGTAGATTCCATAGAGGATCCAAAATTTTAAATCAGTTGATGCGGCATGGATGTTGGCTTTAATAGAGAGACTATCAATGCAGATGTTGTTTGTTTAGGGTTTCTTAAATTTGATGGGATTAACTAGACCTAAAATTATCCTCTAGACTCTCTATATTTTAAGTTTCTATATAAAACCAACTATAATCCATATGTATCTAATGATAATTCAATGGAGGTATTTATGGGTTTTGTGGATCATTGGCCTTTCTAACTAGTGCATGGTTGGATGCCATGTATAAGTCTTCTATTACATTTTGGAAGTTATACAATTGGTTCTTCGATGTCTTGCATCTCGGATCGTATCAACCTCCCTAATGTGCATTTGTATCCTTTTGTAATCCCCGATCATCTGCAAGTCCCTCTTCCTCATGTGTGGCATGTGTCAAAATCTTGCTCCCTTATGAGAATTCTTTATATTAATGGTTTTCCTATTTCACTCATGCATGTAATGCATAAGGTACTTAATATTTTGCACCTTTTTAGGTGCAACACATAAATGTGGTAACTAACCACACGTAATTTGTCATCAAACCCTAATCATAAGACGTATATAATTACAAAGAATAAGGCTCTAACCTAGATCATAATATAAAGCATAAAAACAATTACAAATGTGTGAAATGACTTGGATACAATTAAATGTTTGGAAATACTAAATCATGAGGGTCGTAGATCTAAATACATTGAAATTATAGAATTTGGATGTACAAATTATGATGAAAATAGGTCCATAAGGAAATATGATTAACATCCAGAGAAATCACACTATAAAACCCCATTGACCATTTTTATGGGATAGTGACCAATGTCATATGAAAAAATGGCAAGCTTGCTTTATTAAAATAGTTATGCATGTGCAAAACTAAATCTGACTCAAAATGTGTTTTGTACACTTTAATGTTTGAAATGATGTCTTTGTTTGTTGATTTCACTCACGAATCACCAAGAAATAAGATTCCTTTATAGAAACCCTAATTTGTACTCAATTCCTTGTAAAACCGAGAAAAATGTGGATGTTAATGAGGGCCTATGTTACCCTCCATTTTTATTTGATCCCTTATTATTCGACAAAACCACAAGCAATAGTTATTGTAAATCAATAATCAAGCATATGTATGCAAGTGTTCCAACCCTTATATTTTATTGCATGTAAAAACTAGTATCATTTAAGATGAATCTCGAAATGCTTGACCCATGCTTTTGGTATGGGGATGCTTTAGAAATATAATAGATTGTGTTTTTCAATATCTTATAGTGTAACTAAAATAATTCAATGTGTGATTGCCTCTTGTGTCTTGTGTATCATATTTAAATGCATTAATGCACCTATGTATTTATAGACTTATTGAATTAAAATTAGGATCACTATTGGCATGCAAAACATTACACAATAGGTTGGAATGGCAACCAAGAGGGGACATAACTTAATTGTTGAATAGTAAAATGTGATAGTAAGCCGATATGGATATAGTTCATGATTCCGTAATCCTTTTATATGTATATAGTAATATAAGACAAAAGATAGAATGTATACCTTCTCTACACATAGGTAGAGAATATGAAAATCCTCTAAATATATGAGAAGGAGATGAAAGGACTGGTAATTCAACAATCATCAAATTTTGTATAAATCTATGTAATCTTATCTCGGAACAAGGTTGATCTTGGATCCTAATAGAAAGTACTTAAATATTGTTACTTTCCCTTTTTTATGCCATTTCTCTATTTAATTATGTTTTACATTATGGGATTCAAGTGGTATGGTTCTCTTTTCTTAAATCTTGTTATATATTCTATTGTGCAAATGAAACATTCCAGTATATTCCATAATCTAATCTAGACTACAACCTATTACAAGTTCTGATGTCGTAATACAGGAACCTCTACTAACAATGGTTCCATTTAGGGACTTGAAAATGCTAAGAGGGTTACTAGGCCAAAGAGATGTAGAGAGATGGATAGAGGGGAAGATTAAAAAAATGTGGAATATGAAGAGACGGTGACAGGAATCCCGACTAAAATAATTTGTTTAGAACATATCTACAAAGATATTCATGAGAAGTTTTTGTGTGAGCTTCAGATTTTTTGACCACTGGTTATCTCAATTAGGATTTTATTTCTTTCAATACAATCCTAAGGAGGAATACGAATGGACAGAGGAAAAAGAGGAAATATTACACAATTTGGATGTTTCGTGGACCCGTGTTGTTGATCATTAGATGAAAACTACTATTGGCAAGTACATTATGAGATTGTTGTTCAAAATTTGATTATGCTAAAGCACGCTTTCTATTTAAACTAAGAGGAAAATGTGTTAGATAATTACCATATTTGGTTAAAATGTTGGCTGTGGAAAAGGCCATGGTGTCGATTCCACGCAGTATGGAGTAGTTGGGTAGACACCGAAGGGATGTAATCCTAGAAGAGGAAGATAAAGGGGAAGGGGCCGAAGCTAAAGAGCAATATGGAAGGTTCTAAGAAGGATTAGAAGGAATATAAGAGAAGAATGGAAAGGTTGTTGAGAAAAATAAGACTTCACAATAGACAAGGAAGTGGAAATAATTTTGGGGGAAAGAAAAAACCAACTACGTGTAGGAGTAAAGTAGGAGTTGTTAAAGGAGGGGAACAAAGCCTCCTCAGAGACGGAAGGAACCGAAGTGATCAATAGGGTCCACAACAAAGCATGAACCCCGATGAGGAAACCAATGAACCAAAAATAGAAGCCAAAGGAGAAACCGAGGAAAAAGAAAAGGAAACAGAGGATAGCCAATTAGAAGTAGTTAGGAGTAGCTTTAGTAAGCAGTGGATGTTGAACCTAGAGAAACCATCATGGAAAACACGGTATTACAAGAATCAAACAAGCATAGAATATGAAGAAAGAATGCAACAAGACCCTCAGAGGCATGTAGAAGATGATAATACCCCTCTTCTAGGATATATATCCTAGAGCCAAATAGAGAGTTTATTAATTGGGATTGCTTGAACAACATAGAACAATTCAAAATTCTATGAGAATTATGAAGAATATTAGAACAAAAATCTAAAACATCATCAATATTAAAATCAAGAGTAGAAGAAATTGGTATAAGAGAAGTCACAAGAGAAGTAGAGTTTTCATTACATAGTCCTTCATTGTGGAGAATTGTGTTGAGAGGAAATTGTGAAAGAAGGGGAGAAGATAGTAACAATAGTTCCATCAACCCAAAATACAAGGCTAATTTCCTAGAGTATGAAGAATCATAAGAAAAAAAAACCTGCCAAGACAAGTCTTTGGAGTGAACAATTCACAACCTAAAACATACTTAATTTCAAGACATAATTTGAGTTTTCAAACTACAAAAAGTCAACTAGGAAACTAGTTGGGGCTAGGAAGCATAATGGTTGATTACTCCAATTAGTTTATAAGCCTACGATTGTATGACGAAACTATCGATGTTAAGCATTCCTTTTGACCCGTGACATGCGATGGGGTACAAAAGGAGTCATTGATGACAATACTAAGAAATGTGAATTAATAGACTCATTACAAGGAAGAGCCATGGAATTCATTTACTCAAGATATTTGAGTGTGAAGAATTTGCAAGACATCTGCAATGCGTTAACTCAAGAATTCAAAAGAAACAAGTTTATTGGGGAGATAATACAGGATCTAAAAGAAATAAAATAGAGACCACAAGAAATTGTCATAGAATATGATCTCAGATTCTCAAATGACATGAATAAAGCAAATTTCAATTTTGATGAGTCAACTAAAATTTCTTTGTTTGTAGAAGGATTATGCAGTAAAATATGGTTTGTAATTGTGCAAACAAAATTTTCAACTAAAACAAAAGCCATTGAAGTGGCTATTAGAGTGGGAAAAAATGAAGATTATGGAAAGCATTAGTAATTATGGTTTCAAAATAGAAGAAAAGCTTGATGCAATGATGCAAATATTGGACGAATTACAGGAAGGAAAGAAGCCTAGACACATAGTTAACATTTTTCCTTTGCTTCAACATTATGTAAGGCACCCTCAAAATGTGGTATGTTCTTTTTGTAAGGCTACGACTCATGAGACAAAAGACTATCAGTTGTTGATGGATCTAAAGGAGGAAATTACTATATAAGTTTTTGCAAGTACAAGCTCTAATGACACCCAAGGCTCCAAATGTTGTGGAAGAGAGGGAAATGATTTCGCAATGGGCTTCAACCTCACCACAAACAAACCTATAATGGATCCTACAACATCCTCAAGCCAATCTGAGTTGGGCACCTCCATCTCCGCTAAACAACATGGGGTGGGCACCTCCTTCACCTCAACAATCACATGGGTAGGATATTCCTTCAGTACAAGAATAGTATGAAGGATAACGAGGATGAAATCAAAATTGGAATGCACCACCAAGACCATATGGAACGTAACAAGGAAGATACCAAAGTGGATACCAACAAAGGAGGATATGACCTAGACCCCAACGTCAAGCGGTGATTTATTACCTTTGGAGAGCCAAACCACATTACACAAAATTGCCCTTCAAATTTTGAATGAGATGTTTACTTGAACCTATTGCATGGTACAAGCGCAACACAATACATAAGGCTTTCCCGTGTTGGAGAAAAAAAGAAAAGAAAAAAAATTTTGTAATGTGAAAGATGGGGTAGGAAAAACCATCAAGTCACTATGCACAAGCTCAAGTAGTGAAGAAGCTCTCTTAGACAAATTCTTAGGAAAAGGATCTTGGTGTTTTTCCTAATGCACAACCATGACAAACTCCCTCAAGACAAGAAACTATAGGAAGACCATCTACCATACCATGAGTGCTCAACTCCTTCAAATATATGTAATTAAGATGTCCAAATATTTCATGTCAAAGCTTACTCTTTGAATCTGCATGAGAAACCAATCTTGTCCCTATAGAAGAAGTGTCATCAAAACCCTCAAAGTGATATAGTCTAGAACTATGATCAATAATACCCTGAGCAACCAAGTGAATGAGGCTCCAACAAAGTTCGTACTTCTGCTCCATGTGGTGTAAAAGTCACTATTTTTCCTTGACCAAAATGACAAATTTGATATACAAAAAGTAAATTTGTAGTGATGTTAGGAACATATAGTGCATCTTGGATACTACCACCATCAAGTTGTATATCACCTTTTCCTTTAACAGAAAGAAAGGAAGAATCTCCAACCTCAATTTTGGAAGTAGAACTCAAACCTAGAGAAACAAAAGACTCCTTAGAAGAAGTCATGTGATGAGAAGCACCAGAATCTATAACCCAACTGTTTGTAAGTGGTGACTGAGATCTCCCAACAACATTAAGTGCTTTGCCATGCTGATTAGAAGGAGGTGGAGTGGAGATAGAATTTTTTTGTTTCTTGACTGCATCCTCTAAGGCTTGCATTCGCTTATAACACCTATGTTCTTCATGATTACTACCCCCACAAAAAGAGCATTTTAAGATGGAGAAGGTGTGGATTTGGTTTTACTGTTTGGTTTTCCCTTGCCCTTAGGATTAGATGCAACTAATGCCTTTTGAGAGGTGGAAGACTCAAGGTGAGACAATTTGGATTCTTCCCTAGTAAGTCTTTCACAAAATGTTTCTAAGTTAGGCATTTTGAATGTGTCACCTAAGGCATCCATGCTAGAGAAAAAGATAGAAGCAAATATTTGGAATGGTCCTCTCAACTTGGATAGAATCAAGTAAACACACTCTTCATCTTTCTTATCTCTTCCACTCCCCTTAAATTGTGTCAACAAATGCTTGAACTTGGTAATATAGTCTATAATTGTTGGAAAATCTTCAAGATTAAGAGAGGTGATCTCAATTTCAAGTTGCATGGCTCTCATATGATCCACCTTACCAAATAAATCCTCCAATTTCTCCCATATTTTAAAAGGAGAGTCACACTTTTCCAAATGAAACAAAAGACTATCACTTACATAAGTTCATATCAAACCCATACACTCATCAAATTTGCATTGGTACTGAAATTTCTTATATTATCTAGTGAACACTGGTTGTTTTGAAGAAGTTAAAGCCCATAATCCTTTCCGCTTAATTATTGTTTCCATTCTTGGTTTCCATGTGTGGTAATTATGTTTTGTTAATGGCTCAACATGATCTAATGAAAAATTAGATAAATATGTCATCCTCAAAAAAATCACCAAAATAAATGCAAGAACCAAGCAATGCAACAAGACCCCCAAACAATGCAACAAGAGCCCCCAAATTTTGGCACTTTATAATGAGTGCATGTTACAATATGGAACTTTATAATTATAGTGTGATTCTCAAAATAAATATTTCCAATGGAAAGAGCATAAAAAAAAAGCACTTTTGCAAAAAACGGCACTCAAAATCGAGTTACCGATCAAAAGTTACAAGATTTTCAATATTATGCTCTACTATTTATTTTAGTTGCCACTAAAATAGAATAAAATGCTCTTGCCTTCACCACACAAATAAAATGAAAGGGGGTTGGATTTAAGCACCTACTAGTAGGAATCACAAGCTTTAAGCCCTCATATGACCAGGGGCTAAGGATTTCAATGAGTCGGTGCATGCCAACCGAGAATGTTGCACCCTCGAAGAAAAACTCGGATCGGATCTTAAAAATTCTAAAGAACCCATAAATAAAATTTTTGGTTCTCTACCTGGCTATCATGGATCCCAAGGCAACCCAGATGTGTTTCCCTACAAACAAAATAAAAACCAAAAAACCAACCGCCTCCGTAAATGGCCGAGTTTACAATTGAACTTAGGGTTTTGCCGCCTTCCGAATCAATAGAAGCCTCCGTTTTACATAAAAACACATGCATCAACAAAAATACGAGCAACTCCGAATATATGAATATACAAATAATTTATTTACAAAATAAAACTTATAGACGGATGTCAATAGCAATCTCCTGCTCTGATACCATAAAAGGAACGATAACCAAATCGTACCAAGCCAAGAACACATATGCTAATCAAACACCACAATCAATAAGATGAAATTAATTTTCCAAAATAACTTTACATAAACATTTGCAAACAAATGAGCAGCAATATCATATATTATTATGGAACTCAATGAAATACAATGAGAATGGGCCTTGCTTATATAGGCAAGGAATAACAATCTAAGAACTATTCAAGGTCGTAGATCAAGCCATAAATCATGGAAATAACTAGTCATCAAAGAACTAGTTAAGTCCATAGATTTAGGAGAGAACTAGACATCAAGGATCTAGTCAATACCATAGATCAAGGAAAGAACTAGTCAATACCATAGATCAAGGAAATAACTATACCTAACAACTAGATAATATCCCCTAATATCTAAATAAATAAAAAGAAATATCCACACACATAAGTGGGTGAGGATAAATACAATAAAGGTAAATAAAGTACCTAGGTGAACATGAGCTAAGGTAAATACCTACTCTCTTGAACAGTAATTATATTATAAATGTAGTTTATATATTCTTCTCTATCAACGCTTTCAACAAGTGGAAGTCTCGAGAGAATCTTTAAAATGGAAAATAACTCAATGTTCATCATTATCAAGAATAATGTAATTCTTCTTAAAGTGAATCTATATATGGTTTTGAAATACCATGGTCTTCCCAATAAGGTAGGATAGTTATAATCTTATACTAAATCGATTACATCAAAATTGACCTTAAATATCATTCCAATTATCTCAACCTCGACATTGTTCAAGGTTCCCACATGCACAAATGAGCTATAGTATTATTATCCATGAGAAATATGTTTTTATTCAACTCTAAGGGTGATCTACCCATCTTATTCTAAAAATCAGTTAGAATATTGAACTTGACATCTATGTCAATATAGATATTTCTTATCTTATGTGCATTAATAAATGCATTAATAAACATATCTGGATCAAATCTCTACTTATATGAGTTCAAGTATATTATTAATATTCAAGCTAGGGGGCTTCTTAATATTTTGTATAATTTGTTCGTTCAACATGGAAAATACTCACTTGTCTTTTGTAAGGCCAAATTTTCATTCAGTTTAGTTACCTCTTACACAAAAAAAATCCTTCTAATGGATCCTCACACATGTTTCTTCTTCCTTATCATTCTAGAATTCACCTTACAAATTTATGATGACTTTAAGATCCTTCTATAAGTTCATTTTATAATATAGTCCACAGGTACCTAGTTATAGTATTTTCTTTAGTTGTGCATGGGATTTCCTTTCTCTATGGGAGTGTTTTCCCTCCACTCCTAGTGGTGACATTCAATTTAGGGCCTTCTATTGTATATTTTGAGATGTGTCTTATGGTTTTGATCATCCTTAGACATTTAGGTTTGTTTAACATTCTTTTGGACTATCTTCTTATATAGTTTCAATAAAATCCTTAGTTTTGTGGTTTTCTCTACAATACCCATATGTTATATTTAAGTAAATCCCTCCGATAATGGTTAGTAATCCAATCTTATAACATGACCTAGGTGGGAATCTTCCTCTACTACATTCTCCTCTTCATTGGTTATTTATTCTTACATACATGTGATAATGTGGGTCAATATCAAGCAACGATGAAATAAAAATACATAAAAAGAGTAATGTTACAAGAGAGAGAGAGAGAGGAGCCAAACATGATAAAAATATAGTATGTATTTCAGAATGTATGAAAAATAAATTTAAAATAGGTATAGAAATAGGAAGCAGAGAAGTATAATCACCACCTCAAAAGGTGGATAAGTGTAACTCGAAGGAACCTAAATAATTTAAACACATGTGTAGTAAATAACATACAATGGAATAAAAAACCCTACACTAACGTTCCCTTAAGTGTTGTTTAGATGGGTAGAATTATTGAGTCCTAGTTTTAAGGATTGGTAAGGTACCGATGTATAAGAACATATCTCATAAAATAGAGAAAATGAGAAAATATGTAGGAAAAACTCCCTCTAAAAGAGAGGAAAAATCATATAGAAAATATCCCTTCATAAATAATCCCCTTGAAGAACATAAAGAATCCCACCAAAAATATAGAGAGAAATAAGATAATCAAACAAGACTAGGAAACCCTCTACAAGACGAGGCCTCATGAACTCTTAATAGATGATGTAGATGAAGGATCTTGTTATTAGAAAATGGCGGTGAAGACTAAATACCAATTATGAATGTCATGTGCTACACTTTGAAATATTGTGGATTTGAGGAACATACAAAATGAAAATGTGGAACATCTTGGAACTGTGACACTATATACCTTTCATTTGATGGATTATCAACCTTATCACCTATATCCTACAATGATTATCAAGCCAATATAATAAAGAAGTCAAATTTTCAAAAGGAAATGGTTCAAGTTTTTTGAGAAACATGAGGAAGTAGACTTGAAGATGGGGAATCTAAAGGAGATTCATTAATTTATTATGTGTGACTAGGATATAAGTGATGAAATTCAAGATGAGTGTTACCTGCCTATGAAACATGACTAGGAGATGATGTATACAAGTCTTCATGCTACTCTCATTTTCTCGCATTAAAATTTGAATCCTCATCATCAATATTATCATTATTTGTATTAGAATAAGAAACAACATGATTCTACCTATGTGAATCCCAATACTTAAAACTATCATCAATGGTCGGGAGCATAATGTTAGTAGAAGTGAATTTTAATATTCAAACTTGAATATTCCTTATCATATGTAGATGAATCATCATCACGATAAAATTGTGATAAGATACAAACCTAATATTGGTGATCTTTTCTTACCATAGTAAAACCACTTTGTGTGAATCGCTAATAACCACAAAATTTAGAGAGAACTCAACCCACTTTCTGAATTGTAGTGAGTGACATGATAATCGATATAGATTAATTGAGAATGAGGGTACAAAAATAACATCCTAAAATGTCCCATCACCTATGTCAATAGACCCTCTCTCCTCTCCCAGATATTATTGTCACTTGAGATTTCACCCTTTACGAATCTAAGTTTAGCACCTCAATGAAAAATAGAGTGACCTTCAAAGTGTGGGAAAATTGTTCCTTTTAAGGTCAATCTTCAGGGTGACAAGGTGATTCCTTCTATTATAGTCTACAGCAATTAATCTAACCAGTACTTGGATCTACTAATAACTAGTTCTAATCTAAGATTTCTATAGAACCGAAACTAGAAAGATGAAACATGGAAAGAAAGATAAGGAGATACACCAAAATAAAATAGGGTTTTGATCTATCTTGAATAGAAACATAGATAACTCAACATATGAAGCTTTAAATAATGTGCACAAGAAATTTGAATGAGATGAACAAAATAAGACTGAAATCTTGTAAGAGGAATGAGTTATCCATGTTAAATAACTATGCATTCAAAGTAAAGAGATAAAAATTACACAAAATATCAAGAGATTAACATTAATGGTCCCATAAGGCCAAAGTCACGTGAAAAATTCAAAAATGCATTAAAAGGTTTATGATCCTTAGTTTTATTTCTCAAAAGGGAAGATCTCCTAAAACTAACAAAACACCCTTAATTCATGCCCATATAATCATTTATATAAAATATAGGAAATAAAGAGAAGAAACTATAAAATGGCCAACAATGAAGAAACCACCTACTTCCCCAACTACCAAAGGACTAATTATCAATCAATGTGTGATCCAAGTTTGGGTGTAAGAGATTTCTTAAATCACATGCAATCAAATAGTATAAGAATGGAGGTTGCATGAGACATTGTTTAATCTTGGTTGGTGGGATTGTTGAAATATTTATAATTGATTTAGGCATAACTTTCTCCTTGTTTGATAATTTTTTCAATGATCCTCGAGTATACACTTATCTCCCATGGATTTTTCTCACTATTTGGTGGATTTACACTGATCCATAGCTTAGATCCGACCTCTACCCTTCCATATATTTTATATCCTTCACCAATGGCTTGTTTGATGCATGGATTTCACTTTTTCGCAACATTCTATATAATTTCCCTTTTTATGGGTTAGGATCCTTTCAAGTATGTTTACTCATTTGATTCATGGCTCGCTTGCTTTTCTTACCATGTGCTCTTTTCTTTTCCTTTGCTCTATAACCTTCACTTTTTCACGGTTCGTATTTTTATCCTTCTCCTATGGTGCATATTTTATGCAATCATTTTCCCTTTCAATTCATGTCTTCCTCCCTTCCATGGGTTTTACTCTCTACGTGGTTTAAAACTTCCCCACAGTTTGGCTTTTCCCCACGGCTTTTACACTTGTTTTGCGATGTCCTTTTCCCCCACGAATTTTACATTTTTTCTATGGATTTTTTATACTTATATGCTACCATCTTTCCACAAATTTACATTTTGGTCCACAAATTTTCATGTTTCCACAATACTCTACATTCCACCATTAGCCTAAGTCTAAAATTTGAAAAAGTTTTCTAAATAAGAACAAGTTCTTATTCGAAAACATTTTGGAAACCTCTATGGGACATCTTCTGCTAGATGAGTTGATCGGGTTACCTTGAGTATCCATTGGGCATGGAGTTGACATATAATTTAAAGATTGATCTTGAAAGCTTAAAAATCCACCTTGAACTTCTCTAATATTTCCAAGGTTGATACTAAAAATGAAGGAGATTCCCTCTTCAATCCATGGTTTTTCTTATAATTTTCCATGGTATATTTCTTTCCCATGGCTTTCCTCAAATATTTTTACGTCCTTCCTAACCGGTGGGAATTGAAAATAGTGCCAACAAATTATGCAACAAAACACTTATTCAAGGAAGATCATTACAACAAGAATGAGGGAGATCATCTCAATCAAGGACAAAATAAGGGACCCCAACAAGAAAATAAAAACAAAACCCAAAAGCATGAGAGTAACTAAAACTACTATGTACAACAATAACCATGACTTTCTCAAGAACAAAGTTTAAGATAAATCCTATTGAATGGGATTTAGAGTGTCTCCCCATCGAGTTTTCATAGCTGAAATGAATTATCTTTCTTACAAGTTGTGATGATGTCTAGCCCCACTCTATAGTGCATAAAATTTGTATTTCCTCCTTGGTTTGGCTCTATCTACATCCCACTTTAACATAAAGTCCCCTTCTCTAAAGGTTTGTTATCTAGATTTCATGTCAACCGATTTCTTGGTTATCCTTTGACACTCTTCCAATTTGGTCATGGCTAACCACCTTAACTCTTCTAACTCAATGACCTCTATCATCCTAAATGATCTCACATCTTTTCCTTCTAACTCCAATTGATGGGCTAGTTCTAATGAAGGTAAATCAAGAGATAATGGAAGTCTATCCTCTCTACCATATACAAGAAAAAAAGGAGAGTTACATATTTCTCTCTTGGGTGTGATTTTGTTATCCCAAAGAGCATTCTTTATATTTGTAGGCCACTACCTCTCGATTCATATCAATTATAATTTTCATTATCTTGATTACGTTTTTATGTGTTGAATCAACAAGGCCATTACCTTGAGGGTAATAGTTGGAGGAAGTTTTTATATAGACATCATATTTGAGAGCCCAATTATAGATCTTAAAGCCCATGAAATCCTTGGAATTATCAAAAATTATAGTTTTAGGGACTCCAAACCTTATTATAATACCTTCCAATAAATCTATAATAACCGACTTAGTTGCCCTTGATTGCTATCACTTTTTTCCACCTAGTGAAGTAATCAGTTACTATTAGGACCCAATTGTAACTAACACTAGATGTGGGATTCACCATTCCAATGAAGTAAAGGCCCCGTTGAGATAATGGACAATATGTTTGAATTGGATGGAGTGGAAGAACTTCTAACCTCTTCTTACCAATGAAAAAAGCACACTCTTTACATTTCTTGACCCATCTATGTGAATTTGTTAACAATGTGGGCCAAAAGTAACCAACCCTAATAATCATCATAGTTATCAATCTTGGGGATTAGTTACCACAAGAGAAACCATCAAGGAATTCAACAATAATTTTGGCCATTTTTTCCTTTTCAACACACCTCAGTAGAACTCCATCTAGGTTCTTTTTAAGCATGACTCCATTCACCAAAGTGCATAAAGAATATATTGTATCCTAAAGCTCCTTCTTTTGGTTTTGTATAAGCAAAAATATACTCGTTGGTGGATAAGAACCTTACCATTTTATTTTTCTAATTGCTTCCATACGGTCTATCTACTCCTAGTTATTATTCTCCGGATCCTCAATATGTAAAAATCTTCTAGACCATTACTAACATCCATAGAAAGTTGTCCACACAACCCTTTAATCGACCAAATTTTAAACTTTGATAGTTACATCATTCCATATTTTTCTACCCGTCTGCCTCTTTTCTCACTAATTTCAGATCCCATGAGTAAATCTCGAACACTAGGATGAGATACCATTGATTTTATATGGTTGTTAGCGAGCATATGCTTGAAGTTTTTGTGTCTCGTGATATAAAGTATTTTATTTTCCATGTGACTATATATCAATTGATAATCCTTCAAAAAATTATAAATAAAGTGATTGGTTACTTTGAACCTTCATGATTTTGTTAAGTCAAGATAATAACAATATTATTTTTGTCCCATATGCATAAAAGCTGAGGTTTTCCTCATAATTTGGGTTAATAATGGTAGGGCATGAGCAATGTCTTCCTTATTATTTTTTAAGTTATCTTTACTTTCCTTAGTCCATATAAAGGTAACATCCTTCTTGAGAATTAGAGTGATGTTTTTAAACAAACCTACAAAGTTAGGAATGGATTTCCTCACAAAATAAATCTTTCCAAGGAAATATTACATTTTTTTCTTATGTGTAATAATATAGAGAGTAAGGATGAATGAGATCCTCTTAGTATCAATGGATATACCCTCTTTTGATACCACATGACCTAAAATATTGACTTGCAATATAAAAATATGCACTTCTTTGGGTTGAGTGAGACTCCAAACTCTCTACACCTTTGGAATACTTGTTTTAGGTGTTGCATATGATTTTATCCTTGTTTTTAGAACATTATAATGTCATCAAGATAGATAAGGATAATTTTTTTGATGAAACCTTTGAAATCTATGTTCATGGCCCTTTGAAAATTGGCTCCAACATTGGTTAAACCAAATGGAATCTTTCCATAAGAAAATTTCCCCTATTTGGCCATGAAATGTATCTTGTATTGGTCTTCTTCCTTGACCCAAATTTGATTATATATGGAAAATCTATCCAAAAGAGAGAACCTCTCAGCCCCTTATATTGTTTGTAAGATTTTATCCATTTAGGTAAAAGGATAGTGATCTTTGAGGGAGGCTCTATTCAGGTCCCTAAATTCAACATAGATCCTAATTTCACCATTTTTCTTCCTAACAATGCCTAATTTTTCCACCCAAGATGATTAATTGATCGGAAAAATGATTTTATATTTTATGAGTTTAGATTGTTCTTTATTCACTATGGGCTCAATTTTAGGATGTACATGTCTTTGCTTTTGCTTAATGGGCTTGCATTGGGATTTAAATCTATGGTATGTTGAAAAATGTCACGATTAAAGCCTTTTAGTTCCTCATAACTCTATGAAAATAGATCGTTATAACTTTGACATGAGGAGATAAAAGCTTGTAACTCTCTTACACTACAAACCTTTCCTAACATAAACTCTTTATCTTGTGCAATGTTGACCTTCTCGATAGTCTCCTTATTTTTAAATCATGTTTTTATTTTCCCCTTCAAACTCATCGTCGGGAGTGAATATGTCTTCAAGTGTGATCAGTCCTCTAGGAAAATTGTTTGCCTTCAATCTGGGTAATATGATCAACATAACATATTGACTATAATTTTGATGATAGTCATACCTCATTTTGGATGAATTGGACTATTTTCTCATCATTGTCAAATACTTGCTATCTTAACTCATTATTAGGGTTGGATTTTATAAACACCATCTTAACATGTTTTCCATTTCCTTGAATGAGATCATTAAGTGGAGGAAACTATGGTCCTAAATATTCCTTCCGATCAACTTCACCATTTTGTCTTTTTGGCACCAACTACGGGTTGTTAGCATTAAAATTTCTCATTAGACCCCAAAATATATACATATAACCCTACTTATTCTTGGTATCATACTTCCCCCTTACATGATAGAAAACTAACTCAACATCCCCAAACACTGTTAAAAATTATTTATCTATGTTTATCCAATAATAGTCCATAAATCAAAGCCTCATACTTTTCCACATTGTTGGAACATCCAAACTACAATCTATGGGATAAAAAGGATTTCTTACTATTTGGAGAAACCAAAAGCACACGTGCCCCAACCCTATTACTACTTCTTGATCCATCAAAAATATTTTCCATAAGCCACATCGATCATCATTTTCCTTCTATGACATAAGAACAAAAGAATCCTTCTCTTGGATACAATAAGTACCCATACCAGTTCTCTTAGTTGTATCATATGGATCAAACTCACAATATTCTTTAGTGCATTCATCTAATAAAAGATTAGGCAATAAATGAGGTAGATGGTCATCTTGTATTGGCATTAAATCACTTTCTTATACCTCTTCAAATATGTAATTATAGTTGATATGGGTGGGGGAATAGGGATAAATATGATAGGATGAAATGGGATTACCTTTGATAGTAAACCTTGTTCATATTCTAGCCCTCAAGATCATGTGATACCAATCATATGACACGTACACACCCACTTTTATTGTGAAGTATCTTGATGAAAATAGGGAAAATAAAATATGTAAGTCAATAACTGACATGTCTTGGGTAATGATCAAAATAAGATAAACATGGAGGGTCGGGTGAAGATCTTTAATGAATCCTAGTGTTTTAACTTTAGTGTCATCTAGTTCTAAAATTATCTTAGAAATTGGACTATATTCAATGCCTAAAATATTTACTATTTTCTTGGGAATTATAGAAGTAATGACACTTGATTCTATCATGTAGTTATGTACTAAATACAATCCAATAATCAAAGACACATAAAAATGTGGTGGTTTATTGATTTTATTTACTTGTTCATTCTTGGGATAGCATAAGCTAACGGAAGAGTTTGGATGTTGCATGGCTTGTTCAGAATTGATGGCATCAAATTATTTAAGGATTTTTGTAAGAGATATCACTAAGATGGGATAGAAAATGCATCCCACATGGTCACATTCAATTTTTCTTCTTCATTTGTTCTACAATGTTCAAAGGGATACATATAATTTTTGCATCATATGTGTTGAGGATTCCTTTATTGCTTTCTCCATTGCTGGAAAGGTGCCCTTGATTGAAAATTAACTAATTCTTAGGGAAAAAAATTGCTATAAAAATATGATTTCCTATCTTTGCATGGATATTCCATAGAATCTTGCTCCTTGGGAAGAGGATTGTCTTCCACTAGTGAGGATGTATAAGTAGTCTCTAACTACCTCTTCTTTGAATTATGTTATAAAAACATAGAATGGTCTACTTGAGTTATCAATAGTTTGGTTGATTACATAAAACTCATTAGGGATACAAAACATGAGGTTAGCTTCATGAGAAGCTTCTTATTCCCTTTCTACATAAAGATTTGGATCCTCCATCTTTGGTTCTTGTTGACCGAATGAATTTTTCACCATGAGGTCTTGGGATTGTGAACCATTTGCAACAATATTTTGGTTGTGAGGTTGGTTGCATAGAATACACCACTCATCTTCCTCAACCACATTATTTTTACTTTGGAACAAGGGCTTTACTTGTGTTGCCAACAATAAATTGTTGTATAGGATAAACTACTTAAATGGGTAGATAATGATTGTGACCTTGAAATATAGTTAGTTGGTAGTTATAACCATATCTTTGGCTAGGATATTGAGTTCTCTGCTATTGATGCCCTTGATTAAAAATTTTATTTGGAGGATGCCCTTGATCAAAACTTGGGTAAGTTTTAGAAGCTTTGGCTTGTTTTCTCTATGCGGTAAACTATCTCGTTGGAAAAATTCTTCACCAAATATCTACAATCAGCATTATCATCTTTCCCATTGGGAGAATCAAATATATAAGTGAATGATAATTAGTTTGACTCAAAATAGGAGAAAGAGAAGGCTAAAATATTGGGATAAATATTGAAAAATAGGTTCAATGAGTCTAGGGTCTATTTTACCAAACTTGAATTAGACAATTATCATCCCTAATGGTTATTACATATGAATCAAGTAACACTACAACTCCCATAGATCAAATCATTACTACAATGTCACAATTAAGAGCCCCTAAAAATTTAAAAAATGCACTTTGAGGAGTTGTCTTTGGGAGAATTGGAATCATATCCCAAGTCTTCGAAATATGAATTTGAATTCCATCATTAGTTGAGTAGGATATATTTTCATAGTTGTTAATTTCGCCAATAAAGAGATGTTGCCCGATTTTTCTCTAAATTACCAAGTAATGTTCTTCTCCATGCTAGTCTCATAAGTGAATTGAGGTAAGAGACAAGATCATGTACTAGTGTAGTGTCATTTCTTTGAGGGATGAGGATAAATGTATTACTACTACATCATCTTTAGTTATAAAATGGACTAAACACACATTATCAATATCCTGGATGTGTTATGTAGGGGTGGTTGAATTTTCACCAATGAAAAATCTAATGTTATTTAAGGTAGAAACATGTATATCATTATGAACTGCCAAAGCCAAGGGACTACATCCTCTGAAGGTTACAAAAGGTAAGTTTCTTTGGTGAGACATGAAGGGTATAAGCCTTAAATTTCGAAGGGAAAGGAGAATGATCTTCCAACAAGAGGAGTGGAAAACTTATTTTTTGAGGGGATGGATATTTCGAGAATATTTTCCCCTTATCCTTCTTAGTGAGAGATACGGGTGTTAAACATGATTTCCACTAGTGAACATTTCCTTGTTTTTATTCTTCTCAAAAATATGGACACTAGAATGCTTGAAACTAGTACATTTGGATTTGGGAGTCGGATGGTCCCACTAGACATGCCAAAAATTGTTAGCACTTGAGATTGCATCATTTAAGGTCAATCTCCAAATGAGATGCTAGCTTTTTTATTCTTGTTTACTCGTAACTAATCTAACTAGACTTTCGGGATCTACTACTAACTTGTTCTAATCTAATATTTCCAAGGAAATAGGGTTCAAAAAATGAAATAATGAATGAAATATAAGGTGATGCACTAAACTAAAATAGGGTTTTCATCTATCTTAAAGAGACAGAAATATCTCAACGTATGAAGTTTCAAAGAATGCGCACAAGAACTTTGAATGAGATGATAAAAATAAGATTGAAACCTTGTAAGATGACAAAGATATTAACATTGAACAACTATGCATTCAAAGGAAAGAGATCACACTTGCAAACAATATCAAGAGCTTAACATTCGCAATCCCACATGGCCAAAGACGCGTAAAACTTCATAAAATACCTTTTAGAGTCTCGTGAGCCTTAGTTTTAGTGCTTAATAGGGTAGAGCTTCTAAAATTAGTAGAAAGATCCTTAACTCATTCCCATACAATCGTTTATATAGAATATAGGGATTAAAAGAAAGAAGAGACCAGAGGATGACCAATAATGAAGAAAGCGCCTACTTCCCCAACTATCAAAGGACCAATCGGCATTGATGTGCATAAAAAGTATGGGCGTTAGATATTTCTTGGATCACATGAAATAGAGAGTCTCGAGAATGGGGGATGCATAGGACATGGTTTAATGTTGGTTTATGGGATTTTTAAATATTTATAATTTATTTGGGTGTGACTTTCTCCTTGTTTGGTAAATTTTTAATGATCTACGATTATAGTCTTATATGGGTTTTCCTCTTTGTTTATCATATTTACTAACATCCCTTCCACACCATTCTCCTTTCCACGGGTTTTACTCTCTTCTGATTAAAACTTCTCCACAATTTGACTTTTCCCCATAGCTTTTACACTTGTTCCATGTTTTTTTCCCATGGGATTTACATTTGTTCCGCGAATTTTGTATAATTTTCTTCCTCTAGAGTTTTTGGGTTTAAATTTTTGGTATGCAAGATTTAAACTTTGATCTACAATTTTTCCATGATACCCTAAATTACCGCCACTAGCCTAAGTCTAGAATTTGAAACAAGTTTTTAAATAAGCATGATTGCTTATTTGACAATAGATACCTTAGCAAAAGTGTGATCACCAATCAAAATAGATGACATATAAAAATACTCTAAGGAAGTGAAGGAAACTTAGTGATGAATCCATGTGGTGTGAAGCACCTGATTCAAGAACCCATGTGGTAGTGAGATGCAACTAATAAAAGGGCCTTACCTTTCCTTTTCCCTTACAACTATCTTTTTCCTTAGAATATTCCTGAGTTGATGAATTTTTTTATGGATTCAAGGACATTTATGTTATTATTTTCAATAATTTTTTTAAGTGATCAATCTATTTATTCATAAATTTATGTTCATTATGTCCATTTCTCTTACAATAGGAACCTTTGACCTTCTCTTTCTTTAGAAGAGGAGGTCTCGATTGTGTGTGTTTCGATCCTTTTTTCTCATTATTCTTTTTTATTTGTTTCTTATCCTTGTTATTTGAAACCTTCAATTTTTCATGTTCATAAATTAGGACATGTGACTTTTAGGAATTTAATGTACCCATTTGAATAAGGTTATCTTTTTCCCTAGTCAAGGAGGTAGAAAAATCATCTAAGGAAGACATTTTCCATGTGGCTCCAAGGGCACTCCTAGTGGCATGGAAGGTAGAAACAAAAACTGAATAGTCATGACCCAACTTAGCAAGAATAGAAAGAATCAATTTCTCATCCTTTTTTCTATCCCACATTGTTTCAACTACAATATAAGTGATTTCAATTCAGTCAAGAATTCTTGTGTTATATCAAAGCTTCTTTGACTCAAACTATTAAGTGTATTATTTAATTCATGACCCCTCATTACATCATGCTTTGAGAAAGAGTTATTCCAATGTATTTTAGATTTCATTAGGTGTGTTAATAGATTATATGTGAAATATAAAATCAAGAGAAACAAACAAAATTAATAAACCATGGGTATGATCACATCAATTAAACCACTTAAATTTATCTTCATGTGATGTTGGTTTATTTTCAATACCCATTGTGATATGATGTAAACCATTACTCGTCAAGAGGATTTACACTTTTATTTTCTACTTGTGATAGTTAAATTATATGAGAATCAAAACCAAAATTTGATCCATAATGCAAAAAAATAGGTTTTATAAATGAAAGTGTAAAAGATAACTAAATACAACCCCAAAAACGATCAAGAATAACCCCCCAAAGTTGTAACTTTATAATTTAGGGCATACATAAAATTTTCAAGGCCTAACAATGTATCATATAGGTTGAACAAAAAAATTAGCACCAATGTTCAAAAATGACACACTTTCAAAAAATGACACCTCAAAAAGAGCTTCTAGCGAGAAACTTATGGCTCTTACAAGTCTCTTCTACTTCTAAATTTTAAAACTTGTTTATATTCCATGAAAAATAATTTGCATCCTTTGAGATTATGAATTTTCAAAACTTTCTTATGCACCTTTAAATTGTTTGACCTCTCTTGAGCTAATCTCCTTTGGGTTAGGCATGATCGGGGACTAAAATCCATGTGACCAAGGGCTAGGGATTGAAAAACTGGAAGGGTAAATTTCCCTCACATGTGTAGGTGTCAATAACCCAATCTATGTAAATTACAGCCACCCATTGGCATGGCCTACAATAGGAACAATGGGTATGGCCATTCAAAACAAGCATAACCACCAACAATGCAAGTATGACCTTCGTATCATGCAAATAAACACACCGAAAATTTAAGTACAATCATCACTACACATAGGTACAACAACAGGTGAAAAAACCTATAAAAGATTTCAAAAAACCTCTAAATATGGTTTCTCTCAAACTTTACCATTGTACAAAATACCTCCAAATAACGCAAAGATGACCACATTTTTTTAAATCCATATATAGCGTATTTCACATCATACTCGATTATTGTTGATCCTTGGGTTTTGGCACGATATGGACTCAATGACATAGTCTCTTTTTCATAAAATTAATGTAATAAAGATTTTCCTGCAAAACCACCTATTTCCTCCATTCTTTATAATTCTCCATATCAACCAAATATGTACGAGAAGAACATACTAAGAGATCAAAGGATTTGTAATAACAAGCTCAAAAAACTTAAAATTTTAACAAAATAAACAAAACAAAACAATGGTGTTTGATTACCAGGATGAGATTTGATACCATGTGAGAATATGGGAAAATATTGAGCATTGAGAAAATATGGACACACAAAAATAATAATGTTGTAAGAGAAAGGAACCAAACATGATCCAAAAAAATAGTTGGTATTTCGAGAATGTATAAAAATAACTTTACAAGAGGTACACAAATAGGAAATCGATAATTTTAATTGCCACCTACAAAGGAGGAGAATTATAACTCATATCTATCTCGATGAAACCTAAGTGAACTAAATACATGTGTAGGAAAAACCATACAATGGAATTAAAAACCTACACTAAGAATACCCTTGGTGTTGTTTTGGGTCTTTATAGTTTATTGCCACATTCCTTTCTCTCTTTCTCTTATTTTTGTAATGACATAATAGTTCTCTATATCATGTATACTAGTGTCACATACCTTACAACATAGAAACACCTTGGTTTCTTAACTCTCTAGAGCATGGGGAAATTCTTCACATCATGATCCTAGTGATATATCTCATAACCCCTAGTCATGACCCTTACACTACTTCTCAAAACATTGTTTTGAGTATGGTCTTCAATAATGCAATATATGCACCATAATATTCTTTCCTCGAGTGTTGTAGTTTCCATTAACATATGCAACTGATTGGCCATGTTTGATATTTATACCTCAAAAAAGGTGATTCTACCAAAGGTGTTTATTTTTTCGACTCCTTTATATCTTAATATATCTTCTAAAACATCTAGAGGTTACTTGAAGATATACATTGATAAATCTCATCAAAAGGGTACAATCAATACTCCTATAAACCACTTCACATGTTTAAGTAGGTTGAGCTCATAAGATAATTTAGAAACTAAAGTTTTGAAATACACATCATATGCCATGCACACTCTCGAGACAAGATCTATTTAATATCTTTCAATTGCCCATTAATTTATTTCTTAAATTATAGAATATAAAATTCTACTAGGAATTTATTTTTTAAAGTATCATAATCCAAAAAGTTTGATTCAAGTCAAACTTTCTATGCTAAGTGTGTTTTTGATCCAAGAGTATGGTTACAAATTGACTATCCCTTTTACCAGGGGTAGTCACTCCTTTTCTCTCAAATAATCTCACATCGGTGGAAATGGTTGGTTGCATTCTCCATTCTTTGATACACCGGAAATCTCATAGACTGATTATAAAAATAGTGTTGATCTACCGCCACTATTTTCATCGTTGGTGGTTTCATGGAACTTGGAATCCATGTTATTAATAGGATAGGGTATCCTTCTAAAGATCCTATTGTAGGAAGATCAATGAGGAAATGTTAGCAACCAAAGGTACATTGGTGGTATTCACTAAACTTCCCATTCCTACTAGTGTTGTAGAATTAATAATAGATGTTCCTATGTTCAAAAATGGATATGGAACTAATGTTATAGTACAAAACATTGGCCTACATTTTGAGTAATTTCCTTAGCTCTTATTGGCCATGTTCGAATTCTCTATCAAACTCTTCTTGTGCCTCGATTTACAATGGTGTGATAATGAGTGTTGGGTGGTACTGGGAGCAACATGTTTCCTCTCAATCTCCTTTTTGTTTGATTTCTAGGGGTTCCATAATTCCTTTGCTAAATTAGGCTCCCGGTGTGGGGAGAAATTTCATGTCTTCCTCTTTTTGTAGGGTTCTCATGATATCATCCTCTCTTACTTATTATTTTCACAAAACACTTGTAATATCCAAATTTACTTCACATGCATCATTATACTTCCTCCTCCAGAGTTCCATTTCACCAATTTCTTCCTCCATCTTTCTTCATGTGCACTCCTTCCACTCACCTTCCTCTTACCATGCATTAAATGGTTTGATTTCTCATAGGCATAACTTCCATCCCCCATTTAGCATTTTTATCCTCCATGGGATGAATCAAATATATACTCCTCTTGCTTCACATAGAACAAATACTCTACTTCTTCAAGGAAGGATTACGTCAAAACGAATAATTCTATAAATAATATTAAGAGAGAAAATACCACCCAAAATATATTATGTGCATCCATGCATCTTTGGTTTGCTTTAATAGCTCATTTTTTCTAGGGTCCATGAATACTTCCATCCCAAGTTATGTATCATTATCCAAACACATAAACTCATTAGTATTTCACATAAGAATATTAAATGAATAATGTCATATAACATATCATATATCCATTTATTTAGGTCTCTTGCACCTCTGTTAGTGTTGTTTATAAAAACTCAAGTTATTACTCTTCAAACCCTTTCTCCACATGTTCAAAGAGATTTCCTAAGACATATCCCATAAAACACATCACCTCATTCCGCAAGTCCCAACAATGGAACAAAATGTTGGGTTTTAGTCCCTAACCCAAGGGTGCACACCTAAAGATAAACCATTAAGTTGCATTCCTTACACATATTAGCACATCACTTGGGTTTCAAAACAAGCTCCCACCCAAAGTGTGTAAGGGTTCCAAATTCGTATGAGTTTGGGTGTGAGGTTTGTAAGAGACGGGGTGGTGCATGCATAACATTAATCTAACATTAATCTTACGGGGTGGGTTTTATTTTTATGCTAACATTAATCTTACATATTTATTGTTGTCCCTAAAACCTTATACATGTTCTAAAAGGAATTCAAATCTCTATAGTCTGAATGACTCTAGAAAAATTAGAGACTCATGTCTCTCTCTCAAGATGAACTTACTCTCTCTCAACACATTAATTTTTTAGGGGTGATTTTCTTCAAGCCTTCTGGTGTGATTTTAACCAAATTAATGTTGATGCAAGCATGCATAGAGATGTTTATACTCTAAAATTGTGGGGTCAACATCCTCTATAGGATTGACACTTTTATTCTTTTGAATTGGTATTAATTTGTTGAGTAAGAAATTCAAAATTGAATCAAATTTTGCTTTATTGATTTTATTACCAAGCTACAACATTTCCAGGAAGTTGTTTAATTTGAATTGAGCCCATTTAAAGTAATAGATATTATCATATCATCATCAATTTTTCCACCTATCTAGTGTTATATTCTTTTTTTATGTTTTTGATCACATAGATGTAATCATAGGCATATTCTTCATCATAAAGTTTAGTATTTAACAACACTTTTTTGTTTGTCTCATAATTCTTTGTGTACTTTCCAATCTTTCCAAGCTTCAATCTTAATGGATTTTATGTGAATAATGAATTGTCTCAAGAAAAACTATTTTAATAGTGCAAGGGCTCTCTTATCTCATTTTTAAAACTCAACTAATTTTATGACATCAAGGGGGTTGTGGGTTAGTTATAAACCAAGTCCCCGAGATCATTGAAAATAAGTGTGTTTTTCATGTGCATACTTCCTTCTCTATAGTTTTTAGGTGTAATTTTACCTACTTCTAAGATGAGGCTTGTTATTGAATCCATGTTGATATAAAAAGAAAAGAAACCACAAAGAAATAGGAATTACCATTAGGGTTTTCTCTTTACCCTCGAATAGATTCTTGATAGAATGTTTATTTCTCCAAAGACCTCCTTATTACTCCAAAAATAAGTAAATACAATTTTTAGACATAGTGACCTCCCGGTTTTGGTCTTAAGACCTATAGGGGGCTAAGACCTTTGTACACTCTCTTGATTGATTCATGTACTCATGCATTTAGAAAATAATTTCTAAAACTAAGACATAGCTCAAGCTTACATGTTAACTACATGATTATTCTACATGCAAAAAGGATTTGGTCAAGTTTTGAATTCAACCAAATCACCCAACCAAATCAACCATTCAACCAACCAAATCACTCAGAACTTTTAGAATATAGTCTCACAAAATTCTACAATATTCTTTGCTTTTACTTGTGACCAAATAATTCAAATACAATATAACCCAATAATAGAAATATGAAGCAACAATAGATATAAGCCAAAATTAGTGTTTTACCATAAAGGAACTCTTTAGACCCACTTTAACTTTTCAATACTAGGAATATGGAACTTCAATTAGTGGCTTTAGCTATTTATTACTAGTGTTCCAATAAACGGTGCTCAAGATTCAAGATCTTGTACTCAAGTTTTATTTGTTGTTTTAATTTTCAAAATCAAATTTTCATTTTTTTAACTTTTGATGATTTTGGCTTCCAATACCCCTCCAAAGAAATATCTTTATCAAAAAGTGGTACACTTTAGTCATAAATTATAATTTCGGGAAAAATATAATGCCTCATTTAGTGCCCTAATGCTACATACATACTTTAATGCAACTTTTAGTGATCGAATGGTGAATGGAACTCAAAGCATGTATATTTAACAATAAATGTCACTTTTATCACCCAAAAAAGGAAAAATGGAATTTCAATCAAAAATAGGTTCTATGATATTTCCAACAAAAAAATCAATCTCGTGATTTTCATGCCATTATGGAAAGTTGTGCTTCTTTTGTAATATCGATGCTTTAGAAAATCATCAAAAACAAAAACAAAAAGTCCTCGTAAAAAAACTTCAAATTGATTCTTCTTCATGATTAATGATCTTCCATGATCACAACCCTTTCTCCAACGATGAATTGCAATCATCATGCTACGATACCATTATTAGATATTTTACAATATCAATATGATACATAAATCGTATGAGTACCATATATTTTTATTAATTTCAAGATTGGACTACATGATTACATAATCTTTCCAATGGGAAGTTACTAAGCTCATTTCCATAGGGCTCGATGATAGCAAAGCAATGATAACAACCTTCGCTAATGCAACAATATATAGATATGAGTGCAATTTCAACAAACTAGCCAATATGCTCAATATTTAAGAAGCTTCAAATGAAACCAAACATCAAATTTTCTTCTTAACCTTTCACGGAGGCTTTGATCATCTCCAACCCGCTCAATATCATCAAACAAACATGCTTAAAATATTCACAAAGTTTCAAAGTGTCATTTCACCTTTATCACGTTTTAGCCTCTCTTTAAGAGCTCTTGTAGCCCTAAAATCATGCAAGTCTTATAGCCCATAATGATTCACAAAGTTTTAAAACTAACTAAGAACATTTATATATACACACATTAGGCTCTTACATCTTATATCAATAATTCAAACTCGAGAGTAAATACAACCCCTAAAAACTACAATTTTTGTTCCCAATTAGGTCTCTCTTCCAACTAGGTCTATCTGCATGCAAATCCTCTTGTTGAAAAAAAATTACATCATTTCTCAAGAAACTAAACACCATTTCAAGTACCCTTTACTCCATTCTTGTTCCCCACTCGGTTTCATGAGCTAACTCCACTCTTAAACCCCCGTAACTCACTATCCCTAAGGCAATGTAGGTCACTTAGGCTTATAATAGGTCAAAAAACTGAGTTGTCAATGTTTTTGGGCTTTCACTGGGTTTTTCCCTTTCCTAATACTTCTAATCCTCTCTAAAGTTTGCTAATATTAGACCACCGATCTCGATCCTTCACCTTACTATCCAACACAATTTTGTTATTCATTTCACTTTGCTCCCTTCTTTGTATAATGCCCAATACAGTCCTAAGATTGAGTTTACTTGTTCCTAGTTACCAAGCTTATTTTAACCATCTTAAACCACTTTTTAGACACGTGATAAATCCCTTAACAAGTCTTGATTCTTTGGCTAAGTCTTTAAACATAGTTTTTCTTCTTCATGATCAACTTCGCTACTCTCTCCAGGCCTTGTTTTGCTTGTTATGCTACCTCATAAATGTTTGATTTTCTTAGCAAATAAGGCCCATTAAGCAAACACTACTTGTTATTAGATTTTGTAAAGATAGTACCAACCACTTTCCTCCATATATTAATTAGAACACCTAAATACTCACACAAGGTTCTTCATTTAGTTCTATGATCTCACACAGAGGCACAAGTTTACTTCTACCAAAACGAAATTCTAGGACTATTACTAGAACTTTGTTCCTTCCATCTCTTCTTCTAGGGTACTAGAAATCGCTTTCCCCGTATGAGATGTTTGGCATATGTCAATAAAAATTGGTTCATGGCTTGGAGAGTTTTATTCCTTTAGTCTCTTCTCAAGTTCAATCTTTTACACCATTATTCACAGATGCTAAGAAAATAGACCTTGACTAAATTTACTAGTTTTTATACCTTGAAACCTCAAGTTCTCCCTTTGAAACTTATTCTACACCCATAATACTCCTAACACTAACTTTCTACCCAACCTTGGAAATATTCATCAACAATTTGGGAGTTCTACTTGTTCTCTTGTTTTCAAACCCCATCCTAGGATTACACAAACCGAATGGGCTCCCTTTAAAATATATTCATTTGCACATGTATTTAAATGTTTGTCAAGACTCAAAATACCTCTACATACTTCTCACATTTTCTCCAACATTCTTAAAAGAATGGTATAGTTTCATACTTCACCAAACTCTTCTTAATGCCACATTACGGTCATATCAAGACTAATTTAAGAAGGTTTACTCGAACTTTCTAATCTTTTCATCAAGATTCTTGTTCCATAATCATTTACCACTTCTTTCAAGAAGGCTCTTGCTCTTCCTTAATCTTCTAGCAACTTTTTCAATGTTCTTCCTACGGAATGCTCTGTTATCCTTCTATAACCTATACAAAGTGTTAATTTACTCATAACACATAATGTTTTCATGTCAATAGAATACTCTTTATATATCCTTTGGGTAGGTATCCAACTTTTCATCAGTAACATTTCTATAATCAAATATCACTAGGTTAACATAAAGGAAGTATGTATAACTGCACAAGTACAAAAACTTACTAATTCATCATTCATGCTTCATAATTACAAATGCTTATCTCAAGGTTCGGGTCTTAGATGAACTCTTCATGGTTACATACAGGATCTTTTGAGCCTTCAAGGCTCCTATCTTGATTGTTAACTCTAAATTTCCTCCCCAACATAACTAACTCCCTCTCTATTCAAATTTCATCCCTTCTTAACATGATGCAAGTAGTTACACAATTACTAGCTAAGTCGACTAAGGTCATAGTTGAGTTTAACTCATAAACCCTATATGAGGGATGAAAACATGTTGTTTACAAGAGAAGAGGTCATTAATGACCTTTACATCACTTTATTCCACCTAAACTAATGCTAAGACTCCTAAACACCACTAAACAAATTCAAATATTTGAAAAGGGATTTTTGGAGGGAAACTCCAAAACTTCATCATTACATTGCCATGGAGGTCCAAATGGACACAAGACACTCTAAAACACCTAAAAGGACCCTCAAACACCTAAAGCAAGCCAAAACTGATTGAAAACCAAAATTTTCTTATGTACTTATGATGTTCATACATCACTCAACTACCTAAAACCATTTATTTCTTTATTTAACCCACTAACATAAATAATTAATGATAATTATTAATTACATTCTAATGTTAATAGAAGGTAAATCTAATATCACAGGAAATATGTGTCTCACACAATAACAAATTTAACTAATAAACAATATAAAATTAATTTCAAAGATAACATGACCCAACATTAGAATTCCTATTGATTTGTGCAAAATATTACTTTCAAGACTTGTTCCCCAAAAGAATTTAATCAAGATAGACATAAAAATTCAAACCTTGTTTGTTACTAGACTTTGCAAAATAGTGTTAGTAGAATAGAACTACATAGTATGGATAGAAATATCCACCAACATAAATATCCATAACACAAAGAAGATTTAAAAGTTGTACTCTCTTTTATCAGTATAATTACTTTCAAATTATTATATACAATTAAACAAAAATTACGATCTATATTTGTTTGTTTCAAAATTATAATATATTGTCAATGTAAAATCACTTTCTACATTTACACAATCATATGTTTATCCAAAGACCAACCCAAGTTACAATAACTTTAAGTATACTATAATAGAGATTAAATTGTAATGATAAGCTTGGGATATAACCTACTTTTTGACCTAGAAATCACATTGAGAATTCTTCAAACACCCCCTTTCCTTTAAGGTCTCATAACTAAACTCATATGCATTTCCTTGTTTGTTTGAATAAACTAATAGAGTCTAAAATTATAAGTGCTCCCAATGAACAACTCTTTGACCAACCTCATCTTTCATCTTTTACATAACCCCCCCCCTTCCCCCCCCGCCTTTCTCATTTTGAAATTTTCTATCATTATTATGTTGAAGGCATTCCTAGTTGGATCGGGGGTTCCCTTGTTTGGCATCCATTAGAAAATAGATGTCCTTGAATCGCGGAGGGTGTGCGTTGTTGACACACGAATGTTGCGAGAGACCGTTCGATTGAATAATTTCTTGGGAAAAAATACTTTACATTAAATAAAACAAATACGTCGTATGGAACTGTTAAATTTTTTGCCAATGTGTTGGATTTTCTAAATGAAACCTTTTTAGTGACCACATTTTAATATGTATACAAATTTATTACTATTACTACTTTCATTTATTACTTGTTAATTAGTTATTTGTTTTTATTTACATCATATTCGATTATAATTTTGTTTTAATATTTAAATTTTAAATAATTTCAAATTAAAATTAAAATATATTGAGTGGGGCATTTTAATTTGATGTTGATAGGATATTAAATTGTTATCATATCGTATTTAAAATTTATGTTATAATTAGTTCTATAATTAAAAATAAAAAGAATACAATCGTATGGAAATTGTTCGATTTTCTTCCCTTATATGCTTTTGTTGAGATGTATGAATAATGACACCAATATCCACATA
Organism: Taxus wallichiana var. yunnanensis; assembly: GCA_018340775.1. Taxonomy (NCBI): domain Eukaryota; kingdom Viridiplantae; phylum Streptophyta; class Pinopsida; order Cupressales; family Taxaceae; genus Taxus; species Taxus wallichiana. The sequence goes on along the minus strand of CM031241.1, from coordinate 574,982,135 downwards.
CAAACCGTAGTTCCCACCCATGAGGGACCCAATCACAAGTCCAAATATAACACGGTTTTTTTTTTTTTTAATTTCACTTTATCGATACAATTGTGCGACACCATAAAGACTCACAAGAGATTGCACAATACCACATGTAACGCGTTTACACCAACATGAAGAACACACAATAACATGATGACAAAAGATACAACCAACGTTCACACTTAGGTAATCGGATGAAAGGAACGATAATCGATCGTATCAAGTCAAGAAACACGATGTTAAGCAACCACCACGATCGATAAGATGAAAGCAATTCGCCAGAATAACTTTACATAAAACCTTTGCAAACAAATGAGAAGCAATATCATATATTATTATGGAACTCAATGCAATACATTGAGAATGGGTCTTGCTTAAATAGGCAAGGAATAACAATCTAAGAACCAGTCAAAGTCGTAGATCAAACCATAAATCAAGGAAATAACTAGTCATCAAAGAACTAGTCAAGACCATAGATTTAGGAGAGAACTAGACATCAAGGATCTAGTCAATACCATAGATCAAGGAAAGAATTAGTCAATACCATAGATCAAGGAAAGAACTATACCTAACAACTAAATAATATCTCCTAATATCTAAATAAGATAAAAGAAATATCCACACATAAGTGGGTGAGGATAAATACAATAAACATAAATAAAGTACCTAGGTGAACATGAGCTAAAGTAAATACCTACTCTAACAATATCCACATACAAACCGTAGTTCCCACCCATGAGGGACCTAAACACAAGTCCAAATATAACACGGTTTTTTTAATTTCACTTTATCGATACAATTGTGCGACACCATAAAGACTCACAAGAGATTGCACAACACCACATGTAACGTTTACACCAACATGAAGAACACACAATAACAAGATGACAAAAGATGCAACCAACGTCACACTTAGGTAAATGAACAAGTATGAAACCACGACCCAACCACAACATGAACTTCACGAATAGATATATTCCACACTATCACATTTTCAAGTTTAACTCTTTATTGTAATCATATTTCATTATTAGCCTTTAAGGTTCGAAGAGCACTTGACATGAAACATATTTTTTCCTCTTTCTCAAGATTGCATTTCCTTTTATTTCGTTTAACAAAAACTTAAGATGGTCCCATCTTAACTACCATTCAATTCCCTTATTTAACCTTATAGGTCTCGAAGTCATTTACATGTAAGCAGATATTCTCATTAACAACGATACCTCTTATTTATTCCATTTCTAATTTAGATTGTAAAAAGTACACTTAAGTGGGTTCTTCCTCTAAATACATTTTCCATAACTCAATATTAGATTGAAACTTTTTAGCATACCTATGAGAATCTCCTAGCTCTTGGTCTTCAACTAGAGTTTTCCATTTCACCTAAAATCACATTTGCCCGACATTTTTAGTTGTTATGGTTCAATAATCGGTTAGGGTCATTTCCAAATAGTTATGTGCCATAAGTTTTGTTTTCTAGAAAAGAGATTAAGTTGCTCGAATGCTTGAACTCACATGGAGAAATTTATAAGTACTTTCAACAACAAAAGAAGGCCTAACTAAATTATAAGATAACTCCAAGTTTCACTTATGTGTCATCTTATATCAATCACATTTTACATGAGTCATGATTTTATTTGCGGTTCTAAGTGAGGTACCACCTCACCTTATGGTTTTCAAGGTAAACTTGATCACATTTCCAAGAATAAACATTACCTTCCTTATTTCTCTTATGATCCCAAACACGTACAAAGATTAGCCCTCCCAAGAGACTTAGCATAAAAGACAACCATCTAAAAACGTTGATAAACAATACATCAATCATGTCACAAAGTGACATTGCACACCCTTAACTATAATAACATGCATACTTCCACAAGCACAAGAAACCCTTTATGGTGAATGACACACGAGTAAGCACAATGCTAAGGGAATCTACAACTTGATACAAGATAACTTTAGAGCAATTCAACCTCCCATAGATAAATTAGATGTGAGAGGGGTTAAAGGAGTCAAACATGAGGATTTGATGTGAAGGTAAACAAGTACCGACTTCACTCACGACACATAGATCTCACAATGAGATCATTCAAAGGTGAAGGGAAAGAAATGACATGCGATAAGTTTAAGTCTTTTCTAAAGTGATAAGGGTATTGTAAAACTATACAAGACTCGTTTAAGAGAGAGATACACAATAAAGGTTAAGAGCACGGTTCCTTTTGATAGTTTAGGAATAGAAATTTTCTACCATCAACATAAGTATTAAGGAGAAAATAATAATTAACATTATAGAAGTTAAACAAGTACCGACTTCACTCATGACACATAGATCTCACAATGAGATCATTCAAAGTGAAGGGAAAGAAATGACCTGCGATAAGTTTAAGTCTTTTCTAAAGTGATAAGGGTATTGTAAAACTATACAAGACTTGTTTAAGAGAGAGATACACAGTAAAGGTTAAGAGCACATGAGTTCCTTTGGGTAGTTTAGGAATAGAAATTTTCTACCATCAACATAAGTATTAAGGGAGAAAATAATAATTAACATTATAGAAGTTTGTTTCAAAACATCTAAACCATACAACATACAAACTCATAATCAAGATCATACTCAAATAGAATGCATGTTTTCCAATACACCAATATAACACGAATTTCTTACTCATCACAAATAATCAATAAATAACATTCATGTTCATAAAAATAATGTTGATACATTTACTTAATATTACATGTATATTTCAACAATATTCCATATTACAAAAGCATGAGCAATGCTACCATTTTCTTCTTGTCCCGTGTACCTGCAACCACCACATGGTCAACACAACTATTAGCATGGCATCAAACTACAACCAAGCACAGGTTCTCTAACAATAATGAAACTATATTTAACACACTTCAAAGGAGAGTAAGAATTGTAATGCCATTTCATTTCGTTTCCAAAGCCAAGGAGAGAGATAAAGAGAGGAGAGAGAAAACACCATTTTTCCACATTCAATTTATTTTCAAGCAAGTGTCAACAAAAAGTTTCCTACAATCATGTATTCATGTTTACAAGGTTTCTCTATCATTATTTTTCTTGGATAAGGTCATATGATAGTTTTCACCAATTAGTCACAAGTTTCCAAAACGTCAAATTTAGACAAGTTTCTCAAAGATTGGCATTCGAAAATCACCTTCGAGACTCGAACACAATAGGGAAAAAATTCCTACCTATTCCCATATATACAGTGGAAATGCAACACCCAAGTGGAAAACAAGATTAAAATGGTGCTCGTATTTTGAAGTTGCCGCTCGTAAATGCACCCAAGCGGCCTTGTCACCCAATGACCAGAGGCCTACAAAACCTATCAAGAAAAAGATCTTGCAAAATGTTTTTCTCCAAAATGGGAGTTTTTAGTGATTTTTCCGTAGACATATTAAAGGTATGTGTAAGCCAAAATTTGTTTCTACACCTAGGGCCAAAACAGGTGGGTCAAAACCAAACTACATTTTTAACTTTCAGCAATTGTTTAAAGCTACAAACTAGCTCGTTGGGCTCCTAAACATGTTACAAAATAAGGTCAAATGGACATCCAAGGAATAACTTAGGGTTCGATTGAACACTCCACATGACAAGGTACACAACTAAAGTTTGTTTTTCTCATTTCGAGGTTTATGAGGATATTTTGCACCTCCATGAAAACAGGTTTTATTAACATTACACAAAGTCGTCAAGATGTAGTTTTACTAAGTTTCTCATTTATCCCACCAACCACATGGTTTCCAAAACCAAATCTAGTATCATAGTTATCCATCCATCTTACGAGGTAAAAGAGAGTAGTGTTTACATTCATGGTTAATGGTCTTGTTGCGTATAAAATAAAGGTAAAATTTGTTATACAATAACCCATCCCATTTAATTCACCTAAACGTTATTTTTCTTTAGATTGATATACAACTCCATTACAATTAAGAAAACTAGGAATGCTAAAACATGCAAGGATAGAGTAAGATGACCATGTCTGTCGGGAATCGAAGCAACACGAGGGACCCTAATCACCCACATTAACGATTCATGAGACCACGCCATTAAAGAGGATTTTTGTCAAACGGTTCACATGTCTTGTCTAAGATTCCACACTTTTACATCTGACCCAAAATTTTGTTTTCAACATTGTTGATGGATGCCCATAGACTGATCCAAAGCCCCCATTTTGAGTATCTCAAGCAATCACTATATCAAAAGAGACCATGTTCTCTCTAAGGAATTTTGTCAAATAGTTCACATGCCTCCACATTTGTATACCTCATACTGGAGATCAAATAAAATGCATACAAAAGCTAATGCACTACCCCATTGACCAACACTTGTTTCTGTTACTAATTTCTTGACACCTGACTTAGTATTGTACCAAGCCCTGTGGAACAGTTGTGTTTGGCTTATGTGAACTTGCAGGCTAACACCCTCGTATTTATAGTAAATTCTTGCAGGTGTTCCAAGCATCTCCTCTAATCGTACTTCCCTAAAAAGAGGTGTGGGTTGCCAATATTTGTACACCTGAAGGACCTCTTGTGGGATGTCAATATATCTCATTTGAGAAGCTTCTTGTATGATCAATTGTTCTGGAAAGAGAGAGATCAAATCTTCAGGTTTAAGTGGTTCATGAGTTTTTGGATTTAATGCAGGTGGAGGTGGCTTGGAAAGGTCAGGAAACAAATTGTACCACTTCTGAGGCATATCTTCATCATCCAAGATTATCTTAAGTTGTGAGTTAGGAGATGTTGTTGCATTCAAACTTAATTGAACCGTGAGCTTCTGAAAAAATAAAAATTTATGGCCACTCTTTTTAAAAATTCTAAAAAGTGGAGTTGAAATAGGAAGGATGTAAAAACGCCATGAATATGAATATTGATAATGTAAGTCCATGGAAATGGGTTACACCAAAAGCTAATAACAACAAAGAATGAAGCTTTTGAAGGTTCGAAAGCCTTCCATTACTTGTTCCATAGCTTTCATTTAGGTACATATTTAGTGTATACTGAAAAGGTTGGTGGGTTTGACTTTACACCTACCAAATGCCTATTGAACAAACTCATTATGTGCTTCCTACAATTCCTGTTGTCAACAAGTCATGTGCTTCCTAGTTGGGTGGGTTTGATATTAGATTTTTGCTTGACCATGTGACAAGCAATAGCTAGATGCCCAATGTTAAAACATTTTCTGCATCTAAAGGGTAGTCCTTCATAATCGAGCGGTTGAGACCAAACCCTATCTCGCACTTTGAGATCGATAGAAGTAGGAAGATCAATCGAAGTATCCAGATCCACCAATATCCTCGCGTAGGTGGTATGAGTGAAGGTATCCGTATTGGAATCAATGGATAAAAAATACCCAAAGCATCACCAATAGCAACTAAACTGTCATTTCCCCAAACTGCAAAGGTAGATGGGGCAAACGGATCCAGACTGGCTTAACATTGAAAGAGGTTGTGAGTGGATTGAACGTCGGGAACCATGGTTTCATCAGTAAATGATGATTCTGCAGTTCCCAGAGCTTAGAAAGAACTATATCTCTAGCATCGTCAGAGCTAAAAGCCACAATAAAAAAACCCCTTGCACAGGGATAAATATCAATCCTACCAGAAATGAGGGGGCGCCAGTTCGATGTGATCCACGAATGAAGGAGCGAAGACCAGGCCAGAGGCCATTAAAATGGCATATTAGACCATTGGAGGAAAAAAAATCCTCAGCTTCCAACACCGAATCCCCAAGGGAGACCATGGGAGCAGTTTTAGCAATGGAAAAGGTCCTCGTAGATCGAAGCAAAAGCATAGGTTTGTTTCCCCTCAAGTGGGACTTTACCCTTACCACCATCATGGAAGACTGAGCCCATAATACCATTAGTGAAAACCCCTGGTTGAAGAGGAGGCAAAGGGAGAGGGCCGCCACCAACAACAAAAGCAAACCCACCGCTGCCCACACAGAAGGAAAAGTAGAACCGCCATTGCCGTTGTACTTCAAAAATTGCGTCGTCACCAACTCTAGGGTTGGCAAGGAAATGTTTCGCCAAGAAAGGCACAAAAGAGCCATAATTCATATAGACTAATATTGCAACTACTACAAATTCTAACCTCACTTCAATTTTCACTACAATTAATTTTGTTATTGAAAAATTGAGAATAATCCAACAAAAATATTATAGGAGAATTGAGGAAAGATGTAAGCTTAACTAGCAAGCCTTATTATTTTTATGTGGTTAGTTAGCAAGGGAATTTCCTATAATAAGGAACATGCAAATTTGTTAAAGGAATAAAAACTAATTCATATATAAGCTTATGAATCACTCCCCTATCCTATATAGAGATGAATAAATTTGTTGACTAGAGGCATATTACGGATCTCCCTTTATTTCCATCTAAGGCTTTTATTTATTTCCATATAATAGATACAATGAACACCTACAAATGGGTTGGTTGCCATCATGAACGCTTACACAAAAGTATGCAACAAACTTTGGTTTTAGATGATTGATTTTTGTGGGAGCCTTCTACATAGAATAATAAATAAAAATACATGATTGGATTGTATTTGAGTTAATCCTACATTGGTTATAATCGTGAGACAAGGGTGATCTTTAAGGCAATACACACTCCAATAGCTTTGCCAATAGGGAAAGAGGCTAGTGAGCAGTATCCCAAAGTGGTGAATTACATTCACCAATCACCCCCTACTAATAAACGCTTGCAAAGCTTGTGTGCAAAGTGGTTTTCTTTGCCTTGTAATTATTACCATAAATACATGAGGAAAAATATCATTAGGGTAATGACTACTCGTGGAGGTCATTTGGGTAATGACACAAACACGCGATTAAAAATCTCACAAAAATAAATTATCCAATTTAATTTTCTTGTGGAAGCCTTCAACTTAAGATAATAAATTGTTCTACTCCAACAATGCATCACTTGACATTGGCCCACTTCATAGACATGTTGACCATACAACTCACCTTGTGATTGCCCATTATAATCAAAGAAACGACAAAGAACATGTTGGGCAATGAATTACAAGTTTATAGCCCTCGAACCTTTGGACAATCCCATCAAAGTGTTGGGGCCTCGATTTGAAAAGATAAGCTTGAGAATTTGCAATTGAGTGCCTCGTTAAAAGATAAACTATTGCCTCTCGGTATTCATTGTCATTAAAAGAATAGATAGTGCATCCGTGTTGAAAACTTGCCATTAACAAAATACATACCGAGCACCCTTCACATTTCTTGGGCTCGTGTTGCATCCAAGTCACACTAGGAACATTCAAACAATTTGTAATGTTTATAAAGATGTGTTTGCAAAAATACATTGTGACATTACATACAACATAGCTTTGGTTTGTATAATCATTATCTATAATGGTATTTGCATCTACATGACTATTTTCGTAGCTTGAAGAGTGCAATGAGTTAGGAGGAAAAGTAGAGGATTTAAAGACAATGGAGGAAACATTGAGAATTTATCTCAAAAAACATTGTGGCTTGCAACATCCCCTAATAAGATTCAAATCTCTACATATTGTTCAAATAAGATGTTTCACGTGCAACTCCTTGGGTCTTCTTTTCCATCGTGTATGAGATGAAAGTTGAGTTCTATTATTACTAACACCAAGTCACTGGTATGAGTCTAAGTTTCCCTTGTGTTGGGGCAGTCAATGTTTAACTCGAGTATATAAAACACTTTATGGTATTCATGAGTGTTAACTTGTGGAAAGTCAACGGAAAATGAAGTTTGATTCCCCAAATCGCCAACAATTCAAGGTCGAGGCACTTACAAGCTACAATAGCTACAGATTGTGTATAACCATAACACTCAACCTGCTATTTATGTCAAACATATCTCTAATCTTGAAAAGGGCAAAATCATCTTAACAATGCATCCATCCTTACCTATGCATTCTTCTACTTTGCCATCAACAAGGCCCAAAAAGGGAATGGGAATGTCCAATTTTATCACACAAATGCACCTCATCTGCATTTTGGTCCGCAAACTATCCCTGAGAGTAACCCAAACTATCAAAAGCTCATTTGCACCTTCATACACAAACTATCCACAAGCATAACCTAAACTATCATAAGTTTATTTGCACCTTGGTACACAAACTATCCACAAGCATAACCCAAACTACCAACTTCTTCCTCATATTGGTCCTCATAACCATCACCCATTTAATTATTATGTAATTACCATATTGCAAACAACAGAGCAGGTCAACAATGACCATCGCAAGTAGACTTCAGCCCACTACCACTGTGTTTCACAAACTTAAATGATTAAATAAAGATGGTTGGAACAAATCATGTAGATAGTTTGCAATATTTGTAGAGATTCAAAAATTGCATAAAATCACTTTTGAGATGGGATTCCCCAACTGGAATGACACTCAACCACTTTAATGTCCAATGGCTTAATTATCCCCAAAAGGGAGGACCGTGAGCAATATCACAGTTCCATTAAAGAGAAAATTCAGCAAGCAACACTGGAGATGCAGACACCCATCAATGCTCACTATGTGTATGTCCACTTTATCAAATAGCCCGTGCACCACAGATTTACTGGTGCACTTCATACTAATAGTGGAACTAATGACCATGTTAACAATCGTGCCCCATAGGCTCACGCGCACTAGTGGATAGATTAACAAGTGGTCCATTCAGTTTCTGTTTTCTTCATATGTTTTTGTATTTGGTCTTCAGCGAGGCTTACCATATATAGGATTCTTGATTTCGTTTACATTGTATTTCAGCTTGGTCTAGTTTATCAAATTCCTGGCATTGAATCTAGTTGGTTGCATTATAACGCCAGTTTTACTTTATTATCCATTCTTTTCAACCTTTGTTGCTATGGTCATGATGTAATGCCAACCTTTTTTTCTGTTTTAACCAGGAAAATAACAAAAAGTAGGCGCCAATGCAGTTGTGGGTTGAAAATAAAAAGATAGATAAGAACATAAAGATCTATTTTGTTTCGTCTAATAAACAAGAAGCCTAGATAATTAATATAAAAGAGGCCGAGAAAAGGGTATCTTTCTTTGCTGTTAAACTAATCTGGAAACTCTGTTAACTGCAAATTGATCTTTGTATAATTGGTATTTCAAAGAATAGTAACAGATGAGAAGAATGAGTTGAGACTGACCAGCTAATTCAACAAAATCACCAGCTTTTATTACATAAAGGAAGCTAGAAAATAATAACCAGAAATCCTATTTTTTTCTTTATTTTTTAGTTTTATCTAAGAGAGGAGCAATGCCAGCCAGAAAATTGTTCTCCAATGAATCAACTAATGAAAATATCCCTTTATTTAGTTATTATTTTTTTATGGGAAACAAACGATTTTACATAGATATCAACATCTCTGCCCCATGTTTTTATGGAGTATACATACAGTGGATTACACTTGACGTATATCTAGATTGAAGCCTTTCTTTGAATAAGCCGCGACGACTAGGGGCATCCAATCCGTCAAAATCACTCAGAGAATGATCCTGGCCCTATCCGTTTGACTCTCCGTGCCAAATATCTAGAGGGATTTATACCCTAGTGGATGGTTTAACAAGCCATCATCCACAACAATTGGACTACAACCTTTCGATAGGTCAATATATTTATAAATAAATAAACAAAATACATTTTTTAAAACTGTTTTGTAAGAGATCCTTGATGGAAAAATGCAGTTAAGAACATGTTTTTTAATAAGGTAACACAAAAGGCAGTAAGTTGTCTCCTATATTTTCTATACAACAAATTAATCACCAAGTATATATATGCATACAATATTTAAACGGACAACTATATTGGAGCTAAAAATAACAACTGTATTGAGTCTTTAAAAACAACTAACGAAATTCCTTTTAGGTTGAAATATAGGTTAATATTTAATATGTATATAACTAAGTTGGTGATTTTGTTTGTTGTATACATAGTTTTTATTATAATATTCCTGAAGACCTCATTTCCTGCACCTCGAGTCACAATAAGGATACCATTTGTTTTACAGTCAAGTGTGCTAACACATACATCTAGTAGAAGATGAGGAAAGTGTTCAGCTGTGATTTAAAATTCCTGTGGGCATCATGATAACTGGGAAAATGGAATCTACAGGAATATGCCAGAATAAGTACACCTGGTAAATGTGAAGCATAAACTTTATCCAAAACCCACCAAATAAAAATCCTCAAAGCCAAGAGATGCATATGCAATATACTATAAACCTATTTAAGCAGTCGAGTAAATGGAGGAGCAACATTGCCAAAGGACCACAATTACAAAACACAATATGCCAAATGAAACTTCAATGAATATGTACAAAAACTCTTACAGGTAATATAGAATAGGATGTTTCTGGATTTTGCTGAGGTCAACTCCTAAAAGAACCTATTATACTGGTAGAGTCGAGCCATAGACAGCAGTTCTTAAAAAAAAATAGATTAATGCACATAAAGAACCAAAGTAGGTCAATACAACTCAAAAGTACAGCAAGTTCCAATAACTAAACAAGAGTGCAAAAGGAACTGCAACAGCCTACCTTCAAAGAGCACCTGTAACAAATAGAAAGGTCAGACCATTCTTTTTCAGCACATCTAACAAAACTAGAAGCAAACCTTAAATCAGCAATGAAATACCTGGGAGCAATGACGCAGCACAGGAAACCCATATTTTGAATATACATGAAAAACCTTCCAATCCATGATCCTGCTCAACCAGAAGCTACGTGCAGAACTCCATGGCAGCTTTCAGGAGAGAAAACTAATTTGTGAAAGTTAGACAAACATATCTTATGTAGACACAACCAAATCAACCTGCTCTTAATGTTGATGCCGCACATACTTTCTCTATTAAATTATAGAGACGCATTGAACCTTTCCCTGCATCTCATCTGCCAAAAGTGACATTCTACAATCTTTGAGGCACAATAATATTTGAAAGATACTTCAACGGCACCAAAGGAGATTCCTTCACAAGCATCAGGGACTTTGTACTGTCAAGGGGCACAGCGTTGGAGCATGGAAATGATGACATCTTTAATAAAGAGGAGTTTCTCCCACTCCAGATTACAATTTGTTCTTTTTCAAATGTAACGAGGACACATGGTATCAAATCCTGTAAGATTAGAAAGTTAAAGAGCTTAACAGATGCTAAGTAAATGTTAAGAAACACCTGCAGGATGTCAAATAGTCATTTTACCAGTGACTAATGTAAGATGACATACCCTAAGCTTAGCACCTATTTTCCTGTAGTCGCTTTTTGGTAGACCCTTACAATCTAGCCTTACAAGGTCATTTTCCTTGAAGGCTTCTCGTACATTTTGCACAAGGCCACAATACACACCATTCTTCTCTGCATTAAAATACAAAAGAGAAACATAATGCACAAAGATTGAAAAAAGAAGGGGGAACATTAAACCTATAATGAAGAAAGCACGTGTGGCAGCACACACAAAAAGACATAACCACTCACTCAGTTTTGTCAAAGCTGGTGTGCGAAGGCCTTTCTTTCTTATCGCTTTTGTTTCTGCAATTGTGAATCCATTAATGGTTGTCCTGATAAGCTTTGGATATATGGGTGCATGTGGTTTCCACAACATTAGTGGAATAACTGGCCTTTCTTTAGGTTTGTAATTTCTTCCTCTGTATAAGGTGACGATATTACAATTGTGATAGATTATTCTACCACCTGTTTTATCCTGAAATGTTTACTCTGACTTAATCAGCACTGTGATACATAGCAAAACATGCAAACATCAAAATCAAAAACCCCAAAACATTGGTAGTATATCGCCAAATTAAATCAAGTGAGTGTTTTTATTCTCTCATCTGCATATGTGAATAGAACCAAAATTAATTCATATCACAAGCATAGCTGCATAAAGATGCATTTGTTTGAAATTAACTCTTCTCGTCCCCTTTGTTCCTGTTGTTGAAAACAATCACAAGTTCTTTTGGGAAAGAGTAGAAGCATTACATGTTATGATCAAAGTTCAAAGGTTCTAAAATAAGTGCATTTCCTTTTGATTTTATACTAAAAGTTATGGTTTGTAGGCATTTGATAATATGCCATGCAATGGTGGCAAGCATGTACATGACCTTTCAAATTAAAGACATTAGCTCTTGAGTTTTAATTGGGATAGTTGGAAAGTCAATTTATGCCTCTTCCAGCCTAATCAAAGGGCATTTCAATCTTAAAAAAGATTTATTGAAGCCATAGGGTACAAGATAATTTAGCAAAAGATTATGTGCTTGGTTCACAAAGGATTATTTTTGAAGAAATTTGTTTGTTGGATTATTTTTTTCAAATTTTTCCCATTAGAGCAATAATTTACAGAAAGATTACATGCTCAGTTTATATAGGATTTTTTTGTGATAAATTTGTATGTTGTACAAATGGTGTTTAGGTTGAGTAAGATGGATCACATGTTAATGTCTTTAACCAAAACGGTGCATTTGATTGCTTCTGTGATGGAATCATTCAAGTTTTCACCCTTGGGCCTTCTGGTTCCATTGGTACAATCTTATAAAGAGAAGTAAAAGAATCCCAAATAATTATGAAAATGGATATTTGAGGTGATGGATTAAAATGGGAAATCCGACACCCGCTTGTTTTTTTCCATCATCAAATCATGTTGACTTACAGAACCTCCTCGTTCACCATGCATTTTGACCTTCAACTAGCTCCTCATTTTCCTCACAAGAGAAACCATGACGGTTCTGTATAAAATTCTGTATTGAGGCCAGCAATGATTTGCTTTACTTATCCTAAGCCCTTTCTGTTTGCCTATTTGTCTTACAGAATTGTCAGCATGAATATTTGCAAGGTTCAATATTTAACACAAACACTGATACCAAACACAATCCGAACCACCTTGCACATTCAAATTAAGGATTCTTTGATACTAAACATTGTGCAGGCACTGACATTACTTGCAGGCTCAACGAATGGCGAAACAAAAGGCAACCAAGCAAAACCAACAACATTCACAAACTGCTTTGTATAGAGGACCATAATATTTAACAGCCTATCTCCAATGCATTCATTTTCAGAGACATTGAATTGCAGCATAATTCAATTGATACAAATAGCTGGGCATGATGAGAAACACGAAGTTTTTATTCATAAATAAGAAGCAAAACATGCCCCAGGGATGTAGACATCTATTACATTTTACAAGGTAGGGCGGTGGCCCTTTAATAGAAAAACAATTAGCCCACAGATATTTATGTCTTCTCTCTACGAGTTCTTAGAATAAGATCACTCTTAAATGTGATAATTGAAAAGCATGCCCACCAACTTGGGCATATTCTAAACCTAAGTCACAAGGTTCGCTGAATTTCATTGTGAAAGTTTGAAATTTGGAGAATTCCATTAAAACAACCAAAATTCGTCCAAAATTGTCAACAAATTCGTACAATATGTAATTTCCCTTTTTTTAATCTAGAAAACGTTTTTAAATGGCTAAGACAAAGGTAGAATCCTTCAAACATGCTCAGCTAAAACTAACAATTTGCACACAGGCTAGAAACGAAGTAATCCGCATTTTGTCAACTCATGGAATGCACAAAAGATTTTGTGCCCTAGCCACTCAGGTGTTTCAAAATGTGAACTGAATGAGCCTTCAAAATCGACCAAAGCTAGTGGGGAAGGCCAGGATGACGCGGGAAGGGAAACGCAGCTTTACACAGACAACGTGATCACACTCACACACGTTTATTGCTGGAATTCAATACATCTTCTACAAAAACCCGCAGTAGTGCTTGTCTCGTTCTTCTTGTCATTGTATCCTAGCGCCCACTATAATAGGTTTTAGGTTTATTTAAGATTTTAGGTTTCACGGGTTTTTTTAATAAAACATGTGTTGAATTTTAGGTTTTTTAATTTGTTATAAAGCATATAAGATTTAGAATAGCATATACGATTTAGATTTAAATTTTATTAATACATTTGTTTAGTATTAAATTTTAACTATTACATTTGTTTAGTATTAAATTTTAACTATTACATTTGTTTAGTATTAACTTATAAGTATTACTTCTAGATTTTAAATGAATATTTTAAGTATTTTAGTTAATAAATATTTTAGATATTAAAATTAGATTTAATTTTTTAGTATTTTAATTAGCTCAAAAATAAGTATTTTCTAAGATACCGATACGGCGGGGTGGGGGCGATATTATTATAATTGATAGTTAAAGATTAGTTGATTAGTTACATATTATTATATGGGGGCTTTGACATATATGCGAAAACAAACAAAAGGGATAATAGGTAGTATTAATTATAATAATATCTTATATGTTCATACGTTACGTAGAATACCAATATATGGTTTAAGTTTATATAAATCTAAGTTAATAGCTAAGAATTTAAATTTATAAGTATATTATAATGTACATATATATGAATATTAAATATATGATATATATTATAAGTTTTATATATATTTTTAATATGTGGTTAATAACTTAATTCCTATTTAGAAGGCTGAAATTTATATATTTTTTAATTTTTATATAATTTTTGTATTGTCGTATCCAACGCCGTATCCGGAGTGAAAAAAATTGTCATACCCACTCACGTATCCAAAACGTATAAGGCTGCTTAGAGTATTTTAATTAGATTTAGTTTTCATTTTAAATTCAGTGCTACGCGGGACGCGTCCCCTAGATTTTGGTGACGTCCCGAACATTTCGGGAACTTGGGGACTTGGAGGGGACGTCCCCTATTTTTTTAAATCTTTCAAAAAAATTCTGATGTTTTTACTTTTAAAAAGTTGTTATTTTTACGAAGAACATTAAATTATAATCTTGAAAGAACCTGAATAGAGTTTAAATCCTTAAATGTCATTGAATAAAGTTAAAATATTCAGATATTAATATTTTTATATATTTTAATTGCCGTCTCCTTCCCATCCCCAAAATTTAATTGAAAATCCCGTCTCCTCCCCGAGACTTAGGTAACTATATTTAAATTTAAATAATAATTTTAAAATTTATTTTATTATTAAATTATATTTTTCGAATTTAATGACGACTTTTCTAGGCAATTTTTAACCTCTAGTGAATTTCTTTCGAATTTTAAATTTATCATGGTCGAACACGAATGAACACAAACATTGTGACTTAGTTCTAAACTATAAAATTATTAAACATCGAAGACTTTAAGATTAAGATTTAGAAAGCATAACGAGCACAAATAAATCTTTTCTTAGAAGAAACTGTCCCTATTTTCTTTAAATGGGGAATTTCGTTCAAGTGGATTGAGAGAAGTTCTTGGATAGTATCTTGCACACCCTGGATCTTTAAAAAGGGCATTGTTTAGAGTTTGAGACTAATGAATTTTTGGAATTATTATCCAAACTTGGGAACTCCAAATTGTGAGGCATCAACCTGAACATTTAAAGGTTGCTGTTTATCAGCCAGTTTATATGTTAAAACTTAACACAATTGTTTTAATGCTCCACATTTCTCTGGTGCTGTGGATGGGCCTTTTTTGAGTTGATTTAAGGAATGTCTAATCATAGAAAAAATGAGAGACAAATAATATCCAAGTTCATAATTTCCAAGAACTCTACGAGAATCACAGGTATGGACCCTTCCTGCGAAACACAAATCTTTTGGTTAGCACATGCATTCCCAAAGACTTTAAATTTAATAGCAAAAACCAAAAGTAAAGATGTTCGTTTAACCGTATACATATTCAGGCCAAGTGAAGAACATCACCTCTTGACAATGTTATTGTCAAGTGCATAGCACCATTTGCCATTCTATTTGCAGACAAGCATAGCTGGAGTCCCACAGGAGAAGTTCAAGATTTCTTTTTTTTCTTTTTTGAATGACTGAATAATCTATCTTAATACATACTGAATGCCTGATACAGATTAGGGCTGTTTTTCTTTGCCTCCAGCCATGGTCTCTGTAAGCTTTATCTTCTTTGGCAACAACTTTTCCATCTGCAAGGTTATATGTAATGATTGTAATACATGACATTGTTTTTTCTGACATGTTAAAGGTTTACCCATTTTGGATTCACCCACCCTAGTTAGTCAGAATCTCTTATTATTGTGCTTTTAGTTGTTATCTTGTAGCCTATTGTTTCTTTTAGCCATTGCAGCTCATTTTGTCTCGCTCTTAAGATTGTAAGTGGCAATACTTTCTTGTTCCATTAACCTACTTTGGTCATTGAGGAGTCTTTCTCCCACATGGTTATTTGTACTTGTGCTTGCAACATATGTTTAGGGGTTTAACCACTTTAGGTTTGCCCCTTCAGTCAGATTTACTGGTCAGAACCTAGGGTTTTTTTACGCAGGTGCTTTTCTAATGAAAATAACATTTTTTTTTACAACACTTACAAGTCCTGTTGACCTCCTTTGGTCATTTGTGGCTATGTTATAAGCTGTGTGGTTAGGCAACATACTCAAAAAGACTAAATAGTTGCACATTACAAGTGGTGGAAGACACACAGACATTGTCAAAGGAATCAACAAAAACCAGCATAGCATTAACAGGTGTTGTCTGAGGATTTTCTTCTTTCTAACTTCACGAATAGCAAACCATTTACTCGCATTGGCAAGTTCACTACAGCATTGTCCAGGGAAGATAAATACTTCAGCTGATCTACAGTTTGCAGGTTTATACCCAGCAGAATACAGACAATGATATTTCACAAACAAATGGTTAATGAAACAAAAATCACTTTCTTTTTTGCAGTAATTATAGTTTGCATTGACGTTATCATCTACTTCACTTGATTTTTACAGCTTGTATTCTTCAGATCAAACACCATGCTATCTACCTTTTTTATCACACTAGTACTTTAAATCTCATGTTCCTGTATTTCTTTCTTTCTTAATCTGTAGTGGACACACTATAGACTGCACAGTTCAGTAACAATTCTCCTGGAAGAACAATAAAGATTTGCACTTTCCTGAGGGAAGGATGACCCATGACATCGTTGTAGGAGTTAGTAGTAACCTGCATAACTTTGAGAGGTATTGTTTGAGGATTTTAATCATTCTTACCAACAAATAGCGAACCACATACTGGCATCAGAAGCTTCACTACAGAATTACCCGAGGAAGATAAATAGTTTTTACCTGATCTACATCTTTACCCATTCATCCCCAGCAGAATTTTGACAAAAACTACACAAACAAATGGTGAATGAAATAAAGATCAATTACTTTTCACAGCAAACATAACATGCTTTGATGTTGTTATCTCCTTCACATGGTTTTTATATAGCTCGGATAAGCTGAGCCACTGTGTCATCCACCTTTTTATCATGCTAGTCCTTTTTTGTCTCCAGTTCCTGTATAGTATAATCAACTTTTCAACTTAAAATAAAATTACTTAAGAAAAACACATATGGAACTTAAAAGTATAAACTTATATCCTGAATAAATGAAGTATACAAGTGAAGAGTTATGTCAGATTATGTAAGTGGGTGGCATTTCTTAGACACAACACATCATGTATGAAGCCATGCTGATTGGTCCAGGACATTGCATTGAGAGCAATAGGAATATACGACAGTCCAAGTAACATCGAGGTAAGACTAAATTCAGACTACAAATTTTTGTCTTCTTTTTATTGAACATTTTTAAAAAGGTGGGTTTTAGGTACTAATTTCAAATATTTTTTTGTTACGACAGCTGCTTACCTTGACATAAAAGAGCTAATCAAGCATTCAAAAAGAAAGCGATGAAAGTGTTGGCATAACCCCCTTCACCTGGAGAGAGCTTGCACTCAATTCGATTCAATCAAAATATTTATTCAATAAGAGAGTACATTATATAGAGAGATAATATCCTAAAATTAGGAAGTCTCAAATCTCTTCAAATCTTTCACAACCCATCTCCTAGAATCTCTCACCAAACTCCAACTCTAATGTAACTCTTACATAATTAGTTACTTAGATTATGTATTATTCTCACTGAATCTCTACAAACTCCTATTATTATGTGATTATTGCAACAGAAATCATCACTTACAATCCAAGTATTATTTGTTCCACTTATTATTTTCTCATAGAAATATAAGTACTAAATAATCTAATGTGGAGCACCTTAAGTCCTAAGCACCCATGTGAGGACTAATTACTAACATTCCCTGCCCAGTGCAAACATGAGAGGGAACGACACATTCTGGAGCCTCCGTCCTCTATTGCATTTGTCCTTCAGGTTGCTGCAAGTCTGACGTTGAGGTTCACTCATATTGTGTTTGTAATGTCCCCTTTCTTGAATCAATTAAATCAGAGGACCTGAAGCCTATTTTTATTCCTTGTAGGCTAAGGGGGAAATTAAAAAGGGAAATAATATAATAATAATTCATTAAGTTGTCCAAAAAGGTACTTTAAGTTATAACTTGGAAAAAGGACACTTAGTGTATTATTATTAAAAGCGGCCAAAAAGAAAATACTTATTACATGGCCATCAGTAATTAATAATTATGAGGATGGGAAAAAGGTGAATATCTAGTTAAAAAAAAATTAATTACTTTCAGGGTTTTGGATGAAAATGAACTTATTAAAAGAATTGATTGGAAAAATTGAATCATTCAAACAATTTCACAAATGCTTGTTTTGCAAGTTTGGGGCAGCAGCTTCCATTTTTAACACAGAGGACAAAAACCCTCATGTGCCAAGGCTTGGGGATGAAAACCCTCACACCCATTTGGTAATTCCATCCAAGGATTACACCAAAGCTTTCAGATTCAGAGGAAATCCATCACACAAGTACAGACAGGCTGATTTATGGCTATGTATGGGGCTGCAATAGTTCAGAAAATTAATAAAATATTCTCCAGAAGTGACATTTCAACTTGATGTCACTATTCACTGTTGTACCGCAACTATAGTCTTTGCACCACCTATAGTACACTTCCAGCCTTAGCATCATTCTTTTCAGGGAAAATTATGTTGACATCAAACTCACGGGATTTATTATTGTTGCCGTGTGTTTGGCATACCTTCCAACAAGATGTCGTACTTCCAGAATTCCTCTTTAAGGTAGGGTTTCAAAGAAAATTCAGTTTTCATACTTTCTATGTAGTTTCAAGCATAGTTTGCATACTTGGCAAGTACTCGCAAGAGAAAAAAACAAATACTCGCCAACCTAACTCGCCAAATATTGGCAAATATTCGCGGAGAATATTCGGCGAGTTCATGCACGTAACTCGCCATACACGGCAGGATGCGGAACATGTCAAAAACACTGAAAAAACGTTGTTTTTTTCTTTTTAAGGCACCAAAGCACTTCATTTTCATTCACACAACCATTTGAGCTTGCATTGTTAGTGTAGGTTATTATTTATCCTTTTATTTATTTATTAGATAATTTACACTTGTGTTAACCCTACACTTGTTGGGTTAGCTTGCTTAGGTGTACTAGTTGTGTGGAGTTAGCTTACTAGTTGTGTTGAGTTAGCTTTCGGTTATGTGAAGTTAGCTTACTAGTCTTTGGAGTTAACTTAACTACTGTAAAAGATTTCAATTAGTGGGAGTTCTTCACCACTGATTTAAGTAGTAGTTGCACTTCCTCCTCCTATATGTACATCTTTCTTATTGAATAATTCAAGTCATTGTATTGTAATGTATTGAGCATTATGGATTATGATGGATTTCCATATATGGTATTTTAGCTCTTTGTTTTTCAAATCTAATGTGGTGTGCTATTATCATCTGAGATCGCGGCTTGGAACAATCTTCTTATCGTTCCTTTCATGGTATCAGAGCTATAGATGATGTAGACATCCATCTGTAAGTTTTTCTTTGCAAGCAAGGGTTTATTATTTTCATGTATTTGGAATTTGTTAGCAATTTTCTGCAGCATGCATTTTTATGCAAAACGAAGTGCGCCATTGGATTTGGAAGGTGCCAAAACCATAGAATCGATTGTAAACTCGACCATGTTTTGAATACCAAACTGATGCGCATTCATTGCACTGGTGCATTCTTTTATCCATTGGATAAAAGCATGTACCTTCCGGATCGATTTTACCCTCTAGATATTTCGGTTTTGATGCATCTTTATCCACTAGACGAAATACCCTCTGGGTGCATTTTTTTATCCATCGATAAAAGCGTGTACCTTCCAAATGCAGTCTTTTACCCTCTAGGTATTTTTCGGTTTTGATGCGTCTTTTATCCACTGGACGCAATCTTTCTCCTGGGGTGCATTTTTTTTATCCATTGGATAAAGCGTGTACCTTCCAGATGCATCTTTTACCCTCGGATATTTTCATTTTGATGCGCTTTTTTATCCACTGGACGCAGATCCGCACTTCTGGTGCATTCTTTATCCATCGATAAAAGTGTACCTTCCGATGGATGCGCCTTTTACCCTCTGGATATTTGCATTTTTGGGCGCATGCTTTTATCCTTTGGTCGCAATCCTTCGTATCATGTATCGTAGATGCACTCTTTTACCCTTTGGACATTTGGGTGTCACGTGTACCTTTTAAAAGAAGATCAACATTAAAATATTATTTTAATAAGAAACCTTCTAGAGCTCATAACTTTTGATCCGTAGCTCGGATTAAGGTGATCTTTTTTTTAAATTGTGTATTTTTTCGAGATCTACGCATTGGTGAGATTTTTATACACATATTTCAATTGTAAAAGGTATTTTTACTCATTGTAATATTTACATGCACTCAATTATAAAGTGCCAATTTGGGAGGGTGTTGTGATCACTTGTGGATGCATTTTCGGTTGAGCCCGACATCCTAAAATTTTGGGTATTGCATTCTTGTATCTATGGGTGTATACATTTATATCTCTCTTGTTTGTTGAGATATTTTGGATCTGTATTTTCGACACTTTTTTGGCATATCGACGCCTCTCTTATGGGGAGCTATTCGGGTGGAGCCTAAAGTGTTAGTTTGTCGTTGTTCGAGTAGTTGATTTTGGCAACTCATACAAATCTGTGGTATCACTCTACTCATTCAAAGCAAGATGGGAGGGTGTGGTGTTGACATCGCTTCTTCGGTTTCATGTCCTCGCCTTGTTACCTTTGGCTTTTCTTGGATCGTGGCACTCCTATTTATTTGGATCTCGTGTCCTCGCCTTGTTGCTTGGTTGTTCTTGGATCGTGACACACCTATTTGTAGAGCTTGATCAAATTATGTTTGATGTTTTTTTCACTTTTCGACATCACTCCATTAACAGCCTCCTCGCATGGAGCTATTCTCGTGAAGCCCAAAGGTCAATTGTTTTTGAGTTATATGATCGATCAGTGGATTGCACTATACAAGTGTGCACCACATTTTTTCAAAGATTGTACAAGTTTTTAGAGTCGAGCTCACTTGAGGATATCTTGCAGCAGGATTTTGCTCTCTACTTTGTTATTATGGTTTTGGGTACCTCATGTGTCCATTTTTCCAAATTGTTGACGTGGATACCTCATCGCCTTGCTGCACGGGACCCACCTTTTTTCCACCCACCTAAGCTATGCTTACGGGAGGGTGTTAGTGTAGGTTATTATTTATCCTTTTATTTATTTATTAGGATAATTTTACACTTGTGTTAACCCTACACTTCTTAGGTGTACTAGTTGTGTGGAGTTAGCTTACTAGTTGTGTTGAGTTAGCTTCTCGCTTATGTGAAGTTAGCTTACTAGTCTTTTGGAGCAAAGACGCTTAGTGGGAGTTCTTCACCACCGATTTAGGTAGTAGTTGCACTTCCCTCCTCCTATATGTACATCTTTCTTATCAATAATTCAAGTCATTCTATCAGAATGTATGAACATTATGGATTATGATGGATTTCCATATATGGTATTTTAGCTCTTTCGCTTTTCAAATCTAATGTGGTGTGCTATTATCATTTGAGATCGCGGCTCGGAACAATCTTCTTATCGCTCCTTTCATGCATTACATGAGTCAAATGGATTTTTGAGAAAAATCAAGAGGAAATTTGGAGAATTGCATTTGGAGGTAAGTTTTTTTTTTTAATTCTTTCAAGTTTTTGCAAATTTGGTCTATATTATTTAAGTTTTATATATTCATATTGTAATTTTAAATACATCTAATTTAAAGCGAATGATTTTAAATTTTTAATAGTCATTTGGAGCCGGAGGTAAGTTTTTTTATTCTTTTTGCAAATTCATTCTAAATTATTTAAATTTTATATATTCGTATTGTATTCGATTCTTCGAATATGTTTTGTAATTTTAAATGCATTCAATTTAATTGCAAATCATTTTAAATTTTTAATAGTCATTTGGAACCGAAGGTATGTTATTTTTATTAAATTACAGTTAAATAGGGTTATACAGAACATGTTTTTTTTTTAATTTTAATTAAGTTTACGTTTTTTTAATTTTTTAAAATATGTGGTGTTGCAAATTAGAGCTTACCAATGGCATCATGCTCGGTATCAGGTTCGGCATCTAGGTTAGCATCACTAGCAGGAACCGTTCCCGCGAACACCCGTACTATTGCTTGGAAGTATGGTGTAAGTGGAGCAATTCTAGGAACATTGGTTTGCAATTTCATGCAAAACATTTTCTGGAGGCATCAATCGCCTAAAGTATCCTCTTAAATATATTGTTTGTCAGACATGTGTGGATATGCCCCAATGTTACAAAAGAGGCAAAGCGAGAGATGAAAGAAAGAGTAATTGACAGAGCTAGAGGAGAAGAAACTAGAGAGGGAAAGGGTGCATGCAACCATAGCAGAAGTTGTTAGACTTGGGGCTGGAATGACAGAGGATTCAGAGGATGATGCAGCAACAATTGTGGGCTCTACTCGCGGTCCACGCATACGAACCGGAAGAGGCACATTTGCTTCATCAAGTTCGAGCAAAGACATATATAGTTTTTTTGTACCAAAGAACATACCTAGAGCACAACCTTCATGCAGAAGGTACATCATGGAACAAGGATATCCACGAGGAAGCGATAAAGCATGTGTGAATTTCTAGTACTACAACCTTCCCTTCAATGTGGCAAAGAGTCTCATACTGGGAGTACTTGGTGACAACATTGACAGTTGCAGGGAAAGGGTACAAGGCACCCTCTCCAAAAGACTTGAGTGGGAAATTGCTCAAGGGTGCAGTTGCAGATGCAACTACAATTCTAGAAGATCAAAAGAAACAATGGCAGAAATACGGATGCACCATTCTTTCAGATGGGTGGACGGATGGAAGGAACCGCACCCTCATTAATTTTTTAGTGGCTTCAAATGGTGAGATGGTGTTTTTGAAGTCAATTGATGCCTCTAACATAGTTAAAAATGCAAAGAATTTGAGTCTTATGTTGGAGAAGGTTGTATTAGAGGTGGGTATACATAATGTTGTGCAAGTTGTCACGGACAATGCAACAGCATATGTGGCGGTTGGGAGACTACTACAGGAGAGACATCCATCACTCTTTTGGACTCCTTGTGTAGCTCATTGCCTTGACCTTCTTTTGGAGGACATAGGCAAAATTGATTGGGTGAGGTCGGTTGTAGAAGATGCAAGAAACATAACCAAGTACATATATAATCACCCTTGGGTTCTTAGCTTGATGAGAGAACACACAAAGGGGAAAGAGCTTGTGCGAGCCGTTGTCACAAGGTTTGCAACTAACTTCTTGACATTGCAAAGTATTTCTAGTTTGTTGACATCATCAAGCAAATGTTTGTGTGAGTCAAGCATGGCTAGACTCACAATATTCAAAGAAAGTTGATGGAGAGAGGATTGCAAAGATAGTTTTTGATGATATCTTTGCAAAGAGAGCTATAGAGATCATCAAGGTAATTTCAAACTTCGATTTATATTTCAAGTCGATTCCTTTATTTTTATTTGTTAAATTATATAGATATTGTTATTTACTTTTTTACTTTATTTGTAAGTTTGTAACCTTACATTTTAATTTTGTGTAGGTGTCAGAGCCATTGGTAAGGATTTTGTGTTTGGTTGATGGGGAGCAAAACCCTATGGGGTACATTTATGAGGCCATGGATAGGGCCAAAGAGGCTATCCAAAACTATTATAGGGGGATATCGCCAGATATGGTCCTTTTTGGGAGATAATTGATCGGAGGTGGAACAATCAACTCCACCAACCTATTCATGCAACGGGGTACTACCTCAACCCCAAATTTTTCTTCTCCGATGGCTTCACAAATGTGAACGGAGAGGTTATGGAGGGCCTTCAACATGTATCGAGAGGATGATACCAAAGGTTGAGACGAGGGGCCTCATTATTTTAGAGCTGCAAAATTACAAGCATGTTAGGGGAGGCTCTTTTCTTCAGCATTAGTTATCCGAGGGAGAACCACACAATCACCAAGTAATAAAAATTAGAAATTTAGAATGTTTACTAAGTTACTTATGTGTTACAAGTTACAAATTTGATTTTATTAATTACTTATAAACTTTTGATTATCTTGTTTGTAGGTTCTTGGTGGGAGGATTGGGAGGAAATATCCCACATCTTCAAAAGCTAGCCCTCATAATTTTATCTCAACCTAAGTAGCTTCTGGATGTGAACGCAACTGGAGTTTGTTTGAGGCCATTCACACGAAGAAGCGCAACAAGTTGACTCAAAAACAGCTCAACGACTTGGTTTTTGTGCAATACAATCTTCGGCTTCGCACAAGAAAAGTGGAGGCCACATCGAGGAGCTTATTGATTTGGATGAGATAGATCCATACAGCGAGTGGACTAGGCAAGAAGAGGAAATCCCTGTGTTCACAGAGGATGAGATTGCTTCTTTTCGAGAGGGAAGCTATGGAGGGAGAAGCACTAAAGCAGAGATACTAGATGGATGACATCTTTGAAGGTGATCTCGAACATGCAAGCAGAGGAGCCACCACCATCTACTACTAGGTTGGAGTCGGAGTCAAGCCTTTTAGAGAGCAGGAGACGCAGCCGAGTGTGGGGACTAGTAGAGGCAATAGACCCTCTCCCCAATATTTCTCTAAAACGGGAAGAGGAAAATGTAACTTATTGTATATTGTAACTTGCATAGATATGAAATTTATGATGATAATTTTCAATGACAATCATCATAAATTCATAGCACTTATCAGCCGGCTATTGTATTCGCATGATGATGCGATTTTGTATTGTATTTGTATTCAAATCTAATAGAAAACACTTCTCCAACATTTTATAGACTCATTTGATACATTTTGTAGCTATATTTTGCATAAAATTTATGTTTTTTAAAGAAATTTGAGTATTTTTTAAGTTGTCAAATATTCCCGAATATTCACCGAGTCTTGCCAAGTCAATTTTTTTTGGGTTTGCCGAATATTCGCCAAATACGAGTATGTAAACTATGGTTTCAGTGGATACTATAGTGTTCCCCCTTTCAATATAAAAATCCTCAATGTCAATTTCACCAATAATGCTTCTAATTACAACCAATAATGACCCTTGACAACATTCCAAAAAATTTATTTTTGCCCTTTACACAAATTTTTCAAATATCTCCCTTACAAAAATCCAACTCACCCCATTTTCGAAAAAATTTATCCTTTGATTAGATTCACCCATTTATAGAAAATATACCCCTTATAAATTTACCTAATAATATAATCAGCCTACTTTTAAAAAATTCAATAAAACGAATTTTTGAATAATTATATAGCCTAGGGGTGTTAGAGGATCAATCCTCAACGTCGCCCTTCCCTTATTGCTTGACAAAAGCTTGCTTCCAATCAGCATGTTGATCCTACCACATACATGAATGAAAAAACTTATTTTTACATTTTAAAACTCTGTCTCTGGTAAAAGAAAACATTTACCCGCTTAGTTGGTCCTAAGCACGGGGTTCAAGGGACATTATAGGTTTAGGTTTTGTTACGTTTTCGCTGCGCAGGGGCCCATTAGAGAAATCCATAAAAGATCGCACCATTTGAGGGAGGCAGAAACAGTCACGCAA
This sequence comes from Taxus wallichiana var. yunnanensis, assembly GCA_018340775.1. Taxonomy (NCBI): domain Eukaryota; kingdom Viridiplantae; phylum Streptophyta; class Pinopsida; order Cupressales; family Taxaceae; genus Taxus; species Taxus wallichiana. The sequence goes on along the minus strand of CM031241.1, from coordinate 574,956,214 downwards.
GAGGCAGGTTGCCATCAAGGGTTGTGAAGGCCAAGTCAAGGATGCAAGGAGCTCTAAGGGCTCGGATCTATCTTTGCAATGTGCAGAGCTTATAAGCTAGGCAGTGTAGGAAACAGGCAAGGAATGCAAAGAGCTCGCCAAGGAGTAGATCGCAAGAGTCGTCAAGCAGGCTGAGTTGCTAGTTCGCCAAAGCACCGAGGCAGAGAATTTGAAATGGTGGTTGAGCAAGTTGCAGGATTAGGAACTTGATGAGAAACCAAGGTGTAAACAAGGGTTTGTGACTCGCCAAATGGGAGATTGACTAGAAATACTTAAAAACAATACTCAAAGTCAATCCGCAGTCACATGACAAGGCTTACTCAAATGATTAACAGCACCAAGCCAAGACAAACGGCAGCTCAGAGACAAGCTCAAGGCAGCTCGGGCAGGACAAGCTCGAGTTCAAATAAGTGGATTCAAAGAGATCACAGTGCTCACGAGTTGAAGCAGCCAAGTTGTGTCAATGAGCTTGCCAGATGCAAATACAACTCGCCAAACAAGATTTTGACTGTCAACTAGACAAATACGAAATGCAAAACAATAGATCTACCAAACATGAGCTCGATGGACAAGCCAAGCTAAGAGGGTTGAGTAATGAAGCCCGTCAATGTTGATCAAAGAGGAGAGGGGTTGCAAGAAGCCTACAATGTGTCTTCTCAAACCGTCACAAGGATCAATGCAATGAACTAGACTTCAAACCTTGATAGTTCCAACGTTAACACAAAATGTGATCTCATGCAGAGCTGAGAACAAATGAAAATCCCCATACACCAATGTAAATCAAAAACAAATGCTCAAACCCTCAATACAGGTTTGAATACAGATGAAGCTCAAATACAAGTCTGAATACAAATAACGCTCGAACAAAGATCTGCAAACATATAACCTCAAAACTAGATCTAAAACTTTCAAATGAGGAATTGTGCCCAGGTAAAACCTGTGGTTTCGTTCCGAAAATAAATTTTCATTGTTGTTCTTCGATTTCCTCATGCAGATCTACAAAATCCCAAAAAAGACCATATTCAACTAAAATGAATATACATCTTTACAGTCATTCCTAGCATTTTCAGGTGTTCTAGACTCGTATTTGAGGTCTAAATTACTCCAAATTGCTGCAGAAAAAAGTTGATCCACCCAAGTGCTTACAAAAACACACTAAACACTAAACTCGGCTAAACAAACCTAATCTAATCATGTACATGGTGAACAAGATGGAATGAAAACAGTGGATAGAGTGGATAGAATGGAAGAGATAGACAACGGAAGCGAATGGCGTATGCCAACAGATTCACACAAGGTTTGTAGTATTTGTTACTACCATTGACAAAATGCAAGAAGAGTGGATGATCCAAACTCTAGATTTCGCACAAGGTCTGTGGTATCCGCTAGTCCTTTACTTACATTGTTTGATATTACAAGTGGATGGACATAGAAAAAGGTAACAAGGTCATGCGTGGTCTGTGGTATCCACTAACCCGTTGCCTTAATCTACTTGATGAACACAACATAAATGGAGTGAAAATCAAAGAGGTCTCTTTCAAAACCTACTTTGATGCCAAATGTTGGGGTTGTCCCTTCATTTAAATAGAATACACTCAATTAGATTCAATCAACATGTTTATTCAATAAGAGATAGTACATTATATAGAGAGATGATCACCTAAAATTAGGAAGTCTCAAATCTCCCCAAATCTTTCACAGCTCGGTTATCTCCTAGAATTTCTCACATAACTCCTATTCTAATGTAACTGTTACATGAGTAATCAGTTACATTATGTATTATTCTCACCTAATCTCTACAAACTCCTATTATTATGTGATTATTACTCACGTAATAATCACTTACAATCCAAGTATTATTTTCTCCACTTATTATTTTCCCACACAAATATTAATGACTAAATAATCTAATGTGGAGCACCTAAGTCCTAAGCACCCATGTGAGGACTAATTCCTAACAAAAGCCAACATGTTTATTATTTGATTTTATTGTCAGCACTTGCAAGTGGATATTGACTTAAACTCCCGGAAAGTGCATGTAGATGACAAGAATTAACAGGTGGTGCTTGCAGACTGAATTCAAATTCAAAGCTTTGAAAGAAATACATGTTTAGAAGTTTAGAACATTCCAAATATAAAATATAAAATGAGTGGTCAATCAAAACAAGGGTAACCTATATTTTATTAGAGCAAGGTAATCTAAAAGAAACATGCATACCTCAAGCTGAAAGCAAACATTTTTCATATCAACGGTTGGCACACCCAGACATTTGATTCTGACAGCAGGTGCATATTGCCAATTATTATGTATATCATTTATCATGTTATGAGTTAGTCCATCCCTACCTGGAAAACATAAATAATATATATTAACATGCTTCCAAACCATCAACATACTTATTAACATTCAATGCCAATTTATAGAGAAATTGATGTTCGCTCAACCATTGAGATATGAATGATGCCATTGGAATGGAAAATAAATGACTTGATTCTTGAATGACATGGGAAGCAGAAGAAACACTCAAGAACTATATATAGGTGCGAAAGGACAATTTTTAGGAATTATAGGAGTATTTGCATCTGGCTGCAAGATATAAAACAGGAAGACACATTATTTTATCTTAGTATTTTTTATCTTAGTATTGAACAAGATGTAACAGTCTGGCAAATATATTAACATTCTTCCAAACCATCAACTTATTAACATTCGATGCAAAATTTATAGTGAAATTCATGTTTCATTCTACTGTTGAGTTACGAATGATGCCATCACAATGGAAAATGAACAAACGGATTCTTGAATGACATGAAGTGCAGAAGAAAAACTCATAACCATATATAGAAGCGAAAAGACAAGTTTTAGGAATTATAGGAGTATTTTCATCTGGCTGCAAGATATTAAACAGGACGACGTCTTATTTTTATCTTAAGTATACAATAAGAAGTAAGAATCTGGAAAATATTAATATGTTAAGGAATCTCTTTTTGAATAAGACCAAATACCTTAGATTAACACACAAAGGAATTCAAATACAGATCAAAATTAGATATGCTCACAGTCCCTAATACCTATAAACCTATAAAGACTCACATTATTAATTATCGGAAAAATATCAATCTATTTTTTTAAGTATATATACATCCACAAACAAAATATCTGACTCTTATAAACCAAACAAGGCCATCAAAATCTAATGCGAATCGAATTGTCCTGCACACAAACTTGTTTTTGCCACAGATTCCACAACTCATCATTTCCTCCCTATATATGTGCTGAATGGTGAATGAATCAGATGAGTCGAGGTGCAACTTAGCTTCAAAAACAAATTTTGGAATGAAGAATGTTTGAGATTCCAACTACCCAATATTGCTTCCAACAACTTTTAAGTCCCCCTGAATGAAGATATTTGAAGTGACATGAATCCCAGTTAATTTCAACCCTCTAAAAGAAGCAGGCTTCTCAAATGTTATTTGATGCAGTGCCAATAGCTTCCAAGAACATGTAAAAGGCGAATCCATCCACCAGCTGACCACATGGTCTAGCGATACACAGATCCCTCTGAGTCCCCATTAAACATCAATCAACAGAATTCATCAGAGTCAAATTGTCTCAAGGAAAAGACCTCTTTGGAAAAAGAGAGGTTATTTTAGGCCTCAAATATATCGAAAGAATATTTAAGTTGGAACACATCTTAAATTCTAAAGACTAAAGTGTGCCTGTCAAAGCTAGGTGGTCGCAGGTTACTCGCCGAGTCCTCAAGTAATCGCCAAACTTTCATGCAAACGAGTAAATCACCAAAAACTCGCCAAAGACAGTATAGATTAAAATTTGCCATTTTTGGAAAGGGTCCGAGAAGATGTAGCAGCAAAAACTTGCATGTGCCATAACTTTCATTCTGTGGCTCCGTTTCAGGTGTCATTTTCTCTAAAAGTGCATATTTTCTCAAGCTCTACGCATTGATGGCAATAATTTTCTTATTTTCATAAAATCCATTTTTGCACCTTTTTGGACCAAGCAACTTCTTGCAATCTTCTAAAAGAATCATGAGCTTTGATCGCCTGTAGACAGATTAGTAATTAAAAATACTGGATAGCTTTCCAAAACTCGGCGAGTATTCTCCCGTGCTCGGACTAATCGTCCCACCTGCCAGCTTGGTCGCAACCTACTTATTCAAATGTTGACTTCACATATCAACAAATGCGTAGTTTTTTTGCTATTTTAAGAGTTTTTCTATGTTTACATTCCAATTTGCGAGACACAAGACTGAAGGCTATCGTAAAGGTCCCAACAAAAAGAAAGCATTAATAGCAATGAAAGAAAACGCTGCAAATACATGGTTTTGGCTGCAAATTTATGTTTTTTTAAAGAAATTTGAGTATTTTTTAAGTTGCCGAGTATTGGCTGAATATTGCCGAGTTTTTTTTTGGGGTTTGTCGAGTATTTGCCGAGTGTGAGTATTCCAACTAATTCACAACCATACACTACCTTAGCTCGAAGGCATCTATGAGCAGATTTATGCTTCTCTCCTGAGAGAAAAACTTTATTTCTATCCCTCCACATTGCGCAGTACAAAATTGGGAATTAAAAAACACAAAACATTACAAGTTTGTTCAAAATCAAACCAGAAATAAGAAGGTACCTATTCTATTTAGATGAAGCAAGTCCAGTCCAAGTTTACATAACATAAAAAGGGTTTTAGGAGCCATTAACATCTAGTCAAGCTTATTAGACAGCAGAATCAGAATGAATTCATAGAGGTAGTTAAAGTCAAAGACTCTGCTGTCTATGATCTAGGAGGCATTAAAAATGCTTAATTTGCTTTCTATAACTCTTTATTCTTACCACCAGAGATAACTGAAGATGTGGAGAAAGCTAGGAGCTATTGTAAGAACTGATTCCTTGTAAAAATTATTTGTGGGTGAAAAAACTAGGCTTTCTCTTCCTATCACTAAGAAAATGAACTCTATTTTTTTGCTTCAAAAAGGCAGCTGAATCCATCCAGGAAATAAAATATTGTTATTCTCAATGGCTGTTTACATTTTATGATTAAGCTATCACGATAGATTATTTGAGCCTAATGAAAATTGTTCCCAAGTTTCAAGAAAAAATGGATACCTATGACTTTTTTTAATGTGTCAAATATCCAACGGGTAGTGGTGTAACGGTTCTTGGGTCTCCTAGTAATTGGGAGGTCACAGGTTCAAATCTCGGCTCCGTGTTAAGGCGGCCTACTACCGACGGTTTGGATACCCTAGTGATAGGGCACCACGATAATGTGGTTTAATCCATGGGCTAGCTGAGAGCTTAAACTTCCATCCTTAGATGGTTCCACGGCCGGTGTGGGCTGGTGATGCCACAAAGGGCTAACGCCCTCTCCCTAGGTAACCTCGGCAAAAAAAAATGTGTCAAATAAGATCTTGACTACATTAGCTACAGGTAGAGTGACGCTTCGCTTCTTCTTCTTACACTCACACAAAGCAGATTTAAATAAAACTTGTTACTAGCTGGGAAGCTATGGAATGGGATAAAACCTTGAAGAAATATGCTTTGATGGAATTAACCAATTTCAAAAAAACACATGATGTAAAAGTATGGGCATTTTTAAGCTTATCATGCATTCTTTGGGATTCAATCCATATTTCATTATATTTGTTACCTTGTCTTTCAAGATGCCACTGTTGTATTGGTATTAAATAATGAGTTACATAGCCGCACAGGAATAACACAAAGAATGGCTGCGAGTGGAGGCATCCGTGGAGCAGTAGGGCAACCTGGAGCTTCAACAGGAACTTGCTGAGTTTGAAAACCTTGTTTGAATCATAACAATTTGAAGTTGTTCTCATTTGGCTGGATATAATCAGTTTAGACTTGTTTAAGCTTGATTCTTGAAGTATAAGACTCTTTATATTATTAATTATAGCATGGACCAGAGGTCATGGATGGTCTTGTAGCTGTTATCAGTCAACCTGCTAGTGTTTGTTGTTGTTTTGAGCCCATGTCCTGGAAAACTGTCCCCAGGAAGGTGATGTTTCACAAATACTATGATACATCTCATTAGCAGTAATACAACAGCAGTTAAGATAATTTCCAAGGCTTGCCTCGTTTTGGCTTTTTTAGGAGGGGGACCCAATGCCAACACATATTTATCCATGAAAAAAACATATGGTGTAAAATTTGGTCAGAGTTTCTTTATTAAATTCAGAACAATAATGCAGAATTAACACCGAATATAAAAATAATTACGCTAGTATTCAAATCATACGGATTACAATATATAAGCTTGTGAAGCTCCTATAAACTAGGAGGCAGGTTTAACAACACATTGCATAAAACTCTCACTTCACAACTCACTCACCCAACTCCTATTTACATGAGTTGTTATAACTCGCACAACTAACTCACTAACGTAAATTTTATATTACATTTACCACACACAATTACCATGGAGCACTAATCATTTCCAAACATTCCCCCTTAGTGTGAACATGGTAGAAAAACGTTCACACTCTCAATTGCAGTATGCTCACCTTTGTGGCATGCCCATCTTCGTGGCTCATGACCTTGATATAAATGAAGGGAGCTTTGCTCAACCTTCCATGGTTTTCAACAAGTTTACCACAAACCTAGACATGAACAAGTCCCATCAACTGTTCACCTCATGTGGTTTTTGGATCTCCACAAACCATTTCAAGATCCATGAACCACATAGTGCTTTTGCTCCCTACAACATTTTTACATCAGGGGATAACATAGGAAATTTTGCTCACATATTACAAATCTGAACACAGAACACATTGCAAACTGAACACAAACAAATACAAGTACTTTGAAAATGAGGAACACCACAGCAACACACACAACTGAAAAACAAACTGCCACCACAGCTTCATGCGGCCACGTCGTTGGTGACTAACGAGAGCTCGGTGTTCGACCTCCATCCTCCCGTGCCTCCATCCTCCGGTATGTGTTGCTAACTCGGCTAGATTTTGGTATGAAGCATTGTTTCCACATTGTGATTATTATTTTCTTCCCCTCACAATGTGAAACACTCTATTTTTATTAGATGTCGGGTACCACTGAAAATTCATCCATAAAGCAAAAAAAAATAGTTTTTGGACTTTTTACAACAAGACAACAATTACTATGAAATTTGACTTTGACTAGACAATTACACTCGAACACTAACTCAAGACATGAATTGACAATTTTCTTGACACTTTTGAAAACATACAATTGGACTTTCATAGTAATCCACGTCCTGATAAGACACTAGTGATACAAGAAAGTAGATTACCAAATGTAATTATAAATCTAAAACAAACTTAAAATACCAAACTAAACCCTAATAAACAAATTAACACTCCTATAAAAAAAAAAAAAAAAACTTATAATACACCTTTGTATTGCAATAGGCCATAGGCTTGGTGAGTTGTTCCCAGCAATAACACACAATCCCTTTTTCCCACTCTTAATAGCTTTGACCACTTCTTTGATGCGTGCAACAAACATTTTGCCTCAAAAGCTCAGGAAGAGAACAGGCAATGGGCGACACCATTAATATTTTCTTCTTTGTTACTGTGTGGCAGTAGCAGGGCAGACACCTTGCTCACTTGAATGGCTCAGATCTTCCAGTAAAAACCATAATGCAAGATCCAACAACACAGTTCCCTGTAAAACTTTATACCTGCATTAACATTTATTCAATCAACGGATTATTTCCCAATTCAATCTATGCAAATGGGTTGAATGTCTGACGTCATTGAGTCAATATGTGGGTGGAAGACAAAAATGAATGGAACACACGGTGGTGAAAGAATCTACAGGTCTGCCTGGTATGTAGTTGACTTCAATTAAATCTGAATGGTGGTTTGCTTAAAACCCCATGCACATCCCTCGTTGGCTACACTTCTTCTATTGAGAACTGAACAGGATACAACTCAGTCAGCATGAACGTGGAGCACGGTCGATCAGACTTATCCTGTCAATTTCTAGGCTTGCACGTCTTTGATGACTATTGATGACAGGTTAGAAATGCTACAATTGACTGATGCTGGCAAAAATATTTGCACGAGGCCCCAGATCATACATACAGGTCTGCACGAGCTTGGAGGTAGCAGCTGTTGATCTTTTCTTCAGATTACAGAATCAAATCAGGTGACTACCATGGAAAGGTTCACACATGGGTATGCCAAGAATAAATATGCATGCACAACTATGGCGCTAACAAGATGCACAAGTCTGCAGAGCCGTATACAAAAGAAGCACAAAATAATGTGAAACCATTAATACGACCTTCCTCAATGTTCATCAAATAAAACTTTCATTCCCAGGGGCATCGTAGAACAGAAATGGCTGCCCCTCCATAAACTACCAAGCCATACCAATGAATAGCTTGCTCTGATACCAAATGTAAAATTTGGTCAGAGTTTCTTTATTAAATTCAGAACAATAATGAAGAATTAACACCGAATATAATAATAATTATGCTTGTATTCAAATCATATGGGCTACGATATATAAGCTTTGTGAAGCTCCTGTAAACTAGGAGACAGGTTTAACTACACAGCCCATGAAACTCTCTTCACAACTCACTCACCCAGCTTCTATTTACGTGAGTTGTTGTAATTCACACAATTAACTCACTAATGTAAATTTTATATTGCATTTACCACACACAATTACCATGGAGCACTAATCATTTCCTAACATATGGTTTTCCTCTTTAAAGTTCCATAAGGCAAGGTTGAACTGCTGAGTCTACTCATAATAATATAAAAGAGAAAGGTAATATATTGTGTGAATTGATATGTAGGCAGATTTAAGAGAATATAATAGGCCCTTTCATTCTCAAGTCTATTTGAGATGCATGGCAATGACAAGAAATATATCAATGATTTGAGATTTTGAAGTGCATAGCATTTAAGGTATTATTCTGGATTTAATTGTGTATTGCGAGTTTAATCAGAATAGCATAAAATAGAAGGGAAGTCAACTGCATGACTTGGTATGTAGGCGATTTAAGGTGAACCTTCAAACACTCTTAAGTTCGCAATTATATTTGGGAAGCATGGCAAATGCTAAGGAGTAAATTAAACAACTGACATTTTTGCAATGACATTTTTGCAATGCATAGGGTTTGAGGTAAAAAAATTGGATTTACTGTAGAAAAAAACACAATATGCAATTAAATCCAGAAGAATTTAACCCACAAGAACTAGTTTGTCTACTAATGTTTACTCATGGAAATCCCATGGCAGTCTCTTTTGATGGATCTAGTTTACTGACCAAAACATGAGGCTGCTCTACTTTTTAATGGCATAATAAATGCATTCCAACTTAATTGCATTTGGCAAAATCCAATCATTGGGTTTTGTGGCTCAAATTGAATCCAAGATTTGGACTCTCTCTTAATGAAAATAAAGCATTTCCTTTTTAATGCCTTTCATAAATGCTTTGCCTTGGTTACTTGTACTAGACATATCTAGGGATGACTACATTTACAAATCCATAAACCTCATGTAAGGTAAACAATGTTTTTAAGTTTTGATCCTTTTTCCTTAGTGTTTAACACTAATATTGTGGGCTGCCTTATTGCAACATGGACATGAGGTTTGTGGGCCACGTGACCACATAGTGGGGCTATTGCAATTGATGTAGGGATGAGGTTATGGGCTACCTTACTGGGCAGTGGGCTTAAACATTCGTCACACACTATGAATGCACCAATTCTCACTTATTCACAACCTCACTTGCTTGTGCCTTGTGTGTAGAGGGCTTAAACCTGGGGTTGCACACAACGAAAGCACCAATTTTCAATACTCAACAACCTCACTTATTCATGCCTTACTACAGAGTGGGGTTGAACATGAATCACCCACTACAAATATACCCATTTTCAATACTCCACAACCTCACTTGCCCATGCCTTAATGGAGAGTGGGGCTAAATATATGTTGCACGCTGCGAATGTACCAATCTTCAGTAGTCCACAAACTGCAAGTGAGGTTGAATTTGGGTAGCACGCTACATAAGTATCAATACTCCACAAGCTCACGTACTTATGTGTCATTGCAAAGCAAGGTTGACCTTGGATTGCATATTATGAATACACAAGTTTTAAATACTCCACAACCACAATCATCCCTTGTTGCTGAGTGGGAATGAATCTAGGTTGCCCCTGCACATATACCAATTTTCAATACTCAATCTCACTCTTAACTTACAATGAAATCGGGTTGAACAGGGCTCACACACTCTAAAAATCTACCAATTTTCAATACTTAACCTTGCATACTTGTGCCTCACTACAAAATGGGCTTGAACCTAGGTCACACACTACAAATATACAAAATTTTCAACACTCTACAACCACGCAAGAAGCCTACAACCAATTCTCACTTATTCACAACCTCGCTTGCTTGTGCTTATGTGTAGTGGGCTTAAACCTAGAGTTGCACACAAAAAAACACCAATTTTCAATACTCCGCAACATCAATTGCTTATGCCTCACTACAAAGTGAGGTTGACCCCGGGTCGCCCACTACAAATTTACCAAATCAATACTCCATAACCTCCATTGTTCATGCCTTTAAGGGCTTAGGGAGTGGGGCTAAATATATGTTGCACGCTGCTGCACCAACATTCAAGTCAGTCCACAAACTGCAAGCGAGGTTGAACATGCACCACACACTACAAAAATATCAATACTCCACAAGCTCATGTACTCATGTGTCACCGCAAAGCAAGATTGACCTTGGATCGCATATTATGAATGTACAAGTTTTGAATGCTCCACAACCACAATCATACCTTATTGCTGTGAGAGAATGAACCTAGATCACACTTGCACATATACCAATTTTCAATACTCAATCTCACTCTCAAGTCTCGACTTACTCGAAGTGGGGTTGAACATGAGTCACACACTACAAATTTACCAATTTTCAATACTAAACCTCGCATACTTGTGCTTCACTACAAAATGGGGTTGAACCAAGGTCATACACTATAAATGTACAAAAATTTCAATAATCTACAACCACACACTATGCCTTACAACAGAGTGGGGCTGAACATGGGTCGAACACCATGAATATACCAATTTCAACACTCCACAACCTTGCTCATTTGCTTTGTAATTTAGTGGGGTTGAAAATGGTGACACGCTAGAAATGTACCAATTTTCAATAATCCAAAACCTTGCTTGCTCGTGCCTTATTGTTGTGTGGAGTTGAATCTAGGTCGCACACTACAAATGTACCAATTTTCAATATCAATATTCTTTATGAAATTATACCTCACTTAACAGTACCGATTTTCAATACTCTAAAACCTTGCCCATGCCTTATTGTGGATTGTGATGAACTTAGATCACACACTACGAATGTACCAATCCTCGATACAACCTCATCCATATTTCAATACTCTCTATGACATCACGTAGTCATGGTGTTCAACATTCTTGTTGAGAGCAAGGCCCAAAACCTAGAAGGTATGAGATTGGGTGCAAGACCTGGACAAACTTGGCAGAAGAGTTAGCCCTCAAACCTTCAAAGCCAAGCCAAAGAAGATCAATGATTGTGCAATCCAAAAAGTTTATTGTGGATACCTTTCAAACTTCCAACTCTCTCTGCAAGTCAGGCCTATCTTGTTGTTGTTTTGGAATTTAGACATGGGTCACTATCTATATGACTGCATCCTTTTACCGTTAAACCACAACCCCTACAGCTCCTAAGACTATTTGGTTATTTATCATTATGATCCAAGTGGCATTTCCTGGCAGTCTTTTGGTAGATAACCAACAAGCTTGTACATCGCCTTGCTGGGGCTATAACTTTAAAGGGCCCCAAAATTCCAGAATATTTGAATATAGATATACCTAAATGTAGTTAAAAACAAAATTTTGTATTTTTATGAGTTTCGAGTCATGAAAAACCTCTAATCTTCTTAGAGGAACACTTGTCACATGACTTTTCAGATTCTAAGAGGTATCGCTTCATATTCTATTTTTAGACTCTTCATTTCCTGCTAAAAGTAGATACAAAAGAATTGGCATCCGATCCGAATGTAACAGACTAAAATCAGTGTATTATATGAATGAGGATTTTAGAGTCTTAGAAACAATTCCAAGATGCACTAACAAGGCATATCCGACTTGGTGTAGTAAGGCATGTATAGCTTCATATCACTTCTCGAGTTTGCTATCTATCTTTGTGAATTTATCTTGGCTTCAATAAAGCTTCATTAAAGCTTCATTTACATCGCAATACTATGTTATTTATTGTGTTTGATGCATACAGGTAAGTGGTAGTCATTTAATATAAGCTTTGGTATCTCGTTTTTATTTATAACACATATCTCTTTTCTAAGATTCAAGAAGGTTTAATGTGTGGTATGATGTCACTGAAGGATTCCCTGGCTTCCTCACAGTCTTTTGAAATGCTTCCCCCTCCTACCAGATTTTCTATTATTTCTTCCCCAGCTTGATTGTTGCACCTTCTCCTGGCCCAACTCCTCTTTCTTTTACAGTAAATGTAGCATTTTTCAATTTCTAAAGATCATCTACAGTTTATCTTTAGAATTTAGAGTTCAGAATTTATTTGCAATTTAGTATGTCCAGATTTCCAATTAAGTCCAGATCATGTAAGTCCATTCAAACTACAGTAACCTCTTTCTGGTCCAAAATTTATGTTGTGAATTTCCCTAAGACATCAATCTTTAGCAATTATAAAAATATTGTTTTGAGACTAGGAATTGCCTAATTCAAACACAGCATTGCGACATTAAAATGCAATTCAATTGAAAAGAGGCGAATGAAGAATTCCAAGCATGACCAAATTAAAGCTTAAGGTGGCCTTACCTAAATTTACATTCAAACTTGTGACCCAGCTTTAATGGGGTACATTCGAGCAACCCCATTTGCGAGAGTGACCCATGTTTAATGCAGTAAATTAAAGCACATAAGCCATATTTAATGTGATGCATTTGAGTGCATGACCCAGGTTAATTGAAAGATCCCCAATAATTCCTTTACCCTAAATCAGATTTTTGTGACTTGCAAATGATGAAATATAGCTGTTGAAACCCTCAGCAAACAAACTAGGGCAAAACTGGATTTATTACAGCAAATGCGACTAGGGTTTTGGATGGATCTCAATGCAAATAACACTCAAAAATTATGTTCTTTATCCCAAATGATTGCAAATAATTTTAGAAACCAGATTATGTAAAAATCAGAATTATTTGCAGCCAAATAACTCAGAAAAACCAGATCTGAAAACTGATTATAAACTGCCTGGAAACCCTCTAAAAATAACTCAGAAAATTAAGAAACCACTGCTCTTTTATTCATAAATAATTTGGAGATGTCTGACAATAATTTTTAGAAGTAAATACCTCTAGAATGATGCCAAAACAGTCCCAAACTGGGTCGACCCAACTGCTGCAATATATCTCCAAAAAGCACTGCTGAAATTGACTGGAAATCAGATTATAACCACTGGGAAATTCTGAGTGAAAATCCCTCTCTAACTCTTGGGGTTTTCGTCCACAAGAGTTGAATTCTCAAGGGGTTTCATCCTTGAAGTCTTATGCAAAAGCTGAAATTCACGAAGGAAAATATGATTAGTAAATCTGGGAATATGGTAGAGGCAAGTCGACTTCCCTTTTAAAGGAAAAGGGCCAACAACCAACCTCCAAACCAGCCAATGAAATTACATGCTCATTCCTAGACCAAGTCGACTTGTCCTAGGAATATTTTGTCACATTTTTCTATTTTTCCCACCCCTAGAGCTAGTCGCATTTCCTTGGGAGGAAATACATAACTAATAATATTTTTATCCTTCCTAAATGTCATTATTCACTTTTGGCCCAAGTCGCCATTATCCCCTCTAGGAAGAATAAAATACAATAAATCCCTTTACAATGATATTTGTCCCTCATTTGACCATAGGAAATTATTATTTATTTTTTAAGACAAATAAATTCATTATTCACTTTAATAATTTTATTTTATTTTTTATAGACTTTATAATAAAATACAATAGTCACCCTTAATTTTTCCTTTTCGGATTGACAAAATAGGCCAAAGGTCTGATATTGGGAAAAGGGGACATTCCTAATCATAGTGACCATAGGTTTATTAAATTTATTTTTATCCGAAAAAAAGACAAATCGGAATATATATACTATATATTATTATAAATTTATATTATTGTATACTTTATCATTATATATAGACAAATCATACAAAAAGCATCCATTACCATAATCATCATCATCATAATATTTTTCAAAAGATTGCAAGAAGTTTTGCCAAAAAGGTACAAAAATGGTTGACAAAATAGGCCAAAGGTCTTCGATTGGGAAAAGGGGACATTACATGAAAGTTGCACATCAGTTTTTGATACAATACATTTGAAAAAATGCATGTGGCCCCAGATTTAATGCGGTGCATTCAAAAAAGCGCATAAAACCCAGATTCAATGTGGTGCATTCAAGTATGTAGCCCAAATTTAATGTGGTGCATTCAAGTATGTAGCCCAGATTTAATGTGGTGGATTTTGAGACTGTCACCAAGAATTTAAAGCAGTGCATCCAACAATGTAACCCAGATTTAATGGGATACAATCTAGTATGACCCAAGCTCCCCACACCAGAGGGCAGCACATAATTTCAGCCAAGATCTACCAAAAGAAAAAGAATTAGGAAATGTTAAAGCAGATGAAACACAATCAAATTGGAATAGCCCAACAGGTGCACTTGAGTGGAAAGGCAAAGCACTAACCCAATGAAGATCCGGATTCAAATCCCACCTAGAAATTCCACGCAATAAAGCATCCATGGGGGCCAGGATCAAGCAGGCTAGAAAAGTATGTGAGCTATGCGCCCAAGGAATGGAGTCCACACTTGTTGAGGCCCAACGATATCGCAGATTTTCAAATCAAAGAAAAAGTATCCAAATTGTCAATGGATTGAGGGCAAGTGGCAAAAGCAGAGTATCAAAACACCCTTTCACATAATTGTGAGTAACAAAACACCTTTTCACATAATTGTGGGTACCAAAACACCTTTTCATATGATTGTAACAAAGACTTAAAACAATGGTCATCACTTTTGGATTCTGAAGAGCATGCAAAGCATCAGATCTATCAGGTTGAGAAAGGGATGGCGCAGGAGTTTGAATGGTGCAAGATCTATCAGGTTGAGAAAGGGATGTCACAGGAACGGTGCAAGATCTGCTAGGGTTTTGCAGGACACGAAGCATAAGGCAGGCACAAGACCTGCTAGGATTTTACATGGCACAAAGCAAGCGAGGGTTTCAACTGAAAAGAGCAGACACAATAAACAACAGAGCAAGCATAGTGAACAGCGCAGGCACAGTGACCAAGTAAGTATCAAACCTTCACCCCTCGCATCTCTCAATTTCATTTAACAATATAGCAGTCAACATTAAAAGTGTGGGGCACAGCTAAAAGAAATACAGAAGTGTAGAATACAATACTTGCATCTCTGCATTGCGAACTAAAACATTATACTAAAATATCAAGAAAGGGATTTTCAACTTATAATGGAGAAGTACACACCAGAGGTGGGCCAGCTATCACAACATAAGATCAGAGATCAGCAGGCTCCACTGTTATTTATACCAACGGAGATTATGACATGGCATCAAATGGTTCCTGCACATGTATATACAAATCTCTACTTCAGAGAGATGGTTAGTGCATACAGGTATGTGGAGTATATACTTATTTACACCCACAAATGATAGCTCCAACAGGATACTGCCTCATTTCAATCAGATGCAGCTCTCTCAGAAGCAGATGCAAAACCAATCTATATCAATGCAAAACAATACTAGGGAATAATAAGGCGACAGCAAACTTGGAAAAGGACAGAAGTTATGAAGAAGCATAAACAAAGACTGAAGACAAAGGAGATACAATCACATAAGCAACAACAAGCTTATAATAAAATGGCCAAGAATTTTACCTAAATTGGAGCGGGAACGCTTAGCGAAATTCACATGTAGTTCATGGAAATGAGGAAAAGAAAGTTCATAACAAATTGGTAACAGCAAAGGACACGAGAACATGTTCATGCAATGATAAAAAGCCACAAAAAGAAGCGATAAGATGCATATACCTGACAATAGGGGTCTCTCAAGGCGATGTCGAGATGACAACGAAAAATACAGCCCCACAACAGCTCCACTCATATAGTCACCAAAGCCATATGTGCAAGAGCTGATGAGCCTTAAAGAGTGGCTAGAGAACATAATAGAAGCAAGGGTGAAAATGAAAAGGTCTTAAATTCGAAGAAGTGGTTAAATCCAAGCAAAGATGGGAGAAAGACAACAAAATGCTCAAAGCATAAATAGCAAAACTGCAAAAACTTGATGATGTTGGACAACACAAATACCATGCCCTAAAACAAACCATTCACTTCCCAACAAATGCCAAGGAAGGGGGTAAAAAAGCAAGTGCAATATAAATAAAAGATTTGCCATAGGTACTTCAAAACATGGAAGTAAGAGAGAATGACCAAAGAGATCAACTAGAAAAGGCTAAGATATGGCAAAAATAGTAAAAGAACCATAGGATAAACAAAAATGCTGATAGAGAAGTTAGAATGCCCGAAAACGCAAGGTACCCCCTGTACCAGGCCTGATACATACCTAGTACGGATATGGTCTGGGTACGCTGCAGGTACGTACCTGCAGCATACCCACTACAAAGTTCCGCCATTTTCAACTTAAAATCATTATAAAAAAACTTAACTTAAAAAGAACATAACCTAACCCTAATTTCACCCTAAAAGACACCCCCAAAAACCTATTTATACACCCAGCCCCTCTTGTTAATTCACACACTCATATTTTGGCATTTTGCTAATTCTGAGCTTGAAGGAGAGAAAGAGAGCTTGAAGGAGAAAGAGAGAGAGCTTGAAATCTGTATTCATGTTCCATGAATGATTGTATGAGTATTAAATTTCAATAAGTATACAAATGTTTTTTTAAATTTATATATATATATATATATATATATATAAACATACCCATACAGCGTACCATACCTGAGGTTTTTAAAAATTGTCGTTTCAGCATACCATACATGTACCCGTATTCGAAACAGTCTAGTAGAAAAGCAAGACAAGTCAAATGTAAGTAAAAAGAGAACAATATGATAGATCAACAAACATAATTATCAAAGAATTGAAAGATTATCAAAGAGATCAACTAGAAAAGGCTAAGATATGGGCAAAAATAGTAAAAGAACCATAGGATAAACAAAAATGCTGATACAAAAGCTAGACTGCCCGGAAATGCAAGGCATCCCCCATACCAGGCCTGATACGTACCTAGTACAGGTGCAGTATGGTCTGGATACGCTGCAAGTACGTGTCTGCAGTGCACCCACTCCAAAATTCTGTCATTTTCAACTAAAAATCATTAAAAAAACCTAACTTACAAAGAACATAACCTAACCCTAATTTCACTCTAAAAGACACCCCCAAAAACCTATTTGTACACCCAGCCCCTCTTGTTAATTCACACACTCATAGTTTAGCATTTTGCTAATTCTGAGCTTGAAGGAGAGAGAGAGGGAGAGCTTGAAATCTGTTTTCATGTTCCATGAAAGATTGTATGAGTATTAAATTTCAATAAGTATGCAAATGCTTGTTTAAATTTATATACATATTTATAGTTTATACATATAAACGTACCCACAGTGTAGTGTGCCCGAGGTTTTTAAAAATTTGTCATTTAAGTATACCATACCCATACCCATACCAGAACAGTCTAGTAGAAAAGCAAGTCAAGTCAAATGGTAGTAAAAAGAGAACAATATGATAGATCAACAAACAAAATTATCAAAGAATTGAAAGATTATGGAGAAAGGGAGGACACAAGCAACTTAACATGGGATTTTCTAAAAGAACAGTTATAATGGAAAGGTCTGATTCGACAAGCAAATAGAATTAGGAAAATAGGGAAGGAAGAAAAGATAGCCATATACGTGTTAGAATGGTGAACCTTCAGGATAAGAGATGGGTGCTAAGAAAGAGAAGCTTGTTAAGAGGCTCAAAATATTACTTAGATGAAGACCTAACCTTTTTGCAACTAGAAGAGAGAGAAGGAATGGTAAAAAGTGAAGGCATAAAATATAGGCATATAAGTGTTACAATCGCGAACCTTGACCACAAGACACAAGTGCGAAGAAATATAGGCCTGTTGACAGTCTAACAATTTTACTCGGATGGATACTTACCTTTGTTACGGGCAGAAGACAGAAAGAAAGAATTGGAAAAAGTGAAGGCAGCAAGGAATGAAGGAAAATGGCCATTCCTAAACAATAGCAAAGCCTATATTACTAATCAAGACAAATAGGGAGTAGGGCCCCAAGAGAACATCTTAAGTTAGTAAGTTAGAATTGTAGAGGCTACCATTGGCAAAGAGGACCCAGGCTAGGGCCAATGGCTAAAGACAGGGATATAATCATTCTTATAGAAACACATGAGGATAATGGCTGCAAGAGTCCAGATTTTGAGGGATACGTGAAAGCAACAGTATGGAATAAGGCAGCAGAAAATAGCAAAGGGCATGTGGGAATAATGAATAATGATGCTAATAAAAGAATCTTGGGAAAGAACAATTCAAATCTTACAAGCATGATTTACATTATGAAGACCCATTTTCGTCCCCAAAAGAGGGACATTTCAGTTTACAGTAAGTTAGGGCAGATCGTGCTCGTGGGCAATTTCAAAGCAAGGACAACAAACAAACATGCCAACATTCTAAGAACCAATGAGGAATTAGATACCAATCCTTTGTGGCTAGAAGAAGCAAATTAACAATGGACTAAAGTTTCAAAAGATGAGCATGGGACTATCATGCATTTTGAGGGAATAGCTGCTAAGTTTGTGTAGCATATACAGTTTGATCGCCTGCAATAGTATCAGTAAATGGCATAAATCAAGGAACTAAACATGCAAAACTCACAATGGACAGAGTTAGTTATATGTTCTAAAAAGCATATATCTAGAATAGCAGGGATGGGAGTCGAGGATTTCCTTGTGAAGCTTAAATCAGATCACAACCCAATCTATCTAAAATTTCAAATACATACAAGTAAGATGCACAATGGGCATTTTTCTTTGTTAATAAAAATGCTAGCAAGATGAGTACATCTAGGTCAATCAAAATAAACCACCAACTAAAGGGAACATCTTCTTGTCAAAGAAAAATTGGCAGGTCTTTACGGTGGCATTGAGTAGTAATTTGCAAGAGGGAGAAGACAAGAGAGCATCCGACATAGGTGTATATTCCACTAAAAGTGAGCGGCTAACGTACATAATTCAATAAATTCTTAGCACATGCAAAAACTCTAAAGCATAAAAATAAGGGAAAAAATGAATTTCCGAGAAATCCTTGGCATGATTAAGAATGCAAGGCAATAGGAACACTAAAGGAGCAAATAGGTAAATTAAAGGAAAATAGAAAAATATATGAATAAATGGTGAGAAAAAAAGATGAGCATACACGAACAAGAAGGAAGGAGCTGATATTCTTAGGAAAAACTGATCCAAAAAGGTTTTGAAGGGAGCTACACAAAGAAAAAACATAAACAGAAATCAAAATTACAGCAAGTCAATGGTTGGAGTAATCAAAACAATTGTATGAGCGTGAAAAGGAAAAAGACACACCTCTTAGTATCAATGTCAGAGAAGAACTTTTCACAACTAAAGACATCATGCAAGGGATTAAGAAACTAGCAACAGGTAAGGTTTGGGACATAAACAACTTGCAAGCGAAACATCTAAAATGGAGAGCGAAAATTCTAACACCTCGCATCAAAGAAATATTTGGCGGGATCATTAATAACAACTTGCCAAATTGGGCAACTAGCCTAGCCATACCTTTGTTTGAAAATGAAGATGTTAATAATCCTTAAAATACCAAACCAACATGGTTAGTCTTCTATTTGTAAAGCTTTTGGGAAGCATGATAGAACCTAAGATTAAAAGTTGGGATGTGGAAAAGGAAAGAGATTAAGGGGGCAAACAAGTTTTAGACCAAAACATTTAACAATAGATCATTGTGTCAAGCCCACACACTTAGTTGAAAGGGTTTGGATAAGAAAGGCAGAATGTATTGTTGTTTCATAGATTTCAAAAAGGCATTTGACACAAGTACCGGTGCTCAAAGTATGGAGCAGAATAGAGGAACCAAGGGTTTTAACTCATTACAAGGCAGCATATCACACAAATTATGTGAGAAAATCAAGGCAAAAATAAAAACACAGGCAGGATTGTCTGGATGCTTAGGTAGTGGCATAGGCGTCAAATACAGTTTCCCTTTGTCCCTTAATTTGTTGGACTACATATTGACAAGCTAGAAGAATGGGTAAGATGTATACAAAGGTGGAAGGATCCAATTGACCAAATATGTGGTGGAATTCCTATTGTACGATGCTGTTCTGATTCTAACAGCAAAAACAACCCAAGACTAGAGAGACCACTTACACACCCTAGAAATGTTTTTTCAAGAGGTATAGATACTGGTTAACATTGGAAAATCCAAGATATCGGTATTCTTAAAAGAAAAGAGAAGCATTTCAACTTCCGATTTGAAAGAAAGCGTCTTGAAGTGGTATTAGAATACAATTATCTTGGTTTATACTTTCACAACAAACATAGTTAGCATACATGTAGAATGAGAAGAACAAGGTGGATGGAGAGCTCTTTATGCACTATAAAATAGATGCACGAATGTAAAATTGTGGGATTGGAAGACTGTGAGGCCTTATTTGGTCTACTTGTCACCCATGTGGTGGCATGTAGGTGTTAAACATAGTTCCCATGTTCGAAAAGTTCGAGTAGTTCGGAAGGGGAAAAAAATTAAGTAAGTTCGAATTTCGCAAAAGATTGGGTCGGGTTGGGTTAAAAGAAAATTCAAATAGAAAATATATATATATATATAAATATATATATATATATATAGAACATGAAAATTCATAAGAACATGGTAACTATGGCGAGAACTATGGGCTAGTGGCACTTCAAATTTAAATGGAGGCAAATAAAAATGATTTAGAAGTCGAGGTTTAAGTCCAATACAAAATACTCCTTGCAGTAATAGGCACTTTCACATTAGAGGCAACTGCTATGACTAGGTTGATGTGCTACTTGTAAAAATTGAAAGCGTGACGACCAAAAGGTAGCCTAAGGCTGCAAGATAAGAAGAGTTTCACAGGAGAAAGATTACATAGATGAAACAGAATCGCAAATGGATGAGTAGATGGAATATTAGTTTAAATGGATGACCTAACCTTAACAAAGAAATAAAAAACTATGGGAATGAAAGGTTTAGAACATACATGTGAAAAAAACAACAACAACAATACCTTCCAGTATTCAACTTGATCCTTGAACATTGTGAAAAGTCATACATAAGAGCTGAAATCAAATAGGGGAAGAAGATACTCATAATTCAAATAATGAGTAGTTCCCAAGGGTCAGATGAGAGATGGGTAGATGGGCGACCCCTACTAAAAAATAGAGGAGAGGATATATGTTTAGCGTTCATCCTTAAATGCCCAACTTACAAAAATGGTCGAGCCAAAGTGTATGGAAACATTGAAAGTTCACAACATGGAATTATTTGAAGAGACTAGAATAAAAGTGTTTGGAAAGCCGATAACCCAATTCAATAGCAGAAAGAACTGCCTTCAACTCAACCCACAATATCATCATCTTTGAATGGTTGAGGCTGCTGCAACAATGTGTGGTCTCATATACCTAACCTAGTGGCTGTAATTAAAACTATTTCATTTCATTCATAACTGAAACCGGGTTTTATATATCTCGTATAAAATGTTTAAACTGGGGAAATGCGACTGTGTATTATTAAAAAAAAACATAACAAAAATTTATAATTAGCTCTGGGATTATAAGAAACAAGAATTGCAGCTCTTACAAAATAAAGGCTTACCTAAATTTACCTGTCGCTTAGTATTCTGCCGCCGACATTGATCAATCAGCACTTGAATTTCCTGCTTGCTGAGCGGCTCCCCCAGAATCTTCTCTCTAAACTTACCGCCGCATCTGCCGGCATTAGGAGGACAATCTTGATAATCGTCATCGTATTCTTCGTTAACTGACTTAACCTCAATACCAGCACGGGGAGCGCACCAACCGGTCCATTCTCTGTCAATTTTACCAGGACCAAACGGAGAAAATCTGGGCTCCCTGAAGCCAATTGGATTGGCCCTGGGCGTTTCAGTATAGCTGAACTGAAAATCGAAAGGGAGATCGGAACGGTGGGGTTTGTGGCCCTTTCTGTCAAGTGACGACGGCGGTTTGTAAGGGAGTTTTTTGTGTTTCGTGCAGGAGGAAGGCGGTTTGGACCAGCGGGGCCTGATCACAGGACCGGTGTCTTGGGGTTGAATGGATTTGGGGGCAATCCAAGAGTATTTGTTCGCAGAAGAAAAATGGCGGAGGGGTTGACGAAGACGACGGGCAATAGCGGACATTGAAGGTTTTTCCTTTTTTTTTCTGATTAAACGACGTGAACTTTACAATGAGATGGAAGCAGCTCTCTCTCTAAAACAAAATGCGACTGCACTTTGCAGGCACCCTTTCTATTAGCGACCTCGAGCAAACGCAGGAGACTAAAAATGTACAGAAAATCACATTATTAATGTCAGTGCAGTCCGAGATTAAAATGGTGAGAATTTAAGCGAAGCCGAGACTGAAACCCAACCACAATGCTTCAAGCACAATTTTCTGTTTAAAGCTTGAGTAATTGCAAAATAGCAAGTGCTGCAAGACACATCTATTGATAAATGGGGTCCTATGGGGTGTGGACATTCCAACAAAAGGAATATTCTATCTATCGATTGAGGTTTGCTATTTTTTAATTTTACTTTTTTATGGTGTCAATTTTTGTAGTTGCGGCACATTAAGGTAAAGACGTGGATGGAAAGCTAGAAATAAAAATACAAGAATTAAAACCCTACATGCATGCACCTATTCCACTGATAAAATTCTTCGTCAAAGTACATCTACTACATTTGATCTGTTGTATTGTCCCAATCTTGCTCCATGTCCCAGACAAGGCCTCATCATTCCTATGACGTAACTCACCACAAAGCTCACCCCTAATGGAATATTTGTTACGTTCGTGATCGGTAAGTCATGCCACAAATCTATTAAGATGGTTTAAAAAAATGATAAAACCATAGCCAATCCTAAGTAGAAAAATAAAAACTTACAAGCTAAACCCAAAGAAACATAGTTAAAAATATGAAGGTTTTTTTTTGCGGATCTATAAAAAAATCGATGTTGATTGAGCTTGCAAAGTCAAGGTTTTTGACTGTACGACATTAAATTTGTTGAGATACTTGACGAGGACATGAATGGAATGTTGGAAATGAACATGTGGGAAGTAAATAATTGTGGATTCAACATGATAAAGAAAAGAAACAACATAAAAAAAAGTTTAAACAAAAGTTTAAACCCACATTTTCATTATGTGCGCGTTATAAAGAGATAATGGTTAAGATTCGCAAAAGATATGATGGTCAATATTTGATAAAGAGTTGGTGGCATGTGCCACGGCATGTATGGTGGCATGTGCCACGGCATATTTGGTGGCAACAACATAGTGAGTACCAAAAAATTGGGGTTCTTGTATTTTAATTTAAGTATCATTGGTTTCCAAGGGCGAGTGTTTAATTTGTTAGATAAGACAAAGACGTGAATTGAATTCCAGAAATAAAATGGTGGGAACTAAATACTTGCATGTCCCATACTACGACTTAGAATGTTTCTACCTAAATATTGTTTGTTTTCAGTGCTTCGATTTATCGTCTCAAAGTCACTTACATTATTCACATGAGTGGAATTGGTGCTTTAAGGGACCAAAAAAAGGAAAATCAATTAGAACAAAGGTACGAAACCCAACGACATTGCTTGTTTCCTATAGAACTTTGTAAAACCCCTTCTCAATCGTATGAGAGAAATGATTTGGATCATACTTTGTATTTTTTATTTTATTTTTTTGGCTTCAAGGTTGTTAAGTGGAAGACATTTATTTTGGTAGATAAACCCAATATATGAATGGAAATTTGGGCATTAAATGATGGAGATTACATACTTGCATGCCCTTTACCTATTCCATACAACAAATTTTTCCAATGCAAAGAATATGTGCTATATGCATTGCACTTTATAGTGTGGTTGTCATTTACACTAATCACATGAGCGCAACCACCAAGTAGATTTTATCTTCCAATCAAGCTTCAATATCTTTTTATTTCATGGCATCAATGTTTTCAATCAGACAACTTTTAATTTGACAGGTAAGACACAAATATGAATGGAATTTTGGAAATCAAAAGGTATGAATTAAATACCTGCATGTCCCGCACCCATTCCATGGATCATATTGCTCTTACCCAAATAATATTTGTTGTTTGTGTTCTATTTAAACATTTCAATGTCAAGAAGTGTTATGCCCTTAATCATATATCTTATATTGGATGTATATAGCCGACTTGTGGGTATCATAATTTCTTATCATTGTGTATCTCTTTCATATATGTTATATTTTCATTAGTGGGTCGGCCTTGGTGTTGGCCATAAGCATAGGAATAGTATATATAGAGGTTAGTAGGTAGTAGTTTATCATCATTGGAGCATTTGAGTATTATTGTATGTTTGGAGGTTGCCCCCTCGAAGTGGCGAAGCTATTCTAATTGTATATTGAGATCATTATTCTAGAATATTGTGTTATTTGGTGTTATATTTACGCTCATGATCCAATTATACAAGTAATTTCATTACAAAAAGAGGAGAAAAAAATGGGAAAATCGAAAAAGTGACATTTTTAATTCGATACATAAGACGCAAACACGAAAAAATAATTACAAATATAAAACTTTAAAAATAACTAATTATTTCATCAAACACTCTTTCACATTCCTAGGAGAACTATTTATCTATCACTACAAAACTAAAGGTCAACTATTAATTATTACATATTGGGCATTAAAATATATTCGTATTCATACACTTGGATCCAAAATGTGATGGCATTGTTGCATAGTGAAAGCTGATTATAAAATAATACAGAGTGAAATGTGGATATAACATGTACAAATGGATGAACAATCCAAAGATAAGGTGACACATAATCACAAGTTAAGTGAAAGTGATGCCACCCTTGACAACGACTTCAATAGCGAAGGTGGCAATGGTCATCTCATGCCAACAAAGGTGGGACTTCCTTGTCATGTGATTTGCTAGGTATCCCTATTCCCACCTAATTTCCACCCATTTCATGATGTCATTCTCGTGCTTCCGGATACATTTCCGAATTAAATGCTTATGTTGCTCCCAACGATTTTTCCTTTCCATGTGAAATAGACTAAAATGGAACATGGATGGATCGATAGATGCTCCAACGTTCGAGTAGTGCTAGCTTTGGGTGCCTTTTCAAGGACATAGTTGCGACTGCAAGAGATTATTTCTCATAAGTAGAGGAGTTGTTGTGGTTGCGGCGTACAATTCATGACAAGTTTTTAAAGAAAGATTATCAAAAAGGGAAAATGTTGTTGCATTATGCACCAATTGAATGGGTGAGGATCACATATTCACGTGAATATGTTATTTTCGAATCACTTTTGAAGCATATAATGAGCATTTTGGAAATTTGTTAAATGAAGCCACAATCATGGAGAATAGTTGTTTGTCTTGCGAGTTCTTCATGGAAGAACTCAAATTTTTAATGTGATTCTTAAAATGTATTAGTTAAAATAAATATAGTTGATTATGTAGGAAAAATTATTACATTAACGAGGTCAAATGTATGTCCGAGGCCGAAGGACGGAGATAAATGATTCACCCAACATGGAAGGAAACTACCCGAACTCTATGAACTATTTGCCTTGGTCGAAGGAAACCAACTTATCAAAACATCATTGAAAACACTAGGCATACGGTTGTGTAAGTGCAAACCATGAATAAATAGATCGGGTCCGCCATGCCAATATGAACACTAGCTCCCCTTTCGCCGATGGTCTTCCTCAAGCTAGCAATGAACAAGGGCATTACAAGTTTTATGTATAAATTATGAGAAAAAATAATCAGAGAGGACCTTGCGTTGGTCGTGGCGGAGATTACCGGTGTAGGATTCACAACATCAAATGGCCATGCATGGTTGCAAATGTATTGGTAGTACGGTGTGTAGGAAGCAGGGAAACAACATGTTCATGTGGAGCAGTTTATTGTGTCAAAAGTGAAGATAGTGCCACCGTCGATTTCAACGCATCCCCTTAAAGCCTGACCTTTTTCGTCCACATTTTGAGTAGTGTCAAAATGAGCCACCTCGATTCTAATAGGAACGCCTTCGGCGTAATCAACACCACACTCATGCAATAAATAGATTTCATTAGTTTTTATTAGAATTAGAACTTGTATTAAGTGGAGGTGCAATGTTTACGAGATATCATCCTTATTGACTTAATATGTTGTAAGGATCACTTCTATATAGATTCTCCCCATTAACGGCGATCATATGATGCGTACAAAATTATTTGTTCCTTGTCTATGTTTTAATTTTCACCCAACAATCAATGTGTTCAATTATTTTATTGAATGTGGATTTTTAGAGTATGTTACTAAAAGGGCACTTTCATATCAAATGGGTTGTAGTCCAATGGTGTGTATGATGGTGTAAAAGGTGTTGCTTACAACAAACCAAGATACAAATCGTACGAGATACCAAGTAATGAGGTATGAGTTCGGGTTTGTGTCCGAGAGGATTTGGTGGGATGGAAACCCCTCGGTCCTTCACCGCTAAGCCTAAGGATTTTGTGCACCTAACCCATACAAATCTTCATATTCAATCGAGAAAAAGGACATTTTTATTGTAATGTTGCCCAATTCAAAGAATGCATGCAAGCTTGAACCTCCATTTGAGAGATGCTATAACTTTTGAAAAAAATGTTTGTGCATTAATAAGCACCATATTTTGGTGTTTTTGTGGGAACTTACATTTACTGAGTAATTGACTCGAGATCAAATCTTAATGGGGAATGGTATGTTTATCCTAAGAAAGCTTAAATCCTCGTAAAGAAAGTCCACTTTTTGTAGGTTCCTACCAAGCACTTTGGGTTTGTTGTTAACAAGTCAAACAAGTTTAAATTCCTTACTAAGCACCCTAGTTTGATGTTTCTATGTGATATGGATGTAGATTACATTTACAAATTAGTTGACTTGATATCAAATCCAAACAAGAAGTGTAATGGCTTTGCACAAAGAAGATTAAACCTTCACTTAGGAGAGGCTATACTATTGAACTACGTCAAATAGTTCCCACACATTGTATAAGCTTGCACATTTTACATACATATTTATCCAAGTATTTACAACCACGACATCTAACAACTAGCAATCGCACGTGAGGTGTGCGATGATAACGCCGAAGTTGGAGAAGGAAGTGAGGAGAAGGAAACTGCAATATATAAAAAATGAGTATGAGAAATGCATGTGGGTAGACAATAAGAGGAACAAGTTGAAACGAGTGTGGAGTAACACAATAAGAGATGAGAAGATGAGCAATAGAGGGAGAGGGAACCGGCAATGCGGTTCAAGATGGGAGAGATGAAGGAAGGGAACGAAGGTGGGATTCCTCTAGTAAGTGTGACTGCAGTAGAGGTGCGGAGGACATTTAAGAGTAACGACTAAATGAAAATGGAGGAGAAATACGAACGACTGACAAAGAGGAAACTCTTGATATACCCATGAAGGTTAGGCCTTGTCTTTCCGTTCCTCCAATGTCAGTAGTGGCTCGCTACAGAGTAAGCCCTTGGGATTTGTGGATTGAAAATGCCCAAGCAATTTTAAGTGGTAGTTATTTTGGTTTCTTATGGAAATTGGTAGAACAGGAAGATGGAAGGCGTTGTCTACATCCCAAGGAGGCCCCAAGTATCGATCTTATTTGATGACGACAAATAAAAGAAAAGCAAGTGGATTGAAGGAACCTTCGTAGACAAAATAAAAATAGATTTTCCCCCATATGTGAAAGTTGTGGCCATGATGCAAATTGCACGTGGAATGCCTTATAGTTCTGCACAATAACCAACAATAATGTAAATCACATAAGTATGCTACACATGATCTGAAACCGAAACTTGTAACCACATGTAACGTTTAAAAATATGTAAGGGGAAAATGAAGCGACATTTCTAGGTTGCGTTTTCTCATGGAAACATCTGTATGTAGATAAGATATGTTACTAATAACAAAAGAGTTTTAAACTATTCAGTGTGTTAATAAACCTTTAAAACATATATTATAACTATTATAGTTTGTTGGACGCTCGCAAAGTGTTTGGCAAAATGACTCAAGACAAATGTCTTCTCATGGAATATGATAATAGCAGTTAAAAGGAAGACATGGGATTTTTCAATAGACATCGACACATATTTACCAAATTCAACGAATGAAATTCCAACCCAATCACATGACCCTCGACATCAATTTTTTCAGATTGTGCCAAACTAGGAGCATCGAGACAAGGTTTGGGAACCCACAAAAAAGTAATTGAAATCCATTGTTTGGATGTTGTAGTTGCGAATGCGCTGATACACATGCATGCAATATGTGGAAACATTCAAAAGGCTCGTATATTGTAAGTGAAGACACATAGTCGAAGAAATAAAAATCACAATGCATAGGTGTACTTTGCATGGCAAATGTAAGAGAGAAATATCCAAGGATAGCAACATAAGAAATGTTATCCTTAAACAAATTTAAAGAAAAGGGTTTCTGGAGCAAGTAGTTATTATACCATATATTGTTATAACTATATTTTTTTAACCGTAAACAAGAATTATCAATAATTTATTATATATAATCTATTAATAATTTATGTTTATATATTCGAATAATAAATAAAAATTTGTGAACTATTTACTCTACTAATCTACTTGTAAACCATATATTTCAATTGTTAGCTCGTTTAAATATGTAATTATTAATTAATATAATATATACATATATTTAATATTGTCGATAAACAATAACAATTGACAAAATATTATTTACGCAATCTGATAATCTTGTGTGTGTGTGTGTGTGTGTGTGTGTGTGTGTGTCCTACAAATAACAAAAGAATGTTAAACTATTTAGTGTGCTAATAATTTTTTAAACCATATATTATAACTATTATAGTTTGTTGGACGCTCGCAAAGTGTTTGACAAAATGATTCAGGACAAATGTCTTCTTATGGAATATAATAATAGTTGTTAAAATGAAGACACATGCTTTCTCAAAACATTTACCAAATGCAAAAAATGAAATTCCAACCTAATCACATGACCTAGCTCGACATCAATTTTTTCGGATTGTGCCAAATTGGGAGCATTGAGACAGGGTATGGGAACCCATGAAAAAGTAATTTAAATCCAATTTTTTAGATGTTGTAGTTGTGAATGCGTTGATACACATGCATGCAAAAGGTGGAAGCATTCAAAGGCTTGACAACTATTTGACAAATTACATAATACAAATGCATAAATTGTTGTACATGCACGAAATGTTTTTTTTGAAAAAGTCTTGGAGATATAATAGGTTGCAAGGTTGTAGAACATATTGTTTCAGAATTGAACATTGCAAACTTGTTTTGTGTAAAACTGGAGCACTATGGACCATACCATGACCATGTACAAAGAAATTTCATTCGTACAAACAATTATTTTTGTTTCTATCAATTCATTTTAGCCATAGTGTTATGTATGGAAAGGCCTATACCTTACCAACACAATACAAACTTATCCATATATATCGATGGTTGATTCTTTGATATAAATTGTATAGTTCATAATGTTTAAAAAATGTTATAGTTATTTATAAAATATATTTTTAAAGTGATACCAAGATAATTGTTAATGTCTTCTTAGATTAAATTGATCTGTGGGATTAATTTTAAATGTGAAAAAGTGTTTTTAAGATAATATTATTCTAATTAGTTTTAAACGCATATAAATCAATAAATTAAATCTAGTTATAGAAAATATTTTCTATGAGTTTATTATAATGAAAATATTAAATTATTAGGAGAAAATATACTTTCAGATTGATTTGGGAGTCTTCAATCATTAAATAAAGATTATGTAGAATAAGTTTCGACAACAAAGCAAAGTAAAGATCCATGTCCTTAACACTACCCTCATAATCTCGATCGGCCACTCCTTTTCATGCTTCACCACTTCGTGTCATATATAGATCTTTTTCACTATTTCCATTCCCACTATTTCCTTTTGTTCTTTATTTTCCAAGTACAAATACCATACTATCTTGTTGTATGTTTCTTTTTTCTTCTAACGTCTCCCCCGTTTCACTTTCGGATTATTTTTATTAATTTTTTGTCATTATGGAAGTATTAAAACACTCATAAAATATTTGTGTATATGGTCCATCTATCCATGACAACATATTTTTTGTAACATATTACTTTTCAAATAACTTCTCTACTAAATTTGTTTTGTCTAAAGTGTAGTCTTTATAATTTTATACTGCCATGTTCTTCCACTTAAACATTTTCTATTTGTCATATTATTTTAACAAATACAATTTCTTAACCCATAATATTTTCTCTCATTCCCCCACTCTCACTGATGTACTATTTTCTTAGAGACTCTATGACTCTTTTAGAATTGAAAAAGTTTAACTTGCAAATTGATGAAACTTATGCCATCTTCTATTCTAAATACTTCAAGTAGTAGTTCTTTAAAATGAATGCAATTTTTTTTAATACTTGTCAAATACTTTTTCATATGAAACACTACAGGCATCCTTGTTTCATGGATTTTATTTCATATTCGCAGAAATGAATACATATGACCATTGCATGTTTTCCCCCATGTTGCCCACAGGAGAGACCACCACTGTCGTACCTGTGCAAAACACCTCATTTGCATAAAACAATTCATCTACAAGAATCAAGCGCTCTTGGACCGCACAAATAAAGGGGTTCTAAGATTTAAATCTCAACAATAACACTTAAAGTCTGTACAGACAAGTTTGTTTCATCATTGAGATGCAAATTTATACTACACAAGTTCCATCCACAATGGCATTTAAAAATTCTATACTGACAACTTTGCTTTATCATAATTGACTTAAGTTGATGCACACAGAAGACCACTAGGAATATTTTTTTAAAAAAACATTTAAACCGAATACATATAAATACCCCATAACCTCGGCTACGAGCCACATTAATTATACATTTCATTGTAATTCCAGGAAGTATGGTTCAGTGCAGTGATGGAGTAGAAACATTATTATCCATGTAGTACCAATTTTTGTAAAGAACCAATGGAAATAGAGAAATCCACTTAAGCGATTGTTAACATAAGAGATTATTTGCACTAAAAGTACAGAAAATGGCTAATTTGCACATAAACAAACTTGAATTCACAAATGTGTAAGTAAACAAATCAAAAAAGTTATACATTCACCACAAAGATGTTGCAAGAAGAGACCTCCTCAAGGTACTTCTTGTTGATTGCATCCAGATAGATCACATCAGAAAAGCCATTTTCTTTAGCTCCAGTTTGTACTCTAAATACCTGTAAGAAAAAGATTGTTCGTTCATTTATGTATTTTGCAAGATCAAGACAGCTAACAGAAACTATATGGTCTCTGTGTTGAAAGTGTGTCTAACTATATATTATATTTAATATCTACACTACAGTTATACATCTACCAATAACATTAAAGCCATAACAGCAATCGATTTACTTTCCCTAGCTATCAAAGCTACAATATATGTTTTCTTTGTCATCATTAAATCTCAAATGACCATCTCGAGGTTTGAAGTCTTCAAATATGTATTTCAATATTGCTACGTAATAATTTTACATAAATATTCTTTAATATGCTACCATAGCTACTTGGAGTTCCTACCTTTTGTAACTAGTCTTTATCCTGATCTATAATATGATCTTCTTGCATGGTTTATTTTTTCTGGTAGTTGTTTGCTTAAGCTCTTCACTCTCTTGTGTCCTTAGTACTGCTCCAATTCTAATATGTTTCGCATACGCTAACAGAATTCCAATTCTCTCATACATTACGGGGCCTTAACCCTTCCAATCTCCATCAACAATTGCGACATGCCAAATATAAATAAACTTACTTTATAGCTTTTCATGTATGGTTCTAAATAGATTAATTGTGCTAATCATGTTCATGATATGAATAACTATTATAGATAATGTTTTTGCTTACTGATGCAATGGATTGCTACCAACCCTTCCTGATACAGAGGACAATGCTGCAAAATTAGTATTCTACATGGTAAAATTCAAGGAAAGAAAATAAGAACACACTAAACTCACATATACATCCTTTTTTTATCATAATAGTTGTATTAGAGATTGATGCACATATGATATATAGATAGGTTTCACACAGTGCTGAAAGTGTAGGCTCTACCTTCAACCTGAGTCACATCCAAAGAGCAGCAGACACTTCTTTACTAGAATGATCCACAACGGACACAGACAAACACAAAAGTTGAAACCCTGCAGAAGAAGTTTTACTTTTTTATTTTTCTGCTCATACGTACTGGAAAAACAGTGGGAACCATACTCACCATGGCTCATACAAACTGGGAATACAGTGGCAACCATACTCCTGTGTTCATGGTTACGACAGAGGTATGACCACCTGTACACAGGACTCGCACCTGTCCGTAATTTCTAACTGGCGCAATGTCTCTCCCTCCTTCATGTATGGTGTTGCGTTGCTAAGAAATTTATTGCCAAGAACAATAAATATTGCTCTGTCTTCATCTTCCACATCTGCATGTCTTTATCTCGACATTCCTACCTTTCGCGGACACGTGTAGGGGCCATTCAAATCCATGCTTCGTCGACCATGAAATCTCATCCGTTGATATCTCTGTCGTTGTCGAGAGGGGGTCGGGTTTTCTCACATAGAACACGCCTATCGGCGTAATAAATATTGCACTAAATAATATAATTTCCCTAAAATCAAATTTCCATTCGTTGTAGGAAAGAGTTGGGTAATCTTAAAGATTTAATGAAGGGGCCAACGTAGCAGTATGGGTTGACATTGAATAGTACTATACCTACTTATGTGAGAATTTTTGAAAATGCAGTGCCTTCCTCCACAATGACAGGTTCAAATAATTTAAAATCGCTTCTGCAAGAAACAGACGAAATGGTGCAACAGTGCCCTGTGCATGATACCCAAAGTATGATATACCTTCTCCTTTTAAGACAAAAAAATAGATAAACGACATCATCTCAAGTATGAGATGCCACGTAGAAAATGTTGCGTTTATAGGCATGAAAATGAGCAAAGAAGTAAATAACAAAATGCAAGAAAATACCAACAAAAATAGTAGTCTCCTTTTCCGTCTCCCTCTAGCTCGCCTGTGGAATATAATGTTGTGATATGGAAGACATGGGCAGAGGACGAGTCGGATCAGAAAAGTAAAGGGT
Source organism: Taxus wallichiana var. yunnanensis (assembly GCA_018340775.1). NCBI lineage: Eukaryota > Viridiplantae > Streptophyta > Pinopsida > Cupressales > Taxaceae > Taxus > Taxus wallichiana. Next base: position 574,922,628 of record CM031241.1, on the reverse strand, counting down.
ATTATTGTGTATGGTTCCTGAGGCAGGAGGGGACTTGCTTTGGAAAGTAAGAATCCTTGATTTGGGAAACATTGTCGCAGAGAGGTGCTTCCTGTAAGCTTCTTTAGACAGACATGGAGTGTCATGGCAAATGTTGCTTTCTTTTTCCTCATCATTCAGAGTCACACGAGCTACATCAAAATCCATCGAACCTCTGTCACTCTGCAAACACCACAACCATTAGCATTTTTCCTTTTCCATACTCATCATTCATATTCCTAACAGTAAATACTTACACTAATGTGCCTGACCAGGAGCCGACCTGCCGTGTTGGTATTTTCTTGCATGGGGACCCGTATCTTCCTCTCTTGGTTTTATTTACCTGTATGTCTCAAGCATTTTGTTTCTGATCAGAAGAAGGCATAAAAAAATGACATGGTCAGATGTTTCTGTGCCAAGGTGTCCATATCATACCATTTTCTTTCAGACGAGCGACAGAACGTGTGCCACCATGCACTACAGCGCTTCATCAGATATCTAGCCACTGTTGCTGCACGTTACTCATGGAATTTTAATATAATCACTCCCACACAGTGATAAATATTCAATGTGTATACATTCATCAGAGCATTCTCTCATTCTCGTGAAGGTAAAGTTGTATAATGTTTCTCATTTTCTACGATCATGGCCATCAATGCCTTAATCGATCGCTGTGGCCGTAACCCCTTGCTTGGTAGGAGATAGTGCCATGAATGTTTGCAGTCTGTAAGACCTGTTTGGTGACTGAAAACATGCTAGAGTCATCTTCTTTATGGTTGATACGACATTTCCACAGCAACTCGCCCATTTTCCACCCTCCCGTCATTGACGCAGAGATTTCAAAGGCTACGATAGGTATATTCAATCAATCGCTATCTGCATGTCTTTATCTCTGACATTCCTACCTTTCACGGACACGTGTAGGGGCCATTCAAATCCATGCTTCGTCGACCATGAAATCTATCTCTGTCGTTGTCAGAGGGGGTCGGGTTTTCTCACATAGAACACGCCGATCGGCGTAAAAATCCTCTTTCCATTATACTTTGTTGTATGTCCATATCATGTTGTTAAGCTCTCATTTTCGCACATGCCCACAATATGTTGGCAAAGGTTATAGAGTCTAATTACGCCGAAAATCGTGTCTACAATGGAGAAAGCCCGGGCCCTTCTGACAATAGCAGTACTGGCACGGACGACGGAGATTAATCGGTCGACGAATAAATCTCTGCAACTCACTACAGAGCCACATAAATCTCGAGCTCTGTAGACGACATTAAATTTTCACATAAATCAAAGGGCTCACGCGTACGTATCCCAACCGTTGCTACTGTACACGGTCTGAATGGGCACCTCTCCCCAAAATGGCAGAACTGAAACATTCAAGCTCTCAGACTGCGCGCAGGTCTGAGCAACATGAAATGAAAGGGAATAGTAAGAACCTTTCTTAACCTTGACCATGCGGCTGATAATGGATGCCTCATTTCCCAGCCTGACTGCATGCGTTCCCTGAGGAACGACCACCATCAAATCTTGTGGCTTATGTTCCAACGTTATGTATTCCACAATGCCTTTGACTCGCCAGTATGGCAGCGAGTTCTGTCCTAAAATCAGCGTCCCTTTCATATTCCATGGTTTTGGACCCATTTCAAAGTTTCCATTCGGAAGAAGCCCTGCACACCATACAGAAAATAAAATAACACCATTACATTGCTCGTGAGAATGCATTACACATTGTGGGAAAAAAATAAACACCATTACATTGCTTGGGAGAATGCATTACACGCTGTGGAAGAATCAAACTTACCATTTCTTGCAGTGACAGATCTCCATACGAAAATATGAATGAAAAATACGGCGAGAACGAGAGATCTCCACATCTTGATGGTCTCGGTGAAGTTGTTTTTGGATGAGAAATGCCAAGGTCAGTCATGCGTATATATCTGGATTCAAAGTGTAATGGCAGTTGCGGGATTAATGCCAAAATTCAGGGACACATGCTCCTCGCCGTGTAAGTCGATAATTGAGCATGTAAAACCACGGTGGGAAACGCGGACCATGTGGCGGCGACCATACTCCCTTTGTGAAATTACGTTGAGATACGGTCCACCGACCAAATTAATTTTGATACTTTAAAACTGTCACAATTAGAATTTAGAAATGGTGACAACTAATTTTCTTTCATATGCCGATACTGCATGTGTGAAATTTTAGACTCTAACTTTATTATCACAAGGGCATTTAAGGAGCATTGGATCTTTGCCTGTGGGCAGATGATTTGAGGGTTTATGATGAATACCGAGTCCTGACTCTGAAAACCGCCCATACATTTGTTGGATGCAGTTTATCAAAGAACCCTTGTGCTTCTGGTGCTTACGGAGTAAGTTCCTATTGCTTCTTGATTTTAGATACTTTATGCCAGTTATTTTCTCTATTAAATTGTCTATTATTCTAATGTACTATTGGGTAAAGCCTAATCTAACTTTGAAATATTTCTCTGTTTATATATCTCTTGTTTCCCAACTTTTAGCTCTTCCTTCTTTGATGATTCGATGTATCTAATAAATATAGCTTTTATAATGTTTATGAAAACCAATGTTTACTCGAATTTGTTTTGTATGTGGTTTTTACTTCTTTCGGTGGTTATTTGACTTGTTTTTTTGTTCCACTTTTATATTTAATTATCGAAACATTCTTATATTGAGTTCGGCCTCAGTAAATGCAAGTTGTCGCATTATCCGCACCCCCGCTCTATTTTTTAATGGAAAAAATCCTCTCCGGATATATTTACGCTAAAAGGTGTGTTCTCTCGAGAGAAACTTGCCCTCCTCCTCGACAAGTCTAAGACAAATCAACACACACTATGCATTGGTCGACTATGTACGGTTGGATATCAGCCATCCACGTGGCGGGAAAGAGATATGAAATGTGCATTGGAGCAATGTACATGCGCCCTCTCCTCCGTCACCCATCATGCAGGACAGAACAAGGACATTCAGATTGTTCAAAATGTATTGTCTTCCCTGCTCTATATGGTCGCATCTGTTGTGTGAACGGACCACGGTACACAACATTTTGATTTGATATACGAAAAGGCACTCTCGATCTTTAATACCTGTGCTGGAGCGGATGAGCTCATTATTTCAAACACGAGACCAAAGATGTAAACCTTGTGGAATGTTACCTGTGCTGGAGCGGATGAGCCCACGAGTAGCTCTGTCGTGACACGATGAAACCCACTTCAAGTTTTGGAAGAAACAAATTTTATGTGTTTAAATATGATTTGTGGGAAAGGTTTTTTTGTGGGCTTGTGGATTTTTTGTTACACGCCTCTGATGTTTTCCTCGTCCGATGGGTGCAGGGGTCAATTTAATTGCAGGTGTTTTCCTTTCGCCAATCTTGGATCTGTGAGTTTAAGATGGTGAATTTTGTTTTTCCCTAATGATAAAATTTCAAGACGTCTATTTCTAGAAAATAAAAACACAAAACCCATTGTGGTTTTACTGATAGAATCCTGGTCTGCCATGGATTGGATTAAAGCAGGAGCAAAACATTTTTTGGTAGAGGTCATGGATTGGATCAAGATCCATCCCTGTTGATTTAAATTTTATTTTTCGCCATATGGGTTTTATTATTATGCAAGGTAGTATGTGGGTTTTTACTATATTTCGGAGGAAGTGATTGTTGTGATTCAAACAGATTGAGCTTGATGCTTTCCTGAGGGCCTTTGAGGCTTCTGGATGCCATATGCTACCCACAAGAGCACCTGTATTAATAACATCATGTGCAAAGCACTGCATTAACTCAAGATCCACTAAATCATTATTCTCGATAAGGTTATTGAAATTATCTGTTATTCTCTTAACTATTTGGGTATCTTGTTTTTTCTTTAGATTTTGACTTAGATTGAGTATATAAGTGTATTAGGCTCACACCCTCCATCATTTGTTGAAGACTCGTGAAAAGGTTGGATATAATTCAAAATGCAATAAAGAGTTTCATATTTAGCATTTCATGTTCTCAACTATTTCTAATGTTGGGCACTTTCATATATGTCTTGAATTTTACAGGTATGGAAAGATCTTCTCTTGCAGCTCTTTGGAAGGTGTATGTCATGTTTGCAGATCCAAGCTTCAATAGATATATCTTACAAAATGAAGGAAGGCTGTTTCAGAGAGCAAGCTATCCACAATCTTTTAGAGACTTGGAATGGTATGGAAGAAAGGCTTTATTTCCATTCATGGCGGCCTTCACAGGAAAATTCATGGTATTGTTGTAAATCTAATGACTTCAAAGAAGGTGAAAAACAATTTTATCACAGATATTCAAATCATTCTACAAAAGACAATGAGTACATGGAAAGATAAGCAGATGTTCTTTGAGGTTAAATGTAAAAATCCAAGAAAACTACATTTAATTTTCCTTATTTCCATTTTATGGACATACGAATAGGAAGGGAACCATAATAACTTTACAATCTAGAGTTTTAGAGTTGCAACAAGTTCTTTCTGTATGTGTGATTTTGTTCGATTGGTTGGTGACACTAATCATGTAGACACCATGCAACTAGAAATCAACTTGATGGCAAATCAACACGGGTATTTAAACGAGAAGATGAAATAAATGAAATGGCTCCCATATTCTATGCTTTTGTTGAAGGAATTATATCCTTACTAATAAAGATACCAAGGTTTGCATATTTAAAAGCAATGAAGGTTATAACTCTTCTCACATTCTTCTAATTGAACTCGAAGGCCTCTATTATAGAATTCACTATCACCTATTTTCTTTAACTAATATTGTGTTACTCGGATTGGATTATTAGGTAAGGAGGGATTTGATAGGCAAGATATGTAAAATAATTGACAAGAGATGTAGTCTGATGGAGTAAAACATAATTATTTTCTCAAAAGGATTCTTGATTGATGTGAATCTAGCTACAAGAGGTTGAAATACCTCCAAAAACACACATAAACAGCTTTGCAAATAAAACCAAGAGTTTCAAAATAGCTTACTTCTCATTCTATAATTCACATTGATCTATTACATCATTACAATCCTCCTTTTATTTCAAGACTACTCTAAAACCCTAAAATGCCAACAAACCCTAAAATTCAAAACAACTCGAATTGACCCCAAAATTTGCATTCCAAATATGCATTCATAAATTAGGGTTCACGCAAAATTTGGACTTATTTGACTAGCACAACAAAAGTTATTAAATTTCTAAGACCTAGTCAAAAGCAGAAAAAACATTCGGAGCCAATTTTAGGCCACTAGATGAAGGAATCCGAGCCCAAAACGTGTCAAAATGGGCACAACCTTCCAAGAAAATAAATTTTAGGATAGTACTAATGTGTATCTACCACCCTGTAAAATTTTAGGACGATCCAACGGTCGGATCAAAAGTTATGGTCTCTGTAAGTTATGCTCCCGCATCATTCTCCCCTAGTTGAAAAGAATTCAGCTCCTGTGAATTCTGTTGACGGAACTCATCTAATTTTGCATTGTCAATTTTCCTCAACTCCCACTCAGGAATCCAAGTATTTTCTTCTTGCTGCAAACCTTCCCACTATACCAAATATCTATTGTAGCTCCCATGTCTAGTAGTGATTGTCTTTTGGTCCAAGACACGCATTACCCTCTCCTTTTTCTTCTTCGGCATATGTTGCTTCCAATTTATTTCTTCCTCCTCTGCAACATTTTCATCATGACCTGGAAACTTATATAAGTTAGAAACATTAAAAATTGGTGAGATAGCAAAGTTTTCAGGTAGCTCCACCTTGTAGGCATTATCACTCATTTTCTTCAGAATCCTACATGGCCCAATCTTCTTATACTTGAGTTTATTATATGTCCTCTTTGGAAACCTCTTTTCTAAGATGAACCATCACCATATCCCCTTCTTCAAATACATTTACTCTCCTACTAGCATCTGCAGCTATTTTATATTGTGCATTACTCACTTTCATCTTTTCCCTCACTTCATCTTGCAAGTTGTAGAATGTGTTATGCAAATGCTTCTACATCATCACTAGTTTCATCTTCACTGGTAGAACAATTAGATCTAGGACCCCCTTGGGATTCCTACCATATACAATCTAGAAAGGAGACCTCCCTGTTGACTGTTTACCGAGCTATTATATGCAAACTCAACTTGAGGTAAAGTTAAGTCCCATTGTTTTGGCTTTTCTCCAACTATACAACATAGGAGATTTCCCAAGCTTTTGTTCACTACTTCCGTCTGCCCATCAGTCTGGGGGTGATATGCACTACTAAACTGTAGTTGTGTCCCCAATTTCTTCCACAGAGTCCTCCAAAAGTGACTCAAAAACTTCGTGTCCCGATCTAAAGTGATCGTTCTTGGAATTCCATGCAATCTAACCACTTCTGAAAAAAACAAATCTACAATTCTGGAAGCATCATTAGTTTTTTTATAAGAAATGAAATGTGTCATATTAGAGAATCTATCAACCACAACAAAGATAGAATCATTCCCTCATTGTGTGTTAGGAAGCCCTAACACAAAATCCATACTCAGATCAACCCATGGCCCTGTAGGGATAGGCAATGGCATATACAACCCAGTATTCTGTGCATGGCCCTTAGCCATTTGACACACTCTACATCTTGCTACAACCCTACTTATGTCCCTCTTTACCTTTGGCCAATAATACTTTTCTACAACAAGAGAAATTGTCTTACTTATACCAAAGTGTCCAGCCAACCCCCCACTATGCAATTCTCTTATAATATTTTCTCTCATTGTACCAGCAGGGATGCACAATTGTTTCCCCTAAACAAATAACCATCATGTATCAAATAATCAAAAGAATCACTACCTACTATAGGCTCCTTAAGTTTTATGACAACATCATCAAAATCTGAATCACCTTCATACAATTCCTTAACTACCTCAAACGCTAGTACTTTATTTTTCATTGTTGTCAAAAGGGCTACATGCCTACTCAAGGCATCAACAACTTGATTCTGCTTACCAGACTTATGCTTTAAAACAAAAGTATATTCTTGCAAAAATGAAACCCATTTTACATGCCTACTATTTAGTTTCTTCGTGTGTTTACATACCTCAATGCTTCATGGTTAGTAAAGAGTACAAATTCCTTAGCTACCAAGTAATGTCTCCAGTTCCTTAATGCTTGAACAATAGCATAAAATTCCACATCATAAGTAGAATATTTCCTCCTGACTTCATTTAGCTTTTCACTAAAGAATGCCACAGTTGTCCCTTTGACTCAACACGTACCTCCAATCCCAACATGTGAGGCATCACAATCAACCTCAAAGACCTTGCTAAAATCTAGACAATACCAAAACATGTGCTTGACACTTTCTTATTCAACAATTCAAAACTATTTGTTGTTGCCTTGGTCCATACAAACTCCCTCCCTTTCATACACTCTCTTATGGGTGTAGCAATGCTACTAAAATTCCTAATGAACTTCCTATAAAAATTTTCCAATCCATGAAAACTATGAACCTCTGTCACATTCCTTAGAATAGGCCATTCAAATTTCCTTTACTTTTTCCTCATCCATCCTCTGATATGAAAAATCCCAAAAAAACAAGACTCTTCTGAAGAAATCTACACTTCTTTAAGTTTGCATATAGACTCTCTTTACGTAACAATTCTAACACTAATTTTAGATGTAACAAGTGTTCTTCCACTATCTTACTAAATATCAAAATATCATCAAAATAGACAACAACAAACTTACCATTGTATTCTGAGTACTCTGTTCATCAACCTCATGAATGTACTGGGTGCATTAGATAGCCCAAATGGCATCACCATTCACTCATATAATCCATCTTTTGTTTTGAAAGTAGTTTTCCATTCGTCCCCTTACGGATTCGGATTTGGTAGTAACCACTCCATAGGTCAATCTTGCTAAAATATCGGGCTCCCGCTAGCACATCCATCATATCATCCAATCGCGGAATTGGGAACCGATACTTAATTGTGATCTGGTTTATGGCTATGTTGTCTACACACATTCTCCAATCTCCATCTTTTTGGGAGTCAATAACATTGGAGTTGCACATGGACTCATGCTTTCTCTCACTAACCCTTTCTATATTAGATCTGTCACTTGTCTATTCAACTCTTCACTCTGTGTCGAACTCATCGATAGGCTGCCTGGTTTGGAAGGGCCGATCCTGGGATCAAATCAATATGGTGTTGAATATCTCGCTTTGGAGGTAACCCATCTGGTAGCTCATTTGGTATGACATCTTTGTATTCTTTTAGTATATTTTCTCGCCGCAATGAGATATATTAAAGTCTTCTTTCTCCACTTTCTTTGACATTAATGCATAACAACATCCAACTTCTTCCATTTCTATAACAAACTTTTATAGCCAATAAGCCCTCACTCTTCTCTTCTTCCTTGAAGGGTAACAAGACCACCTTTACACCATCCTTCCAAAAGGTATATGTATTTTTCCTCCATCACGTGTAACCTTTCTATCGTATTGCAACGCCTACTCAAGTAATATATGAGATGCATCCATTAGGATAACATCACACCACACCTCATCCTTGTAGGTATTCCCAATTGAAAACTTTATAAGGCATATTTTATCTATGGTTACTTCATTTCCTTTCTTGAACCATGATATACGATAGGGATATGGGTGCTTCTCACATTTCAGATTCAGTTTATCAACCATTACAGTTGAAACCATATTTTCACAACTACCACCATCAATAATAATTTTACATACCTTTCCTCTGAGAGGTGCATCTTGTTCAAATATATTTGTTCGTAGCCATGAATCAACTCCAAAGAACATCATGTTCTTTCTTCTTCCTTGGGACAATCATCATCATCTTTATCATGAGGGTTTCACCCAAGTCACAACAACCTCCATTTCTTCTTCCTCTTCAGCCTCAACCAGATTTACTCGTGGTTTTTCTCCTTGCCATCTATCTTGTGTAGGATAGTGCGGACACTCAAAAGCTTTGTGCCCCTCTTCACCACATTTGTAAAATGTATATTGCCTTTGGGGGCTATTCTAGCCCTGTCCTTCATTATAACCTCTTCCCCTCTGAAACCCCTACCTCTTTGGTAGTTACCATGGATTTGACCAGAATATTCATGCCCTTCTATATTATAGGATTCACCTTTTGTAGATTCAAATCTACCCCTGCCTCTCATTGGAGATGATGATGGACCTCTCTTCACACCTCTTCTAAAATTATTCCTCTTGTTCTTTTCTTCTGCCTTTAATGCAAGTTGATAAGCATCATCTAGGCTATGGATCAGAGCATACTTAGCTCATCTTGTATGGTGTAACTCAACCCATTTATATACCATGTAGCCTTTTGTTCTTCAGACTCTCCCTATTCCACCCTGATTGACAACTTGTAAAATTCATTAGTATACTCCTCAATGTTGAGATCCTTCTGTCTTAGGTTTTGGAACCTTTGAAAGAGTGTTTGAGCATAATCTACAAGAAGAAACTTTTCTTTCAACTTCTTTACCATTTTATTCCAGTTTCGGATCTTGCCCTTTCCATTCCTTTGTCTTTCATTTTACAGGTGATCCCACCAGATCAATGCATGTCCGGCCAACTTAGTGCATGCAAACTTAACCTTCTTCTCCTCTGAAAGGGTTTTCCACTCAAAGAATTTTTCCATGTGATTCAACCAATTAATCAACTCCTTTGGTCGTAACCCTCCACCATAATCAGGAACATTAATCTTGATGCCATCATTCTTTCCCTCTAAAGCTTTGATCAATCTCTCCTCAAATGGTCTCTCATTCAAGGTTTCTTCATCTCTCTCATTTTCTTCTTCATCTCCTCCTTCATTCATTAATGGAGGCTCTTCTTCAATATCACTATCTGGGTTTGCATCCCTATTTGCATGTCTCCTTCTAAGGCAGGTAACTTCTCACGTGAGCTCAGCAACTTGTCTCTGTAGCTCCTGCATATGCCTATTCATCTGGGCATAACCTCCCCTCCCGCGTCTAGCCATGGTTATATAAAATAGAGGTAAAAACTACACATAAAAATGTAATATGTTACCTTAACTATTTCCGCAAGATCAAAATCCTACTTTGATACCAATTGATGTGAATCCATTGCAAGAGGTTGAAATACCTCAAAAACACACATAAACAGCTTTGTAAATAAAACCAGGAGTTTCAAAATAGCTTACTTCTCATTCTGGAATTCACACTGATCTATTACATCATTACAATCCTCCTTTTATTTCAAGACTACTCTAAAACCCTAAAATGCCAACAAACCCTAAAATGTAAAACAACTCGGATTGACCCCAAAATTTGCGTGCCAAATATGCATTCATAAATTAGGGCTCACGTGAAATTTGGACTTATTCTGACAAGCACAACAAAAGTTATTAAAGTTCTAAGACCTAGTCAAAAGCGGAAAAAACATTCGGAGCCAATTTTAGGCCACTAGATGAAGGAATCCGAGCCCAAAAACGTGCCAAAATGGGCACAACCTTGTAAGAAAAGTTGACCCCAACATATTACTAATGTATATCTACCACCCTGTAAAATTTCAGGATGATCCAATGGTCGGATCAAAAGTTATGGTCTCTACAAGTTATGCTCCCGCATTATTGATGGAGAATCTTTCACAAGAAATCGCCGTCATTTTCATTATTTCTCTCATCTGTTACTTGGTCATGAAACTACTGCATGACAAGACCATGTCATTTGCCATATATTTTCTTACACAATGTCTTGAAGTTGTGGAGAATTTCGTGGTAAGTAATGTAATTTTCCTTTACATACATTCGAATATACTTCTCAAAGAAGTCGGTCAAGTCACTACAAATGATAGACAACGATATTACATAAACCCGCACTAGCTAGGCAATTAAGAGTAATTAAGACAATTCCTTGTCAAAATATTAGTAAGTTCGCCTCTCCTTACAAATTGAGATACATAAAAAATAAATTAAAAAGTAGATAACTATGTCTCGAGTTTATGAACATTGATCCAGTCCAAAAATAGAAACTAACATAATATCGAGTAAGAATGTCAAGTCATAAGGCACATCAATAACAAAAGACATGTAACAGCTTTTCAAACCATGTGGGGTCGAGCCATGTAAGACCACTAACATCAAGTATTTGCATCTTTATGGGTCGTAGGAGCAACATTGTTTTCATTCCTCGCACATTTCCAACGTAAGATATCAGTGCCAATCCAAAGTAATCCAAGGCCTTTCCTTTACCAAAGACTTCCACCTAAAGATGTTAATGAACAATCTCAACTTAAAATTGAAAAGTGTATCTTGTGGATCGAGTATTCCTGCTCATGCTATAATGAAAATATCTATTAAGTTGAGGGACTTAAGTCATCTGTCCATCTCTGATAAAATAAATATCTTCTTCGCTCACAAAGTTATGAAGAATGTCAACTTCTTTTACCTGCCGCTTCCCGCCTCAAAGATTATGGTTCTGCTGGACAAAAAATTATCAAGTTTATCTTGTTGGCACTAGATTTTCAAGCTCTTCAATGTCGTGCTACATTTTCTGAAAGGCAGCTCTTGGAATAGAAACTAACAATACAAATTGTTTGTATGACATACATTTAGTGCAGCTTTTGTGCATAGATTTAATCCTCCTAGGTCATTGACTCCAATAAAACAACATATGGCTTTTCCTGCTATTGCCGTGACAACATAGAGGCCTGCAAGATGAACCAAAATATAATTAATTGTCCCCTCTTGTCTCGTTAATCCATCTTTCATAAAAAACCATCATGATTCTTTATATTTAGCTACAAAATATTCTCAATACTGATTCATTATTATTTCTTACTCCAGATGTAGGATTCCTTTGTGAATCCCCTATTTTTACACCTTGAAATGGTTTGGACAACCATGGTATATGTAATTTATCAACCATAAGATATCTATTAATTCACAATATATTATGATTTAACCTCAAACCATTATTCTATGTACTTGTTTATAGGGTAATATACCATAATTTAAATGCATATTTTTGTTATTGTTATTCACATTAAATTGGAGTATGTACATCTTGGTTCACGATAATTTTGAAAGTAAATAAATAGTATCTCCATGAACAATATCCATTAGGACGTGACAACTCTATACTTAATACTTGAATGTAAATATTATTTTTTCTCTCTAATTCTTAGAATATCTTTTGATTATGTTATTTTTTAAAGAGAAATATATATAATATCCAACTCTTCCTCCTTTAGATTCTCATCATTACTTTTTTCGGAAGATAAAATTAATTTTTATTTTGATTCGACAACATTCAGAAGTCACATCACTCTTAAACACGATTTGGTAAAGTTGTCTCTCTACAATACACAAAAAGCAAGAGACACCACAAAGTATGGCAAGACAATTCATCATAAAACCGTTGACCATATAACATTCACCATCATTGGATAACAACCTGGAAGTAGTTTTCCAATCATGTATTTCATAGTTTGTGTCACTTTTGTTAATATCATAAGTCTACATTAAATTTAAAGTCTTTAGAATACTTATAAGTATTAATGCCAAAATGTCTTTTTTTTTTATTAATGGTAAATGTTTTTGTTGTCATGCTATTTTGAATAAAATACGATGAGAGAAAGTAATTAAAATATTACTTTCTTTCAAAGAGAAAGGCCCACAGATGTTATTAATCTCAAAAGGATTTGTGTTTCGTGATATCAGAATGCCCTTAAAAATAAATCTAAAATGTGTCTCTTGGAAAATTTTGCGGTTGAGAGTCTTAAGCGCAACAACATCCTTGGAGAGATCAAGGAGGGACCGGTGGAGCTAGCATCACAGGGGAGTGAACAGGGGCATAAATGTCTTTTTTGTTATTGTTGTGTTGTCATGCCCTATATTTTAAAAATACGATGAAGAAAGTAAATTTTTCACATCATTAAGGAACTTGTCTATATCAAATGCCCTTAAAAATAAATCTAAAATGTGTCTATTAAGAAAGATAACGACTTGTCCTATTAAGAAAGATAACGACGTGATACGTGATGAGGATAAATCTAAAATATCTATAACTCGCAAATCCTAAAATTTCATTATGTAGAAAGGCGTTTGCACATGTGTAACGCTCCACCCCTTCTCATAGTTGACGAGACATGGATGTGCGAGATGATTCGATCGACGAAGCGCGGACTCACATCTATCCTTCGCGTGTTAAGCAATGGTTCGTCAATTAAATCTTCTCAAACTAAGAAAAAAATCATTTTTTTACATTTTCCTGCTTGAGATTTTTTTCTTGAATTCGTCGATCAAGGGTTTTGTCGCAAATGTGGAGGCCACCGTGGGTTCTTTGTGTTGCAACTGCTCAACTACCTGTTTGACAACGATACTAACTGGCGACGATGGCGTGAAACCCACAAACACTAGCCATTGGGCGGGTGTATTCATTTGAACATGTCCTGGCCATTGCACTATGTGCACAAACTCATGAGCTTGCACATTAAGTTTCTTGAACGACAAGATCTTTTCACGTGCAACCCATGACGACAATGCCCATCCTTTTACTGCTCTGCATCATCACCAAGTGTGCAAGTCTTCATATGTTCCTGCGACACATATATGCATTGGGCCAACATCGGTGTCTACGTTTTGATTATATGGACGCATCCAAGATATCATTGGTTTCCTTACCTATCACCTCAAATCCGTGTAAAATCAATTCCTATACTCGCCAACATGTCCCACATGAATCTTGATTCAAATCTATTATTTTCCATATCATGTTGGTGCCTCCATATAAGCTCTAATAGTTGGAGCCATATTTTGTTGGTACGTTTTGAATCTTCTATTTCTAAAGATTTGCATTGTATGTGTTCATCTCCACATCAATTAATTAAGAGGTCATTTTTGTAATATACAAGTCCATTCATAAAGTGACTCATTTTCATTCTAAATCTTTGTCAAAAAATTATTTGTGATTTTAATATGTTTTAGTTTTATGTAAATTGGTGGTCAAAGTAGAGTTTAGTTTTAGTCTTATTTTTATAGCTTCATAGACTCAAATAGGTGATCTTAGTTTTATTGATATTTTATCATCTTCTTGGTGTAAAATATATGTGTGTGTCAAAACTATTATTTAATAATAGTCTTGTAGCTATATTAGATAAGTTTCTCACATTTGTTATTGAGTCAAAGTCATTGCATGATGTCTTATAAAGTTTAAATGTTAAATATAGAGTCGTCAACATTGTCAATGTTGATATTTTGTCAACCAGCTAGTCATGCATTCCATAAATTTGTGGATTGAAACATGTCTTGTAAATGGTACTATTGGCTCTATCATCGACATTGTTGATGAAAATTTGTTATGTCTACCTACTTTTCCTTTATTTATCGTCGTCAAATTTGAGCGGTACATGGGGTCCAATGGGATTCCAACAACCCTTCTCGTGTTCCAATTCCACCAAATTCTAGAGGGAGAGTTCTCTCCTTATCTTCTCTCTACAAAAATGTCCTCAACACCTCTTCTGCATAATCAAGCATACAAGAGAAATCCAGACTTCATTCCCTGTCCTTAACACTCCCCCTTAGTCCCCAATGACCCTTCCCTTTCAAACTACTCCACTTCTTCTGCAATCCAGAAATTTTCTACTGCTCCAATTTTCACCACTTCGTAGTTTTTCATTTTCCTGCTTGATATATCATAATGTTTTGTTGTCCTTCTCAATTTCCTTTCCCGCCAATATTCCGCTTTCGGCGTTGACATCGCACACCTCACGTGTGATTGCTAGTTTTACACCTACCGATTGTATTTTCTACATTTGAAGGCCGTTTCACCAGGCCCATTTTGTGCATACCATAGCACCATAGCAGTCTTATGAAACCTAAGGCATTTTGTCAAATAAGTGTCCTTACATTTCATGAGATACATCTCTCTGAGACATTTTGTCAAACAGTTCACATACTCTGTATATACTTCCACATTTTTCATTCATGTCAGCAGGCACCTACAATTACAACATCCTGAAAAAAACAGTTTATGCTTTGGTGGGTGTACATACCCTGTTCCAGTCTTGTGTACCATGAAACGGGAGATCGCAGTATGTCACATAAGGGTTTTCAACGCTGAGGATAAAGAGGCGGTTGTTTATTTCTACCATTTCTGGAATATGAACAGACCAAACTCTGCTTTCCCAATATTGTACAAAATCGCCGTTATTTTGGTTATTTGTTCCAGTGGGGTTGAAGAATTCCAATTCAAACTTGCAATTCTTTGAAATTGTGGTCTGATATCCAGGAAACAAGGTGCCCAGAGAAAGAGTATGTACACCCTCAGGCAGCACCTTTTTCGCACAACAGGGAGGATGTTGGCGCAGGTCTGGAAGGGCAATATTTAGAAACATGAAAGACGTGTAAATGACCGTCAAATTTGAATACCTATATACTTTCTGAAACAATATTTTCGGGCTTGAGACAATGTTCCCAGCCATTTTTTGGGGAAAGCCTCTTTCCCACATAATATTTCCGAGATAATATAGTTTATGGGCTAAAAACAAAATTTTGACTTGTTTTGGACCATGCACATTTTGTCTATAGGTAGTGAGATGTGTGTGAGCGCATTGGTGAGACTATTACGATCAAAGCTATTATGTTATTATCCTGCCGCAGGCGCAGGCAGATTATTAAGGCATCAAAAAAACTATTCTCATTATCTTTGTAGACCAATGACAAGAATCCATCTGTCATTTCACATGTTGCATATATAGTTTTCTAAAAATATATATTTATCTGAATTTTTTAAAAACATTGATTTAATATTCTGATTGGCTGAAACAAATTTATAACCATATCAGTATTTTTTGATTAAATAAATCAAGAATTTCCAAATTTTGATTTCCTATAGTTTCAACATCAGAAATTATGTCACAGTAAACATTGAATGCAAACATTTAACAATCCTGATAAAGTGAACATTAACTAGCAATCGCATGTATACAATGCAATGTGAACGCCAAATGGGTTATGTTATTTGATTTAGAGGGATAGTTATTACTTTTGTAGTTGATGTTGATAAGGGGTGTGATTGATTTTGTAAGTGTATAAATATAGATGAACCACTTAATTTAAAGGTTCTCTCTACATTTCAAACTTGTTACAAATTTGTACATGAATACATTTGATACTATTTTCAATAGTGAATTACTTTTATAGTTGATGTGGTTTGTATTTATTTAGGGTTAATTGTGTTAGTGTTGTGTCGGTTTTTGTTGGGTCTTTTGTTGAAAAAACCTTTATTGTACACTCAATAAGGTGTGTGATTGATAGTGGTAGTTTAGGAATATAGATGAAACCTTATATTAAAAGGTTGTATGTGTACATTTAATTTTGTTACATATTCGTACATTTTAAGTTGCAAATCATATATCAAAACATCAGATACATGAAGACCTCCATACACATAACGAGACATGTATACATTTGCAATATTTATATCATGAATGGTAGCCTTTTGTGGGAAATTTTATTTTCAGTAAACATGATTACATTTTATACCCCTTGAACAACAATGCCTCTTTGGATACAAGAAGTGTTGAGTAAAGTAGTAGTGGAGGTGTTATCAAAGTAGAGGGTTGTATTTACAACGGGTTGAGGGATAGTAGTCTTGAATCCTCCTTTCTTCTTGATCCAAGTGTTGGTACGTGCGCCATATTTGAGTACCTTTCGAATGAAAAAGTAGGTGAAATGTGCAGTTTTATAAGTGAGGGAGCTCTGGAGAAAGTTGTGCATGTCAGACCTTGTCTTTCAGTGGTTCCAATGTCGATAGTTGCTCTATGCAAAGTAAGTCCCTGGGACTTATGGATAGTTAATCCCCAAGCAATTTTAATCGGTAATTGTCTTCGATTCCCTCTTGAAATAGGGGGTATGGGAATATGTAATGGATTGGAGGGATCCCAACATGGGCCGTTGTATCTATAAAATTTGACAAAAAAATAAAGGTAATGTTGGTGGTGGCATTGATGTGTCGTAGACAATGTCGGTGATTTTTCTTGTAGCACCATTTACAAGGCCTACGTCAACCCATAAATTTGCAATATGCATGATTTTTTGTTGTTTGCACAGTAGGAAATTTTGTTCCAACTGATCATCATTAGGATGTCTTGGTCCATCCTGCCTGTTACTTTGAGCAATGGATTGGGCTATCGGAACGTTCAATGTCTTCAACATCTGAAGTTTGTGGGAGTCCACGAGATCATTTTTTGCAAACAAATGTGGTGCGTCTTTAAAAATGTTGAGCTCCTGCTGAGTTAGGTGTGTTTCTATGCGAGACATTAGGAGTTCCCAATCCTCAATAAGAGGGGTTGAATCTCGCATGTGGAGCAGTAAATTTTGAAATGAAACCTATGCATTGGTTGTTCCTTGTTGTTGAAATATTGTTTGCAATGTAATGGAAGAATTGAATCCCTTCCAAAGGTTGTCTCCATAGGAATTACTTTGAGGATCATACAACAATTCAAGAAAAGAATATTTATGTTCAGAAACTCGTGTATATATTTCCCTTCAGAAATAAAATTTTATTTCCAAGCTTTAAATGGGGATAATGTAGACACTTAAATTTGGTAAATTAGCAAATAATGTTAGTATTGATTTAATCCAATTTTTCATGACTTGTGGACATCCTTTGAGCTTGAATACTATACCCTAGTCCATCCTTAGTCTATTACAAGAATTTCTCTCCTTGTTAAACTACTCAACTACTCATAAACAATTTGATATCAATGATAAGAAATTGATTATAAATTGATTATCGTCCCTATTTGTTGGACCAAAATTTTAAGCAATCAAGTCATGGGTAAAGGAGTCATGTCCTCGGTTAGTAAATAACCAACTTTCCAATTCAATATATTTTATGGGTTGACATCTCCACTATAGGTTAGGCTCTATGAGAATTACATCTATGAAACCATATATAAGAAAGTATAAGACATTCATTTACTCACTTAGAACTCTCTTTGTATTCGTGAGTACTAATCAATCAAAAGGAAAGAAAATATCTCTCACTCTTCCCTAAAGCAAGATCAAAAATTAAGATGACACTTACAAATATTTGAAGCACTCTAAACCAGTTCCAAGAATTAATCTTCCCAAATAAAGAGCCTACAAGTCTAATTCATGACTAGAGTAGTGTTAATGTAGGTGGTGTACAAATTATTCTTCAACCCAAATATTAAATTAGGTCTTGGAAGGTATAGAGCTCAAGATATAAGCCATATCAACCATATCAATAGGAGGAAACCTATTAAATAGTTCAATGATGTGCATAATGGTTCTATCCCTAAACATAGTACTGTTCATCCCCCTGTCACACCTATAACTAGTCAAAAAATTGAGTGCACTCATCTTCTTATGTTTTACTGTCATATTAGATCTAATTGCATGTTAGTTTCTAAGATATTTGTTCTAATTTAGAGAAATAAGTTACTTGTAAATTTAGCATGTGTTCTAATTTATTTAAATCTCTCAATAATTTAAATGTATGTTTCAGATTTAAATGTTAATACATATTTAATAATCCCAATATACATCTTGTTTCTAACCCTAACCTAAATTTAAACAAGGACTCCGCCCACCACATAATTATTTTTTATGGTTAAATTACATTATATGATATGAATCACACTTGTATTCAAATTGATGTAATATTTTTTATTCTTTAATGAATATAATGGATATGAAGGGTTTCTTTGCAATTTTCGTCTGTTTAAGATATTTAACAAGAGAATCTATGTAGATCAGCTGAGGACCATATATGAGGATATTGTAAGGGTTAGGTATGAGTAATATTGTTATTGATTTTTAAGGTTATGTGCACGTGTGTTTCTCTTATATCATATCTATTGTACTACACTTTGAAGAGCTTAATGTACTACACTTTGAAAAAGAGCTTCAAACTCAAGCTTTATGGAAAGTGTCAAAATGAGTTATAAAGAAAATCAAGCAAAAAAAACTTAAGCCTAATTGAAAGTGTTATCATAAATGAAATGAATGTTTTTTGGGTGGAAACATCCCTAATTTTTAAGGGGAACACGAAAGGAATAACAATACATTTATTATAATATTAAAGTGTTCGAAGTCCAAAAAAAATACATTCAATATAAATATAACAACATAGTTTGTGGAGGAAAAGAAATTTCCTAGAGGAGACAAATCCTCATTAATTAATTACCATTTCCTAGAGGAGACAAATCCTTATTAATTAATTATCATAGATAGCAGGAGCAAAGGAGAGTGTATTCCTCTTTAAATCGTAAACGATTTGATGGTTCTGCTATGAATATTTCCAAAGATAGACAAGGTGTTTACAGTTAGTGCTGAGAGTATCGTTGGAGCTGCTGGTTCTCCCTGTTAACGAAGGAAGGCTTGGCGGATTGTTGTGTACTTGATGCAATGTATTATTAGCGAACAAGTGTATTATTATTGTGTTTATCTGGAGATTCCAAGGTGGATGTGCATGGTCTCGTTTATTCCATTTAAAAAAAATCAGAGTATAGATTATGCAAGCACTTGCAATTACTGAATGTAATTACTGTCGCATTGATTCATTTTTGTTTCGATTAATATGAGACTTGGGCAAGGAATGTTGTGATTGGGGTTGCAGAGATTTATGGGTGCAATGTGGGGCGATAGATCTCGCATACCCACTAGCTAAAACACATGAAAAATATGGTTCCCGATTGAAGGTCCTGACTAGACTGGTAAGTGGTTTCAGAACAATATGCTGTCCATTTTCTTTGATCTCGTCAAATTCTGCAGTTATAGTGTAGTCATTATTTCATTTCAGCTGTATAACAGTGCAGCTGTGTTCCGAAGATTGTTCTCTTGGAGGATTGTAAATTTTAAGGAGTTTCTGCAAGTTGTCACTTATTTCATGCATTGCATGTTTTCCTGTAACCGGTGCTTCATTGCCATCTCACATTTTGGTTTCTGTTTTTGCATGAGACGAGCAATTAGTTGGGTTCTATATTGTATTATTCAGAATGTGAATGATTTATTCCCCTGTATGAATGCTTCTTGTGGGAAATACACATTTTTGCTTACCAATGAAAGGTAAAACAAACAACGATGCAGTTTGTATTAAAGAGGCGAGCATATTCTGTGAGTTTGGTTATATTTTGTAGAATAATGATTTCTTTTATTTGGGCATTCTATTGGTATGCATGCCACAACTTTCTGCAACTTTGTTAAATATGAAAATTTATTGATGAGAGCTTATGATATACTTCATAAGCTGATTAGATATTCAATGCAACAATAATGTCTGTTAAAAAGGTAAAGGTAGGCTATTTTTTAGGGCACTGACAAGTGAGACTCCAATTTGGTGTATGAGGAATCCCTCGTGGAATAGCAGCACATGGAGATTGCTTTCCATTTTACTGTATATATTGTTTAACAATGTGTAAAACCCTACTCCTTTCTGATTTTGAACCCGTGACGAATGCTCTAGAGTACACGTCTTAACCATCAAGCCCACCTAAAATGTACTGGATGAACAATTTACTGTCCTGGCTACCAATTAAATGGAAAATCCTAACACTACAAATAAAGGGATTCAAGATGATTTAAAAATTGAACCATAGCTCTCAAGATTGTATAGCGTGAGTTTGAACATTTAAAGCATGTTGCAGAGCCTCAAAACACTGGTTATGAGAATAATCTTTTTCTAATCCTTCGAATCCACTAGGATTCTTAGTGATACATAGCCTCATCCCTTTTACACATATTGGGGCAGGCTTGGCCTATGATTCTACTTCCTGGTGGTTCTCATCCTTATTCCTCAGACTGGGGCCGTAAATTCTACTTCCTGGTGGGCTATATAGCAGCGAAGCCAACTCACAACTGGACCAAGAGCCAGTTGATGTTGCCTAATTTTTGTTTCTTGCTATGTTGACATTTACAAAACACTATGTTTTTTTTCTAGCATCTTATTGTTGTAGCCCTATATTGAGATAAATGAAAGACAACTGATGTACAATGAACTAGTAAATGGGTTTAGACTTCTGGGCGTAAAATAATAAGTAGCATCAGGGTGCATGTGAGGCTCTATTGACATTTAAATGATTATGTGTGAAGATTACACCCAATTTTCTTTGAATAGTGTTTTCTTTAAAGTAGAGATCTTCTGAAATTATCTTGTCTATCTGTTTGATATGATAAAACTGCTTTGCAGGTTTTTCTATGCTTCCAGTGCATGCATCTACCCCGAGTTCAAGCAATTGGTGACAAACGTGAGCTTGAAGGAGTCTGATGCTTGGCCAGTTGAGGTATGGATTTTAATTTCATGAGAGTTTGTCATATTGATTAATGTTGTCCCATGCAAAATTTTGGACCAAAAAGTAGTGCAAGGCTTTGGAACTAGAATTTGTACCGAGAATGCAGTGTGAAGATTTATAACTGGAATTTGTGTAGAGAACAAGCTAGATTTGATGAGAGGCATTGATGATGGCTTTTTATATTATGGAGGCCTAACTCCTTATCATACTCAAAATGAAAAATATTTGTGGAAGATAGGGAGATTATTTGGGTGCATACTGAGGACCGTTAATGTGTGCAATTAAAATTTACATCCAACAGACTGAAAATCAGTCTAGAACTTTCTTTGTGACTAATATCGATCCAAGTTTACTTTTTCTATTTTATCTTTTTCTTGTTAAGGAATGAATTTCTATCAAAGCACTATGATAACAATGCTAGCATCTTGTGTAGGGCTATGTTTTAAGAATTCAAAGAATGAGAAGATTACATTGCTTGTATTGGTATTATTTGGTTTTATTGTGCTGTCAAATGTCTGGTTCTGAATATATGCCCTGCATCTTGTTTTAGGGCTCTATTTTTTACAAGTTTAAGATAGAGAAGATTATTTGCCTTGTGTTATCAATATCTAGTTTTATTGTGCTTTGCAAATAAATGCACTCAGTCTAACATTTTATGGCTGGATATTTTGTGACATTCTTGCTTTTCCTATACCAACAGTTTTGGTTGTTTCAACTTATTTTATGTTGGAATTTATGTCTTGTTGTTGGGAACATATGTAATGAGCAATTGCTCTGGTTTCTATTCAAGTTTTTGTCAGTAAAAAAAAATGAACAAAATTAGTGATAGTAAATATTTTTATTACTGATTAGGCATTTTCTGTACTATTACAGAGCTGGGGATATTTTTATTTTTATCCCTATGTCTCTACAAAGCTGGGACACATGGTCAGTAGTCATTTTTAGCCTTATGCGAGTTGATATAGAGTAGATTTGGTATATTTTGATGTTTAAATTTATTATATGCTGGATTTTATGGCTTGTTGGTGAGAACATATTTAATGAGCAATTTCTCTGGTTTTGATTCAAGATTCTGTCAGTATATAACATTAAATTAAACAAAATTAGTTGTAGTAATTGTACTTATTACTAATTTTGTACTACTTTTTTCGGATCATGTTTTGACTATTACAAAGTCTTAGGCGAGTGGAGCGAGTCTAAAACTTTTTATACTAATGTCCTTTCAAGATACGGGGTATTTTTTACCCATATATAACATAAAATTAAACAAAATTACTTGTAGTAATTGTACTTAAAACTAATTTTGTATTTTTAGTACTATTACAGAGCTGGGGCAGAGTGGGGCAAAGATTGTACTTTTTTATCCTAATGTCCTACAGAACTGGGGCAGAGATTGTACTTTTTATCCTTATTGTGGGTCAATTCAGAGTAGATAGTTTTTGATATTTCGTTCATGATTTACTGAATATTTTAATGTGGCCGTAGAAGTAGATGCACAAGGCTAGTTAGTAGTAGTCTTCTTTAGCACTGTGTGATTATTTGATTTACTGTTCATAATCACAGACTATGTACTATTAAAGATATGTGCTAGGTTCACAATTTTGACCTCTATTATCTCCTTAATTTGTTCGTTTTACTTGTATAATTTTATGTCTGTTTCTAAATAGTTTTTGTATGGTTAATGTGCTATGGGGGGTTAGGTTTTAGTCTCGGATTAGTATATTTTGGTCATACATTAATTGAGTTATTCCCATTTATTCCATACTTTAGATAGTATTAGCACCGCCAAAATCGTAATTCCATGCGCTTGAAAATTCAAATGGGTCTCAACAACTTTTGGCGGATCGAGGGGTGGAATTTCAAATTATTTGTGCCTATCAAATTAAAATTTGTTGATGGCTTATATATATATATATATATATATATATATATATATATATATATATAAATAGGAATTTTTTTATATAAACCACTTCATAAAACTTACGGTTTTCAAAATTTACAGCCTTTCATTGTGTACGGTTTTAAAAACCTTTGGGAGATTCAAAATTTGAAGGCAACTAATATTTTAACAGAAACTATAGTTTTTTTCTGGTACATAATTACTTAAAACAAGTAAGCCTCTATGCTTTTTCACTTCTGTTATTTTTCCTTCACGAATTTAGGGTCTTCAAGATTTGGAGTTCGAACTCAGTACATAAATTAGATATGTGAATTTAAATAAAGAGTTCACCAGTTGTCATATTTTCTTGAAGTTTCAAACAAAACATTACAGTAAATTATTGCTACAACTTTACCCAATCACTCTTGTCGAGTCAAATCCTTTGCTTGAAGCCCCTAGGGTGACAAACACTTTATTAACCAATGGTTTGCTCCCTTACAACACACACATTCACTAATCTAACCGCATGTGGTCTTTTGCATAAGGTTTTTTTTCAGTGGCAAGTAGAAAAAACAATGACATGACCACATAATAAATATATGATCAACAAATGTAGGCTTAAACACCTTCACATAGTCATTACATAACAACTCCACGAGCCTTGATTCGAGGGAAGCTTAAACACCAATTTCTTCATCGAAACCTGTACATATTTTCATGTTTTTTCTCCATTTGTATATATATTCCTCATTCAGGTCGTCTTTTGTAATCCTTCATTGAAGACTATACCAAAAGCATAAGATTCTTTAAATTTGTTTAGAAACAAATGGAAACAGTAAGACTATATTCCCTTGCAAATCACATTGTCTATTCATAGATTCAGGCTTGCACGGGTAAGATCATTGACCTGGTTCTCCTTGAATTATGTCCAAACTACTTCTCTATTTCGAATCAGTGAATTCAAATACCTGTTTCTCCAATATTCGTCTCAACAAATACCCTTTTCTGCATTATCTATTTCTTGGAAAACCCATTTCTGTAACTAATCGATTCCACAATGGCAAGCAATTGTCAACAATATACCAATCAGATTTTCTTCCTCACTACAATAACAGTTTCAAATTTATCCAAGTGGAAGACCCTTGTGTATTCAAGCCTTTAACTTGCTATTCGCAGCGCCTTCTCCGCATAGAGTTATTATAGGCTATTTATTTATATACAATTTTGAAACATTTTCCGTACCGAGTTCTTTTCCGAGCTATGTAAACACCTAAAAAAAAGGATTGTCGACTGATCAAGTGTGTCCAAGTACTTAAATAACTATCTGTGATGACATCTCATCTCTGATTTCAAATAACACACACTTGCACCTAGTGTAATATGAAAACTAACATCGCTATATGTGATCACAGTCTGTGGACTCCTCATACCCATTGGATGCCTATCAACTGTTTTCACAAAATTACCATATCAACACCATGCCATGTTTGTATTAAAGAAAAAGAAAATCTCACCACATCATCATACTTCAGCTTCAGAGGATCAATCAAACTATGACTATCTTCATGCTCGTCTCGGTGATATCGTCCATCTTAATAAATCCCTTCCTATTTGTTAATTATGTTGAAGTCATTTTTTTATTTTCTATAATTTATTTTTATTCCTCCTTTCAAGGTTGTTTTAGTAGTGGCTGCAATCAGAGCCTTATGTCTTGAGAGCCTTGTTTTACACAATGGAACAAGTGAATGAAGAAGTTTGCTTTGAGTAATTGAACTCTGTCACATGTCGAAGATTTGCAAGGTTCAAAGAAGGTCGTACAAGAATCAGAGCACCCAGTCTTAAAAGCAATGTAAGATTTGAGTAGACATTCAAACCTCCTACCAATGCATGTGTTGCAGTCAAACAGGGGATGTTCTGATTCTTGAACGAAAAATCCCTCCATAGATACGCATGAAGACCTTAAGGTAATAGAAAAAGCCAAAGAAACAGACCTACTGGTTTATGCTGCATATTATGGAAAAGAAGGATACCATAAAAAGTTAGAGCTATTTGTGTCTCGAAAACATTACAGATGGTTGAAAACAAAGAGTTTGTTGTTGCAATATGTAAATTACGGCAGCTATATATCGATCATTTGTGCTCTTCAATTTTTTAAACGCCTCTCGAAAGGAGCAATTTTGATCTCTTCATTTCTTTTTCATGGTGGAAGCATACGCAAGCAATTCAGTGGAACAAACTGTTGACCTGTTTTGACTTGTGGCTCCATATCTCTTGCGAGGTTGGACACATGTGCACGGGGTGTTAGGATGCCATATTATCACATTCTCGTTGATGTTACTGAAGCTTTTCTTTGTCTGTTTTCTATTTTTCTACGTAGCTAGACTGTGGAAAAAAATTAAACATAGAAAAAACAAAAAAAAATGGCTGCCACTACATTGTTGTTGACGATTATGTGCCTGCAAAAAACAAACATGTTCACATTGACGTTGTGTTGAGAAACCATAGCCTTTTTAGAGACGATGCATTCAGGTATAACGTAGGTGATTGCCTATTCGATACATTTGTTGTCTTGTTACATTTTCATTATAGCTCCATCGAACTTCGCAATGGAATCATAGACCACTTCTTGCATTGCTTGCATAGAGGAGATGCAGATGCCTTGCAATCACTCCAGCTAGAACTAGATCCGATGCACTTTACACTTTGCATCGTGTTCATGATGTGGAAACATATTTTCATCGAATGAAACTTTCGGCAATGCCCATTGCAAACGCAACTGAAACTGGTCTATGGGGGACAACTTTTGCATAAACTGGTTGGCAAAATGGCTTAATATACCAATATGGGTTTGGTCAAAGACAAAAGGTAATAATTATTTCGATTCAATGCACAAAACCGTATGCTTCCATTATGTGTGTTGTTCCATGATGCCAATCCCGTTTGTGGCCATTATGAACCCTTGTACTGAAAAAAAAACCTGATTGCATTCTTGCAGTTGAAAAAACACAGTTTCAAACTCGTGTGCTGCACTTACAGCCAATTGGAACAATCTAGATCATTCTCTGAAAACTGCAGGCCTCATCAGAATAAAGTCTACTACTATGGGCTGCGGTGAAAGCTTGTTTAATTCTATTTCTGAATTACATAGTCAAGAGTTCGACATTCATTGTCTAAGGCGATATGTTGCACAATCTTTTTGCAATGCATATTTAAGTCAAAGTGTGGATGCAATGTCTTGCTTGCACAATTACCTTGACATTAATGTCATCAAAAGCATACCGCACATTGCAAATTGGCAAAGCTTTATTATAAAATGGCCTTTCCCTATAACGAAGGAAAAATTGAAGGCAATCAATTTTGCTTACAATGGTTGTCAATCATTTTCAATGTAACAATACAAGTGTGGGATGCAAAGACCATGAGTGTTGTGCAATTATATTCTGGCGTATCACAACCAACAACAACATACAATATTTTATACTTTTTCTCAAATGAAGGGCATTCTCATTATGAAGGTTTGATTCAAGCATCCTCAACACCATCAATTCCTCCTAATTCCTTATTACGTGAAAAACACAAAGAAAGTAGTCAAACAAGTCTTTGCGCAAGGTCAAACATGAAATACGAAGCAAGAAAAACAACACACGCTTGCAAACTTCAAAAGAATCCACCAACCAAAAAATTATAGTAGCTACCTGCTGTAGAATTCGGCTTCGCCATGTTAAAATTGAAATTCGCAAGAATGCAAATGACAAATCGAAATCTAATATTTGTATAGGAACATTCAAAAAACAAATTAACGATACACCAATACATGGTTGTCAATCTGCAATCAATTGAACTTTAAATCCAACATGGTTGTGTTTGGAGATCCGGTAAAAAAATGTATTTTAGTTTATCTGAAGGTGAACAACTAAAAGAAGACAAAACAATATGTCGCAAATGCTATAAATGCTTACGAAATAAAACCTTGCCAAAATTTGCATCGCCTTCTCGCATAGAATTGAACTTTGTGCTTCCTCCTGTAGCAGTACTTACTGATCTCGAAGAACGACTAGTTGCTATGAGAATAGCTTTCACACAAATAAGACATTGTACGTACAAAAACCGCAATATACCTTAAAGGGAGCCATAATCAACGTGCCTTCAGATGTGGATATAATACAAAAAGCATTGCCGAGATGTGTAGAAGAAACAAAAACTATTGTTGTTGAGCTCAAACAACGTTTGCAATACAAAAATGCCTTTCATTCAGGAAATGTACGTCCAAATGTCGTCATGGTGGCATTGCAACAGCTTTGCAAAACAACTTTGTATCGAATGGAAAAAGTACATGTAAATAAAGAATGGAATCATTTCCTCCCAACACTTACTGATGAAGATTCCGACAATGAAACAAATTCAAGCAATACAATCATGGATGTAGACAGCGACAACGAGTATATCGGCGATACTTTGGTGCATGGATTTACGCATGCAAATTGCATAGTTGACCTTCTAGGATAAGCTGATACAAATTGCTCCTGCAGAGGGACACCGTCCACTTGGAATGTTCCAAGATAAATATTCAGAGGAAATGAACTTTCCCACTCTTTTTTTGGTGAACCTCGTCACACAAATGCCGTGAAGTCAATTTCTTCTCATAAAATTGCACAATGGGAGGTCTTGAATATTGATCGAAGGTTTGCATATCATATAACCAACTTGTTTTTCAAAGCAATTAAGATCATTATTGGCCAAGTTCGAGCATGCATTTGGGTTCGGATTCGAAAAGGACAACTAAAGGAAGAAAACTTTTGGCAAAAGATGTCAAATACAAACCCAACCTAGAAAAAATATTGAAATCTGATATTGGATATATTGACTTCAAAAAAATACGGATTTCGCAGACTACATGCAACAAGTAAAGAAAAATGTTTTTGCCATGATACGACAACTAGGTCCCCCAACATTTTTTTTGACCTTTTCAAGTGTTGAGCATTGTTGGGAGCCTCTTACAGTAGCTCTATCGAACCTATATGACCAACACACACAAATTTATCCTTTTGGAAAACCGCAACCTGATGATCGAAATAAAAAAAAACTTTTTCATCAAACACGATCCAATCACATGTACTCGCTACTATAAACATCGACTAAATGCACTCAAGAAATTGTTGTGTAACGATAATACATTCTTTGGAGACATTGTTGACTATTTCTGGGTTACTGAATTTCAAAGCCAGGGTAATGCTCATAGCCATTGGTTGATATGGACAAAAGATGCACCTATATATGGAAAAGACACAAACTCCTCCATTTCATGCTTTGTCGACACCTACATAACTTGTGACACATGGAATCTTTTGGCCCTAGTATAGCAAAATTGCATGAACATCGCCATACGAAAAGTTGCAAAAAGGTAAAAAACAAATTGCAGATACAATTTCCCTCAACCTCCAATGAAACATATAGAAATACTCGAACCGCAAGAAACCACTTGTCGTTGGCATCGAAAATGCAAAACATATTTTCTCTATTCTATCAAAAAAATGATATGACAACTTGTTTTCAATTGATATGTTTCTGCATGAATTGAACATGGACGAATCCGAATACATACAAGCTATTCAAAGCACTATCAAACGACCAACACTATTCCTACAAAGAAAACCATCACAAGTATGGAACAATACGTTTTCAAAAAAATGCCACCAATATGGAAGGCGAACACAGATGCACAATTTATCCTTAATGCATATGCAGCTGCAACATATGTCAGTTCATACATGACAAAAATTGATAGATCAACCACAAAAGCATTCAAAAGAATACGTAAAGAGCACTACACATCACGTATTGACGCAGTTCAGATGATACAAAGATTAGCTAATGAAATGCTCAATTCACAGCAAATGTCTGCACAACAAGCAACACACATTGTCTTGTCAATACCCTTGAATGGTAGCTCAAGGAAGTGCACATTCATAAACACTTCTTGTTCTGAAGACCGCACATTTATTTTGAAGCATCCAAAAAAATTGGACCAGAACCTGACAACTCGAAAACATTATGTGCCAATCTATCATAGACCATTACCTTGCACGACCACAAGTAATTGCCGACATTTGCCTCGCCGATTTTGTTTCTGGATACAATACAAAGGGGAAACCGATCCAGAAAAAGAAAAAGAGCGTGTAATCCGATTTGTCAACTACAACAAACATGTGGACAAAGAGAATTATTGTCGAGAGAAGCTTTGTTATATGTTCCATTCCAAATAAACGAGGACAACCTTAAACATGGAAACCTAACATGGCAAGATGCATACTTGCTTCATCAAAAAACAATAAGACAAAATGAGAAAAAAATTGTTCACGATATCGGCACCACATGGGGTGACATAGATACAACTCTTAAAGACATAAAAAAGAAGCAAACAATGCTTCAACAACATCCTCTTTCCAACAACAAACTGAACAAGTCAATGAAAAATATGACATACATCTAGATCTTCCTTTATGTAATTCGTTAGCACCCAAAAGGAAAACTAAACTATTTGAAATCGGAAAACATCCATTCATCTCTGACAACACAATATATTACCAAAAATGAGAATGTTAAACAAAAAACAACAAGAAATCGTAAAGGATGTTGCACTCAAAAAACATATTGATCCTACAACTCCTTTGTATCTTTTCCTCACAGGAGGTGCAGGAACAGGAAAAACATTCACTGCAAAAATGATCTTTGAAACTTTGATTCGTATCTATAATAATTCTACCAAAAGTGATCCATTAAAACCAAAAGGTCTTATTTTGGCATTCACAGGAAAAGTTGCTTACAATGCAGGTGGAACAACATTTCATTCAACACTTTTATTGCCGTTTAACAAGTCTCACTCTAACGCCATTGGGTGTTGAATGACTAGATACACTGTCAAAACACTATCAACAATTACAACTTGTCTTCATAGATGAAATATCACTTGTCGGTGGCCAATTGTTGTATCACACTGATAATAGACTCAGGGATATAAAACAAATGCCCACAATGAACTTTGGGAACATTGACATGGTCTTTTGTGGTGATTTCTACCAGGCCCAACCTGTCAATGACTGCTTTGTATTTGAAACACCTCGTATAGACAAACAACCAATTCCATATGATTTTTGGTGTAACAAGGTCAAGGTCTATGAATTGACTGAAACAATCTAGACAAAAGGACCAACTCTTTGTTTCGATCCTCAATAGAATCCGAACATGCTCACACACATATTCTGACATTTCGTACCTCAACAATATATGTCACAGACCACCACCGAATGATCCTGCTTTTCCATACCTTTTTTACAAAAACACGGATGTCAATAACCACAACAAGAAAATGCTTTTACAAATGCCTGGAAAAGAAATTGTCATCGATGCAATTGACGAACAAGATTCAATGTACGATGAAACAAGGGCTTATTCAAAGACAATTTGCCTTCCTAAGACCATTGTTTTTAAAAAAGGCATCTTGGTTGAACTCTTTGCTGGTAACTATGATATCCAAGATGGATTGGTCAACGGGTCAGATGGGACTTTCGATGCTTACACAACCACAAAAATCAAGACATCATATGGATCCGATTCAATGATTTAAGCATTGGACAACATCAAATCGCTAAACACACACACTTGCGCCCTGCTCACATTGACCCCCAATCTGTCCCTATTTTAAGGATTGCAAGGCCTTTACAACACTCACTGAATAAAATAACTTTAAAGTTCGAAGCCAATTTCCAGTCCAGATTGCATGTGCACGCACAATACATAGAGCTCAAGGACTTACAATAGATGGACTTTCCTTTAGCCCTCTTGGAGTCACGAGACATGGATTGACTTACACAGCCCTATCACGTGTCAAGACTATAGAGAACCTTGTATTTGCTACAACCATTGACAAACAAAAACTTCAACGTAAGAAAACAAGTTGCACTTGAAATGGAACGCCTTGAATCACAAGCGCAATGACAACTTCAAAATGAATTCTTCTTGGCCGATATCCAAACATTGCACTTTATTTTGTTCTTTGAATACCCAGAGCCTTCAGGCTCATGCACAAGATGTCATGCACGACTTTAGCTTAATGCAATCTGACATTATATGCTTTCAAGAAACACACTTGTCTAATAGCGATGCACACATTCTACTTCCAAACTTTCATCACATACACACATATCATGTGCATGGCTTAATGATTTCCGCTAAAATCCATATACCGTTCCTCCACATGATACAACTTCATGTTCCAAAAGTAGAGGCTTTGTTGGCAGTTGTCCATGTTCATGGGCAAGAATTGACAATTATAAATCTCTATGCAAGTCCAAATGCGACACTTCAGAATATCCTTGCAATTATCGATCAAGCTTTGTCAAACACATCTCAAAAAACAATGCACATACATATTTGGAGACTTCAATATCGATATGCAAAAACAAAATACTACCACAAAGCATTTAAATCAACACATGTCCAATTACAACTTTCATTTTTGCATTGCTGAACAAAATCCATTCACTAAAAAACAAATCGACCACATATGGTCAAATAGCAATGCCTCCAGCAAAATATTTCAAAGACATGTTTACTGGACTGACCATTCTGCCATATTCCTCGCACTTGACATGGACATCTAAAACATTTTTTTATCCGAATTCAACCTATGCAACTCCAAGCTTCCATACAATTTTCCCGCATATACTAGTGTTTTACCCACTCTTACTTTCACAAGAACTATTTTGCTATTTTCCACCGTATCAACTATCATCACTTTATGAAGAACAACATAAAATCAACATTGAATCTGTACATATACTCAAGGTGTTAAAAAAACTTGTTATTAGACCTTTTTTGTAGCAATACAAAAAAAACTCCATCGTTTAACAGTCCAATAATATCTTCTACTATTGTTACATTGTACAAATACTATATCACCCTATGGCACTTTGACCATTACTGATGCTCAAACTTTTTCCTTCTTGCAGCAACCGTTACGTTTCACGGAAATCTTCTATTTGATCTAATTGTGTAAAATAAGAAACAAAAAAGCTCGCTCCTTGCTCTTCACAATGTTCTTAGAATGCACTTCCGGTTGTCTCCAACCACCATGAGTGCAATTGTTTCATGCTTGACATGATGCTACTTTTTCCAAACTGCATACGGCTAGTTTCTGCAACGCAATATAACCTTCTAGTTGGAACTGGAACAATAAACACAAATATGGGGAAAACATTCACCACTTGCACATTTTTGACATATAAAGTGTCATGACTCTTACATAGATTTTTCACGGATTCAATGTTTTGTTCTGCTTACAAATTACAAGGTACGACACAACCAATATACTTCCATACGACACAATTTCAATGCTTCTCCCTCAATCACTTTGATTAACTCAAAACCTTCGATTTCATATTACTAACTTTCATCATTTCGATTGTGCTTCCAGGGAAATTGAAAGCATTTGAAGCTTACACACCATTTTAAACAAAAGGGCACCAATATTCACTTAAGGTATCGCATATGTTTTTTTTTTAATTATTTAAAAACCAAAAAAACATTACTGTAATTTCTTTCTTTCTTTTGATCACTCCAATACTAGTGCTTCCCTATTTGTATTCCATTGCACAAATTATATCAATATCAAACTATTTATCTTAAAAAAATTCTTTCCTTTAAATATCAATCCATTCCTTTCATTTTATTTTGCAAACATATTGTACTCTAATCTTTCATCTACACTTGCGAAATTTCATTTTCTCCCTTGTATTGTTGCTACAAGAACAAGATGAAGAGAAGCTTGGAAACCATTTCGCAAACGAACAACCACAAAACCAAACAAAGAGGTAAGAAATTCCAAATATCTTGTCTAGCATTTCTTTACATCCTATTGTGTGATTAATCAGTTTACATTATGTTTTGCAGGCAAGAAACAATTCCATGTGCACCGACATCTATCGATGACCTCAACAGTCGCAAGGTTGGAAATTTGTTTCATGGGGATGTCGTTGTTGCATACAAAACAATACTCAACAAAGAGCACAACAAAGAGCTTCTACGCATAGATTTAACCGACAAAGAAGGTGAAATGACCGTCACACTAAATGTGACTGGACATCAGATTGAGGCACATCAACAAAAGCTACTGCCATCCAAAGGAGTCAACATAAAACAATTTTCCATAGCACAAAGACCACTTACGATCGTGGAGACTGTGACTACATTCTTCTCTTGAATAACAACAGTACCATAGAGAACATACCTCCAGTCTGCAACGAGTTCAAGTTCATACCAAATACAACAATAAAACAACTCCTCCGTGGCACAAATATCTACACAATTGGAACACTTGCAGCTGTTGTAACTCCCACACAGGTCCGGAACACAGTTTGTCTTTGAAATTAAGGATGGGCTCTCCATAGAGGACAAAACACAGGTATCTTCTACTCTTTCTATTCTCTCCATCATTTTCAGCATCTTTGCTTATTCTACCTTACTCAAAAAAAAAAAACATTCTAACATTTCATTGGATACAAGATATACTTGTTCGAGACATTTGCAGCCTTGTTCGATACAATCGATCAACAACTCCAAAAAAACAAGTTCCAATTTATTTGTTCAAGAACATTGTTAAGTGAAATAGCCCTATCAAGGCACTAAGAACATGTCAATCAACATTTATCACCCCGCTAAAGACTGCACAAGCACTGCAAGATATGCACGCCATAGTGAATGCAACAACAGAGGTAAGAAAATGATAATTGGTACTAATTGTCATTCAATACAGTATTTCATTTTTGCAATACTAATTACTACCTCTTGTCTGCTCGCATCATTGCCCAGGTACAAGGTCATTTGACTGCCTCCAACGTGTACTCTAAGCCATTTCAGATTGTATGCAGAACTGCAACTTCGAAGTTGACAACCTTCTTTCGTTGCAACAAACAACAATAACATGTGCAAATTGCAACAAGGAGAGCACATTTCACCATACCCACCAACTGATCTGTGACTTAACAACATCTAGTTTACCTATCAAATGCACTCTACATGCTCCCCCTCTCCAAATTGTTGCCTCCACTAACTCAAACAACTCACGAAGAGTACGTGCAGAACAAAAGCTCCGTAGTACATCTCCTTCGCATTTTTTGCTGCAAGGAACTTTCACGCTTGATCAAACTAACACCATTGTCAAGCGTGAACACTGATATCCACCCATAAGGTTTGTATCTTTCCACAATTATACTATCACACTCTTTCATTTACACAATTTTCTATTTGTCACTAATGTCTCCATTTTTCTTCACCTATATGAGATACTAACAATAAAGAATTATACAAACTTTTGCCAGTGCTCTCTCGCAAAGCGGCCCTTGCCTCAGGAAAAATATAACGCTGCTTCTTTTTTGGCACTAGTCCATAGACATGATTTGCAGCTTCTTTTCGAAGCGCAGTTGTTCTTCTGCAATAAACAGAATACTGTCACATTTCTGTGTAGTTTTTGTTGGCCGCCTTTTGTAATTTTTTGAAAAAGATACTCTCTATCTTACATGCTTTACATCTAGTTTTCGAAGTAGATTTCTTCTTCTGCTATAAACAGACTGTACTCACATTTCTGTACAGTGTTTTGTTGGCCGCCTTTGTAATTATTGAAAAAATGATACTCTTTACCTTACTCGCATATAAAGAACAATGTCAATTTTGTATACAGGCTGCAGTTTTTCCGCATTTCATCTTACTATCTGCACTGCATTCTCTGGTTGCATATCTTCACCCCTCTTTTCATTCATTTTCTCTCATGAAATGTTGCACTTTTCTTCTCTCCTTGCTGTCACGAATGAATTGCAGCCTCCGTTTACTGGTGTTTCATGTATGCTTTTGGAAATGGCATTTTCCCATGAGATGCCAAGTCAGGTTATTACACTGATTGTCCTTGACAAAATGGATAATGGATGTCCATGTATTGTCGATTATTTCCAAGGCACATGTGCTATATACCCGGTGATCTCATCAAGAGAACTTCTGAATTTTTTCTGTGGCTGCTGCAGAAATATCTTAGGACTTTTGCAAGAAAACGATACCATGCATTTTTTTAAATTTGTCGATTAGCTACAGGTAAGAAACTTTAGCAGTCTTCTACAAGAAATTTATTTGTGATAGTTTTGAAAGAAAAAAATGATTGCGTGCAGATTGGCAATAGACAAAAAAAATCCCGCGTATTACCAACTTCCAAATATCACGGGTGCACTGTAATTTGTCCCTGTTAAATATTCAATCATGTGATTTTTGGTTGTTTGCACCATTAATTCCAGAAGCCAGTCAAACACATTATCACATATCTACTCCTTCAGCACAGGTTTTCGTATTGAAATATATTACCAGGACATATCATGAAAAGACAGTTAAATGAAAGAACATGCGTGTCATAGAAATTACAGACATACCTATGATCTATCACAAAAGGAGTAGCCGTAGGTGATAAGTACTTTCACGGGCTTCATGTACATTGTTGACAGTGTTGAGTTGGTAGGTAATAGTTGCAAAAGAGAACAATTTACAGTGTTGTTTATAGTCTTCTACAAGAAATTTATTTGTGATAATTTTGAAAGAAAAAAATGATTGCGTGCAGATTGGCAATAGACAAAAAAAATCCCACGTAGGTGCTGCACAATTTCAGCCCCCATTCCCCAGAATCCCCTGCTGCTACCTATAACTGAAAATAGGCTTCGTAAGCAGTCATTGCTCCACACTTCTAGGGGAAAGATTATCTTTGTTGCAATGTTTTCATTAACATCGACAATGCCCTCCATGCGACCCCTGCCTTACAACTATGGGAGCGCTCTTTCAAACCTGACTTTACAGTGCAATTGTGCAGGATACCTGTATTATTTTCCTTGACTCTGGTCCCTGCCAAGAGAAATATGTCTTCCCTAAGTATGGTCTTCAAGGAGCATGAAACCCAGTACAAATTCTAGTGATGGTGAGGGTCTACTAGATCTGTTCCAGATTTTTGGCCTTGTTGAATATTTTCTGTGTTTTACAACCATTCCAGTTTTCCATTCAGCAAGGATGGAATTTTCAGGTGCATATAGTTTAGTTTGCTTTGCAGCTTCTCCTATTTACAATTATACATGGAAGGCAAACTATGCACTCAATATAAATTATGCATTCCATAGATCCAAATTGCTTCCATGGCCTCCTGCATTCGCTACGGCAGGATCTGCCATTTCCATGGCCTTGTTTAAAAGTAGAAAATATGAAAGTTAGTAGGTGATCAAATGTCATAAGAGAAAAAGAGTTTTGGAGAAGAAAGAATGCGTGGATAAAATAGAACTACAAATGGATGAGTAGACGGGATATTGGCATAAATAAATGCTTAAACCTTAACAAAGAAATAGAAAGTTACATGAAAGGAAGGTTTAGAAAAGACATGTGGAGGAAGAAAACAAGTAGGGAACAAAAAATTATATTATAAAGTTCAACCCAACTTATGAGTATTCTGAAAATGTACACATATAAGAGCTGAAATCAAATGGAGTGAAAAGATTCTCATAGCTCAATTAAGGATCAGCTCACATAGGTTTAGCTATAAGGCATGCATATGAACGACACTTAAGGAAAAGTGGGAAAAGAGGGTTTGTGTTCTTTCCACCATAGGGATAGTTGAAACGGAGAAGTGTTTCATCCTTGAATTCCCATCATGCGTAAACATTCAAGTCAAATATAAGGGAACATTAAGAGTTGGTTCCATAGTGGAGCAATTTGAATAGTCTAAAATAAAAGGGGTAGTGGAGGTGTCAAACCAAATTAGTAAAACAAGAAACAAATTTCTTAAAGATATAACCTGGCCTACGAATCTTTAAGTGGTTGAGGTAGTTGGTGTAATTTATGGCCCCGTAGATCATTAGGTCTCATGGACGTAATTAAAATCATTTCATATCATATTGAGATAGTTTTCTAACCACCCAAAGATGATGATATTACAAGCCAAGTTGTTTCTTTAAGAAGGTTGTTCCTTCTCTATTAATTTGAGCTATGAACTCCCTGTTATTTTTATCCTAGACTCTTCAAATAGATCCACCATGGAGTCAAATGTTAGTGCTTATGTGTTCTTGACTCAAATGTCTCAGTAGGCTAGGCATTCAAGGATGAAATGCTTATCTGTTTCAATTGCATGTATGTTGCAAAAAAATATATTATTATCTCTCATTCTTCCTTGGGGTCACCCATCTACTCATTCACATCTAAGCCTATGGTAACTAATCCATAATTGAGATATGAGAATCTTCTCCCTTTATTTGATTATATCCCTGTGTATGTCTTCTTACAATACTCATAAATTAGGTTAAAGTATATTAAATAGTGTTGTTGTTTCTTACTTTATTTCTCCATGTGCTAGTTACAAACCTTTGATTCACATAGTTTTTTATTTATTGATGAAGTTTGGGCATTCGTTTAAAATAATATTCCAATTGTTCATCCATTTCAAATTTTGTCTCATTTATGTATGATTTCTTCTATGTAGCTCTTATTCACATTGGTCTCCATGTTTTCTATTTTTTCAAGAAGCATAGTAACATGATCATATCAATCACCTCTAAAGGGAAAAACCTTCTTTTCAGAGGGGAACAAACTTTAAAATTTTATAATGGCTTATTTGAATATTGAGACGTAACATAATGTATCTAATTATGTACCATCAAATATTTTGTAAATATAATAAATACAATGAGCAACATTTAATTGATAGTTGCAAATCAATTAAGATGGTTATAAACACTTTAAAATGGATCTCGTGGTTTATTAGTTTTTTAACTATATGATTTTAGCATGTTTATGCCTTGTCAATTATTGGTCTATATTAGGTGTTATTAACCCATTTTGTCAAATTCTTGGTCTTTGATTCCCCTCTTAACACCCTTCAACCATTAGCTCCCTTCTACAAATCTTCTTCGAATTTGGCCACCTTATACGGAGCATCTGTGTTTCTCTTCCACCGTTATTAAGAGCGTCCAAAACTCTTAGAAAATGTTACTATGACCCCTTTAAGCTTTTGGATCTTCTTCCATGTCGCACCATACATTTGATACTAGGAAATTAGAAATGTCAATAACTACACTTGTTTATATATTTGGACTAACATCACTTAATTGACTCGCTTCCATACATTTCCACATCACATCATGTCTCAAGTCCAATATTTTAATCGTGTCTACCAAATATCCTTCCCCATAATCACTTATAGTTTGCACAAAAACTTTCTAATCACATCTACAAACATCTCTTTGTTCTTTTTTTATTTTGCATCTCCTAGGATGGTATCGTAGTCCTATGGATGGTTTTGTACACAATATTGTCTCTTTTGAATATATCATTTTTGATACCCTCCACCTTTTCATGATAATGATAGGTAGCCTTCTAATGAGTAGTTTCTCAATTTGGGTACTTTCATTGGTTAACCTAAGGGTGAATTTTAGGTTGAAATTTGGGTGGATATTGACAAAAGAAATCATATGTAAGTAGATGCCCTAAAGTCTCTAATCATAAGAATTGTACACACAATCTCACCTTACACACATCAAGCCAAAGGCATACCATTTGGAGGTCATTATAAAGGCTTATACTCAACTCAAGTCTCTCAAGAAGAATCGTGAGAGTAGTCCACAAGTCAAATATGGCACACAAAGGTCAAAGTTATATGTTGTTAAGTGTCTAGTGCTAAGTGAAGAATCATTATACATCACATTGTCAAATTTTCTTGTTTCTTTCATATAAGATTATGGGATAATTATTTATGTTTGATCCCTCTTTGGGTTATTGGTACATATTAAACCCCTCAGCTTTAAGGTGTTTTGTGATTGAACACTCATTATTAGGGTTTGGACAAAGAAGGTTCCAATTTCGCACCATCACATTATAGCACACAAATCACAACTCCATAATTTAGAAGCAAATACAGAGGCAAACTTACACCGAAAGATCAAGGTCATTCAAATTCTTTTAGGATAGGATTCTAACCATAATGATGTTATTGTGCATGACATTAGTATCATTGACAATATTGTTCATATTCTCGTGATTATGACCCAAGTGCAACTTTAGGACACCAAAATTTTAAGACTTGTTAATGACTACCTCCTTAACTCATTTCCAACTTTTGTGACCCTCTCACATATAGTCAAATTGCATAAACATATCATATTGTTCCATTATACCTCACCTTGTACTTCATATTATTTTTAAATTGTCATCATGTTCCCATTTGGTGTGTTTTAGATCTATTTTTGAATTTTTATATTTTATATTTTGAAATACACTTTAGTTTTGATGGATGTCAAATTATAAAAATATTTTAGTAAACCCACTTATCATCAAATAAAATCATGTAAGGTTTTTTCCTAATCCTATTAGAGTTTCATCAATTCACCTTTTAAGGTATCATTTTAGATTGATTACATAATTTATGGTTTCTAAAACCATGTTCCCACCCTTATTCATTGTTGGGTTATCATTAGTCTAACCTTCCGTAGTATTTACATGTTTATACTTTGCGCCACTTGAGAGAGCTAGATCCTTCACATTCATAAGATGTAGTGTTAGATGAGAGGTATTATATAGATTATCAAATTTTCCTTTCAGTCGTGTGTTTGTTTACCAAAGAAAATGATGAATATAGATGAATTTTATATGCCTAACGATAAAATTGGTATTGAAAGGAACATATATTTTATTGCTTAATATGGAGATGTTGAGTCTAAAATGTTGTTGTAATATCAAAACTAGGGTTAATCTAATTAAGACATTGCATGAATGTGTATTAGGATAATCCATACTAATAAATACAATAAATAAAACAATCCTCAATTATGGAAGGATGAAATATTCAATTAAACACACTTTTAGAAAGTATAATATATAAAATTAGGTTAGCGTTTGGAACATATTCATCCAAGATGGGCTTATGTTGTGTGATGATGATTAGAAACCTGGATTAGAATGTTGTGTATGGTATCATGAATTGGGGTTAGGGTTTGGAACATATTTATCTTGACTTTTATCTTCTAGTGAGATGGAGAGCATTGGTGAGACTATTATGATCAAACTATTATGTTATTTAAAAAGTAGAAAATATGAAAGTTAGTAGGTGATCAGAGGTCATAAGAGAAGAGGAGTTCTACAAAAGAAAGAACACATAGATAAAATAGAACTACAAATGGACGAGTAGATAGATATCGACATAAATAAATTCCCAAACCTTAACAAAGAAATAAAAAGTTACGTGAATGTTTAGAAAAGGCACGCGGAGGAAGAAAGCAAGTAGGGAATGACAAAATTATATTACAAAGTTCAACCCAACTTATGAGTATTCTGAAAATGTACACATATAGGAGCTGAAATCAAATGGAGTGAAAATATTATCATAGCTCAATTAAGCATCAGCTCACACGGAGAACAGCTTGGATGTAAGACATGCATATGAACGAAACCTAGAAAAAGTGGGAGGAGAGGGTTTGTGTTCTTTACACCATAGGGATAGTTGAAACGAAGAAGCATTTCATCCTGAATGCCCAACGTATGTAAACATTCAAATTAAATATAAGGGAACATTAAGAGTTGGTTCCATAGTGGAACAATTTGAAGAGTCTAAAATAAAATGGGTAGTGGAGGTGTCAAACCAAATTAGTAAAACAAGAATTTTTTTTCTTAAAGATACAACTTGACCTACAAATATTTGAGTAGTTGAGGAAGTTGGTGCAATTTATTGCCCAGTAGATCATTAGATCTCATGGACGTAATTAAAATCATTTCATTTCATGATGACACGATTTGTCTAACCACCACAGATGATGATATTACGAGCCAAGTTATTTCTTTAAGAAGGTTGTTCCTTCTCTATTTACCTAGTCTATGAACTCCCTTATCATGTTTATCCCAAAATCTTCAAATAGCTCTATGATGGAGTCAATTCTTAGTGATTATGTGTTCCGACTCAAATATCCTTATAGGCTAGGCATTCAAGGATGAACTACTTATTTGTTTGAATTGCTTGTATGTTGCAAAACAAATATTCTATCTCTCATTTTTCCTTAGGGGTCACCCATCTACTCATTTCACATCTAAGCCTATGATAACTAGTCCTTAATTGAGATATGAGAATCTTCTCCCTCTATTTAATTCCAACCCTTGTGTATGTCTTCTTACAATACTCATAAATTAGGTTAAAGTCTATCAAATAGTGTTGTTGTTTCTTACTTTATTTCTCCATGTGCTAGTTACAAACCTTTGATTCACATTATTTTTAATTTATGATTATGTAGACACTAAATCACACACTTGGGTACATTTCTAGGTCCTAATCGCATACTCTATTCATATGATTCCTAAGTGAGAAAACTAGTAATTGACATCTATCTTTAGCCTCTTTTCTATCTTTTTGGTTTCCTCTTTGGTCTTACACACCCCACAACCCAGTCTGATCTTCATTGCTTTATCTTTCTTGACTATGGACACTAACGCCCAACCAAGATGTCAACACCAGTGCATCCTTCTCTCCCTCAAAGATGCCCCGACCTCTTTATATCTTGCTCACCCCTTTTGGGCCTCTTTTATCTTTTGGGCATCTTGTTTTCTTATGGGTCGGCCTTTTAGTTTTTAATTATGAAATTCAAACAAGGGAATCATATAAATATAAAGTTATGTGACCAAAATAAAGGACCAAGCTCTAAACATCCATTATCATCACCTAATGTTGCATCCAAAGGCATTCTAAGAGCATCAAAGCATCCATCTAGCATCCATTCAAGGGCAAGGGATTGCATTTTAATGCATACACACATAAGAGGGGAAGTTCATTTTTCTATACACACATCTATCTACATTTCTACATCTAGCTATTGCTTACTATTAAGTGCATCTTGCACAAGATCTTCCTAGGGCATGATTCTACACACACACATAACTACATGGATTCTAAAATGTAGTGCAATGCTCGGTCGTAAGTTCACTCTGTCGGGTGACCACCGAGGTCAGTTTGACTCCCCATTTGCATATTTTTATTTTTAGGATTTGATGTGTTTTGGGGTTTTGTAGGAGATCATTTGTTTTACAGGTTACATGTGAATTATGTGGACATAGTGTGACAAATAGACCACTAACAACAAAGGTTAGCGATCACCTTGCGACACAATAAAAACCGGACTTTGAGCATTTGCGTCATCATAGGCACCTGGGAGAGAGGTTTATGGCACCTATGTTCCCTCAACCTAGTCCAGCGCCTAGGTGCCCTCAACCTAGTCCAGCACCTAGGTGCCTCGACCGATCCATGCGCAGGTGCCCCTCATCCTAGCCCAACTTATTCCAATAGTCACAAAATTTCAAGTGCGGTTACAATAATCTACCCTCCGTATCTACGTGATGAGCAAAGATCTACCAAACGAGCTCAGATTATTATCAACGCCGATATAAAAAAATTACCAAAATCTAATATCGCAGTCCTAGAGGCCTTTTTCATCACATTGACCGACCAAATGGTCACCATTTCCATCAAACAATCCCACATTACATTCTCTCGAGCATGCTTCTTCTGGAGTCTCTCGTTAGCCACCCAAATGATCGTCTTCTCTAATATTTCAACATTACTAATTGTTGATAAATTGGTTATTTGTTCGGTGGGGTTGAAGAATCCCAATTCAAACATTCTATTCTTTGAAATTGTGGTCGATTTCTAGTAAGAAAGGGCCCAGAGAAAGAGTTCTACACCCTCTAAAGTGCAACATTGAAACTTATATTTTTCACACAAGTGTGGAGGATGTTGGCGCAAGTCCTGGAAGGGTAATATTTAGAACAAGAAAGACGTGTAAATGGCCGTCATATTTTAAAATAGATACTTTTTGGAATGGAAAAATATTTTTGGGCTTGAGACAATGTTCCCATCCATTTTTTTGGTGGGGAAAGCCTCTTTCATAATAGTATATCCTCTAAAAACAAAAATTTGACTTGTTTTAGACCATGCACATTTTGTCTAGACTTTATCTTGTAGTGAGATGCGTGTGAGAGCATTGGTAAGACTATTACGATCAAGCTATTATGTTATTTAAAAAGTAGAAAATATGAAAGTTAGTAGGTGATCAAAGGTCATAAGAGAAGAAGAGTTATACAAAAATAAGAATGCATAGAT
Organism: Taxus wallichiana var. yunnanensis; assembly: GCA_018340775.1. NCBI lineage: Eukaryota > Viridiplantae > Streptophyta > Pinopsida > Cupressales > Taxaceae > Taxus > Taxus wallichiana. The sequence goes on along the minus strand of CM031241.1, from coordinate 574,879,225 downwards.
AAAATAGAACTGCAAATGGATGAGTAGATAAGATATCGACATAAATAAATGCCCAAACCTTAACAAAGAAATAAAAAGTTACATGAATGGAAGGTTTAGAAAAGGCATCTCTGGAGGAAGACTACAAGTAGAGAATGACAACATTATATTAAAAAGTTCAACCTAAGTTATGAGTATTCTAAAAATACACACATGGGAGGCTGAAATCAAATGAATGGAAAAGATTCTCACACTCAATTAAGGACCGACTCACACAAACTTATATGTAAGACATGCATATGAATGACACCTAAGGAAAAGTGGGAGGAGAAGATTTGTGTTCTTTGCACCATAATGGGCTTATATGAGAGGTTGATATTTCTTACAATGTTTTGGAAATTGGTAAAACATTGAGGGTGTTGAAAGGACCCACATCCTTTTACAAAAGCCCAAAAGGCCAGATATTACATGTAAGCACATAAGATATGAAGATAAAAGTCAAAAAGTACCAATATCCAAAAGATCTAGACCCACGCAGGGGTTACATATCTATCATATTCTACAGTACATTAACAACTTCATAAGTAGTGGCATCTAGATTCTTGTTAGCCATTGCTTCGGCTAAAGTGATGAGATCTTTACAACCATTCTGAAGATGTTCCCAAGTCTTATTAGTGTGATCCTTCTAACTTTTAATAATTTTGAAGGCTCTATTGATTTTTAAGCACGTTGAGAAGAATTTCAGCGAGTGCAGATATCAAGCACCCGATTGTAGTAACGATTTCTTGAAACCTCCATAATGTCCACAAGTAGTATCTCAACAACATCTCCAACAATATCTCCAAAGCATCTCCAAGCATTTTCATTCTCTATGCCAAAAGCATTGTCATCATCATTTTCCTCCTCAAAGCAGTAGTCGATAGGTGAATCCCCGATGGGAGTAGGGGAATCAGAGCAATCCTTTGAAAGGCCAAGAAGAACATCAGGTATGTCGCTATCATCAACATGGCTCGACACTTCCATGTCGGTAGTAGAATTTGGAGTAAGGGTGGGAGGTGGTTAGTTCATTGCCACCAAAAGATGGTGGGGGTAGAAGACAAAGGTGGAGAAGCAGGGGGAAGAGGCAACATCTCATTGTCCCGTGACCACCACCTCAGAATCAAAAGGAGGGAGGTAGAGGTGATAGAGAAGGTGGCGGGAGGAGGAATGAATAGGGGGGTAGAGGGACGTGACGACGGGGGTGAGCGATCCATGATGGGATCGAGACAAAACCTCAGGATCAACAACAATTTTAAACATCAGATAGAGTAAACCTTGGTGATGGAGGGGGCCTTCACCAACATGAGCTTGTTTAATAGACACGTACAGAGACTAAAACAAGAAGTTAGCCAAATTTACCTTAGTTCCATTGTGAAAGTGGGCCAGGATGAAAAGTTGGAGTCCATATACAAGTTTGTATCTCCCTTCGAGCATGAAATAGTGCATAATTTTCTTAGCGATTATGTCCCATGGTGTAGGTAGAGAAGAACCTTCAAAACCATATTGATATTTGGTAACATTATCGTTCTTTCGTAAAAATGCTCCCATCTCCACTTTAGTCGAATGCTTAAAGTAAATATCTCTATCAATTTGGAAGAATCGTGGGTGGCAATGGATTCGTAGTAATCTCAAATTTGGTCCGCCCCACTTTCACTTTCCCCTTTTTCCATGACGTGAGAATGCAGCTAGAGACAATTACATAGTGACCCGAGAGGCATTTGATGAAAGGTGTGACCCCTTTCTCCTGTAATAAATTCCACACCTCAAGGTCCTTGTGTAACTCATCACAATTAATAGGTTCCACTCTGACCAGAGAACCACCCATATCAACCAGAGAAGAACTATTAAGAGAAAAATAAAAGGTAAAAAGTAGGGATTAATTTGAAGCTCTTTAACTTGTCCCTTACCGTCCCTCCCACGTATCAATTGGAGATCCAATTGAACTCTTTTATGATTATAAATCTCCTTTGTGAGAATTATTATTAAGATCTCCCCTTCCCACACACGAATCCCATCATTATGATAAGTCGTAATAATATCTCCATAAATGCTTTCCTCGATGGCGGTGGGATGGGTAGAGATAGAGATAATGCTAACACTCAATAAAGCAAAAACTGAAGTTTCCAACTTAAGCAACAACAAACTAAGAATCTTTAGGTCGATCATTAGCTAACGCCAGGAGAATATTTTTAGGAAAATTTCCAATCCAAACCTGTTGATTTTCAATTGAAACACCCAGGTTTGCCAACTGGTCAGCCACTCTGTTTCCTTCCCTATAGGTGTGTTGATATAGAATATTATGAAAGTGGGATTGCAGGCTTCTCGTGTCAGCTATTATATTGCTTATGCTCCAACTTACAAGTTCATTAGAATTAAGAATGCAGATCAATTTAAGGGAGTCACTTTCCACAATGAGATTACTTGACCCAAATCTAAGAGCCAATTCAGCCCTTTGAGAATTGCAAGTGCTTCAACATGATGATTAGTACCATTACCAAAGTTGACCACAATAGCTGCCATTGGTTGACCTCGATCATCTCTGATGATTGCCCCACCTCCTTAGGTCCCTAGATTGCCTTTTGCAAGCATCGTTTGTATTTACTTTGAGCTAACCAATTGGAGGAGGGATCTAAGAGGTATTTTCTCTAGTTGCAGCCGAAGAGGACAACTTTAAGGGGATCTAAAGTTGTTTAATCCAAGGCTCCTTTTGATTAAGAGTAATTTTTTGTTTATGTTGTTTCTAAATGGAGCAATTTAAGATTTCTTGAATACCTGAGACAACAAGGAGTAAATCTATAGGGGATTTTGAGTCTAGTCCTTGAAAACTATTTTATTCCTCTCTTTCCAGATATTCCACAAGGCATGGGGGAGGAGAAGTTTCCAAGCAAGAGCTGCAACTGGATGTCTAAAAAGGGTTTCCATTGAAGAATGACATCTGAAATTGTGGAAGGAAACACCCATGAGACCCCAAAGCTATTTAAAAGAAGACTCCATATAGAATGAGAGAAAGGGCAGTGTACCAACAAGTGAATAGAGGTTTCAAGAGCATTGAGACATAAGACACACCTTTTAGGAAGAGGATCCCTCTTCATTTAAGATTCTCACCTAATAGAAAAGAGTCTCAAAAGGCCAATCAAGTATAAAAACCAATCTTGGGGACCACTTGTGATGGCCAATATATGATCCGAGAGGGGACACTCAAACGATGTGGGAGGGAGAGATAAGCCGCCTTGACCGAAAACTCTCCCGAAGTAGATAGTGGCCAAATACAAGTATCTTCCTCCAGAGAAAACTGTAAGTAATGGGAGGAAAGAAAATATTTAGTTTATCCAAACGTTGTATCTAGATTGAGTTGCCACCTTCCCCAAATGGTAAATGCCAACATGGAGAAGGATTGGACCTGTCAATATAACCCTTAACAATTTTTCCATATAATCTAGTGAGGTGAGTTTTGATAGGATCCCAATAAGAGTCAGAGGATAAGGGTTTCTCCCCTATCCACTAGTCTTTCCAGAAATCTATCTACTTGCCATTGCCCAGTTTCCATTTAGTACCTAGTCATTGTAGTATTTTGAGTACTAACTATAGAGTTTCATATCACCGAACCCACTTGGAATATCATCAAGAAAGAAAGAAATTTCCTGTATGGATAGATATTTAGAAATCAACATCTGAGTCCAATTAGATTTACCTTTGGAAGCCACAACTTAGTCTAATTTGGCTAACATAGCAGAGTTCATTTCAACAACTCTATGTAAACCAAGACCCCCAAACATAGTAGGCATAAACCACATTCCAAGAGACCAGATGGATTTTTTTTTCCTCAGCTCCAGACCACAGGAATTGTTTTTGAATTTTTTCAATGCTAGCAGCAACCGAGGAAGGCATTTTAAGAAGAGACATAAAGTATATTGGAAGGCTTTACAGAGTGGTTTTAACTAATTGTAGTTTACCAGCTTGACTAAGAAGGGCTCCTTTCTAGCCTGCAAGCTTCTTCTTAAATCTTTTGATGACAAAATTCTAGAGAGTTTTAAGTTTCCTTCCTTTAAAGAGTGGGATCCCCAAATAAGAAGTCGAAAAATCCATTATGTTGTATCCAAAAATGTTCACGATATTTCTTTGTCTAGTAGGGGGTATTTATGAAAGCAATGTTGCTCTTGGTGAAGTTTATAATTTGATTGGAAGAAAATTGATATCAATCTAATATTCTCTTCAATATTTTATCATCTACCACGAAAGCAACCCCTAACATGAAACTATCATCTGCAAATTAGTTGTGTGTAGCAAGAAGTACCTTAGAAGTAATAGTAATACCCACAATTTTTGCCAGAACTTTTTCTGCAACTAATGCCCTACTAAGAGTGTTAGCCATGAGGATGAACAAAAAGGTGATAGTGGGTCACCTTGTCTTATCCCTCTACTAGTAGCAAAATATCCTTGAGGAATGCCATTCATTAGAATCGAAAACCTGGGAGATGAGATGCAACTATGAACCCAAGAGCACCATTTATCCTCGAATCCAAATTTTTCAGCACTCTAAGAAGGAAAGTCCAACTCACCCTATCAAAATCCTTTTGCATATCAAGCTTAATAATCATACCAATAATTTTAGTAAGGGAGGTTGTATGGATCACTTCATGAACTATAATTACCCCCCCTTAGATTAGTCTCCGCCAATGATGCCATTTTTTTGTTCTAAGATTAAATTGTCCATCAAAGGCTTGAGCTTAGTGGTTGTCATCTTAGTAATTATCTTATAAGAAGTGTTGCAAAGACTTATGAGTTGGAAATTTGAAATCAATTTAGATCCTAAAGACTTAGGAGCAAGAGCCACAAAAGTATTATTCCATTCTTAAGAAGATAATCATTTTGTTGGAATTTGGTGACTGCAACAAATAGGTTTGACTCTATGATTTGACCAATAAGTTTGAAAGAAAGCTGCAGGAAAGCCATCTGGGCCAGGTGACTTGTCTCCCTTCATATCAAAAATAGCTCTACAAACCTCCTCCAGGAAAAAGGTTGAGTGAGCTTAGTGTTTATATCCTCTGAGATCAATTTAGGGATATGCTGCAACATCTCCTGACTATCTTGCTTACAAGGAGTCTTATCTTCTTGAAGAAGAATAGAATAGTAATGAACCAACTCTGTTGCAATGGGGTCCTCAGTGTTTAAATATCTGCCATCCATAGTTATGAGCTCTTTAATTTTATCTCTGCTTTTGTGCTTGGTGGTGGTAGTATAGAAGAATTTTGTATTTCTGTCTCCCTGTTGTAACCAGATTGCCCTAGATCTCTATCTCTAGTATATTTCTTCTTCAGTAAGGGTATTATGATAATCACGAGGATTGTTAATTCTTGCAGTGCAAAGTAGTAGATATGCCTCTAAGTGCTATGTTAGCAAAGATTTCAACCAACTTTACAGCGAGTTGGTCCTTTCTTTTACGGATGTCTCCAAAGGCATTTAGTTTCCAAGCTTTGAGCTCTTTCTTAACAAGTTTTTTGAGAATCTATACATGGTTGAACCCACAAAATCAGTCTTCCACCACTCAGCAATAAGGTTATCTAAATTTTGGTTTTGAAGCCAAGCTAACTCAAATCAAAAAGGGGGTGTTTTGGTTTTGCATTTGAGTAGCATTTAGAAGCAAAGGGCAATGATCAGAAAGCAATTTTAGGAAGTGCCATCATGTAAAAATCATTGAAGTGAGCAATCTAGTCCATAGAAGCAAACATCCTATCCAATCTGATTTGAATATGATTGCTTCCTAACCTTCAATTAGACCAGGTAAAAGAGGCTCCATGAAGATCAAAGTCAAAGAATTCACCTTGTCTGATAAAATCAGCCAAAGAATCCATGTTGTTTGTGTTGATGTTGGTCCCTCCCTATTTTTTTCGAAATGTAGAGTGGAGTATTGAAGTCACCTACAATAATCCAAGGAAGATGCTTACACGTGTTACAGAATTCCAAAAAATTCTTTAGATTTTTCCCGTGATTTTCTAGATTAGGAGCATAAAGATTCATTGCAATCCATCCAACACTGGATCCTATTTCTTGAAAAAACATTCCCAAGAAATGGGGTGTTTTGATAATGCATTCCCCAAAAAGGATTTTTGGATTCCAAAACATACATATGCCTCTAGAATTACGAGTGAAAGTCTGGGATGCAAAGGAAGCATTAGCCATATCATATCATCTTCTTTTAATTTTGTCTCATGTAGCATCATAATATCTGGATTGTGTTTAAGCCTGAAATCTTTAAGGATTCTTTTTTTCTAGGGAGCATTTATTCCCCTTACATTCCAAGAGAAGAGCTTCATTTTTAGATTTATTCTTCCCCTGCATGGTGAGGGTTCCCTGTGTTCCTTGAGCTATATTTTGAGATGCTTCTTCTTGAATCTTAGCTGAGTTGGTATGTCTTCCTTTAGGCTTTTGGGACCCAAATCTGTACCCTGTTTAGAGTTGTTTCTAGTTTTTTGGCTAGGATGAGTTCTACAAATATCGATGCTGAGGGAGAGGGATGAGGAGAATTCTCTCTCAAAATGTTAGGATCAGGTAAAGGGGTAGAAACAATAGTTTCTTCTAGTACAACTGGATGGGGATATCAATATTTACAGCTGTCTCAGGAAGCTCTCAAAAAGATGGTGAGGAAAGGGGGTGGTGAAACAAATATTATAGTCAAATAAGGGAAAAGGAGCAGGGATTTCTAAGGAAAGAGAAGATGTCAAAACAATTGGGAGGTCCATAAAATGTTGCGAGATCAACCAAAGCTTTCAAAGGAGTTGTAAAGGAAGTAGCCATCTGTTCAGACTGAACTTTCAACAAGGGTGATGAGGATGGAAGTGGGTGAGAGACAGTGGCTTCAACAGGGATTTCACCCTCCTCTTGTAAAGCATCAAAAGGGTTGGAGGTGCTTACTTCCTTAGTGATTTTGGGAATGTATTTCCCTTTATTCTTTGGGGAACATAGTTGTTCCTTGGGTTTTGGGGCTGGCTTGGAAGGACAAGCCTGGGCTCTATGGCCAATGCTTTTGCATATTGTGCAAGCTGAGGAATGTATTCATATTCAATCGGTTGCACCCAAGTTCCTAGATCAGAATGGAGCTCAATGGAGGATGATAATGGAATACTAATATCAACATTAACACAAAACCTAGCATGAATGAATCTAGAACCAACTCTTGTTGCTTGATCTATAACAATGAGGGATCCCATGGATAAAGTAATACCTTCAATAATTGTAGTGTGCCAAAATTCCAAAGGGAGGTCAGGAAGACAAACCCATATCGGTGCCTGAGTCATGGTTTTGTTCGTGGATTGAATCTTGGAGTCCACCTTCGAATGTAGAAGCCTCTCCTACCAAAAAAACCAGGGTCCTCCCAACAACACCCTCGTAAAATCTTCTTTGTGGCTGAAGGTGAAGAGAATAAATCCATTAAGTAGTGTTGTAATTTCAGAGGGGCCATTTGGTTTGAACCCATTTTATTATTTCTTCCAATGGGGTCAGGGCCCATGAGTTTACTAATAAGTGACAACTCTCTCGATGCCTGAGTCATATCAGTAATCAATGCAAGGATCTGCAAGGATAGGGTCTGTTGTCCACTCAAAATTCCCGCTCGATAGGAGTAAAATTTCAAAATTTTGAGTTTAAGTGTTTTCTCCGAAGTGCCTAAGTCGTGAAATTAAAAAAACATCGAGGGTGTTTTGGGTCATTTTTGTGTGATTTTCGGACTGTCGGAACTTTTTGTCCCAATGTCCCAAGAATTTCAAAAGTGCACTCTGTTCCCCGATCGGCCGAAATCCCCGGCTGATTTTCGGAGTGGTGGAAAGTTTTGTCCCAAGTGTCCCAAAACCTATCGAGTTGTTCAATTTTGGCGGTCCATGAAAGAATCAGCGTAACTTCACGCACTTTCATGTCTCAAATGTCCCAAAGTTAAAAAGTGCGAGCTTTCCGATTTTCGGCCGAAACTCCCGTGTCGCGTACTTCAGAGCTCCTTGTCCCAAATCGAAAAATGCAAGCTGTTTCAATTTCGCCCAAACCGGCCAAACCGCAGACTCGAGTAAAATTTTTTGTCCGAATGTCCTAGAGTCCAATGGCATTAGGCATTGATTTCCGTTGTTTTAGGCCGAATCACACCCGAACCGCGTACTCCGCGCATTTTCGTCCCAATCGTTCCAAAAAGCATTTGTGCATCCTCTCCCTGTTTCACCCGAATCGGCCGAGAAATATTTTGATTATCAATATTTGGCGCTTAATTCGCGTCTCACATGTGAAAATAAGCGTACAAGTGTCATTCACACTTAGTTTTTCCCGCTCACCCGAGTATGATGCTATTCAAATTGGTGGTTGTGTATTCAATGCGCATTAAATTCATTCCTCTCTCTAAGCCATCTATATAATGAGCATTTCCCTTTGCAGTTTTTTAGCATTGTATTGGTGTTATCTTTGCTCGAACCCTTCAAATTTGAAAACTATGCAAATATCCCTCCTTTTGAAAATTCCTTCCGGAGTCTAAGTTGCAGGTTCTCCGAGACTATCAATATGAAGATCAAGTTTCAGGGACAGGAGCAAATTTCTCCGCTTGAGTAAATATTAGTAATATTAGGACCAATGGCTCGTCATCTCGACCGGCGATTTTGGGCAAGAATGGCGATCAAACCCTACACCAATAGACAAACGATTCATGATAGCGGTTTGGATTTTTCCGGTGGTTTCCCAATCTCAAGGTATAGTGTCTGAGGAAGAAGCCTCGATATTATTGCTTTCATGCGGAGCTCGCCCGACCCCGCTTGGCGAATTGACAAATGTACATGGGGAACTCATTGAGTGGATTTTGAGTGAGTTTTTAAGCCATTGGCGCTTCCTCGAGGATTCCGGAGTTGGACAATGCTATAGTCGTCTCCTCAGGATCAAGCATAAGACCCTATTCGATCAAGAGACTATGTGACAAATATAAAGGCGCGAGTGGCGAAGTCTTGGTTGAAGAACCCTAAGAAAGGTGCTTCTCGCCTAACCAAAACCCTCTTCCGATTAAAGATTTCAATGAGGAATTTGTCGGACTTCATAATCCATCTGAGGAGAAGGGTTATGGGTTTGCCCTCCACCAATGAGTTTCATTTCGGATGTAAGAATAATTCTCATAGGCATGGTGTGCGAGGAACACAAAATATCAACTCAGGCGAGAGATCATCTAAGTGACATGAATTTGGCGAGAGGGGACATTATCCAACGCGTTCGAATGAAAAAGAAGAAGTTCTATATGACTTCATATCGATGTATACCCTATAAATTGGATCAAAGGCTGGTTTGGTTTCTCTATATATGATGCACACAAAGATGATCCAGTGTATGCGTAGTAAAAATCATTCACCACGGAGACCCAAGCAATCGGAATTTAGAAGAATTTGGTGATGATGCTTTCACCATGTACGTGGTCGATTGCTCAAGGTGATCTGCTCTTTAGAAGGTTTTCGGATGAAGCCATGAACCGATATCGCGAGATGGGGCCTATTTCATCCAATTTCGGGGAAATTTTCCTATATCGGAAGCTTGTGCAGAGGCTTGAAAGCACTCCTCTACGGCTTCCAATGTTCTCCGATGATAAAATGGCCTTGATAGAAATATGCAGGCAACTAGACAAGTTCAGTAACTTGTAGAGATAAGAAGATTTCGAGCTTGCACTTTCCCATCTCTCCGGGAAACTACACATGCAAAACAACTCTGGATGCTCTAACATGAAAGAGCCCTGGTCCCTATCATTGTTCATTTCTTCAAGCCAAGAACCCGTTTGACTTGAAGAAGTTTATTATATAAGTTAACATCAAGATAATCTACCATCATAGAATGTATCAAATATAGAAGACTGTGTGATGGAATAGAATTAATTTCATGCGAGATGATTTGAAGCCGAGGAGAAGGCATTGTGGCGGGTTCTCCTGTTGATTGATTCAAGAATTTCGGTGCCTTTTGTACCAAGTTCCTGAAGGTCTCCAGGATGACAATTCTGACCTATACTCGTATGAGTATGAAAATGTGATTAAGCACACCCCTCTGGAGGACCTGGATTGGAACAGGAAAGAGAGGGATGATAGCCGAGATTCTCACTCCCGAATCCGAAAGTCGGGACTAAGTAAGAAAAGGTAAGAAGATCCGAGAATTCAAGAGGCACTCAGGAGAATCCTCCTCCAAGGATGATTCGACACCAATAAGAGAGGCATCAGTTCCAAGGTCTGAAACACCAATGCAAACCCCTCCTGCCTCATCAACACAAGGACCTACTGAATCTACTCCCTCTCCATCTACCCAGGTATATAAGAAGAAACTCAAAGAGGTAAAGAAGGAGCCTGCAGAGAATGACCCTCCAAGAAAACAGGCAGAGTTGCCTATAGGGCCAGAGAACATCATTGTTCTCAGTGAAAGTGAAGAAAGTGAGATGCCAACTCCTGCAAATGTTCCTGAAGATCCAGCAGATAAGGACAAGGAGGTCAGAGCACCATGCAAAAAACTTCCGATGGTGTGTTCCGATTCTTCTACCGCTTTGCCTAAAGGTTTCTACTCACATCTCGGAAAGAGTCAAAAATGCATAGTGAAGACCTCGAGTGTCATGAGCTCCCTGTCTCTTGGTCCCCTTGCTTCTCCTGTAGATTCTTCTTCCTCTTTTGCTTGGGTGCAACCTTTGGTTGACAAAAGGAAGAGAAAATCCTCCTCTCAAAGCTTGGGACCAAATTTCGATGCATTTGCAGCCTTGTTGGGCACCACTCCTTCTCGTGCCAAGAAAGCCAGAACCACTTCCAGAATAGTGTTTGATGCCCAAGGTCAGCAATTCTTGGAGATTCTAAGCCCACAAAGAGATGCAGATCGAATCGACTTGCTGGCATCCGACTTGAGCTTTCAAGAATCACATGGGAGAGTCTACTCCTGAAGGTGAAATTCACAACCTCCAGAAATAATCACAAGAGTCATTGAAAGGGTTGAGAAAGGGAGCAAACTATTGAATACCTCCAGTTGGAAGAACAAGCCTAAGATTCTCAAACCATTGTTTCATCAAGTCTCTTTTATCTAAGGATAAAGTCTGGACCCTACCCCATGACTACTCTTCCACCTCCAAGTAATTCTAAGCCAAGATGAAGTGCAAAGTATCAAAGATATGCACAAGTATTTCCAACATTCATGGTGAGCTATTGAGAAGCCATGGTGGATGACATGCTTGTTGTTGGATTAAACTTTATCGATGAAGCTTTCAAACTCCACCACGAAAAGGTGAGTAATGTGCAAATGAAGCTCTCCTCCACTATCAATACCATGGATAAAGAACTAAAAACTGAGCATAGGATTGTATAGTAGACCTTCGCCTTATGGGACAGACACATGATGAGAACATCTTCTTGTGCAAAATAAGATTTTCGATGATCTAAGGACAATCTATCAAAATCCTGATGTCTCACTACAGTGTGGAGTGGAAGATCGAGTTTTGGAGGAAGGCATGGGAGAAATGAAGAGGTAAGTTGGAGAATGAGAAGCTTTGAGAAGTTTGGATAAAAGTTCATTGCTTTCAAGGATATACATTGTCATCTTCGAGGATGAAAACTCGGTGTTTCCCCTGTCTCATGCAAGAAATCAAAGCTCGATTGAGCTTTTGTCAAAGATAATCTATTCAAGGAAAGCTCCATCTCTAAGGAAAAGATGAAGGAAATTTGTTCTCTTAACCGCCATCAAGAAGCAAATAAAGATTATCATACTCACGTCGAGTTTGATAAAGAGATGGAGAAGTGTCGGGATTTTGGACTCGACTGCCCAGCCCAACACGCTCGGTTCCACGTGGTATTTACAATTGGAGACATACCGAGGCATTGAAGAAATTCAGCAGCGGATTCCTCAAGACAGTGGGTCCCTAATGAGATGGAAGGAAAGTGTCTGCCTTCTCCTTTCTTTTCTCTTCTTCCCATTCTTTTCGTATTCCTTGTAATTAGTTAAGGTATTCACTAATTGGCCATCCTTAACTATTCTTTAATTAAAAGAATGATGTTTGAAGAGTAACCGACTTGTAAGCTATATAATGGCCTTTCCACGCCATTTTGCAGTGAAGGGAAGAACTTGGATATTTTGAAAGTGTAAATAGATCGAAAGAAATCAATACAAAAGGGCTTTCATTCTTTAGAAATATCTATCTAATTCTTGTTATCTCTGTGTTTTCCTTTAATATTGTGGAGATCATTTTGTTCCTAACTCGTTAGTCTCTCTACGATTGCATACTGCTTTTGCTTTGCAAATAAAAGTTTCAAGTGATCTTGTACAACCAAGAAGGAACTTTGTGTCCTTGATTAATAAATCAAGAAGGTTATTTATGGAACTTTGTGTCTTTAAATTTAATCTCATTCACCAACGCAAATGATCTTGTCTTAAATTCTTTGAAGCTTCGCACACACACGAAGAATTATTCTCGCTATCTATAATTTTGAATGTTCTTATTCTCGCTCATCTTCTTATTCCCTTTCTCATTCCTTGTGTAATTGATGATCCTTGTGGAAAACATTTATGCTAGGGTAAATCCAAGTTTGACCATAAAACAATGTTCGTACATTTGTAAATAAGTTCGTTTGAATAAGGAACCTCTCCCATTAAAGAGGAGGGACTTCTTGTCTCTCGACATTGTGGTTGCTCTTCTAAAAGTCCTATTTGACGACCAACAGTCCCATCAACGAAATTTGGTTGTAATCTTCCCGGGCATGATAATGAGAGGGTTTTGGAGAGCCACAAGTCACATCCCTCCATGAGCTTGAAGGTACGACATAAAGGGAACCAACAACATCAAGGGTGGTCTAGTGGCGGTTCTGGCGTTGAGATCCAACATTTGAGAGGTTGTTTAGATGCAAGAATTAGAAATTCAAAAAGAGTTGAGTAAATAAAAAAAACCTTGGATGGTAAACACTTTTATTATACGAATAGTATATATGATGAGGTGAGTGGTGGAGGAGCACTTTCTCCGATATTTCTTACAATGTTCATCGATAATGGCATCAATGTAAAAGTTAGGGTCCATGAAAGAAATCAAGGTTAACCTTATAAAGATCCTTACAATATTTTTGGGAATGGTTAAGAGTGGTATGCAACCAACGAAAGTGGTTGGGATTAAAGGAGTCATGTGATTGTTTGGTAAGAGGAACAATGCGAGGAATGGGGAGAACCTATAGTAGCTTGTTAAGTGGTAAAAATGGGTGATGTAGTTCATGAGAAATAACACTTTGATTTTCATTTGGTTAAGATAAAATTTTGATAGGTTTTCCTTTTAAAAGGTCTTGAGAGTTGATGGCATTAGACATTGATTTAAGGGTGTTTGATTGTGTAGAGGGTTGTTCAAATTCTCACATAAAGCGAGTCTTGTCACTTATCTTATTCAAAATCCTCTTCCAATGTGGTGGGAAAGAAGAACCAAACCTTGTATTGGAGATTATAAATAAGATCTTTAAGGAATCTTTTGGAAATATTTTGATTATCAATATGATGGTTAGCTTAATTAGATAAGATCTTCCATCACTTGATGAAATCATGGGTTGATTCATTAGGAGATTGTTTCAAGTTAATGAAGTTTTGAAATGTATTTTCAGGGAGATCATGTTGTTGAAATTCCTTCACTAAATCTTGGAATAAAGTTTCTAGATCGACAATAGAGTGTGAAGGAAGTCGATTATACTATTCTAAAGCATCTCCTACAAAGGTTTTTATAAGGAGTTTGGTTGTAGCATAAGTATTGGTTTGAATCCACTCCTTGTAGATGTTCACAAAGTTTTTAATATGTATGGGTGGATGGATTAACCGTCATAGGAATGGTAGAAAATATCCCCTCTATATCCATAAAGTTTAAGTAAGGAGCTAGGGGTTCATTTCCCAATGTTTGAAGAACCTTATTGTTGATTAGAGGAGGAGGGATGGGATTCCCAATAACATACAAAGGAAAAGGAGGTGGTAAATATTTTGTAGGACAATAGGGACTTGTGTTGATTGAGAAACCATTTGTAAAAATTGATTTTGCATATAAAACATATTAGAAGTGGTATAAGATCACATGGTTGCCATTTGTTCCAACAAGTTGATAATCACACAATTAGGATCAAGTGGTGGATTAGGGCCACTAGAGGAAGAAGCCTTGATATTATTGTTTTATGAAGGAGTTTTCGGGATTGGTTGGGGTTTGCTCAGTCATAGGTAGTTTAGAATGATTAATGGATTTTGAGTGAGTTTTTAAGATTATATCTTCCATAGGATCTATTTCTTGAGAAAATTTGATTTGTCTAGGATCATTTTTGAAATTCTACCATATTACATCCAACAATAAGTTTGGGCTTCAACAAGATCGACTATTTTGAGCATAAAGGTCGATGGTGTTGCGAGGGGAAGAGTTAATCTAGATAGAATCAACCCTATAAGCACAAGGTGGATGATTATCCCAATCTATATGGATTAAATAATGGGCTCATATACATAATTTGTGATTTATTACACAAGTCAGATGACATCATGAGGAGAAGAAAATGTTTGGTCATAGAAATTAATGGAGTCAATCATCATGGAAGTAAGAATAAGTCTTAACTAGTGTTGGTCATGCAACAACTATCCGACATAGAAAGAGTAAAATAAAAACCCATAGGAAACCTAAGTGGATTGACATTGACAATGAAAATCCCGAGAGGGGACATTATGAGAAGTGGATAATGACTTCTAAAAGATGAAATTTACCCCAAAAACATGATAGGATTGACCATTGATTAAATATAAATTGGATCAAATCTAATTGTAGAGTAACTACTATAATGAATGATGTACAAATGCTAATATACAGTAAGACGTAAGTAAAAATCATATAGAAATGTGAAACCCTAAGCAAGAGGAGGAGATATAGTGAATTTGTTGATTCCCGAGTTATCGGGAAGTGATCTCAGCAGCAGTGAATAATTGAAAAAAACCGAGAAGAATGTCGTCCGATGCTCATTTGGAGGTTCCGAATCTCTCAGAATGTGACGGACATGAGCGCCCATAGGAGGATAGGAGCTCTAGACATTAACATCCATTCAGGCGTTGGTATGATGTGAATGGTCTCGGATCCGGTCTCTTTTGTGCGGGAGGATCTTCATTGTTAGTCCATGTTTGTACGCTTTAGTTTCACTCCTTGATCGTTGAATGTACTTATATAACCTGCAAAACAAGTTATCTATCTACACATGTCTACAAACCAAATCAAATCTAATAAAAAGATGCGAGAATGTGGAGTTGAAGGCGGCCCCGGTGGTCACCCAAAGAGTGAACTTAGTCTTCGATCACTACACTACATTTTAGAATCCATGTAGTTCTATGTGTAAGTGTGTGTAATGATGCCCTAAGATGCCCTTATATAAGTTACACAATGATATCAAAGCTAGATCTAGAATGTAGCAAATGTATAAAATGTGTGTGATGGAAAAGAATTAATTTCCCCTCTATGTTGTGCATGCAAAAGAATGCAACCCTTGTCCCTTGAATGAGTGTGTTAGATGGATGATTTGAAGTAATTTTGTGCCTTTGGATGCAAGCTTAGGTGATAGTAGATAATGCTAGTGCTTGGTCCTTTATTTTGAAAACATAATTGTGTATTTATATGATTCCCTTGTTTGAATTTCGTAATTGACAACTGGAAGGCTGACCCAAAGTAGTAAAAATTAATTAAGAAGTGAAAGGGGTCCAAAAGGATAAGAAAAAGGTAAAGAAGGATAGGAGCACCTGATGCTAGTGTCCCAAATGTTAGTGTCCATTATTGTCTAAGGCCATAGAAAGATAAAACAATCAAATGTCGGTAAGAGTACTGAGATGTATAACACCAATAAAAATACAAAAGACAAAGTAAAAGGATAAAGGGAGTTTTCAATTACTAGTTTTCTTGCTTAGGAATCATGTAGCGATAGCATGCTTTTAGGACCTAGAAATGTACCCAAGTGCATAGATTTTGTGTCTACAACAATGTGGAGATGTATATGGGTCAATGGTGTCATAGATCTAAGAATGTGAGGTTGATGGGATCACTAACGCATAAATGCAAAGAGGTTGATGACATATGGCGAAACTTCTAAACAATGAGATTTGAAGTAAAGTGGATCAACCATGCAAAAAATTACATAGTGGTCGATGGTGTAAGGTTAGGAAAACTAAGGTGCATATAATAACGGTCATGTAAAGAGATTTTACATTTCAATCGATCACATAAGGAAAGAAAGAAAATGGAAAATGCATAGTGAATTTGACCCAATCTAGGGTAGAGTAATATTCACAATAGATTCACCATTGTATGATGGGTAAAGATGGGTTCCAGTTGGGTTTTCAAACGTAGAGATCAAATATAAGTCGGGACACACAATTTAGATATCAAAGGTGCTCAAGGATTGCTAGTATTGTAATTCTAAATGATAGTAACCCTATCCCCATGATACTTATAGGTTTCTCGGGCATATATCCAAGATAGAGATAAGTATCCTATTAGAATTCATAATAGGGGTAATTCAAGAGATGGATAAAAACAAGAGGTGTAATGTAATAAGACAAAAAAAAAAATCAAAGTAAACATGCATCTACCTCAATCTATATCAATGAATGATCAACCATCCGCACTTGAGAAGAATAATATACAAGTAACAAAGGTGCTAAGAAGGGTTGGAGATACTTACATGTAATATGAATGTTGATGCACAATCCTCACCAAAGATAATAACACCAAGAGAGAATTGTTATGGGTGGAGAAGGAGGAAACTTAACTAGAATACCTCCAGTTATAAATCACTACAGTGACCTAAATGTAAGATGGCAAACCATTGTGCATAATCACCACAACACCAAAGCTGTCCCGAGAGGTTTGAGAGTATGAACATATGCTCGATACCAAATCTAGTACCCACCCATGTGGGACCCAACCACATGACCAAAATACCAAGATAATTTTTTGTGACTTAAATTTTACTTAATACTGTTATGCGACACCTAGAAGACTCACAATAGATTGTTGGACACCACTTGCAACATTTACACCAACATTAAGGACATGTAATTAGCAAGATGAAACAAGATGCAAACCAACACCACACTTATATACATGAGAAAGAATGAAACCATGACCAAAAACAACATGAGTTTCAAGAATGAATCAATTCGCAAGACCTCTAACTCCACCATGGAAAGACCAAAAAAGTTCACATAACATAAAATTCTCAACACATATGCCCCATGCATAGATCCAACACACTCACGTCCCTAACATATAATGAGGCATCTCACTAGTACATAAGCAACAAATATCACATGACTCAAAACCATGACTATACCACACACGGTGCTTAAGACAAGATACTGATAGTACATACTAAGCTCCAAAACCTCAAGTCTAACAACTAGGTGTGAAAATATGTGCAAATGTATGATGTGCAAGAAATTGAAGTGTTTTGGAAGTGTGCAACAATGGATTATTTAAATGACAAAAGAGGATGGGTATATATACTAGAAGATAGAAGGTAAGTGGGACTAATGATGAAGGTCCGAGATGATTGAAAGTATGGATAAAAGTGTTTGATGAGCATAAAAAAGTGAATGTAATGAGATCAATATATATGATTGTTATAATATGTGAACAAATGGAGGAAATGAGGAAATGGTAAGGAAATTATGGCATAATAGAGACATCTCTTGAATGTTGTGTCCTAACCCACGTGACCAAGTCTACGATCACACCATGATCTTGCAAGCCCCTCGAGGAATTTTCTCGGGAGGAAAATACATGACAACCCCTACCCAAGAGAAATGGTTAGCAAGAATAAAAATGAGGTATTTACAATTATTAGTATTACAATATCATTAGTTCAAGTTTAGAGATCACATTTTACAATTAAACCACCCTTTCCTCGTTAGATTATTAAAAGAGCTCATTAAATATGTCTCTAATTCCATCATAGTAAAGCTTCATTTCTTTGAGACGAGGAAGCTAATGATGATGGAAGGAAAGTGTTATATTTTATCGAAGTTTTTGCACATATTAAGTACAATAATTTCCTTTAGAAAACATCCATAACCATTTGGATTTTCTAATTCCACCATGTCCTATTCCATGTCGAATAATTTTATCCATAATGATGTTTGAAATAGATTCCATAGTTGATGCTAATATCAAAAAGTCACTCAAATCCTATTAAAACACATGTGAACAACTAAAGATTTTTGTAATTTTGGAGTTGTAAATGATACGTAAAACAAATCTCAAGCTATGGCATTTAGAAATATCACCTTTCAAAACCCTTTAAAATTTCAATAAAATTATAATATTTTTCAAAATAATTTCAAAAATGTCCCCAAGGATTGTTTGTGCTTCATGCCACCTTATGGTCTTTTTTTTCTTGCAATATTATTAATTATGTGTTGACCATGTGTTTATTAGATATCCTTGCATGCATATATATAGACACGCATATGTATAGACACACCCGCATTCACATATACACACACAATGTATAAATACACACACAGTGTATAAATACACACACACACACACACATATGCATCTTGTTAACCTCTAATGTCATAAATACAATAAATCACAAGATATTTAATTGATATTCACATATTTCATATGATTTTTACTATAGGAGTGGCATGTACCTTTAAATTTGAACAACATTTATGCTAGGGTAAACCAACTAACCCAATCGAGGTATATACCCTCGTGGTGTGTTCCCAACTTTCAAAGAAGGTTAATGGCCCCTTTTGAGGTGGTAGCATTGCTTCTTAGCATCATTTCTCGTCTGCGTACATTGTGGTTTCCTTTTCTCATTGTTTATATTTGTGGTTCTACGTCCACTACTCAATTTTATTTCCTACTACGTGACCTTATCCATTGCCAATGATAATGGATATTCTTATCAACATCCCATAAAATTATTACTTGATCTTCATTGGTTTACTTGTCATGCAGTCCTATTATGGAGATGAATGTAATGGTGTTAAGGTGAGTAGAGAGAAAATATTTAGGGGATTTCTGATGATATTTTTGGCATTGGGTGCCTAGTTTTGATGTTGTTTAGGACAAGAATTACGTTGATTCGAGAAGAGATTGAGTAAATAAAAGGAGTTTTAATTTTAGTTTGATTTTAAACAACATTTTTATTTTGCATGAATGGTAATAAATGTAGGTGAGGGTGACAAAAAGGGAGCTCGTGATGATTTTCCCCTACCCATTTCTTACTTTCATGCACTATGGCTAGATTAAATATGACAATAGTTTTTATAAATAATTGGGCATTTTGGATTGGTTATTGAAGGTATTTTTGGTTGTATATGAATTTTTGTGGGTCGAGTGTTTAAAATTTGTGAGAGAAATGTGAGTTTGTGTTATCTCTATTAGTCTTCCTATTTGTTTACTTTGAGTCATTTATTAATTCTACAAAATTAATTATGTGTGGGGTTAAAACATACTAATATGTTCCACTTCTTGGCCATAAAGAATTTATGGAGATAATTAAAAACTATCATAAAAATACTTAATATAAAAAAGCTAGAAAATGCACAAACACCACGACACTAAATATTTAAGATCAAATATATCATTTTCCTTAATTTTTAGAAAATTAAGTTTAATTTTTCTATGGGATCTTTGATAGTTTTATATTGCCTTAAATATTCAAAAGTAAGATAGAGTTTTATATTGTCACCTTGAATGTTGTATATGAGTCATGAATGGCTAGATTTTTCTAGTGAGTTTAGATGAGAAGGGTATTCTCTATGTGGTTTTTATCTATTTTTATTGGGTTTGAGATTGGAAATCAAAATACTTAGAGGAAGGGGACTACACTAATCTTTTACCTTCATTTTTCATGTCTCGCATCTACCTACATTTCTTGTTAATACAAGATGATTTCTTATAAGGCTTGTAATGAGATAAAATCGCTATAAACCGACTTTATTTGGAATTTCATATGTCCATGTTTTTTTGTACTTCAGTGGAAGATCACATTAAGAATAAAAGGAAGCAAAACATGCAATGTGCCTTCTTCTCGTCCAAAGTGAAATATCCTTAGGCTGGTTTTCATATAGCCTTCAAGGCTTCTTTTAGGGAAGTTGATGCTTATAGAGAGGAAGAGAGTACATGATAGTGATGATAAAGAAACAATCCTCTCGGATATTTTTGTGACCAAATTCATTATTTCACATGCAACCTAAATGTGTTATGGATAAAAGAAAGAAAGGTGTGTAATGTTCCTTCCCTTCCTTTAGTGAAATATTTCGAGGTTGGGTTTTTATTATTGTTAAGAGATTCCACAAAGGAAGTTCCTATCATTGGATAAGGAATGAAGAGATTACACAATAGTGATGATAAAATAATGAGCCTCTTGAATAATTTTTTGTGGCGAATCCATTATTTGATTTGTAACTTTTATGTGAGGTATTTGGTTAGTGTCTCGTATCAAAATTATTTAGCAAGATGTCTAAAAGCAATGTGGCTTAGATATAAATGGGGCGATAAGTTAGATGATTAAAAGATGGAAAGAAATATTTGGTTGCATGATTATATGACATGAAATATTACAATCATTTTTTACATTACAAATGTATATTTTTAGCCCTCAACTAAAACCAATAAGAACCTCATGGTGCATATCACAAATTAAAATATGAATCAACGAAAAAAATTAGGGTTGTTTATGGAGATTAAATGTATGTCAAACATCAATAAAATACACTGACACCATATCTCGAGCCCTAAATATTCCCTTCTCACAACTGATGCTCCCTTCTCAACAATATTAAAAACAATATTGTTGACGAGGATAAGTAGAAGGTGTCGTTGAATGAAGAGTCACTTAAGAAGGAGAACAATTGAAAAAGGAATTCACGCTCTTTGGAATATTTTTTTTTAATTAGAAAAAGTTTTTTAAATAATTGCTTTTATTATAGCTTATAAGACATACTCCGAAAGTTAATTCTGTATTCAAAAGGCACCATTTTTGGACTTGTCCTTTTTTACATATAAGCAATTGCTATTTTTAGAGCCTCAAACCTAATAGCTTCTTAATTTATTCAATGTGTGTTGTGCTCCTACAACTTTCTATTTTTTACTTATCATGTATTTAATAATTTATTGATTTTATTTGTCGTGAACTTAATAGCTTTCTATTTTTTCTCTATTAAATTGTTAAAGAAAATTTAATAAACAAGTGACATGTGTTTTTAGTTATGTGGGGAGGCATCCTACAATAGAACCAAGTGGGCGGTGGTAGTAGAGTGTACTATGTGTGAGTTGCTAAAAATCAAAGGTGAACCTTAAATTTAATGTCCATTTAGGTGTTACAAGGAAATTTCAGCCTCAATTTTGGTGTCCATTTAACTGTCATTTAGATTTTTTTCTTACTTGTAGAAGTTATTAAAATCATCATAACATCTTGAGCATGTTGTAGAGTTTAAAGCCCATTTTTTCTCGGGGAAGATTTATTTTGATCTTGATATAATGATTGAGCAAGATTGAGATCATCTGTCATAAATAAATGAGATTTTTAAAGTAACAAAATTATTAATTACTATCGTATGTCACAAATCAAAAATAAAAACTTTCAAATTGATCTCTCTGCATTTTCGAATAAGTGTATTAAGATATCTAGAATATTAGGCACTTGTTTATCTCTTTAATAATGAGTGAATGTATTAATAAGATTTTACTAACCAACCTTAGCTTTTCAATTCAATTACCTCACTTTTTAGTTCCCTATATTGAAGTTCATATACCTTTAAGATAGAAATTCCCGTGTTCATCTCTAATTAAAAAAACCATACACATAAAGTAACTTAAGAAAGCATATTATATCAAAGAGTTTAATCACACATGGGACCATGAAAAAATGCCTACATACCGAGAAAAATCAAGTGGAAAGTGAAAATGTTGATGTCCCAACTAATGAATAGCTCCAATCATCCTAGGTGTGAGGCGAGATATGTGGATGACACCTAAAAAGAGTGAGAAATAAGAACATGCATATTTAATAACAAATGGGTGATGGAGACAAAATGACACTACCATCATAAAGTGCACAACCTATCGACATTTGGATCAAGTACAAAGAAAACCGAAAATAGATAACCTAACCTCTTTATTCGAGGAGGCGACGCTAAACAAAACATAAAACTTTTTGATTAAGATCTATAGTAGAAGATCCAACATTAAAAAGGGATTGGAAATTTCACATTTGTAGACACTCATTTTGGTAATTCATGTCTTGCAACAACACAAATTTTACAACACTCTTACACTATCCTACACTATCCTACACTATCCCAATTTGACTAATTATGACATCCATAGCTATATCCCACTCATTATTGCTTGCACATACAACCTATTTATTTGCATAACGATCATATTAATCCATCAAATTAGGTTATACCCTTGCATATCACAATTCCAACTTTCAGATTACTCGCGTATGCATTTGGGACCATAGCACCCAAAAAGGACTGCATCTTGCTCATACGATATGGGCCGACCCAGAAGCTTTGACCCCTCTTGCTATAACGACACTTTTCTAGAATTTAATTTGAACTCTTTGGTACACTTCTAGTTGGCCTTATTCGAGTTTTCCAAATCCATAACACATATATAAGTAATTTATTCATCTATTGTTAAGGATGTCATTCCATCTACTTGACTCTTAGCATTCTAATGAGGAAATACTAAGAGAAATCACAATAAAATCTAATCCAAGAATCCCTTGAGCTCCATATACTCTACATACTCATTTTAGGGCAGTCATCCACTCAAATAAGCAAGTATAAAAGGTGCATTACCAAAGCTAAGTCAAGCTAGGGCAAAGGTTCAAGTACAATCATATTATTACAAGGTCACGATTATTGATTTGGTTGTTTACATTCAAGATATCACATGTAAGGGGAGAACGATGTTTGGTTTTATCCCTCTTGAGTAGTGGAAACTTGACGGTGTACGGGGGTGCCACAACCCAACTAATGTATTTTTATAGGACTCCTTCACCATCTAGGGTTTTAAGATTCAATCAAGCGCACGATGATCATCACATAGTGTCGAAGGTACAAATTACACGCAAGATCAGATCATGAAGTATTGGATAGACCCAAGAAGTTTTGGGAGCTAAAAATTTAGAGGGACAAGGGTGTACGAGAAAGGGCCACAATGGGGATATGATTTTGGCCGGGTAGTTATCCGGGACACGTTTTAATAACAAAGATATGGCAGATATCATTTTCTATTCATCAGTCATTTCAAATTATCATAGAAGTTAGAATATCGACTAAGTACCCTTTTCCCTCTTATTGCTAGTACTTGGTTACATGGTTTATCATTATCTATCTTTGTTCAATGATTATTCCTGATATTGTTGCAATTAGCTTTGGAAACTAATTTATTAGGATAATATATCATCAATTACTACCCGTTAGATATTAACCATTTAGGTTTAATCATTTGGTGAACCCAACATTTATTTGTTATCCATTGGATCAATCTTCTTCTCTCTTACATATTTCTTCTAGGGTTTCTAACGATTCTTTATTCTTTCATGTCATGGTCAAGCTCCTTCTAAGGCATTTACTACTGAAGATTCAAATGATTTAAATGCATATATACTTTAAGATCTTTGATGAAATTTTACTAAATTACCTATACCACCTCGGGTGTTGTTGCAACAACTCCTTACCACTCATCGTATTTCTCTTCCTCCATCACTCGGAATTGGATTCTAGTCATCCTCAAGCCAAGTAGTTTGATGAAAAATCTTATTGTGACTATCACTAATATAATGGACACCCTATTGATCAATGCTTCAAGTTTAAACATGTGGTTCGAATGTAATTGAATAGGATGAGCCTACCATGTCTAAACCTACCAACGATAATGATAAGCTCAAGATATTTAATGACACACTTCCTAAACATGAAAAGGATGCATCAAAGGCAATTGATAATCACACTTATCATGTGGTTCCACCTCCAAAATCTACCAATGTACCTCTATATTTTCTTATCAATGTTACTACTACTCTACCACCAATCATTAAATTTACCGATGCGCACTTTCATGCTTCTTTCAAATCTTTCAGGATTTACATTAATGCATCTATTGATAATTAAGCTCTCAATAATGTCATGATCAATCCTAATTTCAAGCATAAAGCATATTCACTTCCCATATTATGTTTTATTAGTTTTCCATTATCCTAAATCAAGCGTAATTCACTTACCTCATATGGACATATAACTCTTCCCATAATAGTTAGGCCTCTCACTATCTACCTACCATTTTTTGTAGCATCGGAAGTTAAGCATTATGACATGGTCTTAGGTATTTAGTGACTCAAGGATTTTAGGTTTGTCCCATCTATTGTGCACCAATGTGTTGAATTCATACATGGGCATCAGGTCATCATTATTCAAGGTATCCCACCTTATACCCCTTTGAATATTACTTCTAGAGCTTCACAAGTTGCTACAACTAGTGCACCACCCGCTCTGGTTAGAATTATGTGTCCAGCTCAATTACTATTACAATTACCCATACATATAGCAATGATAACCTTATAGTTTTGTCACACACTCCTTATGCTTGACATACTTTCACCACCGCCTACAATCTCGGATAGGTCTACTAAACTTTTAGTTCCAATCAATCACTCTCATCGTATCTCTAGATCTCATAGTCCGCCACATAGGACTAAGCCATCACATAATGTTCATGGTACACACCACACATCTAGGTCTCCTCATAGGTATATTTCACATACTACATGAAATAACTCCTTTGGATAAATATTTCCTACACATACAATCATGTGCCGGTCTCATATGATACTAGTCCCCGATTATAAATTATATGATTTCTTCATCTACAATGGCTATTAGTGGTCCTTCACTCAACATAATAATTGAATAGACCATACATCACCCACACACTCGGGAGAATTTAGATTCCCCCTCACTTCCCAATGACACACTCTATTTATAGGTTCAACTTGACTATTGAGGGAGTGGCTACAAATCCGATCCTCACTTCCCAATGACACACTCTATTTATAGCTTCAACTTGACTATTGAGGAGTGACTACAAACCCGATCCTCACTTTCCACATGCGCACACACACACACGCGCGCGCGCGCACACACACACACACACACATCGGGTGACAACCTTGCTTCCCTATTTAGATGCATAATATCTATTCATCAAAGGCACTAAAATGTAAATATGCCCCTTGAGGGAATTCTTGGATCACCGTTCCTTCTCTTCAAAGAATAGGTTTTCTATGCCCTCAATGGGTCTAAAAATCAAAAACATTCAAATATGCCTAAAAATCTAAAAATATTCAAATATATAAAAACATCCAAAAGAAATTCATTGCTCTTGTTTGGTTGTTTCTATTTGCACACTAATATTATTCATGTTGCACATTACTTATCATGTTATCTTAATACATAGTATGTTATATCTTTTTCTATACACATGTGCATTCACGTGGTACATTGAGTTGAATGTAGGTTATACATAGATTGTTACACAAAGCAAGATCTTGACACTGCTACTCTCTATCAATTTTTTTGCAGCCTACTGGGGCATCCACTTTACACTTTCTCACATATAGGTGTTATTATTGTGATATTTTCTAATTTACTTTTTCTTACCTCATTCACTACTTACATACATCATGTCATACTATTTATTACTCTAACATGTTAATGGGTGTTTCAGGTGTAGTATATATTTTGTAGGTTACTTCCCAGTTGAAATCATCTTCATATTACATGACTTATTTTTTGTTTTACATGCTTTCTTTATGCTTTCACTTGTTTGCGGGCAATGCCCTATGTTACTTGATTGTTGCTTGTTGGCCTTGAGTACCTCGATTGTCTTATGACATCCTGAGTGGTGTCCCATGTATGTGGCATATTATTTGCCATGTTGTTTTATTTGTGTGTCCTTGCATGTTTTTTTCTTAGATCTACCGCACTCTTTTCCTACCTTGATTACTATCACTTTTCTAGATTTTATATTATATTACTATTAATATGTTATGGTATACACCACGTGCACTCCCCTTTTCCCCGTAGAAATCCTACAACACATGTACACATCAGCTATAAGTCCTCTTGTTTGGGTTGTGCTCACATTGCTCCATCTCATGCGCCCCAAACAAGGGGAACCATCGAGATGATATCTCACCCTCATGTCGGTTCGAATCGGGAAACAATATAACAAGTACATAATCAAATAGTTCGGAGGTTTAGAAAATGGCTCGGAAGAAAACTTGAGTTTGATTTAACAAAATTTAATCTTAATCATATATATCATAAACATGTAATATATCAACATACAATGATGAGAAAGTGCAACCAATAAGAGGATATGAGCGACTTAGTTGATATCTCGGTTACCTAAACTGGGTCTAAGCTAGACTAATGGTGGAATAGACTCATTCTCGAAATGTATATGATTTATCCGGAAAATAGTGATATGAGAACTATATTGAAAAATAATTCCTAAAAGGGGGACAATATCGCCTAGAGTGGTATCCGAATTGGGTGGTAATGTCCTAGTGATGGGTCTGCAGTCTAGTTCTTTCAAAGTGTGTGAAAATGTGACCTTCACTTCACTTTTTTTGCATCCACTTCATTGTAGGGTTCTCATGTCACACATGTTCCTACAAAACAAACCATAACTACATGCACAAGACTCAAGCACACATTAGACTAAATAAAATATGTAAATGCTTGAGTCGGGATGATCTCAACGATCACCCCATTGTGATTGTCTTTGAGTGTTGTCCTACATTTTAGACTCTATGTAGTTCTAGTGTGTGTTTAATAAAGATTGTGTCCCTTGAATTTAGGTTTCCCTTGTGTAAGTTACACCAAGATAGCGGGCTATAACTATTTTTCCTCAAGATAATGTGTTTTATGGAATTCATAATTTTCCCTTCCTATGTAATGAATAATACTTTCCAAATACAATATTTTTTCCCAATAATAGTTACCTTAGTCGATAGATAGGTAATTAGTAATAAATTTATTAGTGGGTAAGTGCAGGAAGTTGATGGACAAATATAGGGTCATCCGTGGACGTCATATTGCAAAAAACAACAAAATCTCAACTTGTAGGGATTATTAGCAATACGCGCACTCAAAATTAGAAAAATTTATATAAATATGAATCGTAGCATTAGAATCTAGTTTCTAAAATACTATTTTTTTAAAAATGGACAAGTTTAGCTATATTAAACACTTAAAATTATATGAATTGGTTTTTTTTTTTTTTTAAACTTATAAGATTGTAGTCCGTTTGCCCGCATTTTGGATGACCAAATCTTGTTTTTTTTTTTCCTTTGGTGAAACGTTAGATGTAGTTGTCTATCTTGGGATGGATTTTATTTTGTATTTTTTTAGCAATTTTTTTTTAATGATTTTTTCCGTGAAAGTGGTCTGAAAATATTTTGAAAATGGAGCGCTTTACGTTTGCCCGCCATAACTATATCAAAAAATATCAAAATCAAATATATTTTTTTAACGTGTATAGAATTTGTCCATGCTTGGGATGGTATAAGTTTTATCACATTTTGATAAGCGAAACAAAAGTTATAGTCTTAAACATAGACATGAACATTCATGGGAAAAAATGTCTTAAAGACCTATTGTTAGTAAAAAATTATAAAATGATATTTATCTTATTCTATTCACTTTAAAATCAATATTTCTAAAAATTTAACGATTTTCCCTACGCGATGGCACCATTTTTGTGAAATGTTTTCAATTTTTTAGCATGGTTCAAGTCTTTGGAAGAGAAAATTTGAGGTTTTTGACCTTTTACACTTCATAATGACCTTCCATAGCTTTGGTTGGGGAAAACAAAGATTTCTCGAGGCTTAGGTTGGTAGATAGATCCATGATCGTGGTTTATAAAGCGCGATCGTGGTTTTTTAACACAAACCCGTGAGTGCGCTTTATAAACCACAATCACGTTCGCGATTCGATTCATAAATCATATTTACACACATCCCAATGTCTGAATTACCATGTGATTTTTACTCTCTGACCTTACCGTATGAATTACTGTGAAATTCTATCTTTTTCTGCATGTTTTTCTTATCACCAGGAAGCAAAACATCATGGGAGACAAGAAATGAAGTCAAAAAAGGAAGTCATTAAGTAAAAAAACACCAAACGAATTAGAGGCCAAAAAAATTCAAAATGCTAAGCGAATGCGGAATCTTCGTGAATCAAGAAGAGGTTCATCTTCAACCCCAACTATTGTAAGCAATGAAGAACTAGGTAATGTTTCTACTGTCAATGTTGAAGTTGAATTAAATACTCGTGATGAAGATGTTTTTATTGTCAATGTTGAAGAAGAATTAAATACTCATGATGTAGCAAATGTTGAAATTGAAGGAGACAATGAAAATGTGAATAAGGAAATTCATGTTGAAACTATAGACAGACAAAATTTGACAAAAACACCTCCTAGGATTTTACGTAAGAAACCTAATTTTTTTATTGAAATTGATGAAAACATTTTGAAACCAATGTCTGACAAACTTTTTGAACGACAAATCAGAAGAAAAGCCACTGAAATTTGGGATAATCATTTTGAAATTTTAAATGATTCCCAAAGATGTCAGTTGTTAGTTAGTTTGATGAAATTGATTAAAATGAGACCTACATTAAACACCTTAGGATTGACAACATCTAATATACGTGGTCAAACCTCTACAATTGTTGAAAACCTTCATGATGCATATCACACTGTTGGTGTCAAGAGATGCACTAGGGATAGTAATATTGTGCGTCGTGTACTTGCTACTAGTGTTGTAAGTGAATCAATAAAAAAAAATAACATTTGATTACGCAAATAAGTCGAATGTTGCAAGTTAATAAAAAAACTCTAATGAAAGCAATTAAAAGCGTAATATCCTTGATCACTCAATAATGTCGATTTTGGGCATTTTTCGCTAGAGCACCACGTAAGGAAAAAATAATTTTGATGCTATAAGAGAAGTTATTAAATTTTGGCATGATAACACTAGAGTTTCACCTAATACAAGAGATGTTATAAAATGGAGAGTTGGTTCTACTAATCGTGAACCACATCCAAAGCATTTCTTAGATATGACTCAAACTCAATTTTTCGTAAGTTTGAATAAGAGAATCTAGAAATTAAAATTAGTCAACATTTTTTGAAATGTTGAAACCATTCTATGTGAAAATCAACCACGCTCGCACCACTTGTTGTTGTAGGCAACATGTTGAATTTGTGATGCATTATGCTAAATTTTTACGTATTCATTCTATTTTTCATTCTAAAACTATGTTATCAGAATGTGGTGTTCAAGTTCCACCAATATCTTCAGGGATTTCATTCTACTATATTTTGTGAAAAAGAAGTTGGACAATTTTTTTATAGTCAGGATTGTTTAGATGGAAGTTGTAGTACATGCGGCGGATTACCTAAATTGGAAAGTTGCATCCATGAGCAAATTGAAGGTACAATAAGACATAATTTAGTTGAGTTTGATAAATATAAATCAGTTGCATACCAGTTGAAAGATGGAAAAGAGTCTAAACGGTGTGAGCTAGTTACAAAACAAATGCCTGTTTTCTAATTTTTGAGAAAATTTAAGGATGAAATTGTTTATGAGTATGTTAGGCATACACATAGAGCTCGATGGTTGGATGAACAGTTCAAGCTATGCAAGGACACATTTCTATTGGTACTATTGTTTTAGTGGTTGATTTTGCAGAGAATTACACATTATAACCACAAATGGAGGTTCAATCGCAATATTACAACTCAGTACAAGTTGCCATTTTTGTGCATATAGCATTTCTACATTCTCCTGATAGTACAAAGAATGATAAATTTTTTTAAGAGAGTACCACTTTTATATCAGTGATGATCGTACTCATTCTATTGAATTTGTGCAAGGGTGTTTCCAGTTATTTTATGGAAACTTGTCTGATAGGGACATCCACTTCAAACAACATTATATATGGTCAGATAATTACATGTCTTAGTTT
Organism: Taxus wallichiana var. yunnanensis; assembly: GCA_018340775.1. Lineage (NCBI taxonomy): Eukaryota > Viridiplantae > Streptophyta > Pinopsida > Cupressales > Taxaceae > Taxus > Taxus wallichiana. Next base: position 574,849,132 of record CM031241.1, on the reverse strand, counting down.
AAGAATGCACGAATGTTTTATTGGATGAGTAGAATACACGTCAAGATGGGTGTGCAACATATTTGGAGTTTCACTGAGGTTGGACATGGAAAAGGAGAGCATGATGGTGCAGGGGCATGTGTGAAAAGAGATCTTGCAAGAGAAGAGTTGAAGTATAAAGATGGTGTTAAATTAAAAGATGCAAAGAGCATAGTGGAATGGTGTATTGACAACATGGCCCGAGGTTCTCAAGAAAATTCCACAGTTTGCAGATATTTTTGGTTGATAGAGGAACAACAAATTACTAACTACAAGGATTGTATGACACTCACTGGGTCCAGTGATATGCACTCATTTTGTAGCTCAGACACTACTTCGTGGGCCGTATGGACAAGAAAGTTGACATGTTTTTGTGCATCTTGTATTGAATTTGTCACTGCTGAGTGTGATTCACAAGAATGGGTGGATGGATGGATTTGTAGGCCTCTAACTCCGCTTCCTAGTTATCAACCTCCACAAGCATTACGACCTTGTTTTACAGATGAAGTTACAACATCCAAGGACTTTGATGAAATTTCAATTTTGGTGAGACAAGGTATTTATGGTTATTTATTTAATTTTTGTATTGAGTTATGTCCATTGAAATTTTAATATATAATTTAAATTTGAGTTGTTTAACCTTTTTTTTTGTAGGACATGTGTTTGCAATTATTGCGACAGAAGACAATGAAGAAGGAACAAACTATTTCTTATGTCATTGCATCGAGGAAAGAAAGAAGTTGACTTCTCCTATTATAGATGGCGAAGATATTGAGTATCCTACAGGGTCAGTGGTAGTTACTGGAACTTGGCTTGAAGGTATCCATTAAAAAACTCCTCTATTTGGGTGTTTGAAGACTTTGAGACACACAGGAAAATACTCTTATATTCACATCTAGTTCTAGCAACAAATATTCAGTTGTATAGATATCGAGGAAGGCCTAATAACAAGATTCTTTGGAAGGTTCGAGAGTCAGATCATGAAGCAATCTTGTCTGCTATTCAGAGTAGATCGATCCTGATGGTTCATTAGAATGAATTTACAATGCTCATGTCTAGTATATATAATTTCTTTGATATATATATAAATTTGTTAGTTAGATCTAGATTTAAGTTCATATATTTTATTTTAAATTTGTGTATTTTGTATATATCTAGTATGGTTTTGATTTGAAACTTAAATTTCTTTGACTAACACTTTTATGTTCAGGTTAGTGGTGCAGAAAAGCTTCCACCTTCACGTGGTTGGCACTGTTAGTAGAGAATTTTAAATTCTCGAAGCTAAGAGAAGCTTTCATTGTTTGAAAAAGTTGTAAATTTTGAAAATGAATCCTCCCCAAGTGTTTACAAGACCATACCTATGCGTGTGCACAATCGGTTTGGTGCCACGACCCACCGTTTGCAAAATATAGCGTTTGACAACCTTACATTGGCTCAAACTGCACTATTTATTTCACATTTGCAAACAATAGGGCAGCGAGAGCACCGATCTGAGAAGGAAAAAACTGAGAGAGGCTATTGTAGAGGGTCCCTACACCGAGGTGTCGGATCAGACGAGACGTCTCTAGGTGCCACGGAGTCCGAGTAGTCACCCATCGAAGTTGAACGATATTTTGGTCTCAGGGCTCTTAAGGGACTACACCCAAATGAAGTAACCCGGAAGCAACGAGCTTGTCGCGAACCAAAACACCACCTCCTATAGTGTTCACTTAGCCACCCTGGATGTGTCAAAGCATAGTTGGTTCAATGCCACGACCCACCATTTGTAGAATATAGCATTTGACAACCTTACACTGGCTCAAATTGCACTATTTCACGCGTTTGCAAACAATAGGGCAGCGAGAGCACCAATATGAGAAGGAAAAAACCAAGAGAGGCTATTATAGATGGTCCCTACACTGAGGTGTTGGATCAAACGAGACATCTCTAGGTGCCATGAGAGTCCGAGTAGTCACCCGTCGAAGTTGAACGATATTTTGGTCTCAGGGCTCTTAAAGGACTATGCCCGAACGAAGTAGCCGGAAGCAACGACCTTGTCACACACCAAAACACCACCTCCTCTAGCACTCACCTGGCTACCTAGATGTGTCAGCACAGTTGGTTTGGTGCCACGACCCACCATTTGCAAAATATAGCATTTGACAACCTTACACTAGCTCGAACTGCACTATTTCGCGTTTGCAAACAATAGGGTAGAGAGAGAGCACCGATATGAGAAGGATAAAACTGAGAGAGGCTATTGTAGAGGGTCCCTACGCTGAGGTGTTGGATTAGATGAGGACATCTCTAAGTGCCATGGAGTCCGAGTAGTCACCGTCGAAGTTGAACGATATTTTGGTCTCAGGGCTCTTAAGGGACTACGCCCGAATGAAGTAGCCCGGAAGCAACGACCTTGTTGTGCACCAAAACACCACCTCCTCTAGCATTCACCTAGCCACCTGGATGTTTCGGTGTAGTCGATTGGTGCCATGACTCACCATTTGTAAAATATAGTGTTTGACAACCTTACATTGGCTCAAACTGCACTATTTTTACGCGTTTGCAAACAATAGGGCAGTGAGAGCATCAATATGAGAAGGAAAAAACCGAGAGAGACTATTATAGAGGGTCCCTACACCGAGGTTTTGGATTAGACGAGACATCTCTAGGTGCCACGGAGTCCGAGTAGTCACCGTCGAAGTTGAATGATATTTTGGTCTCAGGGCTCTTAAGGGACTACGCCGAACGAAGTAGCCCGGAAGCAACGACCTTGTCACACCAAACAACCTGCCTCATCTAGTGTTCACTGGCTACCAATGTGTCGGCACATTTGGTTCGGTGCCATGATGTCCTGAGGCATGACTTCTCACTCCTCGCCTCCGTTCATTTCCTAGGACTCAAAACATTCAATGTCACTTGTTTACCTTCCATCTCTCTTGTTCTCTTTGGACTTGCCTCTATCCTCTTAGGTGCTTCATCACTTGTCCTTGATTTTCTCTCTTGAGCTATGTTGTTGTGGTGATCTCTCTCCATCCTCTACTGCCCTAGCTATGTGCTTACATGCTCATTATGTTTGCATTGTAATATGGTCATGCTCTTGGCTACCTTGAAACTTTTTACATACTTTTCATCCCTTAATGGGTATCTAATACCCTAATTATCATGCTTTGAAGATTCACAAGAATAAAGCATTCCCTTGTTATTCTAATAGTGGATTAAGTATTTGAATATAGGTCAAGAATACTAAATGGAGTTGAAATTAAATGAGCCATAATTGCTAGTGAAGCAAGAACTAGTGAAAAGTGGTGAGTAAAGGTAAGTCATGTTAAAGGAATGAAATGCATTTATTCATTGTTTCTAATAGTATGGTGAGAATGTGAACATATGAATAAGATTATCAATAAAATGCTAAGGCAAGTAGCTTCAAGTTTGCATATTTGGATGGAATTTTAGAAGGAGAGTGAAGTGGCCAATCAAGTCACTTATGAAGCATGCTAAAAGAAGTGAAGGAAACAAATAAGTGAGAGCCTATGAAGGAATAAGAGGAAAATAGTTTCCATGCATGAGAAACATGAAGAAGAGATTTAAGAATTCTCATAATGGAGAACATAACACGAAAGAAGAATAATGGAGGAGAAAGGAAGTGCAAAATGAAATGCTTAGAGAATAAATAGGTACGAGATTCTTGTACAACATTTAGGTTCTTCATTGAGGCTTTCACATCTCAGTTTGTAGAGGTTTCCCTTTCATCTTCAAAGGTCATCAATCATGTGGAGGAAATGACACCCAATGAATATGAAATGACAAGAGTCTCTCTATGGCAAGCCACTCATGAGGGTGATGCTCACCTTTTCAAGGATTCTTCATCACAGATCACTACACAGAATTAGGAGTATAAGTAAATCATCAAACAATTAAGGGAACATGTGAGGACCTTTTATTCATAAGTGCAATCATTTATTGCATGAGATTAATCATCTCTGCCTCAAATTGAAGCAATGTCTCCCATCTGAAACTTCAACCCCCAGTCCATCAAGCAAGATCAAGCATTCATACTGCAAAGAAGGACATGTGACCATTGGGTGAGCATGATCCTTGAAAAAGGGAATGATCTATTTCCTGAGATTATCTCTTTGTTTAGATTGTTCTTGGTCATATATTTGAAAATCAATAGGAATAGAGTTGAGATCAAGAAAGAGAAATTCCATTGGGAAAATAATCTCCCATTTGCGAGTGAGATGAATAATTTTGATTCTCATTCCTTGGTGAGCTCAGGTGTGTTTTCATCTGACTCAGAGAACTTGTATGACATTTTGTCCCATACCATCACCTAGAGGTTTGATGCTCTAAAAGAAGCCATTTCTGATTTTGAATCCCATGAGGAGAATGTATCAAAATTTTTGGAAGATCTTGGCACAAGAATGCATGAGCTTGGTACTCCTCTTAGGGAGAATAATTCCATGAAGAATCTTCAGGATTCATTTCAAGAATTGGTTCAGGAAAATATTTGTGACCCTTTCCTTCAATAGTGATACTTTAGAAGCCCTTGTAGAGATCATAGGTTATATCTCTAATCCTATGAAGAGTTATGAAAAATATTTTAGTCAATGTGGAAATATCAATGCCATTCCTGAGAATTGACTCAACACATTGGAGCATGTGAACATCTTGGAAGATGAGAAAGTTTCATTTGTAGTTTCCAGATTCAACAAGATGGTCTATGGAAAAGCCTCATCATTCAAGATCTTCCGCGGAGGAAGACATGAGTTGATTCTTCATTAGAGGAGGATTCTTCATGATGGGTGGAACCTAAGAATACTAATAAGGGCTTACTGTCAAATTTTTACCCTTTTCAAAGGGACGTGGGGGACATCAGAATGCACCACCACATGAAATCTCTCCCTTTCGTCACTTAAGGCTTGTAACATTCTCACTAGGTATGATTCCTCAGCACCCCAACTTGATTATGTTGCCCCCTCTCATGAATACTTAACCCCTTCACACATTATCACCCCTTTAAGTCCCTTTGTCCCTTAATAAATGTGGTAAGGGAAATGGGGAAAACCAAAACCCATTTAGAAACTTTTAACCCTACCCTGTCATGCCATGTAACCCGGGTTAATCCAGAATGGTCAAGGATGAGTTAGAAGGTGAGTTAGCTAGGTTAATGTTAAGAGGTGAGTATAAACAAACACTTAGCCATTTTTTTAATCCCTTTTTAATATTTCATTTTCCTTCATTGCTGCTAGTATTTAGTTATGCTACTAAATTTTCAAGAAACCCTATTGCAAAAATCACATTTTTGCTCATATCTCCTTCATTTTTGCTCCATTTCCCCTGTAATTTTGCCCGTAACTTCTACTCATGAACTCCTTGAAGATGATCTAAAAATATTTTCCATTGGTACCCTAAATTTTTATAGCATCCCATTTAAAATTTCAGAGAAAAAACTTGCCTTTTTAGATCCTTGCAATTCTGGAGATCGAAAACACTTGAAATTTGAAGCAGGAAACCATATGAAAATACCTAATCTAATGAAAAAATTTCATCTCAATCCAAATACAAGAAGACATGATTATATTTATTATTAAATTGGCATATGAGCCTTACTAAAAATAATAAGTTTTGATAACAAAGAAAAAAATTGAAACCTCTGTGTAATCTTCAATTCTAGAAATATGAAAATTGTAAAACTTGAAAATCGGGAAAATTGTAAAATCTTCAATGTTGCACCATAAGTAACATTATATTCATATAGTTCAAGATGAACTCTACCTCACTTATTTCTATCAATGTTTGCATTAGTTGATATGCAACAGATGAGTGTTAGCTTTAAAAAAAAAGTAATTGTACGTATTGCCCTTTTGTAGTTCACCTAGCATGGTTTTGCTTAATGGAATAGGTTTGCTTAACAATTGTACCATGTAGTGCTCGGGACATGGTTTTTTAATTTTAAATCAAACATACATATCTAGAACTAATAAATGGTTATGAAAACATACATAGAAGGATATCATACATGCAATGAAATCGAATCAAACATATAGTTCAATAATATCATTATGAAAACCAACACACATGGATATATAAGAATCAAACAAAGTGTGCTCCAGACACACGTCTCTGAAAATATGTAAGTTCATAACATGTGTACATCTCAAACTAAGTGTGTCATAATGTATATAGGACCACATGTGGTTCAAAAGGCTATATATATACAATGGACTATATGAAGAAACATGTTCACTAGGACCAGATGGCCATATATATATATATATCTATGTACATCCAGGTGGACTATGAATCTACTCATGAAACATCTTCCCTCTCTTCGCCCTGCTAGAAGTAGCACGTCCATGACCTGGGGATGTAGTGGAGGGAGATGCCACTATGGATTTCATCTGTGTGGTCCTAGGCGTCTCTAAGCAGGCCTGCAACCTAACTGCACATTCATAAACAACAAGTTTTTAACACCCAAAATTTTAAAATACATTCAAAATTTAGAAACTTGTACAATTTAGTTAAAATGCATGTGAAATCTTACCGCAATGTCATGATCCCTATCAATTTGTTGTTGACGCATCGCAGGGACAACAATAGACTCACGAGGGTAAGCTACATACAAATAATTAATTTTCAAATTAAATATTTCACATACATACAAAATTTGATATTGTAGATTTAAGTAATAAGAAATAATGAAACTCCAAAATTTAACAAATTTGAAAAATTGTACCTCAATTAGTGGATCTGCAAATGCTATGGCAGTATCTACAGCAACCTCCACAGTTTGCATATATGGAGGAGTCTCTCTGGAAGTCATAAGCTATACAAAAAACATGTATAAATCAATATTAAAATCTACATGAATGTGCACCACATAACAGAGGTCCAAAACATGTAATCCACATGAACTTCTACAATTAGAAACAAAGTGTAAAGAGAAACTAACCTGCGTAAAACTCATGTGAGGCGTGCAGTAGCCTCAGTTCCTAAGCAGATGATGACCCGCTAGGCTCTTGTGTATAAAAGACAAACATATTAATATGTACAACATACACGTGAAACATTATAATAATAATCTAGTGTAATCAAATGAAATTAAAAATGTAAGTTTGTACAACTTGAAACTTACATTTGAAACACGCCCAACTGTAGTAGCTAGCATGTCGACGTCGGATGTTTCCTTCATCGGCTCTTTCTATTTAAAATAAAATAAAAAATTAGTTTTTTACATGTATGTACATGACGTACAATCAAATACATATATATTAAAATCTCAAACATGTGAATTAAACTATGTATATATATATATATATATAATTTATATTTATTTGAAATTTACCTATGAAAGACCAATATCAGTGGCACCAGTTCCAAAAACATCCCCAACATCTCATCTATAGAAAATAAATCATGTGAACCAACAAATGATGTCTCGCCCAGCAGTGCATACGGCACCACATGATCCATAGTGGTGTGGTGCGCTAGAACTGGCGCCTCCACCAACATCACCAGATGTAATCTGGTCACTATGCTAGGTCAGAGTGTTAGTGAGCTCCCTCAATGCATGCAGTGTGTCAATCTCCACAACCTCCTTCACTATAGGAGGGATAACTGAAGGCAAGTGGGGGTTTTGGGGCATGGGGGATCCTTGGTTGACCTATGCGTGCACCAGGTCTACTCTGTGCAGAGCCACCTCCTCGACCAAAAAAGTTAGAAAAGTCAAAATAATTTGGGACCTCATTAAGCACGAACTCACAATATAATTTCTTCAAAAAATAAAGAGGAACCTCATTGTTGTTGCATGGTGGATAATAAAAAACCATCCACCATCGGTCCCAAAAATTGTTTTTGATTTAGTCATCGTGGCACCAATGGATTGGGAACCGTTTGCAAGTAATCGCGGGGGCATTGGTTCTCGGGTCAATAAATAATGCACAAATGAGGTCTTTTCCATTTTTTTGTCTTTTATGGCCGCATGGGATAATTTATCCGCATACCACCGCCTACAATCACCTCTAAAGGTATTCCATCTATGTATTTGGTTGGTTATGAGTCGACTTCACTAATCAATGTTTGCGTAATGTGTTGGCTAAAGTCATGCGGGATGGATTTGTGGCATGATTTTGTCTTATAGTCTGAATAAGGTTCTCAATGACAATTTTATTTTCTCATATTCTTCCAATGATATTATCTTGTGTTCTGCTTTAGTTCAGTGGGGATAGAAGGAGCCACAGGAGGCGATCTATGTTTGGAGGAGGGTTTTGAGGAATGTTCGGAGGGTTTTGAGGAATGTTTTGATGGTTTGCACGATTTTGAGCTTGCCGACCAACTGACAAAACAAGAAAATTGTATACATAAACAAACATTTCAAAAAACCCATGAAAATGCAAAAAAAAACCTAAAATGCAAAAAAAAAAACCTAAAATGCAAAAAAATGATTAAAATCGGGGGCTTACCTCCTCGTCTTGGCGGCATGGTTGAATCTATCGCGATCTAGAAGTCCGATGAGCAATTTTGAGGTGGTATTCAAAGCTCGAGTGAAAAACATCTAGGAGAAATTGCAGTTTGAAATGAAAAATGGGGAAAATAAGGACTCATGGGACTGCTAATTTTTGTCTCAAAGTTCGCGATCACGGTTTATAACCATGCTCATAGTTCTAAACCGCAATCATAGTTTTAGATTTGGTAATTGCCGAACCTGAAATTCAGGAACCGCGATCGCGGTGAATAAACTGCGATCGCGATTCCTTAATTTTGGGTTTTTATGTCCATGGAATTGTCCACCAACTTCATGCACTTACCCTAGTTCCCTCTTTCTTTTGATTTATGTGTAAGTAGGCCATGTATATATGATTCCTTTTCTTGAATCTAGACATTAAAACCCCTAAAATTCGACCAAAAGCAATCAATACAAGTTCAAAAAGATAAAAAGTGGTGTGCCTATAAAATATAAGAACACGAGCAAAGGGACAAAAGCATCCGCAAGGGGACACCATCATCATGAACTATTGTCTCTTATTAGGTGCTTATGTCTAGAAATCTCCAAAGAAGAATAGGGAAATGTTCAATTGAGTAACACATTGTGTGATGTCCAAAAGTGAAGGGGTAATTCCAAAAAAACAAAGGATGAAAGCATAGAAAGATAAAATAGTGTCAATGTAAAGCAAAGAAAGTGTTATCAATGCCTAGTTTTCTTGTTTAGGAATCATGCATTTAATAACGTACATTGGGACATGATGTATTAAAACTACGTGTATATTTTTTGTCTACATTTCTCCCCACTTTGTACTTGTGAATTAATATTTAGTAGCATAAAGTAGATAAGGAGAGTGTACCTTATGGAGAGTTGAAGAAGAATGTAGCTAATAACATGTTGAATGGAAATTGTAGGATGCATATCGTGGAGTTTAAGAGGGGATAAGAACCCTAAGGGTGACTTGTGTGCGTAGTGAAAAAGATACTTGCGGTTTTAACCAAATATTTCCTTTGCTTGCACGTTTTGTGCTTGAGATTGATCCCTATTCTAGTTGTGTTGCCTTTGTCGGGATAAGGACAGGACTGTAAAATTAGAAAAGTGTAGCCAATGTTCATAGTATATGAAATTAAACTTTAACTTAGAGAAATCAAAATTCTATGCATGTGTAAAATAAACAAGTGAATCAAGGATAGAGTACACCAAAATTTCTATGGACAAAGGATAGAATGTTCCTATGTGTTTTTATCTTAGAGATCTTTAGCTTGGAGATGGAAGGAAGGTTGAGAGTGATCAACTCTTGGGCGATGTGAATGTTCTTAGGATTTGGACATCCCAACACCAGAGGAAGAGTGTTGGGAGAGCGGTCAAATTTTCCCTTTATCCATGATGCTTCCCCAAAAACCCACGGATAAGTGCCACTACAGATGGTCATCAACCTAATAGTAACTAGCCACATATGACACTTCATTCCGGACATATCATTTTGTCCATGTATAGGGAAAATGTGCAATGTGTCACTCCTTATTAGATATCGGTATGAATGTAGGAAAAATGTGAACTAGGAAATAAAATTGGTTCAAAAATTACTCGGGGTGCCCAAAGTATGAAACATTGACGATTTTGTTCCATCATTCGGATAGTAAACTAAAATTGATTGTCTGATTGATGGATCATGTGCAAACTTGTCAATGAGAAACTTTAGCTTAAAGATCTATCAAAATGCCTATTTTTTCCACCATTACTATTTCTTACGGGTGATTATGTCCCTCTATTGTTTCTGGCCCACATTTGATTCTGAACCATTTTACGAGTCTTTGCTCTACCCAATTATATTTTATACCGCTTTTTTTTCAAAAAGCTAGTTGAGAGGGTGAAATAATCACTTGATGGTTGAACTTCCCCCCAGGTTGGGTTGCATGAGATGGATCAATGTGAGTGTAACCCAAATGAGAGGACTTGATATAATGTACACATCTAAAGAAGAATTCTTGAAGGAGTGATAGGGCATGTGCATGGTAGCAAACCATGAAACATGAAAAAAAATGGAAGTGAAGCTAGAAAGAAGTGTCAATGGTAAACAATCATGGCATAGCAAATTAAGTAAAAATGTGGAAATATATGCCTAATTTGATTGATTTCGTAGTAGTAAATTAATAAATAAATAATTATATAAATTAACCCAAGAAAACCAGGCTAGAAAATATGAAACCCTAGTTGCAGTAAAGGAAAGATAAAGTAAGTTAGTTATTTCACAATTATTCTTGGGTGTGTTGAAGTGCTAATGGATGAACAGAGAGGGATAAGTGTTGCACGAGTTCAGTCATGTGTGAGATGACAACCTGCTTAGGCAAGGGTGCTTGGAAAAGGGCAAGGGTGCTGTGGGAACCGTAGACTGCGGGAAGATTTCTGTATGTGCCTATGATTGCTAAAATGCTAAGAAAACCTCCTCCGAGTGGTTGCGGGGTATTCGTTGTCCTTTGCCTTTGGTCACTAGTATGTCACAATATGTTCTATGAGGTAGTACATAACCTAGTAATAAAGATTCCACCTACAAAACCCTCAAATCCTAAAAAGAAATATACAAAATGAGGGGTCGAACTATCCCACTTTGTCACAAACGAGTGAACTTACGACTAAGCATTGTACTATATTTCAAACCCAATGTAGTTCTAGGCATGTGTGTGTGGAAATTGTGCCCTAGGTGGCTCTTGTACATGTCACACTTGATAACCAACAAATAGCTAGATGTAAAGAAATGTAATAAATGTGTGCATGGAATAAAATGAACTTCCCCTCCTATGAAGTGTGTATGTAGAATAACCAGCCCTTGACACTAGGATGGTGCTAGATGGATGCAATGGAACTCTTAGATGCTTTATGGATGCAACCTTAGGTGGTGATAACTAATTCTTAGTGCTTGGTCTTTTATTATGATCTCATAACTTTATATTTATATGATTCCCTTACTTGAATTTCGTAATTAACCCGAAAAGGCCGACTACCAAAAAGATAAGATGCTCAAATGACTAAAAAGGACCCCAAAAATATGAACAAAGTGAGGGGGATGAGGGCACTTGGAGATGGTGTCCTAGCAATGAAAAGTTGGTGTCTAGGATGATAAATACCGAGGTGTCCCATCTCTTTGGGAAAAAGGTAAAACTGAGCAAGTAAGGGTGCAAGACCAAGAGTGGAAATAGAAAGCAAAGAAAGGTGGCCAAAGACATGGGTTAATTAGTACTTTTCTTAGGAATCACATGAATAATAATATGCAATTAGGACTAGATAATTACCCAAAGTGAAGCGTGATTTTATGTCTACACATAGTGTTAGAGAAATAAGTCAAACAAACAATAACACATCAAGGAGATAACATAGTAAGTTCGGTGTAAAACATGGGACACCACTCAGGATGTCATTAGACATTCAAGGCCTTCAAGGACATACAAGAAAACAAACAATCAATCATAGGGAATATCTCGAAAACAAGGGTAAACAAGTGAAAATCATAGAATATAAGACACAAGCAAATAATATAAGTAGATAACCATCATTGGAAGTAATCCAAGCAAGAAAAATGCCACACATGAAGCGCGGTGGATTATTATGTTAGAATAATGAATAGTAAGTCACAATGTATATATGTGAATGACATAGAAATGAAAGTAGTATACATTGTAATGATAACACTGAATGTGGAAAGGTAGAGAACGTAGATGCCCTCGGGAGCCTCGGTGGGATTGGTAATGTCAAGTATCATAAATCATGTGATGATTTGTATATAGTCTACATTCACCTCATAGAGACAATGTGAACGCGCATATATACTTGTAAAAGGATAGAACATACTATGAATTAAGATAATATGATAGGAAAAATGCAACATGGAATAGTATCAACAAGCAAAGATACATCCAACTAATATCTAATCTAATGTTTTTATATTTTAAAAAATATATGAATGTTTTTGTACTACTATAAAATAATATCTTTGACTAGGGAAGGGAAGAAAGAGATTTCCCCTATATGTATGTGTGCAAAGTGAGGTTCATGTGTGTAAGTGCACCCTCAATAGTCGTGTTCGAACCTAGAACAAGAGTGTGTCATTGGGTAGCAAGGGGATTAATACAAGAGCTATTATAGAACAATGTCAACAAAATGAGGGGAGAAACCTATGGAGTGTAAGTTCTTCAAGCTTTGATTCTTGCTAGTGTATACTGTATATACTGACAAAGTGGCTGGAGAACTTTCCTAAGTTGAGGATGTGCGAAAGTGCATACGAAGGAACATCCGGCCTTCATTGTTGCATGTGGAGTTAAGTTGGCATGAAAAGCGTTCAGCTGTTAATGAGCATTCGAATGTAGTAGGCTTTTAGTAAGTAATGTGTAAGTCATGTGAAAGTATGATGTCATAAACAATAAGATTGTTCATTAGGAAAAAATAGATTAGGTGGAACATTGGTAAGTAGAGGTGCAATTTGGGAAGATATGAATCATTAAAGTTGTATGTTATATTCCTTATGACTATGGAAGAAACCATACATAAATGTGGAAAGAGGGGATTGATTTCCCCCATGGATGCAACAAGATGAGGTGTATCCATAACATATAAGTCATGCATAGAAGTTTGGAAATTGGGTAAGGGAAGAACATCAAGAATCATTATCAAATCAACACACTATGTTTGTGGTGGGGAAGTTGCATTAAGTTATGTGACATTGGATTCAATAAGCATAAGATCATTAGAATTACATCGAGAGTTGTTCCAAGCAACATATTTGAAATTCATGGTCATGGTGACATTGTGAAGGGGGGTGTGAGTGTCTCCCAACACCTTAGGTATTGTAGATGTAGAAACCACCATAGGAGACAAAGCTCTAGATATAGGTAAATGTGCAACAATATGCATTAGGGATCAAACACCATTTGGATGAGAGTGAGACATAGTGGGAGGAGTATCATGGGTGCCAATAGAAAGTTCATCATGTAAAAAAGTAGCACCATAGTCCATCACATGAGGAGAATATTGTGCAATATAAGTAGTATATTCATCATCATGTAAAAGAGGATATCACAAAGATTAACAACATGAGGTATGGAATCTATTGTAGCATTATCCATGGAAGAAGGTGTTGCAAGGGCCTTGTATGCTATGACATGGGTAGAAGGGATTACATGCATAATATGTAACCAAGGACGACCTAGAAGGATATTATAATTGAGATTATTAGGCATAATGTGACATAGAACATTAAGAGTATAAGATCCTATGATAATGGGTAGAGTGATTTCTCACAACACTCACTTAGGTGTATTTTTAAAACCATGAATACATAGAGTAAATGAAGTTAAATCAACAACAAAAACACTATTTGATGGAGAAAAGAGATGTTGCATATATTAAGATGATCCATTATCAACTAAAGCACGCTTAATAAGCACATTATAAATATAAACCTGAATATACAATGAGGGGGCATTGTCAACAATTATTTGGGAAGGGATATACATTGTAACATGCAAGGACAAACATATTTAGAATAAAGCAATATGTAAAGAATACAAGAATATACAAAATCACGAGACACTATAACGATCTTATGGAAAACTAGGGTTCGATCAATAAGCGGGTTCGCCAAATTATTTAACAAAATGAAATCTTAATAAGAGGACTAGAGTAAATTAGATATATCATAAACATGTAATATATCAATATACAATGATGATCAAGTGCAACTAATAAGAGATAGGAGTGACTTAGCTGATATCGGTTATCGAGATGGATCTAGGCTGGACTAATGGTGGAATATGCTCAATTTGAATTGTATATGATTCATTTTGAAAAACAACAATCTAAGAACTATCTTGGCCAGTAATACCAGAAGGGAAAAATATCGCATGGAGTAATGTCCGAATTAGGTGCTAAATCCTCCTAGAATGAGTGCAGGTATAGTTCTTTCAATGTCTAACAATATCACCTTTACTTCACTATGTGTCGCATCTACTTCATTATAGGTTTCTCCTCCCGCACATGTTCGTGAAAAACAACCCTAGCTACTTACACAAGTCTCAAGCACACATTAGACTAAATAAAATATGTAAATGTTTGAGTCATGGTAACCTCGATTGTAATCCCAATGTGATTGTCTTTGAGCGTTGCACTATATTTTAGACTCTATGTAGTTCGGTGTGTGCGTGATAAAAATTTTGTCCCTTTAAAATAGGTTTCCTTTGTGCAAGTTTCACCAAGATAGTGGGATATAACTACTTTGTCCCCAAGATAATGTGTGTTACGTAATTGAATTTTCCATTCTTATGAAATGAATAATATAGTCCAAAGTTAGTCCCTTGCCCAATAATAGTTGCCTTAGTTCTTAGATATGTCCTTAGTAATTGTTTCCTTAGTTCCCTCTTGTTTGTCCTTTATGTATAAATAGGATATGTGTATGTATATATGATTATTTTGCTTGAATTTTGACATTAAAAACCCTAAAAGTTGACCCAAAGTAATCAATACAAGTTTAGAAAAGATAAAAGTAAGAAAACAAGTGAAGGGACAAAAGCACCCACATGGGGACGCCAACATTGTTGAAAACTATGTCATTGTTGTTGTCATTGATGGCAAAGTGTGTCTAGGTGTGCTTAGGTGAGTGCATGATGTTGTCATTAATGATCATTGATGTCAAACAAGGTGAAATGAGTGAAGTGTTGTAGTGACATGGTGTTTTGGTGTCTTGGTGCATGGTTCAACTTGTGTGGTATTGTTTATGAGCTCCAAAGGATGTATGAAGGTTGTTATGATGTCTAACATGTTCAAGAAGATGTGTCATATTTGTTAATGAGTCTATAAGATGAATAATAGGTCAGTTCATGTGAGGCATGTGTTGTTAAACAAGTCATTCTAGACCTAATCCTAGACCTAGTGCATAGTAGATTGCATGATAGATTGAGGTATGAGGTAGATCAGGTCAACATGAGGATGTGAGGTGTGTTTTGAATTTTAATAACACGGGTAGAAGGTGTACAAGGCCATAATTTAGGTTCATAGTGTATGTTTAATGTCTTTTTGAAGCAAGTATAAGAAGACAAGGCTAGAAGGAATGGGTAAATCAAGGTGCATGATGAGTTTTAGAGGATGTAAATCATGAATGAGAATTTGAGATCATGAATAATTTCATCACATGTGTGTATGTGAAGTTTCAGGTTAAGAGTCAAAGAAGAAAGCATGAAAAATTGTTTTGGGCTCTACCGAGCTCTCAAAGTCGCCTTTCCCAACTCGATGGTCAAGTTTGAAGTGCTCATTCACACGTGAAATATTTTCATGGGGACCTAATCCATTCATCATTTTTGAGGCATGGAGTCGTGTTTTGTAGTTGGAATGAGGTTAAATGATACCCTATAATTTATGAATGGTTGTTAAGAAGTCAAGTAGGTATAAACCCTCCCCAAAACCTAGTTTCAGAGTGATAGGAAAAATATGATTGGTATGTACATGAAATGGCTTGGGAAGGATAATTTGAAGGTTTAAGGGTGCATATGAATCTTTATATCTCATGTTGGTGGAATTTTTAGGGTCCATGTGTATTGAGAAACTACAAAAACCCTTGTTTTATGGAAATTTGCAAATGCGAGATATGAGTTGCGGAGTTTCATGGAGTGACAAAAACTATATGTGGAGGTCCGAGATGAGTTTGATGTGTTGAATTTTGTAGTAAGGTTATTTTGAGCATAGATATTTGGAAAAAATTTCACGTGATGTGTTTGAGCCCTTAGTTTGATATGATAAAGTGGTTTCATGTTTAATCTCTAATGGCCTAATCACCCTATTAGGCTTGCCAAGTAGGTGGATTAGAACAAGTATGAAAGTGTGATTTTATCCATGTGACATATGCAAGTGAGTGTTTGAGGAGGTGTGTCTAGTCCTTGGTGAAGTGTTCCAAGTGATATAAGTTCTTGGAAGTTTCTTTAGAGGTGGTAGTGCTTGTTGAGTAGAAGACTGGTTCTTGAGGGCTAGAGGCGGGTTTGAGCAATCTTAGAGAAGGAGTTGTTTCAGAGTGTTATGATTTGATTTGGTGGTTTCTATTAGTTACATAAGGTGCTTGATGATGATATATTTTTGTTGATATGCCACATGAGCTTTTGAGAAAAGTTTTTAGGTGTGAATAAACTCATTTCTTGTAGAGTGACATTTAGGTGCTTAAGACCTAGTTGGTGATGCTTGCATATTAGAGTGAGTCATGATGAAGATGGATGGAGCAGAAGTTTTGAAGCTTGTTGATAGATTCTATAGGATTTATTTGACATGTTTAGATATGTTGGAGTCATGATGAAGCTACCTCATGTGTTTGAAATTAAAAATGTGATTGTTGGAGCAAGAATTAATGTTTTAGGCATCATGAACAAGTTTGAATTAT
Organism: Taxus wallichiana var. yunnanensis; assembly: GCA_018340775.1. Classification (NCBI taxonomy): domain Eukaryota; kingdom Viridiplantae; phylum Streptophyta; class Pinopsida; order Cupressales; family Taxaceae; genus Taxus; species Taxus wallichiana. The sequence continues at coordinate 574,832,243 of CM031241.1, read as the reverse complement.
TAAGGATAATGTCGACCTATAAGGTCCCTTTAAGTAATTTATATGAATGTGTAATGAGTCTTTCATGTTTTTATGACCGACCTTGTATGGTCTAATGGTATTTTTGACCTAAGACGGCTTGAGGTAAGAGTCATGTATATAAAGCAAGGTGTATTTGCTCATTTGTGTGAGAAGAAGGATGTATATATGAGTGAGTAAGAAGAAGAGTGTGAGAGTTTCAGAGTCATTAAGATTAGAGCAAAGAAGAGTATGAGAAGGTGAGAATAATACAGAGGTATGGCTTTAAGGTTATTTAACCTAATCAACACATTTAGGTACATGTATGAGCAAATTAGAAGAAGGTGTGTCTTGAGAGGTGTGTGAGTGACAAAGTGATCAAAATCAGTTGTTTGAGCAACAAGGACATCAAGTGCTTTTCATATCAGATGGTTGAGTGGGTTCTCGGTCATATTTGGGGTTGTAGCCTCCTTGTTTGGTTGACACCCTATTAGACTAGGGGTTGGTGTTCTTAGTGGGGTTAGTTAAAGTGGGAAACCCTAAAGGGGAAGAAAACCAGTGAACCTCTACATATATTACACAACACAAAAAATTTTTTAGCGAAGCACCCACGTCATGCGGTCAACCCCTAAGATCTGCTCAAACCGGTCTATGAGAAAGAAATGATGGCTATTCTTCATGCGGTCAAAAATGGAGGCTCTATCTCATGGGTAGACACTTCAAGGTAAAAAATGATCATGATAGTCTCAAATAATTTTTGGAGCAAAGGTTATCACTTGAGGAACAACAAAATTGGGTAACAAAAATGTTGGGTTATGATTTTGAAATCATATACAAAAAGGGTAAAGAAAATGTAGTAGTGATGCATTGTCAAAAGGGATACATCCGTAGATGGCTTATTATGTTGAATGTCCATGTTGGGTTGATTGGGTGGATGAAGCAAGATTGGAATGGGATCAAGAAAGGATACACAATCCTTAATATAGAATATCAAGCAAGGATCTATGAAATCTAAAAAATTTGAGTGGAAAGGTAATGCCCTATGGTACAAGGACATGTTATACTTGAGTAAAGATTCTGAGTTGAAGCATAAGATTCTTGCAGAGCTACGTGCCTCGCTTTGTTTGAGGACACTCACGGTTTTTGAAGACATATCATAGAATAAAAAGAGAATTATTTTGGGAAGGACTCAAGGGGATGTACACAAGTTTATATTAGAGTGTTTAGTGTGCTAAATGAACAAAGGGGAAACAATTAAGACACAGTGCATTGCTGCAACCCTTACCAATTCCTAGCGAGAGAGATGGGAGGAGGTCTCCATGGATTTCATCACCAGATTACCTTGTTGGGTAAGAATTTTATTTTGTGATTGTGGATAGGCTCACAAAATATGCCCATTTTTGTGCCCTATCACATCCATTTGCAGCTAATACTGATTCATGATTATTTTTTGGAGATAGTTCAAAGGCTACATGGAACCCCAAAGATAATTGTAAGTGATCGTGATCCTATTTTCACAAGTAATTTTGGATGGAATTATTTTCATGTTTGGGTACTCGGCTAGCTTGCAGTTCATCTTATCATCCTCAAACCTGATGGGCAAACAAAAGTGATCAACATATGCTTAGAGGGGTATCTATGTTGTTTTGTATCGACGATAAGCAAGAAAGATGGATTAAATGGCTACCACTTGTAATATGGTGGTAACACATTACTTCATACCTCTTCTCAAATGACCCTATTTTTAGCATTATATGGTTACCATCCACCTTCTATCACTTCCTCCTTGAGGGTGCAAACTAAGGTCGAGAGATGTTGAGGAACACATTCAACATCAACAACGAGCTTTGGCTAGTTTGAAGGAGAATTTAGCATTAGCACAAAATAAGATGAAACAACAAGCAGATCAACATCGTAGTGAAAGACATTTTGAAATTGGTGATTGGGTTTTTGTACGTCTCCAACCTTACAAACAAATGTCTCTAAAGCAAAAAAGGACAACAAACTTGCTCCTAAATACTATGGCCCTAATCGGGTTCTGAGAAAATTGGCAGTGTTGCTTATAAACTAGAGTTGCCTCCATCTTCACACATACACCTAGTATTCCATGTTTCATGCCTGAAGAAGGTTATTGGATAGAAATTTGAAGCCCAGACAGAGTTACCAGAACTTGACGAGGAAGGAAGAATCATTTTGGAGCTAGAGAAGATTTTGTAAACACGTACTAAGAGGTTGAGAACCAGAGACATTAAGGAATATCTGATCAAGTGGAAGAATTTGAGCATAGAAGATGCCACCTGGGAGGATGAAGGTTTTCTGCAACAACATCCAGGATTATTCAACGTTGAGGACAACGTTGGTTTGAAGGGGAAGGGCATGCTACACCCTTAACCTATTGCTTGTATTAGGATATGAGTAGCCGACTTGTGGCTTACCATATCATTTTATTATATCATTTATACTTTCTCATGCTTAATAGGTCGGTCTAGGTGATGGCCATAACATATTAATAGTATATATATAGTATTGTAGGTATTAGTTCATTATCAATTGAGCATTTGAGTTTTATTATACGGTTTGGAGGTTGCCCCCTCGAAGTGGCGAAGCTATTACAATTGCATATTGAGATCATTATTATGAAATATTGTGTTATTTGGTGTTATAATTCTACTCATAATCTGAATCATACTAGTAATTTCATTACGAGAAGAATAATGTAGTTGATAACGTGTCAAGTGGAAATTTATGATGCTTATCGTGAGTCTCGGAAGGGATAATAACCCTAGGGGTGACTTGTGTGTGTAGTGAAAAAGATACCCACGTTTGTAGCGAATATTACTTTTTCTTGAGATTTTTGTGATTGATATTGCTCCTTGTTCCAATTGTGTTTCCTTTTATTGGTATAAGGATGAACTTGTAAAAGAAGAAAAGTGTAGCCTATGTGCACAATATATAAAATTGAACTTTAACTTAGAGAAATAAAAATTCTATGCATGTGTAAAATAAACAAGTGAATTAAGGATAAAGTACACTGAATGTCAAGAGAGAAAGGATAAAATGTCCCTGTGTATTGTTTCCTTGGAGAAATTTTCCTTAGAGATGGTAGGATGGGTCGAGAGTGATCAATTCTCGAATTGATGTGAATGCTCTTAGGATTTGGGCATCCTAACGGTAGAGGAAGAGTGTTGGGAGAGCATTCAACTTTACCCTCAGTGCGTGATGCTTACCCAAAACCCAAGGAGAAGTTCCATTGCAAATAATTACCAATCCAATAGTAATTGGCCGCAGATGCCACTTTGTTCCGGTGCATATCGCTTCCTTGCATATGTCCTAGGTGTCACTCCCGATTAGATATTGGTATGTGATAGGAAATATGTGAACCGAGAAAGAAAAGTGGTTAGTTCCCTTGCCCAGATTATGAAACATGTCACTGATTTTGTTCCTCCATTACGGAGAGTAAACTAAAAATGATTTTTCCATTAATGGATTCTATGCAAACTTGTCATCGAGAAATAGTACCATCTGTCAAACTACATGGTTTTTCCCAAGGAAAAAATGCTCATGTGGGACAATAACACTCACCATTACCGTCTTCTTATGGGTGATTATGTCCCTCTATTATTTCTATCCCATGTCAAATTATAAATCATTTTCGAGTCTTTGTTCTACCCAATTATGTTTTGTACCATTATGTTTCTGATTTTTGAACTATTGAGAGGGTGAAATAATCACCCAATGGTTGCCCCCTGTTTGGGCTATGTGAGATGGATTAATGCGAGTGCAACCCAAATGAGAAGACTTGAATCTGATGTGCACATTTCAAAAAGAATTTGTGTAGGGGGATAGGGTATATATATGGTAATAACCATGGAACATGCAAAATAATGGAATGAAACCTAGAAAGAAGTGTTAGTGATAAGCAATCATGGAATAATGTAAGAGAAATATGTCAAACACACAATAATACATCAAGGGGATAACATAGTAGCTGGTGTAAAAATAGGACACCACTCGGGATATCATAAGACATTCAAGGCCTTAAAGTACATATAATTAAACAAACAATCAATAACAGGAATGGCCCACAAACAAGGGCAAATAAGTCACAATCATATAATATAAGACACAAGCAAATAATATAAGCAGATAACCGTGGTTGGAAGTAAGCCTCGCAAGATAAATGCTACACATCAAACACCCATTAGCATGTTATAATAATGAACAAAGTATGTCACAATGTATATACACGAATGGCATAGAAAAGAAAGTAGTAGACATTACAATCATAACACCTGAATGTGGAAAGGTAGAGAAGGTAGATGTCCCGAGGAGCCTTTGTGGGACCTGATAGAGAATAGTGTCAAGTATCATGCATCATGTGATATCATGTATATAACTTGGATTCACCTCAAAGTACCATGTGAATGTGCATGTGTACATATAAAAGGATAGAACATATTATGCATCAAGCTAGCATGATAGGTAGAATGCGACATGGAATATTATAAGCAAGCAAATATATATCCAACCAAGATCTAAGCTAATGTTTTTATTTTGGTAAATATGTGAATATTTTTGTAGTATTATAATATAATATCCTATGAAGAGGGAAGGGAATCAAGGTTCCCCCAGTGGGTATGTGTGCAAAGTGAGGTTCATGTGTGTAAGTGTGCCCTCAATAGTCATGTTTGAACCTATAACAAGAGTGTATCATCAAGTAGCAAGTGGGTAACATAAGAGCTACTATAGAAAAATGTCAACAAAATGAGGGGAGAACCCTATGGAGTCTAATATCCCAACCGTATAAGTAGTAAGTATAATTTTATAAACAATAAGTGTGTTCATTAGTAAAGAACTAGAATACGTGGAACATTGGTAAGAAATAGGTGCAATTTGGGAAGATATGAAGCATTAAAGTTATATGTGCTAGCCCCTATGATTATGGAATAAAACAATATACATAAATGTAGAAAGAGAGGGATAGATCACCCCCATGAATGCAACAAGATGAGGTGTATCCATAACACATGAGCCATGCATAAAAGTTTGGAAAGTGGTCAAGGAAGAGCACCATAAATCATTATCAAATCAATGCGCTATGTTTTTACTTGTGGAGGGGAAGTTATAGCATGTGATGTGACATTGGATTTAGTAAGCATGAGATAATTAGAATTGCATCGAGATTTGTTCCAAACAACAAATTTGAAATCCGTGTTCATGGTGACATTGTAAAGGGGGTGTGAGTGTCTCCCAATACCATATGTATTGTAGATGTAACAACCACCATAGGGGACAAATCTCTAGATATAGGTAACTGTGCAACAATATACATTAGGGATCGAACATCATTTGGATGAGAGTGAGACATAGTGGGAGGAGTATCATGGGTGCTAATAGAAATTTCATCATGTAAAGCAATAACACCATAGTCTATCACGGGAGGAGAATTATGTGCAAACTAATGTCTTCATTATCATGATGAGAGGGATATCACAAAGATTAACAACATCGGTGTGGAATTTATCATATCACTATCCATGGAAGAAGGTGGTGCAAGGACCTTATGTGCCATGGCATGAATAGAAGGGATTGCATTCATAATATGTAACAAATGATGGCTTAGAAGGATATTATAATTGAGATTATTAGGCATAATGTGACGTATAAGATTAAGAGTGCGAGAATCCTATAGTAATGGGTAGAGTTATTTCTCCCAACATTCGCTGAGGTGTAATTTCAACACCATGAATACACATAGTAGAGGGAGTTAAATCAACAATAAAATTCCTTCTTTGATGGAGAAAAAGATGTTGCATATATTAAGACTAGATCGATTATCAATTGAAGCACACTTAACAAGCATATTATGAATGTGATCCACGAATATAAAATGGGGGAGAATTGTCAAAAATTGTTTGGGAAGGAATATCCATTATAACATGCAAGGAAAAACGGATCTAGAATAAAGCAATACACAAAGAATACAAGCAAATACAAAATATAAACACTATAAGGATCCTATGACAAACTAGGGTTCGATCATTATGCGGGTTCACCAAATGATTTAACAAAATTAAATCTTAATCATAGGACTAGAGTAAATTAGATGTATCATAAACACACAATCTATCAATATACAATGACGAGCAAGTGCAACTAACAAGAGGGTATGAGTGACTTAGCTAATATCGGTTATCAACTGGATTTGCATTGGATTGATGGTGGAACAAGCTCAATTTGAATTATATATGTTTCATTTGGAAAAAAGTGATATGAGAACTATATTGGACAAGTAATGTCCAAAAGGGGACATATCACATGGAATAGTGTCGAATTGGGCGGTAGTGTCTTGGTGATGGGTGTAGGTCTAATTCTTTAAGTGTCTAACAATGTCACCTTCACTTCACTTTTACCACATCCACTTCATTGTAGGGTTCTCATGTCACACTTATTCTGTAAAACAAACCCTATCTACCTACACAAGACTCAAACCCACATTAGAATAAATAATGTATGGAAATACTTAAGTCGAGCTGACCTTAGAGGTCACCCCAATGTGATTTATCACTGAGATTTGCACTACATTTTAGACTCTATGTAGTTCTAGTGTGTATGTGATAAAGATTATGTCCCTTGAAACTAGGTCAACCTTGTGAAAGTTGCACCAAGATAGCGGGCTACAACAAATTTATCCCCAAGATAATGTGTTATGGAATTCAGAATTTTCCCTTCCTATACGAGTGAATAATGCGGTCAAATGTGGTCCTTTGCTAATAATAGTTTCCTTAGTTGCTAGATAGGTCCTTAGTAGTAACTTGTTTAGTTCCCTCTTGTTTTTCCTTTATGTATAAGTAGGCTATACGTATATATATATATATATATATATATATATATATATATATTTATATTTACATACGTATATATATATATATATATATATATATATATATATATATATATATATATATATATATATGATTCCTTTGCTTGAATTTCAACATTAACAACCCTAAAATCCAACCCAAAGTAATCAATAAAATTTTAGAAAAGATAATAAGTGGTGTGCCATTTTAAAATATAAGAACACAAGTGAAGGGAAAAAAGTTCCTACACGGGGATGCCAACATTGGCCGCTATATTGTCTCTTAGTGTGAGCTTATGTCTAGAAAGCTCCAAAGATGAATCAAGAAATGTTCAGCGACATAACACATTGCATGATGTCCAAAAGTAAAGGGATAATTCCATAAAGGAAAATGAATAAAGCATACAAAGGTAAAACAATGCCAATGTAAAGAAAAACAAGTGTTATCGATGTTCAATTTTCTTGCTTAGGAATCATGCATATAATATCATACTTTGGGACATTATGTAATAAAACTACGTGAATAATCTTTTGTATACGGGGTTAGAAAACATACGGGGACAAAATGTACAAAAATACCATAACATCTAGATGTTATGGCCCATCCCATACGATTTTGTCACGGGGCGCATTGATAATTTTCTCAATTTGTACAATTTATTAGGGACATTTACAAGATTTTTACTTAAATTTAATAACAAGATACATGGTATAATTTAGATTATGGTGGCACTAATGGTATGTAAAAGCTAGCATTAGCATGATACATTGTGTCATTATTTGCAAATCAACTAGGTTAGTGTTCATCTACACCGACACTTAACGTGGGTCTTGAGAAGTGTTGAGGTGACTATTATCTTTGTAGGCTTGACTTCCCATTGCTCATATTTTTGTGGATGGATATAGAGTAATGGAACGCTTTCCATAGTTCTCTTCACCATGCGGGGTGCATTTGCACTTCTTTCTATTCTCCTTGGCACATTCTAATTGGGGATTGATCACCCCAAGTCTTAACTAACTCTAACACAAAGTTCAACATATATCCATGGAAAATATAGTGGGAGTACTCTCCCCCGTCGTGAAAACAATCAAGTGTACTCTTTCCTTTATTTTGATTTTCTACTTATATATTTCTATTTCCTCTCTAAGTTCAAGCGTTTCAAGTTAAAGTTCAATTTATTATATTAAGGACATTGACTATACCTTTTTCTTTACTGATGCAATCATCTTGGAAAAACAAACATAATTGGAACAAAGAAAAATTCCTGGCACAAGCACATGACACTTCAAGTGAAGACAAAATGTGTCTACACACTCATAATTTTCCTTTAAACACATAATTTTCAATTTCATACTTAAAGGGGGGGATGTAGAAACTCGTTTTGGTAATTCATATATTGGAACAACACAAATTGTAAAACACTCTTACACTAAGCCACACTAGCTCATTTTGACCAATTAATTTATATCCCACTCATTCGTGTTTGCACATACAACCTATTTGTTTGGATAATGGTCATATTAATCCATCAAACCAGGATAGATCTTTACATATCACAATTCCAACTTTCAAATTACTCACACATGCATCTGGGTCCATAACATCTAGAAAGGGCCATAAAACCCATACACTATGGGCCGACGACCACTTTGATCCCACTTCCTCTAACGATAATTTTTCTAATTTGAACCACTTTGGTACACTTCACTCGGCCTTATTCGATTTTCCATATCCGAACACACACACGCACACACAAGCAAGTTATTCATCTATCATTAAGGATTCCATTCCATTTACTTGACTCCTATCTTTCCAATGAGAAAACACTAAGACAAATCACAAGCAAAGTTACTTCAAGGCTCACTTGAGCTCCATATACTATACATACTCATTTTATGGTATTCATTCACTCAAATTTGAAAGTACAAAAGGCACATTACCAAATTCAAGTCAAGACAGGGAAATTGTTGATTCAATCATATTATTGCAGCAAGATCGTGATTTATAATTTGGTTGCATACAATCTAGATATCACATGTTATGTGAGAATGGTGTGCATTTTGAGCCCTCTTGAGTAGTGTCGAAATCGGCAAAGTGCACATGGGTGCACACAACCCAACTATTGTTTGTTTTCCAGGACTTCTTCACCATCTAGGGTTTTGAAGATTCAATCAACTGCACAACGACCATCACATAGTGTTGAAGGTCCAAATTGTAGACATGAGCATATCAAGCAGTAGTGCACAAACCCAAGAAGTTTCAGGAGCTGAAAATTTAAAGGGACAAGGGTGTACAAAAAGGGACATAATAAGGGTACGCTTTCGTTCATACCATACACTTTGGGTTAGGAAACTATTCAAGACATGGTTTCAGTAGTGAAGCTCTGTTAGATCATTTCAAGCCTTTTGTGGTCATCAAATCAATCGAGATTAGCATAGAAGTTGGAATATTAACTAAGTCTCATTATCCATTTTATTACTTGTATTTGGTTATCTTTTTATCATTATCTAGCTTTGTTAAATGGTTATTCTTGATGTTGATGCAATTAGCTTTGAAAAATAATAGATTAAGATAATCTATGATTAGTTCTACCCCCTTAAAGACTAACCATTTAGGTAAAATCAACAACACTAATAAAACAATCCTTAAAAGAAATATATACTAGAAATTACACATGAGTCGTAATTTATTCCGAAAGGGATGTAAATGTACATTTATTTTAGAAATGTTTGTTGACATTATCTCTCATTTAGCACTATAGGTATGACACGGTGGTAAAATATTCTCAATAGATATTACCAGGAACTTAGTCAAATAGTTTGCATGATCGCAACAGGTCATCAATACTTTTGAAAACATTTTTATTGCATGTAATGAATAACAAAACATCAATACTCTCCTTAAACAAACTAGAATAGTTATTTCCATTGATATTTAAATCTAGATAGGACAACAAGTTTTATACTATAAAAGTAATTGATAGGGGTTTCATGAGGTGGCAATGCAAAAGTGGAATTCACGCGCCCAAGTGGAAGAATATCAAGCCATAAAAAGTATAGCTCGGAGGAAATGAGAATATGTATATATAAAGGATGAGATGTTATCATGTTGGTAAGTATATGTCCATACCACTGTTCTAAAACTACCATTTTGGAATGGGTTGGAAGGACATTGGGAATGATTTATGGGTTTGGTTTTAAATTTTCTAATTCCATTCCTATAAAGTTTTCCGAGGCCTTTTTAACTTACTCATTTTGTATGTACCCTTGAGACATGGCATTCCACGAGAGGACATTGATTGAGGTATTTCTTTAAAAATCTTGAAAGCCTCATCAAGAACACCATTTTTTGTCTATCATGCAATTAATGCAATCCAAGAGACCTATTGGTGGGAAATTTTGCATCAAACAAAATGGACATTATTTAGGGGATTGAAAATTCCCTCCTCTTTAAATGAGGAGGTTCCCATATTTAATGTAGTCACAAAATCATGCACATTAGACATTATTTAGCCGGTTTCATACTACTATTTAGAAGGTTCTCAAGTGAATAAAGTACTAATTAATCCCACCTTTTTGGCCACCTATTTTACTTTTATTTCGTCATTCCTACACATTTCCATATACATGCCCAGTTTATTTCGTCACTTTCCGCAACTTTAGCCTAAAGTGGGGTGCCCCTGGTCCTTTTAAAACTTTCCCTCCACTTTTAGGCTCATTCTGACCATTTTTCATATTTATCTTTTTCCTAGTCGGCCATGTCAGGATTAATTACGAAATTAAAGCAAGAGAACCCTATAAATATAAATTTATGAAGCCATAATGAGGGTCCTAGTGTCATCTACTACTATCGCTCCATCTAGAGTTGCATCCATTGCATCACTTGCATCCACATAGTGCCATGCATCAAGGCTAGGAGATTTGCATCAACACACACTTCATAGGGGAGGGATTCTATTCTATTTCATGCACACATGCTATTACATTTAGCTACTAGCTCACTATTTACATTATGTCATTGGCACAAGAGCACCTAGGGCACCATATTGCACACACACACCAGAACTACATTTGGGTCTAAAATGTGTGTGCAACGCTTCAGTAGTAAGTCCACTATTGTGGCGGTTGGTCGATCTAACCCATTCATTTTGCATCTTTATTTTTAGGGTTTTGATACTTCTTCCTCTTTTACAAGTCATTATTTCATCCTTCATTAGTCGACACACTTGGCGCGATCCAACGAATCGATGTGATAGATAACAAGGTTTAACATTAACTTGTGACCCGGTCTGAAACTAGGTTTTGAGCATTTTAGAAACCAAGGTGCCTATTTCTATATACTAGGGTGCCTCGGGGTGCCCCAATCCCTTCGTAAGCATTCAAGTCTACTCAAATCGCCCAAATTTGACCTTGAGACTTATAAGTGATCTTTACTACTTCCATATTTTCTGTCGGATCTGACAACTGCCGCGATGACCTTTAGCAATCAACTAAGTCGTTTCCTTTTACATCTTTGCATACTTAGGGTTTTATTTTATTATATTTAATTATTTGGTTGCTTTATACTACTTTAGCATAGTCATTTATAGTGTTTAGTCCTCCTATATTATATTAACTAGCTTAACATACCATTAGGTATCTTCTAATTTAGTTATTCATTTTTAGTGAACTGGTCCTTTTTTCATGGCACCTTCTAGGGCTTCTATTTATCTTCCATTTGTCATGATTTTCTTTTTTTTGCACACTTCCATTCCTTATTTATTGCTACATCTCTCATCTTGGCAATTATTCATTCATTTTTCTTTCATTTTAGATTTACCTCATCATGAACACATCTATTAATGCTTACCTACACAATCATCTGGATTGCCTTAATAACCTCAACACCTACTTCGCTACCCATTACATTCCTCCTCACACTTCACCTGAATATGTATATCATAAGTTCACCTTGGCCTTATCTCTTAATGAGGATCAAATCACTTTCACAACCGATGATTTACCACCACCAACATTTTTAGAACATGACCCGCCTTTTTATATTCAAGTTTGCATTAACAAAGTTGGCGTCAAGTGTGCTTTAGTTGACAATGGATATGGCCTCAACATTTGTAACATGACTTTGAAAGCACCCCAAACTTTACAAAGCAAACTTCAAAGCTAAACAAGGAAGGCTAAAACCATTGCCACCTAATTAGCTAGGGCTCTAAGTCTAGGAATGTAACATTAAGATAGAAGTTAAACATAATGCTTAACTAGTATGAAAACAATGCAAGATCTAATTAAACATGCTTACTAATATGTTTGAATTACCTAACATGGACCTAAATAGACCTAAGAAGGAAATCAAACGGTTATGGTTGCTACTCAATCATCTACTAACCTTGTTGAAGGTTTGAGGCAAGGGTTTGAACTTGACTATGAATCATATGTATTATATGAGATGCAAATCAAAGCATGGTGTAAAGTATTAAGGTAAGAGGTGCACTCTTTTTATAGTTTTCCTTTTGGGAGAAACTTGTATTTTGGTGCATGTGGAACTAAAATCCCCAAATTAGATTAGAGTTACTAATCATGATTAATCTTTATTAATCATAATTAGTGAATTAACAAATGATTAAGAGGTGGGAGCCTTAGTCAATCGCTTAGGATCCACTAGGCTAGGATAAGCTTTTAAGCTTGCTTTGAGACGTTGTGGAGGTGAATGGGGTGATTTTGACTGGTCATAAGAGGGTTTGAGTCAACATTAGGGCATATTGTCCAAATCAAGGGAAAAATAGGCTTAATTAGCTTATAAACGCTAATTATCTATTTTGAAGAGGATTTTGACTTACGATTCACCGTAAAGTGGCATCCTGAATGTGAAAGGGGTTACACAATAAAAAAACACAGTTAATTGGCTAAAGTGGTAAGAAACGTTAGTTAATTAACAGAAACCACTAATTATAATGGATTTGGCAAGAATGAGAGTGTTTTGTGTGTGTTTGACAATAAGATTGCGAAAGCAAAATTTAGGTGTCTACATTTGCCCCTGTTTAAGGTGACGTAAGTGACCTCTCTACAAATATAGTAGACAAACATAAGCAAGTAATTTTTTGAAGAAAATTAGTGGAATGAAGGATGCCCCCTTGAGTGTTGATGGGGTGATAGAAGAAGTCAATCGACGATTGAAAATATGATTGAAATGGATAGAAGAAAATATGTTAAAAGGGGTTGAAACCCTTAGGTATTGAGAAGGAATAAGGACAAGGATAAACATGGTTGTTTATTGCCTAGGTGATTTGGAAGAAAAAATAGTAATGGTAATAAATGATAAGCGATAAAAATGATTAATGGAGAATATAGGACAAGCCCAATCTTTGCATCCAACCTTTCAATAAGCAACATGTTTATATCATTTTTCCCCTAGGTCTACATCATTGGCCTTTATTGAAATGAACAAAAATGTAAGATAACATGAAAAGCTAAATTACTTAACATTTTTCCATTGCTACGTAACTCCATGCAACATACATAATGCAATGTAATACGAGAAAGTAAAACAATATCTAACTCAAATGCAACATACACAATGCAATGCAATATGAGAAAGTAAACCAGCTAACCTAATAGAGAAACCAGTACAATCACACGCACTCAAACAAACAACGTTTAAGACAGTTGCACCAATGTTTTTGTTATCAAGTTGCAGTTCCCGAATGTTCGTGTTGTAACGACAAGGGTTGAAAATGGCGCCCAAGCAATGACACATGCAAGGGGAATAACGAGAGGACACAAGTAGTCCCATGGAAAAGCTTTTGTGCACTATGACATAGTCTCTAGCAACTCATTTGTTGCAGACGGAGTACCGACATAGCATGCAACTGAGCTTTTGTTAATGGAGGTAGATCACAATGATCCGTAAGTCATTTGAGACCAGAATAAGCAAGAACCGTAGAAATATGCTTTTGTAAGACATATTTCGACATTCGAGGACAATGTAATTGACGCAGGCTTTAGCTACATATATGTTGTTTACCATTTTTTTGTAAAATTTTAAATTTTTTACAATTTTTTTGGATTTTTAATGATTTTATCAAAAAAATTGAATTTTTTTATTTTTTTGATGTTTACGGAAGAAAATATTATAGAGGAAATAACGAAATTGGGAGACAACATTAAAAGTGACCACAAGGCAAAAATATGCCCCAGGTAGTAGAAAAGGCCACCGGGAAGCAAAAACATGCCCCAACATACCAAAACGGCGCAAAATAATTATTTATTAAAAATAATCATCGCATGCAAGTGTTAGAAGACTTTTAGAAGAAATACGATGGTTTTAGGGCACTTCAGGGGCGAGAAACACACCGCGGAAGGAAAAGGAGCTCACGTGGGAGAAACGACATGTTTTTGGGCTAAATTAGGGAAAAACTGGGGTGCCTCTGCTTTGGTGCAACATGGGCGCTGAGCACCTATGTTGGCGAGCATTGAAGCATTTTACAATTTTGCTTGCAAGATGGGCGCTTAGGCACTGTGTTGGCATGCATTTTGCATTTTGAATTTTTGACTGCAACATGGGCGCTTGAGTGCCTATGTTGGCATGCATTTTGCATTTTTTTGAATTTTTGACTACAACATGGGCGCTGTGTGCAATGCTGCAAGGTGCAGGTGCATGTGCAACACTAAGTGCACTACCTATCTTCCGAAGGCCATAACTTTTGCTCCCGACCTCGAAACGACTCCATTTTTTTGTGTTGGAAAGGTATCGAAGCGAACTACGTAATGGTAAGATAAATTTTAGGTATTGATTTTTTTTATCAATTTGTTTGGGTTTTTATGTTTATTTGGATGTTTTGACTTTTCGACTAACATATTTGAATGTTTTGGAGAGTTTTGAAACATATTTAAATATTTTGACTTTTTAGAAGTTTTCTGAAGCTATGTACAAGAAATAAAGAAATATGGATGCCCTAATGACAAATGGGATGTACAAGGGCAGAATGCCACGCGCATGCGCAAGAAAGTGAAGATGTGAAATTGCCCCCAACGTTAGATGGGAATATTCAAAGGCAAAATCTTCATGCGCATAAGTTAGATCATGGCCAATATGGATAAGCTCAATCATGATGATGAACATAACCCAATGACATGCTAGGAAGGAGCAAGGATGCCCCCAGTAAGCTAGCCAAGAAGCACATGATAGAAAGAAGTGGAAGATTGTTTTTGTGAAAGGGGACAAATGTGTTCGCAAACATGGAAAAAAGGAAATCTTATACACATGGATGTTTTGAACGAAGTATAAGAACAACATGAATGTTGAAAATGTAGCTTAAAATCCTCACGATGAATAAGCGATTAGCCAAAGGCATGAATCGTGAGACAGGATCTGAGACTAGAGCAAGAGTCGAACAAGGTTAAAAAAGACACTTGGTAATATACTAATCTTGTTTACTCATAGAGATCTAGTATGTGCATGTGAAAATTTATTGCCTCTTGAGAGGAAGATTTCATAGACATTAAGTGAAGACACTCTAGCCAATGTGTAGGAATGATTTATTTTTCAAAGTTGGTTTTTTTGAATGGAAGGTGAAAGGCGATTCGTACCTTACTCCATGACCAGCCAGGTATCCATAGCCCGATGGAAATGCATTTGATTCTAATCACAACATTTCTCTACTACCATTCAGACGTCCATAACCTTGGTAGAGATTATTGGAAATACCCCAAGAGAGAGTTATATATCAATTTGATTTTGCTTTTAGCTTTGGCTTTTTATTTGATTGATTTTGTTTTACTTTTTGAAAACTTATTTCAGCTCTCTTGTTTGACAAGGGGTTAAGAACCACTAATGGCTTGATGGAAGGAGGCAGAAGTGAGTGCGATGACAACATTGGCTAGTGTCAACAAATATGTCAAAAATTCTTCGCAACAAGTTTTTTAGATGTTGATTGTGATAAGATCTCTAAGAGGTCAGTTGTTCTTTACTTTACCAAGGTGATAAAATACCAAGGCCAAATGGATACCATAGAAATAAATGTCACAAAATGCGTGCGAAGTGGCTATCAAAAATATCATCGAAGGGATGAAAATGGTAGGAAGACTTGTAAAAGAAGAGCAAGAAAGGGAAGAAAGAACATCCATGTGTATGCACGATAGCGATTACGATATGTGCTCGTTTACCTTTTTTAAAAATGTTTTCTCATTTTTTGTATTTTGTATTTTTTGAAAGGTGGGAACGACAAGGTCACTTGGCGTGATAAAATCCAACAACAATGTTAGAAATTTCCTTGATAAGGAAGACTAGGTGTGTTTGCTTATCAAGAGTCATATTATCCCCGATCTCAATGATCGTGGTGAGCTCATACTCAATAGATTACTATGTTTTATCATGATACATGGATTTTTTGTGTGGGAGCTTGAAGTCCCTCTCCAGAGGTTTCTACACTTTACACCATATTTGATGGGTGCGTTGATGTGCATTTTTGAATCATGTTTGATTATGAACTTTAAGATCATTTGAATTGTTGTGAGCTTTGGAGCTCTTGGAATTTTTTATCATAGTTGGATGAAGGAACTATTTGGGTTTCTTGTAATCTATTACATGACTTTTCTGATCCTGAGAAGTAGGAGAATAAAGTGGAAAAATAGAATTGATGTGAGAAATGATGGTGGGTTTGCTCCAATCATTGATAAAAGAACAATATGATGGATGCGAAGGATACAATCCAAGAATTAAAGAGGATGGGCTACCAAAAGGTGTCCCTAGAATGAAGATAAAGGACTACTAAGGATGTGTCCCTAAGATTGAAGATCGATTGCTTGGTGGCATCCCATAGATAGAAGATGAAGGGCTACCTGGAGGTGTCCCATATATAGAAGAAGATGGGCTACTAGGACGTGGCCCAAGAATAGAAGATGAGAGACTTCTAGAACGTGCCCCGATAGATAGATGATGATGAGCTATTAGGACGTGTCCCAATAATAAATGAAGATGGATGGTCTACCGGTAGGTGAGCCACATATAGATTATGTGTGGCTACTTGGAGGTGGCCCACATATAGAAGAAGACGATGGGATACCAGGTGGTGACCCAAGGTAAGATTGCGATGGAGGAATCATGATTGATAAAGAATGATTAGGTAATGAGAAGATAGGTCATGGATCAATGCTTAGATCCAAGCATTTCATCACCTAATGAAGAGTGTGGAGACAAAAGAATAAGAGGAGGATTATGTTTAATGATCTTAGGGTCTTCCTTTATTTTTTACGACAAAAGGCATCAATCTCTTCCTCCCAATACACAAATGGGATTATAGGGTCTTCTTCTATTTTCTAAGAAAAGGCATCAATCTATTCCTCCCAATACGCAAATGTATAGAGGTTTAAAGAGGTTTCTTGCTCACAAAATTATAGAGGAACGTCTTCATGTGTTGGGGTTAGCACCTTTGGTTGTACAGATAATATATCATATCTAAGCATACATGCAAATAAAAGTGGATATTCTACCAGAAGAAATACACAAAACAAGAGACATAAATCAACACCAAATTTAACATGGTTCACCCAGTGTGGGCTACGTCCACCAAGAAACAAGTCAATCTATTAGCCAAAGCTTTCACAAGATATACAATCTTCCACACCTCTTAGATGTACAATATTTTCTTTCACTCAAGCTTTTGCTTCTTCTCCAAGAATTCTCTCTCTCACAATTATTCTCCCAAATAATCATCAACTTTTGTAATTTTTTCTTAATTATTACTTTAAACCCTAGATTTCATGCTTATATAAGCATATACAAACTTAGGGCACTTAGCCATGCAATTACAATCAATATATTTGCTTTAATACTAAAAATAGATATAATTTCCAAGAGTTAAATAAAACACTCCTTACGCAGTGTAACCGATGTCGGTTATCCCTAACTGATGTCGGTTCCTCCTTACCGACCGATGTTGGCCATAGGTGGTGATGTTGGTCCCTCCATAACCGTTGTCGGTTATTGTGTTTTCCAGCAAGTTTTATATTACATGCTAATCTGAAGTAATTGAGCTCCACAACTCAACAATCTCCCACTTGGAGATTAATTACTACACCATACATGTACAACGTCATTCTTGGATCCTTCCTTAGCTTTTTTCTTCCTCTTTAAGTCTCAAAATCGAAGACCAACAAAAGTGGAGTGTAGCTCCAACTTCTCCTATTCATTAGCATATCCACAAGGTTCTCACTCATATGAATCTTTTCTAGATTGAACTGTCCATCATCCAATACCTTCCGTATGAAGTGATACCTCAACTGAATGTGTTTTGTTATTGAATGAAATGTTGAGTTCTTTGCCAAATGAATTACACTCAATTGTCATTTGAACAATTTTCAATCATCTTGTTCCTTTCCCAACTCTTTCATGAACCTACTCATCCACATCATCTCCTTGTTAGTCTCTATAGCTATGACATACTCTGCCTCTGCCTCTGTAGTAGACAAAGCCACAACCTTCTCGCGATCTTGAAATCCAATTAATTGTCATCCCACCTACGTAAAAATATATCCAATAGTGTTCCTTCTACCATCCGGATCTCACCATATCCGAGTTAACATAGCCACGTAATGAAATATCCAAACCTCCACAACATAACCACATGTTAGATGTACCTTTCAAATACGAGTAACCATTAGACTTCTTTCCAATGCTCTTTACCTTGATTAGCCATATATCTACTCACAACTCCCATTGTGTGTGCAATGTCTAGTCATTACAAACCATAACATACAAGAGACTCCCAACTGATGAAGCATATGGAACTCGTGTCATGTATATGACCTCCTCATGTGATGAAGGACACTGATCTTTTCTCAATTTGAAGTGTCCAGCCATATATGTACTAACATGTTTTGCATTCAGCATCTTGAACCTTTCTAACACCCTGTAGATATAATCCTCCTAAGATAAATACAATTTTTTTCTTTTCTTCTGGGCATTTGCATGCCAAGGATTCTTTTTGCAGCTCCTAAATCCTTCATAGAAAATGTGTGAGCTAGCTTTCCCTAAGCTCACTAATGTCATGTATACTAGATCTTCAATAAGCAACATCCACATACGAGTAACAAAATAATATAGCTCCCATTTTCAAGCTTCTTGAAATATACACAATAGTCAGATTCACATATCAAGTAACCATGCTCATGCATAAAACTATCAAACCTCATGTATCATTGCCTTGGATCTTGCTTGAGCCCATATAGGCTCTTTTTCAACCTACACACTAATTTCTCCTTACCCTTGACTTCATACCCAAGCGGTTCTTTGCATATAAATCTCTTCATCCAAATCACCATGAAGGAAGTCATTTTCACATTTAGTTACTCTAAATGTAAATCCTCTACTGTAACTAAACTCAATACAATATGAATAAAAGTCATCTTAATAATAGGAGAAAATATTTCACCAAAGTCAATACCTACTTTCTGTGCAAATCCCTTTACTACAAGCCTTTCCTTGTACCTTCTCTGTCCACCCTCTTCTTCCTTGATCCTGTAAACCCACTTAATCTACAATTTCCTCTTAGCTACCGACAACTTAACCAAATCCCAAGTCTAGTTATGTTCCAAGGAGTCCATCTCCTCATCCATGCCATTCTCCCATTGGATGTGGGTCTCATCCTGCATTGCTTCTTCAAAACTCTCTAGTTCATCATTATCAGTCAATAATAAATAAAATAGAGGTGTAAATCTTTCTAGAGGTTTACTTACCCTTTATGACCTTCTCACAAGAGTTTGGGGTACCGGAGGCTCATTCTGGACCTCCTGGACATTTGTATTCAAATCTAACTTGACCAACGCCGCCTTGCGGTCACCTGTAACCAATGTCGGTTTTGCTAACCGATGTCGGTTTGGCTCTTCTATAACCGATACCATTTTGTTGACTAATGTCGGTCAAGGGTCAACCGACACCGGTTATTGTGTAACCCTGTCGGTATTACTTTTAAATCTGAGAGTTCATTTTCATTCATAAACTTCTCAATTGGTTCATCCTTGGGTACCAAAATTTGATCCTTGTACATTCTCTTTTCATTCCATTCAATATCACGACTCCTAATAATTTTAGAATTCTCTAAATCTCAAAAATGGAATCTAAAATCACCATATCTATAACCAATGAAAGTGTATCTATTGGATTTTGCATCCAAATTTTTCCTATTTTCCTTATCAATATGCATAAAAGCTTATGAACCAAAAAATTTAAGAAAAGAAAGATCTACCTCTTTTCTATCCAA
Organism: Taxus wallichiana var. yunnanensis; assembly: GCA_018340775.1. NCBI lineage: Eukaryota > Viridiplantae > Streptophyta > Pinopsida > Cupressales > Taxaceae > Taxus > Taxus wallichiana. The sequence goes on along the minus strand of CM031241.1, from coordinate 574,812,131 downwards.
GCTTCCTCTGGTATTCCTCCATCTAGTGAACTTGAAGGCCCACAGTTAATCAAATAAACCGTTGTATCAAATGCTTACGCCCAAAATGCAAGGAAATCCAACATGTATCCTCATACTTCTAGCACGTTCCATGATTGTCATGTTCATTCTTTTACACCACCATTCTCCTATGGTATTTCTTAGAACCGTTCTTTCTCTAAGTATCCCATTCTTTGAAAAATAATCATTGAAAGTCTTGTTCTGATATTCACCACCATTTTCAGATCTAAGGCACTTTAACTTTGCATTTGATTCATTCTCAACAAGGGTTTTCCATATTTTAAAAGTCTCAAAACATCATATTTATGTTTAATACAATAAACTCATATCTTTCTTGTAGCATCATTAATGAAAGTAACATAATATTGGGATTTTACATGAGAAGCTACGAGATGGTCCCCACACATCGAGTGTACAAACTCCAATTTCTACTCCTTAGTTGCCCCAACTTTGAGAAATTTCACTCTCTTTTGTTTTCTAAAAACACAATCTTGTGAGAAATCAAGATCTAATTCTTTCAAATATGATAACTTACCCTTAGCCTTTAAGATTTGCATTCCTTTTTGACTCATATGGCCCAATCGATTATGCCACATACATGCATCTAAATCTAAAGTAGATAATGCAGAAAAGGAATCAATAACAAAGGTAGATAAATATAACGGTCATACCTTCTTACCTCTTGCCACAATAAAAGCACCCTTGACGACTTTCCAAGAGTCTCCTGTAAATGTAACCATGCAACCAACTTTACCTAGTTTCCCTACAGAAATAAGATTCCTCCTAATTCTTGGCACATGCCTCACATCTTTCAATACCTATGTATTTTCATTCTAAAATTTTAGATGAACTTTCCCTTTACGATATCTGCAAGGTTCATCATCACCCAAATAAACTTATCCAAAATTACCCTAGACATAATTTCTTAAATAACCCTTATTAGGGGTTGTATGGAAATAAACTCCTGAATCTAAAACCCATTATTCAATTCTATTAGCTAAAGAAAGAATAAGAGCATCTTGCATTATTTCTATTCAACAAGATTTGTTTCTTTACCTTTATCTGGTTGTTGGTTCTTTTTATCCTTTGACCAAGCAATCTTTCTTTACATATCCTTTCTTTCCACATTTCCAATAGGTAATTCCCTTACCTTTGGATTTAGATATGTTATCACTCGAGTTTTAATTTCCCATTACTCTCACTCTTGGATCTCTCCTTACGCCTACCATTACTTTCTACATTCAAAGCATTCCCAGATGATGATTCCTCTGTACTCTTCATGTGAATTTATTCATTCGATATTATACTAACAACATCATCAAACTTCAAAATATTATTAGCAGATGTTGTATTACTAACAACCATTACCAAGTTATCCCAACTATCAAGCAAATAACATAAGAATAAAACTGTTTTCACTTCATCATCAAATGGTATATCAACCGAATTTAACCGATTTACAATAGATCTGAAATCATTTAAATGACTAGATGCAGATCCACCTTCATGCATCTTTGAACTAAATAGTTTCTTCATCAAACAAACTTTATTTGAAGCACTAGGTTTTCATATAAATTAGCAAGAGATTTAATTAACCCTACCGTAGAAAAACACGTAATATTGGAAGCCACGAGATCTTTGTCAAGCTCAATATTATAGATCCCAAAGCCTTTCTGTCAAGAATCTTCCATTCTTAATCAATCATATTCGTAGGTCTAGACTTCTCATCCAACAAAGTAAATACAAATATCTTTTATACGGATAATCCTTAATCTATATCTTCCATAAGCTGATAATTTCGGTTGTCAAAATTCTCTACTTTGTATTTATTTTCTTTTGCTATTGATGTAGCTCCCACTCAATCAGAAAACCCTCTATGAGTAAATCTGTCAACACACAAAACCCTCAAACAAAGCTATGATACTAGTTGTTGGGGTTAGCACACCGGTTGTACAAATAATATATCAGATCTAAGCATACATGCAAATAAAAGTGGATATTCTACCAGAAGAAATACACAAAACAAGAGATACAAATCAACACCAGATTTAACGTGGTTCACCTAGTGTGGGCTACATCCACCAAGAAACAAGTCAATCTATTATCTAAAGTTTTCACAAGATATACAATGAATATTTACAATCTTCCACACCTCTCAGATGTACAGTACTTTCTTTCACTCAAGCTTTTACTTCTTCTCCAATAATTCTCTCTCACAATTATTCTCACAAATAATCATAAATTTTTTCAAGTTATTCTTAATTCTTACTTCTAAACCCCATCTTTCATGCTTATATATGTGTATAAAAACTCGGGGCACTTAGTAATGCAATTGCGATCAATAAATTTGCTTTAATACTAAAAATAGATCTAATTCCGAGAGTTAAATAAAACACTCTCGCACATATAACCAGCGTCGGTTAGCCTAACCGATATCGGTTCCTCCTTGACCGATGTCGGTAATAGGTGACCGATGTCGGTCCCTCCATAATTGATGTCGGTTATTGTGTTTTCCAACAAGTTTCATATTGCATTCTAATATGAAGTAATTGAGCTCCACAAGTCAACAATGTACCCTTACAAATTCTTTAATGGCTTCTTCATTTTGAAATGAATCGATCGATGTGGGTAGTTGTTCTACCATAAAAGGATGATTGGATGAATGCGACATGGGAGTTGACTTGGATGATTGATTAGAAGGAATTTGAGTCGAGAGCTTCTTGACGGAAGAAGGGGGTCGTTAAGGCGGCCCGAGAAATGGGGTCTGTGAAGATAGGGAGGATCATGACTTAGGAGTCATATTAGTGGAATAATTTGGATTGGAAACTTGGAAGAATCAAAGACTTATAATAATTGGGATTGGAATCTTTGGAAGAATCATAAGAATCAAAATCATACCACTTACCATGAGTTGAAGATGGGGGAAGAGGTAAGTGATAATCAAAGCGAGGTCTAGTTGTGATAGGCATCCTTTGATGGGAATGTTGAAACCTAGGTTCCTTACTGTCATAAGTATGTGGAACTGTGTGATAATCAGTCTTTGTCGGTACATGCCTAGACATAGATAGTCTAGGGGATATCACAAGGGTTATTGTGGTTGACATGTTAATAGGTGTATCTACACAACCAATGAGAGCATCAAAATGATTCTCCTCATTAGACACATAATTAGCATTCTTGTCCTGATTATGTTTAGGAAAAGTATTTGTATTGGGGGATTTGTTAGGAGTGGATGAATCCATCTCCACATTGCCACTTTTAATTAAGTCCTGGATGTAGTCTTTGTGACTTCAAACACTTATCTATTTTGTGACCTTAACACGGTGGAATTGACAAAATTCGTTATCTTTAAACCATGATGGTTTAGGCACATCATCCTCATAAGACATAGTTTCATAATATCTAACCATATTAACTGCCTCTAGTTGTTTTTGTATTGATGACATTGAGTCAGATAGAGGAGTGAAAGTGCGACGCTTATACTCCATAGGCGGAGCTCCCTTTGCAAGTTTCAAGGGTGTGTGGTTTTGAACGTCTTGTAATCTCTTGGAGTCTACTATCCCATCACCAACAACATTTTTATTCTTATTATGAATAAAATTTGGTTTTTCATTAGATTTAGAATCATTATGATAGTGGGAGAAATTTTTTAGAGTCCCCCTGGCTAACAATGCTTTTTCAATTTGACTCCCTTTTTCGATGACCTCTTCAAATGTGTTGCCACAATGCATTTGCAAGTGGAACAATGTCTGGATGGAGGTTGGGAACAAATATACTTATTAATTACTTTTTAGGTATGGAGCAAGGAAAATAGATAGCTAATCCTCTCCATCATTGTAAAAATGCAGCGAAGTTTTCGTTATTTTGTTTTTTTGCATTGCAAAGATCCAACATGGTGACATCGTTTTCTATATTAAAGAGAAGTTTCTTACAAAACTTTCTACTAGTTCTGGCCATGTTGATATGGATCCCTTAGGGATGTGTACAAACCATTCTAGTATTGTTGCTCCTAAACTTTGTGGAAAGAGGTGCATAAGATAATTGTCATTGAATGCCACCTCTTGACATGCCATATAAAAATCTTTAATATGGTCACAAGGGTCACCTTTTCCCTTATACTTGTCAAATTTTGGAAAATCAAAGTGTCTTGGGAAAGGTACATGTAGCATGGCTTTGTCAAATGGGTAGGGACATAACTCATCGAACCGGTACTTCTTATTATTATTACCGGTTTGGTCCTCTTGTAATGCTTGAAGGGCGTTATTCATAGTTGACCATTCTTGATGGAAGAGTTGGTCTTGCGTGGGTGGTGTAGGTCTATACATAGGATTAAATCTAGGTGTATTCCCACCCCTATTTGCTATGAGAATCTCTTCATAAGGATCTCTTTGTGCCTCCCGTCAAGGAGTGTTTATTGGTAACTCGTGAAACAAAGCCTTGGGTTTTGCCTTTGGTATGGCTTGTTTCAAATATTTTGGTTATTCATTTTGTATATGCGAAGCCAAACTTGCCAATTAGCGAGTGAGAGCTTGAACTTGTTCCTCTAAGGTTACCTCTCGGGTTGGTATTTCTTTATGATTTTCATCATGAGGAGGTTTCTCGTGGTGAGAATGTGTTTCATGGTCTTCACTGATGAATTTTAAGAGGTAAATGATAGTTTTCGTCATTTTGAAAGGTAATTCCTCATTATTTGATCATCCTGAATTACGAGGCTTGAATCGGGTTTAGTATTTCATTAACAATACGATGAGGTCGGTCTACATCTTCTTCTCCTCGAACCATTGTGACAATGAGAGAAGGGTCCACTATGGAAGGTAACTTAACTCCTAATTCCATAACACGCATGAGGACTTCATGCTTGTTTCGTAAAATGTAATCATCAAAATTGGCGGGAGGACGCTCTATATCCATATGAGGAGAATCTTCCTCTCCACCACTATGGTCAACCATGATATTATCCTCTAAAAGAGGGTTATCTCCTCCAAATATATCAACTCTTAATCTTCTAGATCCCATTCTCGTAGTAGGCATACTTGAGGTAGGAGGTATAACACAAAGAATTTCCACTAAGGTTTACTAAAAAGGGACCTTAGTCAAATTTTTGCAGCGTAACGACACTAATTTGCCAAAAAAGGTGACTATAGAATAGCCACAAAATTGATAGATCAAAGCAAACATGTGAACTAAAGAACAACGAACAAGCTACCCTAGCAAGGTAATATATGACACAAGTTTTCCTTAGAATAATACAATGATGTACAATGCTCAAAATTTAGTTACACCAAATAGTTTATTCTCTAAGATTTCATCTAGATAGGTTTGCTAACCAAATAGTGACAACACAATATCACCAATTAGGTCAAGTTTGCAACAAACAAGGCCTAAATGATAAGAGAATGTTGACGTGATCTTCTAACAAGATATACTAAAATCTAGTTTCTAAACACTAACAAAGTCTAAGCTTTGTAAAATGGACGATACAAATGCGAGCAGCATAACAATGCTATTTGGACACGTAATCAAACTTTACGAGAAAACAATATTTTAGTATCAAAATGGCACTATAGCGATGCTAACAAAGTAACCTCAACACTCACAAAACTCAAGACAAATCTAGGGTGTAAAAACTATGTCTAAGTATATCAAGAAATTGCTTTTGTGTGCGAGTAACGTAACCCTACAATATAGAGATTCAAGCCTAATTTCACAATGGAAACAAAACGTAAATATCCCAATTATATGGCTACTGATGTGGGTAGTGTAACAACTCAAAAGAAGAAAAGGAGGAAATCACCTAACTAGGATGATAATAAGTCTCGGATATGGGTTTTTGAGACAAGGGGGTGTCTCTTAGATCGTGAGTACGTACCATGCACACTTTCAACACTTGCGCTCTGACATTACAACCTAGTCGCGTGAGTAGAATACAAAAGTGGTGGACACGTGATATCTAGCGGTATCCTTATATGTTGTTTTCTTTTGTCCAAAAATGGGCAATAAGAAAAAAAGGGTGTAGACAAAGTGGCGTTGAAATAAACTTGGTGTTATTTTGGAAAAGTTTCACCTTGTCTTAGGACAAGTGAAAAACTAGGACAAAATGACACTAAGTAGATTTCGTGATGAAAATCACGCGGTTTCAACTTTAAGAGATTCTTTCCCTTGTTGATTTCTTTTTTTTGAATCTAACAAAGTTGTCACTTTGTGAGAGCTCTCAAGTATAAGTACTTATGACAAAAACAATGGCTCAAGCCGGCAAACTTCCTAGGTGGTTCTCTCTCTAGGTGTCACAAGATATCTAAGGTGAGCTCGATTTACCAAGGTTTCCCAAGGAGTATCTTGGCTTTACTTTACCCCCTTCAGTATAATGAGCACCGAAGTGCATTCAGTTATACTTTCACTAGGGTTGTGATACAAATATCTTTGACTCTAATCTCACCAAGGTGTACTAGTCAAGTTGGTAGTGTGGAACACTTTCCTATTTCATTCACAAGGTTCCCTCTTGCGTGAACTACTTTAGGGTTCCTAGGACCACCCCCATTGTTGTAGCTTAAGGCTTATGCCAAAGGGGTTATGTCCTAGTTGAGTGAACGAGCCATAGCTCTTAACCGAAACCTGTAATACGTTGTTTTGAATGGTGTCTTGGTATATTTTTTATATTTTGGATTAAGCAATTTGGTTTAGACCACCAATGGTAACCTATAACACACATGAATGTTAGATTTTAGTTTGAAGAGAACCCTTCTTTAGTTGAAAAGCTTTTTTAGGTCCTTTACGCAAATGATTAGTAGTTCAAAAAGGTTCACAATATCATAGAAAAAGGATTGAGTGTTGTTTTTGTTTCTCAAGATCACACTAGGTGCAAGAGAAGAGCATACACAACAAATAATCCAACTAAATAGAAAAGTAAAGCTTGTAAATTAAGTAACTACTATAAAAATTTACAAATTAAGGTTTATTCCCAATTAATCCAAGTGCTTATTAATGAAACACTAAAATTGCTTTTGGTTCCTAAGATCACACTAGTGCGAGAGAAGAGCATACACAAATTTTAGCCTTGGTTCTTTATCGAGTGAAAAAGCTCTTAAACTAAAAGATCAAACACATGCCAAAAATTAAGGTTCATTCCCTTAAGCAAAAAAGAAGGATGATTGTTCCTACTTACTCCCAAGAAGAAAAAAGTGGTTTAGGGGTGTTTTTGATTCTCAAGATCACACTAGGTGCAAGAGAAGAGCATACACAACCCTATTCTAAACTCAAAACAAAGTATGAAAACATATCATTTATCAAACCCTAAGACAATTTTGTTAGGAATATTGCTCTAAAATCAATAAATTGACAAAAACAACATCTAAAAACCCTTAAAAACTGACAGGAATCATAAAATTGAAATTCTAGAATTTGAATTTTTTTACCTTGATGCATAAGGCGCCCCTCTTAGTACGTAGGCGCTCACAGTCATGCATAGGCACCCCTCATTCTTTTTCACACATTAATGATGCATGGGTGCTTCTAGTGAGGCATAACGCTCTTAGTCATGCACTTGGACTTTTTTCACTCGTAACCAACAATTCAGTGTATGCAAGGGCACTCATAGTCATCAAGTGCTCACAGTCATGCATAGGCACTCCTAGTCATGCACAGGTGCTCAAAGTCATGCATAGATGCTTAAAGTCATGCATATGTGCCTTTTTCCTGTAGGTGGTCAAAAATCCAATTTCTTGAAAAGGTCCAATCTTTGGTATTTCTTGGGAATTTTCACAGGGATTCGCCTCCTTATATCCTGCAAAAAGCATGAAAACACAACTTCTACCACTAATCTAGTTGAAACAACTTTAAAAAATGGAAATTGAGCTATAAAACTTTAAAAATTACTCTAACACTTTGAAATTAATCTAAAAAGATTGAGAAACTAATCTAAAAAAAGTTGTAAAGTACTCTAGAAATCTTGAAAGTAAACTAGAAAACTTGAAATTAATATAGGAAACTTGAAACTAATTTAAAACTTGAAATGAAAAACTTTGAAACTATAAAAACCTTTAAAAATTGAATGTAGTGGGGTATTGTCCACATAAGTGCGTGCCAAATGAAAGCACCCTAAACTTTACAAAACAAATTGCATTACTAACTAAGGAAGGCTAACACCATTGCCACCTCTAGTTAAGGTTCTAATTAAACATGGTTACTAATATGCTTGAATTACCTAACATGGGCCTAAATAGACCTAAGAGGGAAATCAAATGGTTATGGTTGCTACTCCAAACAATGGTGAAATGACCTCTCCAAATGACTTCTTAAGTCACTTTAGATTATTCATTGTTGTCTAGATTTTCTACACAACTGAAAAACCTAGGCACTCATGAGATAAATCTCCCTCATTTACCGGTGAGGCTCCCGCGTAAGATTTTTTCAGATATATTTTCTAATATCTATCTGTTGGTTTTACTTTAACCACGTAGCTCATGTACCATAGCTAGGCAATTTTGTAGCAAGTAAGCAGTTGTAAGAAATATGTGTAGAAGAGGGGAAATAATTAAATGCGAAGAAAGGAAAGAAGATGTGCAACCTAACCAATAGTTTACAAAGTTGGTCATATGCACATAGATAAAACAAATAGATCTTGAAATGCAGAATTTGAAGCAAAGGAAAGTTTCATATCCAGATCTAAGATAACACAAAGTTTATGCAAAGATCTATACATAAATAAGAAACAAATGCACCGTTGACACAAAGTTCTCCAAAAATCTGTCTCCTTTCAATTCCTTAGCTTTCAGAAAAATATCAAGGGTTTCAAATTAAAGTCTGGAACACAAGAATGCTGATCACCAATTCTGATTCTTTAACCCGTAGGTTCTTCCTCTATTTATAGTGTATAGAGAGCAATTACAAATATGAAGCTTTTAGTGAATTGCCACATGTGTGAGCTATGAAAAAGGGAAGCAACTAGCAATCTTCCTCTGAAATTCCTCTTTACATGAAATGCATGATTTATAACCGAAAATAGAACCTTCTATTTTTCATGTAAGCCACCTATTTCAAGTAATTGACTTCTTCCAGTAACTTGAAGTAACAATTTTTAAACCAATTACTTAAGTTTTACAATTTAATTGATTATTCAATTACTTTGTCGGAGAAAATAAGAGAAAGAAGAAGAAAGAGGAAAAGAAATTAGAAGAAAGCCGCAACACTCCGGTCTAGTTGGTCTCCGATTGAAGATTGGAGAGATGGCACATTCCTCTACCCTAACCGTAGCAGTGGTGTCAAGGCCGTGAGCTGGTCATTCGAGTGATACTTACTCGAACTTATTTGTTCATGTGCCTTATGACGTGGGTCTCTGTTTGGCGGAGGGTGTTGCGAGGCTATGTGGCTCCCCTTTTGCGGCTTATGGTCGATTGTGCATATGGAGCTCATCGTTTGACCGTTGCTCCTTTTCACCCAATGTTGTCACGACCATGCGGGTGCTCAACCACTCGATGACTGCTTAGAGGTATTTCAAGTTCTGGTCAAAACTATCACTGGTACTACCCTCTGCCTCCAAACCCATCGATTTGCTTCTGGGTTGGACCTGCAATGTATTATCTCTCATAAACTAGGTTTTCATCTGGGTTCCTTTGGTCTCTCTTTTACGGGAAAAATACTTTCGGATGAATTCCCTCTTGTCTCCTACGGGATTTCCCAGGATTCCATGATCTCTATGATGGGATTCTTAAAGGGGGGTGCTAGAGCTCGTAACACTTCTACCTTCAAGGAAGCTCTGTTCAAGAATGCTGCTTCCACCTCTGCTTGCCCCAGTCCTCCCCCCAGCCTATCTTGTTGAGCAAGTTGTTGACTCCCCTTCGCTGGAAATCACAAGTTCTGATTCCCTGACACTCAAAAATAATTTGGAAAAAAAGCCCTCATCTGTAGATTTAATGGAGTTTGGCCTTCGACTAATGCTCTTATCAATGGGTTCACTCCAATTGGACTAAAAATTGTGACCATTTTTTATGTGCAAGAGGCTTCTTCATCATTTTGTTCTTTGCTCAGGAGGATTATCAAAGGGCCTTGAATGAGGGACCGTGGTTTTGGGGTTTGGATGGTTTGTTTTCCATCCTTGGTTCCCTCACTTTGACCCATGCTCCTATTCCATCTCGCGAGTTCCTGTTTGGGTGAGGCTACCCAACCTTCCTCTCCATTTCTACCTTGCTTTATGGAGGAGATCGGAAATTGTTTAGGAAAATTTATAAAACAGGATGTTACGAGATTTCATAGTGGGTTACTCACTTTTGTCAGAATATGTGTTGAGGTTGATCTTAGCAAAGGAATTCCGGACAAGATGACCCTCAAGATGGGTGATATCTCTCATGTTCAGCCTCTTGACTATGAAAATATGGCTTTCAGATGTAGAAACTGCAAGACGTCGGGTCATCTTCAGTCTTCCTGTCCTCATAAGAAAGTTCACCCTGCCAAGAAAAATCCTTCTAAGTACTGGAGCCCCCTAACCTCGATGAGGACTCAGATTCGGATGTGGAGATTCAAGAAACTAAGAGTGTTGACACACTAGTCGAGGCCCAACCTACATCAACATATAAGGATGTTACGCTAGGCCAGCAAGTAGAGTCAGACCCTATCTGGGGGAACCGCTCCAACCCGGAATCAAAAGACCCCACGAATCTGATCATTCTGATTTAGATAAAGAAGGCCCCTTCTCCCTGAATCAGGAACAATAGATGGATAACCCTATGATTTTGGTCGTTTCTAGAGCACTGGCTCGGAGGAACATTTAGCGAGAAAATTGGTAGTTGGTGCGCTCGAAGAAGGGTAGGCTCTGATTCCTTATCCTTTGTTCTCTCTTCCCTTCTTCTGCTTTTCTTGTGGTTACCATTTGGTGGTCTCCACTTCTTCATATGGCAACTTTGTTTTTGTTGTACCTCCTCTTCTCATCTTTGTGGAACCTTCTTGCTACCTTTAGAGGTTGTTGAAGTTGTCCTTCCTTCTTTTCTTCTCTGACTATTATTCGCTGCTGACTCTGTATTTTTGGCAGCTTCCTCTCTTCTGGATGTGATTTCTTATGTTTTCTCCCTGGTGTTGTATGGGAATTCTCTTCCTCCTTTTCTCTCCCCCTTATTATTTGTTCAAGGTTGTGGGCCCTTTCAAAACCCTCACTTTACCCTTATCTTAAAAAAACACTCCCAGTCTTGTTCTTTTTCCATATTCTGCATGCGGTTGACTCTTTTGCCTTTGATTCTCACCAAACTGGATCTGGAAGCAGTTGACTATGATTTTCCTGTGGGTGCTACCTCTAACCTGTCTTCCCCTTTTATCCTTGAATCTTTTGCAATTCTTCTCCAGTATATGCACCAATGCTGATGTTTGTCGTAAAAAATCGGACAAAACTCATCATATTTTTATTTTTAATTACACATGAGCAATTTTAAGTTCTGGAAAGCAATCCGGGTGAAGGAAAACACAAGTAAATTCAATGAAGGCTTCAAATGGAAGATTGGGAGCACATGCACAAGCTCCTGAAAGAAATTTTCCATTCAATGACTTCTACATAAATTTGTATTAGAAACAAGAGGATGATTTTTTTGAAGCCTTTGTAATTATGAGAGATAGATCTATTTTTTCCTTTGATTCGAAGATATATTCAATGTATTAGATATTGACTTACGCTTTCTTCATTGATAGGGGCATAAATGGAGTATTCTGCAAACAATTCAAACAAGTATTCGATCCATAACATGAATATCTAATTACTTCATCAAGATCTAATTATAAAGCCTGTTGACCTCTATTTTTATACTTTGCTTGCATCAACATAAAATTGGATAAAAAAATAAAGCTTCTCCAACCCTAGGTGCCAAAATTGGATGCTTCCCGACAATTAATATAAAAAAGTCAGCTTTTAGGCATTTAGCTATGCCAGAATGGGTCACACTTTTTGGCAAGAGGAATTGCTAAAAATAGGAAGTCAAAGCAATGGGAATTTTTACCCTGCAAGGTAGCTAAGAAATTCTCGCTTTTCACTTAAGTGACTTGACTTTCATAATGGGAATTTTTACCCTGCAAGGCAAGCAAGAAATTCCCACTTTTCACTTAAGTGACTTGACTTTCATAATGGGAATTTTTACCCTGCAAGGCAGGTAGGAAATTCCCACTTTTCACTTCGATAACATGACTTTCATAATGGGAATTTTTACCTTGCAAAGAAGGAAAGAAATTCCCACTGCTCTCCACCTATAAAATTCCCATTGGCAGCTTAAGTGATTTGACTTGATGGGAAAAAGTAACCTCCTACTCAAATAAGAAATTCCCGCATGCCACGCCACCTCTAAAATTTCCATTGGCAGCTTGAATCCTTCCTTCCAAAAAATGTGACTTGCATGGAAGAAAGCTTCTTTCCAAAAGTGTGACTTGCATGAAGAAAGCTTCTAAAGTCACGCAAAAACTCATCAGCAACATTTTATTTCCATTTTTGGTGAAGAAAACACAAGCATAAAATAAAATTTGCCATTTTTGGAAAGGGTCCTGGGAAGATGTAGCAACAAAACTTGCATGTGCCATAAATTTCATTATGTGGCTCCGTTTTAGGTGTCATTTTCTCTAAAAGTGCATATTTTCTTGAGCTCTACACATTGATGGCAATATTTTTCTTATTTTCATAAAATCCATTTTTGCACCTTTTTGGACCAAGTGACTTCTTGCAATCTTTTGAAAGAATCCTGAGCTCTGATCACATTTAGACAGATTAGCAATTAAAAATACTGGATAGCTTTTCAAAACTCTATGCATGGGAAAAGATTTGGGAGGAAGAATGAATAGGATACGGGAATTACCAAAGAAAACAAACCAAAACACAAACAAAAAGAAATAAAACAAAACAAAAGAAGCTGCAGGCAATTGCTCAAAAAAATTCTCTAATTAGCTGATCTGCAAAAATTCCTCCCCGGGTGAATGTTTTGTGGTAATAATGATGGGGTGAAGTGCTTTATATAACCTAAATCCTCCAATTTTAGCTCAATCTATTTTTAATTTTTATTTATTTATTTAATAAATAAATAAATAAAATTCTCTCACACTGAGGTCTTGCGAAGGATTTGAGTGAGTTTTGGCATGTGGGTATTTTTCGAATTTGGCTTTTATGACTCTCTGTGGATACCTTAGAGTAATGCAAACAATTGCAGTGAAACAAACACACAACGACCGTTACTTTAAAAATAATGATTTTTTTAAAGGGGTAGTCCTAGATTTCAGGGCACTTGGAATCATTTTCAAGCATTTCCTTTCTGCTAGGCTTCAAAACCCCATACTTAGCCAGAACAATTGAGTAAAATTGGTAAAGTGGGAAAAATGGCTTTGGAGGCTTTCCTTAACTCTTTTCCTAGCTTTCTGACCCAAGAAAAATCCAAAAGTTTACAAAAATTGAGGAAAATAGAAAAAGGGATAAAAACAATGTAATGCGGCATTTTGGCTTTTAGAGGCCTAGATGGTATAGTGCCTTGGGGCTCAAGTTCCCGCGACCCCAAAAATCTGATTTGCAAAGGAAACAATGAAATGCAGAGAAATTGGGTTTTAAAGGCCCAGTCGGTACAAGTTCCTTCGGGGCTTGAGTTCCCTGAAGGACCGAAAATGCCGATTTGTTAAGGAGTAAGGTAGGTGAGATACGGGAACAAGTGAACTGCAGGGAATGATTTCCCGTGGAGGTTGTGGAGCTGATTATTAAAGTGGTGGGATTCATTGCGGGCATTAAGGGCCTGCAGAACAAGTTCCCCAGGGACATCGTTTCCTCGCAACCCTAAAATCTTCGTAAACCGAAGGAGAAGGTGGCGAGAGATTCATAGGAAAATAGTTGGGTGAAATTACGGAGTAATGTGGACTCATAAACTGAGTCAAGTAATCCCATAAACCCACAGAGCGACAATGAAAGTAATTTGGAAACTCAACTCGGGAAGCGTGAAACAATGAAGTAAAGTAAAGCTCCCAAAATCCATGAAACAAGAAAAAAGTAAAAGAGTGATGCGGAGATTGGGCTTGTCTTTGGTTGAGAAGTAATGGGAGCTCGGTTCTCCGAGCAGAGCTGCTCCATACATCTGCATGGCTTTATCTTGCTCCCATGTTGTCCATTTTTAAAAAACTTTCACTTTGGAATCGTATTTTCATGCCCTACAACATGACATCTTCAAATTTCAGTTTTGATGGAAATAAATGAGAGAAAAAGGAAAAAACATCCACAACTCAAAAAAATGTGTATTTCCAGTTTCCCATCCACCAACATTTAATGTGTTATGGACTTTTCTTCTTCCACGAGGCATGAACGTTGGAGAATGGATTTGTGAGGACACCCAAATTATTTTCAGACCAATGTTGACATATCAAGGCAAAATTTTGGGTTCCCTCCTATTTTCTCACTTTCTTCTATATATTATAACAGAGATTCATTTATAAAGGGTTGGACATTCTTGTAATCCTTGTGCATTCTCTTCTTAGTGTTGCACATGTGATATAAGTCTACAAACCCCACATTGGAGAATTTACATGGTGAATCTTTGTTGGGGGTAGCTCAAGGTTATACAAATAATATATCGGATCTAAGCATACATGCAATCAAAGCAGATATTCTATCGAAGAAATATATAAAACAAGAGACATAAATCAATACCAGATTTAATGTGCTTCACCCAGTGTGGGCTACATCCACCAAGAAACAAGTCAATCTATTATCCAAAGCTTTGAAAGATATACAATTGAAGATATATAATCTTTCACACCTCTTAGATGTACAATACTTTCTTTCTCTCAAGATTCTCCTTCTTCTCCAAGAATTCTCTCTCTCACAATTATTCTCACAATAATCATTAATTCTTACAATCCTCTTACTTCTAAACCCTAGCTTTCATGCTTATATAGGCATATACAAACTTAGGGCACTTAGCCATGTAATTAAAATCAATAGATCTACTTTAATACTAAATTTAGATCTAATTCCCATGAGTTAAATAAAACACCCACGCATAGGTAACCGACATCGGTTAGCCCTAACCGATGTCGGTTCCTACTTGCTTGAATGATGTCGGTCATAGGTAATTGATGTCGGTCCTAGGTAATCGATGTCAATTCCTCCATAACCGATATCAATTACTATGTTTTCTTGTAAGTTTAATATAACATGCTAGTTTGAAGTAATTGAGCTCCATAACTCAACAATCTCCCACTTGGAGATAAATTATTGCATTATACTTGTACAATGTCATTCTTGGATCCTTTCCTTGGCTTTGTTTCTTCCTCTTCAAGTCTCAAACTCGAAGACCAACAAAAGTGAAGTGTAGCGCAACTTCTCTTTTGTTAATGGATTTGTTAGCATATCTGCAAGGATTTCACTCGTATGAATCTTCTCGGTTTGGTTGCCCATCCTCAATACTGCCGTATGAAGTGATACCAATTGAATGTAATTCGTTCTAGAGTGAAACACCGAGTTCTTTGCCAAATGAATTGCACTTGGACTATCATTTGAACAATTTGCAATCATCTTGATCCTTTCCCAACTCTTCCATGTACCTACTCATTCATATCATCTCTTTGCTAGCCTTTGTAGCTCTACAACACACTCTGTCTCTCTGTAGTAAACAAAGCCACAACCTTCTAGTAATATAGAAATCTAACTAACTTTTGTCCTACCTACTATGAAAATATACCCATTAGCGCTCCTTACGCCATCCAAATCTCCGGACATATCGAATCAACATAGGCACATAAAGTAATACCCGAACCTCCATAGCATAATTGCATGCTTGATGTCCCTCTCAAATACTTGAATATCCTTTGGATTGTTTTCCAATGCTCTTTATCTAGATTGGCCATAAATCTACTTAAGACTCCCACTACATGTGTGCAATGTAGTGCAGTGCAGTACAAACCATAACATACATAAGACTCTCAATTGCTAAATCATATGGTACTTGTGTCATGTATTTGACCTCCTCATGTGATGAAGGACACTTATATTTTCTCAATTTGAAGTGTCCTACCATATGTGTACTTATAGGTTTTAAATCTTCCATGTTAAACCTTTCCAACACCTTATTGATATAAGCCTCTTAAAACAAATACAATTTCTTGTTCTTCTGTCTCTGTGTATTTACATGTCAAGGATTCTTTTTACAGCTCCTAAATCCTTCATAGAAAATATGTGAGCTAGCTTTCCTTCACTCACCAATGTTCGCATATTAGATCCTGCAATAAGCATATCATCCATATATAATAACAAAATAATATAGCTCCCATTTTCAAGCTTCTTGAAATAAACACAATGGTCAGATTCACATCTCAAATAACCATGCTCATGCATGAAACTATCAAACCTCATGTACCATTGCCTTGGAGATTGCTTGAGCCCATATAGGCTCTTTTTCAACCTGCACACTAATTTATCCTTACCCTTGACTTCATACCCAAGCACTGCTGCATATAAATCTCTTCATCCAAATCACCATGAAGGAAAGTCGTCTTCACATCTAGTTGCTCTAAATGCAAAGCATGTATTGCAAGTTTACTCAATACAATACGTATATAATTCATTTTAACAACAGGAGAAAATATTTCACCAAAGTCAATACACGGTTTTTGTGCAAATCCTTTTACTATAAGCCTTGTCTTGTATTTTTTGTCCACCCTCTTCTTCCTTGATCCTGTAAACCCATTTGTTTCCGCAATGTCTTTTACCTACCGACAACTTAACTAAATCCCAAGTCTGGTTTTGTTCCACGAAGTCCATCTACTCATCCATGCCATGCTCCCACCGCACGTGAGTCTTATCCTACGTTGTTTCTTCAAAAATTTCTAGTTCACTATTATCAGTTAATAATAAATAAGATAGAGAAGGTGTAAATCTTTATGGAGGTTTACTTACCCTTTGTGACCTTCTCACAGACGTTTTGGGTACCGGAGGCTCATTTTGGTCCTCATAGACATTTGTTTCCAATTCGAGACGGTGGTCGATGCCGGTCACCTAAAACCGATGTCGGTTCTGCTAACCGATGTTGGTTTGGCTCTTCTATAATCGAGCAATCTTGGTTCGGTCGATGTCGGTCAAGGGTCAATCAACACTAGTTATTGTGTAACCCTGTAGGTATGACTTTTAAATCCGAGAGTTCATTTTCATTCACAAACTTCTCAACCGGTTCATCCTTGGGTACCAAAATTTGATCCCTGTACATTCTCTTTTCATTCCATTCAATTTCACGACTCTTAATAATTTTAGAATTCTCTAAATCCTAAAAATGAAATCCAAAATCACCAGATCCATAACCAATGAAAGTGCATCTCTTGGATTTTACATCCAACTTTTTCCTATTTTCCTTATTAATATGCACAAAAGCTTCTGAACCAAAAATTTAAGAAAAGAAAGATCTACCTCTTTTCGGTCCAAGCTTCCTCTAGTATTCCTCCATCTAGTGAACTTGAAGGCCCAGATTAATCAAATAAACCGTTGTATCAATTGTTTCTTCCCAAAACTACAAGGGTGATCCAACATAAATCCTCATACTTCTTCTAGCACGTTCCATGATTGTCTTGTTCATTCATTCCACAACACCATTCTCTTGTTGTGTTCTTGGAACCGTCATTTCTTTATGTATTCCATTCACTGAACAATAATCATTGAAAGCGTTACTACAATATTCACCACCATTGTCAGATATAAGGCACTTTAACTTTGAATTTGATTCATTCTTAACAAGGGCTTTCCATATTTTAAAAGTCTCAAAAACATCATATTTATGTTTAATACAATAAACCCATACCTTTCTTGTAGCATCATCAATGAAAGTAACATAATACTGATATCCTCCATGAGAAGCTACCTAGGCTAGTCCCCACACATCTGAGTGTACAAGCTCCAATTTTTGCTCCTTCTTAGTTGTCCCAACTTTGGGAAATATCAATTTCTTTTACTTTCCAAAGACACAATGCTCACAGAAATCAAGATCTAAATATTTCAAATATGATAACTTACCCTTAACCTTTAAGATTTGCATTCCTTTTTGAATCATATGGCCCAACCAATTATGCCACATGCATGCATCTGAATCTGAAGTAGATAATGTAGAAAATGAATCAGTAACACAGGCAGATAAATATAAGTTCCTACCTTCTTACCACTTGCCACAAATAAAATCACCCTTGGTGACTTTCTAAGAGTTTGTTGTGAATGTACCTATTAGTGCATAATCACGGCACTCCTGAATGTCTGCAACTAGATGGGTTGAGACTCTCAGTGTGATTGTACAACATGGAGCATCTCTCAAGGTGTGGGACCTTGTGAGTTGAGAGAGCTCTCCGGATTGAGGTTGGTTCCTATCCCTCTATTTAGGTGTACACAAACAAATTACAGAGGATCTATTCTAAGTCTATTCTATCTACCAAGGAAACAGGGTTAGAGAGATGTAAGAAAATAAACCTAAGCTAACAAGGTGATACACCAAAGGAATGTCAGACACTCGTTTTGCAGTTTAACACAGACCACAGGAATGTAATACAAACAACATGCACAGATAACCAGACCACAATAAGAGATCGGAAAGACAACAACAAATACATGAGAGGGTCGAGAATCATCCATAGACATATATTTTATTGCTCAGGAGTCAATATAGTATATTGCAGTGGCCAAGAGGCAAAACTTGCATTACAACCCGAAGGAGAGGTTAGAAAAGCTCCACAAATCCTTCTGTGAACAAAAGAAGAAGGGAGGGCGCAAAATAAAATGTCCAACCCTTTTACAATGAGCCCTGACCCTTCCTTTATAGATTCAACACAGAGGGAAGAAGGAGAGAGAGCGGGAAAACTAGTTTGAAACTCAACCACTATCATCAATGCCTCCTACAAGTCTGCCCTAAATCTATCGTGCCTGCATTAATTACTTGTTCGGTGCCTCAAAAGAGGAGGAACAATGGATCAGATCAAATCCGATCTATTTGTTGGGGGCAATAAATCTTGTATTAATGGCCCGAAGACATTTCTTTATTTTTTCCCACCTAACCTCTCAAAAATTAAAGTTTCAGATCTCCATAGCATAGATGAGGACGAGATATTTCCAACGGTGCCAGATTTTTTTAGATTTCGAGCACTGAGTCAAAAGATATGCCCATTTGAAATTTGAATCAAGTCTCGTACAAAATGGCGGGAACCAACTACCAAAATGGGCCCCTTTTTGAAATCGGACACGTGGAGGGTTGGCGCATGTATGGGGTGCCTTTGTATTTTGCTTTTGAAGTTGTGTCGGGATGACACATGGCTTCTTCCGCGACTCTCTCAGTTTCTTCATGTTTTGGCTAAGTCTTTTCTTGGTGGGGTCATATATCTGACCGGGGACACGCGTGGAGGCCTGGTGCTTGTTTGGAAACCTTCCCCCAATTTTACTCTTGGATTAGCATCATGCTAACACTTAGCACCCTCCGTTGGCCTATCTCTGCTTTGACTATTCAACCCCGACCCTCTTTTTATGAAACCGGACACGCGGAGGCTCCGCGCTCATTTAGAAACCCGCTCAAGATTTTGCCTTTGAAGGAGCATCGAGGTTGACATGTGGAGGCTTCCACAGACTCTTGGAATTTTCAACGTTTGCTCTTACTTTACCGAGGCCCTCAACACATGGCGGTGGTGCTCGTTCTCTATACTTAGTCGATTTTGGGCCCTCTGTCCCATTTTTCAACTTGGACTACGTGGCGAGCCTATGCTCATTTGGGTCTCTGCTTTTGGATTTACCTTTGGAGATGCGTAGGAGTTGACACGTGGCAACTTCTGCTATCACCTTTATATTTAGTCTTTTTAGGCCCACTCTATCTCTTTTTGGCTTTTAGTGCATTGACTCTGCCCCTCTTTGGGCCTGGGGCACATGGAGGCCTGACGCTTGTTTGAGTCTGCCCTTTTGGATTCAATCTTTGGAAGTGAGTTGTTTAGACACTTGGTAGCGTCCGCTGAATCTCTATACTTAGCCAATTTTGGGGCTCATTTTGAATCATTTTAGAGCCCGAAGACTTTGAACCTTCATCATTTCTTTTCTTTGAGCCTCTGGCTTCTTTGACACTATTTTCTCCTTCCCGACCCTACTATTCCATTTTAGAGCCCACATGCTAACTTGTTTGCTAGATTTGAAGCATGGGTTCGTTCAATAGAGTCGTTTCTTGAATTTCTTCTTGCACGGGGTCATTTGATCTTTTGCAGGCCCTACCACTCCATTATAGAGTCCCTCTATTTCCTGATTGAGGATTTAAGCATGATTTCTCTGGTTTCTTCTATGCGGGGTCGTGGTTGACCAATTTTACTCGGGGGAAAAATATGGATAATAAGTAACCATGCAACCAACTTCACCTAGTTGACCTACAGAAATAAGATTCCTCTTGAGACTTGGCACATGCCTCACATCTTTCAATACCCATGTATTTCCATTTTTCTATTTTAGATGAACTTCCCGTTTACTAGTAATACTACAAGTTTCATCATCACCCAAATAAACTTATCCAAAATTGCCTGGACATAATTTCTTAAATAACCCTTATTAGGTGTTGCATGGAAAGAAGCTCCTGAATCTAAAACCCACGATTCTATTATATTATCCAAAGAAAGAGTAAGAACATCTTGCATTACCTCTGTTGCAATATTTACCTCTTTATTTGACTTTTTACGTTTTTTTGGGTGTTGGCTCTCTTAATCCTTCGACCAACAATATTTCTTTGCATGTCTTTTCTTTCCACATTTCTAACAAGTAATTACCTTACCTCTGGATTTAGATTTGCCATCCCTTGACTTTAATTTCCCATTATTCTTACTCTTGGATCTCTCCTTCTACTGGCTCTGCTTTCTACATTCAAAGCATTCCGGATGATGATTCCTCTCTACTTTTTCTGTGAATTTCTTCATTCAAGATTACACTAACCACATCATCAAACTTCAAAATATTATTAACAAATGTCGTATTACTAACAACCATTATCAAGTTATCCCAACTATCGGAAAAAAACATGAGAATATAAGTGTTTTCTCTTCATCTTCAAATAGAATATCAACCAATTTTAACTGATTTACAATAGATCTAAAATCATTCAAATGACTAGATGCAGATCCACCTTCATGCATCTTAGAACTAAATAGTTTCTTCATCAAATAAACTTTATTTGAAGCACTAGGTTTTTCATATAAATTAGCAAGAGATTTCATTAAATCTACCATAGATGTTGCTTCTGTAATATTGGAAGCCACAGATGTTGTCAGGCTCAATCTTATAGATCCCAAAGCCTTTTTGTCAAGAATATTCCATTCTTCATCAGTCATCTTCATAGGTCTAGAATTTTCATCTAACGATAAGTACAAATATCTTTGATACAAATAATCCTCAATCTGCATCTTCCATAATTGATAATTTCGGTCGTCAAACTTCTCTACCTTGTATTTGTTTTCTTATGCCATTGTTGTAGCTCCCACTCAATAAAAAAACCCTATGTGAGTAAATCTATCAACACATAAAACCCTCAAACAAAGCTTTGATACCAGTTGTTGGGGTTAGCACAAGGTTGTATCAGATAATATATCAGATCTAAGCATACATGCAATAAAAAAATATATTCTACTAGAAGAAATATATAAAACAAGAGACATAAAGCAACACCAAATTAAACGTGGTTCACCCAATGTGGGCTACATCCACCAAGAAATAATCCAATCTATTATCCAAAGCTTTCAAAAGATATACAATTGAAGATCTATAATCTTCCACAACTCTCAAGATGTACAATACTTTCTTTATCTCAAGCTTCTCCTTCTTCTCCAAGAATTATCTCTCTCACAATTATTCTCGAATAATCATTAATTCTTTTAAACCTCTTATTTCTAAACCCTAGCTTACAAACTTATATAGGCATATACAAACTTAGGGCACTTAGCCATGCACTTACAAGCAATAGATCTGCTTTAATACTAAATTTAGATTTAATTCTTGTGAGTTAAATAAAACACCCACGTACAAAGTAACCGACGCCAGTTAGCCCTAATCGATGTCGGTTCCTATTTACTTGATCGATATCGGTCATAGGTGACCAATGTTGGTTACTGTGTTTTCTGCAAGTTTAATATAACATGGTAGTGTGTAGTAATTGAGCCCCACAACTCACCAATATTGCCTTATATCTTCATTATAATGTATTGTGCATCCTTCTAAAGCAATAAAATACTGGTTTTGTGACTATCAATCTCTCCTAGCTTGTGTTTTACTACAATTTCTTGCCTTACATTATATTTGTAGGTATTTTTATGTCATTTATTCTCTTTGCAAGGTTCAAGTTTGTTGTGTTTCAGGAAACTGGAGGTCTGAAAGTTGTTTTGGATTGTGGCATTCATGTTTTCCCTCTCCTTTTCCATTTTACTTCCATTTTCCTTCAACTAAGAGTGTCCTTCCACCCATTTTTGGTGTTATCACCTCATGTAGAGTAGGATTTCGGTTTATGCGGCCTTTAACCTTGGTGCTTATGAGTGTTAGTTTAGGATTAGATAACTTTATTTCTAGCATTAGGAGTAGTTTAGCGGTAGGAAAAGGCAAAGGAAGCGAACCTTCTCCGGAGGTATGTCTCGGTTCACGAGTCCCACTGGCGAGAGACAATCCCATGTTGCCTCAAAATTCTCGGTCATTCATGATCATATCCCGGTGAAATTTTGAGCTCCAATAGGACCTAGAAATGTACCAAAGTGCATAGATTTTGTGCCTACATATCCTTGAGTGGTAAGAAGCATCAAACTTGTAATGATTGGTTCCTTAATGAGTGTGCATGTAATTTTGTGAGATTTAGGGAGCTTTATGTGCCTTTTTGCAATAATAGGAAGTGAGTGTATTAATGTAGTGCCATAGGATTTCAAGTTATCAAATGAGGTAGTGTTAACTTGCTTATATAGGGTTTTGAAGGTAAATTATTGAAGAAATCCCAACCTAGAGGGAGTAAAGGACCCATTGAAGAATGTGAAATCGAAAGTAAAGATGGAGGATATGTACGTGCGAAAAATCATACAAATAGGTCAAGGATGAATATAAATTCTGAAAAAATTATGTGGCGTTAACGAGGGATGAGAAACATAGAAAAATGGAGTTTTCATCCTATCGGTTGGGATTTGTCTATATATGTTATGCACTAGAATCTTAGAATTTGTTAGCATATCCGTGTGTATAATCGAGCAAGCTAGAGAAGAGATCTTGGGATGTACCAGTGGGAATAGAAAGGGTGTGTTTATCTTAGCAATAGTGCATTATCAAAACCAACATTATTAGAGAATAAATTTCTAAATTTGAGTGCCTACACAATTAGCCATACATAATCAAAATAATACATTAATACTTACAAAAATGATGAATGATTAAACAATTACTCGAATACATAAGAGAAGATGAAGAATTAGACGTACATGTTAGAATAAATGAGATACAAATGTGCAAGCGGGTGGAAAAGATATATTAAAAACTAGAAATGCTTTGTTATCAACTTTGGAAATGGAAATTGAGTTAGTGTAGGACCGTAGAAATTTTATACGACCCAAAGCTAGAGTTATGCTGATCTGATTGGAAGAGTACAATCTTGAACCCTTTGGTAGTTAGGCTCTACAACTTCTGTGTGATTTAATTGCCTATAAGCTGTCATTTTCTATATGTCACTCTTGTTTGCACAATCTCAAGATGACCTGTAACCACTTGTAACAAAGTGGAAACCCCTAGAAATGTACAATACACTTAATCAAATCATTATATAACCAAAAGGAGAAATCATGTGTGTGGTGAGGCTGAAATACCCTTATAGGTCAATCATGTTTCCAATCCAAGTGTTGCATTACATGCCCTCGGAGGGTTTAAGCCTCATTGAGTTCTCTTAAGTGTATGTACAAGTGTGGGTGTCATATAAGTCAACCACCTACGAGTTCCCTCATGTTTGTTGACACAAAGATAGTGAAATAACTATAAAATAGAGAATGTGTCTAGCACATTACTAGTTTAGTGTAGTGTTTAGTTGCATGACCTAACCCTTTGTCCATTTAAACCCTTTAATAATGCTTGGAGCAACTTTGATCTTGCTAAAACATGTATCTATGACCTTTACATGCTTGGAAGTAGAGGAATTTGAACTCTTTGACCTAGTTGAGTGCTTCAAACTTGTAGTAGTGGCTACTCAAATGATGTGAAACTTATTTAGGAAGATCTAGGAGAGCCTTGAGTGCTTTTGGAGTGATATTTGCAATAGTAGCTTGTAAGAGTGTCATGTGAATTATAAAGTGATAATGACTTGCTTATATAGTCTTTGCGGTTGAAATATTATAATAAGGCCAATCTTAAGAAGGTGAAATGACATAATAAAGATATTTAAATTGAAAATAGAGTCGGAGGATGTCGAAGGTCATAACCACACAAGTTGGCTAGGATCGGATTTCACACCTTGACCAAACTGTATGGTCCATGATAGGAGAATTTTGATACAAAACATTAATATCTCCTAAATTTTGTGACGAGCAGTGTAGATACGATAAAGTCATGAAATAACTAGGAGGATGTCTTGATTATACTTTAAATGCAAGCATTTTTATTAATAAGGAGCATATCCAAACTTAGCATGCAAAATGGCACATTACTAAATTTTAGTGTTTACTGATAATACACAATATCTCTTAGTTTGAATGATTGAATATTTGAAAGTCTCACATACACAAATGTTAAAGGTAACTAAGGGGCATGTGTCGTAATTTAGTGGTGCTCGTTGTCCTTCGAGAAAACTTAAAGTCCATGGAAATTTACGGAGCCCTACATCTTGTAATGTCAATGTGGAAGAATTTTATAGTGCTTTGCACTAATCTTGAGGACTGTGGACCCCTGGATTACACCATGCATCACAACCCGTGCCCTTGAGATATATTTGATGGCTCTCACTAGTGTTGTGCCTCCTTATATAAATGAACATACCCATGCAAAAAAAATACTCATCATGTAATTTAACCTCACCATTTGGTAGTGACTCATGACCAATCATGGGTTGCCACGTGGCCTAATGGGAAAATTGAAAAAGGAGACTATAGTGAAAAACACATATTTTTGGAGATGGAGTTTAACTACACATGAGTATATTTAAAGGGCAATAAATTTTAATCAATAACTTTGTTTAAGGAGTTCTTGGTGGTGTTGGAAAGATCTCTAAGGGATACACATTGGTATAAAATTTGGGGTGTTTTTCTTAATCAATTTTAGAGCACATTGTGATTGAGATTTGTGACTCTTCACTTTTCTCTGCTAAATTCTAACTCTAAATTCTTGTTGTGCTTCTTTCTCTAGCCATGATATAATTTTAGGTGTCTTCAATTGCCCCTTAGTCAACATCGAGTAATTTCGGTGTGCTAATGAAGTGTTTTGATTAGATCTTACTCAAGTGGGCACATCCTTTCCCACTTATTGGGGGTGTTCTCCATATTTTCTGCTTATTGCATATGTGTGGGAGCTTTCAAGTGTTCTTGGGTGCTCTTTACTTCTCATTGTTGCGATAAGGACCTATAGATTTGCTAGAGACTACAATAGGAATGTTATTTATAGCTTGATCTCTTGTGGGGATCTTTGAGTAATATGCACTTTTTGATTTATTGTCTCTCATTCATTCTTGTTGTAGTATCTTAATTCTACATTCACTTCATTTCCAATTTTTGAAAGTTATGCCATTGTGTATAGATTGAAGAAGTTTCTTCTTCATCAATCATCTTTGACTTTCCATATTTTGGTTGCCATTCTTTGAACCTCTTTGGTAGTTTTAGTATGTATCGTTGCGATTAGTTTTTTTAAGAATTTGGTCATTATTGTGTCATAATTCAAAGACTATTGTAATTCGAGTCTAAAATAAAGTTTTGCATGATTTTTCTCGTGTTAATTGAGATAGTGGATAAAAAGGAAGTTATCATTATGATACGCATATAATCATTCTAGGTCTAGAAGTTTCATTTGGTCACTGATGTGTCAAAGTTCAATGTGTATTCTTGTTGAAACACAAAGTTATAAATTGTTGTGGAATTATACTCTTGTTTGCATTGATTAATATTGTATCCACTATAATTCAAGGTTTTAGTTGTGATGTTTTGATAAATAATCTGGTCCTTTTGTAAGAGATTGAAATATTTGTCTTAATTGTGGAGAATTTGCATGAATTATGTAAATTGATGTAATTTTTTTGGTTATTTATGATTCTTTTGCTAAAGATTTGTAGATTGAGCCAGTGGATGAAAGAACGTGTTCAAATCAATATATCAATATCATTTTATAAAGCTTTTTGTATTTCTCCATTTATGATCTCCATAATCTTTGTGAAAATTGTTTAATGACATTGTTGATATGAACTTGGCTTCATGTTTGTTAAAAAAGCACTACATTTTTGTAAATCCCCGAGATATGAGTATGCAAGCTAAGTATATGATTGATATCTCAATATTATAACAATTATGATATGTTTTTATCAAACAAGTGTGTGATCAAGTCACCATTGACACTTAATAGGGTGCTTAATTGTGGAGGAGGTTGCACTTGTATATAGATCTTTAGAATTTATTTAAGTCTATCTTGTATAAGAACTACTAGTGTCTCTTCCTCGGCCTTGCAAAATTAGAAGAGTAGAGAAGTGCTCCCCTTCTCATATTTGTTAGTCTTACATTTGACCTAATTTGTAAAGAGAATCCATTTACTCTAACAACCTATTCTCTATCTCTCTTCACCAAATCTCCATGATACAAGTTTGAGCACCAACCCTATTAATGAATTATAATAAAAAATATGATCTATTTTAATAAATAAGTCAAAATAGTGCAACCATTTTCATGAAACAAATTTAAAGTTTTTTTATTTCTTATTCCTTATATATAATAGTGTTTTAACTCATTGTCCAAGTATCAAAAAGAGAATATGTATTTCACGATATTGTTTGAATAGCCCTTATGCAAGGCAGATTATTGCGCTAAAGATGTTTGTTTAACTTATATGGAGCCTCCCAAATTTGACACATGTAGCAAAAAAATCAACATTTGTGCATCCATCAAGTACATGGTTGTTGACCATACCGATCACGACCATTTATTCATTTATGGTCCTACCTTTGGTCTCAATGCACACATAAAAATACAAATTAGAGGTGTTGATTGAGTGACCCCTCTAGAATGGCATCCCCATGAATGTATTTCTTGACACCCTATGTCGGAGTTCATTAATCTTTGCAACACATTCTCAATATTATTTTGATTAAGTGGACACATGTTTGTCAATACTTATTTGATCATATCCACCCCGAAGTATTCTCTCCTTATTTCTGGCATCACAAGACTCGCTTCTACTAGGTACTCCCCTAGCTTGTCATTTCCAGAGTAAACAAAAAAATTGAAACAATTTATGTTTCATTAAATAAAGAAGGCCTTTACGACATCTACAATGCAACTACTCTCAAATGTAGCTTACAGTATTTTACATGGAGCTTCTATACACTTCTATGTTGTACTACCTAAGACCTATCCTAGACTGGACTGTGTGCTCGCAAGCACATTTCACAATCTTGGCTCTAATGGCCACACTCAACTCTCACTAACTCCTAGCCACATTAACCTTCATCCCCCCAAAATGGTGAACTCGTCCTCCTTTTATAGTCATGTGCCCTACTCTTTTCTCGCTTCTCTCTCCTCATTTGAAATTTTCCTTTAGCGGGTTGGCTCCTTCTAGATGCTTCCAGATTTCCCGCTTAGATTCAAATTTGAATTGAGATTCTTTAATGCTTTGATCATGTGCCTTTGCTCATGCCATGTTGATCCGGTTGTTGGTTCTTTTGATCATTACATCCTAGTCAACATTCATGTCAGATAGCTTCGACATCTTTTTGTCGCTTCTACCAATTATCCATCTTGTTGTGTACTCTTTTTCTCATGCTTGTTCGTCATGCCTTGGTTAACTTCGCCACACTCTCTTTCACATGAGTTCCACCTCCAACATTCTCCGTACATTATTTTTAGGTTTTGGGCCTTCTCCAAAACATCTATGCGCCTCCTCGACAACCTTAACTATTACACAATCCTCGTTGATGCTCCTACACTCTCTCGAACCTTGTGCATAACTCCTTTGCGACCTTTTGAAAATTCAATTTGCTAAGCTAGGAAAAGCTCCATCCAACTACCAAAATCCTATGTACATCTTTGTGTTTTATTCTTCCATGCCTACTCTACTCCGCCATCCTATAAAAAGTCTTCCACACACTTTCATGCGCATTGTGCCCATGCCTATTTCCATTGCGTAACGTGTTTACACACATTCACATGAGCTTATTTTTTCCCTTATGTGATTGATTCCTCTTCCTTCTCACGTGTCATTTATTTTGTGTGTGCCTATCCACTTTTCCATGCACACTTCTCCTTTGCGCTTTCCAATTCTTGCACACGCCGCTACTTAGGCAAAATTGTTTAGGATTTCCCGAACCTTAGATGCTCAACATCATTTCCTCCTCAATATGGAATATATTTTAATAAGACCTACATATATGTCAACATATCTTCCCAAATTTGTCACCTCTCGTTTAAAAAATATATAAGTAAACTAATCTATTAAAGTTAGTTATTAACTTTGATATTAAAAGTGTCATGGTTCTAATCGAAGGGGGACTATAAATTGTTACAAGAAGCAAACATTACGGTTGGTTTCAAACCTAAAATCTAATAGATTTTTTGACAGTTTTTAAAATTTTGGCCCCTTAAGCACAAATTGCACTCACATGAATAATGTGGGCGAGATCAAGACAATATAATGAAACATATATAGTGGTTGTTATTTGTTGTTATTTAGGTAGTAACAATCTAAGTCGTGGAATAGGTGTGGGACATGCAAGGTTTTAATTCCCACCTTTTTATTTCCAACTTTCTATTTATGTATTTGTCTTATGTAACAAATTAAGCGTCGTCCAATAAAAAAACTTCGCCGTAGTAAAAAATAATATAAAAAAAAATAAATCTCAATTAGCAAATAAGATCTTCATGTCGCTCATGTGTCCATATGTCGAATGGACTCAATTATCAATGTTTTTTCTGCATCACTTGCTTTTCTATAGTTACTCAAGCTTAAAATTGAAAAGTGTGCCTACAAAGTGCTATAAGAAACAAGTAGTGTGGTTGGGTTTTGAACTTGGAACCTATTGAATTTTCACCAATTTTTATTTTGGCCCCTTTAAGCTCAAATTGTACTCACATGAATAATGCATGTGATTGATTGAGCTATGATTAAGTGGAGCATATATAACATATATTATTTGGGTAGGAACAATATGCTATGTGGAATAAGTGTGAGACATGTAGGTATTTAATTCCCACCTTTTAATTTCCAACATTCCATTCATGTCTACGTCTTATCTATCAAATTAAACCTCACTCAATCAAAAACCTTGATGTCATGAAATAAAAAAATAACAATACTTGATTGGTAAATAAAATCTACTTATTGCTCATATGACCAACCGCTTGAGGGACTCAATTATTGATGATCGTTCATGCACCACCTATTTGCCTACAACTACTTGAGCTTACAATTGGAAAGGGATGCTACAAAGTTCTACAAGAAGCAAACATCCCATTTGGGATTTGAATTTAGAAACTTTTGAAGTTTCCCCATTTTTTATTTTGTCCTCTTTGCGAGATTGAGACGATTAAGTGGATCAAATATAACATATATTATTTGGGTAGGAACAATCTGATTCGTGGAATAGGTGTGGGACATGAAAGTATTTATTTTCCACCTTTTGATTTCCAACATTCCAGTCATGTCTGCATCTTATCTTTCAACTTAAACATCATCCATCAAAAACCTTGATGCCATGAAATAAAAATATAACAAAGCTTGATTGGTAGATAAAATCTACCTATTGCTTATATGACCAACCGCTTAAGGGGATCAATTATCAATGATTGTTCTCACACCACCTATTTTCCTACAATTACTTGAGCTTACACCTATAAAGGGAGACTACAAAGCACTACAAGAAGGAAACATTCCAGTTGGGTTTTGATCCCATAACTTTTGAGCACATATAAACGACATTATTTGGGTATGAACAATCTAGGCAATGGATTTGGTGTGGGATATGCACATATTTAATCCCCACCATTTTATTTTTAGATTTCCGTTCATGTCTTCAACTTATCTAGAAAATTATATCCCTTCCACTTGTAGACCTTGACGTTGTAAAATAATAAAATTAAGAAATAAGATAGGTCGATTGAATTTTTAAATCTAGATGTCACTCATATGACCAACCGTTGGAGAGGCTTTTGTTTCCTTGCAATTACTTGACCTTAAAATTGAAAAGGGGGCTATAAAGTGCTATAAAAAACAACTAACGTGGTTGGGTTTCAAACCTAGAACCTATGCATTTTTCCCATTTTTAAATTTTGAACCCTTTAAGCTCAAATTACATTTACATGATTAATGTGAGCGAGATCGAGATGATATAGTAGAGCACATATAGGAGATACTATTTGGGTAGGACCAATTTGAGTCGTGGAATAGGCGTGAGACATACATGTATTTAATTCCCACCATTTTATTTCCAACTTTCCATTCATGTCTTCGTCTCGATTAACAGAATAATGTCGCCCAATCGAAAACCTCAATGCCATAAAAAAATAGCCAAGCTCGATTGGGAAATAAAATCTACCTATCGCTCATATGACCAATTGCTTGAGGAAATCAATTATTGATGATTGTTCACACATCCCTTGTTTTCTTGTGGTTACTCAATTTGACCATTGGTGATTACGCAATTTCGTTTGATCACATGAACACGATACATGGACATTTTAATTCTTGGTTTATTTAGAAAGAAGCGAGATATCTTGACCCCATGGAAATATATTTTGTTGTTGGATAAGATAATCTCTTTACTATTTAATTTTAAATATAGTATAAAATCTACAACTCTCCCATATGACCAACTACTAGAGGGGCTCAATTATCGATGATTGTTCGCGTGTCCCTTATTTTCCTATAATTACTCGAACATAGAACTGAAAAAGGGAGTTACAAAGTTCTACAAGAAGCAATCATTTTAGTTGGGTTTGAACCAGAACCTTTTGGGATTTCCCCATTTTTTATTTTGGGCCCTATTAAGGAAAATTGCACTCATGTGAATAATGTGAGAGAGATTGAGACCAATCAAACACCTTGACGACATAAAAAAATAGTAAAACCCATTTTATGCCGGTGGTCATTGACAAAGTGCGTCATCAAAATTGTCAATGATAAGAACCCCGATCGCTAGAGATAAACCATTCTCGCGAATGTGCATGTATTCACCACCCTATGATGCGAGACATATCCTTGTCTCTAAAGTGTCACGTGTGACATGAAAGTGAATTGTCCTTACATTGACATGTGTTCTAACTACCCAAAAAAATGCAAGGGCTAACATTGCATATAACAACTATTGACATTGGTAGTATTAATCAACCACTCCTTGCGTTCAAAGCTATCACTAAATTATGTTTCTTGTACGACATTTGCACATCGCATGCAACAACTTTCTCCTTCAAATGATTAACAAATATGGCACATGGTCGTAAGAAAGAATAATATCGCATTGGTTCCCTGTATAGGCGTTTTGCTCCCTCAAACCCCTTCTTCATTGCCTCTCTTCCTCATGCAATGTTTCATTCCCTCAAATTAAACTTCTACAACACATCTCCTTCGATGTTTCCATTGCACAATTCACATACAATTGCTAGTTTTAACCCATTGCACAATAATGGCATTAGGGCCCGGTTTGCCAACACGGTGGCTCGTGCATCCTTTCAAGATATTTTCAGCAAGAATATCGCTGGAAAAACAAGGAGCTGATTATCAAACTCACCAACAGAAATCTGAATGCTAGAAAGATCTTTAGCAAGATCTACGGGCCCATAGGCTGTCTTTAGTAGCCTCGTGGACGCTACATATCTTCTTCTTCTTCAATATACACTTCACCGGTTCTGATTCTAAAGTAAAAATTTAAAAAAATCAGGGAATGAATATATTTAGCAGAAATCGCTAAAAATAAAGTTTAAAAACTAAAAATAAATAAATTCAGACAGTGGATATATTTAGCGGAAATCGCTAATAATAAAGTTAAAGAAACTAAAAAATAATACAAAATTCTAAAAATTCAGGCAATGAATTTAGTTGGTGGAAATCGCTAATAATTGACCTCGACTATAAATTTTTAAGTTTGAAAAGCTCTGGAATTTTATTTCGCAGATAACTGTCTGCAACAGAATCTGGGCTTTCTATATCAGTCAGGGTTTATGCTTTCACACGGCCACTGATCCCATCAGACGTTTTAGCTATGATTCTGAACATGCAATTTCAATTCAGGTCCGTTTTGTTTCATGTATTTTTTTGATTGAATCTGAAGCTTGCACGGATTAGGTGCACATAATTCTTGTCTATTTTGAAAGAGGGATTTTTGTTTGGATTGAAGACTGGATAGAAATTTGAGTTTTTACTATTAAAAATGGTTTTTAGAAGTCATGAAAATGATATCCACTAATAGTTTTTGGATTCGTGCAGGTTTGGGTGGTCAAAAAATTGCAATTTTCGATTATGAATATTGATACCTACAATTTTCTTTTCTCTTGATTACTGCAGGTTTGGGTGGTCATAAAGCTGTATTTTGTTGGCACCCATTTTTCTTCTTGGTATAATTGTCCCCAGTTAAGGTTCTATTTGGAGGCGCCATGCAGAGAAGTAGGGCAAGAGATGGAGCAGAAACAGAGCCTGTTATCAGTAGGAGCAGGGGTTCAACAGAGCCTGCTATTATTAGCAGCGATGCAATGGCAGTTGCGACAAATCCCATTTCAGTTCCAAAAGGGCTGAAGAGAAGTCCAAAGCAAGCAGCTCTCAATTGGGCAGCATTGCTCTTTGTAATCATTAACTCATCCTGGCTTGTTTATCACTTTCAGTTTGAGAGGTTACCTCGACCTCTCACTGCCGCTCAGGCTGGTAAGAGGGGATTCTCAGAGTTGAGAGCAATCGAGCATGTCAAAGCATTGACAAAATTTGGCCCTCATCCAGTTGGTTCCGAGGCTCTGGACCATGCTGTGAAGGTTGGTGTAGATATATTTTAATTTGAGAATCAGATGCTCTCCTCAATTTATACACTGGGTGATATTTGTTTTTTGTGTTGTGTATTTTTGCTGTTGTTGTTAGTATTGGATTGAATTTAGTAGATGGGATGACTTGAAAAAATATAGCTTTGACGGAGGAGAATCACAACTCAAGTGAAAATAACCCCATTGAGGAATTGGATACTTCAATTATTTTGTTCTATAATAAGCAAACATTGAGTTGAGAATTGTTTCTTCAGAAGCAAATGTTGGCCACTGACTTGAAATATTGCCAGCTATCCCACTTCAGCATTTTCTCCTAATTTTATGGCCTCTCCTCGTTTAATTTTACTTTTTTTTTCAAGGACGGGTGTTGCAGCATCGCCAACCTTTTTGGTAAGAAAACCTATTACCACAGGCAGCACATAAACGGTTGAAGAACTAAAAAAAAATCCCAGGAGTTCCCCACAAAGGAGAAGTTTGTGACCTCAGGCCATGCAAGACTAAGACCTGTCCTGGGCTAACTTTTTGGGAAGACAAATCTTCTTTCTCTTGCTGTATAATAGATGCTAATAAAATCAAACAGGTAATACATGAACAATTGAAGAACTACTAAACTGATAAATCTCGTTGGAGTTTCCCACAAGGTATATGATTGTAAGACCATGCAAGACCAAGACCTATTCTACGCTATGTTTTTTTCCCAGCCATTTCTCGTTATCACCTGCCGCAAGCTTGAAGCTAGTGAAAGTACCTTGGTCTCCACCCCTCCAATCGAGTTTCTTCCGTATGTCTGATTTAATTGCTTTCCATTCTTCTGCCACTTGTGATCTAAAACTGGTGGATCATTTCATCTCTTATTTCTCTTTCCTTTTCTTCTTCTTCTTCACCATTCTCAAACCTTAAATCTTCTCTCTTCTTTGCCCAAGGACCTTATCTTGCCACAAGACATCAACATGATTCTGGTCTCCTGTTTTTATTGAACTCTTCAGCTCCTCTGTCCTTTGCTTTACTCTTCTTTCCCTTTTTTTTTCTTTTCTGGTTAGGTTGGGTCTCAGCACATAAGTTTCTTCTTTTCTCACAGATGGCCATGTGCAAAATATACCATTCATCTGAAAAGTATGATTTTGGAGTTCCGTGGATGATTCCACACATAGTATAGAGATTCAGATTCAAGTTTGGTTGTAAATTACTCTCTAATGTTAGATCCAGTTCTAATCTATCAAACCGCGACACCTCTTTCTTGTCGGTGGCATCCAAAAGCTTAAAAAGTTTATTCTAAGTCTTATAATATCCTCAAATTTATTTACTGCTAAAATTCCTTAGGTAGGTTTTATAATCTGGCTCTTAATAGACTGTTGTAGGACACTCACGTATGTGACAAGAGCCAATCTTCAGAATTTTATAATCTATTTGTTCTGACCTGTAATCCACGGGCCTCTGTGAAAAGAACATTCCCTGTCCTCCAAACTGGAAAAATTAAAACAAAATAACCTTGAGCTAACAGGATTTCCTTGGCATGATGGTCTTGAGATTCTATCTTATCAAAAATCTAGAATCAATACTGTCTGGTGCAATGTCCCTCTGTCCATGAATTAGCAAAATATATTTTCTCTGAAATTTCCTTAGGTTAATATCTATGTACAATTTCTTGACCTGTCTGGAGCTACCACTCTCCAGCTGGCCCGTGCCAAGTCTATTTTTTGTGTTTGCTCCAACAGCTTCCTCAGATCTTCAGTTGAGTAGGAGAGTATACGGCTTTTAATTGGGAGACAGATGTCCCCAATGGACATTATTTTACCCCTAAATGGATTTTAGGCAATCCCAACTTTAAATATGCAAAATACAGACAAATTGCAGCCAAACAGAAATATGATTTTTGCAGAAAATTAAATCTAGGGCAGCGAACAGAAAATAATGGATAACTCCAAAAATACTTGCTCAAATCTCTTGAAATTTTAAATGGAGCTTGCTAATACAATAACAAATATTATAGAACTGTTTTTGGAATTTTTCGAATAACAGAATGCTGCCAGAAATTTACAGCGTGCCCTAAACAGCTGAAAACTTCTAAAATTAATATCTTTTGCTAGAGAAGTCCAAATGAGCTGAAACTTTGGATCTTGGGCCACAAAAATATGAAGAATAATATTCCAAAAATAGTTTTTGCACAGCAAACACGAAACCCTAATTTTTCCCTAAAAAGTAGGTCGCCCAACACATTTAGGGCATCAATTCAGCTCCAAAATTGACAAGCTAGGGTAGATCTCTCACTACCGAAGAATGCCCTGCTAGCTAGGGATGGATCTCTCACCACCGAAGCTAGGGTTCCGTGGGATCTTACTCCACAAGCTGGATATTTGCAAACAGCAGTTGCACATGAAAGAATATGCATAAGCTACAAGCTTAAGACACAAATTAGAAAATATCAAATGGTATGGAATATCTTTCCCTTCAAGTCGACTTCTCCTTATAAAGGAAGAAGAGACCCAAAACAACCTCTACAATATCCAATTAGTTCCCAAGGATTTTCCCTATGCAAGCATTTAATATTTTCCCATATTAAATGCTTTTTCCAACAACTTTTTCCCTCCTAATGCAAGTCGCATTTTTCTAGGGGAAATACATAGTAAAATGGGCATTTATCCTTTCTATGTTCCCATTCCCCTTCTAAGGCAAGTCGCCTTTTCACCTAGGATGGATAACAATTTATATTTGGGCCTTTTCCATCCTTGATTTAATAATTATTAAGTCATATAAATTATTATAAGTGCTCTATATATATTTTTCTTTTATTAATGGCACTTTATAATAATTAAATATAACTTAAGCCACCCTTATATTTTTCCTTTGGCCGTCGGGTTGACAAAATAGGCCAAAGGTCTTCGAATGGGAAGGGGATATTACAATCCTCCCTTCCCAAAATTGCTTGCCCTCAAGCAATTCTGATCTTGTTTTGTCCAAGTGTCATGCACAAGAGACAAAACATGCTGAAGTGATCCGCAAGCCTGGCACCTGTTCCTGTCAAGTGAACTAAAACTTGCCACCATATATCATCCACAAGATGCTCACATACATATACTTGGAGCAATGGTTCATCAAACTCCATAATGTAAACTTTGGCATGCATCTCATGATGAAAATAAATAGGCAACAATAAATAAGACACATTAGTATGCTCTTTATACCTTGGAATATCACCAACATCCTCGCCAATCTTGGTCTTCAAAATGTCTTGACTTTGCTGCCCCAAAATCTGAGTATTCGTGTCTACAATGGGCTGAAATTCTTCATAAATCAGCTGCTGCAATAAATGAGATGGCATACTTTCTTCCACACCATCTTTAATCTATGCAATCAGCCCTCCTTTGAAAGGTATTTCCATGCTCCCGGCTGCCCTCTCTTGAGAAATGACATTCCTCATACCCTGTTGCCCACTAAGTGAAGACATCTTTTCCTTGAACTCTTGTAGGTGTTGTCTTGCTTGAGCGGCTATCAATTTAGCAGCTCTAGCTCTGCTATTCCACTCCTCACACCTTTTTAGAGTTTCCATTACATCCTCCTTACTTGCATATACAAATTTCTTCTCTTGAGCTGGAATAATTTCTCTAACAAGCAAAGTTTCATTAATGCAATTATTTTTCTCAATGGAAATCATACCTTTTTCTCTAGAAGCTTCTTCTTCTTCAAATGAGTTCTTTTGTAATTCAGGTACCGGCATATGATGACCTCGCTTGGGCTTGCTACCAATCTTCATCATGCAATAATCTGGAAATGGCATATTATCTCTGAAACCCTTACTCAAAGATTGGTATTTCCTCCAACAAGAATCCTCATCAATCACCTCTATTGGATGCCCTTTATTATTGTTCTCACCTTTTTCCTGATTGTCCCAAGACCTGCTTTGATTTAAATTTTGAGTGAGCTGGCTCAAATAAAGGTTAGTGGTTTCCTGTTGTTTCACCATGTTGGTGAACATTTCCTTCATAAAACCCATATTGAAATCTTTCCAATTTGCCATATTTAACCCACACAGGCTGGAGGAACAACAACTCTGATACCATTTGTAATGTCCCCAATGGACATTATTTTACCCCTAAACGGATTTTAGGCAATCCCAACTTTAAATATGCAAAATACAGACAAATTGCAGCCAAACAGAAATCTGATTTTTGCAGAAAATTAAATCTAGGGCAGCGAACAGAAAATAATGGATAACTCCAAAAATACTTGCTCAAATCTCTTGAAATTTTAAATGGAGCTTGCTAATACAATAACAAATATTATAGAACTATTTTTGGAATTTTTGAATAACAAAATGCTGCCAGAAATTTACAGCGTGCCCTAAACAGCTGAAAACTTCTAAAATTAATATCTTTTGCTAGAGAAGTCCAAATGAGCTGAAACTTTGGATCTTGGGCCACAAAAATATGAAGAATAATATTCCAAAAATAGTTTTCGCACAACAAACACGAAACCCTAATTTTGCCCTAAAAAGTAGGTCGCCCAACACATTTAGGGCATCAATTCAGCTCCAAAATTGACAAGCTAGGGTAGATCTCTCACTACCGAAGAATGCCCTGCTAGCTAGGGATGGATCTCTCACCACCGAAGCTAGGGTTCCCGTGGGATCTTACTCCACAAGCTGGATATTTGCAAACAACAGTTGCACATGAAAGAATATGCATAAGCTACAAGCTTAAGACACAAATTAGAAAATATCAAATGGTATGGAATATCTTCCCCTCAAGTCGACTTCTCCTTATAAAGGAAGAAGAGACCCAAAACAACCTCTACAATATCCAATTAGTTCACAAGGATTTTCCCTATGCAAGCATTTAATATTTTCCCATATTAAATGCTTTTCCCAACAACTTTTTCCCTCCTAATGCAAGTCGCATTTTTCTAGGGAAATACATAGTAAAATGGGCATTTATCCTTTCTATGTTCCCATTCCCCTTCTAAGGCAAGTCGCCTTTTCACCTAGGATGGATAACAATTTATATTTGGGCCTTTTCCATCCTTGATTTAATAATTATTAAGTCATATAAATTATTATAAGTGCTCTATATATTTTTTTCTTTTATTAATGGCACTTTATAATAATTAAATATAACTTAAGCCACCCTTATATTTTTCCTTTGGCCGTCGGGTTGACAAAATAGGCCAAAGGTCTTCGAATGGGAAGGGGATATTACAATCCTCCTTCCCAAAATTGCTTGCCCTCAAGCAATTATGATCTTGTTTTGTCCAAGTGTCATGCACAAGAGACAAAACATTTGAAGTGATCCGCAAGCTCGACACTGTTCTGTCAAGTGAACTAAAACTTGCCACCATATATCATCCACAAGATGCTCACATACATATAGGGAGCAATGGTTCATCAAACTCCATAATATAAACTTTGGCATGCATCTCATGATGAAAATAAATAGGCAACAATAAATAAGACACATTAGTATGCTCTTTATACCTTGGAATATCACCAACATCCTCGCCAATCTTGGTCTTCAAAATGTCTTGACTTTGTTGCACCAAAACTTGAGCATTCTTGTCCACAATGGGCTGAAATTCTTCATAAATCAGCTATCATGCAATAAATGAGATGGCATACTTTCTTCCACACCATCTTTAATCACTGCAATCAGCCCTCCTTTGAAAGGTATTTCCATGCTCGGCTGCCCTCTCTTGAGAAATGACATTCCTCATATCACTGCCCACTAAGTGAAGACATCTTTTCCTTGAACTCTTGTAGGTGTTGTCTTGCTTGAGCGGCTATCAATTTAGATGCTCTAGCTCGCTATTCCACTCCTCACACCTTTTAGAGTTTCCATTACATCCTCCTTACTTGCATATACAAATTTTTTCTCTTGAGCTGGAATAATTTCTCTAACAAGCAAAGTTTCATTAATGCAATTATTTTTCTCAATGGAAATCATACCTTTTTCTCTAGAAGCTTCTTCTTCTTCAAATGAGTTCTTTTGTAATTCAGGTACCGGCATATGATGACCTCGCTTGGGCTTGCTACCAATCTTCATCATGCAATAATCTGGAAATGGCATATTATCTCTGAAACCCTTACTCAAAGATTGGTATTTCCTCCAACAAGAATCCTCATCAATCACCTCTATTGGATGCCCTTTATTATTGTTCTCACATTTTTCCTTATTGTCCCAAGACCTGCTTTGATTTAAATTCTGAGTGAGCTGGCTCAAATAAAGGTTAGTGGTTTCCTGTTGTTTCACCATGTTGGTGAACATTTCCTTCATAAAACCCATATTGAAATCTTTCCAATTTGCCATATTTAACCCACACAGGCTGGAGGAACAACAACTCTGATACCATTTGTAATGTCCCCAATGGACATTATTTTACCCCTAAACGGATTTTAGGCAATCCCAACTTTAAATATGCAAAATACAGACAAATTGCAGCCAAAAACAAAATATGATTTTTGCAGAAAATTAAATCTAGGGCAGCGAACAGAAAATAATGGATAACTCCAAAATACTTGCTCAAATCTCTTGAAATTTTAAATGGAGCTTGCTAATACAATAACAGATATTATAGAACTATTTTTGGAATTTTTCAAATAACAGAATGCTGCCAGAAATTTACAGCGTGCCCTAAACAACTGAAAACTTCTAAAATTAATATCTTTTGCTAGAGAAGTCCAAATGAGCTGAAACTTTGGATCTTGGGCCACAAAAATATGAAGAATAATATTCCAAAAATAGTTTTCACACAACAAACACGAAACCCTAATTTTGCCCTAAAAAGTAGGTCGC
The DNA here is from genome assembly GCA_018340775.1 of Taxus wallichiana var. yunnanensis. NCBI lineage: Eukaryota > Viridiplantae > Streptophyta > Pinopsida > Cupressales > Taxaceae > Taxus > Taxus wallichiana. The sequence continues at coordinate 574,772,175 of CM031241.1, read as the reverse complement.
CCAACACATTTAGGGCATCAATTCAGCTCCAAAATTGACAAGCTAGGGTAGATCTCTCACTACCGAAGAATGCCCTGCTAGCTAGGGATGGATCTCTCACCACCGAAGCTAGGGTTCCCGTGGGATCTTACTCCACAAGCTGGATATTTGCAAACAACAGTTGCACATGAAAGAATATGCATAAGCTACAAGCTTAAGACACAAATTAGAAAATATCAAATGGTATGGAATATCTTTCCCTTCAAGTCGACTTCTCCTTATAAAGGAAGAAGAGACCCAAAACAACCTCTACAATATCCAATTAGTTCCCAAGGATTTTCCCTATGCAAGCATTTAATATTTTCCCATATTAAATGCTTTTTCCAACAACTTTTTCCCTCCTAATGCAAGTCGCATTTTTCTAGGGGAAATACATAGTAAAATGGGCATTTATCCTTTCTATGTTCCCATTCCCCTTCTAAGGCAAGTCGCCTTTTCACCTAGGATGGATAACAATTTATATTTGGGCCTTTTCCATCCTTGATTTAATAATTATTAAGTCATATAAATTATTATAAGTGCTCTATATATTTTTTTCTTTTTATTAATGGCACTTTATAATAATTAAATATAACTTAAGCCACCCATTATATATTTTTCCTTTGTGCCGAGTATTAACCAAAGAAATGGGTTGACAAAATAGGCCAAAGCCCAAAAGTTTGACTTCGAATGGGCAAAAATTCAGCAAAGCATTTAGAATATGGATCGATGTCATCCATGTCAATTGCATCACAATCCTCCTTCCCCTCCACCTTTTTGACACAAAGTTGAAGATTGTATTGTCACAAAAATGAGGTCACCGAGGTCTTTGTTGCGTAACTTGTGCTTCTTCATGTGAATGACCTCGAATATTCTCCAGTTGCTCACACCCAAAAGCACTACATGGATGGCACAATATACAAATGGCCTCCTAAAGATTTGGTTTTTTTGCAATATAATCTTCCCCCTAAATTTTTAAATAGGACATTGTAACTTTGTAAGTAAACTAGGATTGCTTTCAATAAAGAAGTCTAGTATTTATGAAAGGACTCATTTTTTTCAACCTAGCTGCTAGATTGTTTTGCTCGAATGCATAGAGATGAAGAAAAGAACCTTCTCTCTACACCCTTGTAAATTTGTAACTCATCAAGTACGAGTTGTAAGGGTTTTGTTTGACATCATACTTTCTATGCATGTGTTGAGACCATCCGTAGCCTTCTCACCAGCCTTAAAGGAATCAAACAAAAAAATTGAGTTTCAAGTAGTAAGCCATTGCATATATGTGGTGGTGGAGCTGTTTGTCCATCTCCGATCAATTATTCGCCAAATGGGTTCATATTTTCATTTATTTATCCCATAATAATGATAGATGGTCTCCTCGGACTTGTCCGAGTTCCATATGTATAAACCATTGGATTTTTTTGCCATCCACCAAGCGTAAGACCTTGATGAAATGTTTTGTCACCTCAAATAAGATGGCATGGATTTTTAAATTAAAAGTAATAGAAATTTGAATGATAACAACAAATAAAAATTAAAACTTCTAACAATAACAATTTTATAAGCTTTTTACAAACTTACAAAGTAATAAGTTTGTAATTGTCAAGTTTAAAGTTACCTTAAGGATATCGTCTATGCTCTTCACAAACACATCATCAAAATATGTTTTTACGATCCTTTGCCATTTGGCCTTCTTGGAATATAGAGACTCCAACTATTGAGTGCTTAGAAACATTTGTGTAAGAGATGTTAGTGATGCTGCAGTGCTATACAATATGACAAAGTTTGTGGTGAATCGTGTGACTCCCTATTGCACAAGCTCATTTCCTTTGGTGTGCTCTCTCATCAAATTAAGTAACTATGGGTGATTGTGACTTATTAGGTATTGTTGTTGGCTTTTTTAACCACAAATTTTACCCATCCAATTTTATTGTCCTCTAGTAGGAGATAAATGCAATGGGCGATGTGAGGGCTCTAAAATATGGTAGGGTGCCCCTCCTCATGAAGTTTCCTTGCTCTTACATACTTGTATTGTTAATCACAATTTGGATAACATTCTCAACATCCACTTCCATGGCAACCACCTCCCGCAACTTATTACACAAATTCTTTGCATTCATTATTTCGTAGGAAGCATCAATGGACTTGAAGAACACCAACCCCCCTGAAGCCACAAGAAAGTTTAACAATGTGCGATTCTAATCATCTATCTGTGTACACCCCTATCTGAAATATTTGCAATTCAGTGTTGACTACGTGGAGTTTATGATGAACTCCAACCGTGCATGTAGAAAGAAGTGAAGACATGGTATGGGGAGAATTGTGATAACTCTTTGTGGTGTGCGAAGACACGTGGGGGATGACTCTGTTCTTTTTAACCCAAAATAAAGTACAACACATAGCAGTATTAAAATGTGAAATGTACCAAATGCAAGTAGGATGGCCAGGAGATCTACTCACGTGCAATTGAGATAGTGGAAAAAGAAGTTGTTTCCTTAAACCAAGAGGTTACCCAGCCTACGAGGAGGAATCACCCAACCCAACCGTGCTTTCGATGATTACTTGGTTCAGGTTAGGCCCTTGGTTGATGTCTATTAGGTTTCCTTTGAGTAATGACACTTAATTTTCAATTTGGAACCGGGGATGTCAAAGCGGGCTACCTCAATGCGGGGCAAGTCAATGTAGGGACAGTCAATCTTTCTTGGTAAGGGCATTGTACTACGATAAATCCAAGTTCCTTTTAGACAAATCCAAGTTCCTTTTAGACAAATCAAAATATGAAGCTATGATAGATGCGCTATACCTGCCGACATGTTTCAGATGAGGCCCATGCTATTTTTGTCCCGTGAACTTGCAAAATGCTCAAAAACACTTGTTAAGGATTAATGATCAAACAACAAAGTTAAATTTACTTAGTAAGAATGGCAAGAAATCAAGTAAACTATGCTTCTAAAGTAAATAATAAGGAACATGAATGAACACCTAGAAACACTAAGACTCTAAATAGAATACTTGCAAGACCATCTAAGTGTGACATGAAACTAGCTAGCATGTGTATTCTAGGTGTAATGTGGTTCTAACCCTTAATACTATTAAAGAGACTTTAATATTACTAAGACTTAGCTGGATGCCAAATTACAAAAGTGAACTAAACTAATTAATCAAGCAAAGTGACTTAACATTCACTTAAAAGATATGGGTGTGCAAAAGTAAACTCTACTTTTTTCATTTAATAAGCAAATAACAAAAATAATGCTGAGTTACTTGAAATATGTGGACCCACCTATCCTAAAAATGAAATAAACATGTTAAGTACAACAAACTAACATTAACTTGCAAACATGCTAAAAACCTATCATGAAATTATTAACAAATGTAAAGTATTATTCCAATCTGCAACTATATAATATGAATAAATAAACCCTAAAAGCTTAATTGAAACCTGCATCTTCAAAATCACAGCAAACAAAGACTATGTATTGGGATAAGACTGATAATTTTAGGCCACATGGCATGTGGGTAAGATGAAGCTCTTGGCTAATGAAGATTCAACTTAACAATCCATTCCTATTTGTAAAGGATGGCCATCTCTTCAAAATGTGCTTCAAATTATATCTGAATGTGTCCTTAGAGACTATCTGTACTATCCTTTCATATCCTGCTGATTTGGGTTGGAAGAAAGGGAAGAGGAGCAAGGAAGAGGGGAATGGAGATCAAATGAAGTATAGGGTTAAACAACCAAAGGGAAGACTCGAAAACTTATGCTATGAAAACCTGCCCCAGCCAACTATGAATTACAAAGGAGACAATGGAAAAAAAAAAAGATTCTTAAAGGAATAAAAAGATTGCAAGTGAGAAGAGGGTCTCTAGAAGAATCAAAAGACGAAGTCTCAAAAACAGATTCTGATCTTTAAATTTCACCCTTGGACTTGTGTTTATAGGCCTAAAAGTGGGTAAAAACAATTGGGAACCACAACAAGAAGGTGAAAAATTGAATTTTGGGCAAGATAGGTCAAAGCGCCAAGTAAACAAGTCAAAATGCCACCTGTGTAGGTCAAAGCATAGGTAAACACAACAAGGTACCACTAGACAAGCCAAAGTTGCTATACGTTGGCCAAATTGCTAGTGGCGCTTTATGAATGGTTCCAGTGGCTGTTTGACCTGCTAGGGAACTCATAAAGGTCTTCTCAAGGCGTGTAGCACCTTAGACCCAAACTGCCAGTAGTCGCTTGGCACCTTAGGCCAAACAAACACCTACAGGTAGCTTCTAAAGGGTAGGAAAAACTGTGTTTTTGAAATTCTGGGATCATCTGAGTTGTACCTAGAAGAAATAGTGTTTTTGGATGGTGCAGTCTAGAGTAGAAAGTGCGGTTGTAGACATGACCCTAGAAAATGACCCAACTCATGCAATGGCCTATAGGGTTTTTGGAGGTGCTAGATAGAGGTAAAGATTGCAAAGGTAGGTTTCGAGGTTGGGGAATCGGGATGAGTGTCCAGGAGTAAGCTAGATGTAATATAGTTTATATGGCTATAGATGTTCCTAGGTATGGGCTAATCGGCATAGTTACCAAATCTGGCCGGATCCGGATTTTTCAGCTGGCCCAAATAAGTTCAGTCTGGATTGGGCCTATTTTTTCCCCAAAAATTAATATTTCTTTCTAGTGTTTTTGGAAAAAGAAAGACACCAAACAACCTTATATATTATTTAATATTAAATATATTAACATTTTATAATATATTTTTAATGTTTTTCATTGCATTTGTATTTTTTTGCATTTTTATAAAATTATGCTCATATATAATATAGTATACATTATGCACTAGATATTTTTGAATTTTTTCAAGAATTCCAAATTTTCGGTTTTTTTTTGCCCTTCCAAATGGATCCAAATTTTTGTACTTGGTTATTTCACCGATCGAAGTCAAAAGGCACGGGTATGCCTAGACAAACCTGAATTGTCAAAGTCAATTGATTGCAACTTCTTATCTGTGTTGACTCAGATTTACTTGGGACATAATGAGAAAGTGAAGAGCCTGCGAAAATGTATCAAGTTGTCTAGAAACTAGAAAAAATAGGGGAAGATTGGAACCCAAAATGACATTAAGGATGAGAAAAGAAGACGAAGGTGACAATTGAGAAAAAAGGGTTGCAAAAGTATCCAAACTAAAGGGGTCAATGACCAAAAATATGTGTGATGGTGTCCAACTATGAGGGAGAAACCAAGGAGAAAATGAAGTGCTGATAGTAGAAAATGACACATGAACATGAAAGCGACAGAGAGCGAAAAGCAAACAAAGAAGCCAAAAGTTGCAAAACAGAGTAAAATCAAAAGAAATGCGTGCATATATTATTTTAGGACTTTTTCATTGTTTTGAAGAACAATAAGGGTGGATAAATTCATTGTTGGATGTTGTAATGGTGGCGACATATAGCAACTAAAACTGGTTGTTTCAGTGTGTGTACATTACCCATCTATTGAGACAAAATATTACATCCCTTTTTGTGCCAAATTCTTTTATTATCCTCTAGTATTACCTCTGTATTTTGTAGGACTTGCTCTTTCAAGGGCCCACACAAACTTGAGGACAAGGTGCCTTGAACCCTTTCTTGACTACTATTAATGCATTTACCACTAACTCTCAACATGGGCTTCTCTCCACAGGGAATGGTATGTTATAATTCCAAATTTTTCAGCAACTATTTTTGCTTCGTGATGCTTTCCCTATTTCCAAGCCTTAACTTTAAGAGAAGGGTCTACACCAATGATATTGCGAGGAACAAATAAACCATGTGAATGGAATAGGTTTGAATTCTCTCCTGTGGGTGAGTCTCAAATCTGCAGGCTAAGCCAAGAGCCTATTAATTCAGTCTCTAAATGTAGGGGAATTCATTAGGATGCAATAGTTCCAACAGTTCTCTTCTTTTCTTATTTTTTCTCTTCATTGCTAGCAAGGAGATCTTTTATCTCTTGTTTACTTTTAGGTTCCACTTTAAGGTACAACCAACATCTTGGCTAGGATCCACACAAGGTGGTATTTGAGGCGATTGATGCCTCCGATCCAAAAATGACAATAGTTGCATATCACACCTTTTGATTTCGAACCTGGTTTGGTTCGCTTCCTAGTGGGGTCACCTTGGACTTGCTACTACGGCTACCGAGGGTGCCATTCTTGTATATCACTGCAAAATGCAAACCCTAGAAATGAATGAAAGAAGAAAACAGGAAAAAGGAACAAAAAGATCTTTGAAACTCTAGAACACAACTTAAATGGAAGAAAAAACTTCAAAAACCTAAAACAAAAAATACCTCTCGAATTAATTCCACTTGTCAAATCTCCTTCAAATCCAATGATAATCACTTCATGACAACTGAAAAATAGTCATCTGTGTTTTAGCACGAAAGAACAAAGAAGTGGAAAAAGGTGAAAATGATATGTTATAAGTGTTGACTGTCTATCTGGTGTGTTTGGTGAGTTGCTGGCACACACTTGCGAGAAATTCTGTGCCGAATTTGGTTACTACTCATTAACAAATTGTTTTAGCTTGAAAGAGCAAAAAAGTGGGAAAAGTTGAAAATGACATGTTTCACGTGCTGATTGGCTTTTTGGCATCAGATACAAGTACTTGTGACTTTTTATGTGGTAGACTCGGCAGTACTGGCCAACCAAGTTGCTAGCGAGTTACTCGCCGAGCTTGTTTTACTTGAAGTACTTGGAAAATTTGGTAACTATGATTAATAATACTAAGCTTAACTAGAGGGGAGGAAAACCACTTCCTGAAGCAAAGAGTTAGTCAGGACCACAAACTCAATAGATTTGGAAGAGAATAGAGAAAAACAACCTTAAACTTTAAGACCACAAAGTTAACCGCTAGGAATGTAATGATTGCTAGATTGACCAATAGGATGGACACAAATATGTGGACTGCTGGACAAGAAACAACCATAGAAGCTAGGACATTATAAGATGAGGAACATTGACCCAGTCATGAGGAAGATGACATCATTTTTGGTGTCAAAAGGAGGCATTTTGGCATTTAATGCATATATTACACTTTTTAATATGGGCTCAAACACACTCATTTTTGTTTTTTTCACCATTTGTAAGTTTTATAAGAAGGGCACATATGCAAAATATGGAGACCTACCCTCTGAATTAGGAGGCCCTCTGGATGTAGGATTTTAGAAGTCCTTCCCCATCTCATCCTATGCTTCAAGAACCCAAAATCGGAGCTGTCAAGACCCCCAGAATCCTATACCCCAGACTATGCAGCTGGATTCTGCTATTGAAAAAATAGGTTCAGCGTTTCAGGAACTCCTTTCACTTTTCAAACAGAAGCTGCAAGAGAAAGACCAGACCATGTCTCTTTCTAAACAACAATTGTAAAATAAAGACCTTATCATTGCTAACTTGAGGGCGAGGGTTACTTCACTTGAGCAGACTCAGGGCCCCCTTCTAGATGCTCTGCACATTCAGCAGCTTCAGGAACTGGTTCATGAGATTAAGAACAAACAATCTTATATACTTACCCAACTGGCCCACTTGAAGTAGGAAACTGCAACACATCAACAACCTATCAAAAACAAGTTGATGAACAAAAATGATGGGTCCAAATAGGTTAAGGGAAGAAGGCCCCTCTAGTTGTTGAAATAGTTGGCCAAGCCAAATTTGACGAGGAGAGAGCATGACAAGCCAAGGCTCTTAACCTTAGATTTCGTGGCCTGCCTAACCCTGTTGACCCGTGCAAGCTGGGCAAACCTTTTTACAAGAGGTCTTAGACTTGAATGGCACCACCCTTGACCGGGCATTGGTGACTCCGGACAACACTCTTATTATCAAGTTCAGATCAGTAGAGGATCATTTAAGAGCTCTGAAATATAAAAGGGAGATTTTTTCCCTCTCTACTAAAGGCTACTTAGATGCTGATCTCACTAGGCTTCAAGTGGAGGAGCTTCAAAAGACTTAGGCCTTGGTTGTCATGCTAGGAAAGAAAACAAATGGGCTGTGATTTAGGATTGCAGGGTTGTGATTTGTGCTTCCCTATCCCTAGGGTAGTCACATCCTTACCATCTAAATGACTGCATGCTGGGGTCTCAAACAATGATAGTGGCATCTCCATTTCTTGTTTTAACTGTAATTGTGTTTTGTGGTCTTCTCCGGGCACCCTCCAGGATGTGACTGCACTTTAGGATCTCATCCTCCTTACTGAGACCCATAAGAACCCTAAGCAGGCACTCCCTCAAGTCATGTCACTTTTGGATCTTAAATTGACGGTGTGAGAGTTGTAGATTGGGTGATGTCCGTGGTTTGGGGGGAGTGGCTTGCCTCGTTCATGACAACCTCAGGTCCAGAGTATTGTTGGTAGCTTGTGACATCCATTTCAGGTACATGTGGTTGCATGTTGAGAGGGGCCTACCTCCTGTGAGTGATGTCTTCATTGTTGTACGCTACTTCCCTCCCACCTCAACGCTCTTCGTTGTGCACGTTGACGGGGACCCATACCTTGACCTTTATAAGGAGATCTCCCAATATTCCTCAGTCAGCGATGTTATTCTTCTGGTCAACTTCAATGCTCTTTGAGGGACCCACCAGACACCTGTTCTCAATCTTGCATAGGACAAGTTACGTCTTTAGGTGTTGGATCTTAAGGAGTTTTGTTGAAAGAGAGAATCATTAGATGGAAATACTCCGGTCCTAGTTGATGGGAGGCACCTTCTCTAGATGGGGGAAGCATAGAGTCTTCACATTCTCATTGGGCTTCCTCGTTTCTTGATTCTGACAGGTTCACTTGTTCTGCTATGGGGAGTGAGCACAGTGGATTACATTCTCACTTGCAGATCCCTGCAGATCCCTCATCTCCCACATTTGGGATTTCATTATTTCCCATCAGCTCCTACTAGCCGACCATGCTGACTTAACTTTCGCCCTTCATATTGTTTCAAACTCCTAATCCTCACTGCCTCCCACTGCGTCCTCCAACACTTGCCATACTGCTATCCACTTTGGCAATGCTCACACCATTGACTATGCTGCCCAGATTTTCCAGCTTATGTCCACATACTTGTGATACAGATACGACAGATAACAGGGTAGGATATGGATATGGTATGTATCCGATATGGATATGGCTATAGATATGTCCAGGATATGCCTGGATGGTCCAGATACAGTCAGATATGTCTGCAGACATATCCTGGGAAAAAAACAAGTTTTAAATTTTTTTCAACATGAAAACATAAATAGGCTCAATTTTATTTAAAAACACACTGAAACCCTAAAAGTAAAAAGTCAGCAGGGTCTGAATCTTCATGTGATCATCCTATCCATCTTGGGAACAAATCTGACTAGGAGGGAACAAGCATAATCGACCCAAATACTCTTTATCTGATCACTTACAGGCAGATATTCAATTCTGGACAAGGAATGATTGTGAGAGTAAATCTAAATCCCACCACAAATCTGATTTTCAGTTTTGTGCTGCTATAAAACCAGAAATAAGATCAGTAGCTCTTGATGTACATGCATCTTCTGTTTTAATGATCATGTGAAGATTCAGACCCTGCTGCATTCTCCCATAAACAAATTAAACCCTAATTTTGATGTAATAATAAAATTTAATATTTATCATGACATTTGTGACGTTTCATTTGGCATTTGGTTGGCATTATATAAATTATCAGTAGTGTATTCTTGTTTTTTTGATATGTATACTGTGTGGTTAATTCTTATTTGTCAGTTTAGAATTTATATATATTTTCATTTTGTATTGCTGTATCCAAACCATATCCGAAGGGGAATAAACTCCATATCCATATATCAGATTCATCATATCTATACCTGTATCTGAAACGTATTGGCTACTTAGCTGGATACCATTCCCTTCGTCTTCCCATTGAAGAGGCCATGTATGAGTTTTTACATCATGCCCTAGGGGATGCGGCCCTTGACTTGTCACCACACTTTGCACTACTCTAGCTCACCCCGTCCCCATGGGTACTGCCCTATGAACTGTTGGTATGATGAAGAGTGTAAATCCCTGCATCCGAGACATTGTTTTTCCCTAGCCAATGACTGTCCCTCCATACCCTCCACTCAGACATTATCGATGTCTTCTACGAAGAAAGAAACATGAGTTTCTTATGTCTAAATGATTTACTCTCCTTGTTTCCTACAACTTTCCATGAAGACCTTTTTGGCGCATTCTCCTCTTGAGGAAAACCCCCACTTCTGACATTTGCTACTAGCAAGCATAGATTTCCTATGCTAGTTCTCTTTAGAAGATCCCAAGCCAGTTTGCTGTCATTATATCCACTCCACCACCATCCTCTATTGTTTTCTCTGCTGGCAGGGTCAGGAGGAATATTTAAAAGTTGTTTATCAGCAAAGCAACGGATTGCAAGGGTCTTCTAGCCGAGTTCCTCAAATATGGTGTGGATTCCTTGCCTCGCCATTGGCAGAGCTCTATAATGATATTGTTTTCTCGAGTTTTCTTAGTTCTTGGTCATAGAAACCCATGGATAGCTCCAACCCTAACAACTACAGGACCATTATGATTGGGCATATGTTTGCCAAACTTTATGCTGTGGTGTTAGACATGCAATTTTAAGAGCTCCTAGAGAGAGGTCATCTTAGAGTAGGGGGCAGGATGGCATCAAGATAGAATACCAGACCATTGACCACATCTTTATACTTCGGGCTATTATTGAGTGGGCTTGTCATCAATCTTCCTAAGTCTTTTGTTGTTTTGTAGACTTCCGGAAGGTCTTCAACTCACCGAAGGTCTTTAACTTAGTTCTAAGACATCTACTTTTCTTAAAGTGCAAGATGTCGTATGTTCTGCATCCTCTCATTACACCGCTTGGAGGCTTTATGAGATAGTTGACGGGTAGTTTCATACTTATCACAATCTTTCTAGCTTTGTGAAGAGTAACATTGGGGTCAAACAAGATGCTCTCGACCCTCTTCAACATTTAAATTGATGAGCTTGAGGATTTTCTTTGACAACATACCTATGCTGATAATGGTTGCATTTTACATGATGTGGTGATAGCCATACTTCTTTTTCGAATAGTGTTGTTCTTCTCTCCCACTTTGCCGATGTTTATATAGACAACTTGATGCCCTTGTTCGTTTCTACGAGGTTTGTCGGATGGTAGTCAACCGTAGCAAAACTAAGGTCATGATATTCAACACCTTCAAACATTCTCTTCCCGGTTCTAGTTTCTCTCGCAAAGGGAACCTTTGGAGATCACATCGGCCTACACTTAATTGGAGATCTAGTTTTCTAGACCTTATTTTAGTAAGAAGCTTGCTTCTTAGTCGTGCCTTTGCGAGGATGTGCCTTGCTTTCGGTCTTGGAGAGTTGATGTTTTCGATCCACTTCCAATATAGCCCTTCGAAGATGCGCCTCTTTGACATAGTCATCAAGCCTATGGTTTTGTATGGGTTTGAGGTTCGAGGACTTAGTTTGGGGTTTGGTCGGTTGGGATCGTAGTGAGAGGGTCGGACTCTCATGATTCAATGTATGATCCGTTGCGAAAAGAAATGTTCCTCAATGCGTTGTTCAAGCTGAGTTTTCCACATGATCCATTGCAAATAGACTGTTCCTTAATGCATCGTTTAGGCTGAGTTTGCCACATTATTTGTTGTAAGCATGATTGTTCCTTAGTGCATCCTTGAATCTGAATTTGATGCCTAGCCTTTGTGTCGTAGACTATATGTAGGCTTACTTTATTGACAAACTCATAACCATGTGGGATTTAGCTTCGAGGCCATAAGAGGTATCTATACCTAGCCCTATTTTCTTCATAGAGGATTGGCCCTGATAGACATTGGTGTTGTTGGTATACGAGACTAGTTTGCTCCTCTAGTCTTTCGGCATCTCTATTAGAAAGTTACCTTCATTTAGATATTCCTTGGACTCCCTCATTGGCTTCTTCTTGTAAAGGAGGTCATTGTTAGAGTTGATAGAGAGGATATCTACAGCGGTACATCCAGAGCACTTGGCCCTCTCCTCCTCGGTGTCACAACCCCAAGCTCGCTTTTTATACTAAGCATTTCTTGTAGGTGGGGGATGGTGTCATTTGTCTCTTGACTATCTTCAACATCATTGGTCTTATAACTTGAGGTTTCCCTCGGCTAGTTAAGGATGTGAACACACCGGTTGTGTGTTGAGATTGATCATCACATTCCACATGGGGATTGGATCTGTCATCTTTGCTCCCTCACAGGAGGCGGAGACTAAGGAACACTTCATTTTTAGATGCCCCATTATTATGAGATTCGGGAGACACCATTGTCTTTACTGAGCCTTGGGCCCTCCATATTCACTTTCTTTTGGAACTTGGACCAACAATGTTTGGCCCTTTTTCTTCTAAAGGTTGTCACCCTTTGACCTATGTCCTATAGGAGCCCCTAGAGGTCCTAGGTTGATCACCTCTTTTTTTTTGCCCATCATAGAGATTGGCGGCATTAAATGTTGTAATGTTCCCAATGGACATTATTTTACCCCTAAATGGATTTTAAGCAATCCCAACTTTAAATATGCAAAATACTGAGACAAATTCCAGCCAAATAGAAATATGATTTTTGCAGAAAATTAAATCTACGGCAGCGAACATAAAATAATGGATAACTCCAAACATACTTGCTCAAATCTCTTGAAATTTTAAATGGAGCTTGTTAATATAATAACAGATATTATAGAGCTATTTTTGGAATTTTTCAAATAATGAGAATGCTGTCGAGAAAATTTACAACGTGCCTAAACAATTGAAAAACTTATAAAATTAATATCTTTTGCTAGAGAAGTCCAAATGAGCTGAAACTTTGGATCTTGGGTCACAAAAATATGAAGAATAATGTTCCAAAACAGTTTCGACAACAAACACGAAACCCTAATTTTTCCCTAAAAGTAGGTCGCCCGGCTTGACACATTTAGGGCATCAATTCGGCTCCAAAATTGACAAGCTAGGGTAGATCTCTCACTACCGAAGAATGCCCCGCTAGCTAGGGATGGATCTCTCACCACCAAAGCTAGGGTTCCCGTGGGATCCTACTCCACAAGTGGATATTTGCAAACAACGGTTGCACATGAAAGAATATGCATAAGCTACAAGCTTAAGAGACAAATTAGAAAATATCAAATGGTATGGAATATCTTTCCCTTCAAGTCGACTTTGTCTTATAAAGGAAAAAAATACCCAAACAACCTCTGATATCAATTAGTTCCCAAGGATTTTCCCTATGCAAACATTTAATATTTTCCCATATTAAATGTTTTTCCCAACAACTTTTTCCCTCCTAATGCAAGTCGCATTTTTCTAGGGGAAATACATAGTAAAATGGGCATTTATCCTTTCTATGTTCCCATTCCCCTTCTAAGGCAAGTCGCCTTTTCACCTAAGATGGATAACAATTTATATTTGGGCCTTTTCCATCCTAGATTTAATAATTATTAAGTCATATAAATTATTATAAGTGCTCTATATATTTTTCTTTTATTAATGACACTTTATAATAATTAAATATAACTTAAGTCACCCTTATATTTTTCCTTTGGCCGTCGGGTTGACAAAATAGGCCAAAGGTCTTTGAATGGGAAGGGGATATTACAATCCTCCCTTCCCAAAATTGCTTGCCCTCAAGCAATTATGATCTTGTTTTGTCCAAGTGTCATGCACAAGAGACAAAACATGCTGAAGTGATCCACAAGCCTGGCACTAGTTCTGTCAAGTGAACTAAAACTTGCCACCATATATCATCCACAAGATGCTCACATACATATACTTGGAGAAATGGTTCATCAAACTCCATAATGTAAACTTTGGCATGCATCTCATGATGAAAATAAATAGGCAACAATAAATAAGACACATTAGTATGCTCTTTATACCTTGGAATATCACCAACATCCTCACCAATCTTGGTCTTCAAAATGTCTTGACTTTGCTGCCCCAAAATCTGAGTATTCGTGTCTACAATGGGCTGAAATTCTTCATAAATCAGCTGCTGCAATAAATGAGATGGCATACTTTCTTCCACACCATCTTTAATCTGTGCAATCAGCCCTCCTTTGAAAGGTATTTCCATGCTCTCGGCTGCCCTCTCTTGAGAAATGACATTCCTCATACCCTGCTGCCCACTAAGTGAAGACATCTTTTCCTTGAACTCTTGTAGGTGTTGTCTTGCTTGAGCGGCTATCAATTTAGAAGCTCTAGCTCTGCTATTCCACTCCTCACACCTTTTTAGAGTTTCCATTACATCCTCCTTACTTGCATATACAAATTTCTTCTCTTGAGCTGGAATAATTTCTCTAACAAGCAAAGTTTCATTAATGCAATTATTTTTCTCAATGGAAATCATACCTTTTCTCTAGAAGCTTCTTCTTCTTCAAATGAGTTCTTTTGTAATTCAGGTACCGGCATATGATGACCTCGCTTGGGCTTGCTACCAATCTTCATCATGCAATAATTTGGAAATGGCATATTATCTCTGAAACCCTTACTCAAAGATTGGTATTTCCTCCAACAAGAATCCTCATCAATCACCTCTATTGGATGCCCTTTATTATTGTTCTCACCTTTTTCCTGATTGTCCCAAGACCTGCTTTGATTTAAATTCTGAGTGAGTTGGCTCAAATAAAGGTTAGTGGTTTCTGTTGTTTCACCATGTTGGTGAACATTTCCTTCATAAAACCCATATTGAAATCTTTCCAATTTGCCATATTTAACCCACACAGGTTGGAGGAACAACGGCTACTCTACGATACCATATGTAATGTCCCCAATGGACATTATTTTACCCTAAACGGATTTTAGGCAATCCCAACTTTAAATATGCAAAATACAGGACAAATTGCAGCCAAACAGAAATCTAATTTTTGCAGAAAATTAAATCTAGGGCAGCGAATAGAAAATAATGGATAACTCCAAAAATACTTGCTCAAATCTCTTGAAATTTTAAATGGAGCTTGCTAATACAATAACAAATATTATAGAACTGTTTTTGAAATTTTTGAATAACAGAATGTTGCCAGAAATTTACAATGTGCCCTAAACAGCTGAAAACTTTTAAAATTAATATCTTTTGCTAGAGAAGTCCAAATGAGCTGAAACTTTAGATCTTGGGCCACAAAAATATGAAGAATAATATCCCAAAAATAGTTTTCGCATAAACAAACACGAAACCCTAATTTTGCCCTAAAAAGTAGGTCGCCCTACACATTTAGGGCATCAATTCAACTCCAAACTTGACAAGCTAGGGTAGATCTCTCATTACCGAAGAATGCCCTGCTAGCTAGGGATGGATTCTCACCACCGAAGCTAGGGTTCTGTGGGATCTTACTCCACAAGTTGGATATTTGCAAACAACAACATGATTTGCACATGAAAGAATATGCAAAAGCTACAAGCTTAAGACACAAATCAGAAAATATCAAATGGTTATGCAATATCTTCCCCTCAAGTCGACTTCTCCTTATAAAGGAAGAAGAGACCCAAAACAACCTCTATAATATCCAATTAGTTCCCAAGGATTTTCCTTATGCAAGCATTTAATATTTTCCCATATTAAATGCTTTTCCCAACAACTTTTTCCCTCCTAATGCAAGTCGCATTTTTCTAGGGGAAATACATAGTAAAATGGGCATTTATCCTTTCTATGTTCCCATTCCCCTTTTTAAGGCAAGTCACCTTTTCACCTAGGATGGATAACAATTTATATTTGGGCCTTTTCCATCCTTGATTTAATAATTATTAAGTCATATAAATTATTATAAGTGCTCTATATATATTTTTCTTTTATTAATGGCACTTTATAATAATTAAATATAACTTAAGCCACCCTTATATTTTTCCTTTGGCCGTCGGGTTGACAAAATAGGCCAAAGGTCTTCGAATGGGAAGAGGATATTACAAACGCTCCTTAGATATTGCTGCTTCACATACTAAAGTGAGTGGGTCAGCGAGGTGAGCTCATCTCGCACTACTATCTCTTGGCAATGTGTATTTACTCCTCAACATCATGGATCTACTCCTTGGCATTGTGTATACATTCCTTTTTTCGCTTCCTAGGCCACGAGGACAATCACACATCACCAATTTCTTCAACGCCATGGGAGTTTTTTTGGCCTTGACAGTGTTAGGAGGGATTCTAGTGGTAATTCTTTACTTTCTCCTTGGGTTACCTCTCTCTTAGGCCCCCAACCCTAGACACTCTACGATGAGCATTATCAAATCTTGCATTGGCCATTTCACAGTGAGAGATGATGACACAGATGAATCCTCTATCCTAGGCATGGTTAGAGATGTTTGATGGGACTACCATCCAGTCTTTTGACTTTCATCAGCCCATGCTCTTTGAGGGTTCTTGCACCCCCACATGGCTATTTGTATTGGTACCTTAACCACATGGGTTGGGGCTTTACTGCTTTGGGTTTACCCTCGTTTATTCTCATTACTATTCTTCTTCTCATTAAGTTAGTCTTCGATCCAAGAGTCCTTTTACCCTATCACTTTATATTGTAATTGGATGTATTCTTGAGTGCCATTGACCTACTTTTGGCTATATGTGGACTTTAATATAATTTCTTTCTTTCTTGTTTCTGTTCTAGTTCACATTAATCAGAGATATAGTACAAGTTAGAGACAAATTTGTACTTGCACATTTCAATAATACATTTCACTCTCTTTTATATGTACAAATACTGTGTCTTCTCCCTCATGTTTTTTTTTGTGGCATCCAAGTTCTCTAATTTTACCTCTACCACTGAAGATTCAACGACCATGGATGTTACATGAGTTTCAAGGACATGTTATTTGTGCCCCTAAGATCGTCCACCGGGGCTCACTTAATAGGTACCATTCTTCTATGGAGGTTATCAAATATTTTGTTGGATTTATTACAATGGTCGATGAGGATGCTGGTTACTTCAATGCATTCTGATACAGATAAGGGTCAGCATTCCCTTCAATCCTTGTTGTGGATCAGCTTTATTCTCTTTTTGGTGATGGATCTTACTCTCTCATGGTTGTTTGTAATTCATGACGTTCCTCTTCTTACGTGTTTAGGGTTTATCCCCATATTACAAATCTTTGTTATGCTTTTAGCTTTTATCCAAAGTAGCCGGTTTAAACCAATTCGAGCAGGGATTGTAATGAATCTTTTCTGTAACTATTATAGGATTTAATATCGTGCACTTTAGTTAGTGGGACTCACTAGAATTCTTTTGTAGGTGTTTTTGTGTGATCATTGGCAGCAATTTCATGATAGTTTTGTGCGTCCATTTGCAAGTATCCCACATGCAAGAGGCTAAGGAGGCTTGATAAAAATGTTATAAATAGACTGTAGATTAGAGTAATGTTTTGGAGGAAAGGAGCTTGTGTAGTAGGCTGAAGATTGTGTTTGGCCAAGGCAGCATCCATACTGCCCTGGATTCAACTGAGTCAGCATCCATACCCTCTCAAGAAAGTAAATTTCTTCCTGTATCATACTATTTTTTTCCATTTCCAGTAATATTACAACTACAGCTTTATGTGTTTTTTTCAGCAATTTTATTTTTATTTTAAAGAAGTTTTAGATTGCAGTTTCCTGCAGTTTCAGATTCCACTTATGTAATAGAGGTACACATTACATCATTTCTTAATTTAAAGCATCACAATCCTAAATGTCTACAGTTGTCTCTATTTTCCATTTCAGTTTCAGATTTCTGTTCCATTTCAGAATCAGATTCTGTAAGGTTTAGAGAATCTGCAGCAGGTTTCAATTTGGGCTCATAACACTTGGTGTAAACATCATGTACTCCAAACTCAAACGTACCCATATCTATACAAGTAGAGGACTCTCCAATTTTAAGTTTACTCTTCCTTTAAATTTGGTACACGTCTCTTCTTTCTTTCTCACTTATAACAGCTCTGATTTTAATTTTATGTTATGGCACTAATTGAATATTTATACAGACCAAGATTGCAACAAAATGATCAAATACACACATATGCTATCAAATTGCATAGATTACATCGTTCAAACACAGACTAGAAAACCTTGAAGAACACGGTATGACCTTACAACAACATTAGCAAATAAAATAACCCTAGAATAATCAAACCAAAACATCTCGTCAATGATAAAGCTTCAAATATAGGAAGTGCTAAGAAATATAGGATCAAAACCAAAATCCCAATCATTAGAAAGCCTACCGTGGCTATATAATATCAAATATTTGAAGTCATTGTTAGTCCAAAACCACACATGTGAACCATTTGAAGCAACAAAATCCGATTCCTTGAAAAGGCCATACCACTGGTTCCAAAAATATAAGCTACAAACCAACCAATAAAACAAAAGAAATCCACACGATTGAAAAAAGGATATAGAAATCAAGCAAAACTAAAATCCTTAGGACAAAATTGAAGAAGAAATGTTACATGTAAAAAATGGAAGTGGCATCACTTTGGAAAGTATTGTTTTGGAAAAATTCAAGAAAGTTGAGGCCTTGAAGTGAAACTAACAACAAAGTTGTAGATGAACTTAAGGTCTTGGGTTATTGGTGATTTACAAGTAGTTTGTCGAAATTCTCCATATGGACCAAGCGGAACATAGCGGGCGCTCTGAATGCGGATCGCTCGGCGGACATTAAGGACCCAAGCCCACCCCCATGTCCCACTTAGAGAAAGTGCTCCTCCACCACTCCAATTCATAGCTTTGGTATAATAAAAGCGTTTACCATCCAAAGTTTGAACTCAAGGTCTTGGGATATTGGTGAGTTACAAGTAGTTTGTAATCATCAACCCAAGTTCCATTCCCATTGAGTTCATTGGATGCTTTCAATAAGTTGCCATGGGGACACCTTGAGGTAGGGGTCGAACTTCTCCATATGGACCAAGTGGAACATAGCGGGGCGCTTTGAATGCGGATTGCTCGACGAACATTAAGGACCCAAGCCCACCCCCATGTCCCACTTAGAGAAAGTACTCCTCCACCACTCCAGTTCATAGCTCTGGTATAATAAAAGTGTTTACCATCAAAGAGATGAGTTAGGTAAGTTGATTTGCGCAGGCTCCTTCCACCTGTCAAATGGAACCTGTAATCAAGCCGAAGCACAAACACTTCTCTCTGGTATCAAATTAGCAGTGCAAAATGGCATAACTCATCTCCTCATTGAAGGGGATTCAATGGTCATCATTCAAGCCATTAAAAAGGTAATACCCCAAACTAGACACTCGATTACTTCATATCCAATGCAATCCACTGGTTATCCAAATTGGAATCGTGGGAAATCCAACACACTTACCGAGAAGGTAATAAAGTGGTGGATTTTCTCGCCAACTTTGGTGTATCTCAAATCCCCCTTTCCCTTTCGGCCAATGATTGCAGTGAGTGGCCAGGTCTGGCCGCCATTCTGGATAATGATGCCACCTCTCACGTGGCAAGGCAAACGACAACACCCCGAGTGACCTTGTTTTAATTGCTCTCTTTCCCTCATTTGCTTCATTCTTGTTCATTCATCTATTGTCACTGCGGGTTTTGCTTCCCAATTCAAGATGGAATTTGGCCCATTTCTTGGTTTGTATTTGAGGGGAGAAACGCAAGAGATGGCTTTTTACAGGCCTGTCACGTTGACTTGGATGAAAAATGTTTTTCAGTTCGAATCCCCTCGGATTTGCAGGGCTATTGAGGCCATTATCGGGGCTGATTATCTACAGAGCTCTAGGCGCCCTCGGGTCAATGCTGAAGTTAGGTCTCTTTTTGTGACTCATCTGTTGTTGATTAGCGAAGATAAAAAAGAAGCAACTTTCATCGCCCGCCGTTTCATCCTTCCCCGCCACTTGGTTGGGCTGGAAGAGGCGGTCTGGGGCTTCTGCATGCCTTCTGTTTCATGCTTGTTGGAGATGACGTGGGTTCAAGAGGGGTGGACAGGAACTGGTCCAAGAATTACAGAGGAGAAATAAGGTGTTGTGGAGGTTCGCGGTAGCAGTCCATGTGAAATGCAACTCTAAAGCGACAAAGGGCGCTTCAATCTCACAGCTCAACCTGGAGAATTTGGACATGCCCATAGGCCCATTCCCTTGCGCGTGGCTCGCCTTCGTGAGCGTGGAGCTTCAACATACTCCCTGCTCCTTCAGGTCGCCCAACAACAAACCCCTGTTCGTCGTAGCAGCACCAAGCTTCATCAAGTGGCTCCCGTGGAGGAGGAAATCCTCAGTCCCAAACCTAAGATGGTAGATGCTTCTGTTTAACACCAATAAGGCCTCACTATTATAGATATTACATATAGTTTTTGGTTTTTGGCCTAGGGTGACATTGCTTCAAAATGTCATATCCAATCACCTTGTTTCCTCTTTAGGCTCGGGTTTTGTATTTAGGGTGGTATGTTCTCATGGCTACCTGTTTAGCCACCCTGTCGTTTTCTGATATTATATACATAATGTAAAAGGGAGGGGACCCAAGAACCCCCCGGTTCATAGCTCCGGTCAAAAGCGTTTACCTTATAAAAAAACAACAAAGTTGTAGCCAAGAAGGTAAAAGGCAATAACAAAGTACAAGAAATGTAGTTTGTAAGGAACAATCCACAAAAAAATCAACATACATGAAGCATGCACTTAAGTGAACTTAAGAGGCATTCAACTACAAACAAGTGAAGCACTTGATGCAAATGAATTAAATTTGTAAGGGACAAGGAAACTTTGTTGGGATGTGTTCGCTCTTGATTTAGATGCAAGTATGAATTCTAAGGTTGACGATCAACATTGGATACAATCTACTAGTCAACTATGATCAACTTAGCCAAATTCAAACTTAATTGTTAGCACAAATGCTAGCAAAAGGAACTTAATTTGTAAGACACACAAGCAAACCGTGTTGGGATGCATTCATTGTTGATTTAGATGCAAGCATGAATTCTAGCTATGATCGACATAGTCAAATTGGACTTAATTGATAGCACCAATGCTAACATCGATGGCCTCAACATTAGATCCATCGGGAATCAATGCTTGACGAAAGGCTAGCCAATGACTTTTCAACTCGAACAAGGATGTTTATTTCATCATCACTTTTCACCACACATATCCTTGTCCCCATCTCTTGGGAGGTGAATTCTGTTTACCCGCACCCACCTCCTCTAGCGGCAACTCGAGGTACCTCCCTTCAAGATGGGCAACTCTGCTTAAGATGGTAACCTTGCGGTATCTTTATTAGTGCTCAAATTTCAAAACCGTAAGATGTGTTGGAAAACATAGGATTTTCTCTAAGTCATTCCTCTTTGCTTTGGGACGTCATATTTTCTTAAAAATGCTTTGAGGTGCTTGAAAATGTAAAATACAAATATGTATGTAAATCCAAAAATTTGAAAAATGAAAATATTGTGTTTGATGAGTTTCACTTCATGATAGATCCCCTTCACTTCTTGGGGGCACTTGTCACATGGCTTTCATATTCTCGGATGAATCATTTCATTCTCCAAAATTTGCACTTTTTAGTTAATGCTAAAAATAGCTATAAAGGAATTGTCATTTGAAGGTAAAAATCTGACTTTTGTAGCTTCACATCTCTAATCGAGAGATTGCTATCGTTTTGTAAATTAGTCTCATTTTCAATAAAGCTTTCATTTATTGCTACCATTTTGTAAATTACTCTCATTTTCAATAAATGTTTAATTTACATTGTATTATCAGCTGGTTCATTCCTTTCATATTGTATTAAGTTTTGCAATATAATGTGTTGTCCATTGAATTCTATGTTGCTAGGATACGGTAGTGCGGGTTCGATATGCGGATACATCAATTTTTAAAAAACCCTTGGGTACGATACGTCTTGGATACGTCCGTACATATATATTAAAAAATTAAAATTAAATATATATATATATATATATATATATTTATGTACATCTTACTCATTTTACTCATTTTTAGTTCATAAAAAACTGAAATAGTAATACAAAACTTGAATCAATGTTCAAAACATTCACTATACTTGAGACTTTGCATTTTTATTGATCATGTGGCTGCCATACATATGATATATGAATATCATGTCAACATGAATACGAACAAAACTTGAAATTTGAAAAATATACTAGGATCCATGTTCAAAATTTCAAAGCAGACAATATATTTGTAACTTAAGATTTTACATTTCATCTAGACAACTGGATACGAGTGCAATGGGTATGGTATAGTGCGGTATGCCGATACGGCAAATTTTTAAAAATCTTGGGTGCAGTGCACGCTTATTTTTGAGTACGTTTTATATATATATATTTATATATACATGTATATAAATATATAAATATGTATATAAATTATAAATTTAAAGAAGCATTTGCAAACTTATTGAAATTTAACTCTCATACATTGCATACTTATTGAAATTTATTATTTCTCTATCACGATTATTTATCTTAGTTCTTGTGATAAGATTCAAGGAGTTTTGATTGTTCATGGTGACCTTCCTTGATCCACTTAGCATGATAGTATTGTCGACATATTTCCCAAACATCATAACTAAGCGGAAAAATATGGATCCAAGTGGCGGTGGGATGATTAGTCCGAGCACGGAGAATACTCGCCGAGTTTTGGAAAGCTTATCCAATATTTTTAATTACTAATCTATCTACAAAGCGATCAAAGCTCATGATTCTTTCAGAAGATTGCAAGAAGTTGCTTTGTCCAAAAAGGTGCAAAAATGGATTTTATGAAAATAAGAAAAATATTGCCATCAATGCGTAGAGCTCGAGAAAATATACACTTTTAGAGAAAACGACACTTGAAACGGAGTCGCAGAATGAAAGTTATGGCACATGCAAGTATTTGTTGCTACATCTTCCTGGACCCTTTCCAAAAATGGCAATTTTTTTCTATCCTTGTGATTTTTCCACCAAAAATCCAAAAAAGGAAAGAAACGCTGTCTTTGGCAAGTTTTTTGTTGGGCCGGTAATGCGGTTGGAAACGTACCACAGGGACGAGGTATGGTCAAAGCTATGCCCGGACCGTACCTTGTCCCTATGGGTATGTTTCCAGCCGTACCCACAACATACCGTACCCGTACCCATCAAGAGTGCACGTTTCGGCTGTACGGGACCCTCTTGGGCATTTCCGGGTTGTCTAGTATTTCATTGATCATGTGGCTGCCATAGATATGATTATCTAGGAATTATAAATACAAATTGCCCCTCCAAATCTTTACCTCCTCTAAGCTCTTTGCAAAACCTCCTTCCAATCTTTGCCTCCTCTAAGCTCTTCAACTCTTCTTTGGCTCTTTGCTCATACACTTGCAAAAAGACAATGAATTGTTTGTGTGATTTCAAATGAGAGGGGTGGGTGCTTTTTATAACTTTTTGTGGTGATTAGGGTGTATTATTTTATTCATTTTATTTTTAGGGTTCGGTTTTTGCATTGGAAAAGTCAAAAAATTAAAAAAATGTTTTAAAACCTTTAAATGACATTTTTAGGCAGGGTACGCCACGGGTTTGTGTGGATACGTCCGGGCACGTCAGGTGTACCCAAGGCCTAACTCGGACGTATCCACACGAACCTGGGGTGTATTCGCACCCAAACCCGTACATATCTCATGCACCCGGATACATATCAGGCAGGGTTCGAGGGGGCGGGTTTGTATCCGGCATCATAGATCGGATTATATAGAGTCAAGAGGCTCCCTCGTGGGGTCGAGGTGCAAAGTGCCCAAGGTTAGTGGCGACATGATCACTTATACACATTGGCCTTTGTTTAATGGAAGCTATTCGTAATGTCCCCAATTCCGAGCAGTTGGCCTAACGGCCCTATTTTGGTCTTAGCCCTGGTCATTCCCAAGGGACTAACGACTTTGGAGGTTATTGGGGATGGTTGTCTGATTTCCTACTATGTTTTTGTTATATTTTGGTCGTTGGGAGGGTTTAATGGGCCCTTTGTGTTCTATTTTGTCGTTGGGATCACTTAAGTGGACACTTTTGGCATTTAATGTTATGTTTCTTCGTTGGGGCCACTTAAAGTCCCTTTTTGGCGACTTGAGGGGATATGTATGGCATTAAATGTTATATTTCTTCATTGGGGTCACTTTTTGGGCCAAGGCGCCTAGGAAGGGAAAAAACAACTTTAAGTTATTTTTAATTGGGCCCTCTTTATGAGAAAGTGCGCCTTGGGGGTTTTAGGGTTTCTTTGACATGAAAAAGGTTATAAAAGGAGAAGAGGGGTGAAAGGATAGTCATTCATTCATACACTTATTTTCTTTTCATGTGCAACTGCGTTGTTTGCAACTATTTAGCTTGTGGAGTAAGATCCCACGGGAACCCTAGCTTCGGTGGTGAAAGATCCATCCCTAGCTAGCAGGGCATTCTTCGGTAGTGAAAGATCTACCCTAGCTTGTCATTTGGAGTGGATTTCAGGGCTGTTTTTACAGAGGTATTTTCAGGAATTTCAGAATTAGGGTTTGAGGGTTTTTGAGAGTTTTTGTGGAGATTTTCAGCTGGTTTTCGGATCAGACCTACGGCAGCCATAGAGGAAGGGTTTGGCATCATCTACAGAGGATTTCACAAGGGTTTTGGCCATCTACCAAGGGGGCGACTTGTTTGGGAGATTGCAGCCCTAATTTCTAGGGTTTTCAGCTGGCCGTTTTCAGATCTGAAGGTTGGAAAGTCATCTTCCATATTTATATATGTTATTTCCCAAGTTTCATCATTTTTGCACTTGTATTCGGAAAGATATTAATTTTCGAAGTTTTCCAGCTATTTTAGGCACGCTGTAAATTTCTGGCAGCGTTATATTGACTGAAAAATTCCAAAAATATTTCCCTTGTGTTCTTTATATTATTATCTAGTTCCATTTAAAATTTCAAGTGATTTGAACGGTTATTTTGGGAGTTATCCATATTTTTCTGTTCGCTGCCCTAGCTGTAATTTTCTGCATAAAATCTGCAAAAATCAGATTCAGTATTTGCTGCAAATTTCTGTGTTTTGTCTATTTTGTTGTAAGATCCCAGCAAGGGATATTTCAGTTACTACATGACAGCACTTGTTAGTAACTCCAGAAGACGAACAATCACAATTAGAAGACAAACAATTTCATCTTTCTGTGTTATTTCATCTACTTCATCATATGTATAAATTGTGCACACATTTATACATCTCTTCTTAGAGATTGTTATGTATAGAACTTTATCTGATTTCAGTTCTATATATTTCTTTTGATGCATGGATGAACATTATTTCTGTAACTCTGTTTAATCCGGCATTGTACTGTGATGTCCCTTGGACTGCTCCTAAGATCTGGATCAACACCTGATGATGATATGAATGTACAAACTTGCAATGATAACCAAGATTTTGATGGAGTAATCGGTAAATATGGTGCAATATTGGGCCAAGAAAGCACATACTACAAATCCAAAGAGGGTTAAAAGATAAAAGTATGTGGAGATGAGGATGACATACACGTTACACATGTATCAAATATCAACTGTCTAAGTAAACAAGTTAGCTGGGAAAAAAACCACTACATTGTAATGTAACAAACAAGAAATGAAAACATATATGAAACCAAAGTAGTTATTAAATTTGAATCAACAACTACAAAGATGCCTTTCTTTGTAGGAAGTCTACTGTTAGGATTACCACCACATAGAGAGGAAGACCACCAAATATAACTTGAACAAAACAAACAAACAACATCTATAACACTATACAAACTCAAAACTATGTGGAAAAGCAAGACATAGTAAAACAAGTCAAAGAGCTCCTCGAAAAGGTTTCATTCAACCTTTAAAATCATTTTTAACTGTCCCTGTTTAGTTAGTGAAAAATAACATGGCACCATGAGAATGTACATCGGTTATATGTACAGCGGGAGGATTACAATAAGAGATAGATACTCACTCCCAAGAAAATATGAACTTGATTCCTTGAAGGGAGTGGCCATCTTCTTCAATAGTGAACTTAGAAGTGGATATCACCAAGTAAAATCATGGAATCAAAGTTACGACAAACAATATTCATTACGAAGGTGCAAATTACAAATTGTTGGGAATTCCATAGGCGTAATAAACCTACAAGATTCATGGGAATGATGAAATACGTTTTCAATCATACTTAGGAAAATTCATCACAATATTTCTAGATGATAACATGATGTTATGCTAAGTCACGAGGTTTGTGTTCGTGTTCGTGTTTGGCAAGGATAGTATTCGGATTAAGTTCGGGAAAGATAAAATTTGATTAATATAAATTAGCAATTTTTTGTAAATTTAAGAAAAGAATCCACAAAATTGTCAAAATAGGTAAATTTTACTAAATAGATTTGAAATCTATATTTGACAAACAATTTTTTTGAAGTTTTTAATATTTTAAATATTATTAATTATTAATTTTATTTTTAATATTTGATATTTAATAATGTATCATTTATTAAATATTTTAAAATATTTGAAACTTTATAAAAGTTAAATCTAATGTTTTAAATATTAAAAAATAAAAAAACTCAATTTTTTTGATTGAAATCTGGCAGGTCTGCGGACCACCTTCCCCCACGGTGAAGTGGGCAGATTTCTTAGGCTAAGCGGCCAAGGACTGAGGGGTATCCATTCCGTCAAATTCACCTAGGGCACAATCCGGCCTCATCCCTTATTATGGTGCATCTCCTGACTTCGCTTGCAGTGAGAATTGAACCCTGGTGGGCTCTTTAAGAGCCAAGCATCTTCACCATTGAGTCAATAGTCATTCGATAAAAAAAAACTAAATAATAAAATACATTAATAAAATACATAACATTTAAATAAAGTAATGAAAACATGAAAAATTAAAAAGAGCTGAACCAAAATAAATAAATAAAAGATTTAAAAAAAGCTAAATGTAAACGTATGCTCGCCTGACCCAAGCAATGAATGGCGGCAACTGCACATAATGGTCTCCTCCACGAATGGCATTTTGTTCTACAACTCCCCAAGGCAATGGTTCGGTGGTCACAAGGTTTGGGCTTCGTAGCTGAAAGTGCACAGACCAAATGCCCACCAACTAAATGCACTTTATGTCACGTGGTTCGCAGTTTACAGTGCCACTCTTCCATTCTTCCACCTGCCATTGGTGTATTCCCTTCTTCACACCCAGTGAAGCAAAAAAAATAGTTGAAGCCCCCCGCAATTACCTCGTAGGCAGTTTCAAAAACCCTCATTGCAATGGCCACACAGTTTCAAAACTCGTTGCTGCGGTTTTTCACTACCGAACAGCACGAATAAATCGCAAATTTAATGCCCAGCTATAAAGTTCTACGATCTTCGAACTTTGTGCTTGAAAATCACTGAACCTTGTGACATAGGTGTTATGTAAGATGAAGATTATATACAAATCGTGGTAGTTGTACTAAAATAATACACTAAACTCTGTATGTGATGTTTTCACAAAAGAAGTTGACTGTGAAGCATCCAAGCAGTAAGACACTTGCGAGAACTCGCTGGATTTTACCAGAGGTTGTATAGAGATTCTCCCATATAGCAAACCCTCTAAAAGTACTCATAAGAAATAAAGAATATTTCATTGGATACAAAAAACAAATTTCATTTGGCACCCTAAAAGAAAATGTTAATGGAGTATTGATAATAACATTACTGCAGTCTGCACCCATAAAAACGTTTACAATTCACATTGATGCTAGTGGTGCAGAAATTTTCACTGTACCATCAGAAGATAAATAGTAAACCATAAAAGTAGAAAATAGAACAAACATAATCCTGATTAACAACCCCAGTGTTGTAATGCATGAAAACAAAATTTATAAATTTTACATCAGAAACAATGAATTGAAATATTCACAAACTTTTAGACTTCACTTTTCTCTCCACAACGAAAATTAACCAATAGTCGATAATACAAATGGTCAGTCTTTTTGACGAGTATAAATCAAAACTCACGTACAATGGCATAAAAGAAAATGTATTAGATGACACACTTTTCCTACAATGGCAGAAAAGAAAATGTATTAGCTGACACACTTTTCCTGGTACATTCTATTGCAGTAGTTCTAGGAAACCTTAGAAACAAAATAAAACAAGCGTCAGAAAAAGGTGAACTTTCTGGTGATTGTTGCATTTACTAAAACAAAGTGATATTGCACGCCATCACAGAGTAGACAATGCAACTTTTCTTCACAACAATTTAATATAATTTTCCTAATAATGACCCTCTAAAATACAAAATCCTAAATGAATCTTAGCAAGCCTTACGGGCAGAAATAAAAATTGTATATGGATATAGGAAAAACATAAAGAAAATGAGAAAATACATAAAACCTGCAAGAAGTGCTAAAACAAAGTGGAGGGAAGCATACCTGCTAGAAATTCATGACACTATGGACTCCAGATAATAAATGGGAAAATATCCCTACCAACTTTGTTATCAATCTACCTAAAACAATCAAACAGCATGACAATGTCCTTGTGGGGTTGGATAGGCTAGCTAAATTAGCTAGATTTACACCTTTCTGCATGACTAATAAAGGAAAAGAAAACACAAATATCTTGCTTGCTTAAGTTTTCCCAGACCACGGCCTGCCCAAAAGCATCGAAAGGTATCCTAAAGATCTCTCTCCAGTCCTTGGATATTCCTCTGATCGTTGTCTGCTTCTCCTCCCATCTTCCAATCCTGAATTTTATCTGCTTTTGGTACAATCAGAATTACCATAAAATAGATTCATTTTGGGCCATTTTTGGTATATTTATAGTACCATAAAGCAGATTTGAGGGGAATCTGGTACTGTTATTTTAGGCTAAGGTATGTGTTTGAGATGAGAAATTTATTGCGTCCACATTTTAGAGATGCAGAGGGCATCTTTTGTGCCACATACCAAAATGTAGATATGTAAAGAAACTTACTGGGGGAATCAAGTTCTCTTCTCTTTAGAGCATTGGCACAAACTTGTTGATTTTGTAAATATAAATGTTAGGAAGCATGGTCATATCATATGATATTTCCAATTTTAGTGTGCTGTGAAATGAGGTGAGAGAAGAATAAATTGTCTCACTGTCTTCCTAAGTGGATAATGCACCGAACTTATTCAATTGTGGCAGCTTAAAAGAAATTGTCAATTTCAGCTGGACATATCTTAATCATTTATGATTTTGAATGTGCTTGCTTTTAGGAAATCAATTTTTATCTGAAGTTGAGAGTTGAACAAGTTCATTTTCATTTTGATAAGTTTTGGAAAGTTAATAAACGAACTTGAAGTTCATGGGTGCATTGTGCAGTGTCAATATCATGATAGATCTCAATCTGGGTTACATTCCAGATTAAATAATCTGGGTTCAATTTTTGCAATTATATGTTTTCTGTTTATGCAACTTCAAAATGGATGAAAGCAAAAAAAAATTGTGATTCTATTATTGTAATTTTTGAAAGTATGTCCTTTTGAGTTTTCTATGTGTGTCCAAGGATGATGTTTTTGCTACTTAATAAAATGTTTCAATTTCTGTTCACTAAATAGTAAAAATCCACATGACTGTGTGAGCACTGAAACGATTCTTCTGTATTTGTATATGACAGTATGTTTTGTCAGAAGCCCAAAGGATTGAAGCAGCGGCTCATTGGGACGTTGAAGTTGAGGTAGATTATTTTCACTCAAAACCTGGTGCAAACAGTCTCAAGAAAGGCTTGTTTAGTGGGCGAACACTGGCCTATAGTAATTTGAAGCACGTGGTTATGAGAGTCACACCCAAGTATACTACAGATGCAGAAAATAATGCTGTTCTCGTTTCTTCTCACATCGATACAGTCTTCTCCACGTATGGTTACTGGATCTTCCCTTGCACATTTTACATATTAGCTCTTTCTCTGTGGTGTATAAAAACGTAAAGTTTGGGAAACATGTCCACCTGCTTGTAGCTTGTCCACCAAGTGAAGCATCAACAAAGGCTTTTAACAAAGCTACTCCCACAGTGACTTGCAGGGAACTATTAGTAGGATTGCATGATTTATCTGTTTTGGATCTATATTCGCAAGGACCATGCAGAATCCTAGACCTGCCATGTGTGATGTCTTTTAATTTGCAATCAAAATGTGGAAATAAAGAAAATTTGAGGTGTACTACATTTACGAGTGGTGAAGTAATTTAACCTTATTTGAGAAAGACATAGCTAGATTGAGTAGGGGCTAATCTTTACAAAACTTGATTCTACATCTTCATCACAAGAGTGACAACTCAAGCTGATTCCAATGTATTTACAAGATCTTTTGAGCCCATAGAATGGTTTATGCTTTTTCTCTATCTCAATTCTCTTTTGCAACTGATTTCAATTGATCTCTTGTTTGTAGTCCTATAACAGCTTCTATTTCTGGACCTGGAGTGTACAGATTATTCTCTGTCGATAATGTGCTTGGCTTCTCACATTTTTTTTTCAATAAAACTGGTTCACCTTTTATAAATTTTAAGTTGACGAGAACATTATCAGAAGTGTTGGAAGAGTTTATTTTATGATTGACTTTAATATTTGGGGGTTGTTGGTTAAACTGTGCAACTTTATGCCAAGTACTCCCTTGGCTTTATAAGATTCATGAAGACATACACAAATCATTTTCCATTGGTAGTTCTTATGTCTTTAAATTTTGAGTTTCACGTATAGAATTTGAATTCTGTGGTGTTCCTCACACATATATAACTGAAAAAGTTATGGAAAATATTTTCATCAGTTTCATCACGACTGTTTTGTGATTAATGTTTGCACAAGTAGATTTAATTGATTTTCTTTATCATTGACATTATGATAGACAAGCATGATTGTATCCCTGGGTTTGTAACATTCATATCTGTGGGGTACCATTGGGAACAGAGCTGGAAACATCTATTAAGAGGTAATAAGAAATAATGCTAGGTCATTTTCTTCATCTATAAAGTTGAATGCTGACAGTCACTGCAGCGTCACGTAGCTAGTTGATGGTCTTCCTTGGTATAAGGGTCTGTGTTTGTATCCTAGAATCAAGAAGTCTCTCTCTATCTGTCAGGTCTGAGGAGTTGTTGGTCAGGCTAGGAGAAAAATTGTATACTATTACCCTCGGGCCTCCCTTAGTGGTCATATGGGGTATTACATCAACCCTATTTCTAAGCATGACTGATTTATTTGTTCCAAACATAGCTTTAAAACTCAGACTTGGCCAAAAGCCTAAAACTTGGCAGGCCAAAATTTTGACTTAGACTTTGGACTTGGCAAAACTTGTCAAATTTAAAATATATATAGATTCATGAAATAAACTCAAATAACATGCAAATTACTTTTTAAAAAGCAGAAGAAATGAATTTAGAGAACGCATGGGTATGTTTTCTATTAATTTAGATCAAAAAAGAGTACAATGCACATCGTAATATTGTGGCAGCTGAAAAATTGTTCAAATATCATTCAATTCCATAGCAAGGATTATTTTTGAAAGAAAACAACTGCTGACTGGCAAGCATTTCCCGCAGACTAAACTAAGTAATAAACCCTGCGAGAGTGTATAGCTATATTTTCTCTTAGTTTAAGACCAAAAAGAGTATAATGCACATTATAATTTGTGGAAAGTGAAAATTTGTTGAAAAATTCTTCAAATCCGTTGGTGATCACTTCACGGCAGCTGAAAAATTCTTCAAATATATATATTTTGATGAGTAGTGCACTCATTGGGGCACTAGATTACATAGATTGTCGGCATCTCTGCTCATGCTTCGGAGGAAGCATATAGCGGATTTACAATTACGAGTAAGCGTACAACTAAACTAGTGATCACCTTCAGCCTAAGCAGCTATGAGTAAGGGGCATCCACGCCGTCAAAGTCACCCAGGGCACAATCCTGGCCTCAACCGTTTCGACTCTCCATGTCGGGTATCTCCAGGCCTTGCACTCAACAAGACTTGATCCCTGGTGGGCTCATTGAAAACCATACAACATCACCAAATATTTTTCAAATCCATGGAAAGGAAAAGGGGGAAAAAATGGCTGACTGATGAGTTTTTTTTAGAGACTAAAAAAATAATAGATCAGCTCCATTTATCATACAACCATCCTGTTAAAGGAAGCTTTTAAACCAATGAGATGTTTGTTGAAAGCAAAAGATCAGAGATGTCCTTCCAAACATTTGCGTACAACCTCCATTTGACCATCTAATTGAGAGAGATATGGAGTCATGTGCGAATTGAGTGCTTAAAAGTGGAAAGCATCTGTGTGAAGATAGGATCTCTATCATTCAATGTTTTTGGGTTCCAAATGCAATTTCTGCACATTTCCCAGAATTGCTTCTGCCATCTTACTTGCTGAGTATGAGGGTTTCACCATGCAGAAATGGGAATAGTTGTCAGCTGATCGACTACCACTAGTGTAGCATTCATTCGTTCTGATTTAAGCAGCCTACTGATGAAGTCCATCAGTAAATCTTCCCAACGTTGATTAGAATGGTCAAGGTCTGTAACAGATCTGAAGATTTGACTGTCTCACTCTTGTTTCTTCAGCAGATTAAGCATTCAACAATGGTTTTAGGACATCCCCTTTAGTCCTTCCCAAAAAATACTGCTTGATTTGATGATGGTAAGCTTTGAGGATTCCTGAGTGTTCTCTGATTGTTGAAGAATGCATTTCTTATAAAATTGCATGATTTTATTGAGAAGTTTGGTATAGATATGGTCTGTGCTTGTACTTCAATAAATTACCTCTCCAAGCAAACTTCAACAAAGAGTTTGCCCTTCTTGTAGTTGCTGAAGGAGCTGTTTGGTTGATGGGTATTGTTGCTATTCCAATCTTGCTGCTTCCATCCAATCTGGCTGTAGTATAGAGATTGCACTGAGGAAAGCCTTGTCATTTTCCCTTTTAGTGAGTGCATTTGCTGCCACATTTCACTTGCCTTTCTTTTTGATGATCTCAAAATCAAATTCCAACATCTTAGTTACCCATTTTTGTTGTTCATCTGAGTATAATCACTCCAACAATATTCGAGTCTTTCATGATTTGTCTTTACTTTGAATTGTCCATCATGAAATATTCATGATTTTCTTTGGCAACATAAGTAAGGCTAATGGCCCTCCTTTTTTGTTGGTTATTGTAGATTCTTCTCTTTTAATTGCTTGTTTTCAAATACTAATGGACGTCCTCCTTGTATCAAAACAGCTCTGAGGCCCCGTTCAAAAGCATCAGTCTTCAATAAATGTTATTGTAAAGTTTGGGTGGCGAGAGTGAGGGTGGAAGTGATGGCCTCCTTGAGTTGCTGGAATTGCCAATTTCCACTATTCAAAATGAATTCTTCTTTGACAAGGCTGTAAAATATGCTGCTACGTGGGAGTAATTACTAATTTCAGACAAAATGACAGTAGTAAGCCCAATTTTTTTGCAAACCCTTGATGTGCCTTGGCATAGTTCTTTCTATTTGTGATTCTTTTTGCTGATCGACCCTGACTACTTCCTGTGATACCACATGACCCAAATACTGTATTTCTTGTACACCAAAAGCCACTTGGAGATTTTTGTATATGGTGCATCATCATCCAAGATCTACAAGCCTACAAAACTATTGCCACATGGTCAAGGTGTTCTTCCCACTTGCTTTTGTAAATGAGGATATCATCAAAGAAAACTAAAACAAAATTCCTAAAAACCTAAAATCATAATTAATGAGACTTTGAAAGGTAGGAGCATGAGTGGGATAAAATGGCACCACCAAGAACTCATGGTGGCCCTAATGAGTTATTAATGACGTTTTATGCATATCTTCCTCTTTCACATGGATTGGTTGGTATCCTGAATGAAGATCCAATTTGGTGAAGTTCTAACCATGACAATGGGAAGGGAATAAGCACTCTTTTTGGGACAAATGATGCCATAATCCAATATATCTCTGATCATTTTTTTGGCTTCAACTCTTCTGGTTATATGGGTGTTGACAAAGCTTGATGTTGGGTGGCTGGCTACCTAGAAATTTAGAATCAATTCCATAACATGGTTATCCTCTCTCGATTGTAGGTAAACCCTTTGGTTCTTGAAACACATGTGTGCACCTCTGAAATATTTCCTGTAACTCATGTGGAATAGGTTGCTACTTCTAAATCTCCAATGGGTAACGTTGTTCTATGCTTCCTTGATTTCCGTTTTGCAATAGTTTCTACATGCATTGCCAACTAATTACTTGACTTGGAGGGAAAATGAGACCATGCAACCAAGAATCCTCCCATTGTCCTTGAATCCAATGAACATGTCCTGTAAATTCATGGAAATAATGCCTAGTTGTTTAACCATTACTCACTCAAAAGCACATTTGTACCTCCTCGAGGAATGCCATACATAGACGACTCTAGATTTTATTTCCGCATGACAAGTTTTATGTTATGGCATTGTTGTCCAAAATAGCACCCCATGCTATTTTGAACAACTCATCCAAGTCCACTTAGGCGACTCTGGATTGAAGACCCACAGAATAAAGAAGTCAAAGGTTAGTCTTCCGCGGCATGTGTGAAAAGCTTAGTGCTTCGCAACATGGAAAATACTAGTGTTACACGGACTTGGAGAATATGGAATTCTGCAGAGTTTGTAAATTCTGCCCAACAAAGCATACATCCGCTAGGGAGAAGTCACGATGCAAAGGAAAAGTGCCATGGGACACCACAAGACAAAGATGCGAGCAAGTTTGATTGTGACTAAGATTAGAAGTCAGTAGAACAAGAATTATGTGTTCCATGGTTTCTCAAGGAACAAAGTACATTGTCGTAAGGCTAAAATCCATGAGGCAAAGAAATGGAACACCTCGCATGTGAAGGAATGTAAAGTGCAGAGTAAAGGCTGCACAAGTTCAAAATCCGTGATGAAGCTGCAGAGCACGGTGAATGCCGTGGGACAAAGAATAAGGGGCCACGGTTGGTATAATGCATTGCGGAGTTTGAGTGTTTCTCGCGGATCTTGGCGGAGGTCGGAAACAAAGTTGTGGAACAGGGAAAAGCAGAGAAAGGTCGTGAGGGCTATAAAAACAAAGGAGAAGCCGTAGGTCATAGCAGGAACATAACAAAGCCGCGCCTAATTTGAAACTAGGCACTCAACAACTCTGCCAACCCAAATTTTATTTTGTGCGACACCGTCCTCTTGCACCAATGATCGATGGCGTGCGATTGGAGTAATGCCGGGCGTCCATACGACTCGTGAAATCTATGGCGATTGGTCCTTGGTGGTGGCGGGTGGTTGAATCTATTCATGACTGGATGTGATCGGTCTCTCTTCTCTCCTTCTTTCTATAAATGCAACTCAAAAACTCATTGTAAACATCCTCTCTGATTGTAAAGTCACCATGTCAAAATGGTGATCGAACTTTCATGAGTTGCAGACCTCGAATCGAACTATAATGTGTCTAGTGCCTTCCACCATTGATGTAATGGACTGTGCATCCTTTAAGCAATAAAATCTTGTTGTTGTGGCTCATTTCTGCCCTATGCTCGCGTTTATTGTGTTCTTGCCTCTCCATTCATTTCTGGTATGTTGTGTGTGGATTATATTTCAGGTTTCCATTTCGTGTGTCTATAATGTGTGGAATGGAAGGGTCGATGCAGGGTTGGTCTGTGGCATGTGTGCTCTCTCCTCTTTGTGTTTCCTTCTGTTCTTCCCCTCATGGAGAGCGATCCCCTTCTTTCTGGTGCTATCACCTCCTTCCTTAGCTTAGGTTTCATTTCTTGCATTCTCTCTAACCTTGGTCCCTTGGATGCTTAGATTAGGTTTAGTTAGTTGTGACTTAGCTTAGGGGTAGTGTTAGCTCTAGGTTAGATAGGTAGAGGAAGCCGGCCTTCTCCAGAGGGTGATCTCATACAGTCAAGTCCCACATTGAGAGATCATCCCATGTTTCACTGAGGTGTTGAACCTAGTTTCAACAGGTGCAACTTCATGTGACAACGAGATACCTTCCACTACAAGATATTGTCTTCCCATTTGCAATAATGACTTGAAAATTGGAAACTGGATACACAAGAATTCAGCTGCAATGCCAACTTCTTGTCAATAACATTATGTGCACTGCTAGAATCTACAAAGACAATCACCTTTCTCTTTTGATTTGTTGCTCCAGCTTAGTGCAAGAGGAGTTTTGAATCAGCAAAACTCATGGAATGATATGGTGGGTATCACCATTTTGTCAAACTTTTCTTCAGTAATGACTGGATCTGCCCCTTCCTCATCTGAGTGTCCAAGGCCTTCATTTTCTATAAGCATTAATCACTTCTCAACACATATATGCCCCTTGGAACATATTTATCATCACATTGATAACGCAAACCCTTCTCTCTCTTCTTTGCTTCTTGTTGAGGAGTGAGTTGGGTAGTTTGCTGTTGATTGAAATTGTTGGTGGGTACTCTAACGTAACCTTCCATCCATACAAGGAGTAATGTTGCTCCTTCTCAAGAGATTTATTGCTGAATCTATGAAATTGCTCTCCAAAGATGCTATCATGTTCGATTCCATTGCCATTTTTGAAACCTTGTCCTTCTATAGTTAGACTGGTTTCAATACCAAAACTGCCAATTTGTCTGATTCCATTATCAATGTTAGTACACTGCAAATGGATGAAGCCTTTTGTGTTGTATGTTGTGTCAAATTACCAATCTTGAACGTGAAAGTGTTCAACTGATTCTCTAGTGTTGAACACACAGATCTTGGATATATTTGACAACTTCCTTATTACCTTTTGATGGTGGCAGAATTATTAAAATTGGCCACCCATCATTCCCTATATTAGGTGAAACTATCCCTTTCTTCTGTACATGTAGATCAAGGGCTTATTTGCCTTCTTTCTTCAGTACCATTGGTTGAGGCTAGTCTGGTGTTTTCTTTATTACTGGTACCTTAGTTGGCTTGCTTGACCGGTGTTGTGATTATAGGAAAGTAGGTTTTCTGGCGAGTTGCTGAGACCACGCAGTTTTAAGGCCCATAAATACTTGCATTGATCCTCCTTCCCTGCTGCAAAACTGAATATTAAAAGCCTGTGGGTGAGTAGATCCGGAAATTTTCTATTTATTGGAAAAAGGGCATTCAATTTGTTTAAGAGATTGTCTCCTTTTTTATTTAGGATCACAACTGCAAAGAAAGACGGTATGACAGTTTTAGAATGCCGTTTTCCGTGGCTGAAGATCCCTTAATACTGCTCTGAAATTTTAGTATCATGAAAAGCTCTTGAAGAGTACCTTTCTGATGGTGTGGTGATTGCTTTGATTGGTGATGTGGATATGGTAAATATGCGAAGAAACATAGACAACATACCAAAACAAACACAATACGAGATAGAATAGATCAAAACCTATGTAGCCGGTAACGACAGGGGGCAGCCCTTGGTACCAGTATGGATACATCCGGATACGTACCGGGAGCGGCCAGGGTGCAAACATACTTGGGGGTCCCAGCCGTACCTGGCCACTCCCGGTATGTATCCGGGACAAAATTTTTTTTTTTTTTTTTTGTAAATTTTTTCTCACTCATTTTTATATGTAAAATAACATTAAAAACACAACATTTTATTATTTGGAACCCTACAAGTTAATAAGAATGAATAAAACAAAAGTAAAATATAAAAGCAAAGAAACTTACCTCTCATTCCCTCATTACATACTTGCCTCTCTAAGCTTTCATTTTTCTTATTTAGGGTTTGATACTTCATCAACAAGTATTGCAATCATTTTACCATAGTTACCTAAGACTTCGGGACGGTGGGATGTCGGGGGTGTTTCGGGACGACAATTTTTTTGAAAATTTGGGGACGGCGGGGGACGGCTAATAAAAAAATATAAAAAAATATATAATTTATTAATTTTACAAATATAACATGAATAATTCAATAAACTAAGACTTAAAATTGAAAGTTTGAAGATTGAAACCATTAATGATTAATCCAATTATTCATCTGCATCAGCTTCAAAAGATTTCGACGGGGATTTAAGAGGTAAGAGTCTTTATTTGAGGTTTTTCATTTTACTTTTTTTTGTTTCCCATTTAAGTAGATCTATATGTTTTGAAAATTAATACGTTTGTAACGTGATTTCATCCACTACTACATGGGTAACTGCATCTATATGTGGTTGACGTACCTATTACAAAGCCACTGATTAGAACATAACAAGAACAAGAGTAACTGTTACACTGTTCTCATGATTTTCAAATGCTAACACTCGACTAAGCTAGCTATATCTAGTTAGTGTCTGCTGCAAGTCCACAGAAAACTACAATATCTTTATAGAAAATTAAGCAAGCATAAAGATTACTCATTTTTCTGAATGCCACAACATTGTACAAACTATAATCTCTACTTTTTCCTTTTTAAAAAATTGTGACTATTATATTTTATATTTGAGAATAGGATTACATACATTCTGATCCTTGCTACATGCAGATGGGTCTGAAGCAAAAACTTCTGCGATATATAAAATCTTAAATATGCAGCAAACAAACAAAATGTCCTATCACTGAAACAGAAAGAACCATAAACTATCTCCAGATAACCAGCAACGAAGAATTAACAAACACTAGCTGTATAGTGTATGACTGAAAATTTATAAAACTCGACCTGTGACCATTACTTCATATCATCAGACATAACATGGAGGAAGAACAATACTTCTGCATTTTATGGCAATTATTAGAAATCTGCATGTTGTTTTTTACAAGAATGTATTAAAAGTTTAAAAAAATATAAAAAAAAGTATTATAAAACTGAAATTCACATGTTTTAATGTTGGAAAAGTGCAGATTTCGTTGGGGACATCTCTGAAGTCCTCGGGATGTCTCGGGGACGTCGTGAAGTCCCCGGGATGTCTCGGGGATGTCACAAAGTCCCCAAAGCACCCGGGACGTCTCGGGTGCATTTATGGTTTGTGGGGGACGTCCCCCTTTTTTTTTTGTAAATTAGGGATGGCAGGGAAATGTCCGCCCCCGTCCCTAAGTCTCGGGGCGCCCGGACGTCCGGGACGTGAGGAAAATGGCCAGGACGCGTCGCCGCGTGACACTGCATTTTACTAAGCTAATATGAGACTATGAGTGTCTATTCGCTGCCAAGGTCATTGAGGAGTTTTAAAGGAGGAGGATTTGTGGATTATTCAGTGAAGGTAAGGTTTTAATTTTTAAGTTTTAACTTTCAAGTTTGATTTTCATTTTTTTGTTTTTAATCTTTCACACACTTCATGCTTCTTTTTATGTTTTATTATTTTCATTTTGAAATTTTAATTTTTAAACTGTTTTTCATTTTAAATTTTCAATACATGTTATGCCCTAGGGCATAGGGTTTAAGTTTTATTTTTAACCATTGTTTTCTTTGCTTATGCTATTGGTTTTTAAACTTGTAGGTAGAAGTACAATGGCAAC
Organism: Taxus wallichiana var. yunnanensis; assembly: GCA_018340775.1. Taxonomy (NCBI): domain Eukaryota; kingdom Viridiplantae; phylum Streptophyta; class Pinopsida; order Cupressales; family Taxaceae; genus Taxus; species Taxus wallichiana. Next base: position 574,732,842 of record CM031241.1, on the reverse strand, counting down.
AAGTTCCACCTCCTCTGGGCAATCTCTGATCAAAGAATTTGACCCAAATTCACTATTATGGAGGCATGTCACAATACTATGTAATGTCCCCTTTCCCTCGCCACAGGCCTGAGGGCTAGTGCGAGTCCTAACCCTAGTCATGCCCAAGGGGTTACGGACGCTATGAGCTATTGGGTATGAATATCTAGTCCAGTTATTATTTTCCATTGACAGGGTTATAAAGTGCTTTCGAAGGGACTAGGTATTATGTTTTATCGTTGGAAGGGGCCACTTAACTCCTAATGTTCTAATTTTGCGTTGGGGTCACCTTTTTGGGCCATGGCGACTTGAAGGGGAAAAAGTAACTTTAAGTTACTTTATTATTTGGGTCTTCTCTAGGAGAAAGTGCGACTTGGGGGTTTTAGGGTTTCCTTGGCGTGGGAAAAGTTATAAAAGGAGAAGAGGGGTGAAAGGAAATTCATTCATGCATACACTTATATTTCTTTTCATGTGCAACTGCTGTTTGCAACTATTTAGCTTGTGGAGTAAGATCCCACGGGAACCCTAGCTTCGGTGGTGAGAGATCCATCCCTAGCTAGCAGGACATTCTTCGGTAGTGAGAGATCTACCCTAGCTTGTCATTTGGAGCTGTTTTTAGGGCTGATTCACAGAGATATTTTCAAGGTTTTAGAGATAGGGTTTTGAGAGTTTTTGTGGAGATAATCAGTTGGTTTTCGGATCAGACCTACGGCAGCAATAAAGGAAGGATTTGACATCATTTTCAGAGGATTTCACAATGGTTTTGGCCATCTACCAAAAAGGCGATTTGTTTGGGAGATTGCAGCCCTATTTTGGAGGGTTTCCAGTTGGCCGTTTTCAGATCTGAAGGTTGGAAAATCATCTTCTATATTTGTATATGTTATTTCCCAAGTTTCATAATTTTTGCACTTGTATTCGGGAAGATATGAATTTTAGAAGTTTTCCAGCTGTTTAGGGCACGCTGTAATTTTCTGGCAGCGTTATATTGACTGAAAAATTCCAAAAATATTTTCCTTGTGTTCTTTATATTATTATCTAGCTCTCTTTAAATTTTCAAGTGATTTGAGCGGATATTTTGGGAGTTATTCATATTTTACTGTTCGCTGCCCTAGCTGTAATTTTCTGCAAAAAAACCAGATTTCTGTTTGGCTGTGTTTTGTCTATCTTTTGCATATTTTACAGTGGTATCCTATAAGGGATATTTCAGTGGTATCAGAGTTGTTCCTCCAGCCTGTTGGGGTTGAAAGATGGGAGACAGAGACAGAGACAGTGAAGAGATGGGAGTAGATCTGATGAAACAACTGTTCACCAATATGGTGAAGCAGCAGGAGACTACCAACCTCTATTTGAGCCAGCTCACTGAGAGGTTAGCACAGGGTAGGATTGAGGCTCATGCGGAGAAAGGAGAAGCTAGCAATATGGGACAACATGGTAATAGAGGTGAGAGTGGACATTCGGGACAAGGGTCCCCTCATGCTTCTACCAGGCCCTTGGGACTCCACGAGCCTTCTTTCTTGAAGGATCCGGAAGTTTCGCAGACACGACAGCCCGCAGACGTTGTGGATGAGGAATCTTGTTGGGAGAAGTACCGGACATTGAGTGAGGGTTTCCGGGACAACATGCCATTTCAGGAGTATTGTAAAATGAAGATTGGCAGCAGGCCCAGGAGAGATTACCAGACACGGTACCTGAGTTTCAGAGGAGATTGGGACAAATCTCTATTCCACACTTCGATGGCTCTAAGAAGTGTACCGCGCAATCTTGGATTCAGAAGTTGAAGACTTACTTCGACTTGAATCCCATGCGCGAAGAGGATGCAATTAAGTTTTCTATCCTACACCTCGAGGGAGATGCTCATGACTGGTGGCATCATGGATTGATCACACAGGGGCACATACATATCACTACTTATGCAGATTTTACACAAAGGTTGATGAGCAGGTTTGACAGGAGGGACCCAGATAGGCACTTCAGAGAGTTGACTCACTTGAGATAGACAAGTTCTCTAGATCAGTACATTGCAGAGTTTCAGAGGTTATCAGTGATGGTATCTGATGTTTCAGAGATGAGGTTGACTTCACTCTTTATGGCAGGGTTGACTGACGCTTTAGCAGGATTTGTGAAGGCATTTGAGCCTTCCTCCCTACATGAGGCGATTAGGCGAGCACGTGATTTGGAGTTGTCCACTCCAAAATCGAGGTTTCCCCCTCGAATTCAGCCTAAGGTATTTCCTTCGAGAGCTGATGGTTCACAGCCGAAGGGGCCCCCACCTAGGCAGGATACAGCAAGGAGACCATTTGTATCGAGAGAGGACAGGGAGGAGTTGAGGCGAAAGAAACTATGTTTCGATTGCCGCACACCATGGGTTCCAGGACATGATTGTAGAGGAAAAGGGAAGGCCCAATTCATAGAGGTCTTCGAGGAGAGCGAGAGCGAGGAGGAGCGAGACGCTCAGGAGTTGGAGGATGAAGATGAAGAGACATTGGATAGTGCAGGGGTTGAACAGGAGGAGGAGACTTTTCCCCATGAGACTATTGCTACCTTGTCGAGTACCCCGAGGTACAAGGCATTCAGGGTCAGGGGAGTATTACAGGGTCAGAGAGTAGTAGTACTCATTGATAGTGGGGCAACCCACAACTTCATTGATGCATCTTTGGTAGAGAAGCGGGGATTACAGGCAGAAGACTTTGAGGGCTTCAATGTAGTGGTAGCCAATGGTGAGTCCATGAGATGCATGCAGCGAGTTCGCTTGATTGAGTATCACCATGGGTAACCATATAGTTACCGATGACTTCTATGTGGTTGGTATTGGAGAGACCAACCTTGTGCTCGGTGTACAGTGGCTCCATTCTCTTGGAGAATTTCAGACTAACTTTCAGACGATGGAACTCAAGTTCAAGTCCGAGGGGAAGAATGTAACCTTGAGGGGTTTATCTTCAGATGCACCCAGGGTTGTTTCAGCAAAGAGGATCGAGAGGATTCATAGGCACAATGGGGTTGATTGGGCAGTACAATGCTTGGTTTCTACCAAGAAATCAGAGGATGGACAACCAGAGTATCATGTGGATATACAGGGGCTATTGGACAAGCACAGTGCAATTTTTAGTGACATACCACTTGGTGTACCTCCAGATAGGGGATTTGAGCATGTGATTGAGCTTGAGGACACTAGACCAGTAGTTACTACTCCTTACCGTCACCCCAAACGGTTTAAGGATGAGATTGAGAGGACTATCCATGAGCTTATTGACATGGGACACATTAGGCCGAGTTCCAGTCCTTTTGCTTCTTCGGTGGTATTGGTGAAGAAGAAGGATGGGACCATGCGGATGTGCATCGACTACCGGGCATTGAACAAGAAGACAATCAAGAACAAATATCCAGTGCCGCGTATTGATGAGCTACTAGATGAGCTACAGGGGGCAATCTATTTTTCTAAAATAGATTTGCGATCTGGATATCACCAGATCAAGGTTAGGGAGCAGGATGTGCATAAGACCGCTTTCAGATGCCATTATGGACATTTTGAGTTTCTAGTGATGCCATTCGGACTGTCTAATGCACCAGCTACATTCCAGTCTTGCATGAACCACGTGTTCAACCGCCATTTGCGGAAGTTTGTATTGGTTTTCTTTGATGATATATTGGTCTACAACAGGACTTGGGAGAGCCATATCCGCCACCTTGATGAGATATTGGGAATATTAGAAGCTAATTTGCTATATGCAAAAGCTTCTAAATGTGAGTTTGGCATGACAAAGTTGCTATATTTGGGATATGTGATTGGTGGAGGGGGAGTAAAGGTGGACAGAGAGAAAATACAGGCAATTTTGGATTGGCCGCCACCCAAGACATTGACACATCTGAGGGGATTCTTGGGACTGTGCACCTATTACAGGAGGTTCGTGAAGAACTTCTCACGGTTGACTGCCCCATTGACAGATTTGACCAAGAAGGGAGCTTTCGCTTGGTTAGAAGAAAGCACCACAGATTTTTGATCATCTCAAGGAGGTGATGAGTTCATGTCCCGTCCTCGCATTACCAGATTTTTCTCGGCCATTTGTTCTAGAGTGTGATGCATCAGGTGAGGGGGTTGGATCGGTGCTTATGCAGGATAGGCATCCCATTGCTTATGAGAGTCGGAAATTGAGCCCAGTGGAGAGAGGGTATTCAATTTACGACAAGGAGATGTTGGCCATCATGCATGCCTTGGCCAAATTCAGACAGTACCTTGTGGGCAGCAGATTCGTGGTACGTACAGATCACAATAGTTTGAGGTTCTTTTTGGGGCAGAAGGATCTCAACGACCGCCAGCAGAGATGGGTGAACAAGGTACAAACATATGACTTTGACATAGAATACACTAGAGGTAAGAATAATGTTGTTGTTGATGCTTTATCTAGGAGGCCTTACCTTACTACTATGCTGAGTTCTATGTCTGAGATTTCAGCAGATTGGAAGGCTCACATACTTGTTGAGTACTCCAAGAATCAGTTTGCATGCGAGATCATGGATGGTATTATCAAGGATGACCGATACAGGGTGGTAGATGATCTCATTTTCTACAAGGATCGGATTTTCCTTGTACCGGGGTTTAAGATGAAGGACAAGATCCTTCGTGCAGTACATGATACACCATTTCTTTGGACACCCGGATATTTCAAAACATACAGGTACATCAGGGAGAGATTCACTTGGAAGGGGATGAAGGACAATGTCCTTAATCACGTCAGAGTGTATGGTTTGCCAGCAAACCAAATCAGAGCATTCTTTTCGCGTAGGGTTACTTCAGCCTCTTCCTATCCCTGAGCAGAAGTGGGAGAGCATATCAATAGATTTCATCACAGGACTCCCTATGGTGCATGGGCACAATTGCATTTATGTGGTAGTTGATCGATTGACCAAGTATGCGCATTTCTTTTCTCTACCCAAGAAGCATGAGGCAATTGACGTGGCTCAGGTATTTTATACAGGGATTTTTAGGCTTCATGGGTTGCCTAAAAATATTATCAGTGACAGGGATAAGATCTTCATGAGCACCTTTTGGCAGGAGATATTCAGACTTGCCGGTACTGAGTTGACTCCCAGCACGAGCTACCACCCTCAGACTGACGGGCAAACGGAGATTGTTAACAAATGGATAGAGGGCTATTTGCGGAGTTATGTGACCGGACATCAGCAGGCATGGATCAGATGGTTGCATATGGGTGAGTATTGCTACAATACCACATATCAGATGAGCATCGGCATGACTCCTTTCAGAGCTTTGTATGGATACGATGCCATGTCATTTGCTGATTTGGTATTACCAGATAGTCGGGCTCCCAAAGCTCGGGATTGGTTACAGGAGAACCAGGATATCCTGCGAGCTCTTAAGGAGAACCTCCAAAAGGCGCAGAATCAGCAGAAGGTTTATGCGGATCGACACAGGATAGAGAGGTCCTTCGAGGTAGGAGACTTGGTGTTCCTACGTCTGCAGCCATACAGGCAGTCGTCACTCAAGCAGAAGGGGGCAGAAAAGCTGAAACCACGGTTTTATGGTCCATACAGGGTAGTTCGGCGAGTGGGTGCAGTTGCATATGAGTTGGATCTTCCAGAGCACAGTAAGATACATAATGTCTTCCATGTGTCATGCCTTAAGAAGGCACTAGGACAACACATTGTACCTTCTATAGAGTTGCCACCATTGGACGAGGAGGGGAAGCTGGTTTTAGAACCAGACTCTATTATTGAGGTCAGACAGAGGAAGCTCAGGAGCAGAGATATTACAGAATACTTGGTACGATGGAAGGGTTTGCCTCTTGAGGATGCTACTTGGGAAGGAGAGCAGATTCTACAACATCCTAGTTTGCATTTGCTTGGGGACAAGCAAATTTTGGGAAGGGAGGACTGTAATGTCCCCTTTCCCTCGCCTCAAGGCTTGAGGGCCAGTGCGGGTCCTAACCCTAGTCATGCCCAAGGGGTTACGGACGCTATGAGCTATTGGGTATGAATATCTAGTCCAGTTATTATTTTCCATTGACAGGGTTATAAAGTGCTTTCGAAGGGACTAGATGTTATGTTTTATCGTTGGGAGGGGCCACTTAACTCCTAATGTTCTAATTTTGCGTTGGGGTCACCTTTTTGGGCCATGGCGACTTGAAGGGGAAAAAGTAACTTTAAGTTACTTTATTATTTGGGTCTTCTCTAGGAGAAAGTGCGACTTGGGGGTTTTAGGGTTTCCTTGGCGTGGGAAAAGTTATAAAAGGAGAAGAGGGGTGAAAGGAAATTCATTCATGCATACACTTATATTTCTTTTCATGTCTCTGCTTTGTTTGCAACTATTTAGCTTGTGGAGTAAGATCCCACGGGAACCCTAGCTTCGGTGGTGAGAGATCCATCCCTAGCTAGCAGGACATTCTTCGGTAGTGAGAGATCTACCCTAGCTTGTCATTTGGAGCTGTTTTCAGGGCTGATTCACAGAGATATTTTCAGGGTTTTCAGAGATAGGGTTTTGAGAGTTTTTGTGGAGATAATCAGTTGGTTTTCGGATCAGACCTACGGCAGCAATAAAGGAAGGATTTGGCATCATTTTCAGAGGATTTCACAAGGGTTTTGGCCATCTACCAAAAAGGGCGACTTGTTTGGGAGATTGCAGCCCTATTTTGGAGGGTTTCCAGTTGGCCGTTTTCAGATCTGAAGGTTGGAAAATCATCTTCTATATTTGTATATGTTATTTCCCAAGTTTCATAATTTTTGCACTTGTATTCGGGAAGATATGAATTTTAGAAGTTTTCCAGCTGTTTAGGGCACGCTGTAATTTTCTGGCAGCGTTATATTGACTAAAAAATTCCCAAAATATTTTCCTTGTGTTCTTTATATTATTATCTAGCTCTCTTTAAATTTTCAAGTGATTTGAGCGGATATTTTGGGAGTTATTCATATTTTACTGTTCGCTGCCCTAGCTGTAATTTTTGCAAAAAAACCAGATTTCTGTTTGGCTGCGTTTTGTCTATCTTTTGCATATTTTACAGTGGTATCCTATAAGGGATATTTCATACTAGAACAACTTCCGGGTGGTCAATGTTATGTTTTTTAGATGCAATGAGTGTGAAATAGTATTCAAAGGCTCATATAGTCGGGTGAAAGGCCACTTGTGTGCAATACCGGGTCATGGTATAAGAACATGCAAGGGGAAAAATAATGTAGGGGTGCCAACAACAAAGGTTTTGGGATATATCAAAGAACAAGAAGATGCAAACGCAACCTTGGCTTTGAAAACGAGTCATCCATTGTCAAAAAAAGGAAGTTTCATCTCAATCAACGAGGCCTCCTATTGCCCCATCTAGTATTGGCTCCCAATTGTGACCATGCCACATCCATTTGTGACAACTACCTCCATGCATGATGAGGATTCACCTCTTTCACGAAAGAGTAGGACAAAAGGACCATTGGAAAAGACCTTTCAAAATGAGAACAAGGATATTGCAGATGAGCACATTGCAAGATGTGTGTATGTGAATGGATTGTCATTCAATGTTGTGAGGTCACCATATTGGCAAGAGATGGTGAAAGTAATCAATGAGGCCCTAAAAGGGTACAAAGGGCCAGGCTATGAGAAGATCTCGCACCACCCTATTGGAAAAACAAAGAAAATATGTGGAAACCTCATTGCAGCCAATTAGAGACTCATGGGCCAAAACAAGTGTGTCCATCGTTTCGATGGATGGAAAGATGCAAGAAACCGCCCTTTGATCAATGTGGTTGCAGTATGCCCTAAAAGGACAATGTTTTTGAAAGCAGTTGATTGTGAGGGCAAGTGAATGATGCCCAATTCATTGGCATGATCCTTTTTGAAGCCATTAAGGTAGTGGGACCTCAAAATGTTGTCCAAGTCATAACGGACAACGCCAAGAGTGTAAAGCTGCAGGATGTTAGTTGAGGCAAGGTATGGGCATATTTTTGGATACCATGTGTTGTCCATTCACTCAATTTATTGCTAAAAATTTGGCTAGTAAAATAGAGTGGATTCAACAAGTGTATGCAGAGGGTGAAGAGATTCAAATGTTTGTGACCAACCATCACCATCCATGCAAGGCATCTTTAGATCCTTCTCGCATTTGGAGTTGTTGAAGGTAAAGGAAGCTACCTTTCTTTTATTTATAAATAATGTAAGTTTTTTTATTTTTAAAATATAGTATTCAAATGTTTTCATTTATTTTTAATTTTGTTTCTCATTTCTTATTAGGTTCTTTGAAACTTGATTTGCATCACACATAATCGTCTTGAGACGACTTGTGAAGGTGTGAGAGACACTTAATAGGATGGTGTGAAAGACACTTTATGTGCACTATGGAGGCAATCAAACATTGTATGAGATCAAAAAGTGAAGGCAATGATCTTAGATGACACTTGGTGGGATCAAGTAGAATATTTGTTGAGTTTTACTGAGCCCATTATGAGCATGATCCACTTTTTGCGGCATGGATCAACCATGTCTAGGAGAGATATGATGATATCAACTCAATGATTGAGAAGATAAACTCCATCATAAATGCAAAACAACAAGATCCCAAGGAGAAATTTTTCAAAGAAGTACAATCAATCATCATTGGGTGGCGGAACAAAATGACTACCCCGCTACATCTACTTTCCTTTGCATTGACTTTTACATTCTACAACAGAGATCTTTTCTTTGCCGGAAAGGATGGCACCATATAGGGATGTAGAAGTCAGTGAGGGATATATGTTGGCATTGTCTAGGCTCTTCCCTAATCCTAAGGCCGAGGACATGGTTATGATAGAGTTTTCAATTTCATAGCGGAAACAGGTCATAGCCTTCTCGCTCTTCAAAGCAAATACAAGATGGATGCTCATATGTGGTGGTACCTCCATGGTCACGCATCAGTGTACTTGTAACCTCTTGCAATCAAGGTCTTGACACAGAGTAAGTTTTTAGTTTTAATTCTCTTTCCTTTTTTGTTGTAACTTTTAGTTTTTTAAATTCAAGTTTGAGTGTTTAAGTTTGCATTGACTTTGCCTCAATAGGTTGCGAGTTCATCTTCTTTGAGTGCAACTGGAGTACATATACCTTCATCCACTCACAGAAGTGCAACAAGTTGGGGGCTAAAAAGGCCGAAGATTTGGTATATATACATTCCAATTTGCGCCTTTTATCCCACAAGCAACCGAAGTACAAGGAAGGGTCAACAAAACATTGGGATATTGATCCAGAGATAGTTGACTTGGATGCTTCCATTTCCCACCTGTCATTAGATGACAAGGGATTGGAGACTTCTTTGGCACCGTGAGACCTACATGCACAAGGGGGTGCAACTGGTAGTGGCTCGAGTCCATGTGGTTCTAATGAACCACATAATGATGATGATGTTGATGTTGATGCTCTTGATGAAGAGGAATATGATGAATATTGAAAGATAGTTTGAACTTTGATCATTGGTGTAATAAATTGAATTTAATATATCATGACATTGTGTTTAATTTAACTTTTAAGCTTTTAACAAATTATGAGTTGTCTTTTGTGGTTATTTAGCTTATAACTTATAAGTTATTTTGTCTTTCATATGCATAATATGTGGTTAGTAACTTAATTCCTAATTTTAATTTTTATATATTTTTTGTACAACCATATCCAATGCCGTATCTAGGGCCAATATTTTTTTGCTGTATCCGCGTATCAAATGCTCCATACCCATTCCCGTATCTAGAACGTATTGACTACTTAGATCAAAACAGATCCAAGATGTAGATATGACAAATAGCTTAATCATTGAATCGCTAAAATATGAAAGTAGTGCCCCTTTGAGGGGGAACCTCTGAATGAGAATAACCAAATGATAGAATTCCACATGTAATTAGCGTTATCGCTACCTTATCCCTTGTTTAAAGATATGATTAGGTTGGGACAAGCCCGTTAGCACTAATTAGGCCGACTAATCATAAAATAGAAAATCTAGAAACTACTAGAAGTCTAATCAAAGGTAATGGGTGCCAAAATCTGTTCACTCTATAACTCAAATATGCATAGTAACAACTAGATGACTAGGGACATGACATATGGAATGCCAAATTTTTGGTTATCTTTAAAACACTTTGAACCACAATGAAGCATGGATTCCTGTCCTTTTTTTGGATTGCAACCATGTTTTGTGTTGGACCAAGGGTCTCATTATTGTCAATACCCTCTTGTTGTGCAAAGCCCATCGTCACCAGCATTGCCTTGTGCCTGCCTAGGAGTCATCTAGTTTGTATTTTGTGTTGGACATACATTTACACCTGACAGACCTCTTTTGTGGTGGTAATCTGTCAAGAAACCGGGTTTAATCTATATCAGGACACTACACTTCCTGCAGAAACTACTCCCAATGTCATTTTCCTGTTGCTTCACCATGTCTTGGGCCCAAATGCGCCATTATCTCTCAAAGCAAATTGACAACATGTATCATTATCTCAATTGAGGGAATTTTATATTTTCATACTTCGTCTCTTAGGCCTTTTGTAATCTTATGTTCTTTTTCTCTACCTGTGTTGGAATAATACCACTTGAGGCTATTCTTCACCAGAACAACCTGCTGATCTGATTTTTCAAGATCCCGAACACGAAGCATTTCATCCTCAAACTCAGTAATACTACCATCATGTCATACCTACATGCTACCCTGAACCTCGTCTTTGGTTATTTTCTAACAAGCGTACAGACTCTTATGTAGACAGAAAAATACTAGCATCTTTATCTATTAAACTACGTGCCTTTGAATGCTCACTGGAATCAACAAACATTATGTTTTCACTTTTATTGTTTAACTTCTTTGTTGTTCCAGAATTAGCGCATAGGCAGTTGAACCAAAAATTCAAAGATGACTCACCTCTGGTTTTCTGCATACACTAGCTTCTTCAGATGTCATGCCTTGTAATGTCATTAAAGTACTCATGGTTATCAGATAGACAACGGTGTGGACTGTTTCAGCCCAGTATTTGTTTGGAACAACTTTCAGCATGCTTCTCACTATGTCCATAATTGTCATATTCCTTCTCTTCACCATGCGATTTTGCTGAGGCATATGTGGTGCTGATAGTTGCCTGTGAATCTCTTCCTTCTTGCAAAAGTAAGCAAACTTATTGTCAGTTAATTCAACCCCATTGTCAGATTTGGAAGTGAAAGATCCCCAATAGATCTCTTACCCTAAATCAAATTTTTACTGAATGGCAAATGATAAAAAACAGTTTTTGAAACCCTCGGCAAACAACCTAGGGCAAAGCTGAATTTATTACAGCAAATGCGACTAGGGTTTTTAATGGATCTTCATGCAAATGATACCAAAAAATTATAAACTCTATCCCAAATGATTGCCAACAATTTTAAAACCCAAAATATGATAAAAATCAGATTTATTTGCAGCCAGATAATTCAGAAAATTCAGATCTAAATCTGATTACAAACTGCCTGAAAAACCCTCCAAACTTGCTCAGAAAATTATGAAATTGCAGCTCCTTTATTTATAAAAATTCAGAGATATATGGCAATAATTTTCAGAAGTAAATACCTCTAGAATCATACTCAAATAGCCCCAAACTGGGTCGATCCAACTGCTGCAATATGCTACCAAAAAGATCACCAAAACACTGCTGGAATTTGACTGGAAAATCAGAATTAAACCGCTGGAAATTTCTGAGTGAAATCCCCTCTCAATCCCTTGGGGTTTTCGTCCGCAAGAGATGAAATCCACAAGGGTTTTCGTCCTTGGAATCTCTGATAAAAGCAAGAGCTCTTAACAATGCAAAAAGCTGATAATAAAAATTTGGAATGCTTCTAAGCAAGTCGACTTGCCCATATAAAGGCAAAACAGCCCAACCACCACCTCTAGACCAGCCAATCGCATTTTTCCTTTTCCCTATGCTGGTCGCATTTTTCCCTATGGGCTTGATGTCACATTTTCCAACTTATGACTCCCATAAGCAAGTCGCACTTTTCCTTTTTTAATACAATTAATTTTAATTGTATTTTGACATTGACAATTTTAATTTATTAATAAGCCTTATTATTTATTATATGTGCAACTTATAATGTTATTTTAAAAACATTAGCACAATATAATAAAATAATAAAAACTTAGTCACCCTAGAACCCTCCTTTGGCCGTCGGGTAGACAAAAAGGGCCAAAGGTCTTCGCCCAAGCTCATTCGGAAAGAGGGGACATTACAGAAACCTTGATTTGTTTACCAGGTTGACTTATTACATTAGATATACAATACATAATCGTTAAAAGCATTTGAATACTTTTTGAGGGCTTAAATACACTATTAGTCTATTAGCCCTTAAAGCAAAATCACAACATGTTGAATCATTATCTCAATTGAGGGAATTATATATTTTCGTACTTCATCTCTTAGGCCTTTGTAATCTTTCCTTCTTTTGCTACTGTGTTGGGATAGTACGACTTGAGGCTATTCCTCTCCAGAACAACCTGCTGATCTGACCTTTCAACATCCCGAACATGAAGCATTTCAGCCTCAAAATCAATCATACTGTCATCATGTGACGCCTGCATGTTACCATGATCCTCGTCTTCCATTATTTTCTAACAAGCGTACAGAATCTTACGTAGACCGAAAAGATTAGCATAGTTATCTATTAAACTACATGCCTTTGAGTGCTCATTGGAACCAGTAAACATCATTTTTTCACTTTTGTTGTCTTAAGTTCTGTTTTGTTCCAGAATAAGTACATAGGCAGCTGAGCCAAAGATTCAAAGATGACTTACCTCTGGTTTTCTGCATACCCAAGCTTCTTCAGATGTCTGCTGTACTGCCTTTAATGCCTTTAAAGGACTCATGGTCAGGTGATAGACAGCAGTATGGACTAATTCAGCCCAATATTTGTTTGGGACTCCTTTCAGCATGTTTCTTATGTCCATAATTGCCGTATTCCTCCTCTTCACCATGCCATTTTGCTGATGCATATGTGGTGCTGTAATTGCGTATGAATCTCTTCCTTCTTGCAAAAGTAAGCAAAATTATTGCAAGTTAATTCAACCCCATAGTCAGATTTGAAAGCCTTGATTTGCTTACCAGGTTGGTTTATTGCAATAGCTATAGAATACTTAATCCTTAAACGCATTTGAGTACTTTTTGAGGAATATGCCCAGATCTTTCTACAGTAATCAGTAACAAACAGGGAAAAGAATGTGGCCCATAGTCTCTCTAATGTTTCTCAAATTTCCAGTCCACCTTCTGTTGCACATAGTCTTTTTTGCCCTCTTTTGAATATCTCTACACTCACAGAACCATCCTTGACACCGCACATTTCTAAAATGTCTTTGATGTGGAGGCTGGGCTGCTATGCTTTAGTCTTTACCTCATGGATGTTTTGTTTTCCTCTTCTTCATCATTTTTGCAATCTTTACAAATATATTAATGCTTGGAGAATGGGGGCAAATGTTGACAAGATTCTGCATAAATCACCTCATATAGAAATCGTTAAATAAATGACCAGTTTAAATCCATTTGCACCCTTTATATAAACTTCATCTAGGATTCTAGAGCGGTGTTACGTGGGGACGCGTCCCGACCATTTTCCTCACGTCCCAGACGTCTGGGACGTCCCGGGGACTTGGGGACGGGGACGGGACGTTTCCCTGCCATCCCTAATTTCCAGAAAAAAAGGGGGACGTCCCCCACAAACCAGAAACGCACCCGGGACGTCCCGGGTGCTTTGGGGACTTCGTGACGTCCCCGAGACGTCCCGGGGACTTCATGACGTCCTCGAGACGCCTTGGGACTTCACGACGTCCCCAACGAAATCTGCACTTTTCCAACATTAAAACATGTGAATTTCAGTTTTATAATACTTTTTTATATTTTTTTAAACTTTTAATACATTCTAGTAAAAAACAACATGCAGATTTCTCATAATTGCCATAAACTGCAGAAGTATTGTTGCTCCTCCATGTTATGTCTGATGATATGAAGTAATGGTCACAGGTCGAGTTTTATAAATTTTCAGTCATACACTATACAACTAGTGTTTGTTAATTCTTCGTTGCTGGTTATCTGGAGATAGTTTATGGTTCTTTCTGTTTCAGTGATAGGACATTTTGTTTGTTTGCTGCATATTTAAGATTTTATATATCGCAGAAGTTTTTGCTTCAGACCCATCTGCATGTAGCAAGGATCAGAATGTATGTAATCCTATTCTCAAATATAAAATATAATAGTCACAATTTTTAAAAAAGGAAAAAGTAGAGATTATAGTTTGTACAATGTTGTGGCATTCAGAAAAATGAGTAATCTTTATGCTTGCTTAATTTTCTATAAAGATATTGTAGTTTCGGTGGACTTGTAGCAGACACTAACTAGATATAGCTAGCTTAGTCGAGTGTTAGCATTTGAAAATCATGAGAACAGTGTAATAATTACTCTTGTTCTTGTTATGTTCTAATCAGTGGCTTTGTAATAGGTACGTCAACCACATATAGATGCAGTTACCCATGTAGTAGTGGATGAAATCACGTTACAAACGTATTAATTTTCAAAACATATAGATCTACTTAAATGGGAAACAGAAAAAAGTAAAATGAAAAACCTCAAATAAAGACTCTTACCTCTTAAATCCCGTCGAAATCTTTTGAAGCTGATGCAGATGAATAATTGGATTAATCATTAATGGTTTCAATCTTCAAACTTTCAATTTTAAGTCTTAGTTTATTGAATTATTCATGTTATATTTGTAAAATTAATAAATTATATATATTTTTATATATTTTTTATTAGCCGTCCCCCACCGTCCCCAAATTTTCAAAAAAATTTCTGTCCGGAAACTCCGTCCCTACGTCCCAACGTCCCACCATCCCGGAGTCTTAGGTAACTATGTTTTAGAGTATAGTAGACACTCAGCGAATGAGGTCAAGTTTTTGAGACAAAAGAGTCTATTTAGCTTGACTTGTGTCTCTTGTCCATTCTCAGCTGTGTATGTATTTTTTCATTTTGAATCATTTCATTTTTTCCTTCAACTTTGATTTCGCCTTTGAATTTTAACTCCTATGTTCAAATCTGTGCTTATTTCAATCTAACAAAATCTGTAGGCTTCAAATTGACAATCTTCCTCTTAAAACCATTTACTTGGTCTTCTTGCCATATCCTTCCATGGCCTTTTGTAAGATGCATGCATGTTGTTACCCCAGCTCTCGCCAAAACCTATTTTCTTTCAGCTTATCTTGCTTACCTAAGGTTTCCCACCATTTCCTCTTATCAGCATTTTTTTACTTTGTTACAAGTGGCTATTTTAACCCTAGTCTTCTTCTCCTTCTTTGATTGCCTTGCAAGTGTAATATCCCTAAAATAAACTCTAGATAAATCTAGATATTTCTTTCTTGACCCTAGGACATCAGTATAAAAATTGCCTTTTATGACAGCAGCGACAATCTGATTTTTTAATAAAAACAGCAAGCCTCAAGGTGCCAAAATAGACTTTTATTTATTGATTTCAATCAGCTACAATAAAAGAAATACTAGAGTGTCTGAATACAATTATTTTCTCACAATTGACGACCTAAATGAAAAGATAGATGGAAGAGAAGAGCATGCAAACTGATTTGACTGAAATCTGCCCCTAGATACTGAAGCCCTAGCTGTACTTGCTGTTTTGGATGTAGAATCAAGCCTGAAAAGCGTGCCCTAGCTGCACTGGATGAATACCTGTACCTTGAATGGTCACTGCAATCCCTGAATGGAATTGCCAAGCTTAGATATGAGGGATTTCGTCCTCAGACCTGTATGCAAATGAGGGATTTTGTCCTCTATTGCTGATGCAAAAGCAGAAGCTACTTGCAAACAAAGAAGTAGTTGATAAATTTCCAAGATGATTGTAATAATAAACCCCAAATCTGCCTTTATAACTTCCAAGGCCTTCTCCAAAGTTGGCGCCCCTCCTAAAAATAGGAATAAACAATATAAAATTGCTTTATCCTCTCTCCCATGTTGGCGCTCCATCCTAAAAATAGGAATAAACAATATAAAATTGCTTTATCCTCTCTCCATCCTAAAAATAGGATCTTGATGCTCATGCAGCCCATTCTATCTTTGGCGCCCCATAATAGAATGCTTTATTTAATTATTATTCTATCTTTAGTGCCCCATAATAGAAGTTCATCATTCTATTATTATTTTATTCTATTTCTGCTTTTTTGAATTAATAATATAATTTAAGTGTCCTTTTTCCAATTAAAATATAAAAGTACCCTTGGACCACTTAAATTAATTTATTTCTCTCTGTAATTTACTCTTAGCCTACGCAAAATAGTAAGAATAGGCTTTGGGTATCCAAAATTAATTAATTCTGAAAAGGGGACATTACAGCAGGGTTGCCTAATTGGCCATGTACTTAGAACAGATAGAAGCAGCCACTATGTAGGATGCAAACAATCTGCGAAATATCTATGGAAATGCTTGATGATCTTCCTGATCTTCAGCCAATCAAATTTAATTGTCTTAATGCTAGCTACCTTAAGGGATTCACTGCATACTCTTGAGAGAAATTACACTTGAGAGTTGATTCTATAATCTGATAATTGTTTCTATACATGATCTATAATACAAGTGCGGGGTTTCTCGAAGTCAAAACGAATAAAAATATTGGGGTAAGTTACATTTTCTTTACAAGTTGTAAGTTTGGCATTTCCCTCATATTCAACTCACTGCATAAATGATAGTCTGTAAAGTAGATTCTAAAATTCTAGTGACAAAAGAGAAAAACATAGCCATGATTCTAAAACAGAGAATAGGAACCAACTCCATCCTGATAAATGGTATCCTGATTAACTTTACTTGAAAAACTGACGGTGAAGAATGCTCCAACTCCTAGCATAACTTCAACACACTTCCTTCCTGCTCCTTTTCAAATATCAACAATCCAAGTAGGCAGGGTTTTGGCTTACAGTTTTAAGCCCATATAACAACAACAAAGGAGAAACTGATTTTTAAGTCTCCAAACGTGCTCTTCAATCCTTTTTAGTCCAATATTGTTTTTAGAGGTGCTCGTGTGCTGGTGATACTTGTTTAATGTCTGTTGAAACTTGAACCATTTACTGTGCCTGATTCGAAGCAATTTGTGTTTACCAGAAAAGCACAAAATCATGATGAGATTTCATGTGCCATTTTGCAACATCTACCCTGCTAAACAGATGAAATTTGGCGAATAATTGCTCCTCCCCTGTTATACTTGCCATGGTACTCTGTCAAATTTTACCCCATGCTAACCCTATGATACCTGTTCTAGGATTCTCTCTTCCTAGACCTTTTATTAACTGTTGTATCCTCGAGTCCCATTGTCCTACTTTTGTTCATCTGTGGACATTAATATAATTTCTTTGTTCTAATCCTTGGAAGGTAGACCTTAGATCACAATGTCTGATTATTGTTCAACTAAATTTCCCTTTTTTTTGTGTATTAGTAGACTAAACAAATGAGAAAAAATGGTATTTGTAGCCATAATTGTTCTTCTAATGGGTACTTATAATATTGAGGGTGCTAAAATATCTTGCAAGCTGTCTAACATGTATGGTTTGAATTCTGCCCAAAAGTTGTTACTGTCAGCCATTATCTCAATGACCCGTAAAGGGCGTCATTGACTGGTGGTTGTTCAAATAGTGCCTTCTTTCATGTAAGTGTTTCCAAAGGGCTTATAAATAGTTGTATTTAAGCGAGTGATAAGCTCATTGTATGGACATGGAAACAACGTAACTAGTACAAATACCATCATTCAGTGGAACATTAATATTATATAAAATTGTTTCAAGAAAGATAAACTGTAGTTGAATGTTTCTTTCTGCATTTTCATGCCATTATACTTTCTGCTTGGATTTCCATGGCCCTAGGATAATTTCACTGATAAAAACACTGAATTTCTCTTCCTTTACCATAGATATTACTTAGAAATAACTGTAGAGATCAATTTCATAGCAATATTTTTATTATAAAGATCTTCTAACCTTCCCATTTTTTTCAAAGCTCTGATCTTTCTGAATATTCTGCGTGGAGATGGATCTATGCAAGCCTTGTGAATAGTTTGCGGAGAAAGCTTCTCTCAGTTGTCATAACGTGCATTACTTTTGATCTAAGTTGCCAATTTGTTTTGGATAAGGATTTGGATACGAAGAGTCGAATTCACCTGTACGGCAAAATTTTTGTTTGCCCTGGATACATACAAAAAAATTTATAGCCTAATAAACATGAATTAACCACATATTATGCATATGAAAAACAAAAAAATATGATAATTTATATAATGCCAACCAAATGCCAAATGCCATCATAAATATTAACTATTACATAAAAAATAGCAAAGAGAGGTAATTATGCAATGAAAGGAATGCGAGGTGAGTGTTTTGCTTTTCTCTTTTGTTTTTGATTTTTAGGGTTTGCATTGTGTTTTTTAAAATTTTTTTGGGTTACATCATGGTGTATTGTTAAAAATGGAAAAAGACAGAAAAAACCTAAAAACTGATGTTTTTAACCCTGATAAGCGATAGATTCGCCCTGGACAAATCCCTATCTGAAACAGATATGGATTGAATCTGTATCACGGGTGTAGAGGGAGTGAATCCGTAGTCCACAAGCAAAAGCTATGAGGAGATAAAATTGAACTATAACTATCATGATCTTCCGGTTCCACTTATGATTCATGCCATCCAGCTTTCTCCCTTGATCAACTAGCTGCATTGCTCAAGTTTTCAATTTTTGGCCTAAATTTAATATATGTTGTTCAGATTTCCTTCTTCGAAAAAGACTGAAAACAGAAACATTTGCAGCCATGTAGAATCTATCAGGAATGTTATGTTTGACTAGAGAGTAGATGCAGAAGCAATCCCAGCCTCTCCTGGTCCCAAGGGTAAGATTGATGTACAATTTTCAGTCGATTTTCTATTTTTAAAAACCATTCTGAAGCAGTTTTTGTATGAAACAAAGCACTGACTTCCTACCCAATGGATATAAATCATTCCTAGTACCACTTAGTGGGTCTGTTACGTTATGGTTAAAGGCCTTAAACTTGACATAACTATGTCTTCTTGATATGCTTTCTTACCATTTTCACACGAGACTGGACTTGCACTATAGTGACTGGCAACTGCATATGCTGATGGTAGAAAACCCAGTGCTGCAGAAGCCTGAGCTTACTTTGGGTAATCTTGGGACTCTTAGCCTGCTTGTGCTTGACTTTCGTTTCGTAGTGGTATCTAATTGGGACTTGTTCAAGTAAATTCAAGTCTCCTTTCAGAACGTGTTGAGATCCAGTTCCTGTTACAGTGAGTAGAAATTTTCCCGATGTTTCTCAAATGTTCGCAATAATTTTGATTGATTCCATATTAACAAAAGAAATTGGTCTTATTCTATACCACATGAATGATTTGTTGCTCAGAGTGTGACCATGGTGGGAATATTTGGCTGAACTCAACATCAACTCTTCTGGGAATGTTGGGTTGATGATCTCCAGTATAAATAATAGATATGTTAAATGCATCATTATTCTGAAATGACCACCCACTGATTAGATGCATTTCAGGGAGGGTGCAGGTGACTGTAGCTCCTGTGTAGCTGTGATGCTGGAGCTTGCTCGAGGACTTTCACATTGGGCTCATGGATTTAAACATGCTGTAATTTTTTTGTTCAATACTGGGGAAGAAGAAGGCTTGGATGGGGCACACAGCTTTATTACACAGGTCTTAATTTATTAATATTTATTTAAATTTATTACAGCCTTTTTGATGCATAAAGACTAGTTTAATACTGCCATAGAATCCATTCCTGTGATTATTGACAAGGAGAGCTCCTACCGAACTGGCAAGATTTCTTATTTGCATCCAGAAAGAAAGCTTTTGTAAATGCCACTGATGCTAATTTTTCAATTTTCGTTTAACATCTGATGGAGAAATCAATTTGGCTATATATTCATTTGTGCAGCATCCATGGACGTCTACAATTAGAACTGTAGTTGACGTGGAAGCTATGGGTATAGGAGGCAAGTCCAGTTTGTTTCAGGTTTGTGAATCCTCCTAACTCCGGAATATTCAGACTGCAATTTGCATATTTTTACACATTCTTTTCAAGTAGTTATCTGTAAAGGAGCACGTAGAGAACTTAAAACAAGAAAGAAATTAATCATTGCAGCTGTTCAATGTCATGAATGGGTTTATACTTTATTATCTATCTTCAAAGAAAGCTAAAGATTATGCTCTACTGTACTCAGATTAAAGTTGGTGTTAGTAAATGCTGCAGTTTTTAATTATTTATCTTCTTACTGCATGCCCCTTGCATTTCCAGGCCTTTGCATTCCGCTTTCCTGCATTTGCCTGCATCTTCAATTCTGTTCTTTCCAATGATTTCACTATTTGTAAGTGTTTCTCATTTAATTGTCACAATTTTGGTGTAAATTACCACATATGTAAGAAACGTGAAAATATTTTCATTGAGCTTAGTTTACTCTGTTGGGAAATGGGGTCAATACATATCCTTACAAGTTCAACAAAATGCCAAGCTGCTTTGGAGGGGTGTGTGACTTTCTGTATCAATTGTGGTCGTGAGGACCATCCTTCCTGTATGCTGTTTTCTTTAGAAGATGACCATCATTTAATTCTCATAGAAAAGGCTGCAAGAAAACATCTCATAGAGTTTTGCTAGACTGAAAAAACTTATTTCATTCCTTAACACCTAAGTCACAAGGTTCGAGTTTGCATTTATCTTTGACGAGGATAAAGTTCACCAAAGGATAAGTTCGAGAATTTTTTTTAGGTTCGAACAATTTTTTTCTATCATTTTAATTTTTTGTATACAGACATTTGTAAAATAATGAAAAATTGTGTCAAAAACCTCCCATGCAAAAATAACAGATAAAGTTCGAATTCATGGTTGAGAATAAAGTTCGGCAAAATTTGAACTTTTTTGATAAAATTCGGAGAACCTTGTGACATAGCTTAACACCTACCGAGCTTTCCCAATTTTGATGTTCTATAATTTCTTTCCTCCATTGTAATCCCCTGTAATGAAGTTATGTGCCCCAGAGATTCCATTTTTTTGTATGGAAGAATCTGTAATGTCCCCAAATGGACATATTTCACCCTCAAACGGAATAGCAACAAATCCCACTAAAAATAGCAGATTATAGAAGATAGACAACAAAATTTAAATGCAGATCTGAATTTATATGGGAAAATGCGACTTGCCTAGGGTATGCAAATCAATTCAAACTGAAGCAAAATCACTCTTTTTATCATCAAAATAGATCAGCTGATTTTATTATTGCAAATACACAAGAAAAGTACCAGATTGGAACCCAATTAAAGGCTGAAATATTTATTAAAATTCTGCAGATGATAGTCCTTAGACAACTGAAAAATAGAAATTCCTTGGGCCAAAAATTACACCAAGTGGCTGATTTGATCTCTAAAAATCTGATGTTGGAACAACAATACAGATCTGATCCAAAATAGCTCCAAAACATTCCAAAACAACTCTCTATGTGGGTCGCTCCACCCTGAATAAGCTGGAAATGAAGGGGAATCACAACAACTTATTCTCCTCCAAACCCTTGCCCAGATCTGCAAAATACAGCCTTCATACACTGCTGGAAACTGAAGTAAACCTCTGAAAATCAATGAAGGCTCCTGAATAGAACCTCCTCACACAATAGAAGAAGAGTTTTCGTTCTTCTTCTAGTCCTCAAGAGGGTTTTCGTCCTCTAGAGCTAACTTCAAAGGGTTTTCGTCCTTTGGAGTTGTTATGCAAAGCTTACAAAGCTCACACAAAATTCAGAATTTTCATAAAATAAAAGAGATGCCTCTCACAAGCAAGTCGACTTGCTTTTATAACAAGTCTTGGCTTTGTAGCCACCCACAACCACCAATCACCTACCTTTTCCTGCATTTAATTCTTTTTGGCATTGTACCCTCTCCCACATGGGTCGCATTTCCTCTAGGAGGAAATTAAAAATTATAAAGTGACTTCCCTTTTATTTTTTATTTAGTCTTTAATAAATTAATATAAGTGCTTTTGATAAAATTTCACTTTATAATAATTCATTGAGACTAAAGTTCCCCTTTATTCACCCCTTAGCCGTTGGGAACAAAATTGGGCTAAGGGTCTTCGACTTGTTATGTTAGAGAAAGGGACATTTCAGTCCTCCCTTCCCCTAATTGGTTGCCTTCAAGCGATTTCAAGCTTAGTTGCTCGAGTGCCATATGCAAGAGACAAAACATACTATAGTGCTCCAAAAGTCTTGATCCCGAACCTATTAAATGTGAGAGATCTTGCCACAATACATGGCTCTCATGATGATCATACACACAAATTTGCATCAAGGGTATCACATACTTTATATTGCAGATTTGATCCTCTAACTCATCATTCTTCTCATTAGGAAAATAAATCTGAATATGCAGCAATAAATATGATGTTATCTCATTCATTCCATACTTTGCAATGCCATCAAGATCTTTCTCTCCTTTGGTCTTCATGATATCTTGGTTCTGCTGCATCAAGGGCTGAATATCCTCATGATATAACTACTCCAATAAACATGGTGATATATCTCTCTCCAAACAATCCATATCCCGTGCAATCTGCCCTCTTTGGAAAGAACTTTCCATGCTCTTGGCTGCCACAACTTGAGGAGTACCATTCCTCATACCTTGCAAAACAACTTCCTTGTCTTGCACTTTGAACTTCAACTCCATAGTTTTATAATTTTGGATGAACTCTATAATGTCCCCAAATGGACACTTTTTACCCCCAAATGGATTTTTGGCAAAACCCCAATCCAAAGAACAATTTCTAAATAATTTATAAAATATTACAATGCAGATCTGAATTTTATACATGCATGGTGACTTGCATAGGAGATGAAAACCCACAAAATGAAAGGCAAAACCATTGAATCTTTAAGGGAATCAACTCAACTAATTTTATAAAGATGGAATCAAGAGATAAATACCATATTTGACCTCAAAACAGGCTGAAATTATTTTATATAAATTTCAGACAATTGTCCTCAGACACAGCTGAAAAGTACAAAACCCTTGAGCCAAAAATTATGCAAGTTGGCTGATTTGACCTCTAAAAATATGACAAAGATGTTGGTGATGAGATCCGGGACAGCCGTGCCCTAGAATGTATCAAACTCTATCAACCAGGGTGTAGATAACCCTAGATATGGCTGCAAATGGAGGTAAAAATTTGCAACAAGCTTCCACCTTCAAACCCTTGTACAAATCTGCACTTTTACAACCTTCTATACCGCTGGAAAATACTGAAAAACACCACTAACTCCGTGATCTGCAATGGAAACCCTTGTGTGGAGAATCCTCTCAACTAGGAGAAGGGTTTTCATCCTTCTACTAGATCTCTTAGAGGGTTTTCGTCCTCAAGAGTGAATCTCTAAGGCTTTAGAAGATTATTGATGCAAGCTCAAAGCTTAACATACAAATCAGATTTTATAAAATAGACAAGGATGATCTCTACAAGCAAGTCCACTTGCTTTTATAGAAGTAATGGGCCAAATGGCCACCCTCAACTCCCAATCAGATTTTTCCTCCTTCATTTAATGCTTTTCCCACTTTATTCCATCTCCTAAGGAGGTCGCATTTTCCATAGGATAAATAAACATTATCAAATGCCTTTTTTTCCCTTTCTAATTTTATTTTATCATTAAGTCTATAATAACTTACTATAAGTGCCTTTATAATATTTTCTTCTTTTTTTCTTTTATATGCACTTTATAATAACTTATTATGACTTAAGTTCCCCTTGTGTTCATCCCTTAGCCGTCGGGGAGACAAAATGGGCTAGGGGTCTTCGACATGGATTATCTTAGGAAGTGGGACATTTCAGTCCTCCCTTCCCAAAATTGTTTGCCCTCAAGCAATTCCAAACTCGTTTGTCCAAGTGCCATGCACAAGAGACAAAACATGTTGAAGTGCTCCAAAATTCGAGCTCTTGTACCTGTTAAGTGAGATAAATCTTGCCACCATCTATAATGTCCCCAATTCCGAGTGGTTGGCCTAACGGCCCTATTTTGGTCTTAGCCCTGGTCATTCCCAAGGGCTAATGACTTTGGAGGTTATTGGGGATGGTTGTCTGATTTCCTACTATGTTTTTGTTATATTTTGGGACTTGGGAGGATCTAATGGGCCCTTTGTGTTCTATTTTGTCGTTGGGATCACTTAAGTGGACACTTTTGGCATTTAATGTTATGTTTCTTCGTTGGGGCCACTTAAAGGCCCTTTTTGGCGACTTGAGGGGATATGTATTGCATTAAATGTTATATTTCTTCATTGGGGTCACTTTTTGGGCCAAGGCGCCTAGAAGGGGAAAAAGTAACTTTAAGTTATTTTTAATTGGGCCCTCTCTATGAGAAAGTGCGACTTGGGGGTTTTAGGGTTTCCTTGACATGGAAAAGGTTATAAAAGGAGAAGAGGGGTGAAAGGATATTCATTCATGCATACACTTATATTTCTTTTCATGTGCAACTGTTGTTTGCAACTATTTAGCTTGTGGAGTAAGATCCCACGGGAACCCTAGCTTCGGTGGTGAGAGATCCATCCCTAGCTAGCAGGGCATTCTTCGGTAGTGAGAGATCTACCCTAGCTTGTCATTTGGAGCTGATTTCAGGGCTGTTTTATAGAGGTATTTTCAGGATTTTCAAAATTAGGGTTTGAGGGTTTTGTGAGTTTTGGTGGAGATTTTCAGCTGGTTTTCGGATCAGACCTACGGCAGCCATAGAGGAAGGGTTTGGCATCATCTACAGAGGGTTTCACAAGGGTTTTGGCCATCTACCAAAGGGGGCGACTTGTTTGGGAGATTGCAGCCCTAATTTCTAGGGTTTCCAGTTGGCCGTTTTCAGATCTGAAGGTTGGAAAGTCATCTTCTATATTTATATATGTTATTTCCCAAGTTTCATCATTTTTGCACTTGTATTCGGAAAGATATTAATTTTGAAGTTTTCTCTAGCTATTTTAGGCATGCTGTAATTTTCTGGCAGCGTTATATTGACTGAAAAATTCCAAAAATATTTCCCTTGTGTTCTTTATATTATTATCTAGTTCCATTTAAAATTTCAAGTGTTTTGAACGGATATTTTGAGAGTTATTCATATTTTATTGTTCGCTGCCCTAGCTGTACTTTTCTGCATAAAAATCTGCAAAAATCAGATTTAGTATTTGCTGCAAATTTCTGTGTTTTGTCAATTTTGTGGTAAGATCCCAACAAGGGATATTTCAGTGGTATCAGAGCGGTTGTTCCTCCAGCCTGTTAGGGTTGAAAGATGGGAGACAGAGACAGAGACAGTGAAGAGATGGGAGTAGATCTGATGAGACAATTGTTCACCAACATGGTGAAGCAGCAGGAGACTACCAACCTCTATTTGAGCCAGCTTACTGAGAGGTTAGCACAGGGTAGGATTGAGGCTCATGCGGAGAAAGGAGAAGCCAGCAATATGGGACAACATGGTAATAGAGGTGAGAGTGGACATTCGGGACAAGGGTCCCCTCATGCATCTACCAGGCCCTTGGGACTCCACGAGCCTTCCTTCTTGAAGGATCCGGAAGTTTCGTAGACACGACAACCCGAGACATTGTGGATGAGGAATCTTGCTGGGAGAAGTACCGGACATTGAGTGAGGGTTTCCGGGACAACATGCCATTTCAGGAGTATTGCAAAATGAAGATTGGTAGCAGGCCCAGGAGAGATTACCAGACACAGGTACCTGAGTTTCAGAGGAGATTGGGACAAATCTCTATTCCGCACTTCGATGGCTCTAAGAAGTGTACCGCCCAATCTTGGATTCAGAAGTTGAAGACTTACTTCGACTTGAATCCCATGCGTGAAGAGGATGCAATTAAGTTTGCTATCCTACACCTCGAGGGAGATGCTCATGACTGGTGGCATCATGGATTGATCACACAAGGGCACATGCATATCACTACTTATGCAGATTTTACACAGAGGTTGATGAGCAGGTTCGACAGGAGGGACCCAGATAGGCACTTCAGGGAGTTGACTCACTTGAGGCAGACAAGTTCTCTGGATCAGTACATTGCAGATTTTCAGAGGTTATCAGTTATGGTATCTGATGTTTCAGAGATGAGGTTGACTTCACTCTTCATGGCAGGGTTGACTGACGCCTTAGCAGGATTTGTGAAGGCATTTGAGCCTTCTTCTTTGCATGAGGCTATTAGGAGATCTCGAGACTTGGAGTTATCCACTCCAAAGTCGAGGGTTCCACCTCGCGTTCAGCAAAGAGAACCTCCATCTGGATCAGACGAACTTCAACAGAGGGAGCCTCCACCGAGGCAGGAGGTGGCTAAGAAGCCATTCATTTCCCGAGAGGACAGAGATGAGTTGAGGCGAAAGAAACTATGTTTCGATTGCCGCACACCTTGGGTTCCAGGACATGATTGCAGAGGTAGAGGGAAGGCCCAATTCATCGAGGTCTTCGAGGAGAGTGAGGATGACAGAGGTGAGGAGTTGGAGACTCACGAGATGGATGATGGGGATGGAGTTGCGATGGATAGTGCTGATGCGAGAGCAGGAGGAGGAGACTTTCCCTCGGGAGATTATAGCCACATTATCTAGTACTCGATGTACAAGGCATTTAGGATTAGAGGAGTTATGCAGGGTCAGTGAGTTGTGGTACTCATTGATAGTGGGGCTACCCACAACTTTATTGATGCATCATTGGTGGAGAGACATGGTTTACAGACGAAGGACTTTGAGGGCTTCAACATTGTTGTAGCCAATGGGGAGTATATGAGATGCACACGGAAAGTTCCACAATTGAGCATCACCATGGGTAACTACACAGTTACTGATGATTTCCACATTGTTGGTATGGGAGTGACCCACATAGTGTTGGGAGTGCAGTGGCTTCACTCTCTTGGTGAGTTTCGGACTAACTTCCAGACGATGGAGCTGAAGTTTAAGTCCGAAGGCAGGAATGTGACTTTGAGGGGATTATCGGCAGGAGCACCTAGGGTGGTTGCAGCTGAGGGGATGGAGAGGACTTTCCGGCATAATGAGGGGTTTTATTATTGCGGATCGATGTGGAGTATGATGGATGTGGGTGTGACCAATAGTGTTGCACATAAGGCAGTTACAGAGATCGGGATTACAGGTTCAGATCATCCGAGTTTATCATTATGTTGGTTGTCTGAGGTTTCGGTAGACTGGAGATCTCATTTGCTTGTTGAGTACTCCAAGAACCGACACACTTGTGAGATTCTGGATGGTCACATACAGGATGACAACTACAGATTGGAGGATGAGATGATCTTCTATCGGGATGATTGTACCTCGTGTCGGATTCATGGTTGAGGATGGAATCTTTGCGACATGTGCATTATTCTTCCATGTCCTGGACACTTGAGCTTTGATGAGACCTTCGACTTCATATGGGAAAGGGTCAGATGGCATGGGTTGAGGGAGGATATCCTCAACTTTGTGCAGGGATGTGTAGTTTGTCATGGTGACAAATCGGATTATGCATGTTCCTTATTTTTGGAGTTGATAGGGGATAACACTCCTATATGTTTTTCTGCTTATGTGGATGACGAGCATGTGCTAGCTAGCCGAGGGACGGAGTCGACAGGAGATGCAGTGGGTGATCACATGATGACAGTTTTGCAGTGGCAGGGATTGGACAGATTGACAGTTTCAGTATGGGTACCAGTAGAGAGTCGATGTGGGCATTATTCTACTTCAGGGACAACATTGTTATCTACACTGCATGGAGAGCATGATGACTATATGTGGTGTTTTGGTTACTTCGGATCACACCGATCTTTGGTTGACTGCAGGGTGAGATGGAGGCACTTACTTTGTGGTATTCAGTTTCTACAGCACAGGAGGATAATGCTTGGGGTCAAGCATTTTTCGGGAGGGGAGGATTGTAATGTCCCCAATTCCGAGTGGTTGGCCTAACGGCCCTATTTTGGTCTTAGCCCTGGTCATTCCCAAGGGACTAACGACTTTGGAGGTTATTGGGGATGGTTGTCTGATTTCCTACTATGTTTTTGTTATATTTTGGGCGTTGGGAGGGTCTAATGGGCCCTTTGTGTTCTATTTTGTCGTTGGGATCACTTAAGTGGACACTTTTGGCATTTAATGTTATGTTTCTTCGTTGGGGCCACTTAAAGTCCCTTTTGGCGACTTGAGGGGATATGTATTGCATTAAATGTTATATTTCTTCATTGGGGCACTTTTTGGGCCAAGGCGCCTAGAAGGGGAAAAAGTAACTTTAAGTTATTTTTAATTGGGCCCTCTCTATGAGAAAGTGCGACTTGGGGGTTTTAGGGTTTCCTTGACATGGAAAAGGTTATAAAAGGAGAAGAGGGGTGAAAGGATATTCATTCATGCATACACTTATATTTCTTTTCATGTGCAACTGCTGTTTGCAACTATTTAGCTTGTGGAGTAAGATCCCACGGGAACCCTAGCTTCGGTGGTGAGAGATCCATCCCTAGCTAGCAGGGCATTCTTCGGTAGTGAGAGATCTACCCTAGCTTGTCATTTGGAGCTGATTTCAGGGCTGTTTTACAGAGGTATTTTCAGGATTTTCAGAATTAGGGTTTGAGGGTTTTGTGAGTTTTGGTGGAGATTTTCAGCTGGTTTTCGGATCAGACCTACGGCAGCCATAGAGGAAGGGTTTGGCATCATCTACAGAGGGTTTCACAAGGGTTTTGGCCATCTACCAAAGGGGGCGACTTGTTTGGGAGATTGCAGCCCTAATTTCTAGGGTTTCCAGTTGGCCGTTTTCAGATCTGAAGGTTGGAAAGTCATCTTCTATATTTATATATGTTATTTCCCAAGTTTCATCATTTTTGCACTTGTATTCGGAAAGATATTAATTTTCGAAGTTTTCCAGCTATTTTAGGCACGCTGTAATTTTCTGGCAGCGTTATATTGACTGAAAAATTCCAAAAATATTTCCCTTGTGTTCTTTATATTATTATCTAGTTCCATTTAAAATTTCAAGTGTTTTGAACGGATATTGTGAGAGTTATTCATATTTTACTGTTCGCTGCCCTAGCTGTACTTTTCTGCATAAAAATCTGCAAAAATCAGATTTAGTATTTGCTGCAAATTTCTGTGTTTTGTCAATTTTTGTGGTAAGATCCCAACAAGGGATATTTTACTTGCTAGACTGCACGGAAACGCCAAGTACCCCCCATATTAGGCCTGATATGTACTGGGTACTGGTACTGGTACGCTTCAGGTACGTACCTACATGCCCTAGGTACGTCCCCGGGACGTACCCAACGCCTGTAGGTACGTACCCACAACATACCCACATGGTTTCTTTTTTTTTTAAAGTGCAAAAATAAATAAAACTTGAGGGCTTTGACTGGAATTGAACCTTGGAAAGTTTGTGTGAGATTCAATATTGCCAATAGGCTTTGAAGGGTCAAGAGAGATGAAAAGGACTTCATTTGGTTGACTTACTATTTGGGGGCTTTCTTGTTGCTCCTCATGGGTCCTTTATTCTTTAGTCAATTTGGAAGGCATGGGAACAAGTGAAGCACTTGGTGGTTGGGCAACCTATCTTCTCTTCCTTTGACACTAGGTGCCAAGCCTACAAATCGATTTTATCGAATCTGAAATATAATGACAAGATCCTTGCCTTGACAAGAGGCTGCTCTGCCCTCCTTTGGTTTGAGAAAGGAATTAAAATATTTCATGACTTGTATAGATTTGGGAAGTGGATGAAATGGACAGACCTTAAAGCTTTCTATAAGCTTCCTCAATCTCAGTTTAGAATGTATACAATGCTCAAATATGCTTTCACAACTCCCTCTATTGGACTAATTATGGATGATGAGAATGACTTTTGGGATACTATGAGGTGGCTCAAAGGGTCTCTTCTCCAAGGACCAAGAGGCTACCTCCAAACAACTCTATGAAAAGATTGCCTTCACCCCAAACCTTTCCCTAGGCCTTAACAATAAGTGGAATGTTTGTGAGCCCATTAGTAGATGGACTCATAGATTTACTGTTTTGTGGTCTTCTTGTATTTGGTCAAAGAAATCTTGCTTTAGATGGCTTCTAATTCATAATAAGCTTGTTGTTGGCTTCTAATATTTTATAGGTTGCTAAGACTATAAGCTTCTTGTTTTCATGTTCTATGAATGATTATATGAGTACTAAATTTCAATAAGTATGCAAATGCTTCTTTAAATTTATAATTTTATATACATATTTATATATTTTTATAAATATATATATATAATATATATATATATATATATATTTAAAACGTACCCAACAACGCACGGTACCCGAAGTTTTAAATTTTTTCCGTATCAGCGTACCATACCTGTACCCGTACTGAAAAGTTTAGATTACCTGAAACTACCTCAATGTAGTGGATAGATCCCTTACCTTTGCAACGATGGTTGGGTGTCCATGGGTCCTTACAATCAAAGCATAATTTTTTTCTCCTTAACTCATTCCTTGCTTCTATTTCGGAGTTGTTTCTTTCCCATTCCTTTGCCTTACCTTGCTGCCCACTAACTGCTGCCCCTTGCTTATCATGTTGAGCTTTTATTGGTTCTTCAAATGAGTTCTTTTGCTGCCCCAAATGCCTTTGTAATTCAGGTATCGACATATGATGGTAAATGATATTATGTTAAATATGTAATTCTCAAGTTATGTTATTGCCTCAATAGTAAACGATGTTTAACATATTGTGCATATATAATTTTTATTTGTCATAAGCTTGACTACCTATACTAGTAGAAGATGTTTCATTTTTGACTGTCTTTTATTTATCTTGTCAAGAGGACCACTTAACAATAGTTGTCTCTCTTTACAATCTCCAATGCTTTTTTCCAAGTTACTAAAGTGTATACACAATGATTTTCATGTCACTATCTACATTGCACTAGTTTCTCCAGTGCAAGCATGCCCTATGTTGAATGGAAAAGAAATGGATGCTATATGATGAGAAAGATGACCAAGATTGAGATCCATCTTTTACTAATAGCTTTGGGATGGTAATGGAAAGCAGAATGGAAATTTATTAGGTCATAGGATTTTTGACTGACTTGTAGGGTTGGTAATGGCAAATGTTTTGCTAGGCTCAATGTTTGCGATGTATTACATAAATTTTGTTTGTCTGTTTAAAATGTTATTTTTAAAGTATAAAGGCCATTTTCACATGTATGGACACAAGTCTGTTTGGACTGAGAAGCTATTATTTTGTACTTTCACTGAGGTTGTTGATTGAACTTTCTGTGAGCATGTTATTGATCATTTGAGTAAAATATTCAGTTCATGAATTGTTTGTTAAAATGTATAGAATCTTCCATATAGAGCTTCCATAATTTGATCTACATACCATTTTCACTTTTTTAGGTTTTCCTTTTAGGAAATCGGTTTGTGTCTTGTGATACAATTATTTTATAGCTGGAAGATCCCTACTTGATGATGCTTTAGATTGAATTTATTATGCACTTCATGTTTGTTTTTGTGAGCTCGTGTTTAGTTCTTTCTCTTATTATATTTTTGGATAGTCATTGATTTAATGAAGCACAAGGCTCTGATTCGAAACATGTTATTTTTGTGTTCTGGTCTTTTCATCACAAGTGAAGTAGGGTCACATTTTACTTGAGCCCAATTTTTTATATTTATTCTATATTGTTCTCTTTTATAGCTATTTAAATGACAGGATTGTTTTTGATTTGGAACAGGGTGGTCCCGATCCCTGGATCGTGGAAGCATTTGCTCATGTGGCTAAGTACCCATCTGCACAAATAGTATCCCAGGTGAGATATTAGCTCCTGTGTATGGTTTCTTCAAACATAGAATGTTTATTAAATTTTGACACCTTTTCATGTTTTCCTTTCTGTGAACTGAAAAAGTCATCCAGTTCACAGAAACTCTCCTTAATTCACTGGATATGAAATATGAATCAAAAAGGATATTTGAGGGCAAAAAGACGTATCAATTGCTATTTTATTTGTATGTAAACAAGTTTTAATATTTGAAAGAGAGCTTTCTGGCAAAAACTGTGACAGAATTTTGTAAATTGTGATTTCGGACCACATTCTCTGGTTCTTAGTTAGGACAAAACTCTGTCACACAGTTTTTTCCAAAATAATCTCTTTCAGATACCAAGATCCCCAGATATGGATATGGTTGGATACGGCATAGACACACATACATATACATTATATATATTATATTTAAAATATTATACTAATCTAGAGTATAAATTAAAGACATTTATATATAATAATTATCAATTTTAAATAGTAAACAAATTTATATATCAGATTAACATTACGAGCAAATTACACACTTCCAGCCTACAGGAAAGATAGGAAGTTTGGTGGTAATTTTTTTGCAGGTCGTGCATGTCAAAGGAATATAGATGAAATGAAAGAAAAGAAACTAAGCAGGCCAAAGGAAACAAATCAAATAAAATCATAGCAGGTTGAGCAGAGCCGATGTGAAATTTTGAAGTAATAGAGAAAATCAGCACTCATTCACCTCCACGTCCTCAATTTTTCTGATAAAACACATTTTAGAAGGTCATATGCAGTTTTTAATCATCATTTTAGCCTTCAAAAATAATAATTTTTGAATCAAATATGGCTACAATTGGCCCTGCATATTTTATCCAGCTGTATGTGATATGGCCTAGTTACGGGTTTGTATTTGGATAGGGACGGTTACAGTATCCAGGCTGCATCCACACCACTGTGTCGTACCCGAATCCAGCATGTGGATACGCGTGCCTCAATAGTAGGGGTGTTGTATTTTGCAACCTTGCCTTGAATATCTATGGACTGTGGAAACCGTGGACCAATTAGTTTTAGATTGTTTTTTTGTATTCTGCCGCACCACACACACAACCTCACCTCCCTGCCCCTCAACCCCATCTCCGGTTCTTTTCTTGTGAGAACTTTGGCATGCATGAATACATGCATTGGACAATTGCATGTTTTTGACAATAATATTGGTGTAAGTTGAATTCAGAACACAATTGGAAACCTTTGAGGAGTGCAGACAGAAAAAAAATAATTTTTTTTTGTACCGTGGCTCAACAAGAACCAAAAAGACTTGTGGCTTTACATGAAATATATTAAATTACGAGGATTTGGATAACTAAAGTGTTGCATCTTAGAACATGTATCTTGTACCATCAGATGAAGAACACATCAAAGGTAAATTATTGATTACATTGTCCCTCTCTAAAGCATAATAAGAGATTTCAACTTCCACGTAAACTCATGATTTCTTTGGGAACCTTCTTCGTCCAAGGTAAAATTTCATTTTAGCTCTAGTACACACTACAAAGGAATTCCATGTTCTATGTGTTATGATTCTCATCCACATCATCTATGGAAGAACTATAACCTTCAAAAACCTCCCATAGAAGTTCCCATTCCTTTTGTCATTGCCATTCTTGGTCCTGGACTCCTCCCTACCCCATGGTTGACATGATTGAGCTAGTGGCTTCTTGCATTTTGTGATAGTTCTATGGGCACATGGTGCTTCCCCTTAGTGCCCTTTATGTTCCATGAACTCTCTTACCAATGTTAAGAATATACATAGGGGCTTACATTCACCATCTATAGTGGTCCACTTAGATGTGATCAACCTTAAACATTGAAGCTCCTATTGCACATACACAGGCTCAATTGACCAATTTTACTCCTTTCTAGAATGATTCTCTTTAGTGGCACACTAGATTGGGTACTCTCTGCCTTATGCGAGTGCTCCTGTTCACAAATTATTGGATTTGGGAGCAGCCATACGAATGATTCTTGGGAAGGATGCATGTGCTTTAATTTCTTGCTACCTTAAACATATAATTTTATTTGAATTAGGGAGACAGTTGGCAGAACCACTTACAATATTTCATCCTTTAAAGTGTTGTAGACTGCAAGTTAGGGTGGCGAAAATATTTTGAAAACAACAGAAAATTGAGTCCTTTTCTTGGGACAGGTCACCCACTAACAAAAACAAGTAACCAACAATACACCTATTAACACTGACTGCCAATGCAAGTTGAAACAGTAGCAGTGGTTTGATAATAGAGGCTGAATTTCAGCTTTCAAACAAAAGACAATCATGTGCTAAGTCTGCTTCTCCTTCTCCTTTGCTGGTTGGGAATTTATTGTTCAATGTGTTTGCAATGTCCTCATAAGTGCACAATCTTTGAAGCGTAGCATAAGTGTATCATATAGCATACCTATGGAGATGAAGCTCTTAGAGCATTTATATCCTTCATTTCCTTTTCAATCTTCAATGTTCATGGAATTGTTGGGGAGACAATTCAACCACTTTATCTCCATGCATTTGGGATATTTTCGTGGAAGATGGATGGAAACAAGTAATTTGTCACTTACTTTGTCATTACGGGGCTTTAAATTTTTGATTTTGTATGTCCAAAGTGGGTGCCATTTCTTTTGTTCTTATTGAGATTTGATTGTTTTGGTCTTTGTTAGGCCCAAAGAGATGTCATTTCTATTTTCTTTTATTGTCTGTATCTGTCATCTTTTTGGGCTCTATAATGATGTGGTCTCA
Source organism: Taxus wallichiana var. yunnanensis (assembly GCA_018340775.1). Taxonomy (NCBI): domain Eukaryota; kingdom Viridiplantae; phylum Streptophyta; class Pinopsida; order Cupressales; family Taxaceae; genus Taxus; species Taxus wallichiana. Next base: position 574,698,252 of record CM031241.1, on the reverse strand, counting down.
GTTTTACAGGCTTGAGATTTCACGAGTTTAAATATCATTTATTAAGGGTCCACAGATTCTAATTTTTGAGGCTATATAACAATGATCATGGGATAATGAAAGTCGGAACATTTTTTTGGATGACATATCAAACAAAGTATCTGATATTCAAACTCATGTTAACAACACCCGACTAGGAAGGACTACTATTTGGCTCATTATGTTTTATATCTTTAACTAGAAGGTTAACATGTTAAGAATAAGGATGACCAGTCAAAGCTTCGATATTGTATTCAAATTCACTCTATCTTCTGCATGATCAATATCACTTGTTCCACTTGGGTTTTCCTTCTCAAACTTTGTAGTTTTTAGAACCATTTTGTTCAATAATGCATGAGATGTTTTCATTGTTTCAAAATATCTTTCCACTTTGTGCACGATTTGTGAAAGTAGCATTCACTTTTTTTTCAAGCCATAAATAATTAGAAACTATCTTTGAATGTAAATCATAACTGTGAAAGAGTTTTGTAGGATTCAAATTAGAATTCTCTGCAAAATCAAACTAAGTATTCATGATTTGTGAGTGTTAACAACACAAAAGCAGGACAAACTAGAATTCACTTCATTATGTTTTAAATCTCTAACTAGACACATAACATGTTAAGAAGAATAACCATTTTGAGCTTCAATATGATGTGAGATTCATACCAAATACTTGTACATGATCACTCGTCCCACCTCTTACTTTCTAAGGTTTGAGTATTGTTTTGTTCAACAATGCGTGAAGTTTCTGAAATTTGTTTGCCAATTCAATCATCATTCTGTTTGATATGGGTTCATTGTTGATTCAAGCATATGTATGGGAGGTTCACAATTCATTGCGGATTCGATATGTAAATCACAATGCACCATTGGTTCATTGCAATTTAGTAAAATCTGCTTGTCAATTACGAATGACACAACAACAATTACGAATGCAATGTAGGAGCCCTTTCACCTTGCTTTTACTGCGCTACTCTAATATTCAAGTGGGCTGCCCTTGGAATCTTCTTTTGGTGCTTTTAGTTTCTTCATTAGGAGGGATGTATATCAACCCATTCTCCAACTCTTGATGGCATTCTTCACTCAATGGAAAACTCAGAAACATTATGCAAAGCTGACCCAAAGTAGACCACTTGAGAGAGTTACCTTGCTTCTCATATATGTGAACATGCTGGTCTGAATCATACTTATGCTTTTTCTTCTCTTTCTTCTCCATTCCTGGACCTGCACATAGAGAAAACACATTAAAGAAAACAAGAGCTCTCAACATTACTTCTTCATGCCTCATAGATATGTGAACTAGCTTTCTTCCTTTGCTTGCATTCTCCTCAAAATTCCCCTTCATATGATGGACTCTCAAAGGTCCATTCATGCTGCCCCAAGCATGGCTGTAGCTGTACCATTGCATTTTCTCACTCAGCAGATCTCCAATCAGCCCTGTCTTCAAGTGTAGGATTTGTTTCCAAAGAGTGCCCTATGAATTGTGAGCAATGATTCTCCACCGCTTCGTTAGAATGCATAACATACTTTATAGGACTGCTCAAGAACCTCTTTTCTAAACATGAGATAAAGAATTCATTAGAAATAGTAATATTGAACTCTTCAAAACCCATATCCTTCTTGTATCTCAAAAGATCACCCAGTTCCCAATTTTTTTGCATAAACAATTTAGAACTTGTATGAAAGGACCTATGTGCTCTTTGCTACTCCATGTGTCCTTCACTTTCTTCCCCTCTTTCGATTGCTTCTCATGATGACCACACATTTGCATATGGCTGTCCTTTTCATCATGCTGCCCATGATGACAACAAATCTGGAGTGGCATAGAATGAATCAACAATTTTGAAATACTCTCATACCTTGGGCTGTCCTTAATTTGTTCACCTTCCCTTGCCGAATGAAGCTTGGTTGAGATATCTTCCACACCTCCCTCCTTGTGACTCAGAATTACTGAGTTAGGATCAACATTCTCCTTCCTCTTAGGCTCTTCATCTTCAACAAGTGAAGCCCTTTCCGCCTCATACATACTTGGTTGACGGGTATGGAGCATCTTCATATCTCTTGCTAGAGTCTTCTTATAGGTTGCTGTTCTAAAAATTCTTGCCTGCTTAAAATCAACATTAGCAATTTGTAAAGCCCTTTTCTCATGTGTATGCCTCTCAACATGGTCTTCTTGGAACTCCACCTCAAAACCCTTTGATTTTTCTTTTTCCGGTTCATGCCCCATGATTTCTTCCTTGACCTCTTGAGGTGTTGATGTAACTACTACCTTAGCTGGTTCTTTTTCTTCTTTCAAGAGAAACTCCTTTGGGTTTGACTCCTTGGCATCTTCTTGTGGTCTAGGGTTTAACCCTAGCATCTTCATCCATACACCGGCTGTCCCTTTGATGGAACCCTCAATTGTGGAGAGTGTCACTTTCCCAAGGCACGATGAGGATCCACCTGTGGCACTTGAGATCTAGACTCGGGCCTTGGCCTACCCTTGCTGGCTCCTATGAACTCTGCAAGTGAAATGGCATCACAAATCTCCTCTGGAAGAACCCTATACTCCTCATAGCTGGCCACAAAGTTGGGACCCACTGAATGTTGTGTTTCCATCACCGGAATAACTTCTTCCTTTGCTAAGAACCTAGGTTGCCAAGCCATGTTTTCTCTCTCGAGTTGGTAGATGTATTCCCTCAGGCTGAAAAGATCAATTCTCTGATACCACCATAATGTCTCTTTCGGGCTCAAATTTGAGGAATTTGGATTTTCCCTTAAACCCGAATGGAACATTGCCAAAAATGATGACAACCACATGTAGATAATCTGATTTTATAACAACATTATGATTTTATGCAAGAACTAGGGCAGCAACCTGTTTTAGGTCCACCAAACCCTAAGTGACCTAGGGTAAATTCAGATTTTTGCCTTTTCCACACACAAATTTTTAGAAATACATCAACAACATGAAACCCTTGATGAAGTCATGCAAAATAAATGCTTCAACCATAAATTACAAACTGTTGGAATTAATTAATGCTCAAAAACAGCTGAAACTTCAAAATTCCATATCTTCATAAATACTTGGAAAAAATGCAAATGATAGCTCAAAATGATCACAAAAATAACAACTATCCAATAAAATTAGAATCAGATTTTTCCAACCACAGAAACCCACTAAAAAGTGATCTTGAAATCTCTAAATGGGTACATCAAGCTGGAAATAAATGTGGCATCCCCAAAAAGCGTGCCCTAGCTGGAATTTGTGCCCTAGCATTGATTGCCATTCTGAAATTCTGAATTTTGAAGCCCAAATGTGACTCCCGGATGAAGCTGTCAATGCAACAAATGAGGGTTTTCATCCCCAATAGGATCCAATGAGGGTTTTTGTCCTCAAAGGCTGAAAATGAGAGCTCAATGCTCCAATTTCCAAAAGAGAAGTATATAATTCACAAGATGATGATGCACAAATGAGCCAAGCGACCCCTCTTTATACCTTGTTGTGGCGCCAAAACCAATTAGAATGCTTCCAAACTAGGACCGACCTCATAAGGATGCTTCTCTTCTATTTTTCCTTTGGCTTTTCATCTTCTTAACCAAACAGTTACTAAAGAAGAATGCAATGCTCACAAAAATAACTGAAAAACATGACAATTACTCCCCTTGCTCATTTCCTTCTTGTCCACGGGAAGTGGAAGGGGCTCAAAGCCTTCAAATCGAACTAGCTTAGAAAAGGGGACATTACAATCTCTTCGATGAATTCTTGGAGGTTTCTCAATGTCTCCTTGAATGGCATTGGACACTCAATCACCATTGGGTACAAAGGACATGGTAGATTTGTTTGTATGCATGAATTAGTTTGTCCAATCCCCAATAACATGGCGACAACAAACAACAAATGACCTATATTGAAGATTTCCGCATTAGGTTTGGTGATGGCCATACCCTGTCCTCATATTGAGGGATCATTAAGAATACTGTTGTTTTCAACCTTGTAGTAATTTAGTAGGTGCATTGTTTTCCATTTGGCATAGGGAGACAAACCGATTCATAACATCATAATGCGATTTTTCATTTTGTGTATTAAATAGAAAGGGTTCTTGAAAATAATTTTAGTAATTTTCATATGGGGGATTGGAAAAATGTTTGATATCGGATTTTTCTTTGCAAAATGTTTAAGCAGTTGAGTTTATCTTCTGACAAGTAAGGGTTTTTATAATCTTTTTTCATGTTTGTTTCCCTTTTATATGAATCTCTTTTTCAAGTGGTCATTTTTTTGTGTTATTTTTGCAGGATATCTTCCATTCTGGTGCAATAAAATCTGCCACGGATTTCCAAGTTTACAAGGAGGTTGCAGGTCTATCTGGACTCGACTTTGCGTACATGGACTTCAGTTCAGTTTATCATACAAAGGTTGGTAGGCCACTGTGAAAAATAAATTGTAGAATATTGTACTTTCCACTTTGGAAAAGTAAACTGCAAAAAATTAGATGGGAATTGTAGAACTTCATCAGGTTGGAGTGTAGGGCAACCAAAATAATGAATAATTTGCTTGCAGGTTAAAGCGAAGAATTTATTTCCCTTCTAGCATCGTGCTCTCTATGTTTTTCCCAAATTGGATCCATATGACTATATTTGGGGCATTGAAATCAAACTTATATATATATATATATATATATATATATATAATATATATATATATATAAATAAATAAAATTTGTCACACTGTTTTCATTTCCCTATTTCAAATTTACAAGCCCTTAAACACTAGTAGTTCCTTTTTCATGGAAGTAACTTTCTTCATTTATTTCTTATTTTTGTAGCTGCGATGTATCCTATCAAACATCCATCATTTTTGCTCCTCTTCTAAAATATTCACAACTTTCTTAGGGATTTGTTCTATTCTTGTACGTGGTTGCTTTTCTCTTGCAAGTCCTTTTTCGCACTATGTTCAATATACATTGTAAATTTGTAAGTAAACAAAATAGACTTCTTGTTATCCATTGTAAATATTTTCCTATTTTCTCTAGCTTATTTTGTTTGCGTAATCATAAAATGTGATAAAGTTTAAATTATCCTCCTTCAAATTAGTCAAGTTCTTACCTTTTTATTGTTGTTGTGCTTTTCCTTAATTTTCACCTTTCTTTTCAACTTAGTTTGTTTCTTAGGTCAAGAGATGGTTAAATTGAATGTAGTAGCTAATTGTTGTTTGCATTCAAGTCTCCCCACTCATATAACCATCTCTTACCTCACAATAATCTTATTTTACAGTTTCATCGCTTTGCGCATTTCTTACCATATTGTGCACGCTCTGGGTCGATTGAGGATGTCATCTTTATTTCGCTGTCATTGATCTTTAAATAGACAACTTTGAGGAATGCCTTAGAGAGACTATAGAACTAGGCTATTATTTCAACCACAGGGTATTGATCTCAATTTCTTTATTTGCAATTAGCACATTTTGCTCACTTTGCTTTGAAGGGATTAGTAAGATAGATACATTGGCATGTTTTTGCCATAGAAAATGCTTGGTCAACATCAATAAAATCAAGGTGATTTCCTTCAACATCCTTTGAAAGGCATTCTCTTGATTGTATTTCCGTTTATTAGTTAATTAATTTCGACTTAATGCCAAATTATAAGCCTTATCTTCTAATAGTTGGATATAATTTTATGGCTTATGTTATTTCCTCTTAGATAGTCTTCTGTTTTTTCACTTAAAAATCAACTTCTTTTTACCTTGAGTATTGTTTCTCTATTAAAGTCCGTCTATTTTTTAGCTAATATTTGTATATTGTGAATGATTTAGTGTACCCTATAGGCTGCTTCCTCTATTGAGAATCTACATGACTGGCTGCTTACAATTCTAATCTGAGTTAAATGTCAGACAGAAATGCGCGAGGCTTTTGTTCATAAGTAGATTCAGATGTGTCATCACTTAGTATATCAAATTTTTTATTGTATGTTCAAATTTTCAATAATTCATGTTATAACATGAGCTTGTAAAATTTACTGAAAATAATCAATCATTTTTTTTTTTCTTTGGTTTATAATGTCCTGCCTTATGTGTTAAGTTTATCTTGTGCAGAATGACAAACTGGATCTTTTGAAGCCCGGTTCGCTTCAGCATCTTGGAGACAATATGCTTGCCTTATTACTTGAAGTGTTGACCTCGCCTCATTTGCCAAATCTGAAAGCCCATAATGATGAGGGACACTCTGAGGAACAACAGATTGTCTATTTTGATGTGGTGGTAAGAGTCGAGACAAACATCAGATCTGATGTAACTTGTTCTGTTTTTCTTAGATGGTAGTTCAAGTGTTCGAAATGTTGCATAACCACCTGTAATTGGAAGCCAAAATGACAGTGATGAATCCTTGGATGTAAACTTTACTCCTAAATGCTGAATTGTATGATTATAATGAAGCCAGATTAATCAAATAGAATCCATTTACTTGCTGACATCATGATCATGTCAGTTTCTTTGCTGACATATAAAAACTGATGCAGTTTTGTCTGCCCCAAATCCCCTTTGCTGTGTAATTTTATAGGGCACAATGAGCTGGGTTCTCTCATAATCATAGATTTTCATGGCATCAATTGTTTTTGTGATTGCCTACAGGTCAGCTGACATCAGCATATCAGTACAGTCAGCAAGATAAATTACAAGTTCAATCTTTTCCTTATTTTCTGAGTCAAAACAATGATGTCGTAGTTGGTCAAAATGATGACATGATTATTATTTTAATTAGGTTCGAGATGATATTATAATGATACTTGATCATGTTCTAGTGATGTCTCGTAGGTTCTTGGGGTTTCACTTTTATTTCGAGTTTGAAACATAGATGAAGTATAGGCACAATCAAGGACATCAATATTGGTTGCAGGGTTGGTCTTGTTAAAATTCTCCAACACTAGCTCTTTCTCCATGCATCAGAAGTCATGGCAGACCCTAAAAATGTCTATCAAATTGAGATGTGGTTTGTAGGTACAATTTTTCTTAAGGTTCTTGTTAAAATTCTCCAACACTAGCTCTTTCTCCATGTATCAGAAGCTAAGATACCAGTACAGCACCTGCAGCCCCCAGGTAGTGGTACGAAACATACCTAGTACCAGAATGTCTTGGAAATGTACTTGGGAGTGGCTAGGCTATGATCGGGATGACCAGGGTATGTCCGAGTACGTCTGCAGATGTACCTGGACATCCCAGCCATACCTTGGCCGCTCTCGGGCACATTTCTGGGCTAAAACATCTTTTGTAATTTATTTTACTTTATTTTCACGTTTTACGTAAAGCTAAAAAAATATAACAAAAACACAATATGAAACCCTTAAAGTGAAAGAGAATGAATAAAATAAAAGCAAACCACAAAAACAAAGCATAAAAAGCAGAGCAACTTACCTTTCACTCCGTCATTGTATATTTGCCTCTCTAAGCTCTCATTTTACTCAATTAGGTTTGATACTTAATCAACAAACATTGCTATCATTTTCCTAAGCTAGTACAAATGCCCATTTGCTACCAAGGTGATTGAGGAGCTTGAAAGGAGGAGGATTTGTGGATTATTCATTGAAGGTTAGGTTTTAAATTTCAACTTTGACAACATTCAGATTGCAATGGACTTGGCAGAAATAGATCAAATATATTCTATATTTTATCTTAAATAAGCTATCTAGTTCTTGAGACTACATCTAAATCCACATTTAAGAGAAGGAATAGTGTTATTTTGTGCATTAGATGAGATTTAGTTTGGTCTCATCAACATGCAATAGAAGGGATAAGAGATATACACATCGTATTGAATAATGCTACAAACTTCACTAGGAGAAATGTTATGCATGTTTATTAAATGAATGAGAATATCTTATCTATTAGTTAGTCAACTGAAAATTCTAACATTGTGAATTTCTCTAGCAAGAAATGCATTGTGTCCGATGTAAACTAGAAAAAAGTAACACAATATGAAACCCTTAAAGTGAAGGAGAATGTATAAAATATTAAAATTAAAGCAAAACACAAAAACAAAACATAAAAGCAAAGCAACTTACCTTTCATTCCCTCATTGCATACTTGCCTCTCTAAGCTCTCATTTTACTCATTTAGGTTTGATACTTCATCAACAAGCATTGCTATCATTTTCCTAAGCTAGTACAAGTGCCCATTTACTACCAAGGTGATTGAGGAGCTTGAAAGGAGGAGGATTTGTGGATTATTCATTGAAGGTAAGGTTTTAACTTTCAACTTTGACAACATTCGGATTGCAATGGACTTGTTAGAAATAAATCAAATATATTCTATATTTTATCTTAAATAAGCTATCTAGTTCTTGAGACTACATCTAAATCCACTTTATAAGAGAAGGAATAGTGTTATTTTGTGCATTAGATGAGACTTAGTTTGGTCTCATCAACATGTAGTGGAAGGGATAAGAGATATACATATCGTATTGAATAATGCTACAAACTTCACTAGGAGAAATTTTATGCATGTTTGTTAAATGAATGAAAATCTCTTATCAATTAGTTAGTCAATTGAAAATCTTAACATTTTTGTGAATTTCTCTAGCGAGAAATGCATTGTGTCGATGTAAAATAGAAAAAGTAGTTTCCCTAGACATTGTCCCTACCACAATCAACTTAAAGGTGCTCATGGAGGGAGACTCCACCATATAGGATGTGTTGCGGGATGAAATTGCTCACAATCTTGTTGACCTTGCTCCAGTCATCTTACATGCACTAATTTTCGAAGGAATATCCACCATACAAGATGTGTGAGATGCTGAAATACCTCATGTTTGGGTGGATGAAATCTCCCTATTACAGGATGTGCAAGAGGTGCATGGTGCAGATGACAAGAAAAGCCACTCAACGAATTGTGGAGGGTGACTCCACTATCCAAAATTTGTGGGAGGCACATGATGAGATGATAGGAAAAGCCACTCATGGTGAGATAGTAAGAAAAACATTAAAAAAGGACATTTTCTTGGAGGATCAGGCCTTAAGGTTGCTAATCTAACAAAGCATGTTCATGTTGCTCTTGCATGTGACCTTTTTATGGTATCGTTATTGCATCGATATTCTACAAAGCATAAGGCATTCTTGAATGGGAAAGTGCCATGCAAGTAGAATATGACGCCTTGTTGAAGAACCATACCAAGGAGACATGGAATTACCACCAAGTGCATTGGTGGAATTACTCATTGGATAGAAATGGATGGATACTATCAAAAGCAAAGCTGATGGTACTTTGGACAAGTACAAACGTGTCTTGTTGTGAAAGACTGTTCTTGGGCTGAAGGGAAAAGCATGTGAGGAGTTCTTTGCTCCTACTGCGACTGTGATCACATCTCGGTGGCTTCTCTTTGGAGATTTGCATGAGGAGGTTTACTTGGGGCAGCTTGAAGGTTTTTAGGCACCTGGTTGTGATCATCTGGTTTACGAATTGATTAAGTCCCTATATGGATGTACATAGGCTCCATGAACCCGGCATTTTCACACCGATTAACATCTCTGAGATTTTGGATTTAGAATTATAGAGGTTGGACAGAAGTTATCAGCCAATGATGATTCATTACCAGTCAATGAATCACCCTATAGACAATTGGTGGGCAGCCTAATACATCTTGTGGCTACATGATCGGATCCATGTTGTCAGCATTTTTTCTCTATTTTTTTCTCAACCAAAGCTCATACATTGGACAACAACAAAGTATCGGATAACCATAGTTACCAAGTCCAAAAATTTGGATCCATTCAAGAGGGCCAAAATATCTGAAAATGCAGAATTATTGAAAAAGTTTGAAAATTTCCGGTTCGAAACATATACTTATTATATATGAACATAATTTATAAATATGCAAAAATTGACAAATAAATAGTAAAATATAAACAATGTAATATAAAATGTTAATATATTCAATATTAAATAACATATAAGGGTGTTGGGTGTTTTTCTTTGGGGAATAAACTTTAAAAACAGATTTTTCGGGAACAGGGCTGATCTGAATTGAACTTATCTGAGCCTGCTGAAAAACCCGGATCCGGTCGGATTTGGTAACTATGCAAATAAGTGCAGATTTCAAATTAGCATCTATGGAGAGTCCACTGATTTAATGAAAAAATCCTTTGGTCTCATTGTGTTTGTAAAATTTTGGGACAAACTTTGAGTAGTTTCTGGATTAGTCATTAAGGGGGTATTAAAGTTATTAAGTCATCATGTAAACATTAACTAATATGTAATTAGTTAATGTACTTTAGTTACACAATGTATAACTACATCACCTGATGTAACTTTAGTCTTCAATAAATGAAGGACACACACAAGATGTAAGTGTGCCATATGCTTTCCATACCTTTCATTCTGTGTTTCATATTTTCTCACGTTATTTTCTTCCTCTGCATGGGAACAAGATATCCTTATTGGCTACACATAATTCTAGACTGAAACTTTTGATTGTTTCAAAACTCTTTTTAATGATGCTGTGTTTATACATTAGATTTGTTTTATTTGGTGTGCAGGGAAAGTACATGGTTACGTACAGTCAAAAGTTTGCAAATATGCTATACAACTCGATTATGTTACAATCATTGTTGATTTGGAGTGCATCACTGGTACACGGAGGAATTCCGGCTGTGATTTGTCTTTCTTTGGCCTGCTTTAGTATTTTGATCACATGGATCCTATCGTTGAGCTTTTCTGCACTGGTTGCCCTCTGCTTGCCTCATTTATGTTCATCACCTTTCCCTATATAGCTAATCCATGGTTACTAGTGGGCTTATTTGGTGCACCTGCTTTGCTTGGAGCATTGTTTGGTCATCACATGGGATATATCACTCTGCAAAATTATCTACTGCAATTGGAACTTAAAAAGAATGGCCTGTCTGGCGAGAAAGATGTCAGTGAAACTCAACTAGATCGCATCAAGTGGGAAGCTCAAAGGTGGTTGTTTAAAGCAGGCTTTGTTCAATGGCTGTTAATTTTGGCATTGGGAATGTGGTTTAAGGCAGGCTCTTCATTCATAGCTTTCATTTGGCTTGTTTCACCAACAGTGGCCTGTAAGTTTTTTTGACATTTAAGTCTCTTCATTTACTTGAAGTATTGGTTTAAAACAGTATCTGATAGAATGTAAAGAAGATTATTACTTTTTCTTCATATTATGATGATGAGAGTCGCTCATTATATTCATTCTGGCTGGCATAGATGGTTTAATGGAAGCAACTTTGTCACCAATGCGACCACCAAAAGAACTGAAGACTTCATCTTTTATTGTGGGTCATATAACTCCTATAGTGATCAGTGCTGGGATACTTCTCCGCTTGATGGGGACTTTGGTTGCAATTTTAGTTCGCTTTGACAGGTTTCTTCCTCTCTTTTGTTTGTTGCTTTGGGAACTGCACACACAATTTAATCTTTCTACAATCAATCCGGACTTGAATATTTTAAATTGAGTCTAGAAGTACACACAAACATGCATACATATACATGAATAGTTAGAATTAGTAATTTTAAAAGAAAGTTGGAACAGCCTTGTAGTCTGGTTTATGTAAAAGACATGGTTTTAGTTACTGTGAATTGTTAAAATTTTAAAATAAAGGACAAAAAAATCCTTAAATCATATTATAAACTTAAAACGAAAATAACAAACTTCCAAGTTAAAGTCACAAGCCAACCTGTCTTGGATACAGGCATAGCAAATTGGAACTTAAAACGAAAGTAAAGCCAGCTGGTTTGAGAGGGAAGTGCACCTCCTGGTCACATACATAACCTAAGTTCCAAATTATTTTACTGTGATGCTTACAAAAAGAATTCAAACCGGAACTTTAAATGGTAAAACTAAATACCAAGACAGCAAAACACTATTATATGTATCAATATGCTGGTAGGGAATCTAATCTTCCCAATCAGCAGCATCTATGAACCGGGAAAGAGAAGCATCATACACTTCACAAGCTATTACCATCTATAAACCAGAGAGCAGTAAGCAGCCCTACTGTTTGGTGCCCTGATTAAAGACCACACAACATTAATCAGTTTTCAACAAAAATTAAAAAGCTAAAGAAACATAACAAGATCATGCATATGCTCTTGTGTGTGTCACAAGGTTGGTTCATGTGACTGAGTTGAATAATATTGTTCAAAATCTCAATGTTTATATCTAAGTATTTGAAATTCATGTTATCCCTCTTTTCCCTATATGCTCTTGACTCATATTGTTTCATCCATAGATGGAATACTTGGCGAGTACTCGCCACTCGTCTCTGCAAATGAATACTCGCCTAAAAACTCGCTGAGTTCTAGCGACCAAGCGAGTACTCTCCATAATTCGGCGAGTTTGTGTAAACACGGAAACATGGCTTTCGCAGGATAAAAACGCTGCAAATACACGGTTTTGGCTCTTTTTAAGGCCCTCCACTCCCTCATTTTCACTCACACAACCATTTGAGCTTGCATTGCTTGTGTTGAGTGGATTTTGGAGCGAATTCGAAGAAGAATTGAATTTGGAGGTAGTATTTTAATTTTTTTTTAAAATTCTGTAAGTTTTTTCAAATTTTGTGTATATTATTTATGTTTTATACATTCATATTGTAATTCTAAATACATGTAATGTAAAATCGAATGCTTGTAATTTTTTATACTCATTTGCAGCCAGAGGTATGTATTTTTTTTTTTAACGCAAATTCATTGTAAACTAGTTAAATTTTATGTATGTGTATTGTAATTGATTCATTTTGTAATTCTAAATACATGTAATGTAAAATCGAATGCTTGTAATTTTTTTATAGTCATTTGCAGCCAGAGGTATGTTATTTTTTTTTACGCAAATTTGTTATTTAGGCACGTTTTTTAAAAAAATAAATTAAATTAAGCTTACGTTTTTCTAATTTTTTAAATGTGCATTGTGTTGCAAATTAGAGCTTAACAATGACATCGGGCTTGACATCAGGTTCGACATTTGGGTCAACATCACTAGCAAGGACTATTCCTCCAAATGCCCGTTCCAAAGCATGGAAGTATGGTGTACGTGGAGGTACTTGAAAATGAAGTTATTTGCAATTTTTGTGGCAGAAAAATGTCTGGAGGCATCAATCGTTTGAAATATCACCTTTCATGTATTGTTTGCCGAGATGTTACGGTTTGCCCCAACGTGTCAAAAGAGGCAAAGCGAGAGATGAGAGCAGAGCTGGCAGAGCTAGAGGAGAAGAAACTAGAGAAGGCAAGGGTGCAAGCAGCCATAACACAAGCTATTAGACCTGGGGCTGCAATGATAGAGGATTTAGAGGATGATGCGGCAACAATTGTGGGCTCTACTCATGGTCCACGCATATGAAGCGGAAGAGCCGGAAGAGGCACATCTTCATCGAGTTCGAGCAAAGGCATATAGAGTTTTTTTGTGCCAAACTCGAAACAAAGATATGCACAACCTTCATTGGAAGGTACAACTTGAAACAAAGATATGCACGAGGAAGCGAATAAAACTTGTGCAAATTTCTGGTACTACAACAACTGTTGTTCAATGTGGCAAAGAGCCCATACTGGGAGTACTTGGTGACAACGTTGACAGTTGCAGGAAAGGGTACAAGGCACCCTCTCCAAAAGATTTGAGTGGGAAATTGCTTGAGGGTGCAGTTGCAGATGCCACTACCATTCTAGAAGAGCAAAAGAAACAATGGCAAAAATTGGATGCACCATTCTTTCAGATGGGTGGACGGATGGAAGGAACCGCACCCTCATTAATTTTTTAGCGGCTTCAAACGGTGAGATGGTGTTTTTGAAGTCTATTGATGCCTCTAACATAATAAAAAATGCAGAGAATTTGAGTGTTATGTTAGAGACGGTTGTATTAGAGGTTGGTGTACAAAATGTTGTGCAAGTTGTCACAGACAATGCAACAACATATGTGGCGGCTGGGAGACTATTGCAGGAGAGACATCCATCACTCTTTTGGACTCCTTGTGCAGCTCATTGCCTTGACCTTCTTTTGGAGGACATAGGCAAAATTGATTGGGTGAGGCCGGTTGTAGAAGATGCAAGAACCATAACGAAGTACATATACAATCACCCTTGGGTTCTGAGCTTGATGAGAGAACACACAAAGGGAAAGAGCTTGTTCGAGTCAGTGTCACAAGGTTTGCAACTAACTTCTTGATGTTGCAAAGTATTTCTAGTTTGTTGACACCTTTGAAACAAATGTTTGTGAGTCAAACATGGCTAGACTCACAATATTCAAAGAAAGTTGATGGAGAGAGGGTTGCAAAGATAGTTTTTGATGATATCTTTGCAAAGAGAGCTATAGAGATCATCAAGGTAATTTCAAACTTCGATTTATACTTCATTCCTTTATTTTAATTTGTTAAATTATAAATATATTGTTTTACTTTTCATTTTTTTACTTTATTTGTATTGTAAGTTTGCAACCTTACATTTTAATTTGTGTGTAGGTGTTAGAGCCGTTGGTGAGGGTTTTGCGTTTGGTTGATGGGAAGCAAAACCCCATGGGGTTTATATATGAGGCCATGTATAGGGCCAAAGAGTCTATCCAAAACTATTACAGGGGGGATATCGATCAGATATGGTCCCTTTTGGGAGATTATTGATCGGAGGTAGAACAATCAACTCCACCAATCTATTCATGTAGCGGGGTACTACCTCAACCCCAAGTATTTCTACTTCGACAGCTTCACAGATGTGAACAAAGAGGTTATGGAGGGCCTTTCAACATGTATTGAGAGGATGATACCAGATGTTGAGACGAGGGACCTCGTCATTTTAGAGCTGTAGAATTACAAACGTGCTAGGGGGAGGCTCTTTTCTTCGGTACTAGCTATTCGAGGGAGATCACACGATCACCACTGTGTAAAAAATTAGAATGTTTACCAAGTTACTTATTAGTTACAGATTTGATTTTATTAATTACTTATAAATTTTTGATTATCTTGTTTGTAGGTTCTTGGTGGGAGGATTGGGGAGGGAATACCCCGCATCTTCAAAAGCTAGCCCTCAAAATTCTATCTCAACCTTGTAGCGCTTCTAGATGTGAACGCAACTGGAGTTTGTTTGAGGCCATTCACACGAAGAAGCGCAACAAGTTGAGTCAAAAACGGCTCAACAACTTGGTTTTTGTGCAATACAATCTCCGGCTTCGCACAAGAAAAGTGGAGGCCACATCAGAGGAGCTCATTGATTTGGATGAGATAGATCCATACAACGAGTGGACTAGGCAAGAAGAGGAAAACCCTGCGTTCACAGAGGATGAGATTGCTTCTTTTGAGAGGGAAGCTATGGAGGGAGAAGCACTAACAGGAATCCGAGGAGATATTGGATTGGATGACATCTTTGGAGGTGATCTCCAACATGCAACAGAGGAGCCACCAACACCACCATCTATTTCCAGGATCAAGCTAGAGTCGCAGCCTTCTAGGAGGTGCGAGGAGATGCAACCGAGTGTGGGGACTAGTAGAGGCACTAGACCCTCCCCTTAATATTTCTCTAGATTGGGGAAGAGGAAAATGTAATTTATTGTATATTGTAACTTGCATAGATATGAAATTTATGATGATATTTTTCAATGTCAATCATCATAAATTCATATTACTTATCAGCCGACTGTTGTATTCGCATGATGATGCGATTTTGTATTGTATTTGTATTCAAATCTAATAGAAAACACTTCTCCAACATTTTATGGGCTCATTTGATACATTTTGTAGCTATGTGTTGCTTAAAATTTATGTTTTTTAAAGAAATTTGAGTATTTTTTAAGTTGCAGTATTGGCCGAATATTGCTGATTTTTTTTTGGGGTCTGCCGAGTATTTGCCGAGTACGAGTATGCGAACTATGGTTTCATCTACGCTCTGGTCTAGGTGTGGAACCCTCTTACATTGTTTATGAATTATTGAAGAGAATACATGCATCCCTAATAAGATTGGTATTTTCTTGGTGCGCTTGAACCGCCAACCTTGCAGTTAACAGCCATATGCTCTTATCAACCAAGCTAATCTAGTATTACAAACATTGCTTAGTGGTTTTGACCTCATGACCAAGCTCCGAGTAAATTGAACCTTGCCAATCCACCTTTAACAAAGCTAATAATGATAGGTGAAAAAATTGTCGCAAACATTGATCCGGATTGGATTGAGAATATGGTAGACAGTACACTAAATTACAGAAGCCTAATGTGCTATAGCTGGAAACAATTTGATTACAACAATTGTAGCATAAAATAATATTGTAGAAATATAGCAAAATGAGATATGAATGAATGGAAACAAAATATATAGAGAATAAATTCTGAATAAAAGCATTTATTGCTTCATTGTTATTGGGAGGTATGTACGACTATCTTTGAGAAGAGATGTGAGCTGCTATATCTGCTGCAAGATGTGAGCAGCTATCTGCGGGAAGAGATATGGGTTGTTTCTCTTGTGCCATTACAACGGAAGGTAGCGATCTTTGAGAAGATAACTGGAGATACTGCTCTATGTTCAACATATTTTGAAAATGACAGCATTATCTTGAAAGGGATGAGAAGCTACAAAACATTTTCGTCTTACAATTTGCTTTATTTTTTTACATTTGGGTGCCCATGCCTTTGTATTTATTTTTAATAATAAATGGATAGTCTAAAAATAGAATATGAAGTGATTCAACTTGGTATGTGAAGTGTCATGCGACAAGCATTCTCCCAATAAGTTGAAAGGTTTGTCATGGTTTAAAACTCATAATTTTTTTTTACAATTTAAAGGTAGTTTTATATGTTTTTGTATTTTGCATTTTTGAGGCCCTTTATAGGGCTTTTGAGACCCTAAAGTTTAGTTGGAAGCCAAATATAGTTTCGAAGGAACACATGGAGGACATCAAAACGAACTCACTTGATGATCTTTCCAACACATTATGGTTTACAATTCCAATCAACAATCTAGAAGATATGACCCTGAAAAAGATGACATACTAGTATAGTAGTTTCTTTTATATTCTACCCAAAATAATGTCCATAATTGCCACTGGATCATTCGCCCTTTCTCGAGAAGCAATGGGCCCCATTGCTTCAAATTCTGATTTCTGATGAACATATGAAAGTTTGAATGCAGAAGTGATTTCCTTGCACTTGTGTGGGGTGGCCCATTCAAAATTCATGTTTATTGATTTCAAAGATCTCTATGTAGGGATTTCAACGAACCAACATGTAGAATTGTTGTCATTGCACTTCTGCATAATTTTCAAGAATGGAGATTCAACAATGACTAGAATTATGACTTCTTTTACCACAATAACCACAAATATTGTGATGAAAAGGATACCATCCACATTGGGGAGTTGAAGGTCTCTCCGATGTTGTGTAGGTTGTTCTGCATACATGCCTTCTTTAATGAAAGTAGGACGGTTTGACAGTTCTTTGATGTACCCCAAATTCTTAGGTCTCATTTATGCATTGAGAGGTTTATGAATTCTTTGACAATCTTTGCTAAGGCCTTGACCAGTGTATCCCATTTTATTTAATAGCTTGAAACCAATACCCATTGTTTTTTCAAAACTGCAAAATAAATATGGATAATAATCGGAATGCGAGGAGCCAAAATTACATACCTTGTTTTCCTCTGTTTCTTTCTATGCATCTGCAAAAAAGTCTCTTCTTTTCATTCATCTTTTGAAATTCATTTTGTAGGAAGGCTAGATCCTTTAGAACTTCGTCACAAAATGCTTCATTTTCTACAAGTTGCTGTTGAAGCATGTGTGTTGCTTCATTGCACCATTTCTCTACTCGTAGTAATCCTTCTCAATGGGGATTCAAAATCGGGAAAGATTCTTATGCATATTCATCATTTAGAAGAGATGTGAGCTATTACTCGTGCCATTGCAATAGAAAGTAGTGATCTTTGAGAAGAGATGTGGAGCTATTGTTTTATGCTATATATATTAGAAAATGGTAGCAATATCTGCAAAGAGATGAGAAGTTACAAGACTCTTTGTCTTCATACAATGCACTCTATTTTCATATTTGGGTGCCCACACCTTTACATCTATTATTAGTAGGAAATGAACAGTCTAAAAATAGCATACGAAGGGATTTGACTTGGACTATGAAGTTGCATGGCAAATGTTTCCCCAAGAAGTTGAGAGGTTTTTGTCATGACCTGAAACATAAAAAAATACAAAATACAATTTTACTATTTTAAGGGTTTTTTTTCTAAATAAATATTTTTGTATTTTGTGTTTGAGGCCCTTTGGAGCATTGTTGAGACCCTAAACTTTAATTGGATGCCATACATAGTTTCGGAAGGAACATATGGAGGGAATCTCAACTAACTTGCTTGACGATCTTTCCAATGCATAGTACAGTTTACAATTCCGATCAATGGTATAGGAAAAATGACCCCAAAAACTGTGATGTACTAGTGATATACTTGTTTCTTCAGTATTCTGCCCAAAAGAATGTTCAGAACTACTGTTTGGATAAAAATTCACATGCCAATAGATAAACACCTTATGTCTGCTTTTAAGGAAGAAAACATTGTGTGATCACAATTGTAACAAATCTCATTTTGCTAAGTTGCAGGAATGTGCCCCTGGAGCCCCTTGATCCCAGTTTTGTTCACTCCTGGGTTTAACTCTCCTTGCCAAGGTTCGTGGGGCATAACAAGGGTGAACACATTTTTCACGCTTGACTGATAAAAATGCAAAAAGTTAATATTTCAACTTAAAACCTAAAACAAAAACCCTACAACCTAAAAAAATCAAACTTACCTCTCATTTCACCAAAGCCGTATCTAAAAAGGGTTATCTTGGTTTATTTGGCTAGGATTTTATATTTTTGTACGAATACCCAAGCCATGCCAAACCCAAAGCCAAAGAAAGTAGTAAACTGCTGTACCCGATCACCACATCCATGGTCCCATACTTGAATCCATACCCGAACTGGCAACTTTTAATTTTGTATATACGGCATTTGCATTTTTGTTCTAAAGTTGATTCTTCTAGTTCTTATACTTTTAGTTGAAATGAAATGTAATTATATTAATGTCCATGAATGACTAAAAGTAGGTCAATGGGGCTTGAGAATACATCCAATTATAACAGAAAGTGGTAGGGTAAAATGACCTAAGATCAAAGACTGACTAAACAAAAAGAACAAAAACACCAAAAATAAATGACAAGGGACAAACTCAAAATATAAAACTCGCAACTCATGTGGTCAAGGTACCAATAAAATTACTCTGGACAGCTCTCTACACACAAATACAGCAATTTCTTGTTGGTATTCAAAAGACAGTACAGTTGAAGCAATTATGCCATGATGTATGGTTGGTTTTGTGTCATGTCTTAACAAGATTAACTAATATCTTACAAGGAAGAAAAATATCTTAAATTTGGATTTTAGCAGTTTTGAAACAGGTGTGTTCATGGTGGATTTGAATTAACATTTTGATTGTAAATTTTCAAATGAAGACATAACATGAGAAAATTTTGCAATAGATTACGAGAATTTTTTTTTGTGACGATTGTCTTTTTGTTGTAATTGCAGAAATCCAGGCAAGACTCCAGAATGGTTTGGAAGCCTTATTATTGCTGTGCTGATTGCTGTCATTGTCTGTGTAGTGCTTGTGTATCTTCTTCCATATGCACATTGTTCAGGTTTTAACTTTTTCTTTACCCTGTTAATGTAGCCTTGTCATAGAGCATGTCAAAGAGAACTTCATGTTCTCCAACCCTTTCTTATGGTATGCACAAAAATTAAGCAACATAAAATTGAATATCACTAATTATTAGTGCTATTTTTCACATGTAATGAATTTTGAAACATGTCATATTTGTGTAAAATACCCAATGTTTGAGTGGGAATATCTCGTGGAAGAAACTAGATTTCACTTAGTTTGACAGAGCTCAGATCCATCCCCAACGTATTACATTGTTTTTATTGGGAGTATTGTTGTACATCCACTTACTTCCTAAAGGCTTCTTTATGCCTCCTTAATTCTAGGAGTCAATAGGAGGATTCCTTCAATCTAGGAGGCCAAGGATTAAGTCATTTATTGACTATGCAAATGGAACCGGTTACTAGAACTTGTATATATTAAGACATTGCTGCGTCATCCTATGGGCTCCTTGCCACTTGATCCTTAGGAATGATATCTAACGTCAAACCTTTTACCCTCATATCGAATTGACATCCCAGAATATGAATTTCATAATGAATTGACAGTGATATTAATCCACGAAAGGGTCCCTTCTATCTAGCAGTACAATATAGATAAAGGTAAGTTATAATATACCTAATCTTATTGCACAACTGTTAATTACACAAAGATGGAAATGAAAATCTTCCCTCATTGATTTGCTGGAAAACATTTTCAGTTCATTCACCACTACTGGAACCATAGATATATACACATACTATCCATAATTCAACACAGAGAATAATAATGGAAGATGGATGATGGAAGATGGATGCTACTGATGAAAGATCATCACTTATGTCTAGTGAATTTTACTAAGTCTGAGGTATTTGGTGGATGAATATCATGTCTCCCAAGTTCCCCATTACGGAAAGATGACCAATAAAAATCTTCTTTCATAACATTTAATATCTTAGCCCTACATAACATTATTGAAAGATATCACCCATTTATTTATCAAAAATTATGGGGCCAACCACATCATTACATTCATGGCTAGTAATATTAGGAATTACATCTACTTCTCCCTTTATTCTTGAGTGTCTTGCTCATGATCAAAATTGACATGCTCTGCAACTGTTATGAATTTTCACGACCTTGAAATTAATTGTCTAATTTCTCCAGTTCAAGGCATGTTCTGTCTTAGGCTTTAAACTGTCGAGGTAAATGTGAATTTTAGTTAAGACCGGATGTGATAGAATGCCATGCCTTTGTATTAAATTAAGTACTCTAAAGGGCCATGCCTTTGAATTAAATTAAGTACTCATAGGGTCCCATCCCTTATTGCATTTTTGATTTATTCCCTTTATATTGAAAATTGAAGGCAGTGCCTCATAAAATAATAAAAGGGGCATATTTTATAAGAGTCTAGGCCTCAGAGAAATATAAATAGGTGGCTGGGCCCCAAAGAAATATTAATAGGAGGCCAGGCTTCAAATATTTGAATTTTGGAGGCTATGCCTCAAACATATAAAATAGGAGGCATGGGCCTCATGAAGTAAAACAAGTTAGGCCCTCAAATATAATATTAAGGAATATTTCCCATGGAAAATGAATCAGAGGCAACGCCTCATAAAAGTAAAAAGCTAGAGGGATTTCTTTGTGGAATAAAACAAAATGCAAATATTTTTAGCTTTATTGTTTTTAGGGCATGTGATGGAAATATTTTGAAAGGATGATATTTCTGATGTGGTGCAGTTATTTTTGGATATGCTCCTATGGGAGATATTTTTGTGAGATTGTCTTGGAGTAAAGGCATGGATTTAGATTGTTGATCAAATGACGAGGATAATCCTGCCCAGAAAGACTTTTGAAGATGCAACATGTGTCATTTTCAGCTGCTACTTTCTTTTTGTGTGGCTTTGATCTCTGCATGTTACTCTCCTCCTCCCACTGCCTTTGCTTTGTATAAATGCTGTAAATCTGTCTGTATAGTGGTCTTTTTCCCTTGGAATTTTCCAGCTCTCCCTGAGAGCTTTCATCGGGAATTCACAGCTTTAGCATTTTGCTTTCTAGTTTAGTCTTAGTTAATCTCTGAGCTATATGTTACTGTGTATATTTTGAAGCATTTATTGTTGATTTTGTGTCTGATTCTCTTCCCTTAGTCTGAACTTATGCACGGATGATTTAGCCTGCTTGTACTATGGAGTTTCTTAC
Source organism: Taxus wallichiana var. yunnanensis (assembly GCA_018340775.1). Taxonomy (NCBI): domain Eukaryota; kingdom Viridiplantae; phylum Streptophyta; class Pinopsida; order Cupressales; family Taxaceae; genus Taxus; species Taxus wallichiana. Next base: position 574,676,420 of record CM031241.1, on the reverse strand, counting down.
CTCTTGCATTCGGTTATAACAATGCTAATATTAGATCAGGCTGAGTATTTGTTCTGACTAATGAGTTTTCATTCCATTGGAAGAGCAGAAGACACATCTTGACGCATGCCTTTTATGCTTGCAGTATTTCTTTTCTTTTTATTTTTCTTTGCAAGTTTGAGGCACCATTAGGATAGTGGAGCCGACTCTATGTGGAGGTTGTTCTGGGTTAAAACTGCCAGAACATCCCATTGTGACACATTGTTTGTGGATGTGTAATTTAGACATTGCAGTAAGGCAATTAAAAAGCGCCAACAACAACATAAGAAAGGCAGTGGGAAGAGGCATGGTAATGTCCTTGAATTGGATGTTGAGTATGTGGCTACTGAAGACGAAGCAGTAGAAGCTGGAAGGGAACCAAATTAGGGGCTGGCGCTGCTGAAGTAGATAACTTAGCCATAGAAACTCTATGGGTGTAAAGAGTGTCTGACTACTTGTACAACATTGGAAAAATTTGTGGTGCTAAGAACACCAAATGAACTACTTATGCTTTTGAACCTTTTCTCTTCTTCTCTATATAGTTCTAAACTGAGGCATCTTGAACATATCTGACTGCTTAGATGGAGATCTCTTGTTCTTTGAAACGACTCCTTTGTTAACTTGTGAAATGCATGCAATGTGGGAGGTAAAGGCAAATACCTTGTTTGAGGTAAATCCTGATGCGGATTTTCAAAAAAATGGCTTTGTGGAGACGGACTCAACTGTAATGTCCCTTTCGGGCTCAAATTTGAGGAACTTGGATTTTCCCAAAACCCTAATGGAACATTGCTGGAAATGATGACAACCACATGTAGAAAACCTGATTTTTATGACAACAATATGATTTTATGCAAGAATTAGGGCAGTGACCTGTTTTAGGTCCACAAAACCCTAAGTGACCTAGGTAAAATTCAGATTTTTGCCTTTCCCACACAAATCTTCAAAAATACATCAACAACATGAAACCCTTGATGAATTCATGCAAAATAAATGCTTCAACAAAAATTACATGATTGTTGGAATTAATTATTGCTAAAAAACAATTGAAACTTCAAAATTCCATATCTTCATAAATACTTGGAGATAAAATGCAAATGATAGCTCAAAATGACCACAAAAATGGCAGCTATCAAACAAAATTAGAATAAGATTTTTCCAACCATAGAAACCCACTAAAAAGTGATCCCAAAATCTCCAAATGGGTAGATCAAGTTGGAAATGAATGTGGCAGCCCCAAAAAAGCATGCCCTAGCTGGAATTTGTGCCCTAGCATGGATGGAAACCCTTGTCGTTCTAAAATTTTGAATATGAAACTCACTTGTGACTTTGAGGCGAAGCCACCAATGCAACAAATGAGGGTTTCCGTCCCCAAGTTTTGTGACTATTGAGGATTTTCGTCCGCGATAGGATGTAATGAGGGTTTTCATCCTCAAGTGGAATGGTTGAGCATTCAACCCAAAAACCATGCAAAAGTTGTAGTAGACCATGATCCATCCTCCACAAATGAACCAAGCGACCCATTTTATAGCTTGTTGTGGCGCCAAAGATCGAGACCGACCTCATAATCGATCCTTTTCTCTTCTATTTTTGTCTTTCTTCTTAACCCAGCTGCCTGACTATATAAAGAAAACTACTAAAGAAGAATGCAATGCTCACGAAAATAATTGGAAAACATGACAATTACTCCCCTTGCTCAGTTCCTTTTTGTGCGGGAAGTGGAATCGGCTCAAAGTCTTCAAATCAAACTACATTGGAAAAGGGGACATTACAATTCTCCCTCCCTAAATTTGTTTGCCCTCAAAAAATGCAAGTTCTCATGCCCAAGTACCATCATGCCAAAGTGAGGAAATATGTTGCAATCCTCCAATAATCTAGATCTTGTACTTGTCAAATGGGATAAGTCTTGCCAATCAATACAACAATTCCCAACTCCATTCTCCACAATGATTATGGATGACCCTTGCATCATAGGAGACAATCCAACAATCATGAGTGGGTGCAATTCATTCTCACAATGCTCTTCCTCTATTTGACATTGCATGAAAATATCCCTGAGCCCACACAAGACCCATAACTGCCATATAAACTTACCATTGTGCTTTTGTTGCACACCTTGGTTCTTCCCATGTGATGGAAAATCTGGGACACTCATTTGAGCTTCGTGATCCAACTTGCAAGATCCTATGGCTTCCTTAGAGGGGTTGCAATGAACACCTTCCCAAGTAGAGTTCAAAATACATTGTGTGAGGGCTGGAAATAAGTCATAACAGCCACAAGTCTCTTGGAATTCCATCCAAATCAGCACTAGGATGGCTGGGAAGATTGTCTTCAATAGTGGAGCCTCTCCACTAACATTACCATGCAAGGAAACCCTCTTAAATTGCACAAGTGTACAGCTGTTCATGACTGAAAATATTATGACCAGCAATATAGAAATGATATAAATATGACAAACCCATGCAAGATTCAATAATGTGATTGATGTAGAAGTGGTAGGTAACCATACAAGGACTGAAAACTCTCCATCTTCAGCTGCAAACCCATATGCTCCACCATTTGTTTGGGTGGGAAATAAACTCAGCTGCTCTTCCTTTTCTATACCTGTACTTGCACATGGAACAAACTTATTAAGGAAAACAAGAGCTTCTTCCCATGTTGCGACAACCTCTCCATCATGCCTCATAGGCATATTATTCAACTCTCTTTCCATGCTTGCATTTTCCTCAAAATTCCCCTTCATATGATGGACTCTCAAAGGTCCATTCATGCTGCCCCAAACATGGCTGTAGCTGTACCATTGCATTTCTTTGTTCAGAATCAACATTTTGTGGCTAGAAACTCTTTTAAAACAACGACAAACAATCCCTCATTGATGGTAGGCGGAAAATCCTTCCACCTTGTGACTGAAAACACTTTTGTGACTGTCATAAAAAGTGTTAAGGGGCTGGTTCTGATGCGGACAACAACAAAAAGATAGGATAACAACTGTCATACTTCAAATTCTTCACAAAACCCAGTAATGACAGTGATCTAGGGGTTGGAATCAACCATATAGTGACTGAAAATGCTTCAACAACCTCAACAAACTGAAGATTACTCCAATGTATGTCTGAGACTACTTGTATGGCTGCAAGTACAATGTTGGGCAAGCTGAAAAAAAGAGGAACAATAGTACAATTCTTTATGACAACATGTCTTAAAACCCATAAAACATGTCTTCTACTACTTACAATCATACCACCAATTTCCAGCTGGGTTACAATGCTTTGGACAACAAGATAACATCCATCTCTCTCACTTCCAAATACAAAATTCATGAACTCAACATCCACTTTTATTGGAAGACTTCTTCTAAGAGCATGTGCATGGATTAGGAGCTGAAAACTTCTATGATATAACTGCTGTTCTAAAACTGAAAGTGGGAAGTTTTTCTTACCATGGGTTGCCCATATGTCTTGCCTTTTGCAGAAATTCTTTTCATCCTTTTTGCTGTAGCAGCTTGAGGAGCTTTATTTGTTATGCCTTGAAGCACAACCTCTTGGCCATCAAGCTTGAATCTTAACTTCATAGATTGGTAGTTTTGGTTAAATTCACTCAAGGAATGCAACCATTGTATCTCAAGTACCAAATCTGTATCTCCAATACCAACAACATAGAAATCATTACTTACCATGTGCCTTCCCAAGGTGAGCTTGAGTTGTTGGATCCTCTTGGTGCAAGGGATGATGAAGCCATTTTGTAGCATCTCATCCTTCACAATGAGGTTTGAATGTACAACAAACTTTATATGCATTCTCATATTTTTCCTTCCATTCCAAGTGCAAGAGATGACATTTACCTTGATCCTCTGAAGACCACCCATGCCAAAGCAATCTTGGCCTTGAATAGAAGAAACAACATGCCCATAGCTCTTGAAATATTTTCCATGATGACAAAAATATGGCAGCGACATAGGAGGAAACAACAAATCAGAAATATGGTCATCACTGTCATACCTTGGGCTGCCCACAAGGAGCTCACCCTCCTTTGCCTTCGCTTCTTCAACAAGTGAAGATCTTCCCACCTTGACTCCTTCCATATTTTGTTGACACATGTATGGAACATCATCATGGTTCTCGCTGAAGTCAAGAACACCATCAATTTGCTTCTTATTGATTGTTGTTCGGAAAATTCCAGCAAGCTGAACATCATCATTAACAACCGGTAAAGCTCTTTTCTCATGTGTATGCCCTTCAACATGGTCTTCTTGGGACTCCCCCTCAAAACCCTCTTGCAGATCTGATTTTTCTTCAATGTTCTGAAAATCAGTCCATGGCTCATCCTTAGGAAGTTCGAAGGATGGTACATGTGCCTCTATCTTGAGCTCTTCGCATTCAACTAGTAATGCCCTTTTTGTTTCGATTTCTTCACTATTTTGCCACCACATGCAATCATTGGAAATCAATAAAACATCATCTATTGTCAAAGAATATTTACCTTCAAGTTGCATATTGGGCTTCTTTTGTTCTTGTTTTATGATTTCTTCCTCTTTCCTCATCACAAAGGGAGAATTCTTTTCCTCTTTGGCTGGAACATCTTTTCCATTTTCCTTTGGCACGGTAGATTCCTCCATGGCTGGTTCTCTCTCCATTACTTGCAGCCCTGATTTTTCTTCTTGCTCCACCATTGCAATTTGGAAACTCTTCTCCTCTTCCTTTCTCAAGGCATGTTGAAGATCCTTTTGTGGTGCCTGAGACCTAGGTTCATGCCTCGCTCTACCTTTGTTCACTCCTATGAACTCTGCAAGTGATATGGCATCACAAATCTTATTTGGAAGAGCCCTATACTCCTCATAGTTGGCAGCAATGTTGTTGCCCATAGAATGTTGTGTTTCCACCTTCGGAATAACTCCTTCCCTTGGGAGGAAGGTAGGCTGAAAAGCCCTAGTTGTAGGATCCATCACAGGATCTCGGTGGTTGAAGATTGTTGTTGGCCCTTGAAGAACTTCTTGGATGCATATTATGGATCAACCGTGCCATTATATCAGCCAACCTCTCTTGCCCTTGGGCAAACCTCTCAAACCTAGCATCATCAAAATTTATGTTCACCATTTTATCTTCTCCTTTTGAATGAATACCCTCCAGGTTGGGAAGATCGATGCTTTGATACCACTGTAATGTCCCTTTCGGGCTCAAATTTGAGGAACTTGGATTTTTCCCAAAACTCTAATGGAACATTGTTGGAAATGATGACAACCACATGTAGGAAACCTGATTTTTATGACAACAATCTGATTTTATGCAAGAATTAGGGTAGCGTCTTGTTTTAGGTCCACAAAACCTAAGCGACCTAGGAAAAATTAAGATTTTTGCCTTTCCCACACACAAATCTTCAAAAATACATCAATAACATGAAACCCTTGATGAATTCATGCAAAATAAATGCTTGAACAATAAATTACAAACTGCTAGAATTAATTATTGCTTTGTAAATACTTGGAGATGCACTGCTAAATGATAGCTCAAAATTTTTCCAACCCAAAAAATCCATTGAGAAGTGATCCTCAAATCTCCAAACGGGTAGATTAAACTAGAAATGAATATCATCCCATAGCTCTTTGTAACGTTTTGTATAAACTAATTACCAAAGTTATAGTTGAAAGATTGAAATCCATCATTGATAAAGTTATTTCTCCGGAACATGGTGGATTTGTTCTTCATAGACAAATCTATGATGATATAATGTTGGCTTAGGAAGTTCTTCAAACTATGGACATTTAGAAGAAGCCAACCATGTTCGTTAGGCTGGATTTATCTAAAGCTTATGATAGGGTCAGCTGGGCTTTTCTTTATGATATCCTTATCCACTTTGGTTTTTCCCCTTTATGGGTCCAATGGATACAAGCTTGTATTTCATCATTTCTTATTCCCTTATCCTTAATGGCACCCCTACTCGGCATTTTTCGGCATTGAGAGGTATAAGGCAGGGAGATCCTTTATTACCATTTTTGTTTATCATACTTTTTTTTTTTGGATTAGGGGGTAAATTGAGGGTTTTTGAAAGGACCCACATCCTTGTATAATTGAGGATTTTTGAGAGGATCCACAACCTAGGTTCTGATAGAGGGGACCACCATTAGGAACCCAATTGAAGCAACCATGAAACTAGAGTGAAGATGCAACGACCAACAACAACGGCCGCAACGAGTGGGATAGCAGCGGTGGCGGAGCGAGAGGAGCAGCCACCACGTCGCGGCGAGAGGAGCAGCCACCGGCGTCGCAGAGCGAGAGGAGCAACCATGCCAACAGGCGGCGGCCACCGGAGACAACAGCGAGAGGAGCATCGGCGGTGAGCGGAGCAGCCACCGGCGTTAGCGGCGAGAGGAACCAGCTTCAAGAACGAGACGAGAAGCCACCAACATCAAAGCAACGAGAGGAGTAACCACCAACGTCGGTATGAGCAAAGATCTTTGCATCTAGTGGCGAACCACTTCCGAGGAGGATCGTGCTTGGGGGGATTTGAACCTGGGCGGGCAAGCACACAACCATGTGACTTAACCGCACCACTCCCACCCCATCGGCCATTTTTGTTTATCATACTTGTTGAATCCTTTGGCAGACTATTTTATATGACAAGAATCCAGAGAAAGTGCAAGGTATAAGATTGGCTACTCATGTGGATCCTCTTTCTTACTTACAGTTTGTTGATGACTCATCAGTTATGGGGACTGCATCCTTGAAAGAAGCCACTCAGATACAAAGAAATTTGGAACTTTTCTCAAAGGCTATTGGTCAAGATATTAACAAGCATAAGTCTAAAATAATCTTCTTTCACTGCTTCGCCAAGGCTGGAACAGGACATTCTTATGAAACTTGGATTTCAGAAGGCCACTTTACCTCTGCAATATTTGGGTATTCCATTAAGTTCCACAAAGATCTAATTAATAAGATTCAACAAAAATTTAGTAATTGGACTAATAGATGGCTATCATCAAGGGGCAGAATCACCTTGATCAAAGCAGCTATTCCTGTGTATTTTGCGTCTCTTTTGCACATCCCTATTACAATTCTGCAGCACTTAGACTCTATTAGTCAAAAATTCTTGTGGTCTGGCAACCAGCAATCCAAGAAGTGGCACCTTGTGAAGTGGAAGACCTTATGTCTACCAAAGAAAGAGGGTGGCCTGGGATTCAGAGCTAGCGTTCCGAATAATAAAGCCCTTGCTGCTAAGATGTATTAGAGACTTTTGCAAAATCCAGATTAGCTATGGAGTACTAATCTTCGTGCTAAATATACTCAAGGTATGAGGCCACATGACATAGTTAGATATTCCTTACCTTCATGAGGATCTCCCATTCTTTCTGTTCTTAGAATTGGAGAAGAAATCATAAAGAAACAATTGTTTTGGAAAATTGGAAATGGTGAGCAAGGCTAATTTTTGGACGGACTCTTGGGATGGTCACCCTCCTTTGATTACGCAGTATCCCCATTTCAGCAATATTATGGTCACCCTTCATGCCCAAGGCAAAACTAAGATATGCCACTATTTACAACATACATACCCAAGGAGTGAATGGATTCATCCTTCGATGTGGCAAATTAACCTGACTCAGCAACAAGTTCATTCTTTACACAGGCTTCTGCAAAACATGATTCTTCTTACGTCTGACTTGCCTGATACTTTGGGGTGGGGAACAGCACAAGATGGGAAGTACTCTGTTGTTGAGGGGTATAGAGTTTTGGTTGCCCCTTTTCCTCATCCATGGAGAGATATATTTGTGGACCTATGGCAACTTGTTCTTTGGCCTAAGGTGAGATTCTTTGTTTGGCTTCTTATCTATCATAGAGTTCTTACAGGGGATAACTTGATGAAAAGAGGTATGGTTGGTCCCTTTAGGTGTCCTTTATGTAGAAATGCAGCTGAGACCTTGACTCACATATTCTTTCAATGTCCTTTCACTTTGGGCTTATGGGGCACTCTTGCTGATTGCTTTTCGGTGACTTGGCATTCCCCTAATAATATTGTGGATACTTTCAGAGGTTGGAAAAGTGCGTTAGGGACACTCAAGACTTTTACAAAGGCATATGGCTTGTTGTTTCTCTTATGTTGTGGAATGTTTGGAAAGAAAGAAACAGCACATATTCAAGCTTGAAAGTAGAGACAGGTGGTACATCATGGACATGACTAGAAGCAATATTGCCGAATCTATCTTGCACAACTTGACTCTTCCTTCTCCGTTGCCTGTAAGGTGGCTAGTCCTCTTACAAAAACTGAATATGGATAATAGGCAATTGCAGTTGAAGCGAGATACTAAACTAAGGACACCTTCCACTCTCCGCTCATGGCAGCCTCCTCCTTTTGGAATTGTCAAAATTAATACAGATGGGGCAGCGAGAGGAAATCCGGGTTCGCTAGTATGGGAGGAATTGCTCATGATTCTTTGGGAACCCCTCTTTTCTTCTTTGCTCATCAGTTGGGGCACTACACTAATAATGTTGCTGAAATTATGGCTGTTCATCGTGCTCTTTTGGAGGCTACTAAATTGAGATGTCCTAGTATCATAGTTGAATCGGACTCCAAGGTTGTTATCAACATCCTTTGAGCCCCTGATCAACACCTGTCTAATAATTGGCTTATTGCCAGGATTTAGGATCATATCAAAATCATTGCTAGCCAATTCCATTCTATTATATATTCTCATGTGCCTAGGGAGCAGAATAAGATGGTGGATGCTTTGGCCAACTGGGCTTTAGATCATTCAAATCTGATACACTTTGGTCCTCTTCCCCTCACTTGGTCGAAGGAGAAAAGAAAGCAAATTGAGCGGATCCTCTCTTTGAAAGATCATGATGGATAATTCACAGATATGCTACCTCTTTTTCTTTATTTGTACTTGGAATTCTAAAGATGTCTCCTCTAGTATGAGCATAATTGCTTGGCATTGTATTTTGATCCTTATATTGTTATTAATATAAAGTTGGTGGTTTTTTTTTTTTTTTTTTTTTTAAAAGAAATGAATGTGGCAGCCCAAAAAAAAGTGTTCCCTAGCACGGATGGAAATCCTCGTTGTTTTGAAATTCTGAATATGAAGCTCACTTGTGACTCTCGATGAAGCCACCAAAGCAACAAATGAGGGTTTCCGTCCCCAAGTGTTGTGACTATTGAGGGTTTTCGTCCTCAATAGTATCTAATGAGGATTTTTCATCCTCAAGTGGAATGGTTGAGCATATAGCCCAAAAATCATGCAAAAGTTGTAGTAGACCATGATCATCCCCACAAATGAGCCAAGCGACCCCTTCTATAATTTGTTGTGGTGCAAAGATCAATTAGAACGTCTCTTAAGAAGACCGACCTCATAATGGATCCTTTTCTCTTTTATTTTTTCCGTTGTTTTTCTTCTTAACCCAACTGACCTGACTATATAAAGAAAATTACTAAAGAAGAATGCAATGCTCATGAAAATAACTGGAAAGCATGACAATTACTCCAATTGCTCAGTTCCTTCTTGCCTACGGGAAGTGGAATGGGCTCAAAGTCTTCAAATCGAACTAGATTGGAAAAGGGGACATCACACCAACACATCAATTGAATAAAAACTCTTTCCATGGTATTGAAAAAGCTAGATATATCGGACAACCTTCTCGGGAGTGAAATTCAGCTGTGGATGGAAATGGGAACACCTTTATGAAGGAAGAATAAAAGTCTTGAATATGGTAGGGTGTATTTTTGCATAAGTGATTAGTTGAAAAACCTCTTGATGTAGTTTCCTTCTTTCCAAGTGGTGTTTATGCTAACCTTCATTAAGTTCTTGAAGATTTACCTGTAATTCCTTTCACATATATACAAAATGTGGCATTTTGGGGAAGCTCTCTTCTTTTAGTTATATTTGTAAACTTGTCATGGTATTTTCAAAAATTTTAAGTTTCATGGTATGTTTTTCACACACATTTATTTATGCCATATCTCAGCTGTATAGAATCCAAGATCTTGAAAAATTCGATATATCCATACCCAATGCTGTATTTATCGGTACACATTTCTGTTTTGGTGGAGCTTAGAGTTACACAGTAAGTGATTGTACCCACCTCATTACTGCTGGTCATTTGCCACCTTGCCTCAAATTTATATATCTGTAAATATGGGTGCATTTCTATCTGGCTATGCTTTTCAAGATAGGTGTACTGTTTCATCTCTTTTGTTTTCTTTAATTTAATCAGACAATCCTCTAGACAGAGGCATACATCAAAGATAGTAAAATTAGCCCCTAGTTTACATAAAATTTTCAATGCGTGATTCTCAATTATTTAGCAAAAACTGTGGTGCTAGCCACATCATTTGAATTCACAAGAGGTAAACAAGTAAAGGAAATTCAATGCTCTTATACTCCAATTCAGCATATGATTGTTCTGACCAAGTTACCAAATTTTCAAAAGATTCTATTTACTACCTACTGCACAAACTATTACATTTCATGCATTAGTTAACCGTTCAATAACTCAGCAAAGATGCACTTATATTTATCGTCATCCGCAAATGTTTCATCTCCAAATTATTTTATTTCATGCAGTAGTTAACTGGTCAATAACTCACCAAAGATGCGCTAACAATTGTTATCATCCACAAATGTTTCATCTTGTGCATTAATAAATTCTATAAAGCAGAACTTGGTAAAATCGAAAGCAAAGGTCAAATCCTTGGTTTGTGGGCGATGATTATTTTTGTGCCTCCATCAGATTTTTTTGTATTGGTACCATATATGAGATAATATTTGTCCATTTAGGATCCTGATTTTCAATTTATTTTTATTGACACTGAATGCACCCCTCGATATTATGTAACTTATCTATAACATTTCACTCTAATTGACTGATTTTGGATAATCCATGAACAAATATTGTATCTCATTTTTGCCAGCCAAATATTCCTTTTAAATGCAGTTTCCTATAGATCTAAATATTGGTGATGTTGGATGCCTAATGAGGTTTTAATGCATGTTGGCATTCTATGTTGAATTCTTTTTCATTCTCTTGCTATCATCTGTTCTTCATTAGCGTGGTGGCCTTTGACTAATTACACTTTCTGATGACAATCCTGTATTCACTGTTTTTGGGTTTGAAGACAAGCATGTTCTATGGTATCGGAATTTTCTTCACATTTAGAAAGATATGTTTCAATGCAGGTGGATTAAAATGGATTATCATGGGCACGTCTATGCTTTTTCTATTGACTCTTTCAGGAGTAGTGCTGGAAATCTTCCTACATTTACAAAGGATATTGGAAGGGCACTGAATGTAAGTAGTTTCAACATTTTTATTACTGTTATGAATTCTTAAACAATTATGTTTCTTGGGAAAAAGCAATTTATACTTAAATGGCTGAAAGTATTTGATCTTTTGAACATTGCTGTCATGTTGAATGTACATTGTTGTAAAAATAGCCTAGAATTTGATGTTCTAGAAATTCAATCGATCTATAACCTGAAACTGAAACTCATGGTCATGAACAAATATATATACGGGTTTGGTTTTTATTTCATTTTAATTTAAACTAGTTGTAGTGAAGAAGAATCCCTTTACTTCTATATAGAAAGAGTTCAAAAGCTAAACTTGGAGGTGTAGCACTATCATGCATGAACTTATATGTAGACACACTCATTCAACTAACAACTTCAAATGTATTTGATTTATTGCTCATAAAAAGATGACATATTTGATGATAAAGAGTCAAATTCTTTGACAGTATTTCCTAAATATGGCTTTTTATATGGAAATGTATAATTGGTTTCTACTTCTTTATTTTATATCAAGGTATAGTAATTTGTGATGATTAAACTTTATTGATTGGGCCAAGCAGGTTTACCTCTGCAGATTGGCAATTTGTTATCTTCCTATCTCGTAGTTCTAATACCATATTGATTGTTACAGACTACCTTCTGCATACTTGCATACACATCAACTTCTATCCATATGGTCGGTTATACAATACTAATAAGGTGCCAGGGGTGTGTGGAAAGTGGCCCTACAAATCTCTTAAGAGGAGTACTAATGTACATTCATTGCCAAATATATTTGTGAATTCTCAACAGGGCATGATACTTGATTTTCATATCAAAACCCATTTGAGACTTGGGCTCACTAATTCATGGCTCCAACTATTTCTGCTGTATCCATACTACCTATATAGTAATCGAGGTGCTACCTTTCCCTCCGAATAGATAAATATGCCCAAACAAACCTTAGACACAGGTCACCGTCGTTCCTTTATTGAGACTACGAATGTTCAGATGAATGCTTTGGATTTTTGAGGTGGCATGCCACAAGTATCACCCATTTCTCCTATGAGATTAATCTAGATCGCAACAAAAGAAAAAATCTCATTACCTTGCAATTCTTACAATGGGTCTCATTGTCTCAATGACCTCTTTAAACACACACACACACAACACACACACACACACACACACACACACACACACACACTAGTTTAAGGATTTAATCAACACGGTGAAATTATATGTTAAGATAGCCTTCATAACTGATTTCCTAAATAGAAACTCTATCTCGAACTTTCCCACTAACGTATTCTATGTAAATGATGGAGGTGACCTAAGAATTGCTTAGGGGGCATGCTCTATTTTATTTCTTTAATTTTTTAATCAAACCTATAAAATTTGGGTTATGACTCTTAACATTACCCCCTGTAAGCCAAAGTGAATATATGCAAAATGATTCGCACAAAGAAACAATGATGCAGTCTTCACAGATGCACCCACATATCATGCTGGATGAATCCAAGAAACTGCTCCTGGAAAGTCATTTTCAGTGTCTCCACTATCTTGAAAACAGAATTACAGGGGTTGTTGCTTTCTTAATGTTGAAGAAACGCAACTGAAATCATCGCATATCCAAATCTTCTATCCTCTGAATGTGGAATGTGTTCCTCTTGTCTAGTCAGAGTAAAGAAATGATGTCACCCATGCAATCTGGAATATATCATCGAATTTGCTATCATGTCATCAAACAAACTGTGCTATTGGTATATTTCGAGAACACCCAAGTGCGCCAAAAACATCATAATGCCAAAAACCACAAATGGTTTCCCACAGCCTGATCCTCATGAGCACATCTGATATCTCACTCATGGATTTTTGTACTGGCTTACCCTCAACCAAACACTAATTAATATTCAACAACATGATGCATCCAAGTAACAATGTTGGACAAACAACTAACTCTACTGAAAACGCAGTCCAGATCATGTTACGAAGATTGACAGTGAATCAACAAGGTTGCTAATTTGCATAAGCACACGAAATCCTGCACTCAAACAAGACATAAAATGAGGGTTTTCCTTATGGTACATCCTGAACAACCTTCAAAATTAACTCCTAACTCAAAAAACAATGATGTTGGTGTGTTTCTCTGAACACCCAACGTCCACGTCATCATCATCATCAAATGCTGTTAGATTTTCTTCATCACAAACATCATCTTCATCTTCAGCAACTTGAATGAAGTCATTAATTTGCATAATGGCCACATTTTCCACACTTGTAACACTTCACTATTTTCTTGCATCGTTTTCCTCTACAATCATTACTTTGGAAGATTCTTCCTTGAACATCACCAATTCTCCTTCTGTTATGCTGGCTTGATCTGGATATGAAAGCATCATCTTAAAATGTCTTTTCTTCTGTTGGGTAATGGAGGTATAATGCTGGATAGGAAACTCTGAAACCTTGTCAAACTTTGTATTTTGCAATTTATCAGAAAGTTGCAACTTTTCTAAAAAATTACTATATGAGACAGGAAGACCATTCAGAGTTACTGTAATCATTGAATCTTTTTGATATGCAATCAAATATTTTTTTACGTACATCACCAACTTCTGTTAGTTTTTGATTGAAAAGCTCCCAATGCAGTTGTATTTTCTTGTACTTTCAATGTTTGTCATACAAGTCTGTGAAAGGATGCGATCTTTTCTGTTGTCGCAGAAAATTCAAAGTGGTAAATCTCTCTGATGAATATGAGCTTTGTATTAAAACCATTGCTTTCGCAATCTTGCTATCATATGTGGTCTCTCCTTGTCACATGTTGGTGTTGATTTTAAGCCATGCAGATAGACACAAGAAACATAAAAATTTATGAAGCAAACCCGATCAGCCCAGCTTGTTTTTTTCATTCATTTACAAAGGTATATAATAGTACATAGTTTTACAACTCCCTTCAATCCATGGGAGAAACCAAAGGTCAAGTGACCTTTCACATTCCTATTCTTTGTGTGGTTTTTGGAATGTGTTTTCAATATTATCTATCAATTCCCAAGCCATAAAGATAGACACAAGAAACACAAATAAACATAAAAAAATTTAGGCAGAAAACCCATCAATTTGGCTTGTTATTTTTTCATTCATTTACAAAGGTACTACATAGTTTTACAACTCCCTTCAATCCATTGGAGAAACCAGAGGTCAAGTGACCTTTCACATTCCTTTTCTCTATGTGATTTTTGAAACTTGTTTTCAATATTATTTATCAATTCCCAACATATCCCCATGTGATCCAAATTCTGCTGAACTCATTCTCTGCATCTGAAATGACACACATATCATGTCTTAAACTTTTGTGCCACAATTCTCAGAATAATCCTCTCAATATGTTTGTAGTACATTATCCTCTCTTGTGTACAACATTCCCAAAATGTTCACTGCAAAGGTGAACTGTGTATGCCATATTTCTCTTTATAAGAAGCTCAAGCTATCTCCTGCTACGAGTCTTCAAATCTCTCCATGTGATATCTCATGCTGTCTCTACCATGAGTATCCAACTCAATGTGGGGCCAGCTGCGTCAACGTGCTTCAAGAACATCTCAAATGCCTGCCTTTCATCATGTCAAGTTGATGAAGGAACGTTCTCTAACGAAGGACCGATCTCTTGTTGGTCTCTACAGGCTAGGCCAAGGAAGGGTCACTAGCAATAGAAGTTGAGGTTGAACAACTTACATAGTAGCAGGGCTATCTTTTTTTTATAAGCTCTCGGGATTAACATGAAGAGATAATAACTATTGGCGAGGAGGTATACATGATGATAGAGTACTTCTTAAAGCATGTTTATTTGAGCAGTTGAAGTCAGTAAGGAGTCAAATATGGGATTTCTTAGTTAGGTTTTTGATAAGGCGATACTTATTGTGATTATCTACTATTCTGTAGAACCGCATTCTATTAATGTGTGCTGAAATGTCTTTGGCTTTGAGGATAATCCTTAATTGGCTATTATATGAATAAGCACATTTCATTCAAGATCTTTCCAAAACATTGAAAACAAACCAGAACATTTATGCGACTTCAACATTCTCAACTTTCTGTGTGAAGGAAAACCACTAAAGATTATATTGAACAGAAATAAAGTAGTCTCAACTTTCCATGTGTAGGAAAAAACTTACAGGATATATTGAATATAAATACAAGAAAATGTGCATCAATACTGAAGACACATATTTTACATGGAGAAACCCTTTTGGGGTAGAAACACCACAGTAAAAAGTCTGCGATGACTATTAATAATCACAGCTATGGATATATTTGTTCGCTTTGGAACAAGTAGACTATAATTTCAAAAAAAGGCTATAATGGTCTTCTTTATTTCTGGCTGCTCTCCTGCCTTGAAATATCCCTAGAGGATGACTTGACACCAACTTTTCTTCAGCTCCTTGGTCCCCAAATGGAGGAAAACCCCCTTTTGTTAGTTATATGAACCTTTTGTTTGCCCATGCTATTGTGGTGTTGATGTGGTGACCCAACTAGTTCCTTCAATTTCCTGGCTCAACACTAATCTTCATGTTGAGATTGAGCCTTTGTGCAATAAGACAAAACAGAGGAGCTATGCTAAATTGATATCTGAAACATGCATAAATGGCACACAAGATAGACACACGATTTCACCTGGGAAAACCCTATTGTGTAAAAACCCAGCATAACAAACTCGCTATATTGCTTGAACTTAAAGCAACTTACAACTACAATAGACACTCTTCAAGGCTCTATATCTATCATATAGTAGTCTATGCACTTAATCGTGCAATTGCAATACAACATATGCATAGTCCACACATTGAACCGTGTAACTATGCTTCTGCATTGTACAATAGAATGCACACCTTGATTGGACGTGGTCATCTAACCATATCCAACAATCACTCAAATTTTTGCAGTCCATTCTAATATTCACTCTTTAGAGTTGGCAAGCATTTAAGCTAGCTCACGACTTTGTAAAGTCCACGCACCAGAGAATCCGCTGATTCCTTGTGATTGCTGACCAAAGTCATCATTACATAACACTTTTTCCCTAGCAAAGTCAAAGCATTATCAACACGTTGCTTATTCACTTTCAGTCTGCAGATCCAGTTAGACAAGTGTTGGATACTGCATCACAAGCTTCATACGCAACACTCCTATGATGCACAGTGAAATGCAACTATCGTGCACACAGTTCTTATGCGCACAACCAAGGCTGCACATACTTGTTAACTCCGCATTGTAAAACCCTACACAGTGCACACGTGCCCAATTCTCTACGCACATAATCTGAAAAAGACTTTCCTGCACAACACAACCACCTATGCATATAATACCGCACATATAATATTATGCAAAGTTGAGTGATTCCCAACATTCTCTCACTGGTTGAACACTTTGCATAAGGGAGCATGAACTCATACTTTAGCAGCTGTGGGAAATCATGCCCACTACTCTCTTGCTTTAAGAAAACTTCTTAGTGGTTACTGCCTTTATCAGTGAATTCACAATGTTCTCATTAGTATCCACCTTTCTGAGCAGTATCTTCTTCTCCTCGACCGTTTCCCTTACAAAATGGTATTGCATATCGACATGTTTGTTTGAGAACGATACTCAAAGTTCTTTGCTAGAAAATTTGCACTTATTGGCACAATCTATTCCTGTGGAACACAACCTTTAAAGACAAACCACTTCCTTGATTGCATGAGTAGTTGCCATGTACTTGGCCTCTGTGGTGGATATCACAATACTTGCTTGTTGCTTGCTCTTCCAACTTACAACTCCACCGAACAAGTTGAATACATATGCCCTGGTAGACCTATATTCAAGGTCTCCACTCCGGTGAGAATCCACAAAACCGTATAGACTCAAATTCTTGCTTACACAAGGATTCCCTTGATATCAATTACATAGTTAAATGTTTTTGACCGATACCTAAAGATCCTCTTCATCGTAGTCCAATGCTCCTTTCTTGGATTGGATATGTACCTGCTCACTACTCCCTTGGCATGTGCAATGTCAAGTCTTGTGAAGACCATTGCATACATAAGGCTTCCCATCACACTTGCATACAAAATTTGACCCATGACCTCCAATTCCTTTTGTGTCTTTAGACTCTTTGTAGCAGACAGTTTCTCACCAACTAGAAAGGGCGTGTGCACAAGCTTATTGTCTTGCATCTTGAACTTTTCCAACACATTCTCAATGTAATTTCTATGATCCAATCAGAGCTTTATGTTTGAAGCGATCTTATTTGATTTCCATGCCCAAAATGAATTTTGCAGCACTGAGATCTTTCATATCTAACTGTGCAGACAACTAAGAATTAACCTTTTTGATCATTGCTTTGCAATTTCGAATCAGCAACATATCATCTATGTAAAGAAATATGACGAATAAGTTTTTCCCTTCTTCTTTGAAGTACACCAAGGATCAGATTTGCTGCATGCGAGCCCAAGTTTTTTGATTCCACATCCTTGGTGATTGTTTGAAGCCCTACAAGGACTTTTTCAGTATGCAGGCCATCCTGCCCTTTGACCTTGAAATTTTCCGGTTGCAACATGTAAATTTCTTCTTCATGTTTTCCATGCCCGAACATTGTTTTGAAATCTGTTTGATCTAATTCCAGATCAAACACAACAACAATAGCTAAAATAAATCTAATTGAAGTCAATTTTGCAACAAGAGAAAAGACCTCACTAAAGTCAATTCCCTAAACATGAGACAAACCCTTCGCAACTAAGGCGAGCCTTTGTACTTCTCCAATTTTCCTTGCGCATTGCACTTCTTCTTGGAAACCCACTTGTAAGTTGTAACCTATATGTTTTCTTTTAGGAGGTAGTTGTACCAGATCCCAAGTCTCATTCTCGTCCGGAGATTCAATGCCAGCCTTCATGTCTTTCTTGCAAGACTTGCTCTCCTATGATCCAAGAGCTTCTCTCAACCTCTTGGGGTCAACACCATCTGTCACCGGAAGAAAGAATGTAGGCGAAAATCTGGTGGGCTATACCTTTTAGGAATTTGGTGCACATGTTTTGATCTCCTTTGCCTAGGAGTTACTAGTTCTTCCTCCTCCCATTCTTCTTCACCAACACCCTCATACTCGGATATAGGTTCTTCAACATCAATGTCAACCTACACCTTTTTTGACTCTTCTTTTGGCCGCTTCTTTGCTTGTTCTTGCACATTAATCCTCTTGATCTCCATGAAGACCGTATTCTAGCTATAGACCGGTTTCTTTGTTTTAGGATTTTGTAGTTTGTCCCCCATAATACCATTTTTATATCCATTAAAGGTGCACTTCTCGGACTTATGGTCAAGCTTCATTCTCTTTCCTTTAGATTATGGACACATGTCTCACAACCATTTTTTTAGTTTTAGAGATGGTTTCTTACCAATCCAGATTTCCTATGGAGTCTTGTCATCCAACGCTGATGATGGTGATATATTCACCAAGTAAAAGCAACGATGATTGCTTTAGCCCACATTTTTGCTCCAATGTGTGCACCTCTTAGCATACTTAGGGATAAATACATCAATGTTCTTTTTATTGCTCTCTGACTCCATTTTGTTGCGGCGTGTATGGAATTGTCTTTGGTCTTTTCATTGTCTTTTCAACTCCGCATTGCTTGCAAAATTTCTCAAATTCCTTTAAGCTAAGTTGCAGGAAGCGAAACGAAAGCAGGTATGAAACGCGGAAATGGCAATTTTCAAAAACCTTGGATACGAAAGCGTCGTGAAAGCGTCCGTACATATATATTAAAAAAATAATATATATATATATATATATATATATATATATATATGCATAGTACTCATTTTATAATTGTAGACCATAAGAGATAATTGATAAAGCACTCAAAATATTTTGAATTCATTGAAATTTGAACCTCTAAGTTCTAAAGAGTCATCATTCAACATGGTTACAATTTCAATGATTCACATATACAAAATTGATAATAATAATCTAGATTCTAGAATATATCATCTAGATTTCTGATTTCCTCATAATCATCTCCATGAATAGCACTAGCACCGACATCTCCACTCCCACTAGCTCCACTCTCCCTCCCTTCTACAAAAGATCCCGATTCTTCTTCATCAATGCCTAGCAGTGAAAGTTGGCTAAGAGTTGCAGTAGAAGCATCAAAGTCGTTAGTCTTAGGTTGATATCCCAAAGTTTGTTGGGACCTCTAACATAGGCTTCACTCTTGTGTGATAGATGCACAAATTGGAATGCACATACACTAAATCCTCAACCTTCTTGGATGCTAACTTGTTCCGTTTGACTGAGTGGATGAAGGAATATGTACTCCAATTCCGCTCTGTTGCTAAAGAATTGCTAGCCACCCGTTACAAAAAAGAAGTTAGAAATTTTCAATTAGTAATACTAATAGTAATAATATTAATTTACTAAGTAGTAAGAACATACATTTTTAATTAATAAACAAACTTTTGATTTCATTTTAATATTTGATACCTGTGAAAGGATTTTAATGGCAACAGTCGCGTGACCACTTGGCATCATGGCCATGTGCACACCACCACATGCATGGGGGCATCTTGTACTTGTCAAGTGTTGCATCTATTTCACCCATGCTACTATTAGATGAAGAGACAAAGAGCGTCATTTCACAGCGGACCGCACTAGTTACATCTGGATCAGGAAAAAGCCTCGGAATGCTGCCTTAGCTCCACTTGCAACTTCATGGTCATCATATGGTTTTTGCCTACCAGGTAGTGCAAGTATTTCTTCTGCTATAAAATTTGGGATTCGGGGCATAGGCTAGGAGATGCGATGGGGTGGTCATTTTATTCCACCTTCTCATGATCACGTTCTTAACTTCACTTTGTAGAATTTTTCTTCGAGGATCCTGCTCTTTTGTTGTATGATGTCTCTAATTTTTTCAAGCATATAAGTCGATGCCATCATAGATCTCCCTATATGAAGCATTATCGTGTTTGTATATCTAATCATAGATAAAATGGGCTTCGTAAAACTAAGCAAGTATATGACCTTTGCCCACCAAATATCATCAAGTATCATTGATTTTACTTTGATGGCTCTTTCTGTGTTTGATTGCCTCCACACGGTCCAAACATCATCAATCACCATAAGCCTTAAGGCTTGCTTTACCTTCACAAGTCGTCTCAAGACAAGCGTGTGAGAGGCAAATCTTGTTTCAACAACCTATTAAAATAAATTAAAGCAAGTTAATAAAATATAAAATTAAATTTAAAAGGAATTCAATTGATAATTTGATATTTCATAAAAAGTTAGCAAATAAAAATTAGAAACTAGGAAATTGTTTGGTTACCTTCAGCAACTCCAATGTCGAGAACCTCCTAAAGATAGCTTGGGACATATGATGATTTGTGACAAACATTTGGATCTCATTTGCCTCTGTATAAACTTCCTCAATCCATGGTATTTTGCCAATCTTCTGCAACATCAAATTCAAGGAGTGTGTATTGCACAAGGTGTCCAAAAAATGTGCTCATATCTCCCCTCAACAATCATCCCTGTTGCTCTACAATTTTTGGCATTGTCTGTGATGACTTGGACAATGTTGTGAGGGCCCACTGACTCAATAGTCTCAATCAAAATATTAGCAATAAATTGAGCATCTTTCACTTCACCCTCACAATCAACAACCCTTAAGAACATTGCCCCTTTAGGGGTCTATTTTGATTAGGGGCATCTTTCCATCCATACGAAATGATAGATACCCTTGAGTCCTTCCATGAATCCCTAATTCGCTGCAAAAAAGTATGTACATGGGCCACTTCTTTCGCCAACAATGTTGTTCTCACCTTCTCATAACTAGGGCTTTTATACCCTTGTGGTGCATCATTAATACCTCTCACCATTTGTTGCCCGATAAGGTGAGCGCATCACATTGAAGGGCAACCCACATTCATAAATGCATCGAGCAACCAACTCATCAGCAACATCCCTTTTCTCATTTGCAAATGCTTGCTCTAATGGGCCTTTGGAAATTCTCTTTCATGACAAACACTCTCCCTCTGTTGGAGTTTCAACTACAACTTGGATAAAAGGATGGTTTGATGGGTTGGGTGGTTTTTGTGAACCCCTATTTTGCAAAGGAGCAGTTTTAAATCTAGCTCTTGAAGCTTCCATATCAGCCTCCTCTTGCTCTTTCAGATATGCCAATATATGTTTCGGTTCAACCTTGCCACATTTTCTAATCCCCGTTCCTGATTTCCCCATTAAATGAGCTTTGAGTCGGGTATAAGAGGATTTAAATTGTATTTGGCAATGATTGCATACCCAAACTCGAGAGCCACCACCAACAAGGTTCTCCACAACTTGCACATGTCTCCAAAGAGGAGCTCTAGGATCCACACCCCCACTTTGGCTTTCTTCCCCTACCCCATGCCCTCCCACTGAAGCTGAACTGGATGCCATTGAATCAAACGTGCACTAAAAAATAAAAACATAAACTTAGAACCACACCCTACATATCCTATTCTGCTTTTGATCACCAAGGTCACCGTATAGGCGCGAGGTGAAAGCATACACAGAGTTCGGATTTATTAATTTAAAAAAACAAAATAAACTTAAAAAAAAAAAAAGAATTAAATTTAAAAACTCTACACAATACACATCCTATTCTACTTTTGATCACCAAGGTCACCGTATAGGCGCGAGGTGAGAGCATACACAGTGTTCGGATTTATTAATTTAAAAAAACAAAATAAACTTTTTTAAAAAAACAAAAAACTTAAAAAGAATTAAATTTAAAAACCCTACACAATACACATCCTATTCTGCTTTTGATCACCAAGGTCACCGTATAGGCACGAGGTGAGAGCATACGCAGCGTTCGGATTTATTAATTTAAAAAAACAAAATAAACTTTTAATAAAAAAAAAAGAATTAAATTTAAAAACCCTACACATCCTATTCTGTTTTTTGATCACAAGGTCACCGTATAGGTGCGAGGTGAGAGCATACACAAAGTTCGGATGATATTTATAATTTTAAAAAGAATATATGCTTTTTATTTTAAAAACGCAAAGAAAATGTTACATTTTTTATTTTTTAAGCATAGAGTTTTAAAATTACTAAATTAAACCTACATATTGACATCATGATCAATGATCACGAATGATGTGTGCACATAATGCACACATCATTCGTGATCATTGATCACATTAACATTTTCTTTAACAAAAAAAAAAACTTGAAAAATACCTGGTTTTTCCTCCTTGAAGTCAATCCCACCTTCCAAATCTGATTTGAAATTCCTCCTTGAAGCCTTTAGCTCTTAGCAACACGTTCTAAACTCTTCTTTCAAGCTGCTCCTTGATGTCTCTTTGCTCTTCACAATGCAAAATGCTAGTTTAATGAAAATTGTATTTAGCAAGAGAAAAATGAGAGTGTGATTTAGAATGGACCCAAGAGGTCATTATATAGCTTTTAGGAAGTGTGTTTAGGAAGTCTAGGTAGTTGTATTAGGGTTAGGGTTCATTTAATGCAAAGTTTTTTCATTTTTAAAAAGCAAAGTTGGTTTAAAAAAAAGCGCGAGAAGCGGCCAAAAGCGTTTCGGAAACACTGTGCCGTTTCGGAAGCGTTTTGGCGCTTCCCCGTTTCCTTTGCCTAGAAACATTTCTAAGGGGAAATGGGACCCCAGCGTTTCTGGCATCCTAGCCTTTAAGCGAGTTTTCTCCACATTATCTATGCACATGACCTTATCTTCTTCTCCACAAGAGCTTTGAACTCGAATTTTGTGATAACTTCGGACTTTTTTCGGAGAAAGTATATCTAGGCGTTCTTGGAAAAGTCATCTAGGAAAGACACATAGCACACAAAGTTTCCTAGTGATGGACCGGTCCAAACACATCACCATGTATTACTTGAGATCTAATTTGCATGTATAACATTAGTGGGGAGTTTCTTGAACTACGATTGCCATATACACAATGTTAACAAAATTCACCGATCCCTCTTGCCATTTTTTTGGATTGCAACAAGGGCAAACCTTTCTCGCCAATATGATTCAAATTTTCATGCTTAAGCATTGTCTTTTCTATTGAAAGCATGCTAGTTTTCTAATGTTTTACATTGGCTTTAAGAATGGCGACGTTGTTGCAAGCATTAATAACTATTCTTGCATACTGATCTAAACAAGGTTCCATTGTGCATGCCTCTTGACAAAGCCATGGCTCCACATACCATTTTATAACCATCCTTATTGTGTGACACTTGCACACTAGTATTGCACAATTTTCTAATCGAAACCAAGTTTCTCGCAAGATTTGGGGTGTGTGGTACTCCAAAGAGAGAGTCTTGATCCTCCCATCTTTGAACCTCATCTTTGCTCTTCCTCGCTCCACAATCTATTGAGTATAATTGTTTCCCGAAACACATCGCCACCATGACATTGTTTGTATTTGCAAATCTGTCCTTGTGGGAAGTTATATGAAATGATGCTCTGGATCAATCACCATGCATCAATGCATGCACACTTATATGTGCCAAGTATGTATCTATGTTTTCATCAATGGTTGCTTTTCCACCGAGGATGAAACATCCAATGGTTTTCTCTTGTCCACCTTAAGTTGGAGTCCCTCTTAAATTCCCGCTTTGCCATAATTCCAACATTTCTTCAAAGGTGGTCTCTTTGGAGTCATTAGATTTGCGTCTAGACTTCAAATGCGCATCTCTAGATGTCCTCTTATTTTTCTCATGTGATCTACCTCAAACAACCAATGCATCATTGGTTTGATGATCCTCATCGGACTTGTGTCATTTCTTTTGACAATAAGGAAACAACAATTTTATCTATTTTTAACTTAGATGTGGTGCTAGTAATCGCCATTACTAGATTGCCTCAATAGTTTGGAAAAGAGCATAGAAATAAAATTCACATTTCCATATCATCCATTTTTATATCCATGGATAATAACCAACTAATTACGGCGTTGTAGTCATTCGGGTGCTCGTCACTTTGTCATTTATACATAATAAATATAGCTCATTGCATAGGAATGGTTTGTTGACCGAGAGATTTAGACTAGTACAACATTCCCAACTTATCTTATAGTTCCTTTGCCATATTTCCATCATAATCATTTAGTAAAACTGATTTTGATAAACAACGCCTTATATAGAGCTCTTATCTTTGCTATCAATTTTGTCCCACTTTTCTTTTTCATTCTTGCAGGTGTTGTTATTGACACAATAACCCATTGATATGTATTTGTCAAGAGATCTTCCATCTTGAATTTCCATAGCTCAAAATACTGACCATTTAACTCTATTCTTGAGCTTCTTGCCATTTCTAAGTACATAAGACACTCAGCGCAAATCTCTTACTCAACCAAACCACTTATCGCAGGTAGAACCAACTCTCTCCGAGCTCCAACCGAATCTGATACAAGATGTTTGGATTGAATCTTTGCTTGATAAGTCAAAATAGAGAAGTGCATGCTAAACTGAGATCTAAAACATGCATGAGTAAATGGCACAAATGATAGACAAGATTTCACCTCGGAAAACCGGTGAAAAACCCAACATAACAACCTTGTTCTATTTGATTAACTTAAAACAAACTTACAAATACTATTCAAGGTGTTGTATCTATCATATAGTCGTCCACGGGCTTGACCGTGTAACTACAATACAACATATGCATTGTCCATACATTGAATTGTGTATCTATGCTTGTAATCCCCCTTTGCAAAGCTTAGTGGAGATGAAGGTCCTTAGCCTATTCTGTTTCCCGATGGCTAAGGAATGGAGAAGAAGGGAAACACATGCTAATAAATTAATTAAAAGTGCAAATTCAAAAAGTCTATTTTAAAAGCACTTAAGTTATTTTATTAGTGTTAATAATATAAAACAAAAGGAAACTTGTGGTACTTTGTATCCCAAGGGGAGAAATCGACTTAATGAAGGGGAGACAACTTAAGAACGTAAAAAGTACCCCTTTAGACTTGGGCGACCAGCCTGGGGACTCCTTTATGGGGATTTGTGCTTGTATCCAGTTATATATGCAAGTCGCCAAGGAAGGATGGGGGTCTTTTGTCAAACAAAAATCTGAATTTGCATGTTGAGCTTTGAGCTTGCATCCAAAATCTCCTAAGGACGAAAACCCTCAAGGAGAGGAAACATTGGGGACGAAAACCTCCAAAGTTTCAGAGATTGAGGAATGAAAACTCCTCAGTTTTGAGAGGTGGATCCATCCGGGGTTCATCATTGGGCTGCAATTTTGTTGTCAGTGATTGGGAGAAGTATTTTCAGATCTGGGCATATTTGGGCTGATTGCACTCCAAGGATCAGCTGGGCATAAATCAGATCTGAGTTGTTGGTGTTTGATGTGTGTTTGGACCAGCCAAACAAGAGAATTTGTAAAGGAATCAAATCTGCACATTTCTTGGCATTTCTACACCCCAAGCGACCCAGTTTGAGAATTGGGAGCCTTCATTTTGTGGGGGTTTGGTTGCTGTTGGATCTGCAACTTTTTGGAGCTGTTTGGGCATCCTCAAAGATGATATTTTCATCATTTCCGGGCTCATTTGTGGTACACATAAATTAATATTCACTGCTGTTTTTTCTGGGTGTTTTCAGCCCTATTTTATTTTTATAAAATCAGTCAAGGGTTAGAAAAATCTGATTTCACTTGTAATTGATTCTAATCACCCAAATCACCATTTTTGGCCTTGTGGGTATGTGGAAAAGTGAATATTTGAGGAATAAAAATAAATTTTCAGTTGGCTGTTCATTCTGGCAATTTTTGGGTATTTTATTGTAAGTGGAAGTTCAGATTTGTTGTGTTATTTCAGTCTATTTTCAGTTTCAGAAATCAGGGATATTACAATACTTCTGCATTCTATAGTGGAACATACACCCTGATTAGACTTGGTCATCTAACCATATCCAACAATCACTCAGATTTGTGCAACCTTCCCAATATTCAATAGGCCAGCTCATGACTTTGTAATTTTCACCCATAAGAGAATCTGCAGTTTCCTCTTGACACCTGACCAAAGTCATCATTGTGTAACGCTCCTTCCACACAGAGTCAGAGCATTCTCAACCAGAGGCTTATACACCTACAACCAATACATCATGTCAGACAAGTGTTGGACACAACACAAGCTTTATACGTTGCACTCCTATGTTGTGTTTTGCGCAACATAATGCAACTATCCTGCGCACAACCAAGGCCGTACATACTTGTTAACTCCACATTGCACAGACCCTCTGCAATGCCCATGTGCCTGATTCTCTGTGCACATAATCCTGCGCAGACTTTCCTGAAGCCTGCGCAACACAACCACCTACACAGGCCTATGCAAAGTTGAGACATGCCCAACAGTTCACCTAGTGAAAAGCCTAATGGGATTAATCGGTTTTAGTATTTGGGAATATTACATGATGCCTATGAAACAAGGCCTCATAGTGTCATCATTACTTTTGGAGATCAACACTATAGGGTTATAGAGATAATTATTGCTACTGAAGTTTCCATTATTTAGTGCCAATTAGTATCATAACTTATTCAATCATACTAGAAAATTCATTATCATAATGATAAAACCAAAGGGGAGAGAACAAGGTAGTTGCAACAGCTTAGGGTATTTCAACTAACCATCGTAGCAAAGGTAAGTGGATCTGATGTTAGTAGAGCACAATAATATTTTCAAGTTACAAATAGGAGTACCACTTCATTGTCAAGTGAAACATTTTATAGATCTCAGGATCTCTTCTGCCTAACGATCCTCTATTTCATCGCTCTTTTATGGAGAATGTCAACATAAAGCCCTAGATCCAAGAACTGACACATCTAGCATTTCACCTTGTGGCAGTTTTGTTGTGCTAGCACCAAAGAAGGGTGTCACATGGCAACTTTGTATGAACTGTAAAGCATTGAAAAGATCACAGTGAAGAAACATGTATCCTATTGCTCAAATAGAATACCAATTAGACCAGCTTTGAGGTGCCACGATTGTCGTTTACAAATCTTAACATCAAATTAAGTTCTCACCATGTACCTGTGGAACCTTTTTATTTTTGGAAACTGATTTCAAGTCGAAAGGAGGTTTATTTGAATTGTTAGTCATGTCCTTTTTCCTAAGGAGTGCACCTACACCATTCACGAGGATGACCAATGATATTATGTGCCCCTTCACACATTATTTTGTTGTTTATTTGGATGACATTCATTTTCAGCAAGACATGGTAATGACACCTTAAACCATGTTCAACAGGCTCTCCAAACCTTGTGCTAGCATAAGCTATATGTTAATATGGAGAATTGTTCATTTACCACGAAACAGATTCAGTACTTGGCTACATTATTGATGAAAGAAAAATTCATGTTGACCTTGAGAAGATTCGGTTGATTTAAGAATGATCAATGCCAAGGATCTGACAAACCTTCATTCCTTTTTGAGCCTAGGTATTATTTACAATACGTTTGTATAGGGTTTCTCTAACATTGCATTGCTCCTGAACTTAAAATTGGTGCCTAAAGCAGCGCCCATGCACGACTAAAGGTGGTGCCTAAGCAACCTTTACATTGTCAAGAACACAACAAAAGTTGTTGGAAAACTGAAGTGTAGATTTTGTTCAATGCTAGCACTTGTTTTACGAAATTTGCAACAATCATCAGAGATAAGGTTGATACTTCAAAGTATGCACATTGTACGCAGTGCTGTACTCACCATGAGACATTCACTGTAGTCAGAAAATATCTAACTTATGATAGGGAGCTGTATGCCATAGTCCAAGCATGCAAGCAAATTAGCAATAGAGCATTATGGCTTAGGACAAGAAGCAATGATCCATGTTGATTACAAACCCTGTAGTTCTTTCAAATACAAAAGAAATTATTGAATGAGGGTCATCAGAAATGGTAAAACATACAACAGTTCCACCTAAATACCAAGTATGAGCAAGGGAGTGCCAATCCAGTTATTGATCGTATAATTCGCTCTCCTGTCACAATGTTACAAAATGTCCTTGATTGATGTGGACTTGAAATTGCAATTTGGTCAAAATTGTATGAAACATAAATAGATTTTGTTGAGGCTTAACAAATCCTTCAAGGTGACAAGTCAGTTCTTGATTTCTTCTTGTAGAACTCTTTCTTCTACCACTTGATACTTTTTGTACTAATAGGTGAAGAGTGCCATAAACTTATGTTGGAAGTACATAATAGTGGAGTAGCTGGATACATTGGAGTAGCGAAAAACATTGACAATTCTAAATGAGTACGTATGTTCGCCAAATCTTAGAACTGATGTTGCTAAGTATGTTAGAGCTTGTATAACTTGTGCCATATGTAAGCCTACAAACAAGAAGCAAGGATTGTACTCTCCATTTCCAGTGCCAACCAAACCATATGGAAATAGTCCCCTTGGACTTCCTCACAAGTCTGGTTACCAATGCACCTGAGCGTGATTGTGTTTTTGTGGTTGGAGATATATTTTCAACAATGATTATTTCAACACTTTGTCAAAATATAGTCTCGGTGCTAGTTACTGGAAAGCTTTCTTTTCCACATGTATGGATTCACTTTGGTTTGTGGAAAGCCCCGTAGTTTCAGATAGAACCACCAAATTTTGGGGCACTTTCTGGAAATGCCTTTAGTCCATGATGGATTCAAAATTGATTGAGACACACAGAAATAGAGTTTTCCTTTCATTTGACAACTATAGAAAATATTTACAAAAATCAGCTGGATACAACCCATTTGAAGAATGCTTGGGTTTTCGGCCTTTATAGCATTTTGATGTAGCTTTTCCTGTGCCTCTTGCAGCAGATTCTCCATTACCACAAAATTAAGAAACCTACTAAGTTCATCGATTAGATTCAACATATTCAACAAGAAGCTCACGCCATCTTGCAGATAACTGACACTAAGTATTAGTAATTGCATGATCAACATTGAGTGCCACATCAATACAAGGTTGGTGACAGAGCTTGCCTATATTTACAGAAGGAAAGACTCACAAATTCTCACATAAATACTAGACCTCTTGGCTATGCACCCATACCATGACCATGCAGGTAGGGGTAACTCCACTTTGAGCTAAATCTTCCATCCTACCTCAGTTTCCATCCTATGTGTAGATTCTACTTCCACATTTTTCACAATTGTTAGATGCACTGGCTGCGACAGAACAGCTTCACCCAAAGTATTTGAATCTTGATTTCAATCCACTTATAAAAATGGAACCAGGTCATACCTTGTATAAAGTTGTCAAAGCAGGTCAGATCACTCTTTAAGAGAAATGGTTCGTGAAAGTACAGGTTGAGGACAAAATTTCCCGCTTGGCCATGTAACTTGGCACAATATAGTCCATTGCTTCCTAAGGAGAAGCAAAAATCCAGCTGGTAGCTCAAGACAGGAGAGTATGGGTTTGTGTCCAATCAATGCCAATGTCAGCCACACCGTCACCTACTCAGTGCCTGTGCCACAACTGTCACTGCCAATGCTAGTGTCAGTGACTGAGGGTGGTGTCAACAATCTCAACAGTATAATATTGGAAGATGAACTGATCATTCTATCAAATGTCTTTTCACATTTTGACACTCGTGGAATTGATCTGAAATAGATAGATGAATACAAGAATTTTTGTACGTCAGACATCAGACCTCTTACATTGAACAGACGATGCAGCATGACATGCCTACACTAATCCACATGGAAGATGGACCAAGAATATCAAAACTTGCATCAACACCCTTGAAGTTCGAAGGGAAAGTACATGAGGCTGATATGAAAGTTCTCAGGCAGGGTGATGAAACCAACAAAAGCTGAAAAATTATAACAGGACAGATTCGTTGACTGGAAAATCCGTTACTGTGAAAATATTAAAGGGCCAATTCGATTTCCAGCTTGGATGTTGAGTTATTAAGACTTGGAATGATCTACCACTTGATGAATACATCTACGATGACCCATGACTCCCAAAACATGGCTAGCGGGAAGCTGTTGGCGAAATTGGTCTGTTTGTGTTGTCAGATGAGTGTTCAATTCAAACAGGCACTGCTTTGTCACCTTTGGAGCTAAAAACGCGATCTTTCATTATTTGCGGTTCTTCTCCAATTCCAAGTAGAGTCAACAGCATAGGGTTTTGTCTTATAGTGAACAACAGAGCAGGTGTGTGATTGTTATTGGAGTTTCAGGTGTTGAGCCGCAGTGGTCCATAGCTCCGTTTTATAGTAATACTTATGTAATTACATTTTATTTGGTGACAAAATGAAGCAATAACAAGGCATAGACCTTTTCCTCGCTGGAGTTCTCTTACACTGAATTTCTCCAGGGTATACCGTATACCTGGTGTTTATTATGTGTGTGATTGTTGTAGCTGTTGTCTTTTTATTTATGTTCGATTTCCTTTGTTGTAGCTTTTATTTTAGTTAGTTGAAGCATGTTTTGAACTTTGATTCATTTTCTGCATATTAAGCGTAGTTTGTTGCGATAACAGCAGTAGTATACACATAATTATTAATCTGGTGTTAACTATGTTTGCAATTTAGTAGTTTTTAGCTTGAATTCTAGTTATTTAGTTATTTGGAGCTTGGTTTCGGTTCATTTTCCGCACATTAAGCATTGGTTCTTGGCGTAATAGCAGTAATGAACAAGTGTAAATATCAATTTTTGTTAAGAATGTGTTGATGATTGTATCAAGAATAACTTGTGCAGTTACAGATTATTTAATTATATTATAATTTAACATATGAACTCAAAGGGTTCAGTCCTTGGCTCTAGGAGTGGTATTGTACACCCATTTCCGGTTTCCACGTCTATTCTTATAATTACGGTGCGGAACATTCAGATAACACTATTTTGAGTTATAGTTGTTAATCTCTTGTGTTTTCATTGTCCAGAGCACATTTCATACATGTGACGTGTTTGTAATTTTATTCTCTTCTTCCATGCACTCTGGCTTCTGTTCACAATCAGAAGTACAAACTGCTTCTGACCATAACAAATTAGATTTCTGAAATTTAGTGTGTTGTTCCTCAAACCACTCCTGGACTTCAGGTCAACATGGGTTGAGCTCTACTAATGGTCATATGGCAGATGCAGATGTTCACAGAGGCCCTCTTGTTCTGCAACTAGAATATAAACCGCCTTTAAGTTAGAGTGCTATAAGTTTTAGTTTTAGTTTAACTAACAATCCTTATATCAGACTGGCATAATTGAGAAGTTTGTGAAACTTAAGAATCTGGATTCCCCTACAACGTACCTTCTTCCGTCGTTCCTAGGAATTTTTTATCATCTCATGCTCAATGTTTATAATGATTTCCTTCCATGTCATCTATAGGATGCTGATGTCAAATGTAAGTAAATAGTGCCTCGTTCCATTTTCAGAAGGATGTTATTGTTATAATGTATTAGTCTTAACAAAGATCTTATTAGGGTTAATTAAAGAAAACTAGTATTCTTAGTTATATGATCTATCCGAACTATAAAAGATGTA
Source organism: Taxus wallichiana var. yunnanensis (assembly GCA_018340775.1). Classification (NCBI taxonomy): domain Eukaryota; kingdom Viridiplantae; phylum Streptophyta; class Pinopsida; order Cupressales; family Taxaceae; genus Taxus; species Taxus wallichiana. Next base: position 574,644,664 of record CM031241.1, on the reverse strand, counting down.
GACAATTCTTCTCCAAGTAGTCTATCAGCTACATAGGTTGACATACGAAATCCTCACAGTTTTATTCACATGACCGGTGATGGTGACATTAGTATGAATTCATATTTTTGTTGTGGTTTTCTTTTTTATGCAGATTTGTGCCACGAATGTGTGTTTCCAAGAAAAGTTTGTGATTGTGCTTGCACAAAACTTTATACAATTTCCTTTTCACTTGAATAGGTTGTTCATGTGGTGGAGACCCCAAGCCAAGGCGAAAATCACTCTCAGTCGGAGGCTTATATTTCAATTTCGTCTCTAACTCCAGGAAACTGACAAAGGAAATGAAATATTTGAATGATGAGAATTTCATTTGTGAAAGAGGCAAGCCTATTGATTTTGTAACCTACTCTGTCGATTATGGATGTGTTAGTTCAGTTGATATCAGCAATGGATGGAGTGAAAGAGATCAACCAGTGATACAGGTTCAATCTGATAATGTAGTTGAAGGACAGCGCGAGACTGTTCTTTTTCTTGATACCAAGATTTCTATCCGTTGGACTATGAAAATCAATTCTGTGCAGATCAAAGGCTTCAAATTAGAAATGGCCATAGCAGGAGGTTAGTGCTTCAAGAACCTTGATACTGGATTTTTCTTTACATGGACTATAATGCATTGTAAAAAAATAATACGTAGGAGTTCAATTAGCAGTTATCTTGAAACATTCTATTCTTTTTCTTTCTTTTTACCCGTGCAGATGACAATTCATAAGTTTCATGTTTTTTCTTAGGGGCAATACATTTTTCGATCTTAAAATATGTTCGTATTTGACTTTTGAATGCATTCCGAGCATTAACTAGGACTATGTTTGAATCCAGGATCTTGATGGTAAGAGTAAATATTAGCTGGTTTTCACGTAAATTACTTCATTAGAGCCATTTCACACGCTATTCAATTAAAGGGACATTGTAGGAATAAAATTATCTGATCCATTGCCTCTTGCACTTCCTTCAATGAGTTCAACCATCTACTGACCTGCTTTAAGAAATGTCATGTCAATTTGAGATAGCCTGCAACATTGCTATATTTATCCAAATTTAGCAGCCAGCAGGAAATGGCTTTTAGAACTGCCTTCCAAGGCCATACTCATTAGCCTTAATAACTTGTGTTTATTCCTCTAGATATTTTGAAACTCAACTCTTTGATATTGCAGCTCTATGATACCCAGTTAGGGAATGACTGAATACAGAGTACTAAACAACAAAACAATGTATTGGGATGCATTCTCAGTAAGGAGAGACATTTTTGCAGATCCACGCATGCAATTTTCTTCAAATGCATTATTAGTGAGAGATAAACGAGCTTCCTATATGCAATATGTTCATCTATATAGATTTCATACTAAGTTACCGATACATTTTGAAAATGGGTACATATACAAAGGATCTGATGCATGGATATGGAGATTTTTAGCCCCGATACAGCTTTGGATATGGCAGTACAAAAAAATATAAATTGTAGCCTAATAATTATGAATTAATCACATAATATGTGTATTAAAAACAAAAATAACCACAACACTACTGATAATTTATAAAATGCCAACCGAATGCCAAATGACAAGTCACAAATTTCATGATAAATATTAAATTTAATTATTACATCAAAATTAGTATTCAATATTCATCATATTCATCCTCTTCATTGAGGCATCAACATCAATCTCATGATGTGGTTCATTAGAACCACATGAACTTGGACCACTCTTATTCTTTGCTCTCACGTGGGGCTTGCGACATCAAATACATACCTAGTAATAATAAGTGGGAAACAAAAGCATACAAGTTTGTGTCCTTTGCGTCTACATCCCAATGCTTCATCGCCCTTTCCTCGTACTGACTGCTTGTGGAGAATGTAGATACACCGAGTCCTCGTCCTTTTTGCCACCAGCTTGTTGCACTTTTGTGAGTGGATGAACACGTATGTACTCGATTTTGCTCGAGAGGAAGATGAACATGCAACCTAATGAGGAAAAGCCAATGTAAAATTAAAAGTTATAAAAGTTAAAATTCATTTTTTTCAAAAGTTAAAACAAAAAGGAAAGATATTTAAAATATAAAAACAAACTTGTGACAAGATTTTGATCGCAAGAGGCTATAGGTACATGGATCCTTGGCTATATAGCTACGACCATGTATGAGCATCCTTCTTATATTTGATCCGAAGACCACTAAGGCTATGACTTGTGTAAGCGGTGAAATTTCCAAACTTGGTCGTAACCATCTCTTCTACCTCCGGATAGAAAAAGAGTCTAGGGAATGCCAACATGCACTCTTCATTGATTTCAACATTCCTATATGGTGGCACCCTTCTTGGCAAAGAAAGGATCTCCATACTGTAGAATCAAGGAATCAATGTAAAGGTAAGGAGATGCAACGGGTGGTTATTTTGTTCCACTAGCCATGTTACCCGGAAATGCCAACTAGGGCAGCATACCTGCGTATTGATGCACCGAGTACTAGTACTAGTCTTGGTACTTGCCTAAAACGTTTCGAAACTCTAAAATCCATACTTGGGACATTTATGTACCATTTCAGGCCGTGCTTGGGGCATTTTCTGTATTGTTTCGGCAGCGCTTGTGTTTTTAAACGCCAAAAATAAAAATAAAAACTAGATACTTCTGTTTCAGCAATACTTCAGGAAAATCTAGATGATATATTCTAGAATCTAGATTATAATCATGTACATATGAAAATTTAAGCATGTTGAATGTTTTGAACTTTCATGAATACAAAGTATTTTAAGTGTTATCTTTTATGGACAAAAATGAGTATTATGCATTTTTATATATATTTATATTTTTAATAATATATTGTATAGAAGTTTCCGTGCCGTTTTGTTCCTAAGTTTTTTTTTGAAAATTGGATTTTCCGCATTTCAAACCCATACCCGTTCCTGGCAACCTAGTCCTTTGGTCAATGAGGATTGTTTGTACTTCTTTGAAATAGTTTTTTTAGGATCTTGCTCATTTTCCATTTATAACATGTCCTTTATCTTCTCATTCATTGTGTTGATGCCATCATATACCTCTCCCAAACATGGTAATCCTTGACATTATAGCTCGCAAATCATCATTTTAGATAATCATCTTTATTTCTTGGGCCCTCTTAGTGCCGGATCACCTCCATATAGACCAAAGGATGCTGATGACTATAGTACTAAGTGCCTCTCACACCATCACAAGGAATCTCAAGATAAAAATTAAAATTAAAAACATACATCATAAAAAAAAATTGCTTCTCTTACCTTTAGTAACTCCAAATTGTGAGAACAATCTAAAGATGGCATATGACATGTGATGGTTTGTCACAAACTTTTCATTCTCTTTGGCCACAACATACACCTGCTTAATCCATTCCATTTTTTGCTTAAATTTTGCAACATTAAGTTGAGTGAGTGGACAACAAAAGGTGACCAAAGAATGTACCCATACCTCGCCTCCTCCAACATCCCGCGGTTTTGCAATTTTATGACTTGGACAACATTATGAAGCCCCATCACCTCAATTGCTTCAAAGAGGATGTTGGTGATGAATTGAGCATCTTGTACATGCCCCTTACGCAATCAACAATAAAAAAACATTGGCCCCTTTAGGGCATATTGAAACCATGTTGATTGAAGGCTGATTTCTTGCATCTTTCCATCCTTTGAAATGGTGGACATCTTTGTTTCAGCCCACGAATCCCTTATTGGCTGCAATTGTTCCTTCACATGTTGTTTCAATTTGCCAATAGGGTGGTGCGGAGCTTCTTGTAACCTAGCCCTTTGTACCCTGTTGGGGTTTCGTTGATCGCTCTCGCCATATCTTGTCAGCGTGGTGACTCCACAACATTGATGGACAAACCATTTGCGAACAAACATCGCACGATATGCTCATCTACGATATCTTTGTTTTCGTTTTGAAATGACCTTTAGATTGGTCAGGACCTATCCGCTAGCATGATATAGCGGAATCCTCGTCTTGTGTGGCTGCATAGGGTGTCACAATGAACAAAAGTCTCATGGTAACAACCGGGAACCACGACAAGATGTGGAAATTGGTGGTTTCTTCGATGGCGATCCTTTTTTTGCTAAAGGAAGACCCAATGTCAAGACATGGCATGCATTGTCTTCTTCTTGCTCCTTGATCTACTCCATAATTTCGAGCGTCGACACCCATACACCATTTCTCCCCTTGCAAGTTTTGATGCGGAGATTAGGTATTGCACACAAGTGGGCTTCCTTTGGACTATATGAGCTTTTGAATTTGCCATCGCAATCATGGCATTGCCAAAGAAAACACCCACCACTTGGAAGCCGTTGTAGCATTGTGACATGCCTCCAAAATGGTGAATGCAAATTGATTTTGAATTGGGGTTGGTGTATGGAGGAGGAACTTGTTACTATTGTATTTGTGTTCCGTTAGCTGCACTGCATGACCTTAAAAACCAACACCATAAGGGAAGAAAACAACAAATCCTAGGGCATAGCATGTATGTAGTTGACAACTTGTTAGATAAATGAAAAAGCATTTTAAAATGAAAATAAGAACGAAAAAAGTGTGTAAGGATTGAAAAAAACGGAAAAAAACTTTAGAAGTTAAAATTTTAAAGCCTTACCTTCAATCCAAGAATCCTTCTCCTTTCAAGCTCCTCAATCACCTTGGCAATGAAGGGGAAGTTGTACTAGCATAGGAAGACGATAACAATGTTGCTTGATGAGGTATCTAGCCTAAATGAGCAAAGAGAGGTAAGTATGCAAATAGAGGTAATAGTTTTGCTTGGTGTTTTTGTTTTGTGTCCGTTTATGTTGTCTTTTGACTTGTAGGGTTTGTATAGTGCTTTTTGTTAAAAAAATTGTTACTTTGTGTTTTACTGTTGAAAAAAACTAAAAACTCATTTTGTTTTGCCCCAAATATGCCTAGGATATGTCCCCGGCAGTCTGGATAGGGCTGGATATGTCTGAAGATGTATCTGGCCATATCTGGCCATATTTGGGCCATTTGGGATGTATCCTGGGTGTATCCCTATTGGATATGTCATGAATTCGTTTTCTTCCAGCAACTGGTTGTATCGATATTCTAGATTTCACATTTACTAAAATAATGAAATTACAAAATCCATTGTTGGAAGTGCATTCTGTAGTTTTTCCTTGGACAAATGCATTGAAAATTGCAGATTAAGAAAATGCACCAAATATTCCACGTAAGTAATAACCAAAACAATGATCTGGTTGATAAAAATGAACAACTCAATCTTGTGAAGAACCTATGCCATACTTGTGCCTTTTGGAATCAATACTAACCTGAATGCATTAGTTTCACATACATATTCCAAATTCTAGCATACCTATTCATTGTTTGAATTCTGCTTGTATGCTTTAGAAACAATAGACATAAATGCAATGCATGTATTCTATAATTGCTAATTCACACATGATACATCATGTGTTGTACCATGGACTCATTTATGTGCTATACTATATAGCATGGAATCCTATAAGTGTTGTAGAAAGGACCATTGTTACCTTACAACTTAAGTACTCATGAGAAATAGAGTATTTTGAGTATGGCAGGCATTCAGCTAAGTAGATGGTTAATTTTGGGTCCAGGTTTGAGTACAACGAATTGGGTTTGCTGGTACGACGAATACCCCCTCCCCCCCAAGGTAAACTAGATATATAAAATAAAAAATATGAATTTTCTAGCCTGATAAACATGAATTGACCCAATAACATGCATAGAATAAGTAAAATAACCATACAAAACACTATTGCTAAATGCCAAATGTCATGATAATATCAAATTTTAGGGTTTCGTGTTTTATTTTTCATTACTTTAAGTCAAATTGGGAAAAAATTAAAAAAGAAAGGAAAAACTCTATGGATTTTCTTGGGTATGACCTTCCGGCCAGACTTGTATCCAAACTGGGTTTAGGGGGAGGGGGGGGACGAATTGGTAAGATATGCATTTGGCCAGTACTTGGATGGTTGGACCTATACTTGGTCAAATTGACCAATCATTACTTAAAATACTCTGCATATTCGTTTGTATTATTCTTGCATTCAATTTATTTACCATGATAGATCAATAAACTTTACAGGAAATGGACCTTCAAAAATAACATTCAGTCTTCATTGATTAGTATCTCATATTACATAAAGGATTTAAATAGCCTTTCATGGTTTAACCCAAATTTTGTAATTCTATGGGAGGCAACTGCCTCTATGGGCCCAACTACTAACTTTATCAACCTATGAACTACCTATCTTTATCAACTTGACAAGTATACTAACATACTAAAGACATTAAGTATCTAATGTAATTAAAGGGGTTTCTCACTAGGAGATGCATGCTCCATAAAAACTAATGATGAACAAAATAAATTGTAACTTAGAACTTTTGGATTACATAATCCAACATACTCTTCACAAGTGCAAAGAGAGGGACAAGTCAAGTATGAGTGCTATAACATGGCCATGGATTTCTTTACTTCAACTATTACAAAGTGTCATCTTGTAGCTAAAATACATGAAGATTTGTTGGAAACTTTTTTGAAAAGCTAGTATTAACACGCCCCCTTGGGTACTGTGGGTATTTAATGCATGAGTACAGGACTACTTGAGCACTACAAGTTTATGCTGATTAATTCTAGTGTGCTTTACTAGGAGGATGGCATTGTGTCTATATGGAAAGAGATATGGTCATCCAAATATTCAAATGAGAGCCTCCTTTGATTGTAGGAATAGATGTCATGGTCACACTATACTCCTAAATACCAGCTGAATGGCTCTCATGTCATCATCACATAGTTATGGGCTCAAGACAGCTGGCTTTAGTGACTCATAGCCCCTTACCTCAAAGGTAAGAAAAAATAGAGTTGTGCTGGAGAGCATGACCATACTATCTCCTGTCTCCTGAAAATAATATATAAACACTGTATGGATCAGATTAGTATGTATGCAATTTTCATTAAGGGTATGCAATGATTGAGACCCTGTAACAATTTTCAGTATTAAATAGTTATAATCATCATCAAATCTCTTACAGAAGTAAATACATACCTACAGTTAATGCCACCTGATAATCAACAATTCCTTAATAGATTGGAGGTAGCATACTTTGTTTTATTGCCTCAGGTTCCTTCACAAAAAGGCAAACTGATTAAAATTAGGGTACATGCCCAAAGAAGCAAGGGTATCTTCTCACTCTTAACCGGAATCCCTAAGAACAATGACCACCTCATTAAACACTCATATTTATTATTTATAGGAGTTGTTATGACTACTTATTTTTAGTTGTATGGATCTCCTATTTCTTTTATTTTCTTTGTCCTTTCACGTTGGTATATATTCCATCTTCTTCTATTGTCTGTTCTTCCATGTGTCTATTCCTTTTGTCAGTTACCTGTTCATGCATTTACTCTTTTTAGTCATTTGTGCTCATGTTCTAATGGGAGAGTCAAGTGTCTTACACCTTCAGCTAACTTCCAGTAGTTGAGGAGCCTTCCTTTCCAAGTGATGCACGTGGATTACTTCCCTCTTATGTGTTCATTGTTTATCTTTTAGGAGTATTATGTTGGTTGTTTGATATTTGTAAGTGGAAGATTGCCACTCTCCAAGTGGAAAGATTAGTGGGACTCTGCTGAATTGCGGCTTGCTGCTATTGTGTTGTCATGAGATCCTTCCCACTGGCATCATGCAGCATCGTGGGAGCTTCAGTAACTTTTGTTCACTAAGTTATTGAAATTTTGGTTCTGTTAAAAGTTTGCAGTTGTTTTAAAGATCAGTTCATGGACAGAAGATGGTGAACATCAATTGTGACAGTACTTGCTCGTCATTGAATTGGCGGATGTTGGAATTGGGGATTTAAGAAATCTTCAAGAAGCAGTCTGAAATTTCCTTTCCAATGTGGTGGGACAACATGTAGCAGCTCGTGTTTCTATTTGGCTACGGCTGCATCCTTGGCTGGTCTTCATCTGCACTATCTGTTAGGGAAGATCCTGGTTCAGGAGAAAAAAACACATGTTTCCCCACTTTGTGTCTGCTGTGTGCTGTTCAATGCTACCATATTTTGTCTTCTGATTTTCATTCATTTGCGAAAAGAGGTTTCTGCTGTACGTAGTTTTCTGTTTGATTTTTTTTTTTGTAAAAAAGTGAGAAAACAAGATCGCCTCCAAAAGTATTTTCTGCCAAAAGGGCTAGTGAGAGACATTGTCTATTAGAAGCAATTTCTCAATCTGAACACCATTATTTAGTTTCCGACACTCTAGAAAACCATCGATGTCCCATAAAAGGTCAGCTGCAGATAAGTTTGGCTAGGCTCATTTTCTGAAGCTGATCTTAGTGGTAATTTACTTATGTAAGGCATCTGAAACTTTCCAAAAGGAGATGTTTGGGTTATTGGGGAAGTCATAATCAACTTGAGTCAATTTCATTGGTGTAAGCCTGGGAAGTTATTCTTAACTTCTGAAGAAGAGTTCAATTCGGCATGTTCTCAAAATAGGCAACTGCTCCTCTCTTTAGTTTCTCTAATAAATTATTTTCCGAGGCCGGTAGGACAATCTAAACCTAGTTCTGCAGTGTTGTAGCATCCTGGTTTTCTCTCTAGGCGATCCATTTCAATGATATCTAGATGTCTAATTGTTAAATTCTCTGCCAAATTATAAACATGGGGAAAATTGGATTCGATTTGAAAGTCTTTGGATCATCAAATCTTTTCCTCCACCACATACCCCTCTACAAGCAACTCTCTCTTGCATACATCAGTATTCGGAGTGCTCTTACAATATCTTTTTCATTTCTTTCACTGCTGAAAGCCAAAAATTTGTAACATGTCTAGGGCACAAACTTCCGTACGCATTAACGCGTTTTGTAGCAACCCTCATGTTTCTCATACATTGAGACTTGCAGAAATTCAAAACCTGGTTATGTTTTTATTATTCTTATTTATTTCCATTCAAGATATAATGTCCCCTTTTCTAAATTATAATTAAGTAATGATATCGTAAGTTGGGCCCATCTAATTCTTATGTTGGGACAACTTCATATTGTTATTATTAAAATAAAAGTATTTTTAAAGACTAAAATAAAAGTATTTTTAAAGACTAAAATAAAAGGGAGAAGGAGGTCGTCCCTCTTTATGAGAAAAAAATAAAAATAAAAATAAGAGGCCTACTTGGAGCACTCCTGAGAAAGAAAAGAAAAGGTTATAAAAGCAAATGTTGGGTCATTTGCACATCACTTTTGGCATATATACTTTATCAATTTGGACTCTAGGGTTGATTGCTCTATTTCCAACTCCACTAAGGGCGAAAATCCATAGTGTGGCATCCAAGGAGGACAACAACCTTCCTTGTGGCATATTGGAGAATGAAAACTCTCCAAAATTGGTGGTGTGAAGACAAATATTCAAGGAGAAGACAAATTGGTGGTTTGTATCTAGACAAGGAGAAGACCTATCAAGAGCTTTTGCATGGTTTGGAGTCCCTCTCCTAGGGAGTGACTAGGGTTGGAGTCAATTTGGGTGCCTTTTAGGGCACAAAACTCATTTATTATTTGATATTCAGATTTGTCATAATTTATAAGGTTGATATCTTTCATATTTGGCCATTGTTGGGGTTTGGAGACCTCATTTTTATCATTTATCTTGGTTGTACTTCTACTGTTGATAAATTAATTGTTAGTTGTGTTTGAGATTGGTTTTCATGGTGAAAATTGTCCTAAAGTGTTTCTAAAAGGTTTCAAGGGTTACTAATGTTGCAGCTAGCTTTGAAGAATATCAAGCCCTTCCGGAAGTTATTTGTGATGCCCTAACATTTTCCGAGTTTGTAGGATGGAGAAAAGATAGAGTGGGCATTGGAACTTGGTCCAAGCCTCAAGCCATGCACAAGGGTCATGAGAAGGATATCCCAACCCTAGAGGAGAAGAGCCCCTTCATGTGGGCAAAGCAAGAAGAGGCCACGAAGCTTGATGAAGAGGGAGCCAAAATCCCAAGTTCGCTATGCAATGATGGAAATGCCCATCCTTCTAAGGCTAAGAAGGAAGAAGATCTCAAGAGAGGAGCAACCCTTGGGAGTCTTAGAAACCCCAACACTCTTGCCAAAGTGGATCTCTTGGCTGATTTTCCAAACCGCACCATAGAGACACAAGGGTTTGGTGAAATAGTGGAGCACGAGCCTAGAAAGGAGGAGATCAATAAGCATACAACTCAAGGTAAAGACTTTTTGGTATTTGATGTTGACATGTTGGTATCTAATGATTGTATAAGGCTGAATTTTAGCAGGGAAAAATCAGATTTGGGGAAGGAACAAGGGGATGACATTGTTGGAAGCCATACCCAAGAAGAAAGGGCATTTCTGGGTGCCCATAGTCACTTTCAGCCTGCTGGAATTACCCTAACAGCAGTCAATGAAAAGCAAAATGATGATGGACTAGACTTCTATAAGAGCCATGAAGACATTCCAAACACATATAAAGACAACCTAAGGTATGAAGCTAATTCAGATTTGTTGCTTTCTATACCATACCATCTCAGAGTTGTGGTCATGGGCAAAGGGTTGAAAAGGATGACCATGGGGCAAGTTTGATGCTCCATAGGAAATCACGGCAAAAGGGCACTCCTCATGGTGCAAAGGATGTAGAAAAATTAGAATTACATGGGGTTAATGGGACTAGAATTCCAAGTGACCTTGTTGGGAGGCATGCCCATGAAATAAGGGCCTCTTTTGATGCACATGTTAATCTTCAGCTCGCTGGAAATTTCAGGACAACAACCTATGGTAAGCAATTTCATCATCTTCTTAAGGAATTGCTACATCACCTTCATGCTATGTCTTTGCAATATTTTGGTCATCATAAAGAATACTCTAACTGCATTGTGAAGATGAAGGGTACCAAGTGGGAAGAGAGAGAGCTTGGGTTACAAAAATTGGGAGTTGTTGATAATTTTCAGTTGGCTGGACTGTTCCAAACAACAGTCAAAAGGAGGTCAATGAATGGAATTCCCAGCCTTAATAAGAAGCCTAAGGAGACCCAAGACAAGCACCAACAAATTTGGGAAGAATGCAAGAAGGAAAGGATTCCATTTGGTGAAGAAATCATGCAAATGAAGAGTGTTGATTCAAACTCAAAGATTCTGAAGCATAAAGACATCACGAGCAGCCCATGGTATGTGAATATTCCATTTCTCTTGCTGGCCAATTTGTCATTTCAAGTATGTGGTCATCACACACCACTGGCTAAGAAGGTTGATCATGTCTCATGCTTGTTGTATCTTCTTATGGCACCACTAGTGAGACATCACCATGATAAAGGTATGGGTGTTGTTATAAGGCTTGAGAAAGGGAGAATTATCCACTTCAAAATTAGTACTTGGGAAAATTCATCTTGGTATGTGCCGGTGTAAGGAAAATGTCAAAAATCACTCTTGGGAAAGGTAAGCCTAGTGGTTCTATTCCCAATAGATACTCCTTGCAGCCCTCTTTTGCTAAGTCTTTGTTACATTGGGATCATCTAGAGAAGGATCACAATTCTGATTTTCTTATTGATGAGGGGCTGACCCATAGTTCCATGTTTGAGAAAAAGGTTAGGAGAATAAGGGGAAAGGGCAGCATACTTGTTTGGGTGCATGACATACATACTTATCAACCATTCCGGGAGAAGGGTCTTCTTCATAACCAAGGGGTCACTATGCTTGTTGGGAGTGGCACCCTCATACCTGGTGCAAGAAAAATAGTACAACTGTCACTTCTCTTGGGAGATCATGAGGTATGTGGTGAATTTTTGGTTATTGAACTAGCTAATGTTGAAATTGTTCTTGGGGTTCAATGGTTGCAAACATTGGGGAAGTCCACCCTCAACTTTCATAATGAAGAACTAAAATTTTGTGACAAAGTTGAAGAAATCAGAATTCATGGCAAGAAGAAACAACATAGGACAGCTGTTTTGGGGCAGCAAGTAAGGCACTTGCAATTCGAAAATTTTCCACAACGAAGGTTGCTCACACTTGGTAAGAATATTTATTATCATAAAGTGAATTTTGAAGAGCCTAATGGGGTGAAAAACACCACTTTCAGTCATAGATATAGAGCTGGTTTGAGTCAAGTCCAAGATGGCTATGACATGGAGAATCTAGATGGTCTTTGGAAATGCAAGGCGAATCACTTCTTGGAACCAAGCTTCACACTCAAAAACAAAGGTATAAAGGTAGTCACCATTGCCGGGGCAGCAAGATGTTGGATGTGGAAAGTGGGTAAGCAATATGATTTTTTTATATTTGTTGTCATACAAGTAGTTTCAATCATTGGAGTTAGTAAATGGTTGTTCTTGGGCATTGTTGGGGCATATTCCATCAAAGTTGGGGTGTTTCCAACCCCCATGTCATTGATAGTATGGAAATTTTTGGAGAGAGGTCATGATTACAGCTGTTGTACCTTCTTTTCATTTGTTGATCACAACTTTTCCAACTACTTTCCTACTTATGAGACACCTAAAAAAGAGCCTCCAATGATAAGGTTGAAGAAATTCCAAGCTTCTACTAACATTGGCATGTTTATGGCTGATTTAAGGTGGTTCCCAGCCACTAACATTCTGATTTTTTGGGAAAAATGCAAGGTTACAGCTGTGTTTGGGACAACATTACTAAAGTATGGGGAATCCATCATTTGGATGGTAATTGTAAGGCCTTGGCAAGCAAAGGAGAAGAGTTGGCCATCATACCCGCAAAGCATGAGTGGATGAAGAAGGGAACACATTTTTTCTTTAATGAGTTTGCTTCATGTGCAGGTACATCAAAGAAGGAGCCACAAAGATTTATTTGGGATCCAGGAGCTTGCATTTTGCTTGAGGGCAAACAAATTTGGGGAGGGAGGACTGTAATGTCCCCTTTTTCTAAATTAAAAATAATTAATGATATTGTAAGTTGGCCCGACTAATTCTTATGTTGGGACAACTTCATATTATTATTATTAAAATAAAGTATTTTAAATACTAAAATAAAAGGGAGAAGGAGGTCATCCCTCTTTATGAGGGAAAAACAAATAATAAAAAGAAATAAGAGGCCTACATGGAGCGCTCCACAAAGAAAGAAAAGAAAAGGTTATAAAAGCAAATGTTGGGGCTCATTTGATCACTTTTGTCATATATACTTATCAATTTGGACTCTAGGGCTGATTTCTCTATTTCCAACTCCACTAAGGGCAAAAATCCATAGTGTGGCATCCAAGGAGGATGACAACCTTCCTTGTGGCATATTGGAGAATGAAAACTCTCCAAAATTGGTGGTGTGAAGACAAATACTGAAGATCCTCTTGCTGGTTTGTATCTAGGGCATCAAGGAGAAGACCTATCAAGAGCTTTTGCATGGTTTGGAGTCCCTCTCCTAGGGAGTGACTAGGGTTGGAGTCAATTTGGGTGCCTTCTAGGGCACAAAACTCATTTATTATTTGATATTCAGATTTGTCATTAGTTATAAGGTTGACATCTTTCATATTTGGCCATTGTTGGGGTTTGGAGACCTCATTTTGATTATTTATCTTGGCTGTACTGTTGTTGATAAATTAATTGCTAGCTGTGTTTGAGATTGGTTTTCATGGTGAAAATTGTCCTAAAGTGTTTCTAAAAGGTTTATAAATATTGTGGATGAGTTTTAGGGTGATATTTGGGTGAAATCTTGTTGTTTACAAGCTGTTGTTCCAAAATCAGACTGTTGTACCATACTGATCTAAATTTTCAGTTTGCTGGTCTAAAATCAGATTTAAATCAGTTTGGGGTTTGTGTTATTTCCTTGTTTTTCAGTTTCAGCCCTAGAAAGGGATATTACATGAAATCTTCAATTGCTTAGTGGAGCACTCTTCACCATCAACATTAACATCAATGTCCTTTTCACCATTGTGCATATCAATTTTTACATGTCCCCACTACAAGTAGTAGCTGCCAGCCCTTACAAGTGTTTTCCTCTTTTTCTTCATCATATTCAATTCCAAATCTTTCCCTTTACCCATAGTTGATCAGACCATTACTCCTAATAATAGGAAAGTGAATAAAGAAAAGAAAGACAAGAAATCTCCCTATTCTTGTAAATTATAGTCTTTCATTCCCTCAATCATAAAGAAACAGTAGTTGCTGATGCTTTTCATAATATTGTCTGCTATGGGTTACCACCACTATGGTGGCCCACTAGATTACAAGAGGATATGAGACATATTTTACATCTAGATTCTCTTCCATGAATATTTGTAATGCTAATTTGATGTATAATGCTCAGGCATGGACAAACAGTTTCAACGCCTGACATTTTAGAATTTATAACCTCTTCTTCTCTCCAATATAAAGACCCTTCGTTAAAAAAAACATCACTTCATTTCTAACTATAAAAATAGTGATATTGCTCTTCGTGCATCAATTCCATGCAAACTTTATGGAAAAACATTTCCATGATCACAATTTTGATACAAATGTGCCAAAACCAAGTTCGAGAATATGGCTATAGATTTGTCACCTCAAAAACCAGAATGGTGACTTCAATCTATGGATGATACGAATGTTAAATGGCAGCATGGTATAGACAACTTTAATTCATTCCATGAACCCCTCAATGCACAATCAAAACATATATAATTCATGATGTGTAATGTCCCTTTCCGGGCTCTAACTAAAAACAAAGGAAATAGCACAAACCCCAATTGATAGTAAACTGAATTTTATGACAGCTAACTGAAAATTATAACAGCAGTAAACAACAGTCTGATTTTTATAACAACAGCAAGGAAAAAACAATAACTCTTCAAAATTGCACCATTCACACCATCCAAAACATGTAGGGACACTTAGAAATATTTTAGAACCAATATTAACCAAGGAATTAGCTTTCAAAGTTTCAAACCCCAGCTAGAAATTAAATAAATGACAACAAAGAACACCCTTACAAAGTGGCTGGAAATGAATGATTCCAAGCCAAAAATGAAGTCCAAATATAGATTCGACTACTAAAAATATGAAGAATGCAATGATGGCTGAGTTGGAAGTCGTTGTGCCCTAGAAACCACCTAACTCTTTCCCAAGGTGGGTTGCTCCCCTAGGAGAGGGGCTGGAAATCACTATAGACTCAAACCCTAGCTGAAAATCTGCAACATCAATCTTCTTGAAGCACTTTGAAAACCCGGGATGGAGAATCCTCAATAAATTGAAGAGTTTTCGTTCTTCAATCAAGCAAGGAAGGTTTTCGTCCTCCTTGTTGGCCACACCAAAGGATAAATGCCCTTAAGTGGAAGTAATTGAGCAATCAACTGAAAACCATGCAAATTTAATTTTTAGACAATATGATGATGCACAAATGAGCCAAGTGCACCCTTGTTATACCTTTATGTGGTGCCAAAACCAAGTAGAATGCCTCCAAACTAGGACCGACCTTATAAGGATACTTTTCTTTTATTTTTCCCTTGGCTTTTCATCTTCCTAACCTAGCCGATTTGACTTTATGTAGAAAACTATTAAAGAAAAATGCAATGCTCACAAAAATAACTGAAAAACATGACAATTACTTCCCTTGCTCACTTCCTTCTTGCCCATGGGAAGTGGAATGGGCTCAAAGTCTCCAAATCGAACTAGCTTGGAAAAGGGGACATTACATGATGGAGGTTGAAGAAAATGGTAAACTTCCTTTTCTAGATATTCTAGTTAATACGAACTAAGGATGGCTTGCTCGCACATCATGTATGTAGAAAGAACTTAGAAGACACAAATGTGTACATCAAAACTCATGCCACCATCCAACTCAAAAGGTGGGAGTTCTCAACACTCTCTTCGCGAGAGCACCTTGAGGATCTCGAATGATAAACATATTGAATATGAAGAAAGACATCTATCGAGGTACTTAAAAGGAATGGATATAAGAATTGGAAAATTAATGTGATTTGTTAAAAGAGCAAATAGAGGCCCTAGAAATAGAGATGAAAATCCAAATGAGGGTCATGAAATGAAGGCATTTCTATTAAAGTTACCTCAAATAGAAATCCAAAATATTAAGTAAAAATGGCATAAAGACTTGCTTTAGACACCTGTCAACACCATAAGAAATAAACTTAAGAATCCAAAGGACCTCGTCTAATCTGTGCATAGGTGCACACACTTGTACTTTGTGTACTTGCACAACTTACACACCTCTTGCTTTGGAGTTCATTCTTGCACAACGCCCCTAAAGCAACGTTTGTGCACAAATTTTGGGTCGGTCTTGTGCTTGCTTGCAGCTCTGCATAGGACTTGCACATGCACAAGTCTTGTGGCCTTCTTGGGCTTCCTTGAAAGTCACCGCTTAGACTTTGCTCTTGTAAAGCCTTTATGCATGTGTAGAACCATTACCATTTTGTGCCCCCACTTAATGCTTACCTTACTCATCACCGTATGTCACCTTTCTGCAACACACTCCTACACAATACCGCATTATTTTTGATGACATCTGCCAACATCCATGTAGAGACTCTTGGTTTCCATACGGCTTGCTAAGTGGCGATTCCAGGTTTTGTTGCACGTCGGAATCTCGCCAGAAGCTGTTAGAGCTCGAAGCTCAATTGTCATGCACATCAATAGAAGATGAAACAACTTGTAACTATTTCCATTCATAAGTAGGTTCAATTGTAATTTCGCATACGGCATTGCTTTATAAATATGTAACATACACAATAGCCCAAGGGTCAACATCCTTGAGATCCGAACTAGATCGTAGGAATACTTGCATGCTCTGGATAGTACTCACACTACTATGTAATTCTTTAGTCTAGGAAAATCAGCCAAGAAGCATTCCCCTGCTGATCACAAGAGCTTGCTCTCTTATCCTTATTGTGACATTGTACACCTATGTACTTTTTCTCCCAATCTCCATTAATGAATAGAAGTTGCATTTCCTACAAGTAAGAATTCCCCTACATTATTGTCTGTTTGGTTCATTTCCTTTCAATAACCTATGCTAGTCTTATAATCCTTGTAGCTATCTCTAGTGCGGAATTGTCCCTTGCATGTGGTCCTAGTTTCCATGGTGCAAATCATTGGTATTAGAGCATAGCTCTACCTTTCTATGCTTGTAAACATGCAAGGGCAACGTGATAAAGAAGGAAACCAATTCGGTTTTGTTTCAACCTACGGAAGAACACCGTAGCAAAAGTAAGATGGTTGACGCCTAGAAGCAAACCTGAGGCAGTCCCAAATGTCAAAAAGCTCATCAAGGATGTCCTGAAGCACAATGCATCGAATTCTTCTACTTGTTTCACAAGCTGATGTTTCAGTTAAACTCGATGAGCATGCCACATTTCTCCCAAGTGTCTCATACGTGTGTTCAACATCAAACCCTTTTCAATGTCCAATTGAGCCTCGACATTCTAGTGTTCGAAGGAAAGATTGAAGCTAAACATTGGATACATGACTTCTTTAGCTTGAGGCCTCCCCCTGTCAACAACTTCACTTTGGTGATGACAAGCACACCTTTTGCAATGTTGAAAATGTCCAACTTAGTGTCCCATTGGTGGAGACATTCAACATGCAATGCGACAAAGAGTTTAAGCCCATTGAGATTTGGGATGACTTTGTCAATGTTATATACTACTCCCAAAACACTAAGAGGATGAATAAATGAAGTTCTAACAATCACGACAAGGCAAGGAGTAGTTGATAGAAGACCATTCCAATGAGTTCCATGACTACGTTTTGCACTGTATGAGGACCTCGTGGAGTAACATATTGCGTTAAAGTACATAAGTGAATTTTCACCTTATATACGCGTCAAGATGGAGTTCTTCACTTTTGACTCTTTGGGCAAAGCATACCACAATGCCGTAAAGATTGAGGCCAAGGAAAAGATGAAATAGTGCGACACATCTTCATTAAGAGGCTTACGCAAGTGTGCCCGCACACAATACACCATCTCAATTCCTCGTGCAAAATAAATAGAACGTTTCATGTAGAAATGACAAACATATGAAGGTTAGGAAACAAAATCGAAGGCTCCTACACCTTCTAACTTCAACAAAGGCAAGAAGAAATTAGGAGACAAGTACTTTCATTCACATCGCTTAAAATACACCCATGGCCGTTTGAGCTGATGCAACAATCACTACTTTTGTAGGCTACATTAGTTCCAATGCAAATAGGCGATTGTGATCTAGATAGATCTTGTCTGAGCACCAACACCATTGTCACAGATGCTTCAAAGAAATGAGAGCGTCTCTTCCACATGAAGTTTTGGGTTGAAGGATGATCTCCATGTCATTATTGATAATAGAGTCAAAAGAACATCATTTCTCAAGATGTAACTCAATGCCTTGCTCTTCCTACCTCTTTGCATCCTTGCCCACACTTGCTTGGATGGTTACGGTCAACAAAGGATATATAATTATGGTGATAATGCACTTTTCAATATAAAGTCAAGCCAATGGAGGATAATGCCACTTGTGACATCGTACCTCTTGAGGTTTGTGACATCTTGTTAGGAAGATCATATTTGTATGATCGTGATGCTACATATCGGGCATAACAACGAACATGGATTGTTCGAGCCAAAAACTAGTTTTTCAACCTCTTTGAGTCATCATCGATGACCAAAGTCACTTCGATCTTTGGAAAACAATGTCGTAAACTCATCACGCGCGCACATTCAAGTTCGTGTTGTTCATGGTCTACCCAAAGACACCGACACAAGAGAGGAAACAGTAGTGGTAGTGGCGGTGCATACCGTGTGAACAACATCACAACAAAGTAAAGTCTTCGCAGAGCCTAAAGGATTTTCGAACACTATGTAGTAAAGCCTGCATAGATTTAGTTCTAGACCCCCTCTTCCAAGCATTCGCCTATATCGCATATCATTTTGGGAGAATGATGAGGTCGGCACCGGATACAAGAGCTCCTCAATCATGAAGATTAAGGCTAGTTCTCCATGTGGGAGTCCAATAGTTCTTGTGCCCATGAAAGATGGGACATGGTGACTCGACATAGACTAACACTCTTAACAAGAACATGGTGAAGAATTGGTATCCACCCATGCATTGATGACCTCTTGGACCAACTTCGAGGCACAAAATATGTCACCACGATCATCCCGAAGTTAGGTTATCATCAAGCTAAAAGGAAATATAATTTCCTTCATCAATCTTTCAAAAAAAAGAGATGAAGTATCATCATTAGATGAAAATATGAAAAATATAGAAATCATAAGATAACTTTTAAGACATGGGAAGGATTGTAGGAATGGTTGTATATGCCTTTCGGTTCGACCAATGCGTCGATAACATTCATGCGCTTGATGGACGATCCACTCAGGCCCTTCCTCAACTCCTCAGTCATCGTCTACTTGGATGACGTATTCATCTACAACAAGACACGGGAGGAGGATGTCTCGTGTGTCTTGTGCAAACATAAGTTGCATGCTGACTTAGCAAAGTACACAATTAGTGGAACATAGATTCAATACGGGCTACATCATTGTTGCATAGGAATACATGTAGATCCAGAGAAGATCAAAGTGATCCAAGATTGGCCTACTCTATGCAATCACATAGAATTGAGAGTTTTCTTGGACTTGAAAATTTCCATCACAAAATTGTCCTTGGTTTCTTGCCCATATATGGCCACTCAACTAGATAATGCATGTAAAAGACAAGTTTTATTGGACTCATGCATAACAACATGATTTTGAGGTTCTTAAGCAATGCCTTTGTGCAACGCTTGTTCTTACAATACCCGACTGCAAATTCTTTCAAACTTCACACTAATGCATATGATGATGCACTCGACGCAATATTTAGGCAGCATGGACATCTACTTGCATACCACTCAGAGACATTCAACGACATGGTGGAAAGGTAGTCCACTGTGACAAAGAGTAGTATGTTATTGTGTAAGTAGTTAAGCAATGGCCCCACTACATCTTGGGCAAGGAGACAATTATTCATTCTGATCATAAGCCACTTTAGTTTTTGTAAATGCATAACAAGTTGGAGAATGCATGACATATGAAGTGGATGATCATGCAAGAGTTCCATCTCATGATAAAGCACAAGAAGTGAAAGAATAACAAGGCAACAAATTTTCTTAGCCAATTTTTGAGTCATGCACTCATCACAATGTTGGACACATGCTACCACAACTTTTCAGATTGGTTATCTCTCTCAATTGACAAGGACTTCTACTCTATGTAATGTCCCAAGGACTTATGGGTTTGGCCACAAACCCCAAGAATCAGATAAAATACACCAACACCAAACATGTAATGTCCCTGATTTTTTGGACAACAGGTAATAAAAACCAAAAATATGGGTTGGGAAATAAATTTCGGCCTTATAAAATATCCATCCAATTTGGAATCAGAATTTAAAATCAGATTTGCTGTAATTTGTGTCAAACAAAGGCTGAAAATGAAGGCACTCAAATACCATAAAAACCCTAGCAATTTGTGTCGCACTCCCTCAAACCCTAGTCGCTCCCTCTAGGAGAGCTCCAAAATGCATGTAAAGCCTTTGTAGATATTTCCTTGATTGCCCTAGGTCCAAATCTACAAGAAGTCTTCAATGAATATCTTCAAATCACCCATAATGGAGGGTTTCTGTCCTCCACCAAGCCACAAGGAAGGTTTTCATCTTCCTTGGAATGCCACACAAGAGGGGTTTCATCCTCAAGTGGAAAGTCAATGAGCACTATGCCCAAAAAACCAAGTATAGATAAAATGTGCCAAGATGGGGTGCAAATGAAGTCCTTAAGTTCCTTTTATATCCTTCCCTTGGCACCAACAACCAATTAGAAATGGACCGACCTCTTTAAGCTTCTTTTAATATTTTAATTTGCCTTTATGATTCTCCAACATAGCCAACCTGCTAAAATAGAGGAAAATACTAAAAGAAACATTAAAATTAATGAAAGATGAAATGTAATGCAATTCCTTCCCTTGCTCAATCAAGCTTCATTGCCACAGGAAAGGGAATGGCAAGAAGTCCATTTGTAGGCTCTTAGTTCGAAAAATGGGACATTACAGTCCTCCCTTCCCAAAATTGCTTGTCCCCAAGCAATTGCAAACTCATATGCCCAAGTATCATCATATCAAAGTAAAAGAACATGTTGTAGTGTTCCCATAATCTGGATCCTGTGCTTGTTAGATGAAGGAGCTTCATCCCAAACAAACTCCTACCTCTACTGCCCCTTTCTTCATGGAAGTCTTCATCATCTTCTACTTCAAAAACAACAATGATATTACCTTTCTTTGCATGCTCAGTTGTACAAAAATCCCTGCAAACGCCGTCATAATTTTCATGGAATCTTATCCAATTTGAGGCTATCAAATCTGATTTGTTCCCTCCTTTCAGCTGAAACCTTCTTCCTATATCAACTTGTGATGGAATGCTCTTCAAAAATGAAAATTCACTGCTGTTCATGGCTGCTAATGGCAGTCCCAAATCTGATTTTTGCAAATTCAGCCCTATAACCATGGCATAATAACTACCAAATGGAAATCTTATGAAGAAAGGCAATTTCATGAGTAATGTAGGGACTGAAAGTTGTTTTACATAGGCTGAAAAACTAAGAACAACAGGTCTACAATTGAAATCAGCCTTCCCTTGCTTAACATTCCTATGAATTCTGATTTCATCATTTTGCAAGTGGAACCCCAACTCCTTGTGAATTTTGAGGGTAAATTCCTCTAAAATTTGAAGCTCTTGACCCCCACAAACAATGTGTGCCTCATCTGAACTTAAAACAAGGAAGTCAAAACAAAATTCATACCTTTTCATGGGGCCACGGGTTAACCATATATGAAACTGAAAAGTAGAATCAACATTGTTTTCTCCTTTGACTGTCATGTGTATAACTGCAAATTCATCATAATTGCTCCCCCTTTCCCATATTTCTTTTGGTTCTTTCATGGAACCATGGGTTAGCAATACATAGAAAAGAAAATCAGAATTCTTATCAAGCTTATGATGCCTTAAACATGTCATGCTAGAATTCTCCTCCGCTTCATACAAACTTATCAATTTCCTTAACATAAGCAAGGAGAGGAAAATTCAAAACCGAAATCTTTACCTTTATCTCTTTTGAGCTTCAAGGGTTCACCTGGATTCCAAGGACATAAGCAATCTATGTAACTCTTCACATGATGAACTTCTAAAGTTCCATTCATGCTGTCCCAATTATGGCTGTAGCTGTACCATTGCAATTTCTTGCTCAAAATTTGCATTATGGTGGCCGGAAACTCTTCTAAAACAGCGGCAAACAATCCCTCATTGATGGTAGGTGAAAAACCCTTCCCCCTTGTGATCAAAAACGCTTTGGTGACTGTCATAAAAGGGGTTAACCGGCTGGTTCTGATGTGGACAGCAGCAAAAAGAATAAGATAACAGCTGTCATACCTCAAACTCTTCATAAAAATCAACCATATGGGGACTGAAAATGCTTTAACAACATCAAAGAACTGAAGATTACTTCGGTGTATGGCTACAAATGCAATGTTGAGCAAACTGAAAATGTTGATAACAACAGTATGAATTTTTATGACAACGTGCCTTGAATCCCATAAAACATGATTTTTACTACTTACATTTGTACCACCAATTTCCGGCTGAGTTATAATGCTTGGGGCAGCGAGATAACATCTATCTTGCTCACTTCCAAATGTAAAATTTATGAAATCAACATCCACCTTCATTGGAAGACTTCTTCTAAGAGTATGTGCATGAATTAAGAGCTGAAAATCTCTATGATGGGACTGCTGTTTTAAAACTGAAAGTGTGGTAGTTATCTTACCATGTGCAACCCATAGATCTTGCCTTCTTTTGGTAATTCTTTCCATCCTTTTCGCTGTAGCAACTTGAGGATCTCCACTTGTCATGCCTTGAAGCACAACCTTTTGATTACCAAGTTTGAATCTCAATTCCCTAGCTTGATAGTTTTGGGTAAATTCACCCAAAGGATGCAACCATTGAATCTCAAGTATCAAATCCGTACCTTCAATACCAACAACATAGAAATCATTACTTACCATGTGCTTTTCCAAGGTGAGCTTGAGGGGTTGGAACCTCTTGGTGCAAGGGATGATGAGACCATCTTGTAGCATCTCATCCTTCACAAGGAAGTTCGAATGCACAACAAACTCCATATGATTTCTCATAGAATTTCTTTCTAACCATGTGCCGAGAATGAGGCACTCACTAGCCAAGGTAACATGGAACCCATTGAAGACTTCCCCTTCTTTGTAACTCAAAGGATCTATGCACTCTTTGCCACTTTGGGTGTTCTTCACCTTATCATTATTTCCACTATGTTGTCCATGATGACACAAGTATGGCAGTGACCTAGGGAAAGACCAAAAAACTGAAATGTGATCATACCTTCGGTGACCCCAAGCTTGTCCATCTTCTTTTTCCACCTTGACTTCATCCATACTATGTTGGCATATGCATGAAGCCTTATTTTGGTTCTTACCAAAGCCATGAACACCCTCTACTTGACTCTTAGGAGTTGTTGGTCTGAAAATTCCAGCGATTCGAACATCATCCTTATAAACAAGAGATTTGGCTTCAACTGCCAAATTCTCTCCACAACTTTGCAAATTGAATGTCCCTTCTTTCCTTGGCTCAAGCTCTTTGAATTCTTCCTCTTCACCCTTCCTTTCAACCCTGGAGTTATCGCATGGTGAAATATTATCAATATTAACCAAACAATGATCCATAATTACCTCATCATGTTGACTCTTCAGCGCAATGATGGGAGTAAGGGCCAATTCTTCGTCCTTTGTGGTTCCATCTCTTTCAAAATGCAGATCTGATTTTTCATAGGCATGTATGTGATTATTGAAGCCCAAAAATTCGTCATGTGGATTTGAGAACCCTCTACCTTATGCATAGTATCCACACCCTTGAGTGTGGAGTCCTTATGGAGTATTGACCCCTTGTTGCTTGGGGTTTTGACCTCGTGCCAATTCCAACTCTTTCTGTCTCCAACTTCACAAACTCTGCAAAAGGTAGGGCATCCTGGACCTTCTCTAGAAGAGCTCTATACTCTTCATACCATGTACTGATGTTGCTCACTTGGGATGGCTGAGAATTAATGACTTCCTTTGAAGAGCTCCTTCCACCATTTGGACCTTGAATGGTATGGATCAGCCGAGCCATTGTGTTGGCCAATCTTTCTTGCCCTAGGGAAAGCTTTTGAGCCTAGCATCACTGAAAATTCTATCCACCATTTTGATCTTCAACAAGGAAACCCTTAGGCTGGGAAGACCGAAGCTTTGATACCACTGTAATGTCCCTCTTGGGCAAAAACAAAAATATGGGTTTGGCCACAAACCCCAAGAATCAGATTTGAAAATACACCAACACCAAAAATGAAAATAATCTGATTTTTAGGACAGCAGTTGTAATATCCTTCAAAACCCTAGGGCGAATTGTATAAGAGCTTAGAATTCACCATACAACCATGCACAACAATTGAAGAATGCTTTTAAATAATTAATTCAAGCACGACAATCAATATCCATCCAATTTGGTAACAATAAATGGAGAAAATCAGTGAATATATACTGCTGTAATTAAATAAATGACAGCTGCAAGGCAGCCACAAAGGCTGAAAATGATAGATAATCACCACCAAAAATCATGAAAATATAGATTCCGACCTTATAAAATATGCCAAATCAGAATATAAAATCAGATTTGCAATTTGTGCCCTAGAAGGCACTCAAATACCATCAAACCCTAGTCGCTCCCTCTAGGGAGAGCTCCAAAATGCATGCAAAGCCTTTGTAGATATTTCCTTGATTGCCCTAGGTCCAAATCTGCAAGAAGTCTTCAATGAATATCTTCAAATCACCCACAATGGAGGGTTTCCGTCCTCCACCAAGCCACAAGGAAGGTTTTCGTCTTCCTTGGAATGCCACACAAGAGGGTTTTTGTCCTCAAGTGGAAAGTCAATGAGCACTATGCCCAAAAAACCAAGTATAGATAAAATGTGCTAAGATGGGGTCAAATGAAGTCCTTAAGTTCCTTTTATATCCTTCCCTTGGCGCCAACAACCAATTAGAAATGGACTGACCTCTTTAAGCTTCTTTTAATCTTTTAATTTGCCTTTATGATTCTCCAACACAGCCGACCTGTTAAAATAGAGGAAAATACTAAAAGAAACATTAAAATTAATGAAAGAAAGATGAAGTGTAATGCAATTCCTTTCCTTGCTCAATCAAGCTTCATTGCCACGGAAAGGGAATGTCAAGAAGTCTATTTGTAGTCTCTTAGTTCGAAAAAGTGGACATTACTGACCTATAGGGGGTGAACAGGTTAGGGAGCTCAATTTAGGTGACAAGCTTCTCTCTACAAGCTTAACCATCTCCGTGTACTTGGTGGCGCTCCTTTCCAAAGGCTTATTTGAGAGGCACACCTTTTAGAGCTGATTTGAGAGGTGCACTATGCCAAGACATCGAGACCACTTCAACATTATAAAGACTTAAGCCACATTGTACTCATACTTCTCGGCTGCACATGTGCATATACTTGGAGCTCAACATCAAGTGTTGCAGTCCTTGTTGCATCGCCAAGCCCATGAACAACAAGCTAGGACTCTACACACCTCTATTGACTAGATTTCCTATGGAAAAGCGCCAAAACAATGTAGTGTTTAGTGTAGTGGATAGGTTTTCAAAGATGGCCATCACGATTACTTGTAAGAAAAGCACTGGCGCAACATGCACTACACTTGCTTTCTTCACCCATGTATGCCTATGGAAAAGCGCCAAAACAATGTAGTGTTTAGTGTAGTGGATAGGACTTTCAACATCCATGGTATTTGATTGAGATCCTTGTTTTATTGGTTATTTTTGACAAACACTATGGGAATTGATGGGTAGGTAGCTTGATCGGTTGATGACATTTCATCCTTAGACATATGGAGAAATAAAAGTTGTCGATCACACTATAGTTCGTCTTTTGTATATGTACAATTACATGCATGCTCACACTTGGGATGATAACTTTCTTTACATCCAACATGCCTATAATAGAGCTATTCACAATTCTATGGGGCATAATCCATTCCAGACATGTTTTGGTTTCTAACCATCACCACCTCTAGACATTTCCTCTCGCACACTAGCCAACACTCAAATAGGAAAAAGAAGCTGATTCAATGTGTGGCTTCTTAAGCCTTACTTCCCTCCACTTCTTGAGCCAAAAGTGACACATCATCCTTCTAATTTGGATACTAAATAGTTGTGCCCGTAGATGAGGATCAAAATATTGAAATGAAAAACATGCACTTGTCGAGGCACACATCGAATTTCCGTAGTGGTCAAGGCTAGGCAATATGTTGATCAAGCTAAGTGGTACAACCTTCAACAACTTCAAGTGTAGTTTCCACAACTACACACAAATGCTATGAGGACCATTGTTCTTGAGGAAGGGTGAATGGTCTTTATCCAAGTGCTTGAGAGGTGCACACATTTCTCCTTTGTGCATCTGCAGGCACACACTTCTCCTTTGTGCATCAATGCTGACTTGCACACCTCTCACTTTAGAGTTCACTAGATTTCTCAATGCTCCTTGTAGTGCATGCACACGAGTCTCGTGCTAGTCTTGTGCTTGCCCATATCCTTTCTTAGAACTTGAACATGCATAAGTCTTAGGCCTTTTTGTTTTCTTGCGATCGTGCAAACTTTTCTCATTGTGCAGAGCATTCAATGCCTTGCGAGAACCATTGGCATCTTGCATCCCCACTCAAAGATTGCCTCACTCATAACCATGCGTCACTTTTGCCACACAATCTTGCGTAGTACCTACATTGTTCGTGATCGAATCTCTCAAAGCATCCATGCAAAGACTCTCGCCGTGCGGCTTGCCAAGTGGCACTTCCGGTTCTATGACACAACATGAAATCTCACTACACACTTATCGGACCTAGAAGCTCAAGCAACATGCATATCTAAAAGAAGTTCAACCGTCACATAGTTGGAAGATGAAATGACTTGTAATCGTTTCCCTTCATGATTGGGTTTATTTGTAATTTCCTTTTAGCATTGTTGTATAAATATGCAACACAATTGACAAAGGGTCAACATGCTTGAGAGTCCAACTAGATAATAGGAATACTTTGCATGCTTTGCATATCCTATGATTCTTGCTACTTCGTAATTCTTTTGAGTCTAGGAAAATCAGCCGGGAAGTATTCCCATGCTGATCACAAGAGCTTTCTCTTGGCCTCATTGTGACATTTACATCTTTGTACTTAATTCCCCATTCTCTGTTAATGAATTAAAGTTGCATTTCCTACAAGATTTATGTTCATTGTCTTTCAATAACCTATGTGAACTCTTAAAATCCTTGCAGTCACCTCTTGTGCAGGATTGTCCTCCCAAACATGGGTGCAGGCTCCGTGGGGTGGATCACAATCAGTCCTAAAATAAGAAAAGGTGTTAAATCTATCTCGCATTCTTGTAGTGAATCATACATTGGTGACACTTGCTCGCTTCAAATAAAAATTAATGGACATTGGAAATATTTAGAAAATTCAAGGGTCGATAGATCAGCCTTGGCGAGAACATGAAGACCATGCAAAATACTCCATATGCACAAACAATACCAAAATGATCGTTGTGGAGAATTGCTACACCAATAGGAAGATTCAAGAAGCAATAGAGATTGAGAAGGATCCAATCAATTTGGATCTATATTTTGTTTGGGAGTTAAGTCACTCTTGGAAACCTTTGTTGCGCATGCAACTTGGGTAAACCTTAGTCCTTTTAGGCCTTTTCCACCTCCCCTTTGCGCCCCTCTTCTTCATTCCCCCGTTCGTGGCCATTTGTGCACTTTGAACCTTTTTATTCCCTATTTTCAAGCATTTTAATAAATGCATTAATTAAGTAATATTGTTAGTAAATTAATTAATTAGAGTGCTTGTTCTTACCTTAGGTTGTTGGCAAGGTACATAATTATATGGTTACCATCATCTCCTCTTTTTTTTCCTTCGATCGACATCTCTCCCTTTTCTTCTCCTCTTCTTGGCATATTTAAGTTAAATTTGTTTCTTTAACATTTCCCCAACATAGGCTTCTTCTTGAAATGTCAGAAATCAAAATATTTACAATCATCCAAAAACGTTTTTACAAGTTTAGCACGTTTGCGAGAAAAATATTAATTACAAATTCATGATCTTGCAGCAAAAAACAACCCTTAGCCTTCAAGCGCATCAAGTTAGAACTAGATATTTCTAGTTTTGGTAGTGTTGTCTTGTGTTTTTGCATGGGCAAAATTCACCCAAAAATAAGACAACCATACCCTAGTGTCAAAATTTTCATGTCATACCTTCCTAGACATCCCCAGATCTATCCTACCCTTAGTGTCAAGTCCGTCTTGTCCTCCAAGGGTCCATCGTGATGTCATTAGTTCCCCCTAGGTGATTTAGGAATAAGCAAATTCATTCAAGTATGTTGGAGTAGTGGTTTTCAAGGCAAGTTTGCAACAAACTTAGAAAGGGCTCCCATCAACCTTTCTAAGCCAGGCACACCATCACCAAAGCAGTACAGGAGGCTCATTTTCATCATGGAGGTGTATCTAGGAGCCAGAACACCAAAAACTGATTTAGGAAAAATCTAGGAAGTTTGAGCGTTTAGGAGCTAATTCACCGAAAGCGGGTTTTGGGCCTAAAGGAGCTTGTGAAAAAAAGCACCTGATCCACAAGAAAGGATTAGGAGCTCCAGAATGAGTTGAGAGCAAAACAAGATATCATTGGAAATCTCTTTTAGTCCCCCACATGGTGGAAAAAATAGATCATCTTCAAGCACCATGCATTTCTTAGGCCAACTCATTCTTCTCATGCACAATGGGTGATCTCAAGAAAAAGAGCTTTTTGAGGGTGTTGTAGTTAGAATCAAGTCTTGGGAACCTCACCATTCTTCTCAAAAGGTCATTTGCATGCAAAATCATATAAGGAAGCACCCAAAACTCATCCGAGAGCTCAAGTTATGACCTTCACAAGTCGGCTCTCAAGGTGCGCTCTTCGATACTTAACCATTTTCACACCTGGACACGTGTCAAGCTGAGGTTAAGGCACAATTTCATGTCCCTATTGCACCTTACCAAAGGGACATGAGGTGCAAAAATTGCGCCCTCCCCCCATTTAGTCTTTTGGTCACCCATATGACCGGTGCTCACCTTCTAGCCCCTGTTGACTGGTTTGACTTGCTCACCTACCTACCCCTGCATGTGCGACACTTGTCATTCCTAGGGCAAGGCGCATTTTCTTGCACCTATTGTCCCCTTTGCAAAGGGACATGAGGGACATAAAAATGCGCCCCACCCTCATTTTTCCTCTTGGACCCACATGTGACCATCTCCCGGCCCCAGGTGCTCCAGTTTAGCCCCTCCTCCACTTGCACAACAAATGATCATTCGCCACTTGTCCTCATGAGGGCAAGACACATTTTTATGTCCCTATTGCACCTTTGCAAAGGGACATGAGGTGCTGAAAAATGCGCCCCACATTACCAAAGCTATAAATACCGAAGGAGATAGCCATTTTTCTCATTCTCACCCCCACATCCTCCACATGCTACCGAAATGTTGCCAAATTTTTTCAGAGATCTCTCCACCATTTTTGCTTCAACAAACAAGATTGTTCATGCTCCATGATCTGAAAAGAAAGAAAAGTGCAAAAAAATGGATTCACGAAGAGCAAAAACGAAGAAATCTCGCTAGAAAACCCCAAAGTCCATGAAGGAGATCCGATCGTATCTCACAAACTACTAAACGGATTGAGATGTCGTTTTTGCAAACATCTAGTTTCTTAGGCGCCTTGAATCTCCCAAAGGAATTTTTGCATGCACGGGCCGGATTTTTTGCAATGAAGAAACCCCAAGTTTCCTATGGCAAAAATTTACAATTTTAAAATCTCACAATCTAGCAACCGGTTTGAGCTAAAAATCTGGAAGAGCATTGTAGAGCAAAAACCCATATCGGGAAAGTTTGTTTTGTCGCAAATCGAGGCCTGAAACCCACTTTCCAAAAATAGTAAGCCTTCTACACGGGTACTTACTATTTTTGGTAAGTCATCACCAGAAGTAATTGCGACAAAGACAATGTGCACAAGGACATCCAGAGGTTCAGAGTGATTGATCAGTGCCGAAAGTGTTAAAAATTGCCACTTACTAAAAATAGTAAGTGTCTTGTTTGGACACTTGCCATTATTAGTAAGCCATCACAAAAGAGCAATCTAGGTAGGAGCAGTATACACAAGGGCAATAAGAAGAGCTAACTTCACTCGGCGGGATCAAGAAAGTCGAGATTTGACACTTACTAAAAATAGTAAGTTGCCTTTTCAGTGCAATAAAGTGTCCCCACAAGATTGTTCCAGTTTCCCATTCATGGGTGTAATCAGAGGATCAAAAGAGTGGTGGTTTTTCATGGTTTGAGGTGATTGTTTCATATTGTGGAAGGGGTATTCTTCAGTGTTCAAATGCATCGTCTTAGGAGAAATTTGTGTCATTCGAACATGGGAGTGTTGCAAAGAGTGATGGCTTCAGAGGGGACCGTCATGAGTGACACTCGTGGTCACCAATGGAATCATTCAACAATGTTTTTAAACACTTAGTTCGGGCAGTGTCCGTAGGTCATCCAAAGGAGGTTTCCCATGGTGTAAAGCATTCAAGGTTAGAGTTCACTGCGTGGAGCGTTTCATCAGATCATCTGGTAAGGATCAATGGACTTCATCAGAGCGGAGTTCTTCATCAACTTTTCTTCTTGATTCTCTCTTCTCTTCCCTCCACTTTCTCTCTCCTCCATGTTCTAATTCTTCGTTGGGGTTGCACTTTTTCATAATGCCTTAATTAATTAAAATGACTTTATTTTTCAATGTAATAAGTCACCCTTAAGTTATAAAAGGGGACTTAATCTTTTCCTAAGAATATAAAAAGTCTTAAGTTGTGCAAAGGCATATGAAAAGTCATTGGGGGTAGCGAAGAGTCACTTCTCTTTCTATAAAATGTAAAGACATCTCATTTCCAAAGGGTTGTCATTTTTGTAAGCTCATGAGAGAGTGATCTTGTGAAGGAGCAAAGAGATAGTTAATTTTCTTCCACTTCCCATTTTCATTCTTCCCACTCTTGCATGTACAATTTTGCTCAAGCTTCAATAAAAGAGGAGTTTTTGCCTTTTTGACTAGGAGGTTTAATTGAGACTTTGTGTTCATTGAATCTTATCTGGTCTTGTTGCAAATGGCTTAATTATTTCTTCTAAAATTTATGTGTGTTGAATTTTATGATTAATGGGTGTAGGACTCTGATTTTCTACCTACAACATTAATCCCTCCCTTTTTCTCATTCCCTTTCCCAATCTCTTGCAAAGTCCTCTCTAGCAAGCAATTGTTAGCTTTGCCGCAGGTCAGTGGAGTGCCCTTGTTGGATTCTGGCGTGCAAGGCCACCACAGAAAACCACTTTTGCACGCGCATGTAAACATGGAGCTGCACCGTTCAAGTAGAGGGACTTAGATTCCTAGAGTGTTGGCAAGAAGTCCATAGATTTGTCCACCCGACAAATTTTCTCGCCAACAGGTAGCAAGTTAGATTTAGATATTTCTAGTTTTTGGCATCGATATAGTTTTTAAAAATTTGTAATAAGTTAATACTTGCAGTAGAAGTAGATATGTGGATAGGAAATCCATCATGGATCTTCATTTTTGATATGTTAGACAACATATGTATTCATCTGCACCATTGGTGTATATTGAACCTTTTTTTTCACATTTCAAGGATCTTAGTTTAATGAGTTAATTAATATCATTATTGAATCAATCAATTAATTTATTAGAGTGGTGGTTTTTACCCTAGGTAGGTCATATTGAATTACTTGTGTATTATTATTATTATTGTTGTTGTTGTTGTTTATTAAAAAAATGTCTAAATTACATAATTATATGGTGATCATCCTCATCTTCTTTTTTTTTCCCTTTGTTCGACATCCCCTTTTCTTCTCTTCTTGGTATGTGTAAGTTAAATTTGTACCTCTAACCTTCCCTAGGCATAGTTTTCTTCTTCGTGATGATGGGTGCAGTATAGGACTCGAAATGTTGTCATATCCAATGAGTTCAGCTCATTTATAGAGATAAATATTTAAAACTAAATCAAAGATGCTGCAACAAAAGCAGCCATTACCCTTGAAGCCCAGCAAGTTAGAATTAGATATTTCTAATTTTGGGTTTGATTGTAAGTTTTCAATTTTTTTAATATGTTAATATTCATAGTAGAAGATGTACGTGGGTAGAAAATCTCTCGTGTTCAGTTTTGATATGTTAACAGTTGGACAGCATATGTGCTCATCTTAGGCCTTTATCGACTTCTGCATATGCTTAGTTCAGAAACCTCTGAACCTCTGGATATATTTTGAAGTATTATCAGTGAATTTTATGTCTTTTAAGAAAAATAGGGATCAAAGGGAATCGTCAATGGGAAGATTCATAGAGCGGCAACTTTAGGCTTATTATAAATAAAAAGCCTTGAAGTAGCATCTATGCATGTTATGACTGATTCGCTGAGAGTAATTAGAAATGATCTCTACATGTATGTTTGAAAATCATAAAGAAATTGGATTAGTCAACAGTGGCTCCAAAACATTTGTGACAATATTTTGAAAGATCAGGTGCACAATGGTGATCCATAATTAGTTCCCTTTTGGGAGGTACGTGATGAAATTATTATATGTTCCATAGGACATTTGTTTTTCTCAGTTACTGAGTGCCTGTCTAGTCAATCAGTTGTGAAGCATTACATTCATTCATGGCCAACTTTTGAATATGAATAATGAAGCCCGGAGAGAGCTCTGGTAGCATTAGGAGTTTTGTACCTTTCATTATTTATTCTGAGGGTTGTTGATTGAAGTCTACTTCCATTGTTATTAAATTCATTTTGATTCTGCAATCCCTGTTTCATGCTTGATGTGAAAGTTCTAATGTATGTAAAAAGCTTTTGTATCTTTGTTACTGGGAATTTGGAGACGGACACCAGAATGAGATTTGAAGTGTCCTGTGCTGAAAGCCATGTCTCTTACCTGTCTGAAGGAACTAAATAAATTATAAAACCATAACAATGTATAGAACTGAATCTATAATTTTCCTTTTTCTTTTTTAATTTGCAAGACTGCTAATTTCATTGAAACAGTATATTTGGAATATACAACAGCTTCATCCTTTGTCTATTTGAAACTGAGCTCATAGTATTTCGAAAATGATATTTTGATCAGCATGGCCTAGAAGCCTGTATCATCTAAGTACTGTTGACATTTGTAGATACTTCATATGATAGGTACACGTGAAACTTTGGTTCCAGATGGGGACATTGATGGAGTTGAGGGGTGGCATATTATTCAATTTGTCAGTGACAGGGGTGGACCCACAAAGTTCGTTCTCACCTTATTCTGGCATCATAATTCCACAAACCTCTTGTCTCAGACCCAGTCACATCAAAAGAAAGAGAATAACCTTGTTAAGTTGAGAACAGATCTAATTACTGTTACACCTGAAGTGGCTCGAATATTAGAAAAGCTTCCAGATTGGTGTGTGTTGTTTGGTAAATCAACATCACCCTTTACATTATCTTACCTGAGTAGTCTCAGTATCAGCTTTTAATTGTTTTGTGTGTAAATATGAAAAAGTTCAGAAGGCAGTTTCAATGTAGCAATCACGTGAAAAAGGATCTTGAATAGGATTTCTGGTACATCCCTACACGAGTTCAAGCTTGTACTTGGAATAAATTGTTTTTCTCTGCAACCATGTATTAGCAGAGCTATTTATCTCATGTTATTGTAGATGTAGAAAAGACTCAGAAGAACATGGCACACTCTTTCAGGGAGTTTAAATTATTCTCTTTATGAATTCCCAAATATTAACTATACTTATTATTTACCTTGTTCAACTTATCAACCATGAACGAGTTTCATATGTTCATGAGGTTGTGAGTTCCAAATTCTTTTCAAATGTTTAATTTGTATCATATTATTCTTCTGAAGGTTGTATTACATTGATCATAAGCACCTCATGATGAGTGTAAGAGTACCTTGTATAAATGAGATTCCTTTGCATCATATTATTATTCTTGAAAATTGCATAATATTCATCTACCTCTCCCCTTTACTAATTCAGAAAATATGGGATGCTTTTTATCATGAAGTATATTGCTTATCTTTGGATATTATAGATGGTGGAAAGGCATGCCATGTGTAATTGGAGGTTGTTCTTTCAAACTACAATATAAAGTTGACAAGAAGTCCATTTGATGCTACCATGGTTTGCCATGGATAGTGTGCTTATTATGACACTCGGTGCCTTATGAACATTTTTAGTGCAAATGTCATAACAAGCTTTTCTACTAGATGCTGGCGAGAAGTTGTATGTGTACCCATCCGTAATTGTAGGGATTGACTTGTTTGTGCTAAATGTTGTTCTTAGAGAGTACGTTAATATCTAGAAAAAGAAAGAAACCCATGTTGCATATTTATGAAAATGAGGGCTCTAAACTAGGTTCTAATAAAACATATTTAAGTCTGAAGTTTGAAAAACTAAAAGACAATCTACCTAAGAGTAATTATCCATTATCAAGAAAGGTCTTCTCATCTTTTTTTAACCTGTGTTATATCCATTAACAACTATAGATTGTTGATGCCTTTACATCAAAAAGTTACTTTTCATTTTTCATTTTTCCATTAGCTATTTCTAATTACCCTCGGATACTTGATATGAAGCGTTCATAGTGATGTTTGTTGTGCCACCGCTTTGTTTGAAATCTGAACTCAAAACTCATTGATGCTAAAAGTCGCACTGATATGGTTTCAATGCCTCCACTTGATTTAGGATTAATTGTTGACTTTCTTGAATGTCTACATTTAAAGCATATTTTAATCCATATTAGGAGTGGCATCCTGATTTATGAATGTTCTATCAATGGTCTTCAGTTTTTAGTCTCACATTTACAAACGTTAGTCTTAGATCAATGCTAAAAGTTAAATCTGTTCTTAGTCCTATGATTTTTGTAGACCAAAGAGTCTCCTTTGCCACATTATTTCAGACTTAACCAAACTTCTCAGTTTTAATCAGATTTGTTTTTTATGGGATTTTTAACGGTGTATTAATGATCTTTTTGATGACCAATTTTCTATGAGGTTTTCTCTCACGTATAAAATTGGTAGTAATCACAAGGCAAGGGGCCCACAAAGCACACAAACACCTCTAGTGATGTTCATATTAGAGAGAAGGAAGATGTTAATAACTAGCATGAACTATTAGGTCAAAGTTGAAACAAAAAGGTAATAAGCCAAAGCATTATCTTATGTATAGGAAAATGTGCAGTAGTAGCATCAATGTAGAACATGAGATCCACTGTTGTTTGATTCATTGTCATATAAACCTTGGCTAATGTGATGTAAATGCAAACACAAAATTCGAATATGTATCAATGTAGTGCAAATGCATTGTACATAAAATGATTTTATCTTGATAAAAATTGGATTGAGGCATCCTGGAAAGATAACCGTGTAACCAAGCAAATTTGTGGATTCATTGCCAATAATGAACTTGAACTAGTGGTTGATGCAATATTCTTAATTGCAGATGGTTAAGCCAACTTATGTAGTCCTATATCCTTGGTGGCTTAACCTTAGCTTTAGCCTATTTAATTTATCATAGCTTGTTTTAGGCTTTAGTATATTCGAGGCTTGAATAATTTAATGGATGTGTAACAAAGAAATCCAACTTTTGACACAATTATACGCTATCAAATTTCCTATTCTTGTCGTAAATGTGAGATAGTGTGTGAGCAGTTGACTTGCTTATATAATCTCCTATTCTACATGTATTTCTCAACTCTTTAGGTATACTTATTCTATATTAAGATTTCTCTCACATATTCTTCCTTTCTTGTCTTTGTCCATCGTGTCACTATGTCAGCTATGTTTCAGTTCATTTGTGATATTGGGTAGACTAGAATCTAATATGTAATGTCCCCTTTTTCAAATTAATGCCAAATGGAGACTTCTTGCCATTCTCTTCCCGTGGCCAAGAAGAATAAGTGAACAAGGGAAGTAATTGAGCTTCATTTCAGTTTTATTTTATTATTTTTAATGTTTTTATTTTGGTGTTTAACTCCCCAAGGCAAGTCGGCTAAGATTATGAGATTCCCAACAAGGAATTAAAAGATAAAGTGAAGCTTGGAGGTCGGTTTTCACCTATTTGGTCTTTGGCGCCAACCAAGGGATATAAAAGGAGGTTGTATGGCCTCATTTGCACATCATTTTTGGCGCATATACACTTATACTTGGTTTGTTGGGTTGATTGCTCAATACCTTTCCACTTGAGGATGACAACCCTCTTGTGTGGCATCCAAGGAGGACGAAACCCTTCCTTGTGGTTTGGTGGAGAACGAAAACTCTCCATAGTGGTGAATTGAAGATATCTATTGAAGATTCTTTTGCTGATTGGGATCTAGGGCATCAAGAAGAAGACCTACAAGAGCTTTGATATATTTTTGGAGCCCCTCTCCTAGGGAGCAACTAGGGTTTGGTTGTGATTTGGTGCCTTCTAGGGCACATAACTCATATATTCTGACTTATCATAATTTATAAGGCTGAAATCCATAATTTGGTTATTTTTAAAGGAGTTTATCTATCGTTTTCAGGCCTTGTTTGTGGTTGCCCTACTCCAGTCATAAATTTAGTTACAACAGGGTATCATCTCTAGTTTTCTCCATTTCTTTCATGCAAATTGGATGGATATTTGTTGCTGCACTTGAAATAATTATTTAGAAGTATTTTTCAGTTGTTGTGCATGGTTATATGGTGAATTCCCAACATGTGGTCCATAATGACACAAATATGGCAACGATATGTGAGGAGACCAAAA
Organism: Taxus wallichiana var. yunnanensis; assembly: GCA_018340775.1. Classification (NCBI taxonomy): domain Eukaryota; kingdom Viridiplantae; phylum Streptophyta; class Pinopsida; order Cupressales; family Taxaceae; genus Taxus; species Taxus wallichiana. The sequence continues at coordinate 574,607,754 of CM031241.1, read as the reverse complement.
AGCTGAAATGTGATTCCTAATTTCATATCTTAGGTTGTCCTTTGCTTGTCCATCTTGATTTCGTCCATGCCTTGTTGGCACATGCATGTCTCTTTGTGGTCCTTTCCCAAGCCATGAACACCTTCAACTTGACTCTTAGGAGCTGTTGTCCTAAACAGACCAGCAAGCTGATTGTTATCATGTCTCTTGGAAAAATGGTTTCCAATCATTCATTTTGCTTCTTTTTCAAACCTGGATTCATCACATGCTGAAATATGATCAGTATTAACCAAACAATGATCACTAATTACCTCATAATGATGACTATCCGGGACAATAATGGGATTAAGGGCTGAATCTTCATCCTTCATGGCTCCATCTCTTTCCAAATGCATATATGATTTTTCCCCGGCATGTGTGTGACTGTTGAGGCTCAAAAATTTGTCATGTGGACTTGAGAACCCTCTACCATCAAGCCCTTCTTGATGCACAGTGTCCACACTCTTGAGTGTGGGGTCCTTATGGAGGGTTGAACCCTTCCTTGATGCTTGGGGTTTTCACTCGTGTCAATTCCATCTCTTTCTATTTCCAACTTCACGAATTCTGCAAAAGGTAGGGCATCACAGATCTTCTCTAGCAGAGCTCTATATTATTCATACCATGTACGAATCTTTGCTCCTTTTGGATGGCTGTGAATTTATGACTTCTTTTGAAGATATCCTTCCATTATGCAATATTTTTGACATCTCCTTTTTGTCTAGTAGTCTCCCACAGTAGCTAGTTTTACTATTTCGTTGGTCGATGTTTTCTACCCTTTTGCAGATCGGTTAATCATTTACTTTAGCCTTCCCTTTGTTTGAGTCTCTATAACCATCTTAGATCATTCTTTTTCCTTCTATGTTTAGATTGTGCAACTGTGCTTCTTCTTGATTGATCACTTCTTTTTCTGTTGGTATTGGGTGAAGATGTTTTGGTTCAAATATTTCACTCAATTCATTATCCTCTTCATTTTTTGGTCGTCATTGTCTTCATTATTATCCCTTACCCTGTTGAGTTTTTCAATATTATTCTTCGTTGTTTTCTATTGTAGTCTCCTTCTTATAGCATGTACAATTTTTTCTGTTATTTTCTCCGGGATATGAGAATTATGCTCCTTCTAAATCAATAGTTCCATAACAGAGGAATGTTTTAATTTTGCAAAGAGAAATATGAACCATGTGATTACTAGCTTCAAAGGTGAAAGTTTGAATAAAATCATATTGCAGCTTGTCCCCGATTGAGTCTCTCTCTTAATCTTTCTTGGTGAACATACCATGTTTTTAATAGTGGTGTCAATGTTTTGGGAATATATGGACCCACCATTTTGGCTATATCTCCCGAATTTTCCAAGTTTCAATGCATTCATGGATGTGTTTTTCTAGGCATTCTTCCGCGTAATACTTAAACCATTTCTTAGTAGTTGTGTCATCTAGTGCAAATCTTGATCACAACATTTATGTGACGTCTTCCCGGGTTTTATATTTATGCATAACCCACCATGATGCAATTATCCCTTTTAATGCATAGTCTAATGCAATTACTTAGCTCTTTTCGAGGCACATATTTTTGTAATTCTCGCTAAGAATGCATCTAGGTTCGAAGTTCCAAAGTATTGCGGAATACGTTTTTCTTCAAACTGCATCGTCCTCATTAGTCTTATCTTGTGTTCCCTTCTCATCCAATGTTTCAAATTTGCATTTGAGTCACCACCAAATGAGGATTCTTTTTCCCATGGAATATGATTTTATCCATTTGGCTTTGTGTTTTCTTGATCATGTTGTGCAAAGTTATAGAGTTGGGATATCTCGATCTAGTTGGGGACCGAGATATTATAACTTGGTTTCTATCCTATGAGTGGATTCTTGATGTGGGTTTGAATTGGATTTGGCCATTCTAGGAACTCTTCATTTCTTGTTTGTGGCATGCATCATGAGACATGAGCCTTTTCCCTTTGTCCCGCCTTAAACCAACTTTCAACATCATGCACATATGGAGACGATGGTTCTTTAAGGATGGTATGGGGTTTCTGTTCAATCCTATTCATACGAATTACAATAATAGAATCATCTGGATGTGTTTCCATTTGATTGATGACTATGTTGATTGTCTTATTTCCATCATATGCCCACTTCATTCCAATCAATAATGGATAGTGTGTTTCATTTGTTTTCATGTCTATGACTTCAAAATCTCCTTTCAAACATAAATCTCCTACTTGTATTTCATTGTTTTCTAATCTTACAATTGGGTCTACTATTCCATAGTCTACGAGACTAAGTGTTACGGGACTATATGCCAAAGCAAGAGCTCCCATGCTTCCCATGTAGATTTTGGCATCATGTTTACAAAGCTTCGTAAATCAAACACTACATCTCTAATTTCATAATCTCCCAAAGTTACATGTGGCCAGATGTCCACATCCCAAGGCTTCTTAATTTCTACACACTAAACTAGTTTCGTCATCTACACCTCTTTGTTTGATACACTTTCTAATAAAGTTTTGAGAAGATTGGATATGTTATGTGAGATATCTTCATTGCACAATACATTCACTATGTTCAACAAATCCTGTAAAGCTACAACTAATCCTTCATGCTTTAGTATTCTAATCATTTGTCCATAAATTTGGGCTTCTACTGCACCAATGTTCTGTGTGGCACCCTCCTTGCTTTGAATTGATTATAGTAACTTTTTAGCTTCTTCCAATAACATCTTTTCCTTTCTTGGGTCAGGATATGTATCTTTGTGCGCTCGACATATTTAGGGCTCCATCAGAATCTCCTCATGCTCCAAGCCTTGTTCTTTCCTCTCGTGCTCGTAATAACTTGAAGGCTACTAGTTTATCTAGGTACTACATTAAAGTATGCACTTACGTTTATTGATAATTTCTCGAGGCGCACTTGGGTTTATTTTCTCAAGTACAAAAGTGATGTTTTTTCACACTTCAAAGTTTTCAAGGCTTTGGTCGAGAAACAATCTTCTAGTAACATAAAGAATTTTTAGACCGATAATGGGGGAGTACTTCAACAATGAGTTTTTCGACTTTTGGCAACTCAAGACATTATTCACCAAAGATTCTGTTCCTCATACTCCACAACAAAATGGCTTAGGAGAAAGGAAGAATAGAATTTTGAATGAAATGGCTAATCGTATGATGCATTCTAGAGATTTACCTCCTATCTATTGTAGGCGTAGCGATTAATTGTGCTAACTACATTCAGAATCGCAAACCACACATAACACTTGAGCATTTGACTCCAGAGGAAGCTTGGTCCAACACTAAGCTCGATGTATCATTTTTTCAAGTATTTGGGAGCCATGCTTGGGCCTTTGTGCCAAAGAAGAAAAGGAAAGCTTTGGATAAGAAGAGTAAAACCTTGATCTTTGTAGGGTATTGTGAGGACATGAGAGCTTATCGTCTTTTAGATTTTGATACTCATGACGTTCTTTTTCAAACACATGTTCAATTTGATGAGCGCTTCAATTCTCATGATTCTTCATCTTGTTCCATGCCTCCTTTTTCTTCTTCATCTCATCTTGAGGATCCTTTCTTTGAGGAGGTTGATGAGGAGGTTATAGATGTCGTTGAGGATCCTATTCCCACTGATGTTGTCACTATGCCTAAGTGGGCTTGTACTACAGTTTCTGAGGCAATAACTTTCATAGAGGATCTTCCACCCACTCGGCATCATCACACACATTCTACAAAGTTATAGAATTATGTATCGTGCAGGCGGTTTTGAGGATCCACAGTCTCTTTTCAAAGGCTCATGGGATACATTAGTGGGATGATGCGATGAAAGTGAGTATTCTTCTTTGATGAAGAATCATAGTTGGGATTTGGTATATCTTTCTAAAGGAAGAAAGATGGTTGGGTGTAAGTGGGTATATTGAACCAATACGCAGTTGATGGGTCTATTGACAAGTATAAGGCTCGTCTTGTTGCAGAAAGGGCTTTCAACAAGTTGAAGGTATTGATTACTTTGAGACTTTTACACCCGTTGCCAAGATGTATTCTGTACGCCTTGTACTTGCTATTGCTACATCACAGAGGTGGCCCGCCCGTATACTAGATGGACGTGAAGAGTGCCTTCTTACATGGAGATCTACAAGATGAAATATACATGGAGCAACCGAGTTGGATTTGTTCAGGATTCTTCTCTTGTTTATCGGCTTTGAAGGTCTCTCTATGGTCTCAAACAAGCCCCTCGGGCTTGGTATGAGAAGATGGATTCTTTTCTTCTATCTACTAGTTTTGTTCATTACCACTCCGATCATACAGTGTATCTCCAGCATGTTGGTGAGAATATTGTGATACTTGTCTTGTATGTTGATGATCTATTACTTATTGACATCTCTTCTTCCCACATTCAGAGTATTCAGAGGGCTCTTTCTACACAGTTTGACATGACAGATCTTGGGCTATTGCATTATTTCCTTGGTTTGCAGATTTCTCAGACAGATTCAAGGATTCATTTGAGTCAAGCAAAAGTACACCCATGATTTTCTTAGCGCTTTGATATGGATGATTGCAAGCCAAGTCCATCTCCTTTTCAGTCTAGAGTTACTCTTACTTCCACATGTACCACACCACTTTGTGATCCTACATTGTATAGGCATTTGGTTGAGAGTCTCATGTACTTGACCCATACTCGCCCTGATATTTTATTTGCAGTAGGGCTTATATCTTGGTTTGCACATTCTCCTCATAGTAGTCACTGACAGGATGCTAAAAGGATTTTGCGCTATTTACACGACACTTCCCACTTTGGCCTACACTACACTAGGGGTTCTACTCAGTTGGTTGGGTATACTGATTGATTGGGAATTTTTATTGATGACAGAGACGTTCCAATTATGGCTATCTTTTTGTCTTGGTTCTTCTCCAATTGCTTGGGCATGCAAAAAGCAACATGCTATTACACTTTCATCTTCAGAGGCAGAGTACAGGGAAGTAGTTATAGCGAGTCAACAAATTCTTTGGCTTTGACAATTATTGATAGAGTTTGGATTCCCACATGATTCACCGAATGTAATTTGGTGTGACAACCAAAGTGCAATTCACATTTTCAACCAGTTGAGCACCAGTGGACCAAGCATATTGAGATACACATCCACTTCATTTGTCAACACATTTAGGATGGAGTTCTTTTCTTGGAGTACCTTCCGAATCAGCAATAGGTTGCAGACATCTTTATGAAGCCTTTTGTATCACCTCGCTACCTTGAGTTGCGTGGAATGCCTGAGGTTTCAGAAGTTGTTCTTGGGGGGTGTTCATGAGAACATCTTTCTTCTTCTTCTTTATCTTTCCTTCTAGCAAGATTCTTTCCCTCTTTTGGTTCGAGATTTGTTCATGGATATATTGTACATGAGTACCTCATCAGGCCTAGTTTCCGGGACTCATACTGTGGACATGCCACTTCTATTTTGGCCCCTAGTTTCACTTGAGGGGGGTGTTAGAGTAGATATTTACCTTAGCTCATGTTCACCTAGGTACTTTATTTACCTTTATTGTATTTATCCTCACCCACTTATGTGTGTGGATATTTTTATTTATTTATTTAGATATTAGGGGGATATTATTTAGTTGTTAGGTATAGTTATTTCCTTGATCTATGGTATTGACTAGTTCTTTCCTTGATCTATGGTATTGACTAGATCTTTGATGTCTAGTTCTCTCATAAATCTATGGACTTAACTAGTTCTTTCCATGATTTATGGCTTGATCTATGCCCTTGAATGGTTCTTAGATTGTTATTCCTCGTATATATAAGCAATGCCCATTCTCATTGTATTTTATTGAGTTCCATAATAATATATGATATTGATGCTCATTTGTTTGCAAAATTTTATGTAAAGTTATTCAAGCGAATTACTTTCATCTTATTAATCGTGGTGTTTGATTAGCATCGTGTTCTTGGCTTGGTACGATCTAGTTATCGCTCCTTTTAATTACACAAGGAAATACTATATAATTTTAAGGGCTAACATAGTGATTAAATGGTAAATTAGTTATTTGGTCTTTGACACTATGAGTAATGTTTTCCATTGATGATTCAAGGAGGAATACGAGGAGATAAGTCAAAGATTCACTAGAGTGTAAAATGAGACTAATAACTAGGTAAAAATTTCTAGAGTACATGTGTATGTACCATAATGGAAAATGCAATGGAGGCATATGAATGCACCACTAGTGAAAAAGGTATTTTAGTGGAGTAAGTGTGGGGTAAACAAACTATCACGATTTATGGGTTGATATGCACATATGTGTATGTGATTGACCTAGAGGCTTGCCTACTAAAGGATGAAGAAATAGTTACATCCCTAGTCCATAGACCGAGTGACATGGATACATAATGGTGGGATACAAATAAAAAAATGGTTATAGATTGTAATATTATAAAGGAAGATATAAAGACATGCTTAAGAAAAGAAACCTTAGGAAAACCTCTCCAATCTATGATGAGAGTACTAACCCTCATGAAAATTTGAAGCATATGAATGATTATGGTTAAATCCTTCTACCACCTTCTAAAACCCCTATGGATATACACTCTTTATGGTAATTTAACTAATTTTTACATTCATAGTGTGTACCTATTGACCAAAATGAGCTCACACTTTATTTTTGGGCATCCGGTACCCATTTTCCCCTTGAGTACCTCAAAATTCGGTGTTTACATATTTTAAGTACTTGAGAATCCCCAAAAGCATGTTCACTTGATTGGTAATTTTCCCTTTTATGGAAAACCAAAAATCCTTGAATTTTGCATAGTTTTCAAGTTTCGGGCTTTAGGATCTTTTTCATAGTTTTACAATTTTGGGCCTTGGGATCTTTTTGCGCAGATCTACAATTTCGGGCTTGGGAGCTTTTTTGTAGTTCTGTAGTTTCGGGCCTTGGGAGGTATTTTGCACTCTTTTAGTTTCAGTACTTGGGAGTTATTTTACAATCCTACATTTTTAGGCTTGGGAGCCACTTCGCACTTTTACACTTCATCGTTTGCATTTTGATTTGCATTTTCGCCATCACCAATGCGAGATCAATGTACCATCTTCAAATGCTTATAGATTTTTATCCAGGTCACAAAATGAGACACAATTTATACCATTGGAAAGGTCTTGAATATTATTACATGATAAATGCATTTGTGGGCCACAATAAAGTGTTTTTTTGGGGATAAAATTAAAAAAACTCATGGTAATTTTTAGGTATGGGCTTTGCAAAAGTTGATGATTCCCATGTTGGGTTTGTAAACTTGAATGTTGATTAGTCCTTGGTGGTTGGGGAGGTGGCGGACTCCTTAATTTTGAATTTGTTATCTCCCCTCTTCTTCTTCTATATATGCAACTCATTTTTATTGTAATGTATCCTTCTCCATTTTTGCAAAGGTACCATGCCAAAATGGTGTCCCAAACAAATTTGAGTTACAAACTTGTGCTTTGGAGCTTCTGCAATGACCTCAAGGCCTGCTAAATGGATGTAACAAGATTTGTATAATCTGGAGTAATTAAATTTGGATATTGTGGCTCTTGTCTTCCTTTTTCTTGCATTTGGTTGTGTCTCTTACCTCTCTGTTTTTTTATGTTGTGTATGAGTTATATTTGTAGGGTTTCCTTTTCTTTGTGTTTTGTAATGTGTGGAATGAGTAGATTTTATTGTTTTGGGTATGTGGCACACTTGTCTTCCCTCTCCTTCCTTTATTTCCTTATCATTTCTCCCTCATGGATATTGATCCCCCTTTTCTTGGTGCTATCACCTCTTTCATAGATTAAGATTTCATTTACATGCATCTCTCTCTCCTTGGTCCCTGCGAATGCTTAGATTAGGCTTAAATAGTTTCTCTTTCAAATGTAGGAGTATTTTTAGCATTAGGATAGGTAGATGAACTAGCCTTCTCTAGAGATCTGTCTCAATTTTCAAGTCGCACACTTGGAGATAGTCCCGTATTGGCCCAAAATTTGGATCTGCCATGATTATATCTCGTGTGAAATTTTGAGTGACACGGTACCCATGTAAACTAAAGGAGAAACTATTGAATGGAGAGAGGTGAAAACCTCATTTACTTGTATAATTGGTTTCCATTTAAAATATTCCTAAGAGATTATTTGGAACTCAATTGTTAACAATGATGTGTGGATAGAAGATTGCATATAAATATGGTAGACGATGAGGAAGACTATGCCCTTTCAACAAAGTTTGAAGAACTTCTAAAAACCCTAATAAGAAGAATAATACACTTATGAAGGTTGATTAAGACTCCAAATATCTTGAGAATATTGATGTTCCAATAAATGAGGGAAATAATATGATACAATACACTAAATATCAAGGATAGTGGTACTTTATTTAGCCCATGAGGACACACTAGGTCAATATTGGGACAAAGGATGATCCAAATATTACTACTATGGGTGATTATTGGTTTGACTAGGAATTGGATCGCGTTGTTAAATTTATATTATAATTCAAGGATATATTTCCTAATGAATACATTTGAAAGGATTTTACTTCTATTTAGGAAAAATGAACATAAAGTTGCGTGAAGGAGATACACCTATCAAGAGACGACCACTGAGGGATGAAATCAAATTTAAAGATATATATTAAAGAATAATTTAACAAAATATTGGCATCAGGAATCATCATATCCACTAGAATAGAGGAATTGTCTAATTTATTTTCTTGATCCACCGTTATGGCCACATAATAATTCCCAAGCATGCCCAAAATGGTATGCATGTCTTCCTTCTTTGTAGTTGTCAATGTTTATATGTTACTCCAACTCTCAAGTTTCCTCTCCAACCAACCTAAACTAAGCCACATACTCTCCTCCTAATGTCATCACTATATTTGGCATCAATTCCATTTCCATCCTCTAGATAAATGGGTCTAAAATATCATGGTGGATTCCTTCTATAAAGGCCCTTTAATCAACCATAGACTCATTTGCAAAAACATCACACATAAAATATATTAGTATACTATAAATAATCCTATTGGCTAGCATTTATCTCTCTGGTCTAGGAAAATAATATATCTCAAAAATAAACCCATACCTCACCGACAAGGTCGATCCTCCACAAATTATCCATCATCATATCTATCTAACATGATATCATCATCATAATATTGTTGCCTCAGAAACAAAAAACCACTATATCTCTCAAAGATATAATCATCATGCATGCCTTTGCACTCGGGGTCTTTTTTTCATATCTCTTGCGAGAATGGAGTTAACCTCTATAAGTCAAGGATAAAATTCTCCTCCTCCTAGTTACCTCAAAGTATTTATTCTTGGTCCCAACCACAAAGCTAATATCTCCTCCTCCTCCTAACCTAGGGCATACCTCTAGAAGTTTCCCCTAGCTTCTATAACCCAAACCTACCCTATAAGTCTGTTGTATCTCCTATGTTATTGTATCCTTGGGTCTCATATATATTGGTGTGTTGTCAATGGTAGGGTGATAACCTATGCCCCCACCCTCTGGACCTCATGGATTCTTGAAATGTTGAAATCGGAATGACTTGATTCACAATGGTGTTATATAATGTGACCTCCCAAACTATTTTGTTAATCTATCCAAAGATGTTCCTTTACTCATTAGTGATAGTGGATTGCAATCTCTATAATTTTGTATTTTTCCTATGGTATGGGCCATGAGGGACATCTATCAACCAATCCCACATACGAAGTTCATATAATTTGATCTCAATGCACTATGTGTAGAGTAAATATATGTATAGCTCTCATTGCCTCTCCTCTCTCACATTGTAGCATCCTTAGGGAATTTACTATTATTTTTAGTGGAGTACCAATTGGCCTATATATAAAAAATTTATCACGTCCCTGAAAATAGAATAATAATGGGCCCAATCTCCCACTATTGTCTCACCTACACTCTATATATATCATGTGCTAGTTGTACACAAATGGTTTCACCCCTATGAACAAAACACACTTCTCTAGATCCTTGCTATAAGATACCAAAGAAAATAATGGAAACACTCCATATTATTTGTGACACAAAATACTTGTCACAATAATCCCAATAACAAAATTTCAGATATATGGAATGTATGAAGCATATAGGACATCGTGCTAATTATCTCCTCTCATCTATAGTCTTGGGCACATGACAAAACATGCATGCCCCTTGATTGTTAGTCCCAAAATAACATTACGTCATTTAATTTAGAATTCATATCAATCATACCTCTTCTAACACACCATCTAAAGGTGTTGGTGTAATATTACCATACACTAATGAACGTCGAATCAAATCCAAATCGACAGAGTCCATGCCATATTTGGAATCCTACCAAAACACAACTACAACCAGTTCCTATTTATAGCTAATAGTCTCAAATAAAGTTTGTAACCGTGTTGCATTAACTAACCTCCAAATCTGATTTCTCTATGGGATCTAAAAATATCAAACAACACGCACCCATTAATAATAGTTAGAGAACAAAATAATAAAGCATACATAATAATTACAAACGTAATCAATAATGATAATACCTACACCATAGGCTATACTAACATATGACATCAACCAAAAATAAAATGTTTAGGTTCTCCAAGTCACATTGGCCCTCTTACTAGATGACATTGACCATGTTATCCTTTCTTGATGAAATTAAACGTACGAGAGACAATATTGACCATGTTAAATCTCTAAGATGACATTGAGCACCCTCTAACATCATCTTCCCAACATGATCGATGTCGTCTTGCATATAACTTGAACACATTTTTTCCATTTTCCCCTAACATTCAAACCTAATGATGCTCAAAACAAAAATGCACCCAAACCCACCTACATTTTGGCTATCTTTGGGGAAACATTTTCTAGCCAAATTTCCCCAAGATCCATTTCTACGGTTTCTTCTAACTACCCTTTCCAAATTCAAATGAAAACCCTACCCAAGAATCCTTGCAACTAACCCTCCTTGGTCAATACCTCATCCAATAACGCCTTTTTCGCACATTCCGCCATCATCTCTCATTTCATCTCAAATTGATAAACCAAAGCTCTAGACATATACATATAAAAAAAAAACAAAATGAAAAATGACTTAATTTACCTTCTATTATTAGAAAATTTCATATACTCTTCTCAAGATTTCCCCATTTCTTCCAAATGTAATTAATTTAAAATCCTAATTCTAATTTTGATTTTGGAAGAAGTGTCAAGATCATATTCAAAAAACAAATCCAATGATGTATTGCATGTATTCTTCATAAAATATTCAAAAATAACATTTTATGCAGACCTGTAATCCTCAACTATTTAATTTGTGAATACAAAATCCTATAATATCTCTCACCATCATCACGTATTCAATATCTCATATTCCTATGAATTCCCCAGCCTATGGTTTATTGCTATTCATCTATTTTATCTTCTAGTGTTTTGTTTTAGTTGTGTATTGTTTGGGTTCACATAACAAATATTTTAACACTTTGGTGATTCACCATGCAACCAAACTCACAAGAAGGTAATTATATAGGTAGGTATTATTTATTTGAGTTTACATTTTCATTTATTTTTGTTCTACACATATTTTTTAGTATTGCGGTTTCATTGTTGCATCTTCTTTTCCCAAAAACCATCTCATGCACACTTTTTGTGACACACAATGATCACTAGTTGGGGCATATATTTACACCTATTTTTTCACTTTCTTTGGATTTTATTCTTCACAAGTATCATTGGAACACTATCTTCCCTAGAGAAATGTCATTAGGGATAATCTTGAGATTTGGTGATTCTTTCAAAAATAGTTACTGATATATCCTTCGGGTTGTATTTGGATAGTTAGTAGTGGTGCTTATGATAGATATTTGATTTGTATTCCAACCATATCACATATTGTCACACTCACTACAATTATATTTTATATTATCCTTCCAAATTCATATTTCCATCCTCTTATGATCACCTTTACACCTAATTTCAACACACTCATAACTTCAACATTTTATCCCCTTAGCACCTCATATTTCCTCCATCTATCTTGACTTAATTTTTGACCTCTTCATGCTTGTATTTATCTCTCCAATAGTATCATTGTGGTCAATGTTATCTGTTAAGTGGATTTACCTAGTTGACGACATCAACCGGGTTTGATATCATTAGCTAGAATAAATTGTTAAAGCTATCATTAGGATATGTGTATAAGGTATATGAGAACTCATTCCAATCATCATCCATCACTCATTTGAACTGCTAGTGCTTGATAATATTTTCTTACGACTTAGTAGGTCTTGAATTTATTATCAAATTTTTCATTTTTGATGTTCACACTTGGAGCATTGAGTACTTAGGACCCCTAAGTATAGGATTTTCACTTTTCATGTTCTACTTAACCTTTGGATTCATTGGATTCTTTAATTAGAGGTGTTCTTAGGTATTCTTTTATTTGTTTTGTTCCCCACATCAACTTTACGATAAGGTTTTGTTGACCTTGGGGGAAGTTAATGTGCCAATGGTGTAATAAAAGGTAAATATCTCTAACCTCTCTTTTCCTTTATTTAATTTCAAATTATGATTTTTGTTGATGTGATCATGTAAATATTATGATAAGGTGGCATATTATTTATCTATTTCATTTTTCTTACCTTACTACCTTGTAGAACCCTTAATCCTTGTGAATCTTTATTTGAAATATATTGAACCTCTCCTTTAATCCTTTTGAATCTTAATTTGTAACTTATTAGATATCTTACTTGGATACCACTTTGATTAAAATATAAATTACAACCTTATTATCATCACTTTACTATCATGAGCTAGTTAGATGCCACTACCCCAATTTAGGTTTAGGATTTGGAATCTTATACCTCCTATAAATTTTGCAGTAATACATTCCTAATTGCATGTCCCCATAAATTTATAATAAAAGGAACACATATTTATCATAGCCCCTTTACTATCCTAGTCTAGATCCCCCTTATAGAGAGAAAGAGGATCTTTATCGGGAGATTCTTTATTTCCATGTAGGGGGTGGTATTAGGATGAGATTCATCACGTGAAACTTCCACTTGAGAAGGTTCAATAGAGGAAACCATAAAAATATTAGAAAAGTGAAATGATAAGGGCATCTTGAAAGAGACAACCTTAGTGTTTTGTAATAGAAATCTTGATTTGGGATAGGGTGATATAGGTCAAACAAGTTAAGAATTCGATCAATAAGTGGGTTAAACAATTGACTACACCCAAAAATAAACAAATATTATTTATTGTTTAATTTTTTTATTAGGGTTATAATTGGATATATATTCATATTAATTAATTTAATATTAATGTGAAGATCAGAATATATTTATATTAGAATTTTGCAAGATAGAACCATAAGAACATTTGCTAAATAGAAGAAGATACAAAAGGAGATGTGCACTTAGTTACTTAGCTATTCTAGAAGTTGATCTAGATATGAAAAAGAATGAAAATACTGGAAATGATCTACAAATACTACATTTATAGTTGTGGAGATATAGGATGAGTAGGGAAAAAATCGTTACTTAAGTTTGATACTTTTTTTGGTAGTTTCATACGCCGAGATTCCAACATTCTCAGAACTTTATGTTATGTGTGATTGAATTGAATATGCCTCGTGTGAAATATTAGGTCTCACAAATGCGTAAAACCCTATGTGATGAAAATGTCCTCAAACCCTAACTATGGGTAAAACCCCTACAAAAATACTCATGTTTGGGTAAAAGTACAATTCATACACTACCTACATTGGCATTGCTCGAAGAGGCCTTAGACTACATGTAGTTATCCACATAAAGATATGATATCTATATGTATGTAACTATCATTAAAAACTTATTCACTTGATAATTTTAGATCTGGATTTTTGGTCTTTGGATTGGGAAGCTTGACTCTAAAACCCGGTCTAAGAAGGCTCTAGGGGTTACGTATTGAGCTATATTCCATATCAAGGTTAGTCACAAGAATTGTCTTGAAATTAAATAATTAATATCAAATTTTTAGATCAAAATATACTCATGTTAGTAATTTTCAAGACAATACAATAGGAAAATGTGCTAAATAGGAGAAAACATAAAGGAATATATCCACTTAGTGATTAGATGCTCAAGAAGTTGATTTTTAATGGTAGATGGATGAAAAGGCTGCAAATGATATGAAAATGCTTCATTTCTTGGAACTTGGAATGTAAACTCGAACTAAGACAAAAGTGTTGGATTTTTATGAGACCTATTTTTGGTTACATACCTATTTAGGGGTTCGTCAAAAATATGTATTGGCATTATATAAATTTTGGCTCATGTGCAAGCCTCTAAAATTTGTCTTCTTATGAAACTTTAGGTGTCACACATGTGTGAAACCTATTTTTAGTCCTAAAATTGCTTCAAAACCTAACCATGGGTAGGAGACCTTATAAAAAGATTAATGGTTGGGTCAAAGTACAATCTATACATTGCCTACATTATTACTACTCATAAAAGGCCTCAAATTCCATGTAGTTCTCCACCTAGAGATGTGATATCTATATGAATGTAACCATTTATGACAACTTGTTCACTTGATAAGGATTTGTAGTGTCTTAATTACTTGTGCTTAACTTGGATTTTTTGGTCTATGGATTAGGAAGATGGACCCTAGAAACTAGTTCAGATTGCTTCGGACCTATGTAGAAGATGTTCCTAATGTGTGTTGTTTCTTCAAGGAATTTTAGGAGAGATTTGAGTGTTTTTGAATGATATTTGTAAGTAGTTACCTTGAAAGTGCTAAGTGATTAAATGAGTGTATATAACTTGCTTATATAGGCTTTTATAGGTATAATTTCACATTAATTCTTACCCGTGAGGAAAGTATTGACCTATAAAAGATATCAAATTGAGAAAATGACCATTGGGTAGCTTGGGACATAACCACTATTTTAAAAAAATTGTGTTGTGGTTTGGTCCCTAATTGGTGGTCTTGTACAAGTAGGAAATAAATTGTTGTAAATTTCTAGGCATGAAAATTAGGTGTTATAAAATATTGTGTACTAATATTAGTATTATTTTGAACAACTAAGTAGTGTAATGTGGATAGAACGTCATGCAATTGGGACAAGGATATGTAATAAAGATCATAATGTGTGCACAAGTCATGATTTATGGATTAAGCCAATACTGACATTATAAATTGATTAATTACAAAATTTAGGTATATACATAAACCTAAATCTAAAAACATGGAAACCCCAAAACATGAAACATGAAAAATCATAAACCAAAAATCCTAATCCTGAAAATCCTTAAATAAAGAATTGTTGGATGTAAGTACCTTTGAAATACAAAAACCTCAAACCAAAAGCCTAAAGGTATTAAATCCAAAAGTTGAAGACCTCAAAAATAAAAAATCTTCAAACCCAGATCCTAAAATATTTGTACATAAAAACCTAATAAATATCAAACCTAAAACTTCTCAATGAGGAAAACTTAAAAATACATTGATGTCTAAAACCGTGAACTCATATATATTGAATATAAAAACCTTAGAAATAATAGCTTGATTGATATAAAGAAATCCAAAACTTGAAATCTAAATGAAGAAACCCCAAAAAATCAAATATCCGAAACTAAAATCCTTAAAACAAGAAAAAGAAAACCTTAAACCTTAAAACTCAAAAGCACCAAACGTAAAAATCCAAAAAACTTTGAAGCGAAATTCCTAAAACCCACAAACCCAAAAAACTTGAAACCTCAAACCCAAACATTTTGAACCAAAAAAATAGTGAAAACTTGAAAATTTGATTGATATAAACAACTCTTGAAACTTGAAACCTAAAAATTGATTACTGAAATCAAAATACCTTCAAAAGAATAAAATTTGAAATCTAAACCATAGACTAAAAAACCATAAAAATTGTAAAACCAATAACCCCTTAAAAGTAAGCCCCTAAAATATGATTAAATACATTGATGTAAAATTTCTTTGAAATGCAAAAATTGAAAGCATAGACCTAGAAACCCCAAAACCAAAGAAAATTAGTAAAACAAGAAATTTGAATTTGAAAAGTGGGCTACATTTCAAAAACCTTGTAAATCATATCTAAAAACCCTTAAATCTTCAATTTTGGAAACTTGAAAACAAAATAAGATGATTGATACAAATCACCTCCAAAACTCAAAATTTGCAAATACAAACCAAAAAATTGAACATGAAGACCCTAAAGCCTATAACCTAAATCCTCCTAACTCAAAACCTCAAATATATGAAAATATATTAAATGTATATATCTAAAAATATTAAGAGATATCAATCTCAAGTCACCTATCTTGGATTTTCCATGAATAATTTCATTACATGACATGTATCCTCAATCGGCCGTATTAAATCAAGTTTGAAATAAATATTTTTAGGAAAAGAGATCTCTAACCTCTATTATGTGATTAAGTTATTATGGGTTTTAAATCAAAATTTTCAAATAAAAGTTTAAACTTCCAAATGATAATTACATAAATATCAAATTTAACTTTTAAAACACATAATATATTACTAGATATATAAAATTAAAAAAGTAGTACAAAAACATAAACATATTAATACTTCATATAATTTCATTGTAAAAACTACTAAATTGTTATTTAATTCAATTTTATTCTAATAATTGATTTTGTTTATTTATCATTAGGTTTATGTCCTTGTCAATGTGTGATTGATTGTTTTTAATCATGACATACTTAGACATTTCAATTTTATTTAAAAGAATGTTTTGGGATGTGTGTTGGAGACAATTTTATTGAGAGGAAGAATAAAGTCATGTTTTTGAATAGGAAAATATTAAAAAAAAACATTAACAATATGGATGACATAGGGTGGAGACATTTTTTTAAAGAAGTCATTTTTCCTATATGAGGTCATTATTTATATTGTCGATAATTACTTATTATGTCATAGGCATTCCCTATTATGGGAGAGATTTACGGAAAGGGTCAAGCTATTCGACTTCACCTTTTTCCATAGTTTTTCATCTATTACAACATTACCTTTTTTTTGTTTGCACATTTTTTTGATTTTATTCATCATTTTTAATTATGTATCATCTAATCATATTGTTGAATAGTGAGGCTATATTTTTGTCTTGATTGTGAGATAATGTGATAACACAAATTAAATGAGATGGTGTGCACATTGACTAAGTTTCACTCAAAAAACCACGTGACAAAGTATCATTTAGCAAGCAAACATTCAACCATGAACTTGTGCATGAAAAATAAAAGGGTATACTCATTCTCATAGATAAGAAAAAAGAGAGTATAAATAGGAGTGTTGTGTAACTCCCAATGCAAGACCAATCATACCTCCACAAGGGATAAGAGGAGTTACATTCCATAAATGGAAAGTAACTCTTGTATGATGCAATGATGCACATTTACGTATATGATAGAATCTGTCATACCCCCTAAGACACCTAAGACCTATGATCTCACCTAAGTGAGATGATTCACCACATTCTGTGGACAATCCCGAGACGACAAGAAAAGTACCCTACACCATTACCCACCTTCATCATAACTTAGGATGAGGTAGCAAGTCAAAAATGATAAATGGGTCTGAAAGCTATGCCTGATGAGGTACCCATGTACAATAAGGATCTCAAGTAATGGAGGAAAACCCAGTGGGAAAACATCCACTTACAAGAGATAGAAGACTCCCTTAAAACCCGAGAAAGATGTGTCAAATGGATCCCAAAACTAAAGGCTTGATGAGGTACCCATGTACAAAATGTAATCTTTCTAGAAGAAGAAGAAGAGAAGAGAGGAAGGATATTAGAGAAACCAAAAATATGTGGAGTTGAAGAAGACCTCACCCAAGATGAGAGAACAAGTAAGGATAATTGGCCTCAGTGAAGGGTTCGGTGAAGAAACTTGAACGGATATGAAGTCAACAACTCTATGAGGTCTTCAAGAAGAGTGTCGATGATGCGGTCTTTGACCTAAATGTTAGGTTGTGGAGCTAAATAGCTTCACTGGAGCATGCAATGGAAACTTGCTGGAAAATATAGCAACCCGTCATCGGTTAGACATGACTGACATCGGTTAGAGAAAGTGGGAACCGACCGCGGTTAAGGCTAATCGGCGCCGGTTACCTATGTGATGATGTTTTAATTGACTCTCAGAATTAAATCTATCTTTAGCATTAAAGTAGATTTATTTGATGTAATTGCATGGCTAAAGTGCCCTAAGTTTAAATACGCCTTTATAAGCATGAAAGCTAGGGTTTAGAAGAGTGATGAAGAAAAGAGAAGGATCAGATTAGATCCTTGATTCTCCGAGATTGAGAGGATGAAGATGAAGAAGAAGAAGAGGAAAAAGGGACAGGTTACATGAAGACAGAGACTCCATGGAGAGGAGCTAGACAAAAGGAAATAACAAGCTATTGTATTTCCTTTGTATATTTATTGTCTCATTGTAATGGCTTGCATAGTATGCAAAGCACATAGCGTTTCTTCTTGTAGATCCACATGTTGGTGAGATCTTGTATTATAGATCTATGTAGATCTAGTCTTGTATTGTAGATCCATGAGATCATATTGTATTGTTGATCCATGTAGATCTAGATATTGTAGAGGTCTTGTTTGCAGATTCACAATACAGTGAGAGCTTGGTTACACAGTGGCAGATGCAGGGTAGCTTCAGGTATGTGAGATCTGGTTATGTTTGAGAGGCACGGTTGTAGTGCACTCAGACAAGATCTAGTTAGAGATCTAGAGAAGACACTAGTGGTGGTATGGAGGCATGGTTTAGTGTACTCAGGTAGATCAGTTGGAGATCTGGGAGGAGGAGATACTCTTGTAGAGATACATGTACTCTTGTGCGAAGAGTTAGTTTGTAATCTCTTGTTATATTATATATACGAGATCTCTATCTTTGGTGGACGTAGCCCACATTGGGTGAACCACGGTACATGCTTGTTATGTGTGTGTACTTTTGTGTGATTTAGATTATTCTGTTTATACTTCCATACCTGTAGATTTTGTGGGAAAATTGTTTAGATCATGTGTGCATGAATTTTTTTGTTATTAAATCATAGGACTATTCTGCATGAAATCCCAAAATCCCAACACTAAATACTAAGAACATCCATCAAGTATAGAACAATGTTCCTATCCTTGGGAAGGACAAAATGGAGTACTATAAGTCTTCCCACTCCGAGAAGGAAAGCAAAGGTTGTCTCGAAAATCTAAATCTGGTACACTTTAATATGCCATATGTATAGAAAATAAGTGTAAATTAAGCTGGAAGAAATGCCACTAAGGTATAATGTTAGAGTATGAGAGAGGGACATCCACCAAAAGGATGCCCAAGTGAAGTGAAGGTAAGGTAAAAACATCACAATAGTAAAAAGAGGATCCAAAAACAACAATGGATTAGTGATGATCTTCAAAATAGTGGAAGTGATAAGAGTCCCAAAAGGGGCACTCCCAACAAAGGATATGAAGTAATCCTTTGAAAAACCTATAGAAGGAAGAGGAGTGGAAAAATCCTCACACACTGGCTATAAAAAGGAGGGAGATGCAATGAGAGTATGAGGCCGGGAACAAGATTTCTTGATGTCTAATGGGAAAAGAGGGGGTTCAACATTCTTTGAATGATGGCTAGGAGAAGGAGGAGAGGAGTCCTCATCAGTAATCTCATCATCATAACTAGAAGAACAAACCTCATCATCATGAATAGGAATAGGAAAATCTGTGTCAATAGAACTATCATCACATGAAGAAACAATTGTATCGAGAGGAAGAAGCAACAATGAAAATATTTGAAGGGTCTCTAAATAAGGACTGAAGAATTCTCCAAATAGTTCAAGGAAACTCTTTGTGTGCCACATGATGGTGGAGAGGCCTTGAAATATACACTAGCAAATGACTAATGACCATGCTTCAAATGTCAAGCCAGTGATATCAAAGTGAACATGATCATTGGGGTGGAATAGTCCATACAAGAATAAATAGAGGTCATGATTAATTATAAAACATTCCATTCTTGAATGCCACAATACATAGTTATCCCTACCATGAAGATGAGGTGGAGGATATGATGTAGTAACAATCCTATACAACGTAGGTATGAGAAAAGCATTCTCCATGGTGCATCCGTAAAAATTAAAAAAGTGTAGAAAAGTTATAAGGATAGACACACTCAAATAGACATCGTACTCAACTAAAAATGCATCCAGAATGTAAAAATATAAGGGTTTTGGAATACACACAAGGTTACAAGACGTCGAATCGGTCAAGAAAACATCTACATGCAATTATAACACCCAAGAACAATGATAACCCTCATGTTTGCGACACTTTATAAACAATGCATTTATTACAATAAGGTGTGTTCATGTGACATGAAACAATTGAACAATCACCTTGCGGTGAGAAATCACACAAGAGTGGATGCCATAGTAAGTCTCAATGAAGCGAAATAACAACATGTAAAAAAGCATAAAAGGGCAAAAGCAAGGAACAGGGGGACAAAACAGAGTTGGGTGTGAGAAAAAGTGTCTCAAGTCCGTTGAGGGGCTGTCTTTGCCTTGAGGTTGTGGCATATCTTCTCACTATCCTGCAAGTGAAGAAGAGATATATAATGCAAAACCAACTAAAAAATGAGTCAAATGGCTCCCAAAATGCCAGAAACGGTCACACAACAAGCAACAAACCACTTAAAAATGCCAAAAATGGCTACACAACACATAACAAACCACCTAAAAATGCCAAAAAAGCCTCCAAATGGGACCTACACACTCTAAAAATGCTACACACTCCTACAAAATGGTAAATGGAAAAATAATGCCTAGTAACCCTAGTTTCAGAATAATTTTTCCCAAATTTGCTAATTTTTGAAAATGAATAAACTAAAAAAATGAGCTTAGTATTTAAAAACTTAGGATTACTTTAAATTAACTTTTTCATAAAAAAATTGACCTCCTTTTAAAATTTTAATTAGATCCTAATTAAAATAAATGAAGACTTAATAATAAAAAACACCTCCTTTTAAATTCATAAAAGCCCCACTTAAAATTTAATTAAACTAGTTTAAAGCTTAGACTAAAAAGTGAGTTTTTAAAAAATGTAAAGAGAGGGAAAGAGGGTGGTCAAAGAGAGGAGGGGTGGTTCGGCAAGCCACATGGTGTGACGGCCCAACGGGGTGAGTGGGTGAGCCAATGAAGGGCTCGAGGAAGGAGAGTCGACGTGTTATGTGGGTGGATCCACATGGAGCTAGCTCGGGAAAGTGTAGGGTTAGGTTGGATAACTCGATGAAAAAATTGACGAGTTAGTGGGGACAATAGATGGGTTGGGAGAGAAATGAACACAAGAGTGAGCTCAAGGTTGGTAACGACCGGGAATCGAGTAGGTGCAGAGCACCTTTGGATGAGGGTAAGGGTCGAGGAGAACCAGATCTAACGTGACGAAGCCAAGTAAATTTTTTTAGAGAGGGTGACCAAACAACAATGCATGGCGAGGAGCACATAGGGACCAGTGTAATTAAGACTAAGCAACTCGGATGGTGAATATATCTCAACTTAACATAGGACAAACCAATGGAGGATATAGGGGTGAAACCAACATATAGGCATAAGGAGAGCCAAAATAGTAGGGCGACTAAGACACAAAAGCACAGGGGTGAGCAACAAAACCACAAAGACAAACCACCACACAAAAAGGCCAAACAAGGAACCAAACAAATCAAGGGAAAAATGAATTAGAGCCGAGCCAACCGAGGTAGTCAACCAACAAGGAATCAATGCATAACTCAACATGAGTAAAGCTGAGCAACCGAGATGAACCAATCCATGAAAACCAAAAAAATGAACACCAAAGGTTGAGTTAAACACAAAGACCACATGTTTGTCAAAGAAGAAACAACCCAACTTGCGCAAGGCAACTTGACTCGTACAGAACACAACTCACCGGGAGATCGCGGGGAGCTCGCCAAGCTTTGTAAGATCTCAAAAGAGATGGGAGAGGAGGAGCTTGGGTGGAGAGAAACCAAGAGTTTGGAGGAGCAAGGCGGGAAGGATGGAGGAGAGGGGTGCAGGACAAACCAAGAGGTAGGGGCTAATAAGCAAAGCAATTTTTTTAACAAAAAATAGAATTTTCATTAAAAATATAATTAAACCAACAAGTTTTAAAATACCTCCAAATACATTTTTCCACTAAATGTAGTTGAAGCCAACCATATATGGCAAGAAAACACCGAAACTCAAAAACTCTAAAATATAGCTACACATGCACCGAAAACAACACACAAACCATAAAACTCCATGAAAACCGAGATGAACCCGAATAATGCAAGTAAAACACGAAAGGAATAATGATTACAAATCTTGCAAAAGAAATAAGTAAGAACATGAAACCGAGAGTAGTAGGTAGAAAATTACGGATGAGTTGCGTGAATACCAACAACATTCTCTGATACCATGTAAGAGGATGTGAGAATAAGGATCAAGCAAGATGGCATGCACATCAACCGAGTTGTACTCGAATGGAAACGTGATGGAGTTCCATGTAGTAAGAAAAATTCAACCATGAAAATTTTCATGTAAAATAAAAGGGTCTACGCATTCTCGTAGATCAGGAAAAAAGGTACAAATAAGAGTTCTATGTAACTCCCAATGCAAGACCATTCATACCTCCACAAGGGAGAAGAGGAGTTACGTTCCAAAAATGGAAAATAACTCCTATATGATGCACTGATGCACATTGAAGTGTATGACAAAATATATGACATAATATGTCATACCTCGTAAGACACCTAAGAGCCATGATCTCATATAAGTGAGATGACTCACCACGTGATGTGGACAATGCCTCGAGATGACAAAGAAAGTACCCCACACCAACATTGACTTCATTTTACCTTTGTTTCCTCCATATTTTTGTGATTTTTAGATGTTTCTCACCAATTTATTGCATTTAAAATCCATTTTATAGCACATGTGTTGGTTACCTTGTTCAAAAGAAGTGAACTTGTTTTAATGCATCCACCGCACTTCCTTTAGTTTAGTCTAAAAATATATACATTGTACAACATATTAGACTATGTCCTTTAGTATCTATGACTCTTTAGGGACTACCATAAAGGTTGTTACATGTAGGTGTGCATACTTTTATCGTTGTACTATATTAATGTTACATTATTTCTATTTTATATGTTTTTATTCATGGGATATGAGCTTACTATGCATGCATGAATACATTGATAGTTATATTGTTTTAGTTTTAAATTCTCCCAATTTAGCACATGTCAAAAGCATTTTTAGTATATATTTCATAATTTGTTTTTTGTTTTCCAACACTATTGTGTCTCATTTATTTCCATTGGGGTGTGATTTGTCTCTAGACACCATGACATGCACCATTTATCGGCCTTTAATTCAACTAGGAATCATGTTTCACTCTATAAGGGTGCTCACAATTGTTATTTTTGCATCTATTTTCAATATCAATATCATTTTTCACATTAAGACATGTCCTTTTCAAAAACCCTTTTATTTGCATATCGACATTCATTGTAATCTAGGAGACCACCCGAATTTAAGATTTTTTTTCAAACAATTCACATGCTTCCATTTTTGTGTTTCGCATGATCATTGTAGTCGAGGAAGCAACATGCCATTAAGGAATTTTGCCGAAAAATTAACTTGCTTCCATATCCTATATACATATCTATGATTACATTTGAAACTAAAACACATGAGAAAATAACCTTCTCCATATTGCTTTGGCTCATATCCACACCTTGTTTTGAGGCTCTTATTTAACACGAGCTAGGAGTATGCTAGAAAAGGTGAACTCGATGAGTTTGGAATTTTTTTCTTATATTAGGTGAAATAGTCTCACTATTTCATGATTTTTAGGTTGGTTATCCACGTATCTTTTCATCCATCATCGTTTCCTATTTGTGTTTTTCAATAAAATTGATCAACTAGATCAACAGATTTGTTACATATAACACAAAAAAACAAAATGACTTACATCACAAACATGATTCTTTACCAACCATCCATAGTCATAATTGTATGTAATATTTCATGAAATACACTCTTCATGTCCCCTATCTATGATAACATATTGTTCATTTTCTACATTGATAATCATATCATATTTTGAAGAAGACATAATATTTCTTAGTAGGAATTATTAGTAAGCACTCTATACGCAAAAAGTTTACTTTGAAATTATTTTTATGTCAAACCTTACAATTTTATACATCCATTCAATACCCAAAAATTAGTGTTAAAACAAGTTTAAGGGATTGTGCACCAATTTGGTAATGAGAGTGGGATTATTTAACGCCCGCTAAACAACCCACTTGAAACCTAAGAACAACTATGATTAGTTAGGAAAATTATGGAATAATTTTTTTTTCTATAAAAGAATCTACAACCGGGTTACAAGACAAAAATGTCACTAATAGGTTCCAGAACAATTCTAACCCTCTAGAACATACTTTTATTTTATTAAAAATTATTAGAGGTCATAAGGTCCAAAATTTAGGGTTAGAAGGTTTAATTAGGTTCAGAGGGTAATTCCTCATCATACCCACTCTCTAACAAGCTTAAAGGTTCAACTTGATTTTTCTCAAACTTAACGCATTAAATTTTTTTCTAAATCATTCCCATTGGATAGGAAATTTCCTCACCTTTCCAGTGATATAAAGAAGTCCTCCTAACTCCTCATATTTTTTGAGTTATGGGCCGACGGGCCTTGGGGTGAAAATTTTCCCCAAGAGTGGGCTGTGGGCCCAGGGGAGAAATTTTTCCCCAAGGGCAGGTCGACTGAGCCATGGGGAGAATTTTGGAAAATATACTACGCTAGGGAAAAAAACCAACTTTGCGCTTGCGGACTTGCGGGTCCGCAAGTCCGAAAAGGGCACATGTGGCGCTCCTAAGTCGGCACGGAGAGCTTGGGGCGTAAGACATTTTGAAAATTTTTCCCGCACGAGGAAAAAAGTAAGCTTTACGCCCACACTCGTGAGTCCTAAAGGGACATGTTGTGTCTCCTAAGCCAATGTGGGGAAGGTGGGGTGGTGGGGAGAACATTAGTTTAACGCCCCAAAGGGCAAAAAGGGTAACATTCACTGTGCCTCCGTCGACACCTCGCGATGCCACGTGGCAACTCCCGATTGGGTCTGTGGGGCGGCTGGGGAAATTTTAGAAAATTTTCCCAAATTTTTTTGAAATGAAACAAGGAAAAAAGGGACCTTCTCCTCCGCCGATGCCTCGTGACACCACGTGGCATCATCCGATGGTTGCGGGCGGCGGCGTGGGAAACTCTGGAAAATTTTCCCAAAATTTTTGGCAAACGCTAACTTAAACAGGATCCGCCCCTCCGCCGACACCTTGTGGTGCCACGTGGCAGCCTATGATTGGATGCGAGGCAACGGGGAAAATTAGAAAAATTTTCCCAAAAATTTTCCTAAGTGCTAAGGGAAAAATTCGGGCTGCGGGCCCACCAAGAAATTTTTCCCAAATTTGTTTTTGACACCAAGTGAAGGAAAAACTTTGAAGGCCATAAATTTTGATAGAGAGCTCGGTTTGGGAAAACGAGGACTTTATGGAAATATCTCGAGATCCTCTTTACTCAGGGATCACTAATTTTGATTTTGATAAATTTTAAGGGGTTAATTTTAAGAAAACAATCTGCGAGGCTTTTACAAAGTGTAAATTATTAAATTTTAACCTATGAGATTTGTTCAATTTGATCTTCTTCCTCTCTCAACATGTCAAATAGACATGGAGAATTGTTCTTAGGTGGATTTAGGATAATTTTGTGAGGTATATCTATTTGATTGAATTCCAATTCAAAATTTTACAATTTGAATGACAAAACGACTATGAAAGCTTTGAACTTGGTTTTGCCAAGTTTTGAAAGATTTCCTTTAAGTATTTTTGTCTAATTGGATTCGTTTAGGGAAAACTACTTCAATTTAATTGTTTAGTTTTTTATTTCATTGTTGCAGGTTTGATCTGTGCATTTTGGATTAAATAATTGCAGTTTGAAAATACAAGACATGGATCAAATTTTTAAAGGGTTTATTTTCCATTTTCTTCTTCCAAGTATTATAATATGTTCCAATTCTAATCTAATACATTTAGTTTATTCAATTCAACTATTCAAAACTAAAATACATCTCTAATATCCAATTTTTTTTTTTACATTTTTCAAAAACAATGAGTACTACACTTCCTTTATATGCATTTCTTCCTTTCAATCGAGATTACAATTCACATCTAGATGATTAAATTCAATACAATGATACAATTTGAGGAAGGTTATGCAATAATTTATCTATTCCAAAGGACAAAATTTAAAACCTCCTTCTTTTATTCTTTCCAAAATCATATATTATATACAGGGCAGAATAATACATTTTCTTCTCACGTGTTTCACTTTTCCACTCTCTAAATAGGGATTTCATAGTGCATGTTAAACATAGATTTCCAATGGAAATAATATCATATGAACAAGGCAAACACTTCCATTAAATTCAAATTAAACTCTTACAACCTCCTTTCCATTTGATTTCAAAATACAACATACAAAAAATACGTAACATTCCTTCACATTCTTCCAAAACAGACTACAAAATATAACCCTTTTATATTTCACTTTACAAATTTCATAATCAACACAACATATTTCCATTACAAAACATTTACAAGTTCATCCACTTCAAGTGGGAGAGGTTACAATAAAATTTATCTCAACAAGGGACTGTCAAACTGTGTTTTTTTCCTTGCTCTAGAACAACAACATGTGTATTTCTCATTCTTCCAATTTGGTCACAATAAGAGTAGGGGAAAGACAACGCTCTCCACCCAGCCAAGACATCCAATGAAGAGGAGAAGCCATTCTTTTCATTGGCCCCGAGCCCCAACCAAAATGCAATAAAATATGTGATCCAACTCATGGCAACAACAGAGACTTTCACAAACACGCAAGCAACATTTTCACAATAAAACACATTCCAAACAGAATGCAGTTTTACAAATACATCAAAACATGACAAAAAATACTAAGGCTTCATCAAGCAAGCCAAAGGGGCAAGAAACTATGGGGATCTTTGCTTATACCTCCCGAAAAGAAAAATGGGTATCAACACTTGAGAACAAACCACCAATATGTGTGTGTGTGTGTGTATCATTTCAAATCTCGACATGCCCTTATGCCTCCCCAAGTACCCCTTATTCCTCACATTTCCTTATACCTCCCCAACCTCTTATGGTACCCCATAACAAGTAAAGAAATGCAAGGTATTTCTTTGTAAGTTGTAACCCAAATCCCAACTCCCTCCACCCTTATACCTCCCTAAAACACGGTTGTGCCTCCCACAAAATTAACCCCATAGTCTTATCCTAGACCATTCCGAGGCCATCTACCTAACAACCCACAAACTTACCAAAACATTCATACATTAATATTTACATAAGAAAGAAGAGCATTTCAAGAGTCAAGCTCCTACCTCTCCGTGATGGAGTTGTTCCAAGTTCCAAAACAACAAGCTTTATCCCAATGCAAACAATTAAAATCAGCCAAGAACAAACATGTAACAATCTTCCAAAAGCTTCTTCAAAGCAAGAGCTCCATAACGGCAAAAGGACTTGCCCCAAAAGAAAATCTCCAAAAAAAATGAAGAAACCCCAAAACAAGACAAGGAGTTCAAATTTTATAGAAGAGGGAAGCGAAGAGGATGAGGTGGATCCATGTAGGATGCCACATCACACATCCTTAACCCCAAAGTCAAATTCAACTTCATTCTCCAATGCACAATAAATAGGTGGGTGAATAATATGACAGTTTACTTACACACTCAAATCCAACCCACACCCCAAAGGACTGAAATTAAATCATGTAAGAAAAGTGCAATTAAAACCTACAATTTTCCTTTTCAAAAAGTATTATAAAAGTCTAATCTTAACTCCCCAACCATAGGTATGGTTGGTAATTGAATTTAAGAGGTATGAGACAAGTTTAACTTGTCCCACAAGCCTCTAAAATTAGCCTCCAAGGACAATTTCGAATTTCCAAGAAGGTGGAGTGTTTCACACTCAAAAGTCAACTTACACATCACTTACACATCTCTTACAACACTTTAATTCAAGACCAACAACTCTATTAATTACCTTCTTATGACATATTTGATTTATTTATTTTAACAATATGATTACTCACAATATTTACACACCATTTAATGAATAATGAAAGGGGTAAAAGCACCACAAAATAAACACATGCAAACATAAACAAAGGGACCAAAATAAAAGGAATACATAAAACCCCTTGGTCACATTTAAAGGTGACCCCCCATGGGAATCCCTAACACACACAAACACGCACAAACAAAACAAGTTTCCATGGTGACCTTGTTGAATTCATCTGGAATTCCAATGTGATTGGTCTCCAATCCCCCGATGTTTGTTGTGATATTTAACCTGCAAAACACAAATACCTCCTTCAGCCTCGTGGCCATATTAGAACATCTAAAATAATATAAATATAATTCCCAAAATCATTTAGATATATGAATCACAACAACATCAAAGCAATCTAACAATATCATTTATAGTTTTATCAACAACTATATCATCATCCAATAATTTCCATTTCTAGTTCTACTCACAATATCTAAATATCACAAGTCTACACAACATCCATAATATAACCATGTCAAACAATATATCATCATCAACATATAAAATGTCTCTAATAATCATCATGCATCATAACTGAATCAAGTCAACAATAATCCATGATCTAACATCTAACATCATACTATAATAAGGTCCATAATCATGTCCATAATATAATCAACAATATCATGATTAGTATAAAAATGATGTCAAAGGAAAGTGGGCACTACATCCCCCCCTTAGACTCGACTTCCTCCTGGAAGTCACCTGGAACAAATGTGGAAACTAAACTCGTAGCAAATTCACATCCTCCCATGTAGTGTAGAAATTACTCTGATCTAATACAAAGAATCCATGAAATAGCTACACAGACAATAATTGAAATCAACAACTCTATATTATATTTTTTATTTGATTCACTATTTCAATACACTCCATTATATAGGAGATGTATAATAACAATCCTCACAACAACCTTTTTCTTCATATACAACCATACACCTATATGGTTTCAACCTCTCACCAATATAATAATAAAACAACACTAATTGTTTTATTATTCTAACTTACTAACTTACCACATACTAACCACATTTTACATTTACTATTTACATTTACATAGTAAATATACTTTCACTAATTTACCATAATAATAATTACACATGTAATTATTATTCACCCATACATACAAATGGAGCACTAAGATATATTTCCTAACATTCCCCCCCTTAGTGCGAACATGGGAAAACTTGTCTTTGTACTTGCACTTACTTTCATGATCTGATGATTTTATAGGATGATCATAAACCTAATAGATGGTTTTTCACAGGGTTGACCATAAACTGAAAATGATGGTTTTGCAACTAGTTTACCACAAACCAAAAGGGTGATGGTTTTGCATAGGGTTTACCAACAACTGAAAATGGTGGTTTTACAAGTGGTGTACCACAAACCAAAAGGGTGATGGTTTTGCATAGGGTTTACCAACAACTCGAAAATGGTGGTTTTACAAGTGGTGTACCATAAACCAAAAATGAAGGTTTTCAAGTGGTTTACCTACAACCACATCATGATATGCCAAGTACTATTATTAGTCCTCATCACATCTCACTACAGGGAATAACATAGGAAATTCTGCTAAAATTTGCTGCTCATATATAGAAAATACCAGAAATGTAGAAAACTAGAAATGGAACATTGAGATCATGTTCCCCCCTCAATGTGAAATTTCCTTTATTCTACAAACCACAATAGGAACACTGCAACCAAACTTGCTAAAAATACAAAGAAACAACAGAACACATTGTATAAAAAAATAATCACCATAATCGATACTGCCCTGTTGGTTGGTGGTACGAGAGGTCGCTGAATGACCTCCAACCTCCTATGCCTCCTTCCTCCAAGAACTTCACTTAGTATAGAAATTCTTCATAGTTATAGTCAATTTCATCTATTATTTGTTCATCTCTAGTTTCCCATTCTACAATTTTGCTTACATCTGTAGGTTCTTTTTCTTTTCCATCTACTATCCTCCATAGGTTTTTATTCATTAACTGCATCTGGATTTTTACTCTCCATGTATGGAAGTTCAGCCCATTAAATTTATCTAATGGTGTATCCATTTTACTGAATCTAAATATCCAAAAAAAATTGAATGTAGATTTGAATTACCTTTGATTCTCTGATTTCTTCAAAAAACAATAGTGATCAATGTGCTGTATAGTAAATTACATGTTTCTCCCAAACTACGAACTGAGTTTTCTGAAATTTTTACTGTAGCTTCCTATATAATAGATCATTGCACGCGCACAATTTTAGAGAAACCCAGATCGCGAAACAAAAGTTATGAGATCTTATTTGAGACAGATTTAACTTGCTCTGGTACCAAATGTAGAAATTACTCTGATCTAATACAAAGAATCCATGAAATAGCTACACAGATAATAATTGAAATCAAAACTCTATATTATATTTTTTATTTGATTCACTATTTCAATACACTCCATTATATAGGAGATGTATAATAACAATCCTCACAACAACCTTTGTCTTCATATACAACCATACACCCGTATGGTTTCAACCTCTCATCAATATAATAATAAAACAACACTAATTGTTTTATTATTCTAACTTACTAACTTACCACATACTAACCACATTTTACATTTACTATTTACATTTACATAGTAAATATACTTTCACTAATTTACCATAATAATAATTACACATGTAATTATTATTCACCCATACATACAAATGGAGCACTAAGATATATTTCCTAACATGAGTGTAGTCTCATCATATCGTCCCACTACACCCGGACACGATCAAATTATCTTCCTCGAAGGCCTAGGGTCCTGTGATCTAGGATGCAAACGGGCTCCACATCATCGCCCCCGATCCCGCACTGCAATGATGTCCAATCTAACACATGAGAAGGATCTGCAACATATCTCCTAAGAATTGAAACATGAAACACATCATGTATGCGAGACAAGCTAGGTGGCAATGCTAGATGGTAGGCTAAAGGGTGATACACTCCAAGATCTCAAAAGGACCCATGAATATAGGAGCTAACTTAGAACCTTTTCCATAATGGATATGGCTCTTATGTGGCCTAACATGAAGGAACACCTTCATGCCCATATCAAAACTATAGTCGGTCATATGCTGATATGCATACTTCTTCTGTCTATCATGTGCCTCCTGCAATCTTTGTTTGATCAAAACCACCTACTGCTCCATGTCCTGCAACAAATCTGGTCCAAGAGAAACCCTGTCCTCTAACTGTCCCAACTAAGAGGTGTCCTGCACTCTCTACCATACAAAGCCTAAAAAGGATCCATGCCTATAGAACTATGAAAACTATTATTGTAGGAAAAATCCACCAAGTACAAGTACTCCTCCCATCTAGATTGATGATCCATCACATACATCATGAGCATGCCCTCTAAAATCTGATTCACCCGCTCAGTCTGTCCATCTATCTCGGGGTGATATGCTATGCTGAAATTGATCTTCGTCCCAAGGGCATGTTGCATGGTAGTCTAAAAATGGGAAGTATACAAAGGATCGCAATCACTAATGATCTTCTGCAAGAATCTCGTGCAGACTTGACAATCTGTTGGTCCAAAACTCGTCGCGTGGATGATCTATGGATAGACGAGCCAACAGTGTTGCAGGGCTTAGCCCCTCTTTGAGACAGCAAAGCGAAACTGGTTTATTGCTATTTCTACTAGCAGGAACCTATGCAAGTCTCACAGATTCTGCCTTCGGGGTTGGGATCTCATCCCAGTAGAGTGTTCCAGGCTGCGAAAAGAAAGGAATGAAAGAGGGAGAAGAGAAAGAACAGATCCGAAGGGAGAAAAGAAATGAATTCCAAAGCAGAAAGGTCAGAAGATTTATGTTTTTAGTTTGGTAGTAAACAGAGCCAAACCTACTTGCATAAATAAACAAAGCAATACTGATAAACAAATGACGGAAAAGTAGATATGAATCCTTGATTAAACACATACGGATCTAACGTAAGAAAGATCTAATGTATATAAAATGACTATTGAGCACAAAGTCTGAATAATTGTATTACTGTTCTTTTCTGTTACAAGAAAGCTCAAAGTCTTTCTCTCCTCACTTCTATTTCTATCTGAAAAATGTTCACCCCGAATACAACAAGTATTCTCATATTTATAGAAGATGAGGGAGAGAGAAGGCAAAATGGAGCCAACCACTTATTTACAAAGATATTTACAAAATATCTAAAAGTCATGTTGACTTTGACAACTTGGTGGATGACATCATCCCATGATGCAACATGGATGATGTCATCATTTGTATCAACACATTTTAGACATTTCGAAAAGAAAGTCGGAGAATAGAGAGAAGAAGAAGAAGAAGCTACTCATCATCATCATCCTGCGGCCGAAAAGGGGTTGCTGTTTCGATATTTGTATTTCATCTCTTCTTCTGTCAGCTTAGCCTTTCCTCTTGGTTTGGTGGGTTTCTTGCTTGACGTAGACATGTGTTCTTTCGAACTCAGTTGCTGATCTGCATGAAGAAGAAGTGAGACCCAATCCACAAAAGTTGAATTAGTCATTTGATCTTCCATTGGAATGCTAGCAGAAGAAAGAGTTAGAGATTTTAAGGCTTAGGGCGCATGAAAATTGCATGTGGCAGGCCAAATAGATAAGGCGCACAGAAAAGGAATGTTGCAGAGGTTATACTGGCGCCAAAGGCGCATGGCGCATGGATGAAGCAGGTTGCATTTTATAGCAGGGCGCACAGGAAATGCGTGTTACATTGGGGTTCGGTGCGCCCTTTGGCGCATGGGAAGATTGTGTAACATGGACAAATGATGCGCCAAAGGAATATGGCGCGGCGCATGGAGGGTTTACACAACATCATGTTACTGCAATGGAGGGTGCGCCCGCGCCTATGTAATCTTTATTTGCGCGAATAAGGCTTGTGTTGCATCGAAACTGGGTGCGCCCTTTGGCGCATGGAAACATTATGAAGCATGGATAAAGGGTGCGCCAAAGGCTTTTAAGGAGGCGCGGGATTCAAACTTGCAGCAGGATGGCAGGGTGCGCCAGTGCGCCGATCTTGAGCATGTTGCATGGCGGGTAGGTGCGCCGAGGGGCGCGACTGTTTTTATTGTTACAAGGCGCGCCAGTGCGCCTATGGAAATAAACTACTTCAAATCTCTTCTTTATTCCTCTCTTCCACTTCAAAAATTACTTGGACAAGTAAGGTTTTACAAAAAAAACTTTAATAGACCAAGCCAGTTACAAAACGACTCCTTTTCAGCAGATCCGGAAAAGGGAGGGAGAGGAAGAGGAATGTAAGAAAACGATTGAGACAAAGACAGGGGAAAAGGCTTAAACACATTTCATTTAAACACAGACTAGCAGACCAAACACAGACCATGCATACCAACAGAAAGCAGATCAAACACATGAAAGCACTCAATGAAAACGAGGGAGAACCTCTTACCTCAAATATATATGAAAAATCGGAAAGCGGGTCCACAGGGCGACAACGACAGAGCAGAGCTGACAAATCCAGAGCGATCACGTGCTTTGATAAAAAGGAATGAAAATGACATGGGCGCGCACGGATATTTATAGGAAAAACCTGTCATTAATGCGCCAACCAACCTTTTGAAATGGCGCATGCTCATTGCCGACATGAAGTTATGTGCACCTTTGGCGCACCGAAACTTAGTGTTCAGCAGAGATTATGTGCACCCTTTGGCACACCGAAAGACGTGTTAACATGGAAAACCATGTGCCAAAGGATTTTAAGGGGCGCACCAAAACTTGGTGTTACAAGGCAAATCCATGCGCCCAGCCAAAAAAGGCTCAAAAAGACTAAGTTCAAAAACTAGATTTCCCGGGAAGGGATTTTGCAACGTTTCGAACGCGAAGGATCCCTAACGAGGGATCGAAACAAAATTTTTGGTATGGTTATCGGTAAAATTGCCCTTGTCAATTTTACGGGATAACACAATCTCATCCAAATATACCCGTGCCATTGCACTAGTTGTATAAGTGGTCTTCACCAGAGAAAAGTGAGCCACTTTTGTCAATTTGTCAACTGTGACCATGATGGTGTCGTGGTGATATATTGACATCGGTAGCCCAAAAATGAAGTCCATGGAAATGGTGTCCCACTTCCATTCTGGTATAGCATGAGGAAAGAGAAGGCCAGTTGGATGCTGATGCTTAGCCTTTACTTTATGGAACTCTAAACATTGTGACACGAATTGGGCCACATCTCTACAAAGTCCTCTCTAATGATACAACTGTCTCAAGGTGGCATGCATCTTCTTCACCCTGGGATGGGCTGAATAGGGTGCACGATGTGCCTCTACCAAGATGTCTTGCCTCAAGTCTCCCTCTCCAGGAACATAAATCCGACCTCTGTGCTTGAGAAGACCATCTTCCTCTAAAGAAAAACCATCAAACTTCCCTCAAGGGGTCTCTGAGACTCGATCTCTTCTCGAACTGCAATGTAGAAGTTGTCAAGAGGAAGCTACTAAAGAATCCTTCTCCACAAATTTGTGCTTATTGAGGTGACAATAGCCACATGTCTCAGTTTGTTGAGATGTCTACCACCACATTATCCTTCCCCTTCACATGCTCTATCTCCATATCATACTCACAAAGCAACTCCATCCAATGCCGCTGACGAGCGTTGAGATTGGGCTGTGTGAAGAGGTGGCAAAGACTCAGGTGATCTATCTTAAGTGTGAATCTCTGACCAAGTAGAAAGTGCCTCCATCAAACCAAAACATGCACAACTACCACAAGCTCAAGATCATGAGTTGGATAATTAAGCTCGTAATATTTGAGTTTGCGAGACTCAAAAGCCACTACTCTTCCCTCCTACATCAACACACCTCCAAGCCTGCTAAAGAAGC
Organism: Taxus wallichiana var. yunnanensis; assembly: GCA_018340775.1. NCBI lineage: Eukaryota > Viridiplantae > Streptophyta > Pinopsida > Cupressales > Taxaceae > Taxus > Taxus wallichiana. The sequence continues at coordinate 574,572,656 of CM031241.1, read as the reverse complement.
ATTCGTGTAAATGAAAAACTCACCATGTGGATCTAGTACACTGCAAGGATAGGTGATGTAGTGAGACATTCCTTGATTCATGAAGGCTTGCTCGCACTGTCTAACAAACAAATTTCTTCCCTTCCTCCTCGAAGGGAAGTGATGGGGTGTGCAATTCGAGTGAAGTCCTGAACAAATCTTCGGTAGTAACTTGTTAATCCCATGAAGGTGTGTTGGTCCGAAAATGTGCGAGAGCAGATCTATGGATAGATGAGCCAACAGTGTGCAGGGCATAGCCCCTCTTTGAGTCAGCAAAGCGAAACTAGTTTATTGCTATTCTACTAGCAGGAATCTGTGCAAGTCTCACAATATTCTGCCTTCGGGGGTTTGGGATCTCATCCCAGTAGAGGTGTTTCCAACTGTGAAAGAAAGGAGAGAAGGGAAAGAACGAAGATAAGATAGATCCGAAAGGAGAAAAGAAATGAATTCCAAAGCAGAAAGATCAGAAGGTCTATGTTTTGGGATTGGTAATAAATGGAGCCAAACCTACTTGCATAGACGAACAAAGCAATACTGATGAACAAATGACAAAAGAAGTAGAAGTAGATTCAATAGAATAAACATGCAGATCTAACATAAGAAAGTTCTGATGCATAACAGGTATTCAATGCAAAGTCTCAATATTGTATTAATATTTTCTCTGTTACAAAAAGTACAAAGCCTTTTTATCCTTACTTCTATTTTTTAATCTAAAAAGTGTCCACCTTTGAATACAACAAGTATCCAAGTATATATAGAAGAAGGAGAAGAGAGAAGGCAAAAATAAACCAACAACTAATTAAAAAAAATATCTACAAAATATCTAAAAGTCAATGTTGACTTTGGGCAACTTGGTGGATGACAACATCCCATGGTGCAACATGGATGATGTCATCATTTGTGCTAACATACTCTTAGATATTTACAAAAAGGAAGCCAAGAGGAAGAAGGCTATTCATCGTCGTCTTCGGCTGAAAGGGGGTATCTTGCTTCTGCTGCTGCTCGGGAGAGGTGATGTGGAACTGGGTCCGATATTCCATGAATTTACTGACCATCGGCTGAAGTTGATCCTAGGAAGGACCCTTTGTATGATCGCCGATGACCTCACAAGTCTCCCGCTCATCTCTGAGTTTTTCGGGGAGCTTGAAATATTCATTACCTGCCTCCATCAGGTACCCCACAAAATCATGGCAAGCCAGAAGGTTATTGATGCATTCAGTGTCAAAAGTGACTTCTGGCCCTAGCCCTTGCGAGACGATCTCCTTGAAGATCCGAATAGTTTCATCTACCTTCCTCAAGGTGAAAGAAGGAGTGAGCAAGCCCAGAGACATTCTTAGAACAATTTTCTCCATTTGATGCATTGCATCAGGGCTTCCTCCTTGACCTTGTCAATCTTCTCCAGGACGAATTCCATCTGATTGACCTGGTAGTCCAATGTAGCAAGGATTTTGCTGGGTACCCTGGGGTGATCGAAAATGCCGAATTTTACCAAATCATCGTCGAGATCGAGCATTTTCTGGAACGTCTCGTGTTGCAACCTAGCATGGTCCAACTCTTTGGAGATAGGTCCTGTAATCACCTGGAGATATTTGTTCACCCGACTAATGTTCTGATACAACTCGGTGAACTTGACAATTACCTCCTCGTTGTCTTTGAGGATCTGATCTCTCCAGGCAGAAACTGCCATACCTTGTTCGCCAATTTTGGCATATTCATTTATCTTATCCTGGCTTAGGACCTCAGGAGTTTTGGCGGCAGTTGTAGGAGGTGCACTGCCCATTTTCTGCAGGGCATGGAGAAGATGCTTGTTCTACTCTTTTAATAGCCTCTTCTCTTCCTTTTCTTCTTGGAGCTTCTTGCAAAGGGCATCCACCGCAGATAGGGCCTCTCCTTGAAGACTTTCAGAAGACGTTCCCATTGTGACCTGCGTCACTGTATAATCTGTAGGAGACAGATCCTTTTTATCCTTTGAAGGATCGGGATACGCAATCTCCATCACTCTTTCTCCCGATGCACTCTGAGAGAAGCGAGTTATCGGCTTTTGCTTCTTAGCCCCCTTTGCTGGGATGATGGAGAAGTCCATTGGTGCAATAGGGACTTTCCTCTTATGTTGGCTCAGGTGCTGAGAAAGCCATGTTGGACCTAAGGGAGTGGGACCAGTGGTGGAAGAGGGAGCAGATGTGCAGTGGATGAGGGGAAATGCGTAGAGACACGTGGTGGCGGCATCGAGAGAGAGGCCAAGAAAGTGCTCATGGGAGGGGGAGATACTGCAGGTGAGGTAGTCGTGGGAATGGAAGGGAGCTGAGAGATGAGAGAAGAAATAGTGGGGGACAGCTCGTGAGAGAAGAGAAGATGGAGGAAGAGGAAGGGGGAATAGTAGAAGATGGGGGAGAGGATATGACCAAAGGAATGGTTGCTTGAGTCACATGAGAAGGGGGAGAAGGGATGGTGGGAACCTCCATGGTTGTTGCAGTGGAAACATCCTGAATGGATGTGCCCATTGGAACACTCTCTGCCACTTCTTTCTCTGGGGATGCCAGAGTTACAACTTGTTCCTGTGCGGCGGAAGGAGGGCTCTCAGGAGCTTCTTCTTGAGCGGAGCTTGATTCTCCCTCTTTATCCTTTCCTTTTCCCTTTGGTAGATGTTTTGGCCTGACAGGTGCGTTTCCCAAAGGGGACGTGGTGAAATCTACTCCGAGGTAGATAAGGCCATTCATTCTACACCAGTGTTACTCCGCCACAATGTTTCTTTAACCCTTACCTCAATGGTCTGAGGTGCCTTTGTTCTATCTATTTCGGCAAACGGCCAGTTGTCCCCATCCATGTCTAGATACACCTGATCAACTTCTTGATCGGTAGTTTGATAACCTTTTGGAACAATGGCCACGCCATATTGAATAATCTCTGCCAGGGCTAGGCGAGAGTGATCCTTTCTTCTGAGTTCAACCTCATGATATAGGTTGATGTAGATATCCTCGATCTGTGGAATGTGGATCGGATCGAGTTTTGCCTTAGGGAGGTAATTTCTTGGATCAAAGGTGGGCCTTGCTGGGAAATTGTGCTTAAGATTGAGTAGTTCTAGCTCTGAACATTTCCCGGGCTTTGTTGGTGGGAAATGCAGGTGTACCTACCCACTGTAAGGGGGAAAGGAGTTCCACCCTTCTTTCTCTTTAGACACTTCTCATGGTATGTTATGAGCTGTCTGGACAGCTCCAACAGGATCAGCTTAGGGCCAGCATACCTTGGCAATTTGGTGGGCTCCCCCAAGAAGTTAGCTGCTCTGAGATAGGTGAAGGTGGGGAATTGGGTAAATAGTGCTCCCCACTTCTCAGTCGTTGTGACTATGCTCTTGGTCATCCGACCATGAGTCATATTTGGCCTCAAAAGGTAGACGATGCCATAGAAGAAAGCATCATTGATCTTGGTAAACTGTGAGATGCTATTTTCCAGCTTCAGCTCTAGGTAGTATTCGTATATCTTTACCTGAGGCCAAACTCCGCATCGGCTCAGTGCTGGATAATCCCTCTCCGAGGCTGCAGCGTAGACTACATAGGAGTTCATGTAGAACCTCCCGTTGTGGTGAGTTGTTGGAGTTGCTTAGAGATGGTGCTGCTTATGATCTCTGCCCACTCAAAGCATTGATCAGGAACATTCTTATTCATGGTTTCTAGGTACCTGAGCATCCATTTGTGAAAGTAATGGGCATCAGAAAGCCCAAAAATCTACTTAGGAATGTGATGGTATCGCTCAGTTCCTCGGAGAAGTCACTGCGGTGAATAACCTGTGGCCACCTGGTTATCACCTTCTTATTCTTTAAGTACACTTCGTTCATCACTGCATGCACTTGTCTTCGTTATCTTCCCATGCCTTGATGCAGTCTTCTTGGCTTACTGACCACAAAATGTTGGTGGTGGGGAATGCCTAGCATGATCTCGAAGTGCCGGGAAGTGAGGTTGATTATGACCTCGCCCTTTTCATTTTGACACACCTTGTGTCTTTGTTGTAACAACGGGCCACCACCATCATAAACTCATTGTTTATGCCTTGTGACGGGATCCCCAAAGAAATGCGAGACCACTGCCCACTAGCTTGTCCATCCAAGGACTGCCTGTGACCCTCCTGGTTCTGGCCCAAAATCTTCCATGTCAATGTGGCCAAGTTCGGAATCTCTAATGTCTAGGTCACATTCTGCCTGGGACTCGGGCATTCTGACCCTTTGATACTTGTATTTCATCTCTTCCTCTGTAAGCTTAGCCTTACCCTTTGACTTGGTTGGCCTTTTGCTTGATGTAGACATATGTGGATCTGAGTTCAGTTGTTGATCTGCAAGAAGAAGGAGCGAAGTCCAATGCAAAAGAGCCATGTTAGCCATCAGATCTTCCATTAAAGCATCACAGAATGAGGAGTTAGCAATTTTAAGGCCTCTGGGCGCAGGCGCAGGGACACTGCAGGCTGTAGGGTTAATAGTATGGTGCACTGAAGCAGAGTGTTACAAGGAATAAATCAGCACCAAAGGGCACAGGGCACAAGGATTTTGCATATAACATCATTGTTATTGTAGATAGGGGTGCACTGCGCCATTATATGTGGTTTTATACTGGGCGCAAATAAGTTTAGTGTTGCATGGGAGCAGGATGCGCCAATGGCGCAGGAAATTTGCATGTAACATGGAATTTTGGTGTGCCGAAGGGCGCAAGATTAATGCATGTAGCACTAAATTTATGTGCACAAAGGGGACTTTGGCGTGGCACAGGGAAAGCTTGCATGACACTTTTGTTGTTGTTAGTGGGATTGCGCTGCACTGGGTTTAGGATTTACTTGGTTTATGCATGGCACAGGATCTTGTGTGTTACAATCAAGGTCAATGTGCCCTCGTGGCGAGATTGTGTGTTTTCTGTAATAAGGTGGTGATTGCGCCCAGAGAAAAATGCGGCTCAGAAACAACTTTTAGGTTTTCTCTCCTTTCTTGATGGGTTTGTGGGTAGTTTAGGCCCACTTCTTCATGGATTTAGATGGTGAAGGGGGCACAACAAAGGGATCTAGGTTCATTTTTAAGGCAGAGCCCTCTTGGCCAGTAGATCTGGAAAGAGGGTGAAAATGGTTTGGGAGGGAAGACTTGCAAAATGGGCAGGAGGGGTTAAAGCTTCTCAGATCTATTTCACCAACCCTCACAAACAACCAACAAAAATGAAAACACAAGAGAAATAAGGACCACTTACCTAGAATATATAGAATGAGAAGAATGAAGCGGGGTCCACGAACGTGACACGAGAATGACAGGGCGACTGACAGGTGCAGAGAAATAAAGATTATCACATGTTTTTGATTGTGAAAGTGATAGGGCGGATGTGCCTATATATAGCCAAAAGCACAATAAATGCGCCAACCACTTTTTAAAGGGCGCACCAAAACGCGTGTCGACATGGAAACCTTTGCGCCCTTTGGCGCGGATATGGTTTTGTCAACATGGAATTATTTACGCCTTTGGCGCAAATTTAGGACTGTCGACACTAGATTTCGAGCACCTTGGTGCACCAAAACACGATGAAAATTTTTGTTGTTGACATAGAAGGCGCATGCGCCTTGGTGCATGCAAGAAAGGCTCATCATAGGAAGGCACATCAATTGTTATGTCAACACTTCAAAAGGTGCACCAAAGGAAATAAAGAGGGCACAAATTTGGTCTGTGTTGCATAGATAAAAGGTGCGCCAACCAAAAAGGACCAAAAAGACCAAGTTCGGAAAACTAGATTTCCCAGAAAGGGATTTTACAACATTCCGAACGTTGAGGGACCTCTATGAGGAACCAGAATAAAATTTGGTATGGTTACTTGTAAAATTGACCTTGTCAATTTTACAGATAACAAGTCGCACACCTCGACCACAATAGTGGGTCTTGGCCAATCCAAAATAGTGTAATCTTGGAAGGATCAATAACGATACCTTCCCTCGAAATGATATGGCCCAAATCGCACCTCTGCTCGAAAGAATGCACACTTCTCTAGGTTCCCGTAAAGTCGCTACTCACAAAGACACCGAAGAACTAAAGCGAAGGTGCCCTTGTGCTCCTCACGCATACGTGAGTAAATCAAAATGTCATCAAGGAAGATGAGAATGAAGCAATCTAAGAAGGTCCTAAATACCCCATTCATCAAACTCATAAATACTGCAGGGGCATTAGTCAAACCAAAAGGCACCACTGTGAACTCATAGTCGCCATATCTCATATGGAAGGTGGTCTTATGAATGTCTGCCTCTGAAATCCTCAGCTGATGGTAACCTGACTTAAGGTCTATCTTTGAGAAAGTTTTGGCTTCATCATCTGATCAAACAAATCATTAATGCGTGAAAGGGGATCACGATTCTTGATCATTACTTTGTTCAGATGGCGGTAATCAATACAAAACCACAAGGATCCATCCTTCTTCTTGACAAAGATTACTAGTGCACCCCAAGGGGATTCACTAGGATGGATAAGGCCTTTCTCCAAAAGGCCCGTAAGCTATAACTTGAGCTCACAGAGCTCTCGTGTGGTCATTTGATAAGGTGCTCATGAGATAGGCTCTACTCGTAACCAGATCTATATGAAAAGTAATTTCACATGGGGGTGGTAACCTCGGTAGCTCCCCGTAAAGACATCTACGAACTCTCTCAAAATGGGGTGATCATCTAGAAATGGTCCACTAGACCCATCCTCTGATCTATCACCGACTGTAATAACATACATCTGACAACCCCGTCGCACACACTGCTTAAGTTGCATAACAGAGATGGTGTGAATAGAAACGGGTCTCCTAACTCCTGAAATCACCGACTCAACTCCCAAATCATCTGCACAATATATAATCTTGTGGTAGCAATCCATCCTGGACCTATGTGTAGACAACCAATCCATACCCAAGATGACTCCATAAAATCCCAAAGGAAGGATACAGAGATCCGAGGTAGTGGTGAAATGTCCCAAATCCACCACACACTCCTTAACTAAGGAGTCTATAGAGATATTTGCTCCAGAAGCCATCTCAACATCCCAACTATGACCCCGCCTAACTGCCACCAGCTTACATTGCTCTACTAAAGATGGTACAATAAAAGAATCAGAAGAACCATAATCAAATAAAATGGAGGTAGGAATACCACCAATATTACCTGCAGTCTTAATAACTATACTTTGATGCTCTGTCGGTGGTTCTCAACCATTGCGTACATCCTATGACTACACCCCATATCACCAATAGTAGGCTCGAGATCTCGTGTCTTACCCTTTTATTAGGGTCTACGTGGGTAGTCTCTCCAAAATGTCTAGTAACACCACAACCAAAACAACCGCCTGATCCTCTCCCCTATGTAGCAGGTCCGATCGGGTACTTTGGAGGTCTATGGTGTGGATCTTGATGATCCGGCTACAGTCTATTGAGGTCTCTGCTAGCGAGCTCCTATTGAGTGAGCTCTCTGGCACCCTATGTCCTGATGGGACCCTTAGAAGGAGGCCCCATACTCTGACCTCCAGTGCATCAAATCTCTATGGAGGTCTATAAGGTGGGTGGGTCTACTACTACTACCGCCGCCGTGGTCTAAAAGATGACTGTGCTAAACCTTGTCCACCACATGCAAGAGGTATTGACCCCCTCGATCTCGTTGTCTAGCATCTATTGTCAGATGCAGCTCCGGACTTGGTCTCTATCCTGCTGGGTCTTTCCCTAAGTCTCCTATGCTATATAGGCCTTCTCGACGGCCTCAGCTAATGTCTGTGGACAATGGATCTGCACTGCACCTCCAATGTCTAGATTCAGGCCTCGGATGAACCTGTGGATCCACACCTACTCATCTTGCATATAACCAACATACTGGAGTAGATCCAAAAATCTACTCTCATACTCAACCACTGTAAGAGATGCCTGTCGAAGGTCGTGGAACTCATTTATCCACTCCTGTATAAACCTACATGACAAATATTTGCTCCAAAACACTCCTCAAAGATCTCCGAGTAACTATCTTAGAATCAACATGGAGCTTGTGCTCCTCTCTCCGCCACAGACACCATCTCCATCCTTCAGTAGATGGATCAAAACATGAGCTTTCGTGTTGCTAGAATAATGACAGAGCTTAAAACACCCACTCAAGCTCACCAACCAGGCCTCTACCTAAAATCCACCTATGTCACTAGAATAATGGGATTGATGAAGCTTCAGATCTCCCGATGTGATCTCGGATTGTGGTCCACGGCCTCTAGGTCTCTTTGCATGCTCATCTTTAAGCCTAGGACTCTGAGACCTCTCTTTATGTCCCAGAAACTCGGTCACTCTGTTCCCTCTTTAGTGACTCACTTCTAACTGACTTTGCGCATGGGAGTTCTCTCCTCCATGCTCCTCACTGGGTCAAGGAGATACATGACCCTCAATGGAAGGGACTCTATCATGTCTAGTTGCATGTCCTCCTACTGATCCTCCATGTAGAGCGGCATTAACATCTTGAAGAGTCTGCAAAATCTGGGGTAGGATGGCTGCTACAACATGATCTAGTGGTGGTAAGTCTAGGTCTATGTGAAAAGACCCCTCATCCCATCTGCACCTCTTGCACATACCAGGGTGAGAGTTAGTTTATCTTTCTAAGTTTTATTCAATTTCTATGTTTACTAAAATATGTAATTTCTAAACTAAGTTGTTTTCTAGAGTTAAAAGTGTGCTAGGTTTAAGGTTCATGTCTCAAGTTTTCTAGTGTGTTCAATGGCCCAAGATTTTGAACCACTTCTCTGATACCAAGTGTAATGCCCACTAAACAACCCACTTGAGACTAAAGAACAACCTAGGATTAGTTAGGAAAATTATGGAATAATTTTTTTGTTTTGTTTAAAAGAATCTACAACCGGGTTACAAGACAATAATTGTCACTAACAGGTTCTAGAACAATTATAATCCACTAGAACATACTTTTATTTTATTAACAATTATTAGAGGTCATAAGGTCCAAAATTTAGGGTTAGAAGGTTCAATTAGGTTTAGAGGGTAATTCCTCACCATACCCACTCTCTAACAGGCTTAAAGGTTCAACTTGATTTTTCTCAAACTTAACACATTCAAAATTTCCCTAAATCACTCCCATTGGATAGGAAATTTCCTTACTTTTCCAAAGATGATATAAAGAATTCTGAATTTCCTTACTCAAAAGACAAAAGAGTACTACACTTCCTTTATATGCATTTCTTCCTTTCAATCGGAGATTACAACTCACATCTAGATGATTAAATTCAATACAATGATACAATTTGAGGAAGGTTATGAAATAATTTATTTATTCCAAAAGACAACTTTACAACTTCCTTCTTTTATTCTTTCCAAAATCATATATTATATACAGGGTAGAATAATACATTTTCTTCTCACGTGTTTCACTTTTCCACTTTCTAAATAGGGATTTCATAGTGCATGTTAAACATAGATTTCCAATGGAAATAATATCATATGAACAAGGAAAACACTTCCATTAATTCAAATGAAACTCTTACAACCTCCTTTCCATTTGATTTCAAAATACAACATACAAAATACGTATCATTCCTTCACATTCTTCCAAAACAGACTACAAAATATAACCCTTTTACATTTCACTTTACAACTTTCATAATCAACACCACATCTTTCCATTACAAAACATTTACAAATTCATCCACTTCAAGTGGGAGAGGTTACACTAAAATTTATCTCAACAAGGGACTGTCCAACTGTCTTTTTCCTTGCTCCAGAACAACAACATATGTATTTCTCATTCTTCCAATTTGGTCACAACAAGAGTAGGGGAAAGGCAATGCTCTCCACCCAACCAAGACATCCAATGAAGAGGAGAAACCATTATTTTTCATTGTCCCTCAAGCCCCAACCACAATGCAATAAAATATGTGATCAAACTCATGGCAACAACAAAGCTTCCGCAAACACACACGCAACATTTTCACAATAAAACATACAGTCCAAACGAGAATGTAATTTTACAACTACATTAAAACATGAAAAACAATACTAAGGCTTCATCAGAAAGCCAAAGGAGAAAGAAACTATGGGGGATGCTGCTTATGCCTCCCAAAAGGAAAATGGATATCATCACCGAGAACAAACCACCAATATATATATATATATATATATATATATATATATGTATGTATGTATGTATGTATGTATGTATGTATGTATGTATGTATGTATGTATGTCATTTCAAATCGCTGACACACCCTTATGCCTCCCTAAAGTACCCCTTATTCCTCACATTTCCTTATACCTCCCCAACCTCTTATGGAACCCCATAACGAGTAAATAAATGCAAGCTATTTATTTGTAAGGTGGAACCCAAATCCCAACTCCCTCCACCCTTATACCTCCCTAAAACACACTTGTGCCTCCCACAAAATAAACCCCATAGTCTTCTCCTACACCATTCCTAGGCCATCTACCCAACAACCCACAAACATACCAAAACATTCATACATTAACATTTACATTCATAAAAGAAGAGCATTTCAAGAGTCAAGCTCCTACCTCTCCATGATGGAGTTGTTCCAAGTTCCAAAACAACAAGCTTTATCCCAATGCAAGCAATTTAAAATCAGCCAAGCACAAGCATGCAACAATCTTCCAAAATATTCTTCAAAGTAAGAGCTCCAAAACGGAAAAAGAACTCACCCTAGAAATAAAATCTCTAAAAAAATGAAGCAACCCAAAAACAAGACAAGGAGTTAAAATTTTATAGAAGACGGAAGAAAAGAGGATGAGGTGGATCCATTTAGGATGCCACATCACACATCCTTAACCCCAATCCCAAAGTCAACTTCATTCTCTAATGCACAATAAATAGGTGGGTGAATAATATGATAGTTTACTTATACACTCAAATCCAACCCACACCCCAAAGGACTAAAATTAAATCATGTAAGAAAAGTGCAATTAAAACCTACAATTTTCCTTTTCAAAAACATTATAAAAGTCTAATCTCAACTCCCCAACCGTAGGTATGGTTGGTAATTAAATTTAATAGGTATGTGACAAGTTTAACTTGTCCCACAAGCCTCCAAAATCAGCCTCCAAGGACAATTTCAAATTTCCAAGAAGGTGGAGTGTTTCACACTCAAAAGTCAACTTACACATCACTTACACATCTCTTACAACACTTTAATTCAAGGTCAACAACTCTATTAATTACCTTCTTATGACATATTTGATTTATTTATTTTAACAATATGATTACTCACAATATTTACACACCATTTAATGAATAATGAAAGGGGTAAAAACACCACAAAATAAACACATACAAACATAAACAAAGGGACCAAAATAAAAGGAATACATAAAACCCCTTGGTCACATTTAAAGGTGATCCCCCATGGGAATCCCTAACACACACAAACACACACAAACAAAACAAGTTTCCATGGTGACCTTGTTGAATTCATCTAGAATTCCAATGTGGTTGGTCTCCAATCCCTCGATGTTTGTTGTGATATTTTAACCTGCAAAACACAAATACCTCCTTCGGCCTCGTGGCCATATTAGAACATCCAAAATAATATAAATATAATTCCCAAAATCATTTAGATATATGAATCACAACAACATCAAAGAAATCTAACAATATCATTTATAGTTTTATCAACAACTATATCATCATCCAATAATTTCTATTTCTAGGTCTACTCACAATATCCAAATATCACAAGTCCGCACAACATCCATAATATAAGCATGTAAAATAGTATATCATCATCAACATATAAAATGTCTCTAACAATCATCATGCATCATAACTGAATCAAGTCAACAATAATCCATGATCTAACATATAACATCATACTATAATAAGGTCCATAATCATGTCCATAATATAATCAACAATATCATGATTAGTATAAAAAAGGTGTCAAAGGAAAGTGGGCACTACAGATTACTTCAATCAACAAGCTTAAATTTTTCATTGGTAACTATAATCAAAGAAGATGGAAGCTCAAAGTTATGAAAAATAATCATAAAGTTCTTGTTCAATGTTATGTAACTTGTTTGGATATGTTTTCTATTGCTTCAGGTGCTCAATTGTTCGTAAGAACAATGTTCTTAACATATATAACACATCTATAAACTACTTAATATGTTGTGTTATTAAGTAACTCTATGATATATGTTCTCTAAATGTATTCCTCTATTGAGTGGTTGGAGTATTTTGATTTGTATAGCTACACTTTTCATAGGCTTCAGTTCCTTTTATGAATTTGGAAGGGTAAAGTGGCATTGCAATTTAATCATGTTTGGCGTAACTGTAATTTTTATTTTGTGCAATATATTGGATACGATAAAATTCAAATGGTATTATATGGGTGACATATGGTTTTGCAAAACTGATTGTCAGCTATAGGGGAAGGTTGAGGTAATGTTTAAATTGTGCCATCAATGTTTGTGTGCTGAATGATCTCAGAGGATTGATCTACCCTTATAATGGAAATTAGAGATAGAGGGATCAAAGTGGTGTGTAAACAACAAGACCTTCAATGGAAATTAGAGGCAAATGAATAAACAAAATGTTTAAATGGTAACATCATTTAAGATTTGTTAATTAAATTTAACCCATTATGTGTCACCAAATATTGTATTAATTACCATTTACCATATTTGGGTTGTAGAAATGATTTTTGGCCTTATACTAATGCGATTTTTAAGGGTCAATTTGTTAGTTTTATAGAGCTAAAGAGCTTTGTATCACTTAGGTGCAACCAATTAATGGAGGAAGTCTCTCAAATGTCTTTACAACTTATTGATTAATTAATTGAACGGTGTATATATTTATATTTTGATTGATTGAATGATAGTGTGGAAAGAAACATGTGTCAAAAGTCCATTTATATTGTGTATGAAAATTACTATGTATCTATATTTACAATAGAAAATAGATTACAAGAAATATTTCATTAAAATAAATAAGTGTTGTTTTTATGGTCCATAATTACCATATATTTGAAACCTGGGAATTTTATTTTCATAAACATGTTCTTGTTTCATGATTATAAAATCTAAAATGTATTTAGCATATTTGATGCATGTTGCATTGATTATATTCATTTCTTTCATTTTTATAGTATGGAGTGTGCATTTTAATAATATTGGTTCATATTTACAAAAATTGAACACAATAGAAAATGCCCTTCTTTATTCATATGGGACATATTATTTATCATGAGATGTTACATTATATAGGAGAATGATTTCCTTAATACATGGAGTCAACATCAATCACATTTCCATCAAAGCTCTTATATGTATCTCCTACAATCTCTCACACACCACAAATCTCTCAAGCCTACCTAATAGTGAGTTATTCTCACAACTCACATACACCCAAACCATTATCTCATTGAAAGCTATATATGTGATTTTTTTATGGCAACTTCGTATATTACATAACTATTATATTCACACACTAATGTGTAAACAACAATAGACCCCCTATTATTTTGATTTTTTACAACACGATCAATTAACAATAAGCTTTCGTGGTTTATAATGAATCTAAAACTGATCAAAATCTGAATTTTAACAAGCATAAACTAATCAAGAACTAAATTATAGATTCCAAAATATACTTCATTCACAATTCGGTCAAAACCATTGATTTATTTTACCGATTTCCATGAAATGTGGTAAAAAAATTTAAATTTTCATATCCGAATTAAAATCTATCTTTTAATAATGTGGAAAATAAATCAGAAATCAAAATGCAAAAATGAGATAAGACGACACTAAAATTGTTTATGGATTTTGGCAATTACCTACGTCTGTGTTCATTCAAACCAATCTATTAACAAGGTTCCAACTACAAGTACAATCAAAATTATAATGAACAATTAAAGATCCAAAACTTATAAATTTGTGACCTCATACCTTGAAGACTCTGGCAATGCTTAGTGTTTATACTCCACCTTCCCGAAGCACTTGCAAAATATATTCCCTTCATTCTCTGTCAACAAGTGAATTTCACACCTTAAAATGACATCAAAAGAAATCCAAAATGGGAAAAATATATATGCACCAAGAGTATCTGAAAATTCTAGACAACTTTCTAGTTTACACCATGTCCCGTAAATGATACTAAATTGCTCAAAATTTAGTTTTCTAAACCTTCCTATTACAAGCATTACACAATCTTCGCTTAACCTTCAATAAAATCCAATTCTTCCTTTTATATACTTTCCTATCCCCCATGGCATGATGGCGTCCCTTTATTTTAGCACATGATAGTTTAGGGGGTTGACCCCTTTACCCTCCACAAACCGTTGTTTTACCAACTTGGGATAATAATTCCACATTTTGTGTGAGGAGTTGGGCGAAATAGTTTTTATGTGGATTGAGTGGTTGTTTTAGGTGGTTCTTTGAGCCACTTTTGGAACATGCCGCATAGAGGTGGCTAGGGTATGTGGAAACTAAGGAAGGCAATTCAGGGTATCGGGGGTCGGTGGGGCTTGATTTGGTGAATTGATTGGGAGTTGAGTGATGGCTATGTGGAGAGCCATGTTTAGAAGCAAGCAGGACAAGTTAGTTAAGATAGTTTGGTGAGGTTAGTTGCCGGTTGGTGCATTGTAATAGTTTAAAATTACAATGAACTTGATCCCACATGTACCATATAATGACATTTTGCATCATTTAAATGAAAAATTGTGACAATGGTAATATGAAGTTATGGAGGAAAAGACACCCCTTTGTCAAAAAGAGTGTGTTGACCCTAGATAAGGCCCCTAGCCATAAAATAATTAGGCACATCTTTCTAAACTTGGGTTTCAAAGACCGAAGGTGAAAACCAAAAACACCCTTTTACCATTTTTTTCATTTTTACACTACCACGTGTCACATTCTGATTGGTTTGTTGCCCCTATTTTTGCTCTTCCAACTGGAAACTTCTATAGATGGTACCTTACTCGAATGGAGTCCATTTTTCATGTTTAAATAGGATACTGAAAGCTCTCAGAGTCTTCTACCATACTGTAATGATTCTGAGAGATTTATGGAAACTATGGCTATTAAATTGATCTCCAAATCACACCTCTTCATTGATAAGGATTTTGTTCCACAAAATTTGTTTTCACCCATGAAAATGCCAATCATCTTCCTGCATCTCAAAAACACACATGATCCATAGAAATAACATTGTAGGTAAAATTTTACTACAAATTATTGAAAATCATATCACCAAATTGATCAGTTTTAAAATGGACAATCTACATGCCGAAAAAGAGGCTAGAGTCTAACTGATTTTCTTGTGAATATGTCAACCTCTCGCAAAACAACATATATTAGTTAAAAGTAAAAACCAATACCAATAATAGGATAATGTCTACCTAAATCCCTGTCAAACCACAATAACTACAATTTCCATCACAAAATTGATCAACTTAAAAATAAATGATTAAATGCCAAAAGTGGCATGTTGCCAAACCAATTCCATGTTACATGTTCGATCTCTCGCAAATATAATTTTCACCCAAATATAGACACCAAATTCCAGCAACTAGTCTAATTTCTGGTGACCATGTGAAATTTTTAGATTAATGCAATTGAAAATATGTTCTTCCCAAGATATGGGTCTTAAAATGCATCCAACATATATACATGCCAAAAATAGATGCATTCCCAAACCAACAGCTTTATTGGACATAGTGTCTTAGTTTCTTTCACTCGATGTCAAGCATCACATTGATGTCAAATGGAGTCCACGAGGCATATGTGAGTGTATGATGTGTCATCCATGAAGTAAGATGAAGTTTGATTGGTAGTTTCTAGTTTTGGTGAAGTTCTTTATGGTTTCTTGGTGCATCTGCATGGTTTAAGAGCATTGTTCAAAAAAGTATGGTCTAGTAAGCATACTCCAAAGGTTGTATGAGGTCTCCACAATGTCAAACATGGTTAGAGTGATGTGATATATTTTTTTAAGTGTCTACAAGGTGGTAATAAAGTATGTTTTAGTGAAAGCATATGTTGAAGAGGCCATTCTAGGCCTAGTCCTAGACCTAGTATGAACCTAGCATAAAGAATGGAGCAGAACATGACAAGGTAGTTCGGTGAAAGCATGTTTGGAGCATTGTGAGAGTATCAAGTCATAAATCAAAGGCAAAATGAGGTATAAAGTTTGTTGAAGCATGATCATTGAAGACAAGGCTAGAAAGACAAGGTAAGTCATGGTGGTTCGAGAGATTCGAAGTGTGTAGACATAAACGAGACTTGGGATAGTTGAAGAAAGTCATGATAGCATTGGGACCAAATTTCAGGTCAACATGATCAAGACAAAGTATGAAAAGTGGTTTTTATCCATATTGAGTTCTTAGAAAGTAAAACCTAGCTCAATATGTTAGCTTCAAATGCTCACCCACACGTGCACACATAATATGGGATCTAGATCATTTGAGAGATGTTAGTACATGGAGTTATGAAGACATAACAAGTGGAATGAGGTAAATTGGATTTCAAATCTTTATGAACCATCGTTAAGAAAAAAAACATGTCAAAAGCCTTGTTAAACCCTAACAACAGAGTGATAGGAGATAAATGCATGGTATGGGCATGAAATGACTTGGGAAAGCTAGTATGATGACTTAGAAATGTAGAGGACTCCTCGGAGGTTATTTTGGTGGTGGTTTTATGTTCTAGCTGTCTTGGTAAGATGGGGAAAAACCCTTGTTTTGTGAATATTTTTGTTTCGAGCTAAGATGAAGGAGTCTTGATGAAAAAACTATTGTTCCAGATACCTTGGGAGGTGTGATAAGTTTATAAGATTTTTTTAGGTAATATCTATGGAGAAAATTGAAAAATAAGGTCCTCTAATGTTCCCTACTTGCTTTTGGCCTATAAGGATAAAACCTAGTCATGGTGGTTTGAATAGTGATTTGGTGTTTTGCATGATGTAGCCGAGATAGATGATCATGGAGAGATTGTAGATGTATGATGTGATGTATTTGAAGTCTTGGTTTGATCTGGAGAGGTTATTTATTTCTTAAACCCTAATGGCCTAATCATCCCTATTAGGCTTACCAAGAAGGTATTATGGATCAAGTATGCTTGGTTGGTTTTTACTATGTAACCTATCCATTTGAATTCTTGAACATGTTGATAGAGTCCCTTGTGATGTGTTACAAGTTTTGGTTGTTATTGGAAGTGAATTTTGAGGTGCCAAAGGGTTGTTGAAATCAAGACCGGTTCTTGAGACATGAAGTAGGTTTGAGAAGTTTTAAAAATGAAGTTGTTTTATTTCTTTATACTATGATTTGGTGATTATTATGAGTTGTTTTAGATAGAATACATCAAGAAATTTACATTGATATGTTTCTTATGCCATGAAGAATTATTTTTCTATGTGAACCAGTTCACTTTTCAGGACTGATTTTTGGGTGTTAGAGACCTAGTTGTTGTTTGTTGCTTCTTAGTGTGTCTCATGAGGAATATGGGTGTTTGAGAGGTTCTTGTGCTTACTGAAGGTTGTTATAGGATGTACCTGAAATTTTTAGAGATATTGAGCTCATGGAAAATATGTTTATTCCTTGGAATTCAAGTTTGTGACCATTAGAGTGATGAGAGTGTTTTAGGCCTAATTGTGGAGCATGGTTGTGTTTAGGTCTATGCCGACCTATATGATATCTTGAGATGATTTTATACGATGGAGAAGATTTTTTTTCATGTTTTTTTGACCGAAATTAATGGTCTTGGATGACCTGTGTTTGCTAATGACAAGATTCAAGTATATAAGTGATTTGTAAAGTCTCATTTGTGTAGTGGAGTGGAGAGAGATGTGAATGAGATAGAGAAGGTGAAAGAAGAGGTCAGAAAGGTCAAGGAAATAATTGAGAGGAGTCATGAAGAGTTGAGAAGTGTAGAGGTGTAGGTGTTTAAGGTCAATAGACCAAATCAACATATGAAGTTACAAGTTTGAGCGAAGTAGGAGAGATGTTTGTTTGATAGAGTTTTGAGTGGATGGAGCTCAAATCGTGATCACAATCAGTTGTTGGAGAAAAAAATAATTAAGGGATATTCATATTTAGGTGGCTAAGTTGGTGCTTGGTCATCCTAGAGGGTTGTATCCTCCTTGTGGGGTTGGTGCCTCACTAAATTAGGGGTTGGTTCTCCTTGTAGGATTGGTGTCCTACTAAACTAGGGGTTGGTGCTCCTTGTGAAGTTGGTGCTTCACTAAATTTCCTTTGTGTTGTGTAATATATGCAAAGGTTTAGTGGGTTTTCTTCCCTTGAGGGTTTCCCACTTTATATTTGGTGTTCATGTGTTATTTCTTGTTTCTTGTACTTGTGGATGGTTGTTACACACTTAATAAGCTCACAATTGATTATGTATGTTGAATGGTTGATTTGAATGATGAATGTATGTTATGGTAAATGAAGTAAAAGTTTTTATATGACTAATTCAGTCCCCCTTTCAATCATTGTACTTCTAATACAGTTACTTTGAAATGTAAGTATGAAAAACTAAACACTACCAATGTGCCCAATAACCTATGTAAACTGCTGTAAAAATATCCAAAGCTGAAAATATGAATATAATTACTTTTACCCAAACTATATCGGGAACTCAAAATGTTAAACAAGAGATTCAAATGGATTTTTTTCAAATTTTTAAATATAAGAAGATAATTGAGCATGATGAACATGTCTCTTAGTTCCTCTCATGAATCTTATAACTCCAAAATCAAAGCTAAAACAACATGTGGAAAAAATTCCTTTCAACATACAACACAAACCCCATATAAAGAAATCTCTAAATTATTTGCATACCTTCAACAATCATTAGATATTTAAATGTATATAAATAAGGAATTGTTTACCAATCCATTTAAATGGATTTTCCTTTTTAGTTGTTTTTATTTCCTCAGTTAATTGATCCTGGGTTGTTAACTGAATAGTTGGTGTTTTAACAACTTCATTATTTCCTATCCTTTGAATAGGAATGTAAACCATTTTTTTCTTACCATGAATCTAATGGTGTGATGGATGAAGTTTCCAACAAATTTCAACCCGGTGTCCACTCATATGACAATGAGTGCAAAAATTCCTCTTCCTGGGAGAGGAAAACTATTTTCCATTTCTCACCTCTAAATGATGAGATTGGTCTTTCGCACTAAGCTCATCAGAAACCACTTCTACAAGAAAGAATTTCTCTTCCAACAAAAGGCAAATGATTACTTAACCCACAAAAAGTGCACGGAAAATCATACATCATTTTCTGAATATCAAAACCATATTGTTTAAACTGAAAGAGTGGATCATCAAAAGTTTTACAATTTCCCTTATGCTTATGATTATGATAAGAATGAGGAGGTGGAATCTCATTACCTCTTCTCTAAATTTTCTTACCCAATCCTTCATCAATCTGTGATGATGAATCAACAATTTCCTGTAAAGAATATTCCTATAGGACTAGTGGGGTATTCACTTGGCTGTCGGAAGCTTATCTCCCTTCAAAGTGTTCTTGGAGCACTCTCCAATTTCCATTCCCACACTAGAATAACCCAAACCTGAAAAATGAGGATGATCCTCTACCTGTATTGGGTTATAAATACCTTGGCCATTCTTACCAAGGGATCTTCCATAAAATCCCATTTTAAGCAATAATTTAGATCTAATGCCCTTAGTATGTTTTTCAAATGCGTGAAAAACATTACCCGAATCAATGGGAGGAAGAACAACGTGGTGAAAAACCAAAATTACACTCATCTTTCATGGTTTCTACATCTGAAGTGGAAGGAAAATCCTTATTTTTCTCACCACACTGCAATTTGATCAAGATTTCATCCTTGTTCTCTAACTTTGATTTCAAACGTTCAATATATTCTTCAGGAGTAGGGATTTCATCTCGGAAATCATTTTCATCTTGAATCGTCTTTTGATGCTTTCAATATCTTCCAACCTTTCTCTTTTAAGGTTTTACTCTTGGCTACCGCAAATAACATGTACTTCCTAAACAATGCAAATTGTAAATGGAAGATCAAGCTAATAATGTCTGTGAATTTGATGGAATTATAAAACCAAATTGATATCAAATGCAAACCAAAAGAAAACTATTGAATTCAACCGACTTTGATACTAAAACTTGATCTATAAACAACAATATACATCCTATTGTTTTAATTTTTTGCACCACAATCAATTAACTATCAGCTTTCATGATTTATAATGAATCTAAAACTGATCAAAATATGAATTATAACAATCATAAACCGATCCGAATTGAATTATAGATTCCTTAAAATATACTTCATTCACAATTCAATCAAAACCATTCAAATTTATTTCTACCCAATTTCCATGAAATGTCATAAAATGATTTAAATTTTCATATCCAAATCAAAATCTGAATTTTAATAATGTGGAAAATAAATTAGAAATGAGAATGTAAAAATAAGATAAGATGACATTAAAATTGTTTACGGAGTTCGGAAATTACTCGTCTCTAGGCTCATTCGAATCGATCTATTAAAAATGTCCCAACTGAAAGTATAATCAAACTTACAATGAACAAAAATAGATCCAAAACCTATAAATTCATGACCTCAGACCTTCAAAATATTTTGGTGATGTTGAGTGTTTGTCCTCCACCTTCCTAAAGCACTTGTAGAATCTCTTCCCTTCGTTCTATATCAACAAGTAACTTTAATGCCTTAAAATGAAATAAAAGAAATCCAAAATGGGAAAAAAATATATGTACCAAGAACATCTCAGAATTATGGACAACTTTTCAGTTTTCACCAAGTTGTAGAAATGCTCCTAAGTTGCTGAAAAATTCAGTTTTCTAAAACTAGCATGTTACAAGCATTAGAAAGTCTTCGCTTAACATTCAATAAAATTTTTTATTCCTTTTATAAAATTTCCTATCACCCATGGCCTAATGATGTCCCTTTATTTTATCACACGATAGGTTAGGGGGTCGACCGCCTCTAACCTCCACCGACCATTTTTTACCAACTTGGGATAATAATCCCACATTTTGCGTGAGGGGTTGGGAAAAATAGTTTTTATTTAGATCACTCGGTTGTGTTAAGTTCTGTCAAGCTGGTTTTGGAATTTTACACGTAGAGGTGGTCAAGGTACGTGGACACAAAGGATGGCGAGTTGGGGTGTCGGTGGTCAATGAGGCTCGGTTTGGCGAGTTGAGTGGGAGTTAAGTGACAGGCTATATGGAGAGTTAGGACATATTTAAAAGCAGGTCAACTGAGTTATTTATAATATCTCAACGAGGTGAGTTGGTATTCAATGCATGGTAATAGTTTAAAATTACAATGAGCTTGACCCCACATGCACCATACAATGACATCTGTATAATTTAAATACAAATTTGTGAAAATGTAAAAAGCAAAGTTACCCCTCTGCAAAAAAAGTGTTTCAACCATAGATGAGGCCCCGAGCTAGAAAATAGCACAACCCACCTAGAAAAACTTGAATTTTGAATACGGGAGGTGAAAATAAAAACACCTTTTTACCATTTTTTTCATTTTTGCACTGAGACTCTGCGCCCTATTTTTGCTCCAACTAGAAACTTCGTGGGACAGTATCTTTCTCAAATGAAGTCTATTTTCACATTTATATTGGTGACTGAAATATCTTGGAGTCTTTTATTGTACTATAATGATTCTTTGAGGTTTAGGAAACTATTTCACTCAATTGATCTCTGGATCACAAACTCCTTTAAAAACATATTAAGTGAGCACTAAATAAATATTTTCCTAACATTCCCCCTAGTGAAAACATAAGGAGAAACATAATCACACTTATTCCGTAGTGTGCCACCTATTCTTTTCTCACAATCTTGGTTCACAAATCGAACTAAAGGTAGAGAAGGAACTCATCAACCTCTCATCAACCATACACTACTAGGAACTCATCCGAGCATGTCTAGGAACATCAACCAAATCAATGTAGGAACTACGAACAAAAATTCTACATTTAATTAGGGTTCATAAAATATTTCCACATGATGAACACTAACCTAGGTATGAACTAGTACACACACATTTTTTCATCCTCTTCAAGTATCATGATGCTTCATTACATCATGCTTTCAATTTTCCACTATATTTTTTATGTTGGGGGATTACATCATAATTGATCACTTATTACAACATGTGAACATGAATGTAATTTTGTAGTCATTTTTATGTACTCTCAATATAACTTTCTAATCCCATGCATTCCGGCCTATCACCCGGTGGGCATTGGGTGCTCACTCGAGGCATGCATGGGTGCAAGCCCTCCTTTATGTGAGCATTAGAGAAGATGATGCCATTGATAAAAGACTAGATGTAGAAAAGTAAATGTTCATGCATTTATTTTGAAATCATAAGATGAGTTATTACATCAATATACCCATTCAGATAAAAAGAGAAACATCATGCAAATAACATATATGATACTTAACATAAAGAGAAGACATTAGGGTTTACACTCATGAACCAAATATTTTGAACAAAGTCATATATTCATATTGATCATAATTTTAGTAACCAAATTACATTCAAAAGGGTCATTGTTGATGACGAAACACAGGACCCCCGGGACTCTATAACTCGATGGGTTGCAGATTCTCGAGTATGATTGCATAACATGGAGCTTTTCCCAAGTGTGGGACCTTGCGAAATCGGAAAAGCTCTCCGGATGAAGGCCGGTTCCTATTCCTCTGTTCAGATGCACACGTAAAAATGCAGAGGGTCTACTCAAAACCTAATCTAATTTTCCAAGGAGACAGGGGTAAGAAAATGCAGAAAATAAAACCTAAACTAACAGAGGTGATGCACCGAGGAATGAAGAACACCTGTCTTGCCAATAAACACGAGACCATAAAAATGTAATGCAAGATCATGCATGAGATAACCAGATTTACAAAGTGAAAGATCAAGGAGATGCAAATAAACACCGAGAGGGTTGATAATCATCCTGAGACATGCATTAATTTTCTCCAAAGATTGATACAACACACTACAAAATGCCAAGAGGCAAAGCTGCATTATGGCTTTAAATGGGAGGTTTTTTCTCCACAGATTCACCTGCCAAAGAGAAGAAGGGAGGGGCAAAACAAGAATGTCCAACCTTTAGAAAGAAGCCCCTCCTTACAATTTATAGGAAGAATGAGAGAGAGAGAGAGAGAAAGTCCAAATCTACCCCAACCACCTCAGGTTGTATTTAATTCATCTCATTATGGTGGTAGGTGAGGACCATATCAAACCCCAAAAGTGGCAAAATGTATTTTACATTTTTAAGAACTTGTTCCCACCCAATTAAAGATATCCAGTCATAGTTAGGTAGAGGACGCCGTAGGCATTTTCCGAAAAGTCCAACCTTGTGTGAATCGGAGCTCCAGGTCAAAAGTTATGGCCATCGAATGTTTGGGTCGGGGGAGTGCACTTCTGTCGGCGCTCGAGAATGTTGCGCCTCTGAAGGTGTGCCTTGGCGCATCCATATGCATGTCGACAACCCTTTTCATGCGCCAAAGGCACAAATATGTTTGTGTCGACAACCCTTTTTGTGCGCCAAAGGCGCATTCATTTGCATGTCAACACTCTTTTCTGTGCGCCAAAGGCGCAAATATGTTTATGTCGACACATGTTTACGTGCGCCACTTTACTGCGCCAAGGCGCAACTCTTTTCCGTGTTAACATTCCTTTACGTGCGCCAAGGGCGCATCTATTTCTATGTTGACATCTTCTTCTATGTGCCAAGGGCGCATTTACATTTGTGTCGACATCCTCTTATGTGCGCCAAGGCGCAACTTTTTCACTCCTGTTGACACTCTTTGTTATGCGCCATTTCCGTGCGCCAAGGGCACATCCTTTACATTGTCGACATCCATTTCGTGCGCCACTTTCTGCGCCTTGCGCTTTCGCGCATACTTTCTCATGTTGACACTCATTCTTATGCGCCATTCTGCACCTTGGTCATGTCGAGGCATTTGAGCTTCTTTGATTTCTCCATTCTCTGCTTGTCATATCTACCGGGGGAAGATATATACAACAATTTGGTGACTCAACGGGATCACTGCTGCTAGGTAGAAGATCGGTGGCCTTTTAGCAATCCATTGGGCATGGAGTCATAAGCAATAACACGAAACCAACACGATATCGATCCCGAGCACGATACCGCAACTTCTTCTCTGACAGCATTCTGAATTGTAGAAATCAACCTGAGAGCAACAAAACCTGTGCCAAAGCACTTAGGGAAACAAAAAACCTAACTACCACAAGACAATGTGCAAACGCACTTAGAGGAATTGAAATCTAAGCTAATATTTACAAGGGTAGAAATTTTCTCTTTTCAGTAGCAATGTTTAAGATAGATTCCGTTGACCGGAATCGAAAGTTCTTCTCCGTCCAATGTAGATAATTGGAAGGCATTGCTACTCTTGCACCCCGTGACCATGTAGGGGCCACTCCAAATGGCATCAAACTTGGAATGCTTTCCTGGTCTTGCCCGATCTGCATCCCATTTTAGAACTAGATCCCCTTCTGGAAGGTCCTTGCTCTTGCCTTCTTATCAAACCATCTTTTTACTAAGGCTGATCCTTTTCGAATCCGAAGCTGCATGTTCTCTAATTTCTTCCAATTCCATCAACTCTGCATACCTAGCCTCCATTGGTTCGAACTCAGCTAACTCCAACTGCCTCATGAACTCCAATGCAGGCAGTTCTAATGATATGGGCAATACTGCCTCCTTCCCATAGACCAACTTGTAGGGAGAATTCCCTGTAGACCTCTTTGGTGTTATTCTGTCAGCCCATAACGCTGATTTTAGCTTTGTATGCCATGTTCTTTGATTTTCATCCAGAGTCCTCTTGATGATTCTTAGCAAATTTTTGTTTGTGGACTCTGCCTGTCCATTACCCTGCGGGTAATAATTTGAAGAGGTGCTCAAGTAGATTCCATTCTTAACAGCCCATTCTGTAATTTTGGAACCTATAAATGCCAATGCATTATGCGATATGATAGTGGACGGCACACCAAACTGGTCACTATTCCTTCGTAAAATTCTAGTATATTAGACTCGTTTGCCTCTTTGAGCGCTACTGCTTCAGTCCACTTGGTGAAATAGTCCGTTGCCGTGAGAATCCACTTATGGCCTTGGCTTGAGTTTGGATTGATGACCCCGACGAAGTCCAATCCCCATTGCATAAATGGTTGGTCAACCAGAATTGGGTGCAATGGAAGTCTTTGCTTGTCTTTCTTTGCTGTGAAGAGTGCACATTTCTTGCACTTTCTTATCCATGTATAGATCCTTCAAGGCTGCCGCCAATAATACCCTGCCTTCATTATCTTGAGAGCTGTTACTCGTGGGGCAAAATGTCCTCCAGAATCTCCATCGTGAAAATCTCGTAACACCCTCTCAATTTGACTTATCCCAATGCACCTCAATAGAACTCCATTGATGTCTTTCTTAAACAAAACACCATCAACAAGCACATATGGAATGGCTTGTAATCTGAAGTATCTCCTCTTTGCTTTGCTCATCTCTGGAGGGCATAGGCCTGTCTGTAGGAAGTGTATCATATTATGAGTCCAACAAGGAGTAGGCACGTCATCATTTTCTTGTTCTTGATCATCCTGTAGTACCAAGGTAGTCTCCTTTTCATCACCAGCTTCAACTTGTTGACTCAAGGCTAGTTGCTCACATAGTCCCTTCCCACGTACTAGTTTGGTGACCTTGATCTCGATGTCATATTCCATGACACGAGTTATCCATCCTGCACGTTTCTCATTCAGATCCTTGTTTAGAAGGAAGTCCTTGACTCCCGCATGAGAGACTAATAATTGGATCTTGTTGTTTGAGACTAGGTGCTTGAATTTCTTTAAGCTTCTGATTACTGCAAGGACATGCTTTTCAATGAAAGAGTACCTAGTTTCGTATTCCTCCAAGCCTTGACTGAAGAAAGCAACTGGTTGTTCTAATCCTTCTTTGTTTTGTTGTACCAGGATTGCAGAAATCATGTCCCCACCACCAAAGGCATATAGCACGAAGTCCTTAGAGAAGTCTGGATTGACGAGAGTTGGGGCTTGAGATATAGCCTCTTTTATTGCCTCAAAACTTGCCTTGCCTTCAGATGTCCACTTAAATGCCATGCTCTTCTTTAACATCAGCGTTATTGGTTTTACGAGAGCTGCAAAATTTGGAACAAACCTGCGGACGAAATTGATCCTTCCTAAGAAGCTTTGAAGAGCCTTCTTGTGATTTGGCAATGGCAATGCTTGAATTGCTTCAACTCTTTCTGGGTCAATTGTCAACCCCTCCTTTGAAACAATATGGCCTAGAAGTTTTCCCTCGTGAGCCAAGAATATGCATTTTTTGGGATTCAATGATACCCCAAATCTTCTACACCTCTGAAATACTTGCCTCAAATGATAGAGGTGATCCAGCTGCATTTTTGAGAATACAGTGATGTCGTCAAGATATATCAAAACTATTTTATTGATCAACCCCTTGAATGCCATATCCATTGCCCTTTGGAAAGTGGCCCCAGCATTTGATAGCCCAAATGGCATCTTCTTGTAGGCATAGGTCCCCCATTTGGTGGTGAAAGCTGTCTTGAACTGGTCATCTTCTTTTACCATTACTCGATTATACCACGAGTAGCCATCTAGAGAGAGAACCTCTCGAACCGGATACTACTTGCAATATTTGTTCCATTGAAGGAAGTGGGTAATGGTCTTTAAGAGATGCCTGTTGAGGTCTCGGAAGTCCACACACAACCTGATTTCTCCGCTCTTCTTTCGGCCGGAACCAAGTTTTGCAACCCACTTGAGTGCTTGATCGGAAATATAATGCTTGCCTCTATTAGCTTATTTAGCTCTTTCTTCATTAGAGGCTCAATGTGAGGGTTGGTGGTCTCTGCTTTACATTTGATGGGCTTAACATCCGGATCCAATTCTATGGTATGTTGTGCCAAATTTGGATCGAATCCTCTCAAGTCTTCGTAGCTCCAAGCGAAGACATCTGGAAATTCTTGGCAAAGTTGTATGAAATCTGATTTCTCCTGTTCAGTGGCCACTTTGCCAATTTGAAGTGTTTTGTCTTCCCCAACTGGAATTGGCTCTGAATCTTCTCTCTTGACCTGTATGTTTGCCTTTTCCTTACGAAACTGGTCGTTAGGGTTGAAGATAGACTCCAATGTTACCAAACCCTTAGGAAGCTTGTTTGTCATGCATTTGTACTACTTGATCCCCATCTTCTTTGCTCTAATGCATCCGATTCCTAGCTGAAAATTCAGCCTCTTCTTGTAAGAAATTGACGATCTGTTGATCGTTCTCAAACACCTGCCAGCTTGTGTTGTTATCTGGAACTGCTGGCCTCACAACCACATGGATGTGTGGCTGCATTTTTTCTCTCCTGATGCTGTCAACCACATCAAATGTCGCTCCAACTTCTGCGAGCCTATCTGCGGCTTCATTTTTCTTCCTGGGTATGGATACGATGTTGAAAGCTTTGAAATCCTCAATGAGGTCCCATACCCTATTCTTGTAGCTCCTTAGCAAGTCATTCTTTGTAGCATGTTGTCCCCTAACTTGGTTGACGATTAGCTCGCTATCTCCAAACACCTGCAAGTTCTTTATGCCCCTTTTCTTGGCCCAATGAATTCCATGAATCAATGCTTCGTATTCAGCCGTGTTGTTTGAACAGAAAGCTGAAAAAGCTGAAAAATATTTGATGTCTTGTGGTGAAATCAACATTACACCACCTCCCACCTGTATGCGCTTCTCGAACCATCAAAAAATAATTTCCAAACTTTGTTTTCATCCTTTTGTTCAGGCTGAATGATGTCGGGAATGGGTGAATTTTCTTCGTGTATACAATACACGCCCAATTCAGATTCTTCAATTTCCTTGTATGGGTCAAATTCATGACTCTTGTTTGCCCATTCATCCAAAGTTAAATCAGGAATTCCCTCGACCTTAGTACCTATTTCTAGATCACTTGAACACTCCTCCTGATCAAAAACCGAGCAATTTGCATTGATAGGATTTGGTACATGAGGCTCAATATGGAAATGGGCAATTGGTTCTGACCTGATTGTTGCTTTGGCTCCATACCTTGTCCTAAAAATCATGTGCGACCAATCTGCAGATAAATATCCACCGATTTTTGCAGTGAAGTCTCTTGATAGACACAACGCAAAGAGTGGCGGAAGGTCAATCACAGACACATCTTGTAGAACTGTAACATTAGGACAGGAATGTAGTGTTAGGCTTAACCCTTTGATGACCCCAACTGTTCCTACTGCCGTTCCATCTAGCTGTACTACTCCTTTCAGCACTGGCTCATATTTCAAACCCACTGATCCATTATTTGCTTCGGCATCTTCGAACTACTTGCCTGAGAATCAATCATGCGGTTGTGTACCAAGTGGTTTCCAACAATCAACGAAACATAGAATGGTGGAGGCTTCAAATTTTTCTTGCTCGGCCCCCATCATGTTGACCTTTGCATTAGTGAGAACTTTCTCATGTCCCTGGTTTAATACATTTGTGGCGGACCAATTAGCCATTGACTTGCAATAAATCTCGTTGCCAGGATCGCGAGTGATTCCCACATGGAAATGTTCACATGTGTCTTCTTCATTTGATCGATGATGTTGAAGGGGATGAATTGTCCTTTTGCTGTCCCTTACCAGTGCGCAACCTTTTCGGAGCTTGAGCAGTGCATGTGTTCTGCTACAAATGGTACCTTAGGTTGATTCTGCACATTTGGAGCTGCGTTTGGTCTACTGACCCCTTGTTGTGTAAGAGTGGGTTGAGAAACAACTGGATTACATGGTTGTCCCTCTCCTATATTTCTCTTCTTTGACCGTGTGTTGGCAGCCACGCCTTGAAAAGGCTGTTGGTTAACTCCACAGAAGTCTTCCGTTTGCCAATTTGCCAATGTGGTTTCTGTTGGAGGTCCTTCTTGTTGTGTTTGTTGCTGTTGATTCTCCTCCTGGCTTGGTTCTTGAGCAACACCAATGGTTTGCACCATCAAGGCCTGATTCAGTGCACCATTGAAACATGCTGACTGATTGTGAGGTAGATTGCAAGGGTAACACCAGTCGTACTCCTGTGCCATGTTATTTTGTGTTGGAACCAAGGCTCTTGAGGACGTCATTGCATTTGGATCATACGGTCGAAATGGCCTGGCAGCTTGAGGTTGTCCTTGGTTACGGTTTTGATTTGCGGCTGAGGTGGTGGTCTATTTTGTTGGTATGGGGGCCTAGCTTGAGTACTTGTGCTTGAGGCCGATCACGGTCTAGCACTTTGAGCTTGCTTTGTCTTTTGATAGTCACAAGCTCATTTCCAAGGTTCTGCAATTGTTTCATGACCTCCTACAATTCCTTTGAAGTATTTGAAGAAGTCGACGCCTCATTATTGCTTTGATTTCTAGGAGTTGGAATGGGATTCAACTCTGGTGCTTGACTGGTTGTAGGATTTCCCATGTCTGGATAGAGAGGCATTGGTGGCCTTGGTGCAAGCTTTCCGGCTTGGATCAAATAGTTCTCTCTGCTCGATCATTTGTGTCATAGGACCACTGACAGTTGTCCCTCCCATTGATTGGATCATCATGGCTATGTCTGAATTTATAGCCTTTAAGAAATAAAGGAATGCTCCTTCGGCAGTTGGTCTAACAGCTATTGGGATCCTGTCCCATGTCCGTTGGAATCTAAAGTTGAAATCTGCCATTTGTTCGTTAGGAGCCCTTTTGATTGTTGTCAGCTGTTCCAATAAAGATAAATTGTCCGCCCTCTCCCCGAATTGGCTGCAAAGAGCAGAACAAAGTTGGTTCCAATTCGTAATAGAGCCTGCTGTAAGGCTCCTAAACCATTGTAAGGCCTTGCCTTTGAAAGATGAAGCCAACAGCTTGACTGCAACATCCATTTCATTTATTTCGTGGATTGCACATGCATTAGCAATATCCTGGATGTGATCAATAGGAGTAGTATGATTTTCTCCTGTAAAATAGGGTATATTCTTTAGTGCTGCAACTGGAATTTGATTCTGAGCATTTAGGGCAAGTGGACTACTGCCCATGAAATTTACAAAGGGATTCGGTGGTAGATGTGCCATTATGATTGGCCTAAGAACCCCTGGTTGATGCGAGAAAAGGCCTACGGGTGGAGGTGTAGACAAAGTCTGTTAGGTGGAGATGGTGATCTTTGTGGTCTTCTTCCTCTCCTTCCTCCTCCCGGTGATAGTTGCAATTGGACAAATAGCCCCTCTTCTCGAGTATTAGACTGGTTCGAATTCTTCTCATATGCAGGCAACTTTTCTTCTTACACCGCTGAATTCTACCCCTTCGGAGTCGCCAGATGTGTTAGAGAACAAGCCTCAAAAGACTAGATTTTGCCAAGTTACACACCAAAACCTGACAATATTTAAACACAAATTTTTTAAAAGACCTGCACATTTGAGATTTTAGGGTTTGGAATTTGATTTGGAATGACAGTCCCGAAAACCCAAAAAACGCCAGATTTCTGAAAACCTGAAATCCGAAATTCAAAAAACCATGAAATTTTGAAAGTCAAAATCTCAAAATTCTAGGAATACCCTTTTGAAGATTACCCCCCGATCTATCAACTGATGAAATTTTGACTTGTTTCGAGCAAGTTAAGTCCTTGAAAATCAATTTCAAAGTTCAGCCTGGAAGGTGAAAAATCTGGAATTGTAAAACCTGTAATTTTTTGGTCCGAATTTCATGAAAAC
Organism: Taxus wallichiana var. yunnanensis; assembly: GCA_018340775.1. Classification (NCBI taxonomy): domain Eukaryota; kingdom Viridiplantae; phylum Streptophyta; class Pinopsida; order Cupressales; family Taxaceae; genus Taxus; species Taxus wallichiana. Next base: position 574,541,908 of record CM031241.1, on the reverse strand, counting down.
TCCTTCAAATCTATGGAATGACCTCTTGGTCCCACCGGGCATGCCAAAACTGTTGGTGACGAAACACAAGCACCACGGGACTCCGAATTTCGATGGGTTGATTCTCGTATGATTGCACAACATGGAGCTTTTCCCAAGTGTGGGACCTCGCGAAATCGGAAAAGCTCTCCGGATGAAGGCCGGCTCCTATTCCTCTGTTCAGATGCACACGTAAAAATGCAGAGGGTCTACTCAAAACCTAATCTAATTTTCCAAGGAGACGGGGGTAAGAAAATGCAGAAAATAAAACCTAAACTAACGAGAGGTGATGCACCGAGGAATGAAGAACACTGTCTTGCCAATAAACACGAGACCATAAAAATGTAATGCAAGATCATGCACAGATAACCAGATTTACAGTGAAAGATCAAGGAGATGCAAATAAACACTGAGAGGGTTGATAATCATCCACAGACATGCATTAATTTTCTCCAAAGATTGATACAACACACTGCAAAATGCCGAGAGGCAAAGCTGCATTACTGACTTTAAATGGGAGGTTTTTCTCCCATGATTCACTCGCTAAAGAGAAGAAGGGAGGGGCAAAACAAGAATGTCCAACCTTTAGAAAGAAGCCCCTCCTTACAATTTATAGGAAGAATGAGAGAGAGAAGAGAGAGAAAGTCCAAATCTACCCCAACCACCTCAGGTTGTATTTAATTCATCTCATTATGGTGGTAGGTGAGGACCATATCAAACCCCAAAAGTGGCAAACTGTATTTTGCATTTTTAAGAACTTGTTCCCACCCAATTAAAGATATCCAGTCATAGTTAGGTAGAGGACGCCGTAGGCTTTCCGAAAAGTCCAACCTTGTGTGAATCGGAGCTCCCAGTCAAAAGTTATGGCCATCTGAATGTCTGGGTCAGGGTCTGCTTCCTGTCAGCGCTCAGAATGTTGCGCCTCCTGAAGGTGTGCCTTGGCGCATCCATATGCATGTCGACAACCCTTTTCGTGTGCCAAAGGTGCAAATATGTTTGTGTCGACAACCCTTTTTGTGCGCCAAAGGCGCATTCATTTGCATGTCAACACTCTTTTCTGTGCGCCAAAGGCGCAAATATGTTTATGTCGACACATGTTTACGTGCGCCACTTTACCTGCGCCAAGGGCGCAAATTTTTCCGTGTTAACATTCCTTTCTGTGCGCCAAGGGCGCGTCTATTTCTATGTTGACATCTTCTTCTGTGCACCAAGGGCGCATTTACATTTGTGTCGACATCCTCTTATGTGCGCCAAGGCGCAACTTTTTCCCTGTTGACACTCTTTGTTATGCGCCATTTCCGTGCGCCAAGGGCACATCCTTTACATTGTCGACATCTATTTCGTGCGCCACTTTCGTGCCTTGGCGCATACATTCTCATGTTGACACTCATTCTTATGCGCCATTCTCGTGCTCCTTGGTCATGTCGGGCATTTGAGCTTCTTTGATTTCTCCATTCTCCTTGCTTTGTCTATATCTACCCGGGGAAGATATATACAACAAATGACTCATAATGCATCAAAATGTATCAAAACAAAGATCTAACTCATGTATCAGAAGTCCTAGCTATGCTTCCCTATTACTGAAATTTTTACATACCCATCCCCTTAGACATGATAAGCATTCCTACAATCCTCTAATGAGAACCCCACTCGTAGAACATCCTAATATTTTATATAGGTATTCACTTTCCATCCTCTCTATGATATTCCTTATGCTTCTTCTCCACCGATCGGTGTCTTCATCTACCCGAGCATCTCTATATATAGGTTTAACACCCACCTCCATGCCGTCTCTAGGAGCAGATCACTTGCCAAGTGCCCATGTGGTCCTCCAATGGAGCATGCTTGTTTTGATCTGAGCTCTCCACTTTCTGCAATGATGTCTTCCTTAGAATATTCCATGCATGGAATATTCTTTCCTTGACCACCAAGCCTCTAGGCTGGCACCTTATCCACTCGGCACACCTAGTCGGGTCACGTTTTCCTCAAGTGCCTCTTGGAATTCCGAATATGGATAAGTCTTGAGATCCTTTGTTCTACCTTATGCATGTGCCGTGGTTTCTACTAAACCCTTCTTAAACCCTTGTCCTGCATGTTTTTCCTGCGCGTTATTCTCTTCACTAGTCCCGCATGTGCCCATGCTCTTTGGCACTTAGCCAATATTTTGAGGCCCAACATCATCCCACACTAAGCTTGTTATCCATCCTCGTAAACATCCTCTCTAAAGAATAAAGAATGATAGGACTTGGAATAGTTTGAATAAAGAATGAAGGAATGAAAGAATGGAGAATGGAAGAATGAAGAATTATGCTACTACTGTAAAAGGAGTGGGAACTCCTTCCTCATTGTCACCTTGATCTTCTCCTAGGCATCAAATTCACACCGCCCCTACTGGAGTAGGTAAACCATGAGAGAACTCACCTCTTCAAAGCTCATTTCATCACCCTTTGCATTCAACGTATCAACAATTCCTCCTAGTATGCCCGATAAGCTCATCAAGCACGTCCATTCGCATGTGACTGGGGTACAATTTCTTGAGCCAATTTTTGACTGAACCTCGCAAGGATACGATTTCCTTCAATTTATTTTCAACTTTGGCTAGAATTTTGTCTCGCTCTATCCTGTTCCCAATCTTCTTCTCCTAGAACTCCTTTAGATCTGCCTCATGTGTAGCAACTAGGATACTTGCTACTCTATCCCTATCAGTGTAATTATCATATACGACCTCAACCATGCATGTGATGTTTGTACAATGACAAGGAGTTTGGAATAACAAGCAAATATATCCCCAATCTTCTACCTTTTTCCCTCTTCTACCACACCGATGCCTCTTTCGCTGATTCTAAAGAGAGCGGTCATCTCTCCATGGTGAGGATGAGTTAAGTCTTCTAAGTATTGTAAGGTTGAATCATACTTTTTAGGTGGGTTTAGATCTGGATGCTTTAAGAAAATAACATCTGTAATCATCTCTATATTTTTTTAGACCTTGTGCGCCTTCACCTTTTCCTCCCTTAGTTCGTGCCTTAATTGTGCGCCGATCAACTCTTCCGCTTCTTCAGATCCTTGATCTTCTTAATGAGCTCCTCATTTTTCTTCTCCAATTCACCCTCCAGAATCTTTGTCATTCCTCCCAAAAAGTATTTCCTCAACCTCAACTGATACTTTGTTGAGGGTGTTGAAGAATTTCTCATCCGATAACTATGAGTGTTCACCAATGGGTTTATTCCTTTGTTCTTTGGTACCTTCATCAGCACCCCTTGGTTAACTTCAAACTCAGGCTCATCGACATGGGACTCGGATGTCCAAGATAACATCTTCCTCATCCGCGGTACGTGCTTTATTCCTCAAATGAAGAACATGTAAGGAGTTGGTCTATAGGCATGGTACTCTGCAAGTGTGCACGTAGCACCTTACTTGGATCATGGATATAACCCATCCCCTTCTCCTACACTACTACCACAATCTTCCCCCCCCGTGCGCACTTTGCCTTTAGAAATCTCACTATTGGGATCTCCACCCATTCTCCCACATTCCTTCCCTATGCTCTCCTCTTCTATCTCCTTAAGCACTTTGTCGCATTGCACTCCACCTCCCGCTTCACCAAATCCTTGATTATGCCTCGCTAATTCTCTCTCCATGGCCTCCTTTATCTCCTCCTTGGTGAGGCCCTTAGGGTCCTTTGATCTTTATTATTTACCTCCTCGCTCTCCCCTTTGCCTTGAGTGTCTTCTTCCTCCTCATCCTTCTCTTTATTCCCTTCTTCCTCCGAGTCATGTACATCATATACATAATGATCTTGAACTTCTTCATGCTCACCATCATCTCTTTCACCTCTGTAGGCCTCCAAGCTCTCCATTTATTCTGAGTCTTCCTTTTCCGCTACCTTCTGCTTCTTCTTAACTAAGGATTCTTCTTTCTCTTCCTCTCCAATAGGTGATTCCTTCCTTGGTGACTCTTTCTTGCTCGACACCTCTTCCTTAGGTGTCTTTTCCTTCTCCTTAATGAGAGACTTATTCCTACGAGCATATGTTCTTGGCTTGATGCTTCGACTTTGATGCACCCAAATATTGTGTTGTTCGCACACTTGGTGCTTTCTTCTCCGGTGCTTCCTCTCTCTCCCTCTTTCTTGGCGTGGCATTATTTCTACCAGTGGGATCCTTTAGGATGGAGACATCATTCTCCAAGTAAGCACCCTTTTCATACTTGGGCCTAATGCGTAGGTATACCCTCGGTGCGGTCCTTCCACCATTGGCAACATTACAGTTTTTTCATGTGCACCTCATGGGAGACATACTTCTCCACATAAGCACGCTTCTTGGGGTATACCAGATTTTTACATAACTTGTAGTGGTCCTGTTCTAGCTCACTTTGAGGTCAAACCTTAGCATTTTTATTATTTAAAGTGATTGAACCTTGCTTGAAATTATTGCGTGGTGAAAGAGAAAGGTAATTTGCACCATGGACTCTTGGTCCCATATGTCAATGTGAATCTACCAATGCAGAAATGTTGGTACACAAAAACTCACCTCTCCCTATACTAGCACTAGCAACTATTCAGGTATCCTCCATTCATTCCCAAACATGGATTGTATTATTTTTTACCATTTCTCTAGGTGCACCTTGTGGGTGGTCATCATGGTGTCACAAGTGTATTTTTCAAACCTCTTTGTGGGGGAAGGGTCTTCATCTAGATATTCCCATACAAACTTCTCTAGCCCATTGAGCACTCCAATATCTAAGAAGATGATGGTGAGGAGGAAATTGCCAAACATAATCTTATCTCCTTCATGCACGATGCATATGATTTCTTCTGCAATGAAGGAAAACATGTTATAGATGGTTCCTTCTGAAATCTTCTAGCACACGTTTAACCAAGCCTTGTTTATCTCTGTCCACCTCTCTTTCCCATTTAGCTTATATACCAAGTGCACGGCCATTTTCATCACTGGATCGAAGATATATAAGATATCGAAGTAACGAGACCCCTTCTTATAGTCATAAGCCTAGACTATCTCCTTAATGGCTTCCTTATCCTCCAAGTTATCCGGTGGCTCCTTCGCAGACAAGTCCAATAAACTTAGAGATAATTTTTGGAGTTATGCACATTCTACGGCCTAAAAATTAGAAAGGGTCCTCGTGTACGCATGACATCAACCATTAGTATAGACACTAGGCTTGCCAAAATAGGGAAACTCATATAGTTGTATCAACCGGCCTTCTCCAATTTTACCTTCACCTCATTCTTTGTGGATCAACATCCCTTCTAGTGTCCTCTTATCCGTTGGACAAACCAGTTCTAACGCCATCTCCTTCTATATGGTGCTTATACGAGGGTTATATTCACTCATGACCATATTCCTCATGTGGGATACCCATTCTTTGCTAAACAATAGCCCATTTGGGTACTGCATCTTCACATACCACTCCTCATTGAATTTGGTGGTGGCAGTTTATTTTTCCTTGCCCTTTCCCTTCTTTGGTGAGACAATTGCCTTCTTCGGTGCCATTTTCTTATTGGGTTAAAAAAAATCTTCCTTACTCCTCCTCCTTTCTCTCGCTCAATTTCGTGACTCAAATCCATAAAAATCATTCTATTCCCATGCCCTAGCTACATAACCCTAACCTAGAAAACCCTTCCACAAGACAATGTACTCCACTGAAACCTTCTTCCCTATGCCCATGTACTCCTTCCACTTTGGTTCATAAATCACACTAGTCACGTACTTAGATTTTCACAATTCCTCATTTGCACAAATATTTCTTCGCGGATGCCCTAGTTCACAAGAGCTCTTCAATATCATAATAGAAAGGTAAACAATGATGTGCCCAACCCTTTACTTATAGAGTTTTTCTCATCTCCAGCAATAAATGCTATGCCACCTACCAACGTACTTCGCATTAAATGTAACTTTTACCACTAAATCTAACCTTCAATGCTCTTACTCCCATGCCCAATCTTGCATGAAAAATATTTGCAACCTTATGGCATGCAAAATAACTTATCGATCAAGACTCTTACACACGCTGTCATAGTCTTCAAGGCAATCCTTTTGTCTTTTCCCAATTTTTCCCTTGCCTACCTCATGTTGTTCTTGCGCTTCTCATCCTTTGTAAGTGGTCTTTGTAAAGACTTCTTGAAACCAAAATTTATTGTCCACCTTTGCACTCTCTCCTACCTTACGCACTTTTTATCCTTCAATCCAGGCCATTAGAACACAACTTTCACTTCATGACTTCTATTTCACTTCGTACCATTCCACCCCACACTAAAACCGTTGTGTGGTCCTCTACACATACACAACCCTTTGAAAGTAATAAGTGGTTAATGTGTACAAGGTATGAAAAACAACACAAATAAAAAGGAACCAACAATGAGAGAGGAAAACACAAGGAAAATAAATGCATAAAGGGGAATCCTAGGCTAACTGGCAATATTGCCTTATTTACAAATATAAGGAAGACTTATTTATAGTATGGCTTGACTTACTCCCATTGAAATGGCACGGTAACCTTGTCCCATCCAACACTCAGAATCGTGGCATGCACCTAAATCAAGGATGTACAAGATGATGTGTGGTCCTAACTAATGAAATTTTAGCTTCTCCGAATGAAAAATAAATTTAGAGTCATATAGAAAGAGAATCGCCCAACCTTGAATTATTTGTTTTTAATATGATGATCATGCCATAATTTTTGTTGTGCCTTTTTAGCCTTATGACTCCATCTAGCAAGTGATCACCTTTCATCTACTTGCATTAACTTTTCAATCCTTTCCTCAATCGCTTGTTCATCGGCTAGTCCTCCCGCACGCACAATGCACAACGATGGTAGCATGAACTCAATCGGAAAATAGGCTCTGCGCCAAACACTAATTAAAATGGCGTGGCCTTGTTCAACCTATTGTAGGTTGTCTGTATGCCCATAAGATGACTAATACCTTGTCATACCAATCTTGTCTTCTCACATCACATAATTTTATCAACGTGTGACTTAGAATTTTTTAAATGCCTCAAAGTAGTTCCATTAGCTTGTGTGTGATATGGGGTAGTCTTATGATGGGAAACCATGAACTCGCTAAAAAATTCCTAATCTGTTTCATTCAAAAAAATGTGTACCCCTGTCACTAGTCAAGCTTAAATGACACCCATACCTTCTTATTATGTTCTTCCATAAGAATCTAGCAGTTATCACTAATGTGTAATCATTTGTAGGCACCACCTCTTCCCATCTTGTTAAGTAATTAATGCAAGTGATGATGTAGCGCAAACCATTCCTTTGCGTGGCAAGTGAAATTGGTCATACAAAGTCATTTTCCCATTTCTCAAATGGTTTTGTGCTAGCTATTAGTCTTACGGGAATTGCATCCCTTCTTCATGGTTCGTCAAGGTGTTGGCAATGGTCACAAACCTTGCAAAAATCAATACAATCTTGGTGGATACTCTCCCACCAAAGCCCTACAAGTAGAATCTTCGTGAGGTGACATTTCGCATAGTGCCCTCCTACAATACCACCATGTACTTCCTCCATGATTGCAATGCGCTCATGTTATAACACACATCGTCGTAGAACCTCATTACGTCCCAAATTTCATAAGTCTCCACTAATTAGCATAGAGGGCGCAACACGTATAGCTAATCTGTTTCTTCTCCAAATCCTTCATTCCTTTCTTTGCCAAACCCATTTTAAGAAACACCGCAATATATTCTAAGTCGGAGCGCGCACGACACAACCTAAATAGTTACATGTCCAACATAGCATCCTCAATGCTTTGTATGTCCTCTCTTGAATCTATCCTTGACAAATGGTGAGGCCTTGAGTTACTCTTTCCTAGTTTCACAACAACTAAAAACTCAAATTCTTGAAATAATAGGACCCACGTACATACGTTCCCTTGCAAAACAGACTTGTTCATCAAGTACTTCAATGCCATGTGATATGTATAAAATATGAAGGGTGTTGCAGTAGATACTATCTAAACTTATGCAAAGTGAATATATCATTGATAGTGCTTCGTGCTCAGTAGTGGTGTAGTTTTTCTCTGCTGGTGTTAACTTCATACATGCAAAGCAAAGGGAGTGATCAACAATCCCCTCACCAAAGTTGTGATAGCACTTGCTCTAATGGCTATTCCCGAGGCATCAACATTCACGTGGAAATGTTTATCCCAAGAGGGAAATCGTAATATGCGCACAAAGTGACAAGTCTATCCTTCAAAGTGTCGAACGCCATCTGCTACACCTCTCCCTAGTGAAAGGAACTCTTGTAATTTAGTAACTTCTCCAATGGAGTGGAGATTTTGGCATATTCCTTGATAAAATTCTGGTAGTACCCTGTATGCCCAAGGAATCCATGCATCTTGTGCTTTGGTAGTAGGATCCCCAATCCCACAATAACAACTTTGGCGGGATCCAAAACAAACCTTCCTTACATATGATATGCCCCAACAAGCTCCCAAATGGAGTAGTAAAAACACACTTCTTAATGTTGAGGGATATCCTCAACTATTGACATCTCTCAAACATCAGTCTCAAATTGTCACAATGGTATTTCACTAGTCCATACACTGTCTAATCATCAAGGTAGACTTGTAAAAATTATGGATAAAATCCTGAAATGCCTAGACCACTATGCGTGAAAACATAGTGGTGCATTCTTTAGTCCAAAAGGAATGACCGTATAGGAAAAAATTCCTCATTCAGTGGTGAAAGTTGTCTTTTCTTGGTCTTCTTTAGCAATTCTAACTTGATGGTATCCTGAGAATCCATTTGTGAAGGAACAAATTTCGTGTCCAACCACTCCTTCCAGGATTTCCTCAATAAAAGGTGTTGGAAAAGGATCAATTACACATATCATATTCAAGTCCCTGTAGTCAACAAAGATCCTTATCCTCCATCCTTTTTTGTACTAATGACCACAGGGATTACCCATTCTGATTCCTCCACAACTTCAATGATGCCTGAAGAAATCATTTTATCTATTTCCTCCTTCCTCTTGACGTGAAGATTTAGATTCATTCGATAGGGCCTCTTCCGAATCAGAATGCACCTTATTTTAACTTAATCTTCATTTCCCACGAGGGAGTGGTGAACACCTTTAAGTTCATGGTACCCACATGGGAATAAATCCTAAAACTCATGTAATAGATCAATGATCTTCGAGACTTCCTTCTCCGATCAATAGTCTCCAATAGTGTCCTCCTTAGGTTCACCTTCGAACCAATGTTAACCTTCTTTGTTTTCGTGGCTTCATGGTGGGTGCGCGCTTGCTAATCAACTCTATCAATATATTCATGCATACCCTCGGTTTGGTTAACATCCAAAGTCTCCATTTCTTCACCATATATCATGTAGACCATCTTTCCATTTTATTTCTCCATACATGCGTGATCAAGTGCATCTCCTCTGACTCTTCTTCATCAAACCATGGTTCCAAACCAGGTTCACATAATAACTCCAATATTCTATCTTCTACCATAACACTATCTCCCATCGTTAGGTTCTTAACAACCTTTAACACCTTATCCATCGATGGTTTAGTACTCGATACTCGAAATATTGAAGAAAGTCACCGTCATTCGCCGCCAATTTCTGTCTCGATGGTGCTTCTTGGAGTTTATATACCATGCACGTGCACAACCCTATAAGGTGGAATATAGCTTATGCACCCATAAAGAAGGTGGTAAATATTTTGTGCCTCTATCTAGGCCTTCTCACATGCTTGGACATGAAACAAGGTGGGTTCCTTCCCATGGTAGTCTTGTATTGCAGTGGGAGCATTGCTTGGGAAAACCTGACAAAGAATGTGATTCTCACTTTGTGCCACTCTAGAAGGCTATTGTGATACGTTACCCACCAATGCATTGCTATCCCAAGAAAATTATAGTTGAGCGTCCTTCTTCTCTTGACCTCATTCTCCCACTGGGTATCCATTTATCATAAGAAAACTTCAGTGTAGGCCCCTCAAGAATAACTTGGAAATTTCCTTCCTCTCGTGTGTCTAACTAAGCGTGAATTTTCACCCTTGTAATAGAGCCCCTTAATCGCCGAAAATTAACTTATAATTCTTGTGCGCCCAATTGTCATACACCACACTAGTTGTATCACTCAAGGACTGGGCATCTTTAAAATGAATAAGTCCCTCTCGTAGGATTAATAAATTCAAGGTCCCCGATGGTGCACACATAGATCTTGTCAAGAAATTATTCTCCTAAGGGCCAAGTATAGGGCATTGAATTCCCATTGGTTAAGGGGATGATAACCCACTCTTCCTTGATTTCAAAACTTATGTACCCCTTGTTGAACCGTAGGTTCAGATTGTTTTTTATAACACTGTGGGGTGCCCAAGAAATGCTTTGGAAAGTTGTCTCGCCTCGCCTAGTGCCAAGACTTTGAAATCTCTATCGAACTCCGGCCCCTTGGATGGTGATAAAGAAATATTTCAAGAGACCAATGGGAATTTCCTTTGTTTTGTTTTCCATATACAACACATTCAAAGATGGCTGTAATGGAGGCCTTCCTATTTGATGCCAAACATCTAGAGTGAGAACATTGAATTCTGCACCCGTATCAATCAAAATATTGCTTAGAACCCAACCATCTACAAAAACATTCAAGGTAATCTCCTTGTCATAATCAAGGCTATGGGGAGGAAGGTTGGCATGTAGAACCTACCTCTCACACCCTTCTCTAGTGTGTGGTACCTTCTCTTGTAACCACTCTCCTAGCAAGAAGATTATATTCTCTTGCCTCAACATCTACATACTTCTCTAACCTCATCTAGATCCTTCGTGGAGATTATATTCCTTTTCGCTAATTGTCTTGACTGCTCTTATAGGCACTTTGGATTTTCCTTTAGAATTCGAATCACATCCATGGTCTCTTGATACACTTATTTATGATGATCGGGGTCCAGATACTTTCCATACACCACTTTTTCCCTTGTAACTAGTGTTCTTTGCCTTAGTATCTCCCTGACATGCACGGCCTCCACTCACATCGTCACCATTACAAGCTCTAGTCCTGACTCACGTGCCACTCTTGACATCTAGTGTGATTTGGTATTCTTTATGCTTACCATCCCAACACCTTTATCTTTTTCGGTGTTGCTAGCTCATGTGTTCAAATAGATTTGAGAACTCCTCATACTTATGCTTCTTCCCACACTAAGAAAATTGTAGCAGATCAGGGAATTTGTGCTTGTAGTGTTCCTTGGAGCCACAATTGTAATAGGTTCCACATGGGAAATTTCTCCTTCCTCCTCTCTGCGGTTTCCATGACCACAAAATACTCCTCGAAAGACTCTTCCACGTGCCCCTCCATCCGCATGTCCTTCATGGTGATGACCATCATCCTTGGAACTAATCGCAAGGATGGTCTAGTCCACACACTATTAATGTCATCATGTACTTGGTCAATCAACCTACGGTCCTTGATGTCATGAGTAGTAGAAGTTAAAATCTTACAATAATAAGACACATTTTTACGGATTATGTGTGCAGTAATAGTCACCTATATGCATCATGATCTCCGTGGAAAATTTAATGCAGTCTCTTGTCATGGCACGTCTTGATCTCTGTGGGAAATTGTCCTTTGTATGCCTTCTAACCTCACAATCATGCACCATAGACCACTTTGAGTCTCATGCACCACGTTCATAGATAGCTTCTCTAGTCTGCTTCGCCATTGTAGCAAGCCCGAGCCTTAAGGAAAGGGATAACACTAGTATCCATGCTTCCAACAGCCTCAACATGCAAGGTAACCTCTAAGGCCTCACATGGGTCCGTGAATGTCTTATGTGAAAGTGCTCTCCTAAAGGGTGTTAACAATCCTCCAACAAACCACTGAGCATGCTGAAAAGGATGAATATCATAGGATAGTTTTTATAAGAGGGTCTTGAAACATGCGTCGTACTCCCTTAAACTCTATGTAATCCCTTGTTTAATCTTCTTCAAAGAACTAATGCTCTTCTATTCAAATTCAAGGATATGAAATTCAACCAAAAAAGCATTCCACAAAGACGGTGTAATCTACTTCCGTTTGATGGGGGTCATACTCAGTATCAACTATGCACGTGTCCGACAACGTTGTTACAAACTAACTTTCCTTTAGCTCCAAGGTAGTGATACCCTTCACACGCCATAACAACTTACACTTGTGTACATGCTCTATAGCATCCTCAACACCTTTGCATTACGGTAGGTGTAAAGATATCTCGAAAAATACTTCGAGGCGGTTGAGGTCTGTTCCGCCTAATCCAGAACCTTGATTCCCTCTAGTGTGACCTCCACCACTAGATCAACTAGATCTACCAGGTCTTGTCCTCCTAACCCACTAGATCCTCCGGATCATCCGATCCGCTAGGTCCTCTAGCTCTCGATTCTACTAGATCCACCTCATGTAGCCGGTAATGGGCCTGAAGTGGTCACGCCTAGTGTTCCCAATGTTCTAATGAACTACGTGCCAATGGTTTGTGATATTTCTCTACTACGAGATATGTATCCTATGCCACTCCCAAATGCGATACCCAAAATTTGCATACTCAGTTTGCCCAAAAATCCCTCCAAACATAGGAATGGTTTTCGAAGCCATAGATGTTCCAAATGAGAAGTTATATCTCCTAGGTGTAGATTGATTACTCCCACCAATACGGGGAAAATTTTAATGGCGAATATTTGTAATATGGCAAATATTCCATTTTGAAAATTTTGAAAAGGTGAATTTTTGGCACGGGCGGCTGACTGTTCGCTTAAAAATTACACTTTAATTTTTTTAGGGAATTGAAACTTCGCCTACCCTTGAAAAATATCCCCTATATAAACCTAGATTATTCGCGGGTAGAACACTTCTACTTCACATTTTTCAATAATATGATATATCCCGTATTATAGACGCGCGACAAGGGGGTAAGTTATTGATGCGCGACAAGGAGGGTTTACGCAGACAAGGAGATACTGTAGATATTGACACATAGTAGACGCATGACAAAGATTTTGTTGACGAGCGACATGGAGTTTTTTTTTGATGAGCAAGAAGAGGGCAGAGGTTCAGCAGCGTGGCGGGATAGATTTGTTGTGCGTCATAGGCCTTAGTTTAGTGCGCTGGCGTCACTAAGGCCTATTGACGCACGTCAATAGGCCCTTGGCCTGACGGCGTCACTAAGGGCTTTGTTGGCGTCGTCACTAAGGCCTATTGACGCGCATCACTAAGGCTATTGGCCACGACGCGTCACTACATTTTTCGACGCGCGATAAGGAGGTACAACAGATATTGACACATAGCAGACGCACGACAAAGAGTTTGTTGATGCGCAACATGGAGATTTTTTGATGAGAAAGCGAGGTCGGAGGTGTAGGCGCGCACGACGGAAGATTTTCGTCGCGCGTCAAAAAAATGCGGTGACGTGTGTCGATAGACCTTAGTGACGCACGTCAATAGACCTATTGACGTGCGCCACCGAGGATGCTATCGGACCCAACACCCTTAGTGACGCGTCAATAGGTCATTGATGCGCGCGGCACCTAAGGTCTATTGGCGCGTGTCACTTGCATTTTTTTGACACGCGACGATAAAATCTCCCGCCGCGCGTCTGCTGCAGCCTTACGTCGCAGTTGCTTGATAATCACGCAAAATTTTTTCATACAACCCCGAAAAATTCACCTTCCGTGAAACTGGCGGTTCCGGATATTCACCAAGTATTCTCCACCTCCGATTTCAGGAGGTCTCTTAAAATGAACCACGACCAATACCAACTAGGTTAACAAAACTTATCTCTTGATTTGGAAGACTAAACACGGGGTTGATCACCAAGTGGATTCGGATACGTGATGATGACTTGTATTTCTCCATGTGACAAACTCTCATTAGAAGATGAAGGGGTTTGTCTCCCACGCTTGCCAAGATGGGGTAGCATAGACTGCTCAAGTTCCACATCCTCTACGTGAACCTTAATTCCTTCCCACAACATCTGCCTCCATAGATCCATCACTCCTGTAACATCATGTTGCCTATCCAACTCCCTTTCACATGCTTCACTCTACTTGAGTCGTCTCTCCTCTCTCTCCTTTTCAGCTGCAATGTCTGCCATCTTCCTCTGCCCTATCTTCCTTTCCCATCACTCAGAGAAGCTTATCCGACCATAGGAAATGCCTCCAAAATCATTGAAATGATCAAGATATTCATAGCCAATGAGATATCCTACAAAAATGATCCTCTAGGTTCCCTTAGGAACTCAAACTCAACAATCTCTGGACAAGAATATGTAGAAATAACGTATTCCAGGGTATAACTGGTCAACACTCTTCTCCACCAGTGATCAACAACATGTGTCCAAATCAGATTTGCATCCTACAGACCTCGATTTTCATCTTGGGTCCACACGTGAGATCTATAATACCAACTTGATTTGGATGCATATGTTGAAAGCCATTCATACAACTCTATTGGAAAGCAACAAAAGAAGGTCTCATATAACTCATGATATAGGTGTTCTTCTACCCATTTTCATGCATCAAACTCAGGTCCAGTACTAAAAATTTGAGACAAATCATACTCTGTGCTCTTAAACCATGCTTCAACACTTTCCAAGGTCAAGCACTCTGTCATCACACATCATTCTCACAAAAACTTCGAAAAGAGGTCCCGACAACAGAACTAAGATGTAGTCATCTTTATGTAATCTCAATACAAATTTTTAATCCTATGTGTGTTGTCTCACTGTCACCCATCGAGCGCCGGTAACTCACCCGAGGCACGCGTTGGCATCAAGCCCCTCCTTTATGTGAGCATAGTGAGAAGATGATGCCATTGATTAAATAATAGATGCAGAAAAAAAATGCTTGTTCATGTATTAATTCTAAAAGCATAAGATGAGTTATTACATCAATATACCCATTCAGATAACACAAGAAACATCATGCAAAGAACATATATAATCCTTAACATAAAGAGAAGACAATAGGGTATGTACCCATTAACCAAATATGAGAATAGAGTCATATATTCATATTGATCATAATTTTAGTAACCACATTACATTCAAAAGGGTCATAGCAGACCATCAAAACATAGATCTAACTCATGTATATTAGAAGTCCTAGCTATGCTTCCCCTATTACAACAATTTTGTAGACCCATCCCCTTAGACATGATAACATTCCTACAATCCTCTAATGAGAACCCCAACTCCTAGAACCTCCTAATATTTTTTGCAGAGCTTCACTTTCCATCCTCTCTATGATATTCCCGATGATTCTTCCCCATCAAACGGTGTCTTCATCTACCCAAGCATCTCTATATATAGGTTTAACACCCACTACCATGCCTTCCTCCGGGATCAGATTGCTTGCCAAGTGTCCATGTGGTCCTCTAATGAAGCATGCTTGTTTTGATATGAGCTCTCCAATTTCGTAATGATGTCTTCCTTGGAATATTCCATGCATGGAATATTCTTTCCTTGACCACTAAGCCTCTAGGCTAGCACCTTATCCACTCAGCACGCCTAGTTGGGTCACATTTTTCCTAAAGCACCTCTTGGAATACCGAATATGGCTAAGTCATGAGATATTTTGTTCTACCTTATGGGCATGCCATGGTTTCTACTAAATCATTATTAAACCCAATCATTATTAAACCCTTGTCATGCACAGTTTTCCCTTACGTGCCCTTCTATTCACTTGTTCCGTGTGTGTGCACACGCTATTTGGCACTTAGCCAATATTTTGAGGCCCAATAATTTTATTCTTAGTTTTCAAAACCACAAAAAAATGAAAAACATAAATTCCACCAAATCATTGTGTGGCCCCATCGTTATAGGTTGGCTAGAGGTAATTGTTTCACCTCCTTCATTTTTTTCCTCCATCCTCCAAAGTGGACCATCATCTAATAGAGGTATTCTTCATCATGTGGATTTTTGTGTGAGAAGTATTTTATTCATACTCATTCTCTTCTTCATCATCAACATCCATGACATTTTATTATAGTTTTCCATCAAATAAATCTTGTTCTTTTTCCGCAATTTATAGACAAGTGACCATATTGTTTGAAAAAGTAATAAACAAATGATTTCTTTGTATCTTTGAAAGTTGATCCCTTCTTAAAATAATAATTTGATATTATTTTAGTATAAGATCTATCCTATTTTTGTACATGTGAGATTGTTCTATAATGATCAATACATAACCTCATGCACATTAAAGAGGTGGTGTAGACACTAAATCATGCATTGGGGTACATTTCTAGGTCCTAAAAGCATGCTAGAATTTACATGATTCCTAAGAAAGAAAACTAGTGGTTGAAAACTATCTTTGACCTCTTTTCTTTGTCTCTTATTTTCTATTTGGTCTTACACACCCTACAACCCAGTCAAAACTTTACTTGTTTATCTTTCATGGCTTTAGACACCGGTGCCCATGTAGGATAGCAATGCCCAAGCACTCCTATCCTTGTGGGTGCCCCTAACCCTTTCTCACCTTACTCGCTCTTTTTGGGTATCTTTTATCTTTTGGGTATCTTTTTCACTTATGGGTCAGCCTTCCAGTTGTCAATTAAGAAATTCAAACAAGCGAATCATATAAATACATAATTATGTGTTCAAAATTAAGGACTCTAAAGGCACTAAAGTACTATAAAGGAATTACTATCACCACCTAAGCTTGCATTCCAAAGGCACTAAATTACTCTAAAGGCATTCATCTAACATCCATTGAAGAGACAAGGGATGCAAAAACTCTACATACATAACATTGGATGGGGAAGTTCATTCTATTTCATCTACATATTCTAATACATTGCTACATTTTAGCTACAATATGCTATCAAGTGAAACATGCACAAGGGAATCCTAGGGCACAATTTATACACACACTCACCAGAACTACATGGATTTTGAGATGTGGTGCGGTACTTGGTTGTAGATTCGGTCTTTGGGTGACCACCGGGTTAGTCGACTCCTATTCTATATTTTCCTTTTTAGGTTTGATGTGGTTTATGGGCTTGTGCAGGTGAAATTATCTTTTGCAGGTTATAGGTATCACTAAAGATAATAGTGTGAATATTAGGTGATCAATAGAGGGCAATGAAAAACCCTAGCGACACGAAAAAACTAGATTTCAAGCATTTTCATAGTCACCGGTGGTAAGTTACTGTTCTCTAGTGCTCATGTGCCGTTGTCCCGCTATGGGAACTCATGTCCGACTCTATTCTTGCACTCTAAAATTTTCGGTGACTAGTGATCACCTTGTTTACTATTTTTCATTAATCACACCTACCTATATCACTTCCTATGCATTCAGAAATCAGCTAAGCACTCCTATCTCTCTTCCTTGCTTATGGTTTCATACTTTAAATATTAGTTTTCTTCTGTCACTACTATAGTTTATAATTTATATATCATTTATTTGAATATTTAATTTGTAATAAGATTTAATAAAAATAAATTAAATCATTTTTGAACCCCAACTCTTGATTGGAAACTCAGATCTTTCTTTTGTCTATTCTCTCAAATTTCGCCCAAACCCTACCGCATCAAGGTTCCTATTTTCATTTATTCTCGATCTGCATCATTCTTCCTAGGGTTTCCTTCTTGGTTCTATCATGGATCCTAAAGCTCCTCAAGTTTCCTTGTATGAATTTCTTAAAATGTACCCACCTTGCAAAATGTTCTCAAAAATCCCTAGACACATTATGTATCTCCCCCACAACATGCCACCTTCACAAGTAAGTGCCCTTTTTGATCATCTATTCAATGACCCTATCGGTCCTAATTCTCCTTTTAATCACCCCACCTTAGCATTAATTCAAGCTTTGGACCATGTTTTTCAAGACAAATTTCAAGCTATGGAAACCACAATTACATCTCTCAAAGTTGAAATCCAACATCTCAAGGATGCTTCTCAATCCCATGCTAGTTATTCTTCTACATCTCATCCTAATCCTATGTCCTCTACATGTGCTCATGTCATTGAAACCCAAGTATTACCATTATTAACACCACTCAATTTTGATCTAAATGGTAAACAACATGATATTATTTCTTAGGTCCTCAATCGCAATTGATCAAATTGCCAACTACTCATTGTTATCCTCCTTATCGGCTTGCTAAGTACATAGGTCTTCCATTTTGTAATCATCACAGAATTAATGGACACCATGACAATGATTTCTATGATTTAAAATGAATAATTAAGAACCTTGATCATCAGGGTTTAATTTAATTTGCTTCACAACATCCTCCTACATCTCCAATTGTTATATCTTAATAGGTTCTTAATTCTCGGTACTTCTATGTCTAATGAGCATTAATCCATAATCACTAATGTTTCTTATTTGGTAAGTCAAGAGCCGCATATCCAATCCATTCCAACCAAGCAAACACCTCCCAAAATACATCCTCAATCTCCTCCTAATGTCTAACAACCACCTCTCAAAAATTTTCCTCCATCTCCTCCTCATGTCAAGCAACCACCTCTCAAAATATGTCCTCCATCTTGTCCTCCTGTAAACAACCACCTCTCAAAATCCATCCTCCATCTCCTCCTCCTATCAAGCAATCACCTCTCAAAATACATCCTCCATCTCATCCTCCTATTAAACACCAACTATCTAAATTTGTCCTCCATCCCCTCCTCCTCTCAAGTCTTCTACGACGTTACAACTTACAAATAAGCAACCACTCACTACGCAAGACCAACAAACTCTAGATGAAATATTTAGGCTTCCTCCTTTCAACCCAAAATCCAACCTTGGTTCTACTCTTTCTCCTACCTACCATTGTGACAACAATATGATTTCTTATGATAAATTTCAAGCCCCGTCACCATCGCAATGTCTTTCTTTCATCATCATATATCTCTCCATCATTCACACACTTGGGGGCATCTTGCTTTCTTCCCCCCCTTTCTAAAAATGTCACTTCTCTCTAGTGTGTATAACTACAATTTGTACTCCATGCATCATAACTAATTATCTTTCATATTTTCACACCCTTTAATACACACAATGTATCGTCATTACCCTATGACGCACTCTAGTTCCACAATTCATACTCAAATTTTGAGGGTCTAAATCTGAAATGAACCTCACCGCATTCAATTTTCACGCTCTATGATTCATGATCTATCTTTCTAGTACACATTCTCAAACCATTTCCCGATGACACACTCTTGTTCTATGGTTCATTCTTGATTATTGAGGGTTCTTTTATAAATTAACCTCATCTCATACACATCCATTGGGGGCACATTGCTCCTATCACATTCACACATTGCATACCATTCCATCACACTCATACATTACATTTGCATATCTTGGTTGCACTTACTCTTGCTTGCTTATACTACTTACATGATGCAATTTTCTTACTATGCTAGTCATACTCAGTATGTCATTATATTTATATATACACACATGCATGTTCACTTGGTATTTTGGAGTGAATGTAGATCTCTTATAGATTTTCACACGCTGCAATGATGCTTGACCATTGTATCCTTTTCTAGTCCCACCGAGGCTCTTGGGGGCATCTACCTTCCTACTCTCACACATTACAGGTGCTATTATTTCATCATATACTACTTCATATTATTACTAGCACATTACTTTCCATTGATACATACATGCCTTGACATACTTTTTATCTTTCTAACATGCTAACGGGTGCTTCATGTGCAACATTTTCTTTACAGGACTATATGCCACCATGGTTATCTGATACACTTTGTTTACCATTGTTTTCTATTGTATGCTATTGTTTGCGAGGCTATGCCCTTTGTATTATTTTCTCATTATATGATTTTGGCTGCTTTTTCCTTGATTTTCTCGTGACATTGTGAGCAATGTCCCATGTTTGAAACCCACTTTTCGCAGTCCAATTTTCTTGCACACTTGCTTGTTACATTAGTCTTCTATTGTATGGTTTCTAATTTTTCTACTAACACATGTTATTAGACACTTTGTTTGCACATGCCTTGGTTTCTACCATTCAAATCCTCTACCCCCTGTAGGGATACAATACATCACAACATAAGTCCTCTCTTTTGGGCCACATTATCCTATAGATGTCAAATGCACCCCAAACGAGGGAGGCATACATTGGGCAAATAAATCATCCCTAAAACAACTCATAACTATAGTTCGAGATCTACACACGGTATAGGAACATCACAGTAACACAGTCATAGAATGAACTAGGATCTAACTTAGGTCCAACTCATAGCATGAGACACTAGGGCCAAGACTCGCACAATAACGCCCAGGCATCTATGTCCTCTTATGGGTGCTGATGTCTTGGGGACATAAACAATCATCTTCTCGAGATCGACATAGTTCACAAAATCCTTCAAATTAATTCTACAACTACAAATATAGTTCTCTAGTTACATAATGCATTATATCTCCTACAATCAATATAATTGGAACCAATAAGGAACAAAATGAATAACAAGAACAAATCGGGATGCACCATATGTCGTGGTGTTTATTAGGAAGAGTCATGAAAGGAGAGTAAAACTACAAATCTCTTCCCAACACGTGTTCTTGGCATGAGATCTCCCAAAAAACTTGTACTTGGCGTGAGATCACCCAAAAAAAGTGCATTTGGTGTGAGATCACCCAAAAAAATACACTTGGTGTGATATCTCCAAAAAATCACACTTAGTGTAAGATCGCCCCAAAAAACTCGCTATCAAAGTGAGATCACCCAAAAACTCACACTTGGCATGAGATTGCCCAAAAAACTCACTCTTGGTGTGAGATTGCCCAAAAACCTCACCTTTAACATTGAAATCAGCAAATTCAAACAACATGACCCTTTTCTATCCCCTACTCCTTCACATATTAGGTGCACACTTTCTTTTTACACACTTTTGCATACTTTTACATAATCATACACATGTTTCTTTGATATATCATATATAGAACTTTGACTACTTTCTTTCTCTTATTTTGTAAGTCCGTCCTTATAAGAAGTATCTCACACATGCCACATTGGCATGCTAAAACACATACACTTCACCCATAGGCTCCACTTCCTTTTTTAGTCTCCACGCTTCACTTGGCAAGCATTCCATACTTCACTTCTCCACTCGACACGTTATTCACCACACACTTGTATAGGATCATAAGGTACACATATTTATCTACTTTATGTTATCGAGTATTCACTAAAAACAAAAATTTGGGGCAAATGTAGACACTAAATCACACACTTTTGTATATTTATAGGTCTTAAAATCATGCTAGCATTTACATGATTCCTAAGCAAAAAAACTAGTGGTTGACAACTATCTTTGGCATCTTTTCTTTGTCTCTTATTTTCTATTTGGTATTACACCCTATAAACTATTTGGAAATTTACTTGTTTATCTTTTATGGCTTCATATACCAACGCCCATCTAGGACAACAACACATAGGCACTCCTATCCCTTATGAGCACCCTTGATCCTTTCTCACCTTACTCACTCTTTTTGGGTCTCCTTTATATTTTGGGTATTGTTTTCAGTTATGGGTCAGCTTTCCAATTGTCAATTACAAAATTTAAACAAGGGAATCATATAAATACATAGTTATGTGTTCAAAATCAAGGACCAAACACTAAGCATTACTATCATCACCTAAGCTTGCATTTCAAAGGCACTAAATACCTCTAAAATCATTCATCTAGAATCAATTCAAGGGAAAATTGCTGCAATAACTCTACATACACAACATAGGAAGGGGAAGTTCATTCTATTCCATCTACACATTCTATTACATTACTGAATTCTAGCTACGCCCCGCTATCAAATGCAGCTTGCAAAAGGGCATCCTAGGGCACAATTTCTATACACACTTACCATAACTATATGGATTATGATATGTAGTGTAGCACTCAATCATAAGTTCACTCTCGGGGTGACCTTTGGGGTCAATTAGACTCCCCATTTTGCATTTTCCTTTTTAGGTTTGATGTAGTTTGTGGGCTTGTGTAGGTGAACTTATCTTTGCGGAGTTACATGTATCACCAAAGATCATAGTGTGAAAATTAGAAAATCAACAGAAGGAAATTATGAAACCCTAGTAACATAGAATAAACTAGATTTTAAGCATCTGCAAAATCACCAACGCTTGATTCTAGTCTCCAAAACCCAGGCACCCTTTTCCTCCTATGAGCACCCATGTCTGGATCTGCTCAAAGACTCTAGATTTTTAGTGACTAGTGACAATTTTGTTTGTAGTTTTTTCATCAGTCGCACCTACCTAAATTACTTCAATGCATTCAAAAATTAGCTAAGCACTCCTATCTCTCTTCCTTGCTTAGGTTTTTATACTTTAAATCTTAGTTTGCTTATGTCACTACTATATTTTATCATTTATACATCATTTATTTCAATAATTACTCTATAATTAGATTCAATATAAATTAAATTAAATTAGTTGCACTCCAACGGTTATGTGAATGCTCCAAGTAATCAACAAGAAATTGAATAACAAGGAAAATCATGTATAAGGTAAACAAATATAATCATTCTCATAGGTCAAAATAAGAGCGTACATATGGGAGTGATGTGTAACTCTCATGCCTATATAATCATTCCCTCCATGAGGTAAAGAAGATTTATGATTCCAAAATGGAATGTAACTCCTATGATGCCACTGACACATATGGCAATGACAGATTCTATGACAAGAATATGTCATGTTTCATATAACTCCTAATACATATGATCTCACTAAGCAAGATGACTCACCATGGGAGGTAGAAAATACACCGAGTGATGATGAGGAAAGTAACAAACACCAACACCCCCTTCATGAAGCTAAGGTAGAGGTCGGAGAAAGTCGGGATAGAAAGATAGATCCCCTAGACAACTTAGAAAGATGTGTCAATGGGTCCCGAAACTTAATGCCCGATAAGGTACCCATGTATAAATAACATCTTCCTGGAAAATAAGAAGAGGAGAAGAAGGAATGGAAAGATCAAAGAAGATGGGTGGTTACATGAAACCTCACCCCAAGAATAGAACACAAGTGAAGAAACTTCGCCTCAAGGAAGGGATTGGTGAAAATGTCTGCGCACGACTGATCAAAAGTCTTACAATACTATAAGTCAATGATGTCTTTAGGTATCAAATCCTAAATGAAATGCATGTGGATCTCAATGTGCTTCATCCAATTATGTTGAAACAAATTTTGACAAATTGAGATGGTGCTCATGTTGTCACAATAGATAATGTTAGGCCACCAATAGTGAATACCAAACTTTATCAATATACCTTGGAGCTAAACAACTTCCATGGAAACATTAACTACTCCTCTCGTACTCTCTACCTCTGTATATGATATGTAAATCACATTTTCTTCTTGTTATACCAAGTGACAAGATGAGAACCAAGAGAGAAACTAAAGCCCGAGGTATACTTTTGATGATCTAGATCATTGGCCCAATCAGAGTTTGTAAATCCAATCAAGTCAATCTTTTTCCCTCCTAAATAGTGAATTACATCAGTGTGAGTGCCACGAACATAGTGAAGGATCCACTTTGATACTTTCAATGCAATTCATGAGGATCCTACATAAATTTAGACATGATCCCAAAAGCATACAAAAGATCCGGATGAGTGCAAGTTAGGTAAATTAAGCTCTCCACCAACTATCGATAAAGGGTACCATCAACCATAAGAGTAGAGAAATTAGAAACCAAATTAACCCCATAAAGGAAGGGAGTAGGAGAAGGCTTACATTCATACTTGTGGAAACCGAGATAACGAACAAGGAGTACTTAGGTTGTGAAATTACAATTTCTTGAGTCAAACTATGAAATTTGAATCCCAAGAAATTAATGAAGAAATCCCAAGTCGGACATCGGGAAATTTTGGCCAAGGCGATCTTCACATAATCAATGATCAAAGAAGAGTTTCCCATGATCAACAAGTCATCAACATAAAAAATAGGAATGAGCATGGAGTCATCCTACCACATAATTTAAAAATTTAGGTCGAGTGACATCGAGTGAACCCCGATGCAAGTATAAATGAGTCCATATTGGAATAATAAGTCCAAGGGGCTTGTTTAAGGCCATATAAATAATTATTTAACTTGAAAACAAGGGAGAGATCATGGATATAACATAGAGTTTGTTCATGTAGATATATTCCGCTAGGCCTCCATGAAGGAAGGCAATGTTAACATACATTTGGTAGACTTCCCATCTATTCGTGGAAATAATTGCGAGGGTCATTTGAATGGAAGTCATATTCACAACTAGAGCATATGGTTTCCGAGTAATCAACCTCAAATACCTAGGAGAAACCCTTAGCTATAAGTCTCGCTTTATACTTCTCAAATTCTCCATCGACACCATAATTGTTTTTGTACACCCACTTGCATCGAAATTTTTCTTCCTTTCGAAGGGGTGAGATCCCAAGTATCGTTATTTATGAGTAAGGAATACTCCTCATCCATGGTAGAATCCCACTCAAAATCCCATAAGGCTCCTTGGAAATACCGAGCGTAGAAGTGGAGGTTAAGAAATAGTGGGTTTCAATGAACTACGAGTAAGTACATCTCTCATCTTAAGGATCCCTAATCTAATCTCTAGCACGTGTAAGGTCTACCTATCCCAACAATGACCAGGAGGATCGGACTTGTTATTTGTAGATTATTCACTTGAGTGAGAAGGGAAAAAATACTCATCATTACTACTATAAGAATTATAATACTCTTAAGCATGAGGGTCGGGAGGAGCAAGAGGATCAGGAAGATCAAGAGGAGGAGCACTCTCAACAATGTCATCATCAAAGAGTCAGAATCAAAATTAGAGAGCAAAAGGACTATAGAGGGTGGACAAGTAGATGTCAAAGATGACTTGTCAAAATTCACACTTATCTCAATATAAATATGATGAGTAGTAGGGTTCAATAATATATAACCCTTCATGCCATTAGAATACCCTACTAAAATATAAGGTCTGGACCGTGGTTTCAAGGCCTTTCATTTATTTTTGGGAACCAGGCCATAACATTGGATCCAAAGATGTGAAATTTCTTGACATTAGGCTTGCGTCAAAACTAGGATTTAAAGGGTGTCATCCCTCTTACGACCTTATTTGGAACATGGTTTTGAATGTAGTAAGAAAATTTCATTGTTTCACCTAATAATGTGGAGGAAAGGATTTTGAGTGAGCCATATAAGTGGCCATCTCCTTAAGTGTTCGATTCTTTCTTTCTACAAATCCATTTTGTGAAGGGCTGTAAGAAATTGTACGCTATAAAGAAATCCCTTCAGAGGTAGAGAAATATTTTAAACTATTGCTAACATAATCTCCCCCATTGTTAGTTTGAATAACTTTGATAGACATTTTAGCTAGTTTCTCAGCAAGATCCTTAAAGTATTGAAAGTGCTCAAGACTTCATACTTTTGCTTAAGAAAATACATCTAAGAGAACGTGAAAAGTAATCAATGAAGGAAAGTATATAAATATCTATAGTAAATTAAGGAGATGGGATAAGGCCAAAAATTTCACTATGAATAAGATCCAAATGACAAGCACCTCTCAAGGATTTTCCTTTGCCAAAAATTTCTTTGGGGTGCTTTCTAAGGGCACAACCCTCATACAAACCCTTAGAAAAATTGAGGTGGGGTAGCATGTTGACCATTTCATTTTGGCTCAATGTTTCAAGGTAATAATACTTAAGATGGCTACAAAGCTCATGCCATAGCTCACTAAATTCATGTGCATGAGTGAGTAAGGCAGTGGTCATCGAATCAAAAGTAAATTGGGAAAAGGTGTACAACCATAAATAGTGATCTACCTTTCCCTCAACCACTGTGGAGCCAGAGTGAAGATCATGAATAATCACCAAGTTAGTACCAAATTTCACTCCCATTCCTTCATCAAGGTGAATGATTTTGTAAACCGATAAGAGATTGGGAACACTCAACACTTGGTTAAATGTTCCACTATCCATATCTACCTATCCAATACCGGAAACAAGTAATGTAGTGTCATCACCCAACGTGATTTGGGACATGCCATATGGTTCAATGTTATAAAAATAAACATGTGAAGATGCTATGGTGGCAAGGCACCAGAATTGATAATCCATATTGATGAAGGAGCTGCTCTAGCTACAAGGGCATTTCCTTTCTTCTTCTCAAATTTAGACTTCTTTGCTTTGGAAGACTCGACCTTTAGAGAATTTTGTTTTATATACTCAAGAACACTTATTTTATTCTTATCAATTAAATAAGTTAAGTGATCTATTTGTTTTCTCATACATTTATGCTCTTCATTACCAAACTTCTTGCAATAGGAACACTTACACTTTTCCTTCTTCTTCTCTTTGGGATTAGAAGTCGAAGCGTTCGTGTTAAGCTTTTTTTGGGCTTGGTTGGTCTTGGTTTCCTTTTTGGGTTGGTCCTTTTTCTCTTTCTTATTTTCAATTTTCTTTCCCTTACCATTACTTGCTACAAGGGAATGTGACTTGGATTTGAGAGTCCCCATTTGGATGAGTTTGTCTTATTCTCAAATGAGGGAATTTTCCAAGTACAACTCAAGGTGGCTTTCATGGCATGTAATGTCAAAATGAAGACAAAGCATTTGGGACCTAACTTAGAAAGAATCGAAAAGATCAAATGAGAATATTTCTTCTCCACTTTACATTCCTTTAGAAGTAATCTAGTGTGGAAAAACTTTGAGAAGAAGGCTTGTAGGTTTTCAAAGTCACGAGAATTTAATCCTAGTAACATTCTCCAACTCATGTTCTCTCATGTCATCTTGCTTCCCAAACATATTATCAAGAACCTTCCAAGCTTCATCAGGTGTTAAGGACGTTTTGAAGTGGAAGATAAAGTTGAGAAAGATGAACATACAAAGAAGACCCAAGGCTTCGTTACATTAGTTAAACCACCTAAATATTTTGGGTTCATATTTAGGTTAAGTATCTACTTCCATGGTGACACGAAACAAAAATTTACTATGTAATACCATAGCAATTTTAGATCTCCATTTGAAGAAATTGAATGGTGTGAGCAAAGGTACTAAAGAGGCATCCATCACGAAGAGAGAGAAATAATGAATGTAGAAGGAAGGAAAAAGAAACACAACCAACCCAACAAAATATTATCACCCCTTGATTTTGAAACTTTATAGCTAAGTACATTGATTATAATTAGGTGTGAATATGCATTATGAAATAGTTGGTCACTTACCTTGCAATCAGTGTAATAACGTGCAAGAGTGAAGACCACAATCAATTTTTTTTTATCGCGATTGTTTGACACTATAAGCAAGCACAAAGCGATCTAAAAAGAAGGAGAAAAACATAGTCTGTGTTAGAAATAATGTCTCACATCGCATCAAAAACCCCTTACCGTAAGGCTATGGTAAATGCACTTATTAGTTTGTAATCAATAACAAGGGCAAGACAAAGCAAAAACCAAATCAAAACGAGTGTAGAGGACCTCTAGAAAAAGGCTCCCAGAAGGTGGAAAAATGGTAGGAGAGGTGCTAAACACTTAAGGAAAAAGAAATATAAAAAAGCGACTAATAACACTAAAAATTGCACTTTAGTTTTCCCAATTTATCTAATTTTAGAGATCAAAAGATAAAAATACGATTAAAAAATTAATAAATAATTAAAATTACTACTAATTGAGTTAAAATTAAAGGGTATGATAGTTAAATTAAAGATCCTAATAAAATTAAAATGACCACCTCTTTAATATTTGACCACCTAATACTAATAACCATCTTCTAATGTAATTCAAACCTTACATTTTTAAAAATAAAAATCTTTTTAATTTAATCTTGACCTTTAAAAAATGAAAAAAAAAACTTTGGGATTTGAAAAGGATAAGGTGGGCTAGAATTTTAAAAGAAGACAGGGTCAAAGGTGGGGTCAAAAAAGGTGGGTGGCTCGGTTAAGGAGGGCACATGGAGCATTCCAAGTTGAGCATTCGTAGTGAGAGAAGAGTTGGAAGACATGAGGGCAACATGCGTTAGGAACTTGACTCAACCCCCGGGAGGTGGGTGAATGGCCCAAGCCACGAGATGGGGCAAAAACAAGTGGGGAGATGTAAGATGGTGGGAAAATGGTAGATCCAATGTAGGGGCCAAGGAAATTAAGCTCAAGGATGAACATATTGGCATTTCACGCAAACAAACACATGACTATGATAAAACCAACGTCTGACAAGGGTAAAAATGTAACTCGACCAATAACAAGGAAAAACCGACTCATCTAATGTAAATGGATGGACCCAATGTAAACGGATGAACCCAATGAAAAACAGTTGGCAATACAAACACACAAGGCCCAACTTTTAAAGGTAATAATAGACACACAAACTCAAGGAGCCACTCGCAATCAATGACAACACTTTGAAACCCAACTCGAGGAAATGCAACCAACTCAAAAGAACTCACCGAGATTTGCGGGAGCTCAGTTGCGTTGAAAATATGAAGAGAAGCGAGTAGGGGTGCAAGGAAAAAATGAGAGAATGCAAGCTAGTAGGGAAGGAGGTAGGGAGATTTTCAAGATTTTTTTCACTAAAATTTGTACTTTTAATGAAAATTAATAAAGCTGATAAAACTGAAAAATGTACCAACCTTAAAAATAGCTTTCCTCCAAAGTTAGCTACAACTAGCTAAATTTGGTGAAGAAAATCTAAACTACACATGCACAACTAGAAAACCAACACAAAATCCAAAACACAAATTGTTAAACCAATCAACAAGATTCAAAAATGAAGCGAAAAATTGCATGAGAAGCATGAAAATTGAAACTAGAAGAAATTAGCAACCAAAATAAGCGAGTGCATGTTTATCGATTATCCACTCGATACTATGTGATATTTTATAGTAAGGATCAATACAAGCCCCGTGCACATTGAAGAGGCTACACTCCAATGGTGACGTGAATGCTCCAAGTAATCAACAAGAAATCAAACAAGGAAAATCATGCATAAGGTAAACATGTCTACTCATTCTCATAGATAAAAATAAGAGGGTACATATGGGAGTGTTGT
The DNA here is from genome assembly GCA_018340775.1 of Taxus wallichiana var. yunnanensis. Taxonomy (NCBI): domain Eukaryota; kingdom Viridiplantae; phylum Streptophyta; class Pinopsida; order Cupressales; family Taxaceae; genus Taxus; species Taxus wallichiana. Next base: position 574,512,889 of record CM031241.1, on the reverse strand, counting down.
GTAACTCCTGTTCTGGAAAATCATTCCCTCCATGAGGGAAAGAGGAGTTATAATTCCAAATAGGAATGCAAATCTTATGACACATATGACAATGATAGATTATGTGATAGAATCTGCCATGTGCCATATAACTCCTAAGACCTATGATCTCACTAAGCAAGATGACTCACCATGTGAGGTGGACAACACACTGAGTGATGACAAGGTAAGTCACACACACCAAAAGTACACCACACATTCCTTTGAATTAATTTTCTTAATTATGTTTTATTCTCTCTATTAGAGAAGAAATATGATCTTTTAAACTCGATTTATTTTACTCAATGTGAAGACCATGTTAGAATAGTTAGGTGGCATACTATTTAGCAAAACATATTTTACACCATCATTAGGCAAATAAATTTTTATTCTAAGTAGCTGATTCAAAATAAAATGAAACTTACTAATGTGATCAACCATACTATCACCTTCTTTCATCTTGAGCGAATATCTTTTGTTTGATTGTCATTTTGTGATTCTTACTTGTGACCCAAACAACTTGTTTAATGTCATCTAGATGAAATTTTATGTCTTTTAGATTTAAATGATGCGGAGTAGGCATCGAATAATCCTAGGCCAATAATGTTTGTCACTTTTTGATCTCTTCTTTCTCATTTGGTGGCTTCATCCACATCAGGTAGTTTTGGTATTTTTGGAAATTTCGCACAAATATATGTTAATTAACAATAATTGAGTTTGAACTTCCCATGTATGGAAATATTTTCCTTCAAAATTTTCATTATGACTCACCTTATCCATTTTCCCCCACAAATTGAATTTAATGAATGTCGGATACTTCAAGAATGTGTCCGATTACAAACACAAAAATAAAATAAACTCTAGACAAGAAAATGATAATTCAAAAAGTAATTAAATATTACTTTTTAATGAACTGTATAATAGATATTATTTACTTGAGACTATTACCATGAGTTTAAAGATATTATACCAAAATCTGATATAGCCAAGGGATATTATTTAGATTTTTAGGAGACACTAAAATTAGATAACTATAGAATAGGAAAAATAAGACTTATCAAATTAAATTACTAACTTTTTTACCTTATAAAAATGTTTCTCAACGTTCTATGAAACCTTGACACCACAAAACAATAAAATAATTTAAAAAATCCTACACATTCTTTTTCAACAAACACATTTTGAGAGATGCATTAGCCAACTCACAACAAAAAAATGGGATGACGTCTTTCTTGTATTAGTGATTCTAGGTCTTCATAATTATAGATCTACATGAAATCTAATCGATAATCCCACAAGGAAATCTCATCGATGCATGCACTTACCGATTTGGCTTGGCATAATATAGATCCACACACTCTCATGTGAATTGGAAATGATAAATGATAAATATCAATAAGTTCCCATGAGCTCTATGAAGGATAAATGATGTCAATGATGTGGTTCATACTTGCAAAATGACGTTTTGAGCCCTATGAAAATAAAATCAAAATCACCATATAGATAAGACAAATGTATATTAGATCCACTCAAATAATGGATCTAGTCGATTTCGGGTACAATGGTATAACAATGAATGAAATTTGGACACTCGATCGCATATAGTTGGATATGCACAAGTCATGTGCACTCCAATTATCAATTAGACGAAAATTATTTTTGCGTCATAGATTTACAACCCCTACGAGATGATTTACACTGCATCCTCGAAACATTAGGCTATGGAAAAGCAGAACCTATCATTGCATTATCTTAGCTCGATACCAAATAATAAAATTGGTTTATATTTGCATAAATTGAACACAATATAAAAATATCTTTCCTATTCATACGAGACATTATTTATCATGAGAGATTATATTATATAGGAGAATGACCTCCTTAATACAAGGATTCAACATCAATCACATATCCCTTAAAGATCTTATATCAATCTCATAATATCTCTCACACTCCATAAATATATCAAGTCTATCTAATAGGAAGTTTTTTCTCACAAATCACGTACACCCAAACCATTATCTCACTCAAAGTTATATATGTGAGTTGTTCATGAAAACTTCGCACACTCACTTAAAAACATATTATGGGAGCACTAAATAAACATCTTCCTAACACATTGGAACACAATGAGATGATCATTATATCTAATATAATGTCGACTCCTACCTCCAAAATTTTGTAGGAACTTCCATATTTTGACAGGTTCCCACTTGTTGATCTTGAGAGTTATACAAATATTGTTTCCCCCTCCATTAGGAGTAACAATTATATCCATAGAAGAGTCACACTTACAATGGATAATTGACATGATATTTTGGTAGACGTCAAATATCTTGCTTCGACTGTGACTACTAGATGTGCCATTATTTTTAAAATATCTCAACCACTCATTCATATACACATATAGTTGAAGATAATGAACTAAAACTCATGTATGACCTTGTTAATAAGATTAAAAGAACCTACCTCAAACTACAATAGATAAAAACATTTCTACGATAAATTAGTTATGACCAATACTACAAAGGGAATGAAGTGACTTATATTGTAGACGCCTTTAAATATTACCTTCAAAACATGTAGTTCTATACATTAGAGTACTTAAGTTATCTTATCCTCAAAATTTTGTGCATTCTTTGAGTTTTTAACCCCATTAATTATAGTAAACTAAAAATCATGTATGACCTTATGAATAAGGTTGAAAGAACCTACCTCCAACTACAAGGGATGAAAACAATTCTACAATAAATTATTTACGTCCAATACTACAAAGGGAATGGAGCAACTTACATTATATATGACTTTAAAGATTACCTTCAAAACATGTAGTTATATACATTAGAGTACTTAAGCTATCCTATCTTCAATATTTTGTGCATTCTATGAGTTTTTAACTCCATTCCTTTAAATATTACATTATAAACATGTAGTTCTATACATTAGAGTGCTTAAGCTATCCCATTGTAAAAATTTTGTGCATTCTATGAGTTTTTAACCCCATTCATTTTAGTGAACTAAAAATCATCTATTACCTTATAAATAAGGTTGAAAAAACCTACCTCTAACTACAAGGGATGAAAACATTTCTACAATAAATTAGTTATGACCAATATTACAAAGGAAATGGAGTGATTAGCATTATAGATGCCTTTAAAGATTTCCTTCAAAACATGTAGTTCTATACATTAGAGTACTTAAGCTATCATATCCTCCAAATTTTGTACATTTTATGATTTTTTAACCCCATTCATTCTAGTGAACTAAAATCATGTGTGACCTTATGAATAAGGTTAAAAGAACCTACCTCCAACTATAAGGGATGAAAACATTTCTACAATAAATTAGTTATGACCAATACTACAAAGGGAATGAAGTGACTTACACTTTGTAGACGCCTTTAAATATTACCTTCAAAACATGTAGTTCTATACATTAGAGTACTTAAGTTATATTATCCTAAATTTTTGCGAATTCTAAGAGTTTTTAACCCCATTAATTATAGTGAACTAAAAATCATGTATGACCTTATGAATAAGGTTGAAAGAACCTACCTCAACTACAAGGGATGAAAACAATTCTACAATAAATTATTTACGACCAATACTACAAAGGGAATGGAGCAACTTACATTATATATGACTTTAAAGATTACCTTCAAAACATGTAGTTATATACATTAGAGTACTTAAGCTATCGTATCTTAAAAATTTTGTGCATTCTAGGAGTTTTTAACTCCATTCCTTTAAATATTACATTCAAAACATGTAGTTCTATACATTAGAGTGCTTAAGCTATCCCATTGTAAAAATTTTGTGCATTCTATGAGTTTTTAACCCCATTCATTCAAGTGAACTAAAAATCATCTATTACCTTATGAATAAGGTTGAAAAAACCTACCTCTAACTACAAGGATGAAAACATTTCTACAATAAATTAGTTATGACCAATATTACGAAGGAAATGGAGTGACTTGCATTATAGATGCCTTTAAAGATTTCCTTCAAAACATGTAGTTCTATACATTAGAGTACTTAAGCTATCATATCCTCCAAATTTTGTACATTCTATGATTTTTTAACCCCATTCATTCTAGTGAACTAAAAATCATGTGTGACCTTATGAATAAGGTTAAAAGAACCTACCTCCAACTATAAGGGATGAAAACATTTCTACAATAAATTAGTTATGACCAATACTACAAAGGAATGAAGTGACTTACATTGTAGACGCCTTTAAATATTACCTTCAAAACATGTAGTTCTATACATTAGAGTACTTAAGTTATCTTATCCTCAAAATTTTGCGAATTCTATGAGTTTTTAACCCCATTAATTATAGTGAACTAAAAATCATGTATGACCTTATGAATAAGGTTGAAAGAACCTACCTCCAACTACAAGGGATGAAAACAATTCTACAATAAATTATTTACGACCAATACTACAAAGGGAATGGAGCAACTTACATTATATATGACTTTAAAGATTACCTTCAAAACATGTAGTTATATACATTAGAGTACTTGAGCTATCCTATCTTCAAAATTTTGTGCATTCTAGGAGTTTTTAACTCCATTCCTTTAAATATTACATTCAAAACATGTAGTTCTATACATTAGAGTGCTTAAGCTATCCCATTGTAAAAATTTTGTGCATTCTATGAGTTTTTAACCCCATTCATTCTAGTGAACTAAAAATCATCTATTACCTTATGAATAAGGTTGAAAAAACCTACCTCTAACTACAAGGGATGAAAACATTTCTACAATAAATTAGTTATGACCAATATTACAAAGGAAATGGAGTGATTTGCATTATAGATGCCTTTAAAGATTTCCTTCAAAACATGTAGTTCTATACATTAGAGTACTTAAGCTATCATATCCTCCCAATTTTGTACATTTTATGATTTTTTAACCCCATTCATTCTAGTGAACTTAAAATCATGTGTGACCTTATGAATAAGGTTAAAAGAACCTACCTCCAACTATAAGGGATGAAAAAATTTCTACAATAAATTAGTTATGACCAATACTACAAAGGAATGAAGTGACTTACATTGTAGACGCCTTTAAATATTACCTTCAAAACATGTAGTTCCATACATTAGAGTACTTAAATTATCTTATCCTCAAAATTTTGTGAATTCTATGAGTTTTTAACCCCATTAATTATAGTGAACTAAAAATCATGTATGACCTTATGAATAAGGTTGGAAGAACCTACCTCCAACTACAAGGGATAAAAACAATTCTACAATAAATTATTTACGACCAATACTACAAAGGGAATGGAGCAACTTACATTATATATGACTTTAAAGATTACCTTCAAAACATGTAGTTATATACATTAGAGTACTTAAGCTATCCTATCTTCAAAATTTTGTGCATTCTATGAGTTTTTAACTCCATTCCTTTAAATATTACATTCAAAACATGTAGTTCTATACATTAGAGTGCTTAAGCTATCCCATTGTAAAATTTTTTTGCATTCTATGAGTTTTTAACCCCATTCATTCTAGTGAACTAAAAATCATCTATTACCTTATGAATAAGGTTGAAAAAACCTACCTCTAACTACAAGGGATGAAAACATTTCTACAATAAATTAGTTATGACCAATATTACAAAGGAAATGGAGTGACTTGCATTATAGATGCCTTTAAATATTTCCTACAAAACATGTAGTTCTATACATTAGAGTACTAAAGCTATCATATCCTCCAAATTTTGTACATTCTATGATTTTTAACCCCATTCATTCTAGTGAACTAAAAATCATGTGTGACCTTATGAATAAGGTTAAAAGAACCTACCTCCAACTATAAGGGATGAAAACATTTCTACAATAAATTAGTTATGACCAATACTACAAAGGGAATGAAGTGACTTACATTGTAGACCCTTTAAATATTACCTTCAAAACATGTAGTTCTATACATTAGAGTACTTAAGTTATCTTATCCTCAAAATTTTGTGAATTATATGAGTTTTTAACCCCATTAATTATTGTGAACTAAAAATCATGTATGATCTTATGAATAAGGTTGAAAGAACCTACCTCCAACTACAAGGGATGAAAACAATTCTACAATAAATTAGTTACGACCAATACTACAAAGGAATGGAGCAACTTACATTATATATGACTTTAAAGATTACCTTCAAAACATGTAGTTATATACATTAGAGTACTTGAGCTATCCTATCTTCAAAATTTTGTGCATTCTAGGAGTTTTTAACTCCATTCCTTTAAATATTACATTCAAAACATGTAGTTCTATGCATTAGAGTGCTTAAGCTATCCCATTTTAAAAATTTTGTGCATTCTATGAGTTTTTAACCCCATTCATTCTAGTGAACTAAAATCATCTATTACCTTATGAATAAGGTTGAAAAAACCTACCTCTAACTACAAGGGATGAAAACATTTCTACAATAAATTAGTTATGACCAATATTACAAAGGAAATGGAGTGACTTGCATTATAGATGCCTTTAAAGATTTCCTTCAAAACATGTAGTTCTATACATTAGAGTACTTAAGCTATCATATCCTCCAATTTTTGTACATTTTATGATTTTTTAACCCCATTCATTCTAGTGAACTAAAAATCATGTGTGACCTTATGAATAAGGTTAAAAGAACCTACCTCCAACTATAAGGGATGAAAACATTTCTACAATAAATTAGTTATGACCAATACTACAAAGGGAATGAAGTAACTTACATTGTAGACGCCTTTAAATATTACCTTCAAAACATGTAATTCTATACATTAGAGTACTTAAGTTATCTTTTCCTCAAAATTTTGTGAATTCTATGAGTTTTTAACCCCATTAATTATAGTGAACTAAAAATCATGTATGACCTTATGAATAAGGTTGAAAGAACCTACCTCCAACTATAAGGGATGAAAACAATTCTACAATAAATTATTTACGACCAATACTACAAAGGGAATGGAGCAACTTACATTATATATGACTTTAAAGATTACCTTCAAAACATGTAGTTATATACATTAGAGTACTTAAGCTATCGTATCTTCAAAATTTTGTGCATTCTATGAGTTTTTAACTCCATTCCTTTAAATATTACATTCAAAACATGTAGTTCTATGCATTAGAGTGCTTAAGCTATCCCATTTTAAAAATTTTGTGCATTCTATGAGTTTTTAACCCCATTCATTCTAGTGAACTAAAATCATCTATTACCTTATGAATAAGGTTGAAAAAACCTACCTCTAACTACAAGGGATGAAAACATTTCTACAATAAATTAGTTATGAACAATATTACAAAGGAAATGGAGTGACTTGCATTATAGATGCCTTTAAATATTTCCTTCAAAACGTGTAGTTCTATACATTACAAAAGACGTAAGCTATCATATCCTCCAAATTTTGTACATTCTATGATTTTTAACCCCATTCATTCTAGTGAACTAAAAATCATGTGTGACCTTATGAATAAGGTTAAAAGAACCTACCTCCAACTATAAGGGATGAAAACATTTCTACAATAAATTAGTTATGACCAATACTACAAAGGGAATGAAGTGACTTACATTGTAGACGCCTTTAAATATTACCTTCAAAACATGTAGTTCTATACATTAGAGTACTTAAGTTATCTTATCCTCAAAATTTTGCGAATTCTATGAGTTTTTAATCCCATTAATTATAGTGAACTAAAAATCATTTATGACCTTATGAATAAGGTTGAAAGAACCTACCTCCAACTACAAGGGATGAAAACAATTCTACAATAAATTATTTACGACCAATACTACAAAGGGAATGGAGCAACTTACATTATATATGACTTTAAAGATTACCTTCAAAACATGTATTTATATACATTAGAGTACTTGAGCTATCCTATCTTCAAAAATTTGTGCATTCTAGGAGTTTTTAACTCCATTCCTTTAAATATTACATTCAAAACATGTAGTTCTATACATTAGAGTGCTTAAGCTATCCCATTGTAAAAAAATTGTGGAATCTAAGAGTTTTTAACCCCATTTATTCTAGTGAACTAAAAATCATCTATTACCTTATGAATAAGGTTGAAAAAACCTACCTCTAACTACAAGGGATGAAAACATTTCTACAATAAATTAGTTATGACCAATATTACAAAGGAAATGGAGTGACTTGCATTATAGATGCCTTTAAAGATTTCCTTCAAAACATGTAGTTCTATACATTAGAGTACTTAAGCTATCATATCATCCAAATTTTGTACATTCTATGATTTTTAACCCCATTCATTCTAGTGAACTAAAAATCATGTGTGACCTTATGAATAAGGTTAAAAGAACCTACCTCCAACTATAAGGGATGAAAACATTTCTACAATAAATTAGTTATGACCAATACTACAAAGGGAATGAAGTGACTTACATTGTAGACGCCTTTAAATATTACCTTCAAAACATGTAGTTCTATACATTAGAGTACTTAAGTTATCTTATCCTCAAAATTTTGCGAATTCTATGAGTTTTTAACCCCATTAATTATAGTGAACTAAAAATCATTTATGACCTTATGAATAAGGTTGAAAGAACCTACCTCCAACTACAAGGGATGAAAACAATTCTACAATAAATTATTTACGACCAATACTACAAAGGGAATGGAGCAACTTACATTATATATGACTTTAAAGATTACCTTCAAAACATGTAGTTATATACATTAGAGTACTTAAGCTATCCTATCTTTAAAATTTTGTGCATTCTATGAGTTTTTAACTCCATTCCTTTAAATATTACATTCAAAACATGTAGTTCTATACATTAGAGTTCTTAAGCTATCCCATTGTAAAAATTTTGTGCATTCTATGAGTTTTTAACCCCATTCATTCAAGTGAACTAAAAATCATCTATTACATTATGAATAAGGTTGAAAAAAACGTGCCTCTAACTACAAGGGATGAAAACATTTCTACAATAAATTAGTTATGACCAATATTACAAAGGAAATGGAGTGACTTGCATTATAGATGCCTTTAAATATTTCCTTCAAAACATGTAGTTCTATACATTAGAGTACTTAAGCTATCATATCCTCCAAATTTTGTACATTTTATGATTTTTTAACCCCATTCATTCTAGTGAACTAAAAATCATGTGTGACCTTATGAATAAGGTTAAAAGAACCTACCTCAACTATATGGGATGAAAACATTTCTACAATAAATTAGTTATGACCAATACTACAAAGGGAATGAAGTGACTTACATTGTAGACACCTTTAAATATTACCTTCAAAACATCTAGTTCTATACATTAGAGTACTTAAGTTATCTTATCCTCAAAATTTTGTGAATTCTATGAGTTTTTAACCCCATTAATTATGGTGAACTAAAAATCATGTATGACCTTATGAATAAGGTTGAAAGAACCTACCTCCAACTACAAGGGATGAAAACAATTCTACAATAAATTATTTACGACCAATACTACAAAGGAATGGAGCAACTTACATTACATATGACTTTAAAGATTACCTTCAAAACATGTAGTTATATACATTAGAGTACTTGAGCTATCCTATCTTCAAAATTTTGTGCATTCTAGGAGTTTTTAACTCCATTCCTTTAAATATTACATTCAAAACATGTAGTTCTATACATTAGAGTGCTTAAGCTATCCCACTTTGTAAAAAATTGTGCATTTTATGAGTTTTTAACCCCATTCATTCTAGTGAACTAAAAATCATCTATTACCTTATGAATAAGGTTGAAAAAACCTACCTCTAACTACAAGGGATGAAAGCATTTCTAAAATAAATTAGTTATGACCAATATTACAAAGGAAATGGAGTGACTTGCATTATAGATGCCTTTAAAGATTTCCTTCAAAACATGTAGTTCTATACATTAGAGTACTTAAGTTATCATATCCTCCAAATTTTGTACATTCTATGATTTTTTAACCCCATTCATTCTAGTGAACTAAAATCATGTGTGACCTTATGAATAAGGTTAAAAGAACCTACCTCCAACTATAAGGGATGAAAACATTTCTACAATAAATTAGTTATGACCAATACTACAAAGGGAATGAAGTGACTTACATTGTAAACGCCTTTAAATATTACCTTCAAAACATGTAGTTCAGTTCTATACATTAGAGTACTTAAGTTATCTTATCCTCAAAATTTTTCGAATTCTAAGAGTTTTTAACCCCATTAATTATAGTGAACTAAAAATCATGTATGACCTTATGAATAAGGTTGAAAGAACCTACCTCCAACTACAAGGGATGAAAACAATTCTACAATAAATTATTTACGACCAATACTACAAAGGGAATGGAGCAACTTACATTACATATGACTTTAAAGATTACCTTCAAAACATGTAGTTATATACATTAGAGTACTTAAGCTATCCTATCTTCAAAATTTTGTGCATTCTATGAGTTTTTAACTCCATTCCTTTAAATATTACATTCAAAACATGTAGTTCTATACATTAGAGTGCTTAAGCTATCCCATTGTTAAAATTTTGTGCATTCTATGAGTTTTTAACCCCATTCATTCTAGTGAACTAAAATCATCTATTACCTTATGAATAAGGTTGAAAAAAACCTACCTCTAACTACAAGGAATGAAAACATTTCTACAATAAATTAGTTATGACCAATATTACAAAGGAAATGGAGTGACTTGCATTATAGATGCCTTTAAAGATTTCCTTCAAAACATGTAGTTCTATACATTAGAGTACTTAAGCTATCATATCCTCCAAATTTTGTACATTTTATGATTTCTTAACCCCATTTATTCTAGTGAACTAAAAATCATGTGTGACCTTATGAATAAGGTTAAAAGAACCTACCTCCAACTATAAGGGATGAAAACATTTCTACAATAAATTAGTTATGACCAATACTACAAAGGGAATGAAGTAACTTACATTGTAGACGCATTTAAATATTACCTTCAAAACATGTAGTTCTATACATTAGAGTACTTAAGTTATCTTATCCTCAAAATTTTGCGAATTCTATGAGCTTTTAACCTGTTAATTATAGTGAACTAAAAATCATGTATGACCTTATGGATAAGGTTGAAAGAACCTATCTCCAACTACAAGGGATGAAAACAATTCTACAATAAATTATTTACGACCAATACTACAAAGGAATGGAGCAACTTACATTATATATGACTTTAAAGATTACCTTCAAAACATGTAGTTATGTACATTAGAGTACTTAAGCTATCCTATCTTCAAAATTTTGTGCATTCTATTAGTTTTTAACTCCATTCCTTTAAATATTACATTCAAAACATGTAGTTCTATACATTAGAGTGCTTAAGCTATCCCATTGTAAAAATTTTGTGCATTCTATGAGTTTTTAACCCCATTCATTCAAGTGAACTAAAAATCATCTATTACCTTATGAATAAGGTTGAAAAACCTACCTCTAACTACAAGAGGATGAAAACATTTCTACAATAAATTAGTTATGACCAATATTACAAAGGAAATGGAGTGACTTGCATTATAGATGCCTTTAAAGATTTCCTTCAAAACATGTAGTTCTATACATTAGAGTACTTAAGCTATCATATCCTCCAAATTTTGTACATTTTATGATTTTTTAACCCCATTCATTCTAGTGAACTAAAAATCATGTGTGACCTTATGAATAAGGTTAAAAGAACCTACCTCAACTATAAGGGATGAAAACATTTCTACAATAAATTAGTTATGACCAATACTACAAAGGGAATGAAGTGACTTACATTGTAGACGCCTTTAAATATTACCTTCAAAACATGTAGTTCTATACATTAGAGTACTTAAGTTATCTTATCCTCAAAATTTTGCGAATTCTATGAGTTTTTAACCCCATTAATTATAGTGAACTAAAAATCATGTACGACCTTATGAATAAGGTTGAAAGAACCTACCTCCAACTACAAGGATGAAAAAATTCTACAATAAATTATTTACGACCAATACTACAAAGGGAATGGAGCAACTTACATTATATATGACTTTAAAGATTACCTTCAAAACATGTAGTTCTATACATTAGAGTACTTAAGCTATCCTATCCTCAATTGTTTTTGTAGTCTATGAGTTTTTAACCCCATTAATTCTAGTGAGCTAAAATCATGTATGACCTTATGAATAAGGTTGAAAGAACCTACCTCCAATTACAAGGGATGAATTTTTTTCTACAATAAATTAGTTACGACCAATAATACAAAGGGAATGGAGTGGATTACATTGTAGATTCCTTTAAATATTAAATTTAAAACATTTAGTTCTATACATTAGAGTACTTAAGCTATACTATCCTTAATTTTTTGTGCATTCTATGAGTTTTTAACCCCATTCATTCTAGTGAAATAAAATTCATGTATGACCTTATGAATAAGGCTGAAAGAACATACCTCCATGCAAGGATGAAAACATTTCTACAATAAATTAGTTACAACCAATACTACAAAGAGAATGGAGTGACTTACATTCTAGACGCATTTAAATATTACCTTTAAAACATGTATTTTTATACATTAGAGTACTTAAGATATCCTATCCTCAAAAGTTTGTGCATTCTATGAGTTTTTAAACCCCATTTATTCCATATAGATTCATTTCTCACACTACCCTTTAAAATTTTGAACCTTTTTAGTGCTACAAAAGTAATGCATTACTATAAAACTGTTTTCAAATATAGGTTTTTCCTAAATGTAAAGAAAAAAAAACTTTTCCTCGTCATGTTTATATTCCTTATCTATTGAATATATAATTGCATTTGCATTATATTTCTTATTACCATATGCTACTCTCTGAAATACTCTCCTTTTCTAATTTTTTCTCTTCCCTCAATGATCTCGTATGTGTTACAATTACTTCACGTTCACATTGATTTATTTTATCGCATTGCTTCTACCCTTTTATCACTTTGAACACATAAAACAAAAGATTGATTTGTGTTGTCACTATTTTATACAAAACATACATGCATACATGTGCTACAAGTTCCCCTACTCCTCTCAACATTCAAGCAATATATTCTAATTCCTAAAAATGCATCGAATATCTTAGTAGCAATATCACTCTACAACGTCCTACATGGGCACCAAACGAAAAAAATATGGAATTAATCACGGCATAAATATTTTGAATCCTTACAATAATGATTGGACTATTGAAGGTCACATCCTAAAAATGATTTCTTCATAAATTCAACAAAAACATAGGGACACGTTTTTCATCTTTGATCTTATAGATGGGGATGAAAAAATAACTATCACTTATTTAGATCAAGTAGTCAAAGTATTCTACAATCAAGTACACTATGGAAATATTTACATAATCTTTAGTGGTATTTTAGGGTATGAAAAGGAGTAAAACCATTTAAAAATTTCATGAAAATTATCCTCATCCCGACATCATTTGTCAAATTAAGTAAAAATGAAGCTTCAATGATACCAACATACGAGTTTCACTTCAATTCAATTAGAGAGATCATAACTACTTTTGCAAACTTTATGGTAGACATCATTTTTTTATTTTTTTATGTATTACTCCAACCTTCATGATCAAGAAACTAGATGAAACCTACAACCAAAGGAGAACACTCATCATGAAATATTTCTCAAGCTATTGCATTGCCACACAATTTAGGGTGTCTTATGTGATGAGGAGGAAATATTTTGGAAAACCTATGTGCATCTAAGGCTTCGCTAAAACTAATACTGTAATCAATAAAGCCAAGATAAAATCATACAAATGGAAAAATATTGGCACCAATTTCCACATAGTAATTTATTAATTCAGATGTAGTGGAAACACATCAAATGAGAACTTGGTTTGATTCTTATAGTTACAACATAACATCTTCATCACTTGACTATGTATACTACCGAATCAAATGACATCATGAACATAAAATTATAAGGTTTTCTAGAAAAAATAATCAGATTTGCTTCTACAACGAAATTACTCCCTTCCATTTCCTTAATGGATAATAGAAAATGTAATAAAACTTGTTCAAAATCTAGATAGCTTGTGGAAGCGTGAAAAATGTAAAAAGATTTCAACTTATGTGAATATAAATACGAACAACACGGGTCACTACTTTTGAGGACATCACTATAGAAATCATGGTCATCACCATGCAAAACTTACAAATAGTAGACTTGGAACATAAAATTTTTGGGACATTTTCAAGCCAATGCTCTTCTACAAATACCACTTTATAATTGAAAAAAATAAGGGGTTGTAAAACAACAAATAATATGTCCAATGTACCTTTCTCGAGGTGCGGAAGATGAATCTTCATTCAACCATGTAGATTTATTGGATGCATCTGTTGAAGACATGCATTAGACAATGTAGCTATCTTCATATTTTAATTTCTTTATAATATGCAATGGAAAACCTTCATGCACATATATATAAAAGTGTTGTTTCCATTTTACCCATCCAACTTTTCATCATGAGTTTCATATGGTACTATACATGTATGTTTCTACTTAATATATTCTCATATTCTTATCTGTGTAACCCTTAACAACATTTGTAATGTTTTGCACCTTTATAGTAGCAAAACGTATGCAATTGCTATATGTTTTCCTTTCCACTTTCCCATTTCAATAGTATACAATTATACACAATTGCATATTTTCCTAAATTTAATCTTCTTGTAAAAAAATGTTGAATACATAGAAAAATGAAAGGTTTCATTTATGTTACAATGCCAACAAGAAATAAATAAATGAACATTGTTCTGACAAAATGATAGAATGAAGAGACAAAAACAAAACATCATGGACGTGCTGAGCATATCTCAACCTGTGTTAGATTCTTAATACCAAAACCTTACCCAATTATTTTTGAGTCATCTCGAAAAAGTTTTGTGAGAGAATTGATTTGATCTTTTCCACACATACTTGCTTCATTTGCAAGGAAATGTACCCATACATGTACACAAATACTTTCAAAGGTGATTTCACTTGTGGTATGAGAATTTATGAAAAGAATGGCCATCGCTTATCAATATGGAATCATATGGACACAAGGGTAAAACCCTTAATAGTATCTGCGCTCACTCAAGTTGAAGATATGTTCATATCAAAAGTGAATCCACTCAAGTAATACATACATGTAGTGGATAATACAAATATGTTTGGGTAATAATGTCAAGTGGGGACACTTTTTAGGTGGGCCACCACTTCACACCCCTTGTTTAAAGTTTATTTATAAACTTTATTAAAATGAATCAGTCCCCACATTTAATTAAATCATTTTTATTTAATCAAAAGATTGAAACGGTGCACTCAAGTGCAACTAGTTCACCCAATCTATTTAATAGGTTGATCCCTCACAAAAGTAGGGATCGTGTAATTGTAATGTGTGAATTGAAAATTGTGAGATTTGTGAGAAATTATTATTGTCACTTTGTAAAAATCGTTGTGTGAGCATTGTGGTGGGACCGAGGAGGAAGTGGAGGTGCTGGGTGTGTAAAATATCTACTAATTTTAATAAATGAGAGTGCTTTTCAAGTGGGTTTTTACCTTTGGGTTTTTCCCACTATATATCATGTGTTTGTGTTGTGTTTTTTTACTTATGTTGTGTTAATTTTTACTCTGTAGATTCACTTTACATTCGACATTTAATTTATTAATTTTTGAATATCTTTGCACTACATTTGGAAATATAATTCTTGGACTATGCAATTATTAAATTGGATGAATAATTTAATTTAATTAATATAGTTAATAAATTAATTATTCTCTAACATTTCTGACATGGTATTAGAGCATTTCTAACATTGAAACCAATTCTTGGTTTTTTTGTGGCCCAACATGCAAATAAAATAATAAATTACCCTTATAATGTAAAATATGCAAATACATTGATTTTTTTGTGAAAATGGGTTTGGAAAATAAAATAAATTATTGGTTGTCTCGAATAAACCTAAAGAGGCGTTTTGGCATGTGTGAATCTTGATTCTCTAGATAATATTTGATATAAGAACCCAATTGCCTCTCATCAAAGCAAGTCTTTATTTGTGTGCCCCCATATAAGCATCAAATAATCCTACAAATGGTTTGATATACCTGTCAAAAGGAAGATAAACATCATTATCAAACACCAAACCCTAGACAAAACCTACAAATATCCTATTGTAGAAATCTAGGTGCCTCCATTTTGACTTAAAATACAAATAAACAACAATATATAATTGAAAAACAACTTTATATAAACAAAAACGCCTAAAATAAAAAAAATTGGATTAATTTTTTTAAAATGTTGTATATTATAAAAACACAATGTTCTAACCCTAGGCACATGAGAAAATAGTAAATACTTTAAAAAACAATGATTTTTCCTCTCTTTTGCATCTTCTTTGAGAAATTTGCCTCTCCTACAAATCCTGAGAAGAAAAAAATCCTAATCGCTCTACTCTCCTATTCGTGCACCCCCTCTCCTTCCTGCAACAATAAAAATAAATAAAAATAAAAGATATAGTCTAATGTTTATGAATTAAACTCCTGTAACCCTAAAATTTTTAGGAGTCTTTTTACTATAGTAACTTTAGTTTAAATTCATATAGTAAAACACAAGTAAATAATTTTTACGGGAGTTTACTTTATTTTATTTTAATAACTTTAAAAGTAAAAATTAAAATTATTTTTTTGATAACTAGTTCATAAGAGCTAAATGTTAGGTGAAGGCCTATGAAGGCTTTATGTTCACTAGAGGTGAAAAGTTAAACTCTTGACCCTCATTTTTTTTTTAAAGAAAGTATTTAAGTTTTTTTCTCTTTTAACAAAAATTTAGAAAAATTCAAAACTAATTTATTTAATTTTTTGAAAGCATTTTGAAAAAAGAAAGAAGATACATTTAGATTACCTATTTATCTATGTGTATTTAAATAGTTGGAAATTTATTTTAAAATTATTTTAGTGTATTTTTTGTTTGAAAATTTTACTAAATTTATTTGTTTAGTGAATTTTTTTTTTTCAGTTAAATTTTTATTTTAAAAATATGTGCTTGCTTGAATTTATCATTGAAAAATGGTCGGAACGGTCACTTTTTCAATGGATAAATCACAATTGTTAAATGGAACAAACTATAACATTTGGAGTTAGTCTAAAATCCATTTTTATGGAAAAGAAACCGTGGGATCTTATCACTGGTGTGGAGAAACGACCCACCAGAAGGCAAGCTAATCCCAAAAACCTAATCTCCTTTTCCCAAAGATCCCAAGAAGCCTTGTTGATTCTATTGTAGAGCATAAAAGATGAGTTTCTTATGTATATGACACATGGATTTTCTGCCGATGCTTGGGAACAATTAGAAACATTTACGAGGGCGCTTGCCTCTTGAAAATAATCAAACTTTTCGTGGAACTATTTACAACTCCCATGAAGGGGGTGAAAAATAGTTAATTATTTAGTTAAAATTAAAAACATTAAAGCACAGTTAGATGGATGCAATTGTCAGTTATTTCAAGATAAAATACTATATTTTATCATTCAGATAAACATTCATGAAAAATCCTGAAACTTTATCTCAATCTTAAACTCTAAATACCAAAATTAAACTGATTTACCTGACTTGGAAACTCATTCTTCTCTCCTAATTTAGGAAGAACGTGTTATGAAAAATTTAAATTCAAAAGAGAATTCCTCTCGAGCATTGTTCTCTCATAATTGTAAACCCTCTTAAACATGAATAATAATAATTCCAATCAAAAAGAAAAATTCAAATCAAAATTTAAATATAATCCTAATTCTATTTTTGTCAGAAAATCAAAATTTCAAAGTGAAATTCAATGGAACATGTAACAAATATGGAAAATTTGGTCATAAGGAGTCAAATTTTTGAGTGAAGACTAACAAGTTTGTTAAAAATACTAAAAACAAGAAATTTAACAAGCATAAGAAGGATCGAACCAAACTAAAAACCATGCAAATAACATTGAGTAATCTATTTCCCTATATACTGCACTCTCAACTTTGAATGAAAATGAATGGATCCTAGATAGTGGTTCCTCTAGGCACATGACTTGCATTCGTGAAATCCTCACAGATGTTGTAGAATGTGAGGAAAGTATATATTTAGGGAAAATTCTATCATTCAATCTGAAAGTTGTATGGGAATGTTAAATTGAAAAATGGAACAATTAAGAATGTGTTATTTGTTCCTCAATTAAAAAAGAACCTTTTATCTTGCTCACAATTAACTAAAGAAAATTATAAAGTTGTATTATTGCAAAATAAATGGTATGTGAAAAATGAACTTAGTAATGTTATTACTTCTGGAATATAGAAAAACGGTTTATATAGTTTTGATGGATTTTTTTTTTCTGAATCTTGTTTTTTATTCTAGCTCTAGAAATGATATTCAAATTTGACATGAAAGACTAAGACATGTGAATTTTAGGAGTATGTATGAAATGTCTTGTCTAAACCTTGTGATAGGTCTCCTAAAGTGAAATATGATAATGAAACGTATGAAAGTTTCTTGTGTGGTAAGTAACACGTTGAACCATTTCACAAACATAATAATCCAAATTCATCGTTCCTATTATATTTGATTCACAAGTGATGTGAGAGGTAAACTTAAATTTACCTCTCTCATTGGAGCCTTGTATGTTGTATGCTTTATTGATGATTTCTCTAGGATGACCTGGTCATACTTCATTAAGAAAAGGTTTGATGTCTTGTCCAAATTTCAATCTTTTAAAGCCTTAGTTCAAAATGCATCTAATCTAAAAATCAAAAGAATTAAAACTGATAATGGAGGTGTGTATGTTACTAAGAAGTGTAATGAGTTTTGTGTGTCATGTGTATTCAAAGTGTGAGTTGAAAAATCCCTATTCCCCACAACAAAAAAAAATCGAAGAATGTAAAAATAGGACCATATTAGAAATGGCTAAGACTATGATTCATGTGTCGAATGTGCCTAAGTTTTTTTAAGCAAAAGCAATGAATATTTTAGTATATATTCTAAATATATTTCCTACTAAATCATTACATCAAACTACTCCCCATGAAGTATGGAAAACAAAAACCAAATATCTCACACTTAAGAATATTTGGTAGTCCTGCTTCTCTCTTTATTTTGAAATTTAAACGGAAGAAACTAGATCCGACATCTAACTCCTATATATTTTTCAGATATGGTTGTCACACAAAAGTATTAAGAGTATACAATCCTTTCAATGATGACATAGTAGAAAATAGGAATGTTGATGTCTTAGAGAAAACATTCTATGACACTTCTTGTGAACCCTCCTCTGTTTCTCCTGAATTAGAGCTTGATAATCCTTCTCCAGAAAATATGGTAATATAAGTTCAAGAGGAAAATATTATGCTCCATATATGATGGAGATTGAGGGGGATTCATCTCAAAATGTGTCACATTCTATAATTCCTAAATGGGCTCAAAATATAGTTAAGGAATCTCATCCTGATAGCCTTAGAAAGATGACCCATAGTCAACATACTTATCATGCCTTGATGACCCTATATGAGGTTGAACCAAAATATTTCAAAGAATCTAGTCAAGATGAAATATGGATCGAATCTATGAAATATAAATACAATGCCCTAATTAAAAATAACACTTGGGAACTAGTCCCTCCAAAACAAAGCATTGTAGGATCCAGGTGTTTGTATAAAATTAAGTATAACTTTGTAGGAGAAATTTATAAATTTAAGGAACGATTAGTAGCTCGTTGGTTCACTCAAAAACATGGTATTGAATATGTTGAAACCTTTTCTCCTATAGCCAAAATGAGCACTGTTAGAATTATTCTAGCATTATCTAATCAATATGGTTGGGAGGTTCACCAAATGAATGTTAAAAATTATTTTCTAAAAAATGACCTGAAAGAAGCAATCTACATGCATCAACCTAAAGGTTTGGAATAACCTAGTAAGGAACCATTTTTGTGTAAATTGAAAAAATACTTGTATGGTCTTAAATAAGCTCCCAAAGATTGGTATGCTAAAAAGAATAGTTTCTTTCGGGATATTGGGTTCAAAATTGATTTTTGATAGTGATTTGTTTTTAAAGTGTGAAAATAATCATATTATCATTATTGTCTTATATGTGTATGATATGTTGATTACTAGTAGTGATAATAATTTAATTCTTAGAACTAAAGAAAAATTAAAACAATGTTTTAAAATGACTGACTTAGGTATGCTACATAATTTTTAGGCATGGTTATCTTATAGGATCGTAAATCTATTATTTCATCTCAATATCATGTTGACCTAAAACCCCAACAGATTGTAGGGCTTAGGAAATATCGATCTTAGTTAAGGATGTACGTAGGAAATACACCACCTCTATGCTAAGAACAAAAATGTAAATGAAAAAACATAATGATTTTACTCCAAAATCCAATATTTATTTATTCATCAATAATAATTACATCAATTTCTAGTACATATATATTATATTCATTCTCATTCTCTTATCTCTCTTACAAAATCTCAAAATGGCACACTCACATAAGTCTTTCGTGATGCACACTTTACATAATACATTGATTACAATAAATATACAAAATACAATCTATTTCAAAGGTCACTTCCTTTGACTCGTGCCTCTATCAGCTTCTGACATGATCTGGCATGATTTATCTTCATTACGTGGCTTTAAGTCAGCTTCTGTGACTCTACTTAGTATTATGTGGCTTTCTCTATGTACTACGACTTCTTTCTTTTATTTGTGGCTTTACTTCATTCGCAGCCTTCCTTTTTCTTTCGTGGTTGTCTTTACCTTTCCACAACTATCTCCAGGACTTTGGTGGTGTATACCCAAACTCTTTCCAACATTATCCCCCCTCTTAAACTTTGTCTCGTCCTTGAGAAAAAAATGATGATGACTTTTACTCCTTCCTTCAATTTGTTTTTGCCAAAATTGGGATCAATGGGCATCAACCACCAGGACTTACACATCTGGCATAGGGAAGGGTTCCCTCACTCAACTCATTTGAATGGATTTATGGGACGCTAAGGTATAGAAGCATCAACCTCCCCAGGAACTTAGATGTCTGGCTTAAGGAGGATTTTCTTCACTTGACTCACTTGGCTGGGTTTATGGGACACCTTGACGTTTAATCTTCTATGGTGTACTTTGCGGCATGTACTTTGTAATTTGGGGAATGATATTCTTTTCATAGTTAAGCCATGAAGTCAAATGATTATGCACTTGATTAATCCATTCCTACAGTTGTGTATTCTCTTGAATCAGTGACACCAATTCTGATGGAGTGGGATGTGCTTATATTTCCTTCCATCGATCTTGTGCAAGTGTAGTTTCTTGCTGCATCCGCGTCAAAGATTTATCCAATGTAGTGCTACATTATTGCATGTCGTAGATCTTGTCTTGTCACCCCCTCTATTGGGTTTGATATTTCTCTGTAAGCTCTGCTAATTTCCTCCTTTTTACACCATCCTTGTCTTGTAGAATGTCATATTTTGTAGACATCTTATTCAAATTTTTCCATCTTTCCCTTGTCTTATGCGGTGGTGCTTAGCCAACCAATGGTATAGGTATAGTATACCTCGGCATTGTTTAGTTCTGTCTCCAATTTCTTCACTGTGGTTTGAAATTCACTTTTTTTTTCTAATTCTCCACTACATGAGGTTTCTTGGCATCTTCTTGGTATTCTCTTATTGCAATTTTACGGATTGTTTCTTTCTCTACCTCCAAGTTTATGTGGTGTTCTTTCATAGGATTTCCCCTACCACGTATTCATTAGATGCTTCAACGGATAATGTAGTATCAATCTTGATCTGTGGCTTATCCATTTGAATCTTTGGTGAGTATATTTTTCATTGCTTCCTCTAATTCTACACACATTTGCATCCAGTCTTGGGTGGAACTCTGCTATAACACTTGATTGCAACTATATTTTTGTAAAGGAGTTAGTTTATCTAAATGTACTTTAAAGACTTCCATGGTTTTCTCAACAACCCTTGTTACAATTGAAAAGATTGTTCTTGTTTCCTCTTCCGTAGAGCCCACTTGATTCAAGCTAGTGAGTCACGAGGTGCTAGTGTGGTTATCAGGCTAGAAGATGATATTTGTAATGCTTGTTGAGCATGTTCTGCCTTCTCCTTTTCTTCCTTATCTTGTTCTTCTTTCTTTATCTATTCTTTCTCTACTTTCGTTGTCTTTTCTTCTTCTTCTTTCTATTGTTCTTCTTCCTTCTTCTTCTCCTCTTCGCTTGCTTATTTTCTTCTTCTTTTCTACTTCTTCTTTCTTCTTCTTTTCTGTTTCTTCCTTCTTTTTCTTTTCCATTTCTTCTTTCTTTTTCTTTTCTTCTTCTTATTTTTTATTTTTTTCTTCTTCTTTTTTTCTTCTTTTCCTCTTCTTCTTTTTTTCTTCTTTTCCTCTTCTTCTTTTTTTCTTCTTCACTTCTAACTCAGTTTTTAGTTTTCTCTTCTTCTACTTTTCTCTCCTTCTCCACTTTCTTATTTTTAATGTATTCTTCCTTTTGTTTCCTATCTCATTCTTCTTTTTCTTGCTCTTGTATTTTCCCTTTCGTTTTCGATCTGCTTTGATTCATTTTCCCTTTTCTCTGGTCTTCCCTCTCCTTATTTTGTTTGATCAATAGGCCAATTAAGTTGTCCACTTCTTTATGTGATGTAACATGCTATTAGTGATAAGTTTATTCTTCGTGAGAGTGGGTTGTTCTTGTTAAAGTGCAACCAAGCAACGTGTTTGTTCTATCTCTATTTGGTCCTGTATTTCTTCTCTCGGTGATGGTGTAAGTAGGTGATTTATATATTTGAGTATAAATGCATGTTTATCTAGATAATACACTATGGCTTCTTTGCTATAGCCATATGTTCTCATCTTGTACTTGTGGTGTATTCTTGGGAAAGTTATGAGATGCCACCAAAGTAGTTAGACATTTCGATAGTAGACATAGAGGGATTATTTTCTATGGAATTTTTGTGCCTTTTTCAAAAGGGGCCTCCATATTGCATAAACCATGCAATAGAAATTTCCAAATGCATAAGTATTCTCTATATTTGTTTTTGTACCATGAAAATAGATTCGGCTCACACCCATATTTCTGCTACTTCATGATCAACATTATGATGTTCCACCATACCCAAGAAACATTTGTATTTAAAAAAAAAGAGAAATATTGAGGAAAAATTTCCTACAACACTCACTACCTTATGTCATAAACTTGATTCATATCATATTCACACATTGTATACCAACTAATGCACTTTGATTCATCCCTACAAGGAACATGATCTTATTGTTCCATATGTAAGCATGAACACACAAATATGATAAAACAACTTGCTAACCTAAAATTGTTCTTCAAATTGAGTGTGAAAGAACTAAATGGCTATATTTTCACAAAGACCGTGCTAAGAACTCATCCAACATATCCCCCACGAAGAAACTTTGGAGAAATGGAAACTTAATTAAAAATCCACACTTTCCATATTTATATATGGAAAAAGATTGAGAATTTTGGTCAAGAAATTATATAAGGACACCTTCATAACAAGGACTATTAGTACATGTTAGTGTATGCATCATGCCCTACATTTTATCCATAGAATTTTTTTATTTCAGCTTGATTCCCTTATAGGTGATGAATAATTACGAATGGAAAACACACCAAACATGGACTCACTAGATTAGAGTGACCCTCGTGAATTAGATGTAGGAAAGTGCTACTTTGAAAACTCACAATAGTATGGAATCCATAAGGGCCAAAAAAACTATAGTTCTTCTCTCCACCATTCCAAAGATTGATAACTCTTGCTTGTTATCCACCAACGAGATTCTAGAGTAAATTTTCTTCAATATTAGGAAGAAATCATAAATCATATACAACGCCACACTAAATTCGGTGAGACAACATGCCTATAAAGGAAGGGTGAAAATTTGCACTTTCGATATAATGTCCCCTATCCAAGATAGGAAGTGTCATACATGCACATTAATTATGAAGGGCACAAAAATACACATCAACACAAAATGATGCAAGTGTAAATATACATAACTTTGAAATGATTTCTATTTAGTGTGCCAACATTGAATCTTATACAATTTTATCACACCTTGTGGCACTCAATTACATTAAAAGTATGCATTAAAGTTCAAAAAAATGGAGATCTACCACCATATATTGACGAGAATATCTAACATGGTAAAAATGAGATCCCTATGAAGATAGCATACATTAAGTTTATATTAGAAACTATTGTTTATGATGACATCAACACACATGATACATGCCACATGTAGAAAAATTCCTCTCTGTCCATATGCGGTTATGCCTTCAACACCCTCTCAAGTAGGTTAAAAAGTATTCAAGCATGTGATTGTAAACAAAGTAGAGCAAAATCAAATACCATATTTCATATATGCATTCATGAAGTGACCTACTCTTATGGAACATTAACCCTCATTGAGGCTGGTAGATATTGATGTTTTAAAAACTATTGAAAGGGAGAGGCTTGGAAAAACATAAAGTTCATGCAATCATTCATGTGTTTCCATAGTACTCTAACATATTGACACCTGAATCCTCTTTATATGAATACTTTTGTTGGTAGAACTTTTTCTTTGCCAAATATTTTGATATATACAAACAAACATTGGTGCTAACCAAGCAATATATTTTGGCACATTGAGATTAAATAAAAAAATTATAGTACATGACATATAGAGAGAAAAAATATAGAAACATAAATGATTTATGAAACAAAGACAAGTGACATTGACATAGAAGTAGATTTTTATATTGAAGTGCAAACTCGCAAGAATGAGAT
This sequence comes from Taxus wallichiana var. yunnanensis, assembly GCA_018340775.1. Classification (NCBI taxonomy): domain Eukaryota; kingdom Viridiplantae; phylum Streptophyta; class Pinopsida; order Cupressales; family Taxaceae; genus Taxus; species Taxus wallichiana. The sequence goes on along the minus strand of CM031241.1, from coordinate 574,488,050 downwards.
TATTAGGGCCTGCCAAAATGAATGAATTAGACATGTTAGGCCTCCGAGACTTTGACAATAATAATGACTTTTCACAACATATATTGGTAGGAAAATTTTACACTAGGAGATCACACTTCATAGATTTTCCTTGCACTAATAACCAATCTCAACACCTTTTTGACACAAACCCTTTCCAACCAATGCTCATATATGCCAAAAACAACTATCCTAAAAATATTTATTGAACATGTAGCTGACCATAGAGACCACCCACCACTAAAGATGATCATTCAAGGGATTTGGGCATAGGAAAATCATACTTCATCGTTACATTAAACGTACACTATAGAAAACCACAAGTGGAAGACATCCTCCTTGCTACTCTTCACTCCAACTAGTGTTGCAAGATTCAACATAAAGGGTAAAACTATACATATTGGGATATGCATTCCTATACAAGAGATGAAGATATTATAGGTATGATCATTAACATTCTTATAAGAAAAAATGAAACACATTGAATATGTTCTCATAGATGAGATGATATTCATACCCCAAAAATTATTAAGCAATATAAACAACAAGTTGTGTGAGGCCTTCCCTAGAAAAAACAATAAATACTTTTAGAGATACTCTGTTATACTATTGGGAGACTCAAGGTAGCTTCCTCCCATGAAGGACATACTAATGTAAGCAATGAGGTCAATTAGACACTCTTTGGAAAACCTTTGGCATAGTCATAACATTGGACAATAATTTTCATCTATAGGGATTCAAAACATAATAACTACAATTTAGACACTTGCTATCAAACATTATAAATGCATGAACCAATAATAGAGTTCTCAAATATTCTCATGTGAAGAAATTAATCACACATGTCATTGAAAGAAAAAGATAACGTAAAGGGTTTAAATATATACACACAAACAAACAAACAATATGGCTACAATACACAACAAACAATATGGCTACAATACACAACAAACATATACTCATGGAAATTCACGCTCCCATTGTGCTAAGTACAACCAAACAGAGCACAAATCATCCCTTGTAAAAACTCAATGATACTCAACTTGAGAGAGATTGCATATGGTAGTAAATTATGATAAAATACATCAAATGGCTGTAAACAAGGTTGGTTAATAGGGCCATCGGCCAATTTTTGTGTCATCTACCATACATAATAAAAGCCCTTGACTTGTCACTCTTTGTAGTCGCGATTTAATAAAACACACTAGACCACCATGGGACTCACAAAATAGGAAACGCTTTCTAATACCTCCCAAAACATGTGTAAATCATTGAAAACTACCACTCATAATGGTGTGGGATATTTCAATACATAAATCGAATAACACTCGTGAGACTATTGTGAGTGCACTCATCAATGAACTTGCATGTCTTCTCGGTATTTACATTTAAGTGCTATAGCCACATGTCCAAATCATTGCATATATCCACAAGGAAAAATTAGGAAAGGAAGTTGCACTCATTATGGAATCCTCTCATTTTTCTAAATATGTAACATCATGAATATAACGAGATTTCCTTCACCTACGCAGTAATATCGCACCTACATTCATTGGTTTAAATTTATAGGCATTCATTGGTGAAATTTTGGATTTTTTTGGTTTACTTTTATTTTGAAACCCCTAGGTATACATATGAATTTTCAATTTCTGATTTTTAAATGAAAACAAATACCATTGTTTTAATTTGGTTCTTGAATTTTGTTGAAAAATCAAATCTAAACATAAAACATATAGTACTTTTTAACTTCATCATGGACTAACCGCACATTGCATGTTTTTTTAGAACAACCATTCTTTCGATATTAATTTTTTTATATTTGAGTGTCAATCCAAATATTTGGTGCATGGAGGAGGTTTTTCGTTATCATAGAAAACCTAACTTGTTCAATAATGTGACAATTTATATATAAATTATGTAAAGTTGAGTATTGATCATATTCAATCTATAAAAAGGTAAGGAATTTACTAAATCTATATGAAGGGAAGGCAATATAATACTTTGGTCCAATGATGTTTTTAGGCCCTTCAAGATTGAATGTAATTACCATAATTTTTTCATGGTTTTCTATTTGTAACTTCTGAAATATCACAAAGCATTGAGATTGTTTCACCAAATACAATGCACATATGAATAACTTGATCAACTCACCTTTTCCAACATACTATAATACCATCGCAACATAAGAGGTTTTGAATAGGGTATAAAATTCATCAAATACATAATAGAAAGTGGTTTTTTTCTATTATTGATTTGCAATAACCTTGGCTGATTTAAATTTAAATTATGGAATACATTCTACATCGACACTAAAATTTTCCTAATAGGATGTTATTAAGTATAATTAGTAGTAGATCGATAGAAGATAACGGCGCCGTCGATGGTGTCGCCAATAATGTGGAGTACGGTATGATCAAAGTACAATAGGAATGTTGTAAAAGTAAATATTTGTCGTAAGTGGTCGGTAATGTTAAAATGTCAAAGTTTGGGTAATTAGAGAAGTAGGGTCTACATGATTAGGAATTAGAAATATTATATTGGTAATAAGGACAAGGAGTGAGGTCATAAATATTTTGTGTATTTTATTTGTAAAAAGTCTAAAAATGTGGAACCCATGTAAAATGATAAGGTTTATCTTATCTTAAGAGATAAGCTTACATGTACAGATAAGAGTTAAGGTATGGAATATGATTCGTCGGAGTGGATTTCTTATCCTATCTTAGAGATAGGATGGATAAGCCTGGAAGTTCTATAAATAGAGAGGCCACCCCCCTCATTTAGCATAGAAAGAAGTAGTGAGAAATATTGTAGGAAGTGTGCAAAGGAAGCCATCAGTTAAAGGTGTGTTGAAGAAGCCATCAAGAGGTGTAATTGTAAAGTTTCTCCCATAGTCTTGTTGAAGTACCTCATGGGTGAGATTGTAACAATTTCATGTTAATATTATAATTTACTTTGATATTTCAGATTTGTCATCATTCCGTCTTATCATAGTCGATGGTATTCTTGTGTTCGGTTGTTGTTTTGTTTCCAGATTACATCCACCAAACTAAAAATTTGTGCATTAGTAAATAATCATAGCACGAGGAGTTCCCGGTGAAGAATTATCATAGTGCCGGATTGGTGATGACATTTTGGTTCCGTTGTTGGGACCATTCCTCGTTGGTGGATTTTCTGGAGAGATATTCCCACTTAGTCAAAAATCAATTGGAGGATAACCTTGTTTTTTTTGTGCGTAGTAGTTACCATGGTAAAGTCATTTTTACCGTGAATAGTAGTTACCATGATGATAAAGTCATTTTTCTTGTGAATAGTATTTATCATGAGTAAAGTCACTTTTTACCGTGAATAGTATTTACCGCATGATAACTTCACTTTTATAGTGAATAGTGTTTACCACGGTAAAATTAGTTTTTACATGATAGTAAGTCAAGTTTTACCATAGTTTACCGTGGTCATTTCTATAGTAATTCCAATTATTTGTGCACATAAGTCTTGTTGATTGTACTTGTGGGTTGGTATTTCACGGTGGTTACTTTTGAAAATGGGAAAGATTCTGTTTTTCAGCTCAATCTAATGAAGATGCTTCTTCTTTCATTCAAGAGTTTAAGCGATCTTGTATTTGTAATGGCCTTATAAGAAGGAACAATGGACTGAATTTTTCCTACCTTTTTGGATGGTTCCGCACTTAGGTGGTTTGAAACACTAGGTGATAATGTGAAAAATTCATGGGATTTATTAGCGAAAGTTTTCTTGAAGAATTTGGTGAACAACGAAATATGCGAGATCTCATGATCGAGATCACAAAGCTATCCCAAGGAGAGAAGGAGAAGATAAGGGATTATCATGCTCGTGTTCTAGAGCTAAGGAGGAAGCTCGATGCCCAGATCCGGAAGGAAGGACTAGCGGATGGGTTGATGAATGGCGTGGATAATCTCCTCTGTAAGCACTTCATTCTTGGGATGAAGCTAGAGATCAGACAATGAGTGAAGTATGACCGCCCGGCTACCATTGAACAAGCGAAAAAGGAGATTGCAAGAAGGCAAGAAGAAAGCATGGAAGAGGAGCCCAAAGAAATTGTTGTTAAAGTAGAGCCTACACCAGCACCTTTGGTCAGAATCCTGACCACTCCCGGTGAGCACAAATATTTCTCCTAGTACATCTCTTTGAGTATGAAGATCTGCTTAGGAAGATGGGCAGTTAACTATTAATCTTCTTGAGGAAAGGAATTTAGTTCTCGGGGAGGAGATAGAGGTCAAAAGAAATATTTCTGAAGTTGTTTGTTATGGTTGTTATAAAAGGGTCATTATAAGTATAATTGTCAGATAGAGCTTCTACATACAGTACAAGAGATAATGATAAAGGAAAAGCACTGTGAATTCTCTTGATGTAGTAGATAAGAGTAGAAATAATGAAGTAGATGTGTTTGTAACAAAAAGAAAGAAAGAAAAAGATAATCAAGATGGAAATGATCCTAAGAAGATGAAAGGAGAAACTAGTAAGAAACATAGGAGAAGAAAGTTGGGTGTGCGGGATTTTTACGATTTCACGGGGCAAGGACCATACTCCATCTTGGAAGATCTGTCCAAAAGGCACAAATATTACATATGGTCAACTCTTGGCTATGTCTTCGAGAAGAGGCGGGAGTTGCGAGGTGGACTCAATGCTCGAAGAAGGAAGGAGGTTGAGGTCCCCTGTTTTGGAGGCGAGGCGAGATCCCTATGCTCCACAAGTGAGGTATTATGTAATGGTATTTCAATTCATGATGTCTTAGTTGATGGAGGTGCTGCGATTAATGTAATGACCGAGTGCATGTAATGAATATGTTGGGTTTAAAAATTGATCGCCCTTGACACTTATGTTAAGGTCATTAAATAAGGAAAAACTAAACCGAGAAGGTGTAGTTTCAAATGTGGCAATATCATTATGGGTGTTGTATGTGTGGTAGACTTTAGGTGATGAAAAATGAGTGCTTATTGCGTACCCAATCTTCTTTGGGAAGACCATGGCTAAGGAGAGTTCATGCAAGAAACTCTTTGGAATGAAGGTTTCATGACACTTGGACGTGGTAGAGAGAGGGTGAAGATAAACGTGATCCTCGACATCATAAAGCGAGAACACTGTGGATTCAAGTGATGGCGATGATTGGACATCCTCTCGATTACTCTAGTACCGGTGAAGTGGACACTTTGAAGATGAAGAAAGCGAGGTGGATGTTTGATCATGGATATCCTTCCGTCACACCAACTCATGACCCCATAAAATTATACGAAGAAGAAGTTGATGATCGTCTCAACAAATAAAGATTGGTGATCTTTGTGATGGAGAGTGAGAAGGAATCCTACCTCCAGCTCTTTCGAAGGTACATACACCTATTCACTTTTGATTACAAGGAACTCCGTCAAGTAAGTTGGGTAGAACATTGTATTGAGCTGGTAGATGGTGCTAAGCCCATAAAGCAAATGCCATATAGAATGAATCCTAATTTTTCCAAGGCGTAGCAAAAGAAGAAATAGATAAGTTGCTTGATGCAGGATTCATATTTTTTGTGGAGAATTCAGAATGGGTTTCTCCCATTGTGATCTCAATAAAAAAGAATGGGAAGCTACGCATTTGTGTTGATTACAGGAAGCTCAATAAGGCAACAAAGAAGGATCATTACCCTCTTCCATTTTCAGATCAGATCTTGGACGAAGTAGGCTGGCGAGAGTCTTTATAGTTTCTTTGATGGATATAGTGGCTCTGACCAAGTTTGTATAGCGAGAGAAAGATCAGTGAAGACCACGTTCACCACTCCTTGGGGAACGTTTGCTTATAGAGTTATGCCTTTTGGGTTGTGTAATGCTCGGCAACATTCCAGCGTTTGATGAATAGGGTGTTTGAACCCTACATTGGGACCTTCATCGAGTATTTACGGATGATTTTTGCATCTATGGGAGCAAGTTGGACCACTGCACCAAATGGAGACAACATTTCAAAGGTTAGATGAAGCACAAGCCTCACTAAACCCTAAAAAGTGTGTCTTTGGATGTTCTAAAGGTGTTTTGTTAGGGCATGTTGTATCAGAGATGGTATTAGTGCTTGATGATAAAGTTTCAAAAATCAAAGATTTACCATTTCCTCTTAATAGAAGTAAGTTGAGATCATTTTTAGGCCATGTGGGTTACTATAGAAGGTTCATCAAGAATTTCTCAAAGATTGCATGACCACTAACTTGATTCTTGAAGAAGGATGTTACTTATGAACCAGGAAATAAGGCGCATGAAGCTTTTGGACAATTGAAGGAAGCCCTGGTGTCTTCACCTGTTTTGAAGAATCAGATTGGAGCAAGCCATTCATTGTGTACAATGATGCCTCAGATGCAGCACTAGGAAGTACTTTGAGCCAAAAGGATGAAAATGGGAATGAACATCCAATTTACTTTGGGAGTGGAACAAATGAGCGGTCTTGAGGTAAACTATCTGTAATGGCTGAAAAGAGGCTCGGCTATCATTTTTCTTTGTAAAGAAGTTTAGAAATTACTTGCTAGGGTAGAAATTTATAGTTGTAACAGATCATCAGGCTCTGAAATATATTGTCAATAAGCCTAACCCATCAGGGAGGATAGCAAGATGGATAATTTTGCTACAAGAATTTGAATTTGATATTATAGATAGGCCAGGAAAGAAGCATGTCAATGCAGATGCACTCTCTCGAGCCTATGATGGTTTAGGATCATCTTGTGATGATGATGATTTTCCCGATGCAACATTGTTCTCCCTTGACACAATCCCTAGTGAATACATAGATATTTGGAATTATCTGAATGAATTCAAGTTTCCTGATGGTGCCAATGCAAAGACTAAGAGAAAGATTACTCAAGCCAGTCGTCCATATTCTATTCTGCATGGAGCATTATTTCGAATAGGACCTGATGGACAGTACAAGAGGGTAGTTGGACGTGATCAAGGAAAGGAGCTGCTAGAAGAATTCCACAATGGTACATGTGGAGGGCACTTCTCTGGACAACTTACAACAAGAAGGATCTTGGATGCAGGTTATCACTTGGCCCACTCTTTTTAAAGATTGTTATAATTATTGTAAGACATGTGATATTTGTCAAACACATGGTAACCGTAAGACTTCATCAGCTCCATTATGTCCTATTCTTCCACTTGGTCCCTTTGAAAAGTGGGGAATAGACATTGTAGGTCCACTTCCAACTACATCACGCCAAAATAAGTATATTGTAGTTGCCACAGTTATTTAACCAAGTGGGTTGAAGCTAGGCCATTGAAACAACTTCCATGGATGAAGTGGCAAGGTTCATATATGACGCATTGTCACAGATTTGGTTGTCCATTAGAAATTGTAATAGATCAAGGAAGCCACTTCATTAATGAGGTGGTAGAAGCCCTAGTCAATAAGTTTTCTATTAAGCACGGGAAGGCAACAACATGAAGCCAAGCCAAGCACAAATGGACGAAGGTGGAGCAGAACAAATTTTGTCTTTGTGTCAAATTCTAGCAAAGATGCAGCCTTGCGGTACATAAATGGGATAAAAGGATTCATGCGGCATTGTGGGCATATAGGGCAACATCAAAGTCAGCAACAGGATACTCCCCATTCGAGTTGGCCTATGGCATTGATCAGTTCTTCTATTGAGTTTGATATTCCCCTTTGTGAGAGTTATGAAAAATGAAAGGATGGATGAAAGTGATTGATAAAAAGAAAGGTTGGTACATCTTCATTTCTAGAGGAAATGAGGAAATAGCAAAGGATACAAGCCATAAGAAGAAAATGAAGCGAGAAGGAATACTTTGATCAAAAGATCCGATGGTCTCCATTTCATGTGAATGACTTGGTCTAGTATATGATTCGGATACAAAAAAAAGAAGACAGAGAAAATTTCTTCCAAAATGGATGGGGCCCTACAAAATAGCATTGTGCATGAAAATGGTATGTCGTACCATTTGGAGGAATTGGATGGCACTCCCATTACGAAATGGGTCAACCACGACAAGTTGAAGATTTTCCAAGCACCAGAATAGTCTACTCCGAGGACGGAGTAGAAGCTAGGAAGGGGGAAGATGTCGACACTAAAATTTTCCTCCATAATTTCTATTTCATTAATGTATGTATTAGGAATAGGATGTTGTTAAGTATAATTAGTAGTAGCGTCTGATAGAAGATAACGGCGCCGTCAGTACGGTGTCGCCAATAATGTGGAGTACGGTAGCAGTCAAAGTACAATAGGAATGTTGTAAAAGTAAATATTTGTCGTAAGTGGTCGGTAATGTTAAAATGTAAAGTTTGGGTAATTAGAGAAGTAGGGTCTACATGATTAGGAATTAGAAATATTATATTGGTAATAAGGACAAGGAGTGAGGTCATAAATATTTTGTGTATTTTATTTGTAAAAAGTCTAAAAATGTGGAACCCATGTAAAATGATAAGGTTTATCTTATCTTAAGAGATAAGCTTACATGTACAGATAAGAGTTAAGGTATGGAATATGATTCGTCGGAGTGGATTTCTTATCCTATCTTAGAGATAGGATGGATAAACTGGAAGTTCTATAAATAGAGAGGCCACCCCCCTCATTTAGCATAGAAAGAAGTAGTGAGAAATATTGTAGGAAGTGTGCAAAGGAAGCCATCAGTTAAAGGTGTGTTGAAGAAGCCATCAAGAGGTGTAATTGTAAAGTTTCTCCCATAGTCTTGTTGAAGTACCTCATATCTTATCATAGTCGAATGTTTTTTGATATGTGTGCACATGAAGAATTTTAGTCTTATACATCTTTGAGAAAACTGGAAAGATTTGTATAATGGAAGTTGATTTCTTTGATCTCACAAATATCTTATACATCTGAGAAAAACTAAAGATTTGATTTCATAAATATTTATACCTCAATTACAAATATTCATCCTTCCTTTATTTGTATTATTCAATTTCTTATTTTTAGTACACAAGAGGTGTCATTAAAAGGGCCATGGAAAGAAGGAATCAATATTTTTATAAAACCTTTAATATTTGTATATGGTTTTGGATATTTATATTTGAGTTTAGTTTTGTTATTTTTATTTGAGATTTTATTTATTTCAAATGTATGAAATTTTACCATTTCCCTACCAAACATGTTCTAATTTCTTTCTTTGTTCACCAATCATTGATTTATTCATCTTAAAAATTTAATATCATAATTACATACAAAGTAAATTGAAATCTTACACTTCATTCTTTCTATTACATAGGAAGTATTACACCCACATATATAGGAGAGGTAGTTCCTATATTTAAGGAGAGATAATCTCCATAAATATCTCCACACACAACTCCTAAAACAACTCCATGTTATTTTACATGAGATTTTGTTTTCTCACAAAACTAATATTGTTAATGAGTTGTTTACTCAACAACTCATAACAATATTTACTCACCCACTCATAATTACATTTACAATAATGTAATTAATTATTACAACACATATTATATTATCCTAGATAATATAATCACTCACATAATATTCTATGTTCACACTACAACATAGATATTCCTAACATTTTCCCCCTTAGTGTGAACATGGGGCAAGAGCACCTAAAAACATGAGTATGAGAGAGTTCTGCAGTTGCTACTAGATCTTGTTGCACATGATCACCTCTCTAGCTCACTAGCTGATCATGATCACCTCTCCGCATGAATCTATTCATTGGTTGATCGTCTTCCAATGAAGTATGAAATTTAGAGGTGTTAGGTTGTGGAGCTCTGTTTTCATGTGAGAAAGTGTTGAAGACTGTACACTAAGAGTACTTGTACACTTTCCCACAGAACTTTCTCATGGGGTTCAGGAGTGCAACCCTCGAGAATTTTTTTGGCCTTAAAACGTGCCCGATATACCGAGAAACATGATTTTCTCATATGGGTGGGATTTTTGACCCATAGGTTTATGGGATGATTTTGGCCCATGGTTTTGATACCCATGGTTTTGTAAAACTACTTAAGCAATTGTCTACTTATGTGGTTTTGTGCATATGGTAGGGTTAATGTAACATTGCAGATGTGTTTTGAATTTGGGTGTGAATTTTGTAGAGTTTGTTGAGCATAGCTCCAAACAGATCTGGGTATTGTATTGAGAGAGCGGTGGCTTGTAATAAAATTTGAGCAAGTGATTCTTGGTGGACGTAGCCCAAATTGGGTGAACCACATTAAATATTGTCTCTTTGTGTTGTGTTATTTTATTCTACACTTTTATTTGAGATCTGTAATATTTTATGCATATTATTTTTCATTGCGATTCTGTGAGGGATTATTCCACATATTTTATCTCTTATTTCCTAACAATTGGTATCAGAGTGAGGTTTGGTTTGCTGAAGTGTTGAATCGCAGGGAAAGTTTTATCTTGAGTGGGAGATATGACAGATGATGGAAGATCAAGGGTTAATAAATTCAACGGGTAGAATTTCAGTCTTTGGAAGATGCAGATGGAATATTACCTTTATCAGAAGGATATTTATATTCCATTGTCTAAGAAGGTGAAAAAACCCTCGAGCATGATGGATGCAGAATGAGATTTGTTGGATAGGAAGGCACTTGGGACAATCCGGATGTGTCTTGCATCTTCGATATTATTTAATGTTTCAAAGGAAAAGACTACAAAAGAACTGATGGATGCATTAGGGAAGTTGTATGAAAAACCCTCTACCTCTAATAATATATTTTTAATGAAAAAGTTGTTTAATATGAAGATGTCTAAGAATGGTTCAGTAGCAGATCATTTAAATGATTTTAATACGGTTGTAAATATGCTAGCTTTGGTTACAATAGAATTTGATGAAGAAGTTAGGGATTTATTAGTTCTATGTGCTCTTTACCTGAGAGTTGGAATAGCCTAGTAATGGTGGTAAGCAACTTGGTTCCAATTAACTCAAATTTTAAGTTTGAGGATGTTGTAGGGGTGATTCTAAGAGAGGAAATGTGAAGAAAAAGCTACTGGGAATCTTCTACTTCAAGGAATTCTTTGACTGTGGAAACTAGAGGGAGACAAAAGAATAGAGGAAGCCATGGAAAATCAAAGGATCGGGTAAGGTCAAAATCCAAAAGCAAGATAGTATGTTGGCACTGTGGAAAGTTTGGGCATGTAAAGAAGGACTATTGGGAACTTCGGGATAAGAAGAAACAACAGGAAGAAAACAAGGAGGAAAATGTGGAAATGGGTAATGTATGTTAAGATGATTTGATTCTTTCTTTGCATAATATTATTGAATCTTGGGTTTTAGATTCGGGGGCTTCTTTCCATGCTACTCCACATAGGAATTATTTTATTGATTATGTTCAAGGAGATTTTGGGCATGTTTTTCTTGGTGATGATGAGCCTTGCAACATAGTTGGAAAAGGTTATGTTCGGGTTAAGATGCAAAATGAGAATACTTGGCTATTAAAGGATGTCAGACATGTGCCTACATTAAGAAGAAATTTGATATCGGCGGGGCAGTTGGGAAGTGATGGTTGTACTTTGATATTTACAATCAGACTCTTAGAGTGTTACCAAGGGTTCTTTTGTGGTGGCAAGAGGTAAGAAGGTTGGAACCTTGTATTTAACCACTTATAGCACTAATGTTTGTAATCTTGTGGCTTTAGAAGTAGATATAATATTGTGGCACTATAGGCTCGGTCATATGAGCCATAAGGGCATGGAGATCATAAAGAAGGATTTTTCTAGATATACAGAAACAAGTTTGGAGTTATGTGAGGACTGCATATATGGGAAATAGAAGCGAGTAAGGTTTCTCAAGTTGGACCTACAAATAAAGAGAGTAAGTTAGAGATGGTGCATTCTAATGTATGGGGGCCGACTCAGGTATCATATCTTGGGGGTTCAAGTTATTATGTTACTTTTATTGATGATGCAACAAGGAAATTTTGGGTTTATTGTATTAGAAACAAATCTGATGTATTTGACACTTTTGTTAAATGGAAAGCCTTGGTAGAGAATGAAATAGGTCTTAAGCTAAAATGTTTGAGGTCGAGATAATGGAGGAGTATTGCAGCAATGAATTTGATGATTATTGTTCTAAGAATGGAATCTGTAGGAAAAATACGGTTCTAGGAACTCCGCAGCAAAATGGGGTGTCAGAAAGGATGAACAGAACAATAATGGAATGTGCTAGGAGCATGAGGTTACATGTAGGACTACCTCTTTCTTTTTGGATAGAAGTGGTGAGCACAACTGTGTACTTGATAAACAAAGGACCCTTAAGTGCCTTGGATGGAGGCATACCCAAGGAGGCTTGGTATGGTAAGAAAGTTGATTATTCATTTCTTAGAGTCTTTGGATGTGAGGTGTTTGTCCATATAGACAAGGATGATAGGACCAAACTAGAGGTTAAATTAGAAAAATGTACTTTCATTGGTTATGGTGGTGATGACTTTGGATATAAATGTTGGAGTATTAAGGATAAGAAAATCATTTGATTTAGGGATGTGGTCTTTAATGAGAAAGTCATGTATAAGAAGAAGTTGCAGGAAAATAGGAAAGAATCTAAGAAAGAATAAGCAACAATAAAAAGGATCTTCCAGATGGGAAAGTGACACATGAATCAGTTTAGGAACATCCTCAACAGGAACCCCAAACTCCTATATTGAGGAGTTCTTCTAGGGTAAGAAGAGAACCTGAACGTTTTTCTCCTTCTCTTTATTATTTATTACTCACTGACAGTGGAGAGCCAGAGAGATTTGATGAACCAATGCAGGTAGATGCCAAGAAGAAGTGGGAGCAAGCCATGGATGAGGAGCATCAGGATCTCATAGAGAACCAAACATGGGATTTGGTGACGCTACCCAAAGGAAAAAGAGCATTACAGAACAAGTGGGTGTTCAGAGTCAAAGAGGAAGACGGAGGCGAGAAAAGATACAAGGCACAGTTGGTGGTCAAGGGGTTTTGCACAGAAAAAAATATAGATTTTGATGAGATTTTTTCTCCTGTAGTAAAAATGACTTCTATTAGAACTGTTCTTGGAATAGTTGCAGTAGAAGACTTGCACTTAGAGTAGTTTAATGTAAAGTTTGCATTTCTCCATGGTGATTTGGAGGAGGATCTATATATGCAGACTGAGAGGGCTATGAGGTCAAAGGTAAAGAGGAGATGGTGTGTAAACTAAATAAGAGCTTGTATGGATTGAAACAAGCTCCACGTCAATGGTATAAGAAATTTGATATCTTCATGATGGAGAAAGGTTATATTAGATGTCATTCTAACCATTATGTGTATACAAAAAGAAATTTGAGGATGGAAGTTATATTATCTTGTGTTTGTATGTGGATGATATGTTGGTTGTAGGTAAAAACATGCAGGAAATAAAAGTACTCAAGAAGTAGCTAAGTGAATCCTTTGCCATGAAGGATTTGGGGGCAGCCAAAAAAATCCTTGGTATGAGGATATCTCGAGATAGGAAGGAATGAAAGTTGACTTTATCTCAGGAAGAGTACATTAAGAAGGTCTTGGAGAGGTTTAATATGTAGGATGCTAAACCGGTTGGGACTCCTTTGGTAGGCCATTTCAAGTTATCAAAGGAGAAGTGTCCCAAGACAGAGTAGGAGAGAAACTAGATGTCCAAGGTACCTTACTCATCAGTAGTTGGTAGTTTGATGTATGTCATGGTGTGCACCAGGCCTGATATTTCCCATGCAGTGGGAGTGGTGAGTAGATTTATGAGTGATCCAGGTAGAGATCATTGGTAGGCAGTAAAGTGGATCCTTCGGTATTTGAGAGGGACCATGGGGACAATTTTTTCAAGTGGATCAGACACCACTTTGTGTGGTTATGTAGATTTAGATATGGATGGAGATGTAGATAGCAGGAGGAACATGACAGGTTATGTTTACATTATAGGTGGGACAACAATGAGCTGGATTTCACGACTATAGAAGCTGGTGGCTTTATCACAACGGAAGTTTGAGTATTTTGCTTCCATAGAGGCAAGCAAAGAAATTATTTGGTTACAAAATTGCTTGAGGAGTTGGGGCATAAGTAGGAGGAAGGAAATCTACATAGTGATAGTCAGAGTGCTATACACCTAGCTAACAACTTTTCTTTCCACTCTAGGATGAAGCATATATAGTTAAGGTACCATTTCATCAAGAAAACTTTAGAGGAAGAGAAGTTGAAGCTGGAGAAGATTCATACCAGTCAGAATCTTGTAGACATGATGACCAAGGTGGTCATAAGGGAAAAACTAAAGTTGTGTTCAGCTTTGGTTGGTCTTCATGGAAACTAGTGAAGGGTTGAGAAGCTTGCTCAGAGGAAAACTAGTCTCAAGTGGGAGATTGTTAGGTTGTGGTAGCCTATTTTCATGTGAGAAAGTGTTGAAGGCTGTACACTAAGAGTATTGTACACTTTCCACAGTTGTCTTGTTGGGGTTCGGGACGGGTTTGGGCCCCAAGATTTTTTTAACCTTAAAATGTGCCCGTTATACCGGGAAACGTGATTTTCTCATATGGGTGGGATTTTTGACCCATAGGTTTATGGGATGTTTTGGCCCATGGTTTTGATACCCATGATTTTGTAAAATTGCTTAAGTAGTTGTCTACTTATGTGGTTTTGTGAATATGGTAGGGTTAATGTAACATTACAGATGTGTTTTGAATTTGGGTGTGAATTCTGTAGAGTTTGTTAAGCATAGCTCCAAACAGATCTGGGTATTGTATTGAGAGAGTGATGGCTTGTAATAAAATCTGAGCAAGTGATTCTTGGTGGATGTAGCCCAAATTGGGTGAACCACGTTAAATATTGTCTCTTTGTGTTGTGTTATTTTATTCTACACTTTTATTTGAGATCTGTAATATTTTCTGCATATTAGTTTCTACTGTTGTGATTCTGTGAGGGATTATTCCACATATTTTATCCCTTATTTCCTAACAAGTGGACCATATGATCGGAGGATCGTATGAAGAATATTTCCTCCTATAAACAAATGTTCGTAGCATCCAAAATACACATCCTCCTCTTTTCAATCTTTGACAAGGAACATGTTTTATTTCTACACACATCACTCAAAGCAAACAACTGAAAATATTATTAAAATGTGCCACCAATGCTATATGCGACCCTATCATTGGTGACTGACGAGAGGCCCTAAAATTCCTCCTTCCCCCTATTCCTCCTTCCTCAAAAAAGTGAACTATTTACCATAAGAATTCCTCATCACTAGGACAAGAAAGTTCCTCATCTTTAGAGTATTCATCTCAATCAGTTTCTTCTTCAACCAAAAGAGCTTTTGATCTATTTTATCATCAAGTAGATCTTTATCCCTCTTTTCTGATTCAAGGCTACATGTCCCGATTCATCACAAAAAAGCATTTCATTTTACCTTTAGAAGGGAAAGGTTTTGGTTTGAACTTTTCTTTCTTAGATGAAGTACTTGCTTTATTTGGTACATGCATCACTTCTTCATATTATTCACAATTACTCTGATCAAGTAATGTGGAGATTACTCCTTCTAAGATAATTTTTACCTTTCTTAAAATAAACACAATATTTGAATAAATTTTAGGCATACTATTTAGGAGTATTGCTTTAGCATCATTGTCTTTTACTCGACTCTTTAATCCTGGCTAGTTGATTTAGCAAAGAGTAGAAATTACTTATATGATCTGCCATTTTTGAGTTCTCTTCCATTTTCAACCCGTACAAGTGTTGCTTCAATGTAGTCTTTGCCGTTTCAGCTTCAGAACCAAACAATTTGTTAAGAGACTCCCAAATTTCTTTTGCAGATTTTGTGAAATCCACATGATGCAGATAAGCTTTTGATAAGCCTAGACCAATGGTACCCAAAGTTGTTTGATATTTTGCATTCCATTTAACTAGATAATTTGCATTCATTGGTGAAATAACATTAGCTTTAATTACATCCCATAAGTCCTTTTATATTAAATGCAATTGCATATGTAGTTGCCATGTATGGAAATCTTGTCCTTCAAACTTTTCAATCAGATTTAATTTCTCCATTATTTTGTACAATACTTGATAAAAAAATACAGAATTGAATCAGGTACTTTAAAAATTTATATAGAATACCTTTGAACCTCCAAGCAAGCCAAGACTCTGTATTAACAATTCAACATTATTGGAAATTGGAGAAAACTTTCAGTAGAAGAATTGATGTGCTGAATTTGATAACTGCATAGTGAAATCCGTATTTCTTCAAAAATACGAACTAGGTTCTACTGAAATTTCTGCTGTCGTTTCCTGACCAACACGTGATTTTACGTACAAAATTAAAGAAAACCCCAAATCTAGAAATGAAAAATAGAATCTATTCTTTGAGACATGGTACTTAGAGATTTGATCAAGAAAACACTGAAATTTCCCGCATCAAACCTGCTCTGGTACCAAATGAAAAATTAATATAATAATTGCATAAATTAAATTTGAAATATTACTCTTCATTCTTTCTATTACATAGGAAGTATTACACCCATATATATAGGAGAGGTAGTTCCTATATTTAAGGAGAGATAATATCCATAAATATATCCACACACAACTCCTAAAACAACTCCATGTTATTTTATGTGAAATTTTGTTTTCTCACAAAACTAATATTGTTAATGAGTTGTTTACTCAACAAATCATAAAAATATTTACTCACCCACTCATAATTACATTTACAATATTAATTATTACAACACATATTATATTATCTTGGATAATATAATCACTCACATAATATTCTATGTTCACACTATAACATAGATATTCCTAACACATCTCACTTATTCCATATATTATAATTAGAACACCAATCATTAATTTTAAGTGTAATGCATGGAGTAAAAATAAAATATGTAGGAGACAACATTCACCATAATTTCACGAATGTACTCGTTAGTATACTTGGATGTATCCCCAATGATTACATCGAGTGATATAGGATCATGTCCGAAGCATTATATGTATCTACAATAAAAAATGAGGAAATGTGTTTGATATCATTAGGGCATCCTCTCATTCCTCTAAACATGTAACATCATGAATACACCGAGATTTACTTCTACACTTCTTCACATTAGTTGCATCCCACCATTCACATCCACCATCATTCACAACATTTCATTTCTAAATTAAATTAAATTTACCTCACATATTGTGTTTCTTACACCTCAAGTGCAATTTCTAGTTATTTACATTGTATTCAAGGATTTTACCATTTTTTAAAGGAAGGTTAGTCATTTTCTATGTAATGTTAATAAACTTTATATGTATACATAACAATATTTTTCTTAAGCTAAGGAAATGGAGGTTATTTTTGGGAACTTCACTCCTATAAACAATTAAATACTAGTTATGTCACATTAAAATATGTCATTTTAATGTCGAAGGTTAATTGAATGGACAAAATTCTTGTTGCTCAATATTTTCAAATCAAATATTTTTCTATTCTTTTTTTTTTTTTGAAAGTTTGGTAATGTGTTTGTTAGTTCCTACGATGGAAGGAATCATCATTACAACATTGTTTCAACATTGCTTCTCATTCTATTTACTGAAATAAACATATTCAATACCAAGTAAACCTCTTTTGTTAGTTTCTCGTGGGAAGTTTACTACTTTTTTAACAATGGAATCTAAAAATTTAGTGACATGGGACTTCACTAATTTACATTAAGATTCTTGATGATTATTAAAGAACAATTTGTATTGAAAGATAAGTATGAAAAATTAATTCTTCTTGTGTAGTACTTTGTCCCTCCTAATCTATTTATCAAGATCTACAATCCAAATTCTTGTGACTTCTTCAAACATTGGTTCTAGTTTTCGTCTCATCACTTCTCATTTTTTCCTTTAAAGAAAATCTACTATCATCTCCTACAAATTATGAACTTATTTCCTTACCTTAACATTAAATTGATATGTAAGTTTAGTAATAAATATTTTATCAATTTAAGTGCTTAAATTTGGAACTTTAAATCTAATATCGATGCACAAATATTGGCATTGAAAATACTTCATTATAAGCTAATTATTGGGGATAGTGGAATGTTTGAATATCCAACTAATCAAATTGCCCATTTTGCTAGTTGTATGAGACCATGAAACATGTATTTTAGGGCTGCAATATTGCTAATAAATAGTGGTGTTTTGTGTTTAGATAATTTATTTAAGTCTAATTAGTCACAAGTTTGAAAAAATAATGTTATTGTAGATTAAATTAGACTTGTTGTTTTAATGCAAAATCATATGTTCAACATCAATTTCTAACTCGGTATTTATCAAGAAATTGTAGTTCCAATTATTTACTCTAACATTATTTTCTAAATTTTGTCTCTTTTTTCTAAACTACAAATGAAGCTAAGGAGACATGACAAGATATCCTTCTAGTTAATGAAAAGATATCCTTCTAGTTATGGAAAATCAAGTTACAAATTTTGGAACTACATAATCCCTATAGAAATGATCGAATCACATCATACATTCAAGGGATGCATATTTATTTTTAATGTTATGTAATAGTTGTTTACAATTATAGTTTATTATTTGTTTAGTTGTTCTTGGATTCCCTTTATATGGCTCTAATTTGGTTGTTATTTTTTAACAAACCTTGTCTCTTTGTCTGTGTAGGCTTGTAAACTATTTTTTTCACATTTGTGTAAGATGCATATATCCTCTGTAACTATTTTTTTCAATACAAAAAAGAAAGAAAAAATATTCCATATTAATGTTGATAGGAATAGTTTTTCTTTGGTTTGAAAAGTAATTTTGGGTTGAATTTGATAGGAATATTTAGGGAGCTAGCTATTAGAAACTTGGAGTGTGGGTTCTTTATATTAGAGATTGCACGGTCATTACAATAGATTCAATTAATTGTTACAATCATAGTGTTTCCATAGGAGTGCCATGACGTTTGGAATTTCTTATATTTACATTGATGTATCAACATATGAAATCCTAATATATTATTGATCTTCACAAAATATTGACAACTCATAAGATTTTATCATTTACAAGAAAATAATCTTAACGAGTGGCACAATTACTCTACACATCTACACAACATTCAAATTCTTTAACTTTCTATATTGTTTCTATAAGAAGTAATGATAACACTAGCAAAAATGTTGGCCTATCATAACTTACCTTATAGAGATAAGATTCACATATGCCAAGATGACCAACCATATCTATAAAACAAAATAAATGAAGTTTACAATTACATGAAAATTATTTAGGAAAAAGACTTGAAAAATTAAAACAATAAGGCATGTTATAGAAATAAATAATTAAATTACAAATCAAATGTAGTGGAAATGAATCCATGTTCTAAAAATCATATCCTAATCGGTGTTTTGAAAGTGATCATATTATTTGAAGGTTTTGTTTTCTAATAATTCCATACTCCATCATGTTACTACAACTAGTCCCCTAAGATAAAGGTTATATATTTCCATTAGTTTTCATCGAGCTCATCATTCCCACATAATGTCTCTAGAATCCAACCCCTAGCACAATTTTAAGGAAACCCTCTTTATAGGTTTTAAAAATACCAACCTAGATTTTTGTTTGAGTAAAACTGCAATTTTAGGAAATTTTCAAAGTTTTTCTATTTTCAAAATATAGATTTTTTGAGTTTTCTCCAATATTTTAATTTAAAATTTCAATAAAATATACCAAAAAAATTATATGGGGATTTTTGTCGTATGTGTAATTTTTGGTGATTTTTGAAGTTGGAGGCTTCGAGGAGTAAATAGGAACAATAATATGGTTAGTGAAGTTTTTTACAATCGTTGTGAAAAAGAAATACCCAAATTATATATTTTTATTTTAAAATTGTGAGAGAATTCCAAAAATTCTTCATTGGACTTTTGGGATCCCTTCGTGCATGTTTGAAGGTCACATTCAATTCTTAATTTTCACGTGGGAGAGGGAAAGCCTATGATTGTTGTTTGGAGATGCCACTTAGATCCATCATTATTCATGAACATACCATCATCCATATACCATTCATGTGTAACTCATTTCCTTAGCCATTTTTGTGTACCTCCAATCATATATGGGACCAATTGTTACACCTTCAATTAATCCTCCTTAAACTTCACAATCCCATTCACATGTATACAATCATTGTTTTGTTTTCCATTCCCTCTATCAACCTCCAGCCACACCAATGGACCATGTATTCCACCAAGACTCCATCCACATTCTCCTTCCTAATTGCCACATTATTTATCCATACATGTGATCGATTGGAGACCCAAAATCCTTAATCCCAAGATATTACATTAACTTCCATAAACCTTCGAAGAAACAATATGTAAAATGTGATTAGACCTTTCACATTTTTATCCCCCAATAGCCAGCTCCTTAGCATTTAGGCCCTTATTTGGAGCACACTTCTTCTATGACCCATATCTTTTGATCTAGGAGGCTTGTGAGGGTGATTTATTTTTATCCCTTATTATTTTTTTTGATATTTACGGACTGGTAGAGTAATTTTCAAATTTTTGAAACCAAGCTATCTATAATTAGTATTTTTTCCAAGTTATTTGTTTAGTTCCTATTTTTGGAATTTTAAGGAGCTATAAGTTTTATCTTGCAAAGTGGATTTAGTTGCATTTTTTGAAACTGTGTGTTTTTCATAGCTATAAATTAAAATTAGTTCCATTCTACTTCAAGATTGTATAATTTCATTTTATGCATATTTATGGCTACAAATCAACTTATAAACTTGTTCTTTAAAAAGTGTCACATCATTCTACAATGGGGTCATTTTTTCATGTGTAATTCACATTGCATGAAGGCCCATTTCGATTTGTATTTTGTGTCATTCCTAAGGCATTATTTTTGTCCCACTTCATTTTATTTTCTTCTTTCCAAGACCTCAACACCCTTGCAAAAGAAAATAATAATCTTTAATCATAAAATGACATATTAATATCTAAAGTATGTGCACTTTGTGAAGATATGGTTAAGTATGTTAAAGAGAATAGAAAAATTAAGTAGAAATCTCTATTTTTATCACTCATTTCTAACAAACATGCTCTCATTCACTCATTTTAATACATAGTTACACACTTACAATATCATATTGAAACTATGGACACACCTTCCATTAAAACTTGTCCAACTTTTTCATTGATTTTGCTCCTCGTGATGTACCTTTAGACTCTAACAACTAGATCATGTGTTTTCTTTTATATATGATACATATTACAACACACACTTCAAATATGTAGACACCTAAATTTGGTAATTTATCACTTCAAATGTGTTTCCTCTAATTTTGTTCCTCTTTTATGTGAGCCTTGTGAGAATGCTTCACCATTAATGGAGGAATGGTTTGCAGAACATAAACATGCATGTAATCTAATACAGAGGTAGTGGAACTAGTTCTAAGCACAAATGCACCATGAGATAAACATAAACATCACAATGGCATAATAGAATCAGATCTAAACCAAGAACAACATGAAAACACACTAGGGTTTGGTCTATAAACACATATATTTGGAACAAAGCTTCATATATTGATTATAATCATTTATAGTAGCCATATTACATCAAAAAGGGTCATATCAGACCATATACATCAAGGAATAACATCCCAACCCTACAAAACTACTCTCGTATAGATAGCCCTAGCTATGTTCTTCCATCTTAGTTCTGGTTTTAGATTTGAGCGCCTACATCTATGCATAGCATCATCCTTTCCTAGCCTCTCCCTAGCACTAACAATAGTAGCATCAACCTACCACAACAATGAAAACCCCCAACATCATAACCCCTTTATCCCACAACATTCTTGTAGCACTTCATTATCTCTAAAGCCTCCTCTTGTTTCGGACCCAAGAACTCCTTTAAATAAAATATAGATATTTCTTTCATTGTCATAGTTTCACCCACAAGTAGATCTCATGCCGGTGGAAATGTGCTCCTCCATACTCAAGTGCTTATGCCAGCTTGCAAAAGCCTCCACTAACTATAATGATCCTCCTTTGGAATATTCCCTTCATGGAATATTCTTTCCTTGAGCTCCAAGACTCTAGGATGGAACCTTATCCACTCATCATGCCTACTCGATCCTTCACATGTTTTTCCTATGATGCCACCTTAGAAATGCAGCTAAGTCCCCAAACCCTTTCTTGCTTCCGCACACTAACCTTTTCTCCCACATACCTTTCCTTGATTGCTTTTCTTCCTTGCCCTACACGTGTTCACTTCCTCTAAAATTTAGGCAGAGATGAGGTTTTGTGCCGAGTGTATATTGAAACATGAGCATACTACAATCATGGAAGAATCTCATGGTGGCATTGCAGGAGGTCACTATGTAGGAAATGCTACCACGCACAAGATCCTATTGGCAGGCCTTTAGTGGGAAACAATTTACAAGGATTGTATTGAATATTACAAGGCATGTTTGGTAAACCAAGACAAAGAGATGAAATGCCACTAAGACCTATTGTTAGTGCAGAGCCATTTGAAAAGTGGGCAATTGAATTTGTGGGCCCTATTTCCCAAGCAGTGAGTAGGATAGGTCCATGCTATATTATCACTTGCACAGATTATCTTACAAGGTGGGAAGAAGCGGCGCCTACAAAGGATTGCATGACGGATATGGAAACTAGGTTTTTATGGGAGAATATAATCAACATATATGGATTTCCATTGAGCTTAACGAGTGATAGGGGTACACATTTATTAAATGAGACTGTTCGAATCTTGTTGGAAGAATTGGTGGCTCATTGTTGAGAAGACAAAGTATGATACTTAGTTGAAGGCACAAAAAAAGTTTTCACATGGGAACAAGGCATGTTCAAAGGCGCAGGAAGGATAGGGAAGGACACGCGCACAAAAGACCAAGACAAATTCAAGACTTAGCCATTTTCACATGTACAAGCTATTTTTGGAGATAGCATGCAGAGCACACAAACCGGATAAAGACTTGCGCGACACACATGGGCTATTATTGGAAGAGTGGCTACTAAGCACTTTACATGGGTTCAAGTTAATAATAGAATTATTACTTCTAGTTAACTAGAAGAGATCTATTGTTAGCGCACTTGCATGTGTGTCTATTATTGTAAAGGCACATAGCTATTTTTAGCATGTGACCTATTTTGGGAATTATGCAAGCGGTGAAGGGAAAGTCCCCACCCTTATAAATATGTAGTGATCTATGTAGTATAGGACTATATAAGGATTAGATATAAGTTATTGTGAAGTTATGCTGCTAGATATGATGCGCACATGAGCTTATGGTATTGTAAGAAGCTTATGTGTATTTATTGTGTTTAATATAATGGAGTGTATTGACTGATTCAAGGTGTTAAACATGATTACAACTAAATCTTGCATGGAAGAATTCATTATGGCTATTACTTAAATCTATTACTCTTTAGATTTAGATCTAGAATATGCTCTGTAGAATGTTATACTAATTATGGATTTGAATACATTAACTCTTCATCTTGCTAACATCCTGCACAAGAAACCCTAAAGAGGGGCTGGTACCTTTGTGCACTTTAGGTCAGCACTCAGTCTAGGTTGAGTGATGTGCCAGTGTGCCTAGGTTATTATTGGTAAATTCTAGGTTGTATCATTGGTTCCATTTCAGGACCTCTTTTTCAGTTGTTTTCAGGATGGTTCGTGATGAAGACATACCGATTGACCCTAGCAAGTGTTGAGGAGTGGATATAATATCTATAAGAAGAATACACATAGAGGTTCAACATCGGATTTGAGTTTAAGGCATGTGCACGGGTGGAACAGAATCTATATGACAGTTTGTATGAGAGTTTCTTTGCTATTTTTCCAGTAGAACTATATGAGTGGTTGGTTGCTTATGCGTCTAAAAGGGATTGGAGGTATCACGCACTTGTTTGGATGCATGAATAATTTCAAGCCCTTTATGATGTTGATCTGATTTGGATACGCGCTGTGGATACTTGGTTTTGTGGTGTTATGAACAGTTATATTCTAGAGTACTCAATTTCCACTTATTCTTGCCTAGAGGTAGCGGAATTCCATTTTTATGATATCCCAAGGGAACTTACTTGCAAGGCATTCCATTGGTGATCAAAATCTTGATGGTGACCCTGAACTTGGAAAGCAAACCGATGGCTAACTAAACCCCACCATGTGCAAGGGGGGAACAGGTTTGGTGAAAGATGACAGACCTAGTGGCAGAAAGGAAGAGAGAAGAAAGGCATATTAAGTATAATGAGGCATGCAAGAGGGAGATAGAGAAGTAGTAGGATGTTGTAGAGTGAATGGCATTGAGGAGAGAGATGGCTCGTGAAGGATTTGGAGCTCACGTAGAAGGCATAGAGCCAGAGCATCAGGAACTCCCCATTTGGGAAAGCATGAGAGAACCCCCTCGCCTTCACATGGAAGAACGCCAATAGAGACAACCTGGGCCATGGGCATGCATCTAAATCTACCTAGAAACCTAGCCCTTACACTTGGTTTTCCAGTATCTAGTATGAAAAATAATCAACAAGCTAATTTAGGCAGTGGGAGAGCAGGAGTAAGTCACATAGCAAGTACATTGATGGTAGGGAAAACATATTCATTGTTGTTTGGAGGTACCTTTTTAGGTGCATCATCTACACAAAATTTGAGCGTAGAATTTTGGACTCACTTTTGGGAGTGGTAACACTTCACAGATTATAGGGGTTCAATTTAGTACTATTGTTGGAACATAGGAAGTACATCCACTGGTCTTCTTCCGGCTACATGTGGAGGATCATGAGGTATAGGTGGTTCTAGTTCCGGTGGATCTGGTGGTTCTAGAGGCAAAGGAAACACATGAGGTTCTAGATCAGGTAGAAAAGGTCCACACCAACCCCATAATATTTACATGGAGATGTCTCTTCGTCTTCTAGAATATAGGGGCATAGAAGATGTTGTTGAACACATGCACATGTGTGAATTATTGTGATGCATAAAGGGAATCATGACTTCTAAGCACAAGGTAAGTCATTTTTCCACTATGTTACAAGGACGTGCACACAAGCTGGTACAAATTTTTGACCCTAATTAGACTTGCGTAGATTATGCAACATTAAAAGATGCTTTCCTTAAATATTTTTGCATCCTGAGTTCGAGCAGAATAATATAAGCGTGCTCAAGGATATTAAGCAAGGCACTACTGAGAGTGTCAGGGAGTATGATGCCCATTTCAAAATGCTTTTATCTAAGCTTTCTTATGATATTCATGTAAGCCAACATGCACAATGGTTCGTTGGAGGTCTGATTACACCTTTTAGAAGGGCGCTATCACATAAGACATACACTGATCCATGTGAAGCACTTGAATTAGCTTTACATGTTGAGGCATTCGAAGCATAGAAACTAGATTCAACCCATTCTTGGAAGCACAGATTGCAGCTATGGAAAAGTAGTTGGAGAAACTATCGGCAAATTTAGCACATGAGATGCGCACGGGATTTGGTGTATAGATTGTGAAGTAGAAGGTCACACCAAGGATAGTTGTCCCCGCATATCAGTGCGTTCATTATTACTGGACTGTGAGATATGTCATTTGAACCATGATGCTAGCCATTGACCATTATTGTAATGCACAATAAGGAATAACGTCTCTTGCTACTGCAAAATTTGTAGGTCCACAATCCGTACACCAAATAACTCTAAAGGCAAGAATGAGCATTAGGATTGGGATCAAAATCAAGCATGCTATGATCTAATATAAGGGTGTTTTGAAGGAGGTCGTGATAATGGTCGAGGATACCGTGGTGGTGGATGAGGTGAGTTTTCTCGTGGAACATGTTATACATGTGTATCTCCTAACCACTACATGTATGAATTCCTCATAATATTACTTGTTCCTTCTGTGGAAATAATCATAGCTATGAAGAATGCCTGGACTTATATGAGCATCTTAGTAAGCAACATAAATAAGAAAAAAAGGCATGGGGATGGTTAGGATACAATGCGCTATGGAAAATCAGTGGATGCCCAAGTTGGAACCATAATTTGAGGTATTGCCTATAAAGATCACTAGCCATGCACCTTTGGCAACATGCACCAAATAAGCATTACAATGAATCCTACCATAATTAAGGAGGAGGTTCTACATTCATGGTACCTAGATCCTACCCATCAGAAAGAGGTTTATAAGGAAACCATGGAGGTACTAAAAATCTTAGTGGTGAAATACAATGTTTAAAGGAGCAATCACATTTGATGGAGCAAAAGAAAGCCACATAGATAGTCTAAACTGATATTGATGACTTGAAGGAGGTGTGAAAAATGTTGCGCCAGGAGAATATCATTCCATTATTAGGGAATTGGATAAAGGGAAACACTCCACGTGTAAGTATTGATACTGGATGATAGATCTTGCATGCAAATCTCCCTCCCCATAGCTTAGACTATGACAAGGAAATCACTCTGAATGTTGTTGTGGATGGATGGATTTTGAGTAATATATTGATTGATACAGGTGCGGAAGTCAATGTTCTTACTTTAGATGCATGGGTACAGATGGGGAGACCCCATTATAACCATCTTCTAATGTGTTTTTTATGGAAAATCAAACCAAGGCCACCCCTATTGGAGTGTTAAAAGATGCATCCATTACTATACATGGAGCCAAGTTCACTGGGGATTTTGAGGTTTTAGCACTTGCAGAAGTAGATAGCTTCCCAGCTCTACTTGGGTGCCCTTGGTGTTATGAAAATAATGTTGATCTTGGTTCAACAAGGGTTATATCAGCTTTGAAAACAAGGAGGAAAGATTTACTATCCCTTTAACAGATGGAATATCTCTACCCAAGGAGGAAGATCTCAATAGGATTTATGTACTTGCCATCTAGGACCCCTAAGTGCTCGAGCGATTTGAGCAAGGGATTCTCTAGTGGGAAGATACACGGTCACCAAAGTGATACAACAAGTATTGCTTTTGATAATTGGCCTCATGGTACTTATGAGTTGGTAGGGCGCGAAGTAAGAAGCACATTTGTGTCAAACATTAGACCTCATTGTATCAGGAGAATAGGTAATAACTTGGTACCTCAATACACTAGAGAAGGAGATCCTATGGTATTTCTATGCGCCATGGAGGAAAATTGGATAGACCAGTTGGAGAGATGGAATATGGTAACATATACCCCGTGCAAGACAAATAAGCAGACGCTGATGGGTGGTTCACAAGGATAATCTTGTAGGATGGAATGAAATTAGGATTGCTCTTTTTACTCGGTTTTCTAGGAGAAATTCACCTACTCAAATATGTACTTATCATGGTAATCAACCTATTTAGCACCACATTCAGCAGTGTGAGAGGCTCTGGATAGAGGGGCAGGAAGCTTTACCACCTTCACTCTGGGTGCACAAATTTTATTCCACTTTACAAAGTTGTGTGCATGCTTGGTATGTATATACGGAACTCCATAGAGAGACTGGAAATTGACAGGATTTTATTGTAGGAATAATCCAAACTTTTGACTACTTCTCTACTAAACCTCTAATAGAAGAGGCATTAAGGGTTATAAAGTGCTTAACTATGGGAGATAGTGCCAAGGTAGAGGAACTCATTCAGGAGTTATTTGATGGAAACGATTCAGGAGCAAGTTTTGTTGAAGAAACAGAGATAGATGCCACACTACTTAAGCATGCTTGCCTTGAGAAAGAAAAAGGAAAGATGGTCTACTTAGTGGATGATGAAGAAGTAGAAAATATGGATGTAGATCATTCAACAGGTAGGTGTGAGGTTTTGGACAGTGTAGATAAGACCATGTGCACCTATCATGAACCTATGAAAACAAAGAAAGTGAATATTGGATCAAATGTTGAGCCTAAGGAGGCCATAATTGGGGATTATTGGTCTGACTCTAAAGTGGCCAAAATCATTGAGTTACTATGAGATTATCAGGAATTATTTCCTAGGGGATACCATGAACTCAAAGGCATGCATGAATCATTAGGATAAATGAAGATAAATATTAAGGAAGGTGCACACCCAGTCAGGAAGAGACCCTATAGAATGAACCCCAACTTGCGTAAAAAGGTCAAAGAAGAAATTGACAAAATGTTGAAATCTGGAATCATCAAGCCCCTGGATGAATCAGAATGGGTTAGCCCAATGGTGATTAGTATAAAGAAATATGGTCGAATTAGGATCTGTGTGGACTACAGGGAGTTGAATGTTACATGTGTGACTGATCCCTTTCCTACACCATTCACCGAGGAAATATTAGAAGGTGTTGTAGGTGTGAAATCTATTCCTTTACAGATGGATTCTCTGGGTATCATCAAGTTAGGATTGCACAGGAGGATCAGGAAAATACTAATTTTACCATTGAATGGGGAAGTTTTTCCTATACTGTGATGCCTTTTAGTCTGAAAAAATACCCGCTATATTTCCACACATAGTTGTCCAAGCGTTCAAATATTTTATTCACAACTTCTTGTAGGTTTATTTAGATTATTGGATGGTGTATGGACTCATTAAGGATCATTGTGACAATTTATGCTTAATGTTTGAAAGGTGTCACCAATTAAGCATCTCTTTGAACATCAAGAAATATATATTTGCTACACCATTTAGCACATTGTTAGGGCACATCATTTGTAAGGAAGGTTTGTTGGTTGATCCAACTAAGGTTGCAGTCATTATCATCCTAGAAGAGCCTACCAATCAAAGTGAGGTACATGGATTCTTAGGTCATACTGGGTATTATTGAAAATTTATAAAATGGTATGCTAAGGTTACTGCACCCTTGGAAGAGTTACTAAAAGGAAAAGAGGTGTTCTACTGGTGAAAAATGTAGCAACGTGCATTGAGACATTACAAGAGAACATTACTATAATGCCTATTCTGTGCTTTCCTCGTGGAACCAACCATTTCATGTACATGTGGATGCATCTTGCACGACCATTGGCGTAGTGTTGGCTCTCGATCTAGAGAAGGTATTATAGATCATCCTATCTATTTTGCTAGTAGAAATTTGACTCCTGCATAGAGAATTATACAACTATAGAGTGTGAAGCTTTGTCAATGATCTATGCACTACATAAATTCAGATAGTACCTACTAGCAAAACCATTTGTATTCTACACTAACCACATGTAATTGAAGTATTTGGTAAACAATCCCGTTTTCTAGGGGCACATATACTTGGTGGGTACTCTTATTCTAAAGATTTGATTTCACATTTGTGGTAAAACTAGGGAAAAGTAATTTTAGACCAAACCATCTATCCATAATACAAATGGGAGAAAATGCACAGAAATTGAAGGTACCATGCCCGATGCATAGTTATACAAATTAAAACACACGCCATCGAAGTATAGGACATTGATGTCTTTATATGAACAAGTGTGGCACCAGAAGGAATGAAATCCTTAGAGAAGAAACAACTTGCCATTCACGCGGCACCATTTATGTTGATTAGCGGTGACCTGTACAAGTTAGGTCGAGATGAAGTATTGCGTCGATGTGTACTGGAACATGAGTGCACAAATATCATGGAGGAGGCTCATGGTGGTATTAAGGTGGGCACTATGTAGGTGATGCCATTGCGTGCGCAAGATTCTACTCATTGGATTATGGTGGGAGACCCTGTATAAAGATTGTAAGGCATATTGCAAGGCTTGTGATCATTGTCAATGCCTTGGCAAACCAAGACAAAGAGATGAAATGCCTTTAAGACCTATTCCTAGTGCAAAACCGTTTGAGAAATGGGCTATAGATTTTGTGGGTCCTATTTCACCAGTCATGCGTAGGACTAGATCGCACTATATCATCACTTACACAGATTATCTGAAAAGGTGGGAAGAAGCAACACCTATAAAGGATTATACAACAGCTACAACAGACCAAGTTTCTATGGGAAAATATTATTACAAGGTATGGATGCCCGTTGAGTTTGACAAGTGATAGGGGCACACATTTTTTGAATGAGACAATCAAAATTCTATTAGATGAGTTCATGATTGCGCACCATAAGAATACACCATATCATCCTCAGGAAAATGGGACTGTTGAGGATTTCAACAAGATTTTGAGCCATACATTAACAAAAAATTGTGATGTTGGAAGGAAGTATTGGGATGATAAAGTTTCTGCAGTACTTTGGGTGTATAGAACAACATACAAGTGGTTAAATAAGGCCACACCCTTTCAATTGGTGTTTGGCATGAAGTAGTTCTTCCTATGGAATTCATGTTACCTTCTTTGCATATTGTACACGCTGGAGGTCTAGCTAATGAGAAAGAATTAGAAGAATGAATTGAACATTTGATTAAGTTGGATGAGTGATGAGAAATAACATGCTGGAGTCATAATCAAAAAAAATCTCGATAGAAAGCATGGCATGCCACATACATCGAGTGGACAAAAAGCTTGAGATAGGACAAATGGTGCTTCTTTATGATTCTAAGTTTTTGTGCCATCTAGGAAAAATCAAAGTACATTGGTTAGGACCATATGTTATCACTTACATACTTGAAATAGGAGCTTGTCAGTTAGAAATGCTTGATGGAATACGGTTACCCAGTTACTTCAACGGGAGTAGGCTGAATCCCTACTATAAATAAGTCTTCTTGGTGTTTGTAATAAGGCAATGTTTCCATTTAGATTAGGTTTTCAATTATGTATTCCCTTAATGTATTTCCTTCTTTGTCGCTATGCTTTGTCAATTTAGTTGGTGTTTTGTGAAATAAGCATGTTTACGCGCCAGAAGCTAATTACCATTTGCAGTATTTTTATGCACAGAGGACTGCACATACCATTTGTGTGGGGTGGTTATTGAAAAATGGGTACACATAAAGGAACAAATTGCTATAGGTGTTATTAAATTTTGAAGAGTTGATGGAAAAATATTGCTTCCAAATAAGGACCATAAATGGAGATAAACGAAGGAACAATATAACACGACGTAAGCAGCGGATGTGGAGACTACTAGGAGAATGTGTAGTGGTGAGGTACTTAGGTACATAGATGTGCACTAAAGAGAATTCTATAGCCAAAAGGTGGGAAAGTGTGCTAAAAGGTTATAGCTGAGGCACGAAGATGTACCATACATAAATTATGAAAATGGTCAATTAATGAGAGGATTATTCGTAGGTGAAGGAGAAATAAATGCACTAACTTTTTTAAAATCTATATAAGGATGGGATGCAAGTTCATTTTTACTATTGTAATTACAAAAATTGAATGAGCTAAGTGCAAAATGAGTTGAGTGAATCGTGTTGAGGTGCGAGAGTGTGAAACTAGATGTGGAGAGAAAATTTGTGCACAAGAGAAGCTTACATCCCCATTGGTGAAGGGTTTGAGTGAAGTAGAGCATTTCAAAAGATATAGGTCACATGATTTCAACTAAGGCATGCAGATTTGAGCTAGGGTTTGGGCTTGCTCATTACAGAAGATAGAAGGAAATTATTTGCACACTACAAGAGGACAGAAAGTTGTAATTTACAGATGGCACCAAAGAAAGACCCTATCATAGAGCCAAAGGATCCTAAGAAGGAAGCAAAGAGAGAAAGGGATTTAGTGGTAAGGAATATTTCATCATATGAGGCATTGCTTCAAACCTGTAGGAGGAGATGAAGAAGGCAAGACCAGGCATTGAACATATGTGTAGCTCTAGAGGCAGTAATAAGGATCAGGACCATAATAGAAGACAATGAAGTCCTGAAGGCAATGAAAGATGAGACATTGGGATGCACAGAGAGATTGGCACTAGTGAAGTAGAAGTGTGAGGCCCTTGCAGCAACCCAAGACCCCCACAAGGATAGTTGGATGAAATTGGGAAACTTATAGCCCAGAAGATGGATCTTCTAGAAGGAAGGGTGACTGTAATGTCCAACATTGTTATCGTATTGCAGAATGAGAAGGAAGAGATTGCAAAATATAATTTTGAATCTATTACATTAGATATTCTAGAAAAGGTGGAAGTCACGTTGAGTGATTGACAAGCCTTAGAGGTTGAAATCAAAGAGGAATATCCAGAGTTGATTCTTCCATTCAAAACAGAGGAAGTTTCACGGTGAAGGTAATTCTTTGTACATAAATTCTTTACTTTCCATTCATTCCATTCATTATTCTTTATTCTTTAAAAGTATCAGAGGAAACCATTATCAAGGTAGCAATGCAGTTTTGTGTGGGGTAATGTTGAGTAGACAAAGTATGATACTTAGCAGAAGGAACACGAAGGTTTTCACGTGGGAACGAGTTCCATTCAAAGGCACGGAAGGATAGGAAGGAAACACACTCGAAAGATAAGGAAAATTTCGGGACTTAGCTATTTTCACATGGGCTATTTTGGAGATAGCGTGCGAGCAGCACACAAACCGGATAAAGGCTTGCGTGACACACATGAGCTATTATTGGAAGATCAGCTACTAAGTGATTTACATTGGTTTGAGTTATTAATCAAATTATTACTTCCAGTTAACCAGGAGAGATATATTATTAGCACACTTGCATGTGTGTCTATTATTGTAAAGGCACATAGCTATTTTCAGCATGTGACCTATTTTAGGAATTATGCAAGCAATGAAGGGAAATTCCCCACCCTTATAAATATGTAGTGATCTGTGTAGTATAAGAGGACTATGTAAGGACTAGATATAAGTTATTGTGAAGTTATGTTGTCAGATCTGATGCATGCATGAGCTTATGGTATTGTAAGAAGCTTTTATGTATTTATTGTGTTTAATATAATGGAGTGTATTGACTGATTCAAGGTGTTAAACATGATTACAACTAAATATTGCATGGAAGAATTCATTGTGGCTATTACTTAAATCTATTACTCTTTAGATTTAGATCTGGAATATGCTCTGTAGAATGTTATACTAATTATGGATCTGAATACATTAACTCTTCATCTTGCTAACATCCTGCATAAGCAACCCTAAAGAGGGGCTCTGGTACCTTTGCGCACTTAGGTGAGTGCTCAATCTAGGCTGAGTGATGTGTCAGTGCGCTTGGGTTATTATTGGTAAATTCTAGGCTGCATCACGCATCAAAATACTATGCCTTATCACCCTCAGGATAATGGAAATGCTGAGGCATTTAACAAGATATTAAGCCACACATTGACTAAGATTTATGATGTTGGAAGGAGGGACTAGGATGATAAAGTCTCTGTAGTGCTATGGGCATATCACATGAATTATAAAAGGTTGAACAAGGCCATACCTTTTCAATTGGTATTTAGTGCGAGAGGTTGTTCTAACCATGGAATTCATGTTTCCATCCTTGAGTATTATGTGTATAGGAGGATTGGCCAATGAAAAAGCATTAGAGGAACACATTGATAAAATTATGGAGTTGGATGAGAGGCATGTCATTTCCAGATGGAGTTAGAAAATGGAGAAAGCATGATAAAAGGCATGACATGATCGTCATATTAAAAATAAGAAGTTTGAGGTTGGGAAAATGGTCTTTTGTATGATTCTAAGTTTATGTGCCACCTAGGGAAGCTCAAGGTGCATTGGTTGGGACCATACACTATCACTTACATACTAGATTTAGGCATTTTCCAGTTACAAGCACTAGATGACACACAGTTTCCTGGTTTCTTTAATAGGATTAGGTTGAAGCCCTACTATAAATAATTCTTCAGCGTGTTTGTAAATAAGGTAGTATTTCCAGTTAGCGTAGAATTTCCCTTAATGTGGTTTCCTTCTTATGTGTTTCAATTCTTCATCGCTTTGTCTTATCTTTTCAAAAAAATTGGCGTGTTTGCGTATCGGTGGCCTATTACTTTTTGAAAGGGTGTTTATGCACAGAGGATTGTGCATCTATTTAGTGCGGGGTGGAAGGTGTCAAAGGAGAGTCTCTGTGAATAGCTTGGTAAGAAGCAAGTGTTGAAAATGATGTGGATTGGTGAGCCAAGTGGAAAAATCAAAAGTGCGTAAGGTCATAAGAGTGCAAGTGGCAAAATTTATTATGAGTAGATATTGGTGTCAAAAAGCTTTGTAAAAACCTCATACAAGGATAAAATCATAGAGAAACATGAGGTAGGTGGTGAAAAGGACTAGGTTTGATTGATGCAGTCTTACACGCCAAAAGGTTGTGGGGGTTTTACGCAAGATTGGACATGCAGGAAAAGATTTGCACAAAATGCGTGTAAGGATGACATTGGAAAAGCTAACTTTAATGTGGTTTTAAGTTGGTAGGTGGCATGGGAGTTTGTGCGAGAAACAAAAAAATCTATAAATAGAAGGTCAGAGTGAGTTATTCTTTTTACCTTGCATTTTTGTTGAAGATCTCTTATGAACTAGGGCATTGTTATAAAAATAAATTTGTGGAGATTTGCGTGCATAATAGGAGATTTAATAGAGTTGTGGACCAGAGTGGAAAGGGAGTACACAGGCATGAGTAGAGAATTTTTTTTTTTGGATTCTCACAGATTTTATGATGTCTTATGGAAGGAGATATTTCTAGGTTAGGGTTTACAGAGCTAGGGCACGGGTTTTGGAGGAATTTCGCAGAGGAGTGAAGCCGAGGGATTGAGAAGAGTTGAAGCAAGAAGAAAGGAAGAACTAACAAGGACCGGATGAGGAAAATGGCACCAAGGAAGGGATCAAACACTTCACCTAAGAAGGGAAAGGGAAAATGTAAGGGAAAACCAATCACATCAACTAGTTTCAATGAAGAGTGGTACGTGGAGATGCAGTACCCGATGACATTCTATTAGGGATGGAATGGGTGTCTTACGTGTGAAATATGGTTGTTAGAAATTATAACCATAGGATGATCACCTCAGAGAAGGAAATGGCGTTGGAGTTAGTTCACCCAATGGGAGAGAGGACACGAGATGATATACATGTTTATGATGACTCAGTGATAACCACATTGGAGAAAGCTCTATGAGTTTCCATATTTTTGTAAACCGATAGGTTGTACCAATGGTTGATGTCATGCGTGCATGAGGATTATTTTTACTTCACAGGAAGGAGAATGCACTTGACTACCTAGTTGATTTCTAAGTACACTGGACTTATATACACGGGAGAGTCGTTGGATGATGACTTGGGTGAAAAGGATGTAGTCAAGGAAATGACCACATAATATGAATATAAGAAGGGTTCATGCTACTTTGATATCACTAAGATCACCAACCTAGTTATGAAGATGGCCATGTACTTACTAACCAAGTTGAATGGACAAGAGTGTTGGATGCAAGTAGACAAGAGGTGGTTGTATATTTGCAAGAAAATTTCATAACAGACAATATAAAACCTCTCATCCTTCATTGCATAGGAGATCATAGATGTCACGTGTGATAGGGACAAGATAATATATGGTAATTTCCTTCTTACCATTATGTTTTCAGAGATTAGAGTGCCTGATGGGCCAAATAGCTATGTCTAGGAGTACCCTGATGAAAACCCTTCCCCACGAAGAGGTTTGAAGCATACACTTGTGACACAATGACTACTACACATAAGGCATACTTGGAGAAGTGGTACAAGAGAATGTACGATGCGTTTGGGGTAGAATGGAGAATCCTTGAGTAGCTACCAGCCCTAATGCATGGTGAGGTTGAGTTTGTAGTATACCAACACTTCTGCATAGGAAGATTTACTTTGATAGATGGCTCAAAAATCCCATGGTGTAAATTACTATTTTCCTTCACAGCGTAATATTTTTAGAGCGTCATCAACAGGTTCAAGGAGGCTAAGAAACTTAGATTTTATCTAAGTGAGGTAGACTAGGAGTACTACGCACTACGTAGAATGTTGGTATACCCTCGAAACATGTATATGTCTCCCATGACATATGTATGGTGAAGCCCGTGTCAATACCTATTGTAAGAAAAATGGCGAAAGGGTGTATATACACCTAAGGCCCAAGTTTGAGAAGGGAACATACATCGAGGATGATGTATCCATCCTAGAGGACCCTATCATGAAGAAAGGGATGAAGAGATAAAGGGAAGATATTACGGCAAAGCAGGTGTCGAGAATGCATACAGTTCAAAACCATAGTAGCGCAAGAGCTAGGTGTTGGTCAAATTACCTACACATGGAGGAAGAAATCCCCTATGAAGAATTCACCCGAGAATGAGATGTCCCCTATAATTGAGGAATTGCCAATGAAGAAGAAGCAGAAGATTACACGGATCTCGGACTGCGAGGAGACAGAAATCATGAAGGATGGAGACTCAAAGGAATGGAATGAAGAGTTTGAGGAAAAAAAGAGTCCCCTTGTGTATAATTTAACTAATTTGATGATGAGGAGAAGAATGATTATGAAGAAGGTGCTCACAATGTGGGAGGTAGTGAGGAAGAAGTGGGGACAAATATGTAGAAGACCCCACCCTTGGCTGGAGGACAATTGGAGGATATGGTGGAAAGGGAAGTGACAGGAATCATTCAAAACTTGGTGGAGAAAGAAGTGGAGCACAACACTGAGGAGGTATTGAAGGAAATAAAGGAAGTAAGAAACGAGTATGGGAGTACGGGTGGAGATCCTAGGTTGGCGGTGATATTCCCGATGACAACACACACCGGCTTTGGTTGCAAGGGCATGACAGTGGCACAAGGACACATGAATTATGTCAATGAACCTAGCAAAGTCCTTCATGCGTGCTTCCAGAGCATAGTACCCACATATCAACTCTTTTGTTGGTCATCATTTAATAGTGGTAGCTTGTACATGTGCACTAGGAATATTTTGTCATGGAATTTCAAGTCTCATGTTGATGAACTCAAGATTAAAGTTGGCATAGATAAAATAGTAGAAATAGAGAAGCCCAATGAGGTGAATCCTATTATGGATACTCAATGGTTAACTAATGAATAGGTCTCGTAATGCAATCAACAAGATGTCGAGTGTAAGTAGAGGGACAATTATTTGGGAGGAATAAAAGAATCAAATCCTTGGAGGAAGAATTGGAGGAGAAGAATAAGGAGATAATTGAGAGAGACAAGGAGATAAAAGGGAAGGAGTCCATAATTGTGTAATGAAGGCTGAGTTGAGAGAGGAGAAGGTGAAAGTGTGCGAAGCATACAAGAAGGTGGAGACTATCTCAAACTCCAATCATTCTAGCATGCCCAAATTTGGCCCCTCTTGAGCAAAAGTATGAGTCAACTTTTCTCTTCATGGAGGATTTGACGCACTTGATCACAATGGAAAAGTAACCTCTTGTGTTGGAATCGGAAGAGGAAGTTATTGTGTGAAAAGGGAACAAGAGAAAATGAAGATTGACGAGACCATTACTCGGTACTCCGAGCTCCTTTCCTCAGTTAAAACCATGGTGCACATGGCCGAAGTTTTCTATGAAAACTGTGGGGATAGGGATAGGGTGGTAGGTATATTGGTTGCTACCCATGAGGCAAACTTGAAGGAGTTCGGGAAAAGAACAAGAATAACAGGCATAGGGACAAGATCATTACGGAGGTGGAGAATAAGTTTGAGGCGATCGAAGATCTAAGAGTATTGATTAAAAATAAAGTGAAATAATTGTATCCCCAGGTCACTCGTAGGATGGACACATTTAAGAAACATTATTAAGAAGATGGAAAATAATGTTGATGTAGAAATTACTCGATCTAATACAAAGAATCTATGAAAAGACAATGGAAATCAACAACTCTATATTATATTTTTATTATTATTACACTCCATTATATAGGAGATGTAAAATAACAATCCTTACAACAACATTTGTCTTCATATACAACCATACACCCATATGGTTTCAACCTCTCACCAATATAATAATAAAACAATACTAATTGTTTTATTATTCTAACTTACTAACTTACCACATACTAACCACATTTTACATTTACTATTTACATTTACATAGTAAATGTACTTTCACTAATTTACCATAATAATAATTACACATGTAATTATTATTCACTGTATACAAATGGAGCACTAAGATATATTTCCTAACAGTTGATACAGCGAGAAGGCTAAGGGTGAGGAGTTTTCATTTGATGAAGTCAACGCATTGATAGGGGATTTGTTTCAAAGCAAACACAAAATGAGGTGGACGCCTAGAGTAAGATTGAAGTAGGCTTGAATAAAGACTTCCTAATTCTTCTTCAGTAGTGATGGAATTATTTCATTCTTTGGTGCAAGCCGAAGCATGTTATTCTTTCCTCCCATTCTTTATTCTTTACAGAAGATCAGGTTGTTTCTAAGGACAAACAACACATTTAGTGTGGGGTGATGTTAGACCCTAAAATTGCTAACTCCCAAGGTAGAGGAAGAGTGAGTGCCCGCAGGGAAAGTAAGAAAAAAAATAATCAAGGAAAGGTGCATAAGATAAAATGATAGTGCGTGGAAGCAGGAAAGGTTTTGGGGACTTAACCACATTTCTAAGGTGGCATCACAAGAAAAACATGTGAAGGCTCGAGTAGGCGTGATGAGTGGATAAGGTGTCAACCTGGAGTCTTGGAACTCAAGGAAAGAATATTCCATGAAGGGAATATCCTAAAGGAGGATCATTACAATTAGTGGAGTCTTTTTCAAGCTAACATAAGCACTCAAGTATGGAGGAGCACGTTTCCACCTAACATGAGATTTGCTCATGGGTGAAACTATGGTGGTGAAGGAAAGATCCAAATTCTATTTAAAGGAGTTCTTGGGTTCGAAATAGGGGAGGATTTAGAGATAATGAAGTGCTAAAAGAATGTTGTGGAATAAAGGGATTGTGATGTTGGGGGTTACCATTGTTGTGGTAGGTTGATCTGCTACTATTAGTGCTAGTGAGAGGCTAGGAAAGGATGATGCTATACATAGATGTAGGTGCTCGGGTCTAAAACCAGATTTGATATGGAATAACATAGCTAGGGATCTATGTGCAAAGTAGTTTGCTAGGGTTGGGATGTTATTCCACTAGTACATCTATGACCACAAATAAATTCCCTGTGTTTGGAGGCATATTGTCTGGCACATCATTTGGGAAAAGTGGGGGTACACAAAGTTTGGGCATCATGTCTGGAAGTGGTTCGACATCACAAACTATCGGCACATAGTTTAGTGCGATAGTAGGGACTCCGGGTGTATGCGCTTCAAGAACCTTACCTGCTACGGGGGAGGACCAAATGCGTCTAGGGGTATAGGAGCTAGTGGATCTAGTGGGTCTGGTGGTGGAGGCAACATAGGAGGAAATCAAGGTCCTGGATTTGGTGGACAAGGGCCTCAACCACCTCAACAGGTGTTTTATGAGATGTCGCTCCACTTACCTGATTACAAGGGTGTTAAGGATGCCACAGAGCATGTCCATAAATGTGAATTACTATGGCGCGCTAAGGGGATCACCGCCAGAGTGGAAAGCAATTCGGTTACAACTACATTGTAAGGATGAATGCAAAGTTGGTACTGAAGTATGACCCCCATCAGACGGTGGTGGATTATATTGCGTTACGTGATGAGTTCTTGGTAGAATTCCACATTCCTGAGTTTAAACAAAAGAGCATCAACGCGTTGAAGGATATTCAAAAATGGATGGAAGAGAGTGTACGGGATTATGATGCACACTTTAAAACTCTTTTTTAAAGTTGTTTTATGATATCCATCCCTCATAGCATGCTCAATGGTTCTTTAGAGGATTGATCATGCCTTTCACACTGAGCGCTTTCCCATAGTATTTTCACGGATCCGCATGAGCCCTGGAGGCTTCTTCATACACTAAGGTGCAGTCAAAAGCATAGGAACTAGAGTAAGCCCATTTTTAGAAGCATAGATTACTGCCATGGAAAAGCATCTTGAGAAATTTTCTGTGAACTTGGCTCATAAGACTCAAAGTGGACTATGGTGCATAGATTGTGAGGTAGAGGGACACATAAAGGATAGCTGTCCTCGAAGATCGGTATGCACCATATCATTAGATTATGAGATTTGTTACAGAGATCATTATCCTAGTAGATGTCCTTTTTTTAGCGCGCCTTTGTGGAAAAATTTCTCCTCCTATTGTAAAATTTTCACATCCACTAGTCACGATATGATGGAATTCCAATTGATATACAAAATCCATGACATCATTGATCTTGGTGTGTGCCAAACCAAAATTGAGAGCAGTTATAAGGCCAAGGATTTTCGATGAAGGGCATGCGGAAGGAGGAGGTTGAGGAAAAAGGTTTTCACAGAGGCTTCAAAGGTTGTAATGATCACGGAGGAAGAGGTGACTTTTCCCATGGGACCTGTTACAATTGTGGATTGACTTAACACTACAAGTGCGAGTGCCCTAATTTTTATAGACTTGTACAATTTAGGACGAGATGAGGTTTTATGCAGGTGTGTATTGAAACATGAGCATCTGCAATCATAGAATATGCTCATTGTGGCATTGCGAGAAGGTCACTATACAGGAAATGCTAACATGCGCAAGATCTTATTGGTCGACCTTTGGTGGGATATAATTTACAAGTATTGTATTGAATATTACAAGACCTCTCGATCATTTCCAAGCACCTTGGTAAACCAAGATGAAGAGAGGAAATTCCATAAATAATAATTTCTAGTGTAAATCCATTTGAAAGTGGGCAATTTACTTTATGGGCCCTATTTTTCTCCTATGTGTTTCGCTTCTTCGCCGCTTTGTCTTGTCTTTTCCCAAAAACTTAGAATCATAAAGTAGAACCATATAGTCTACACATATCCTTATTCTTCCATCCTTCTTGATACTAATGACCATTGAGCTCACACATTCAGATTCCTCAATGGCTTCAATGATCCCAAATTATATCATCTTATCAATTTCCTCCTTAACCTTTACACGTAAATTCAGGTTCATTCTTTGGGGCCTTTTCCTGATGGGGTGTGCACCTTCTTTCAAATTGATCCACATTTTTTCCAATGAAGGATGAACCCCTTTTAACTCATGGTACCTACATAGGAACAAGTCATGGAAATCATACAAGTAGTTCAACCACTTTTGAAACCTCCTGGTATATCCAGTAGTCTCCAATAACAAGTTCCTTAGGCTCTACTTTAGTACCGATGTTAGCCTTCTTTTTTTTCAAGGGTTCATGGTAGGCGTGCACTTGCTATTTTCTTTTCCTAATACTTTGTGCGTACTTAAGGTATGGTTAACATCCAAAATTTCCATCTCCTCACCATCAACCAAGTACACCAAATTACCCTTTTCTTTCTCTATGCATGCGTGCTCAAGATGTACCTCTTCTAATTATTCTTCAATGAAGTACACCCCAACTCAGGTTCTCCTATCAACTCCAAAATTCATTCCTTTTCCATGACACAATATCCTAAAGTAAGGCGCTTGACTACCTATAGTACCTCATTCACCGATTGCTTAGGGATTAGTACTCAAAATTTTGGATGATATCCGTTGTCATCTCCCCGCCAATTCCCATTTGATAACGTGACTATGAATATATGTACTAGCGCGCACACAACCCTGCAAGGTGGAATAAAATTTATGTACCCATAGGGAAGGGGGTAAAGCTTCCACACCTCCCATCCAAGTCTTCTCACACTCCTAAACATGGCATGAGGTGGATCCCTTCCCATCATAGTCACAAATTTGAGATGGTGCATTACTTTGGAGAAACCTTATAGAGAGGGTGATTCTCGTTCACGTCATTCTAAAATATTGTCTCGATGGGTCACCCACCAATTTTTGTTGTTTCACACAATGTTTAGGTAAGCATATTCCTTCTCTCCACTTGACACTTCCACTGGATCTCCATTTCACATAGAAATACATCAGGGTTTCCCTCCTAGTGTACCATGGCAACTGCCTTCCTCCCAAGCACCTCACTAAGCACGCTCTGACAACTCGAGTCTCAGTATCCTTCATATGCCTTCTAACCAAATCATATGTCCCATGTACCCAATTATCACACACAATACTAGTTGTGTCACTTATAGACTGAGTGTATTCCCACTAAATGGCTCCCTCCTTTGATGGATGAATGACATTGGGGTCCCTGATGGTGTGCACATAGATTCTATCTAGGTCCTCTTCTCCTAAGGGTTCCACATAAGGCATAGACCTTCCATCAGTTAGTGGGATAATCATGCACTCCTTTTTTCAAAGCTAATGTACCCCTTATTGAAGCACAAGTCAACGTTATTCATGTAACACCAAGGGCACCCAAGCAATGCTTGGGAAACTATCAGCCTCAGAAATATCTAGAACTTCAAAATCTCTAGTAAAATTTTCCCCTTAAATAGTTATGGATGCACCCTTCAACACTCTAAGAGGCATGGCCTTTGTCCTGTTATCCATGTACAAAACATTCGAAGATGGCTGCAATGGGGGCCTCCTCATTTGATTCCATGCATCTAGAGTAAGGACATTGACCCGCATGCCTATTTCAATCAATATATTACTCAAGAGCCACCCATCAACAACTGCATTTAGTGTGATCTCCTTATCATAATCAATGTTGTGAGGGGGTAGGTTAGCATGTAGGACTTGTCTCCCACACTCTCCTCTAGCATCACGTACCTTTTCTCTAAGCCATTCTCCCAATAGAGGAATAATTTTCTCCTTCCACAGCATCTAAAACACTTCCCTAACCTCATCCATATCCTGTTGAGGAACCTCAGTGCTCTTCTTCTGCTCCAACTTTTGTGATTTCTCCTTCAAACACTGGATTTCTCCTTGCAAACTCCTAATCACCTCCATGGTTTCTTGGTACACCTCCTTCTGGTGGGTAGGATCAAGATATTTCCCATGTAACACTTCTTATCTTATGATAAGAGGCCTCTTCTTTGGTACCTTTCGGGCATGTGTAGCCTCAACGCATGTAGTGACCAAAACAATATCTAGCTTGGTGTAGACACCAAAATTGGGTCACACACTCCTTGACCCCTCGTTAAATAATCAACTTGAACACACTCACCTAACCATGGCCCCTTACACCCCACACTAATATTAATTTAATTAATTTAATTAAATTAATCCATGTCCTCACAATATTTATTATTTAATTACCTTAATTAAGATAATTCCCACCCCACCACATCACCTATACACCTCACCTATCCAACTCACCCTACGTCTATTTTTAGTATGTTTCCATAACTAACTAAACCCACGATAATCAAAGCCTACATCCCCTCTAACCACATTCCCACATAAGAAAAGGTAACTCTCGCACTTTCCCAAATGAATAGAGAGATCTGGAAGAAATCATTGCCATGATCTCCCAT
Organism: Taxus wallichiana var. yunnanensis; assembly: GCA_018340775.1. Classification (NCBI taxonomy): domain Eukaryota; kingdom Viridiplantae; phylum Streptophyta; class Pinopsida; order Cupressales; family Taxaceae; genus Taxus; species Taxus wallichiana. The sequence goes on along the minus strand of CM031241.1, from coordinate 574,444,948 downwards.
TTTTAGTAAACTTAGGAAATCCTGCCCTAACCAACGCCGCCACCCCGAACCAGGCGCCGGTCAACACGAAACCATTGTTGGTTACCTTTTATTCCCTTTGGTAACCTTATTTCAAGGTTGGCACATTTCTGAGAGCAAGGAAGGAAACCAGAGCGGCATGCAAGTGAAATTAGCATCCTTTTACACATCCAGACATTCATAGCCATCACCAGCATCAATCAGAGAGCCATTGTATCCATAGGATCACTCGGTGAAAGAACCGCTATAAGACCATACACATATTCTTCGATCAGCCACCTCCACCACTCAGCCATCGGATCCTTAACACTGTAGTTTCTCTAGCCAAAAGGAAGCTCTCACATTCAGCTATGGATCAAGAAGTCGAATGCATGCAAAACCATCAACCTGACCATCATTTAATGGGTATTCCTCCTTGGCCCTTACCCTTATATGTTTCATCATTTTGAAAAGGTAAAGAAAATGATGAAACATTTTGGCATGCTCGGTGGGACCCATCAGGGGTTCTTTTGCATTTATTCATTCCTAGGTGAAAGTTTGTGTGTTTTTTTCCCTTTGAAAAGTTTCCACATTAATTTTTCTTCTTTGGAATCATTCTCCTTCTTTCTATTGTCTAAAATAAATCATGTTTTTGGTGCTTTAAAAAGAACACATCTTCCTTTCTTTTGCATTGCATTAGTGAAAGAGCGCTCCTCTTCCTTTTCATCTCTCGCTACATCGAATATCACACTTGATTTGGGTTTAAAATACTTGCTTTGAATTTAGATTTATTGCATTATTAGCTCACATTAAAACTAAGGGCAACCTATATGCTTAAAGTCATGCCCAACTGATGGTTGACACAAATAATTGTAGAAATCACATTTTTATCTCTCTCTCTTTTTCTTACCAAACTTGCACAAAATTAAATATACACATCTTTCTTAAACAACATCTTACTTGGAACATCTCACGGTGATCACACAATCCAATTGGCGGTGTACTCCCATTTCGTTGCCTCTGCCGAGTCATCATCTCAGAGGATAGCCCGCCCCGCCATAACATACCTGAAACCTCTCCTTTTAGATATCCTTCTTCATAGGATGCCTTCCCAACCAAAAAATTATGTTCTAAATACACATAGTCCTAAATAGCATAAGCTAAACAAACATAAGAAAATAACTATTAGGATTGCACTTTTTCTTAGCATTCTTCTTGGTTTTGTTTTGAGGTGTGAGACTACGAATCCCCATTTTTATTCTTCCTTGCACACTCCACCATCATAGTTGGAGTATTCTGACTTTGTCTGAGTGTGTCAGGCCTCATCTCCTCATTCTTAGGCTTATGAGTTTGATTCTTCACTTAATTTAATTCACAAAACCAATTTTCTTCATTTCTTTCTAATTTCACGATACCACCGATGTCGGTCTAGCGACTATCGCGGTTCACATTTGATCTATCATTGGTTAAACCCTAACCGGTGTTGGCTTTCAGATTTCTAGTTACTTTACCTAGAACAACTTTCATCACTACTTCTTTTCTATTTCCAGCCCTCAGGGCATCATCATATTTCTCCCTTGTTGATATTTACTGTCATACATAGTTTCACCAGTATAAATCCAACATTCCCACTTCATTTTTTTGAGACTAGTTTCTTCCACAGTGACCAGTATCGGTTTCAGAAACCATCATCGGTGTTGTCCCAACCATCAACGGTCATCCTGACCATCATCGGTTTTCCCATAATCACATCACCACAGTCAACATCGATTTCCTATGTTTAATTTTTCAAAATCTAGACATTGACTAGATTCACCTCTTGGACCCCATTATTCTTTATTTTTACTATTTTCTGTGTCATCTACAAAATATAGTCTTACCAGGTCAGCACTTGTTCACATGGTGTTGACTCGCAGCCGACTAACACCCTCATATTCCACACTATTCATCAACCACTCCCACCTAGTCCCTCACCGCCTTCCATCCTATCACCCATGGATCTAACCTTACCTACCACCATTTTACCGGTGACGAAGAGTTTGCACGACTCCTTGATCAAAATCCCGTAGCCTTGCAGCTTCTATCTTTCCCACTCTTCCACCCAAGACTCCTCTGGTTGAGTTGATACGGCATGCCCTGTATCAATTTCTACTTCCCTTTTCCTGCTATTGCATCAGCCCCTAATAATGCGGCGTTACCCTCACCTACTTCACCCCGGTAGTTTCGCAGCTAGTCCCCATACCTGCCATGACCACGTCTCGTAATTTCCTAACACGCACATGTCGTGATTCTGTTGTCCCCTCATCCACCACCCAAACCATAGCACAATCCACACCCATTGTGTCACAAATACACATTGCAACACAACCACCCATGGTGTTGATGGACCCTACTCCATTCCAAAATATCATCCTCTCCATCCTACAAACATTGCCCCCAATCGCTACCAAAGTCACAAGAACCATCCCACCTACATACACCTACTATCAACAACCCCCTATCCCGTCTATCACCCATTCTAGATATGTGCCTCCCATATCGGTTCCTTATTCTCAACCTCCCTATGAGGTTTAATATCCACCTCCTTATGCCACCAGGGAGGTGTCCCCACATCAAAACCTACCAATGACCTCATCAAGTTGATGATGGAAAAGATGAAAACACTAGAAGCATCGGTTTTCGGATCACGTAATTCCTTGACCTATGATGAAATTTGTAATGAGCCTATTCACCCGTCCATTCCCATTCGACCACATACCCCATACATTGGGATATTCCAAAATTCAATCGCTTTCAATATCAAAGAAGATCTCGTAACAACATTTGTGGTCCTTTAAACATGGGTGTTACTTGATTTCCCATGATGACACTTTACTTTTGAGGACTTTCCCAATGTCCACGATAGACGTGCATTAGACTGGTATAGTGGTATTGGACTACTAAGACACTCCATTTACTCATTCAATCAAGTGGCCCAAGCCTTCCTATATCACTTCTCCATCAATGTTGTTAAGAAGGTTACCATGGTGATCTTTATTCAACACAACAATATGATGCGAGTCTATCACCGACTTTGTTGCTCAATGGTGCATCCTCATAAACCAACTCACATTCCAATTGCCTCAAACCAAGCTTATAGAACTATTTACTCGGGCATGTGCTAGACACATCTCACCAACCCTACAGGTGCAAAATTTTCACACTTTTGACGAGGCATTCACCATGGCACGGAAATTGGAAATTCATGCTATCGAAGAAAAGAAGATTAAACTTTCATAACAAGAACATTGCATTCAAATCAAATGATACTTCTTCGTCTTGAAACCTCAAAAAAACTATTCAAATCCCAAAGGATCTGTTAATGCTATAGTTCTCAAAGCTGGTCCCCCTCATCAATCAAACCCATCCAAACCCCCTTCTAATCTTTCTCTATCCAAGCTTTCCAGTTTAGATGAGAACAACGAAAGTACACTTCCCTAGGAGAATCGTATTCTTCCATTTTGGAAAAGCTTGTTAAGGCTAGTGTCATTACCCTTCCACCTATAAAACCACATACTAGTTTCAGCCCTAAGCGACCCATGCCTACGTGGTATAAGGACACATGTAATATTTTGTAACAAAAATATCATCATGATAGAATGCCTTGTTAAAGGTCACAATGACAATAATTCCATCACCTCAAAATATCATTCAAGAAATGATAGACAATAGAGACTTAGTCTTGGATAGCCCGAATGCACCTGTTAACCAAAGCCTACACATCTTCAAAAATTCATTCCCTAATCATGCCCCATCTTGAACCAAGTGGGTGATACCTCAAACAATGATAAGCTTTGTCTGTGAGGTCCACACTATTTTCAATGATATACCAACCGCTTCCCAATTGCCTCATATTCCTTCCATAGATGAAATATTATCATGCGCTCCCCTACTTGCATCGAATGTATTTCATCTACTCCTCTGTCTGCCCAGAGGAGTACCCTTCATCTTCTCATTCACCCATGAAAGAGCCTATAATCAGCACACCGCCTTTGACCCCTCAAAATTCTAGGTAGTTATCAGTGACACCTCTCCTACTCATAGAAGATGCAGGTTCACCACCTACACAAATGCAAGGAGAGCCCACTTTGGTTGGCCTGTCCTCTCCTCTACCCATGGAGGATACTATAGAATTACCACCTCCGTAGATGACCATTCACCATCAAAAACCTTTAAGATCCCATTGATCTTCTTTTGGCTCTCTTACCCTGAAAGTCTAAGGCTAGCCATTTCCCTATATCTCAAACACATTTTTTAGGGATTATCACTCGTCCACATCGGCTCCGCTTACAATAGTACCATTCTCATGCTTGGATGATCACCTGGACTATGTTAATAGAGCCTTACTTTGGGGGCATCTTCTACTTCCTATTTTAATGCAAATGTAGCTATCACTCGTGACACCTCCATTATCTATCAAAAAACTTTTTTCGACCGACCAAACCAAACACAACCACAACTATCACAAAATCTCCCACAACACCACTCATGGCTCAACTCACACCTCTTCCCATAACCCAACATGCATCTACACCCAAACCCACGCCTATATCATCTCCCTTGCCTAAACTTATCACTACCTTAGGGTCATACCCACAACTAGCCTTACTCACCCACCCATCAAATTAGATTTAGCTATGTCTTCCAAAGCTAACACCAAACTTAACTTGGCCCCTAAACAAAAGAGCCAATATCTTAGATCTCATACCCCAACCTCGCCAACCACACCTTTATCACCTTCACCCCTTCCGTCCATCCTAGAGCTCACCTGTTGACCCTGGCCAAGAAATCCCCATCCACTAGTAAACCAAGAACGCACCAACCCATTTCCCATTCATTACAAACCTCTAATATAACCAAGCGCCCCACACAACCTCCACCCTCACCTGTAACCTTTTTACCACCCATACCTCCAATACCATCAATAACTTCTTCACTACCCATGAAACTTCCTTCTCTTTCACTCACACCTCCTACCCAACCCATGCCACCTACCTCCACAACACCTTGGTTACCCCCATGGGTAACCCTCCCTCTTCCACCTTTGGCTTTTCCTCCACATCTCATGTGCCCGTATCACCTTTACCCAAAAAGATGCAACCTAAAGCTAAAAATCCACTACCCTCTAATAAGGTAGTTAAACCAACCACACCTTCTATTGCCAGTTCATCTACCATGCCCCTACCCAAGCAAATACGACCAACACCTAAGACCACACCACACACCAAACTAGTAGCCCAACCTACTCCCCCTCTTGCAAAGACTCTTCCGATCCTACAGTCAACCGCACTTGTACCCAAACCCACATTCACCTCCCATTGTGATCCATTAGCAGGGTCCTACACCAAAATCCTAACCAACCTCCTCAAAACTTCTGTCATCACATTACCACCTCTTAGACCTTACGAACCACTCAAACCCAAACCAAAAGGGTTTGAAAAAAACAAAAATTGCACCTACCATCGTGTGCCAGGACATGATGTAGAGAATTGTAAGGCTTTGAAATCCACTCTTGTCTAGTTGTGTCCTCTTGAAGAAAAATTTGACAATGATGATCTTCTTGATGAGGACCCCATTTTTCCTTCACCAATTTCCATAGATCTTCCCTCATTGCCTACTCAACATCTGAAATCTACACCCCCAAAACTCTTATATCCATCCCCGAGATTCAAAATTAACATGGTTTGCATAAGAAAGTTGGCCAAACCACCACCCAAATGCCGATGCACCTTACTCATCTCACAAGGGTGATACCCACCACTAGGGTTTTGTCCCTGTTGGCGTTATACCTTCCATGACACACCCTATTCATCCATATCCCCTCAAATTAACATGATCAACATTACCACTCGAATGATAAGGGCAAGGATAGAGAAACTAGCCCATCAACCAACCCTATACCCAATATACCGTCTACACCCACACCCAAAATCATCATTCACGGTCATGCATATCCCATTTCAAGGGGCCACACATCATACAATGCTAAAATAACCACACCAATCCCCCCTCAAAATGTCTTTATATGACCTCGTCCAAACCTCGGAGTCACATCGTCAAGCCCTCATGGAGGTCCTTGATTTATCGAAGTCTTACCAAATGACCCTAACACCCATAGCCTCCATCATCACCCCTCACCATGTAGCCTCTCTCACTAGGTCTTCGTCTTCTTCTCAACACCTTTATCCACTTGCTAAGTGGCCACCCTTAGTTTTGCATATGAAGAGATCACTCCCTTTCGGTCCATGACCACGACCCAACTCTTTGCATCTCTCGTATTTATCGATAATATCGCATCCGATGCGTTATGATCGACAATGGTGGTGCTAGCATTAACATCATCTCCTCGCATGCATATTCCCAAATGAAAATACCTTCCAATTACATGCATAGTAACCCCATTATGTTGAGTTCCTTCAATGACACCATAACCTATACATTGGGTACCGTTGTTCTCTATGTCCAGGTAGGTCCCGCACCATCTCAAAACTTTTCTATGTCCTAGAATGGGAGTTCCAATATAACTTACTGCTTGGTTGACCTTGGATTCATGCTATTTTGAGTCCCTTGACATTACATCGATGCCTCAAATTTGAACACGAGGGACATAATTACACCATCCTACCAACCCTCACCTTTAAGACCTATAACATGCTATATTGACCCAATGATGTACTTGTAAGTCAAGGCATCCGCCACCAAAACCATTCACCTCCACCTAAAAGCCCATCCACTAAAACTACCACTACTTCTCGCATCTAACCTCACTATCCCCTCGTGCATAGTTGTAGTCTCTACCGTTAGCACCCCTACTTCCCCTTCATCTAGCGAGCCATCTATACCTGCTACCCACATACCAACTACTGATCCCTTAGAAGGTGTTTTTCAATGCCTCACTGGGGAATACCACCTATACAATATCAATACCTTCCTCACCCCACAAGAGTATGGGAATATGTGTCAACACCTGGTTATGGCATGTCAATACATTGGTGATATTTTCCCTTATGTCCCTCCCCATCTTCACACCGATCTAACATATGGGAGACTTGATATGGCCACCTATAAACCCGAACCTCCATCAAAACCCAACTATTTTCCACCAACATACACTCCCTCACCAACCATCATTTCACTCACACTTTCCTCCATTTCCCAAGTGCACTTTGAGAAAGGATTTGGCTTGATTTTATGAACAAAGCATCAGTCACATTGTCATCTCCTATACCTTTTATAAACATAATGACCATAGTGGCATTGGTTTTGATGCTCCATCTTCTAAGAAGGTTCGCATCGACCTTATTCAGGATGAGGCATCTTCCCCCTCTCATTCACCCACATTACCATCCTCACCCACAGAGTCCATAGATCCTGAATCTATACCTCCTAACTTTTTTTTTGTAAACACCATTTCCCTAGGACCGCTGACCTATCAACGTGATGGCGAGGCTCCCTCTTCTCTCCCATTCTTATCTCGACATGATTGATGAGGATACGCCTTCCATTAATGTCATTCAATGTCAAAGACAATGAGTCCATCCTCACCTACCTTGGTGCAAAAGAGTCTTATATTCACCGGTCGTTATGCTCGAGATGCAAACCATGTTGAGCAATATTGGCTATCAAAATCAACATTAATACTCAAGACAACCCACACATTCTAAAGATCGGTCAATCTTTAGACACTATTGAATAGGAATCCTTCACCTCTTTCCTTCGGGACCATAACAACGCATTTTCTTGGTCCTATTCCAATATGCTTGGTATCGATCCTAAAATCGTGGTTCACAATATTGTGACCATTCCTTATGCCAAACCTCTTAAGCAAAAGTTGTGGAAAGCACATCCTCACATTTCTCTTCTTGTCAAAGAAGATATTTAGCACCTTCTCTCGGTTTATTTCATTCTACCCATTGATTATCCCCAATGGATTTCTAACATTGTTCTATCATGAAAGTGACAGAGGACTCCTACATTTGAAAAATTTTCCATGACCTCAACCTCGCTGCGTCCCAAAGATGATTTCCACTACTAGGTATTGACCAACTAGTTGATCTCACTCCTGGCCATGAAATTTTATCGCTCATGGATGGTTTCTTCTGCTACAATCAAATATTACTAGCTCCGAGGATCAACACAAGATTGCCTTCATCACCCCTTGGGGAATTTCGCTATCGATTTATGCCCTTTGGTCTCTTTAAAAACTTTGGTGTACATATTAGTGGGCCATGACTTATATCTTCCATGACATCATACATTTTATATTGGAGGATTATGTAGATGATCTGCTTGCCAAATCCAAACACCAAACTAAACACCTACCCATTCTTAAAGTCATCTTTACTTCGCCTCATCAAATATTGTGGTTTGTCTTCAACAAGAAAAATGCATCTTTTGGTACTTTCGGAAACTCCTAGGTTTCATTGTTTCTTTGCATGACATAGAAGTCAATCCTGCTAAAGTCAAGGCTATCCTTGAAACGCCACCACCCACTAATCTCTCTGTTAACCGCATGACCTACAAGGAAAATCTGTAATCAATTCGTTGTTTTATCTCCCAAAACTCTCACGACCATTGTCAACCATTCCATCATCTTCTCAAGAAAGATGTTTCATTCAAATGGGATGATGGATACTATAAAGCCTTCAAGGCCTTAAACAATACCTACTTCAACCACCGTACTCATTCCTCCTAAGGATGACCAACCCTTCTACTATATATTTCTGCCATTGACCATTCTCTAGGTGCCATGCTTGCTCATCGCGATGACCAACACCGAGAGCAAGTGGTTTATTACATAAGCCGTACCCTTTTGGATTATGAAATGAGATATACCACAAAAAAACTTTTCTAGCCTTAGTTTTTCGTTGCCACCAAACTCCGCCATTACCTAATTAACCACAAAACCTTCGTCATTATTATTGATACACGACCCATTGCACTATATGCATGCCAAACCTTATCAAAATTAATGTGCCACATGTTGGCTTATGCTTTTGGCTGACCTCGACCTCAAATTAATCCATCAAAAGTCCATAAAGCAAGGCCAAGCTATCACTAACCAATTGACCGATGCACCTATTTCCTGGGATCAACCCTCTAACTTCAACTTTCGATGAGTCCATTGCTACCCTTTCCTAGATGAACCCACTTACCAAATGACAACTCTTCTTCGATGTTTCCAAGTGTCGGTGTGGGGGTGGAGCTGGAGTTATCCTCATTCTGCTTGATGGTGAACTTATGCCTTTGTCTTTCAAACTGATTTTGATTGCAAAATAATATTGTTGAATACGAAGCACTCGTCTCATTAGGCTCTCAGCTTTGCTTATGCCTTAGATGTTAAGTCAATCAACCTCTTTGGTGATTCTTAGTTGATCATAAACCAAGTCAATGGTATATACCGTGTCATAATGACATACTTCAAAAGTATATGCATCATGTGGATATACTTTTGACCACCTTCGACCATTACGCCCTTCAAACCACCCCATGTTCTACCAATAAATTTACTGAGATACCATGGCTGTTTGGCTTCTCGAAGATACCGCTTCACCCGGAGAATCTAAAATCTTTGTCAAACATACAAAGACTACAATCACCCTCTTATTTTCCTCATGAAGTTTACTCTATCAGAATCGTTGCTTGACCGAGTGACCTTTGATATAAGTAATATAGAGACTATCTTTCCCTATCCATTTTACCCATCGATCTCACTCGTAATGGAAACGTGCCTTCATAATTACACCATCCCTACCTGACCCCTCACCTTTCAAGACCTATAACATGTTATATTGACCCAATGATGTACTTATACTAGTCAAGGCATCCGCCACCAAAACCAATTCACCTCCACCTAAAAGCCCATCCACTAAAACTACCACTACTTCTCTGCATCTAACCTCACTATCCCTACTACAACAGTTGTAGTCTCTACTAAGTTGCCCCCTACTTCCCTTCATCTAGCGAGCCATCTATACCCGCTACCCACATACCAACTACTAATCCCTTAGAAGGTGTTTTTCAATTCCTCACTCTGGGGGAATACCACCTATACAATATCAATACCTTCCTCACCCCACAAGAGTATGGGAATCTGTGTCAACACCCTAGTTATGGCATGCGCATTGGTGATGTTTTCCCTTATGTCCCTTCCCATCTTCACACCGATCTAACATATGGGAGACTTGATATGGCCACCTATAAACCCGAACCTCCATCCAAAACCCAACTATTTTCCACCAACATACACTCCCTCACTGGAACCATCATTTCACTCACACTTTCCTCCAATAGGTGCCTGGAAAGGATTTGGCTTGATTTTATGAACAAGGCCACCACATTGTCATCTCTATACCTTTTATAAACATAATGACCATAGAGGCATTGGTTTTGATGCTCCATCTTCTAAGAAGGTTCGCATCCACCTTATTTAGGACGAGGCATTTTCCCCCTCTCATTCACCCACATTACCATCCTCACCCACGGAGTCCATAGATTCTGAATCTATACCTCCTAACTTTTATTTTGTAAACACCATTACCCTAGGATCGCTGACCTATCAACGTGATGGCGAGGTTCCCTCTTCTCTCCCATTCTTATATCCTGACATGATTGATGAGGATACGCCTTCCATTAATGTCATTCAATGTCAGCACAATGAGTCCATCCTCACCTACCTTGGTGCAAAAGAGTCTTATATTCACCGGTCGTTATGCTCTGAGATGCAAACCATGTTGAACGAATCGGCTATCAAAATCAACATTAATACTCAAGACAACCCACACATTCTAAAGATCGGTCAATCTTTAGACACTATTGAATAGGAATCCTTCACCTCTTTCCTTCGGGACCATAACAACGCATTTTCTTGGTCCTATTCCAATATGCTTGGTATCGATCCTAAAATCGTGGTTCACAATATTGTGACCATTCCTTATGCCAAACCTCTTAAGCAAAAGTTGTGGAAAGCACATCCTCACATTTCTCTTCTTGTCAAAGAAGATCTTTAGCACCTTCTCTCGTTTCTTATTTCATTCTACCCATTGATTATCCCCAAAGGATTTCTAACATTGTTCTGTCATGAAAGTGACAGGAGGACTCTACATTTGAAAAATTTTCCATGACCTCAACCTCACTTTGTCCCAAAGATGATTTCCCACTACTAGGTATTGACCAACTAGTTGATCTCACTCCTGGCCATGAAATTTTATCGCTCATGGATGGTTTCTCTGCTCAATCAAATATTACTAGCTCCTCGAGGATCAACACAAGATCGCCTTCATCACCCCTCGGGGAATTTCTGCTATCGATTCATGCCATTTGGTCTCAAAAACACTGGTGCTACATATTAGTGGGCCATGACTTATATCTTCCATGACATCATACATTTTATATTGGAGGATTATGTAGATGATCTACTTGCCAAATCCAAACACCAAACTAAACACCTACCCATTCTTAAAGTCATCTTTGACCGCCTCATCAAATATTGTGGTTGTCTTCGACAAGAAAAATGCATCTTTTTGGTACTTTCAGGGAAACTCCTAGGTTTCATTGTTTCTTTGCATGACATAGAAGTCAATCCTGCTAAAGTCAAGGCTATCCTTGAAACGCCACCACCCACTAATCTCTGTTAACTTCGCAACCTACAAGGAAAATTGTAATCAATTCGTTGTTTTATCTCCCAACTCTCTGACCATTATCAACCATTCCATCATCTTCTCAAGAAAGATGTTTCATTCAAATGGGATGATGAATACTATAAAGCCTTCAAGGCCTTAAAACAATACCTACTTCAACCACCAGTACTCATTCCTCCTAAGGATGACCAACCCTTCTACCTATATATTTCTGCCATTGACCATTCTCTAGGTGCCATGCTTGCTCATCGCGATGACCAACACCGAGAGCAAGTGGTTTATTACATAAGCCGTACCCTTTTGGATTATGAAATGAGATATACCCACACTAAAAAACTTTGTCTAGCCTTAGTTTTTCGTTGCCACCAAACTCCGCCATTACCTAATTAACCACAAAACCTTCGTCATTATTGATACCGACCCATTGCACTATATGCATGCCAAACCTTATCAAAATTAATGTGCCACATGTTGGCTTATGCTTTTGGCTGACCTCGACCTCAAATTAATCCATCAAAAGTCCATAAAGGGCCAAGCTATCACCGACCAATTGACCGATGCACCTATTTCCGGGGATCAACCCTCTAACTTCAACTTTCCAGATGAGTCCATTGCTACCCTTTCCCTAGATGAACCCACTTACCAAATGACTCTCTTCTTCGATGTTTCCAAGTGTCAGTGTGGGGGTGGAGCTGGAGTTATCCTCATTACGCTTGATGGTGAACTTATGCTCTGTCTTTCAAACTCGATTTTGATTGCAAAATAATATTGTTGAATACGAAGCACTCGTATTAGGCCTCTAGCTGCTTATGCCTTAGATGTTAAGTCAATCAACCTCTTTGGTGATTCTTAGTTGATCATAAACCAAGTCAATGGTATATACCGAAGTGTCATAATGACATACTTCAAAAGTATATGCATCATGTGGATATACTTTTGACCACCTTCGACCATTACGCCCTTCAAACCACCCCATGTTCTACCAATAAATTTACAGATACCATGGCCTGTTTGGCTTCTCAGATACCCGCTTCACCCGGAGAATCTAAAATCTTTGTCAGCATACAAAGACTACAATCACCCTCTTATTTTCCTCATGAAGTTTACTCTATCAGAATCGTTGCTTCTGACCGAGTGACCTTTGATATAAGTAATATAGAGACTATCTTTCCCTATCCATTTTACCCATCGATCTCACTCGTAATGGAAAACGTGCCTTCATAATTACACCATCCCTACCAGCCCCTCACCTTTCAAGACCTATAACATGCTATATTGACCCAATGATGTACTTGTACTAGTCGAGGCATCCGCCACCAAAACCAATTCACCTCCACCTAAAAGCCCATCCACTAAAACTACCACTACTTCTCTCTTGCATCTAACCTCACTATCCCTACCTGTAGTTGTAGTCTCTACCGTTAGCACCCCTACTTCCCCTTCATCTAGCGAGCCATCTATACCCACTACCCACATACCAACTCTGATCCTTAGAAGGTGTTTTTCAATGCCTCACTGGGGAATACCACCTATACAATATCAATACCTTCCTCACCCCTCAAGAGTATGGGAATATGTGTCAACACCCTGGTTATGGCATGCGCATTGGTGATGTTTTCCCTTATGTCCCTTCCCATCTTCACACCGATCTAACATATGGGAGACTTGATATGGCCACCTATAAACCCGAACCTCCATCCAAAACCCAACTATTTTCCACCAACATACACTCCCTCACCAACCATCATTTCACTCACACTTTCCTCCACCGGTGCACACAGAAAGGATTTGGCTTGATTTTTATGAACAAAGCAAGCAGTCACATTGTCATCTCACTATACCTTTTATAAACATAATGACCATAGAGGCATTGGTTTTGATGCTCCATCTTCTAAGAAGGTTCGCATCCACCTTATTTAGGGCGAGGCATTTTCCCCCTCTCATTCACCCACATTACCATCCTCACCACGGAGTCCATAGATTCGAATCTATACCTCCTAACTTTTATTTTGTAAACACCATTACCCTAGGATCGCTGACCTATCAACGTGATGGCGAGGTTCCTCTTCTCTCCCATTCTTATATCTCCGACATGATTGATGAGGATACGCCTTCCATTAATGTCATTCAATGTCAAGACAATGAGTCCATCCTCACCTACCTTGGTGCAAAAGAGTCTTATATTCACGGTCGTTATGCTCGAGATGCTGAACCATGTTGAGCGAATCGGCTATCAAAATCAACATTAATACTCAAGAATGACCCACACATTCTAAAGATCGGTCAATCTTTAGACACTATTGAATAGGAATCCTTCACCTCTTTCCTTCGGGACCATAACAACGCATTTTCTTGGTCTATTCCAATATGCTTGGTATCGATCCTAAAATCGTGGTTCACAATATTGTGACCATTCCTTATGCCAAACCTCTTAAGCAAAAGTTGTGGAAAGCACATCCTCACATTTTCTTCTTGTCAGAAGAAGATCTTTGCACCTTCTCTCAGTTTATTTCATTCTACCCATTGATTATCCCCAAAGGATTTCTAACATTGTTCTGTCATGAAAGTGACAGGAGGACTCTACATTTGAAAAATTTTCCATGACCTCAACCTCGCTTTGTCCCAAAGATGATTTCCCACTACTAGGTATTGACCAACTAGTTGATCTCACTCCTGGCCATGAAATTTTATCGCTCATGGATGGTTTCTCGGGCTCTGATCAAATATTACTAGCTCACGAGGATCAACACAAGATGCCTTCATCACCCTTGGGGAATTTCTGCTATCGATTCATGCCATTTGGTCTCAAAAACACTTGGTGCTACATATTAGTGGGCCATGACTTATATCTTCCATGACATCATACATTTTATATTGGAGGATTATGTAGATGATCTGCTTGCCAAATCAAACACCAAACTAAACACCTACCCATTCTTAAAGTCATCTTTGGTGCCTCATCAAATATTGTGGTTGTCTTCGACAAGAAAAATGCATCTTTTGGTACTTTTGGGAAACTCCTAGGTTTCATTGTTTCTTTGCATGGCATAGAAGTCAATCTGCTAAAGTCAAGGCTATCCTTGAAATGCCACCACCCACTAATCTCTGTTAACCCATGCAACCTACAAGGAAAATTGTAATCAATTCGTTGTTTTATCTCCCAACTTTCTGACCATTGTCAACCATTCCATCATCTTCTCAAGAAAGATGTTTCATTCAAATGGGATGATGAATGCCATAAAGCCTTCAAAGCCTTGAAACAATACCTACTTCAACCACCAGTGCTCATTCCTCCTAAGGATGACCAACCCTTCTACCTATATATTTCTGCCATTGACCATTCTCTAGGTGCCATGCTTGCTCATCGCGATGACCAACACCGAGAGCAAGTGGTTTATTACATAAGCCGTACCCTTTTGGATTATGAAATGAGATATACCCACACTAAAAACTTTGTCTAGCCTTAGTTTTTCGTTGCCACCAAACTCCGCCATTACCTAATTAACCACAAAACCTTCGTCATTATTGATACCGACCCATTGCACTATATGCATGCCAAACCTTATCAAAATTAATGTGCCACATGTTGGCTTATGCTTTTGGCTGACCTCGACCTCAAATTAATCCATCAAAAGTCCATAAAGGGCCAAGCTATCACCGACCAATTGACCGATGCACCTATTTCCAGGATCAACCCTCTAACTTCAACTTTCCGGATGAGTCCATTCTTTACCCTTTCCTAGATGAACCCACTTACCAAATGACTCTCTTCTTCGATGTTTCCAAGTGTCGGTGTGGGGGTGGAGCTGGAGTTATCCTCATTCAGCTTGATGGTGAACTTATGCCTCTCTGTCTTTCAAACTCGATTTTGATTGCAAAAATAATATTGTTGAATACGAAGCACTCGTATTAGGCCTCAGGCTGCTTATGCCTTAGATGTTAAGTCAATCAACCTCTTTGGTGATTCTTAGTTGATCATAAACCAAGTCAATGGTATATACCGGTGTCATAATGACATACTTCAAAAGTATATGCATCATGTGGATATACTTTTGACCACCTTCGACCATTACGCCCTTGAACCACCCCATGTTCTACCAATAAATTCTGAGATACCATGGCACATTTGGCTTCTCGGATACCCGCTTCACCGGAGAATCTAAAATCTTTGTCAAAGATACAAAGACTACAATCACCCTCTTATTTTCCTCATGAAGTTTACTCTATCAGAATCGTTGCTTCACGACCGAGTGACCTTTGATATAAGTAATATAGAGACTATCTTTCCCTATCCATTTTACCCATCGATCTCACTCGTAATGGAAAACGTGCCTTCATAATTACACCATCCCTACCAACCCCTCACCTTTCAAGACCTATAACATGCTATATTGACCCAATGATGTACTTGTACTAGTCGAGGCATCCGCCACCAAAACCAATTCACCTCCACCTAAAAGCCCATCCACTAAAACTACCACTACTTCTCTGCATCTAACCTCACTATCCCTCTCAGTTGCGGTCTCTACAGATTAGCACCCCTACTTCCCCTTCATCTAGCGAGCCATCTATACCCACTACCCACATACCAACTACGATCCCTTAGAAGGTGTTTTTCAATGCCTCACTCGGGGAATACCACCTATACAATATCAATACCTTCCTCACCCCTCGAGAGTATGGGAATATGTGTCAACACACCCTGGTTATGGCATGCGCATTGGTGATGTTTTCCTTATGTCCCTTCCCATCTTCACACCGATCTAACATATGGGAGACTTGATATGGCCACCTATAAACCGAACCTCCATCAAAACCCAACTATTTTCCACCAACATACACTCCCTCACCAACCATCATTTCACTCACACTTTCCTCCACGTGATTGCACTGGAAAGGATTTGGCTTGATTTTTATGAACAAGCGGTCACATTGTCATCTCCTATACCTTTTATAAACATAATGACCATAGAGGCATTGGTTTTGATGCTCCATCTTCTAAGAAGGTTCGCATCCACCTTATTCGGGAGCGAGGCATTTTCCCCTCTCATTCACCCACATTACCATCCTCACCCACGAGTCCATAGATTCGAATCTATACCTCCTAACTTTTATTTTGTAAACACCATTACCCTAGGATCGCTGACCTATCAACGTGATGGCGAGGTTCCCTCTTCTCTCCCATTCTTATATCTGACATGATTGATGAGGATACGCCTTCCATTAATGTCATTGATGTCAAAGCATGATGAGTCCATCCTCACCTACCTTGGTGCAAAAGAGTCTTATATTCACCTGGGTCGTTATGCTCGAGATGCAAACCATGTTGAGCAATCGGCTATCAAAATCAACATTAATACTCAAGACAACCCACACATTCTAAAGATCGGTCGATCTTTAGACACTATTGAATAGGAATCCTTCACCTCTTTCCTTCGGGACCATAACAACGCATTTTCTTGGTCCTATTCCAATATGCTTGGTATCGATCCTAAAATCGTGGTTCACAATATTGTGACCATTCCTTATGCCAAACCTCTTAAGCAAAAGTTGTGGAAAGCACATCCTCACATTTCTCTTCTTGTCAAAGAAGATCTTTAGCACCTTCTCTCAGTTTATTTCATTCTACCCATTGATTATCCCCAAAGGATTTCTAACATTGTTCCTGTCATGAAAGTGACAGGAGGACTCTACATTTGAAAAATTTTCCATGACCTCAACCTCGCCTGTCCCAAAGATGATTTCCCACTACTAGGTATTGACCAACTAGTTGATCTCACTGCTGGCCATGAAATTTTATCGCTCATGGATGGTTTCTCAGGCTACAATCAAATATTACTAGCTCCTGAGGATCAACACAAGACTGCCTTCATCACCCCTTGGGGGAATTTCTGCTATCGATTCATGCCATTTGGTCTCAAAAACATTGGTGCTACATATTAGTGGGCCATGACTTATATCTTCCATGACATCATACATTTTATATTGGAGGATTATGTAGATGATCTGCTTGCCAAATCAAACACCAAACTAAACACCTACCCATTCTTAAAGTCATCTTTGTTGCCTCATCAAATATTGTGGTTGTCTTGACAAGAAAAATGCATCTTTTGGTACTTTCGGAAACTCCTAGGTTTCATTGTTTCTTTGCATGACATAGAAGTCAATCCTGCTTAAAGTCAAGGCTATCCTTGAAACGCCACCACCCACTAATCTCTGTTAACCGCATGACCTACTGAGGAAAATTGTAATCAATTCGTTGTTTTATCTCCCAACTCTCGACCATTGTAACCATTCCATCATCTTCTCAAGAAAGATGTTTCATTCAAATGGGATGATGGATACTATAAAGCCTTGAGGCCTTAAAACAATACCTACTTGACCACCAAGTACTCATTCCTCCTAAGGATGACCAACCCTTCTACCTATATATTTCTGCCATTGACCATTCTCTAGGTGCCATGCTTGCTCATCGCGATGACCAACACCGAGAGCAAGTGGTTTATTACATAAGCCGTGCCCTTTTGGATTATGAAATGAGATATACCCACACTAAAAACTTTGTCTAGCCTTAGTTTTTCGTTGCCACCAAACTCCGCCATTACCTAATTAACCACAAACCTTCGTCATTATTGATCACGACCCATTGCACTATATGCATGCCAAACCTTATCAAAATTAATGTGCCACATGTTGGCTTATGCTTTTAGCTGACCTCGACCTCAAATTAATCCATCAAAAGTCCATAAAGGGCAAGCTATCACCCGACCAATTGACCGATGCACCTATTTCCCAGGGGATCAACCCTCTAACTTCAACTTTCCGGATGAGTCCATTGCTACCCTTTCCCTAGATGAACCCACTTACCAAATGACTCTCTTCTTGATGTTTCCAAGTGTCGGTGTGGGGGTGGAGCTGGAGTTATCCTCATTACGCTTGATGGTGAACTTATGCCTCTGTCTTTCAAACTCGATTTTGATTGCAAAAATAATATTGTTGAATACGAAGCACTCGTATTAGGCCTACAGGCTGCTTATGCCTTAGATGTTAAGTCAATCAACCTCTTTGGTGATTCTTAGTTGATCATAAACCAAGTCAATGGTATATACGATTGTCATAATGACATACTTCAAAAGTATATGCATCATGTGGATATACTTTTGACCACCTTCGACCATTACGCCCTTGAACCACCCCATGTTCTACCAATAAATTTACTGAGATACCATGGCTGTTTGGCTTCTCGGATACCCGCTTCACCCAGGAGAATCTAAAATCTTTGTCAAGCATACAAAGACTACAATCACCCTCTTATTTTCCTCATGAAGTTTACTCTATCGTAATCGTTTAGCCACAATAGGAGTGACCTTTGATATAAGTAATATAGAGACTATCTTTCCCTATCCATTTTACCCATCGATCTCACTCGTAATGGAAACGTGCCTTCATAATTACACCATCCCTACCAACCCCTCACCTTTCAAGACCTATAACATGCTATATTGACCCAATGATGTACTTGTACTAGTCAAGGCATCCGCCACCAAAACCAATTCACCTCCACCTAAAAGCCCATCCACTAAAACTACCACTACTTCTCTGCATCTAACCTCACTATCCCTCTCTTTTGTAGTTGCGGTCTCTACCGAATTAGCACCCTACTTCCCCTTCATCTAGCGAGCCATCTATACCCACTACCCACATACCAACTGCAGTCCTTAGAAGGTGTTTTGATACCTCACTCACGGGGAATACCACCTATACAATATCAATACCTTCCTCACCCCTCAAGAGTATGGGAATATGTGTCAACACCTGGTTATGGCATGCGCATTGGTGATGTTTTCCTTATGTCCCTTCCCATCTTCACACCGATCTAACATATGGGAGACTTGATATGGCCACCTATAAACCCGAACCTCCATCCAAAACCCAACTATTTTCCACCAACATACACTCCCTCACCAACCATCATTTCACTCACACTTTCCTCCACCGTGCATTTTTGGAAAGGATTTGGCTTCGATTTTTATGAACAAAGCGAGTCACATTGTCATCTCCTATACCTTTTATAAACATAATGACCATAGAGGCATTGGTTTTGATGCTCCATCTTCTAAGAAGGTTCGCATCCACCTTATTCGGGACGAGGCATTTTCCCCTCTCATTCACCCACATTACCATCCTCACCCACGGAGTCCATAGATTCGAATCTATACCTCCTAACTTTTATTTTGTAAACACCATTACCCTAGGATCGCCTGACCTATCAACGTGATGGCGAGGTTCCCTCTTCTCTCCCATTCTTATATCTGACATGATTGATGAGGATCGCCTTCCATTAATGTCATTCAATGTCGCACAATGAGTCCATCCTCACCTACCTTAGTGCAAAAGAGTCTTATATTCATGGTCGTTATGCTCGAGATGCAAACCATGTTGAGCGAATCGGCTATCAAAATCAACATTAATACTCAAGACAACCCACACATTCTAAAGATCGGTCAATCTTTAGACACTGTTGAATAGGAATCCTTCACCTCTTTCCTTCGGGACCATAACAACGCATTTTCTTGGTCCTATTCCAATATGCTTAGTATCGATCCTAAAATCGTGGTTCACAATATTGTGACCATTCCTTATGCCAAACCTCTTAAGCAAAAGTTGTGGAAAGCACATCCTCACATTTCTCTTCTTGTCAAAGAAGATCTTTAGCACCTTCTCTCGAGTTTATTTCATTCTACCCATTGATTATCCCCAAAGGATTTCTAACATTGTTCTGTCATGAAAGTGACGGAGGACTCTACATTTGAAAAATTTTCCATGACCTCAACCTGCTTTGTCCCAAAGATGATTTCCCACTACTAGGTATTGACCAACTAGTTGATCTCACTCCTGGCCATGAAATTTTATCGCTCATGGATGGTTTCTCGGAGCTCACAATCAAATATTACTAGCTCCACGAGGATCAACACAAGGATTTGCCTTCATCACCCCTTGGGAATTTTCACTATCGATTCATGCCATTTGGTCTCAAAAACTTGGTGCTACATATTAGTGGGCCATGACTTATATCTTCCATGACATCATACATTTTATATTGGAGGATTATGTAGATGATCTAACTTGCCAAATCAAACACCAAACTAAACACCTACCCATTCTTAAAGTCATCTTTGGCTTTGCCTCATCAAATATTGTGGTTGTCTTCGACAAGAAAAATGCATCTTTTTGGTACTTTCAGGGGGAAACTCCTAGGTTTCATTGTTTCTTTGCATGACATAGAAGTCAATCTGCTAAAAAGTCAAGGCTATCCTTGAAACGCCACCACCCACTAATCTCTGTTAACCCATGACCTACAAGGAAAATTGTAATCAATTCGTTGTTTTATCTCCCAACTCTCACGACCATTGTCAACCATTCCATCATCTTCTCAAGAAAGATGTTTCATTCAAATGGGATGATGGATACTATAAAGCCTTGAGGCCTTAAAACAATACCTACTTGACCACCGGTACTCATTCCTCCTAAGGATGACCAACCCTTCTACCTATATATTTACTGCCATTGACCATTCTCTAGGTGCCATGCTTGCTCATCGCGATGACCAACACCGAGAGCAAGTGGTTTATTACATAAGCCGTACCCTTTTGGATTATGAAATGAGATATACCCACACTAAAAACTTTGTCTAGCCTTAGTTTTTCGTTGCCACCAAACTCCGCCATTACCTAATTAACCACAAAACCTTCGTCATTATTGATACCGACCCATTGCACTATATGCATGCAAACCTTATCAAAATTAATGTGCCACATGTTGGCTTATGCTTTTGGTGACCTCGACCTCAAATTAATCCATCAAAAGTCCATAAAGGGCAAGCTATCACCGACCAATTGATGGATGCACCTATTTCCGGGGATCGACCCTCTAACTTCAACTTTCCGGATGAGTCCATTCTTTACCCTTTCCCTAGATGAACCCACTTACCAAATGACTCTCTTCTTGATGTTTCCAAGTGTCGGTGTGGGGGTGGAGCTGGAGTTATCCTCATTACGCTTGATGGTGAACTTATGCCTCTGTCTTTCAAACTCGATTTTGATTGCAAAAATAATATTGTTGAATACGAAGCACTCGTATTAGGCCTCTAGGCTGCTTATGCCTTAGATGTTAAGTCAATCAACCTCTTTGGTGATTCTTAGTTGATCATAAACCAAGTCAATGGTATATACCGAGTGTCATAATGACATACTTCAAAAGTATATGCATCATGTGGATATACTTTTGACCACCTTCGACCATTACGCCCTTGAACCACCCCATGTTCTACCAATAAATTTCCCTGAGATACCATGGCTGTTTGGCTTCTCGGATACCGCTTCACCAGGAGAATCTAAAATCTTTGTCGACATACAAAGACTACAATCACCCTCTTATTTTCCTCATGAAGTTTACTCTATCGGAATCGTTGCTTCCGACCGAGTGACCTTTGATATAAGTAATATAGAGACTATCTTTCCTATCCATTTTACCCATCGATCTCACTCGTAATGGAAAATGTGCCTTCATAATTACACCATCCCTACCAACCCCTCACCTTTCAAGACCTATAACATGCTATATTGACCCAATGATGTACTTGTACTAGTCCAAGGCATCCGCCACCAAAACCATTCACCTCCACCTAAAAGCCCATCCACTAAAACTACCACTACTTCTACTGCATCTAACCTCACTATCCCTACTCGTAGTTGCAGTAGTCTCTACCGTTAGCACCCCTACTTCCCCTTCATCTAGCATGAGCCATCTATACCCACTACCCACATACCAACTACTGATCCCTTAGAAGGTGTTTTTCAATGCCTCACTCTGGGGGAATACCACCTATACAATATCAATACCTTCCTCACCCCTCAAGAGTATGGGAATATGTGTCAACACCCTGGTTATGGCATGCGCATTGGTGATGTTTTCCCTTATGTCCCTTCCCATCTTCACACCGATCTAACATATGGGAGACTTGATATGGCCACCTATAAACCCAAACCTCCATCCAAAACCCAACTATTTTCCACCAACATACACTCCCTCACCAACCATCATTTCACTCACACTTTCCTCCACCGGTGCACCTGGAAAGGATTTGGCTTCAGTTTTTATGAACAAAGCGGTCACATTGTCATCTCCTATACCTTTTATAAACATAATGACCATAGAGGCATTGGTTTTGATGCTCCATCTTCTAAGAAGGTTCGCATCCACCTTATTCGGGATGAGGCATTTTCCCCTCTCATTCACCCACATTACCATCCTCACCCACGGAGTCCATAGATTCGAATCTATACCTCCTAACTTTTATTTTGTAAACACCATTACCCTAGGATCGCTGACCTATCAACGTGATGGTGAGGTTCCCTCTTCTCTCCCATTCTTATATCCCGACATGATTGATGAGGATACGCCTTCCATTAATGTCATTCAATATCAAAGACAATGAGTCCATCCTCACCTACCTTGAGTGCAAAAGAGTCTTATATTCACCGGTTGTTATGCTCGAGATGCAAACCATGTTGAGCAAATGGCTATCAAAATCAACATTAATACTCAAGACAACCCACACATTCTAAAGATCGGTCAATCTTTAGACACTATTGAATAGGAATCCTTCACCTCTTTCCTTCGGGACCATAACAACGCATTTTCTTGGTCCTATTCCAATATTCTTGGTATCGATCCTAAAATTATGGTTCACAATATTGTGACCATTCCTTATGCCAAACCTCTTAAGCAAAAGTTGTGGAAAGCACATCCTCACATTTCTCTTCTAGTCAAAGAAGATCTTTAGTGCCTTCTCTCGTTTATTTCATTCTACCCATTGATTATCCCCAATGGATTTCTAACATTGTTCTATCATGAAAGTGACAGGAGGACTCCGCATTTGAAAAATTTTCCATGACCTCAACCTCGCTTTGTCCCAAGGATGATTTCCCACTACTAGGTATTGACCAACTAGTTGATCTCACTCTGGCCATGAAATTTTATCGCTCATGGATGGTTTCTCGAGGCTACAATCAAATATTACTAGCTCCCGAGGATCAACACAAGATTGCCTTCATCACCCGTTGGGGAATTTTGCTATCGATTTATGCCATTTGGTCTCAAAAAAACTTTGGTGCTACATATTAGTGGGCCATGACTTATATCTTCCATGACATCATACATTTTATATTGGAGGATTATGTAGATGATCTCGCTTGCAAATCCAAACACCAAACTAAACACCTACCCATTCTTAAAGTCATCTTTGACCGCCTCATCAAATATTGTGGTTTGTCTTGACAAAAAAATGCATCTTTGTGGTACTTTCAGGGAAACTCCTAGGTTTCATTATTTCTTTGCATGGCATAGAAGTCGATCCTGCTAAAGTCAAGGCTATCCTTGAAATGCCACCACCCACTAATCTCTGTCAACTTCGCATCCTACAAGGAAAATTGTAATCAATTCGTTGTTTTATCTCCCAACTCTCTGACCATTGTCAACCATTCCATCATCTTCTCAAGAAAGATGTTTCATTCAAATGGGATGATGATACTATAAAGCCTTCAAGGCCTTATAACAATACCTACTTCAACCACCGGTACTCATTCCTCCTAAGGATGACCAACCCTTCTACTATATATTTCTACGCCATTGACCATTCTCTAGGTGCCATGCTTGCTCATCGCGATGACCAACACCGAGAGCAAGTGGTTTATTACATAAGCCGTACCCTTTTGGATTATGAAACGAGATATATCCACACTAAAAAACTTTTTCTAGCCTTAGTTTTTCGTTGCCACCAAACTCGCCATTACCTAATTAACACAAAACCTTCGTCATTATTGATACCGACCCATTTGCACTATATGCATGCCAAACCTTATCAAAATTAATGTGCCACATGTTGGCTTATGATTTTGGCTGACCTCGACCTCAAATTAATCCATCAAAAGTCCATAAAGGGCAAGCTATCACCGACCAATTGACCGACGCACCTATTTCCTGGGGATCAACCCTCTAACTTCAACTTTCCGGATGAGTCCATTTGCTACCCTTTCCTAGATGAACCCACTTACCAAATGACTCTCTTCTTCGATGTTTCCAAGTGTCGGTGTGGGGGTGGAGCTGGAGTTATCCTCATTACGCTTGATGGTGAACTTATGCCTTTGTCTTTAAACTTGATTTTGATTGCAAAAACAATATTGTTGAATACAAAGCACTCGTATTGGGCCTCTAGGCTGCTTATGCCTTAGATGTTAAGTCAATCAACCTCTTTGGTGATTCTTAGTTGATCATAAACCAAGTCAATGGTATATACCAGTGTCATAATGACATACTTAAAAAGTATAAGCATCATGTGGATATACTTTTGACCACCTTCGACCATTACGCCCTTCAAACCACCCCATGTTCTACCAATAAATTCCTGAGATACCATGGCTGTTTGGCTTCTCGGATACCCGCTTCGCCACCCAGGAGAATCTAAAATCTTTGTCAAGCATACAAAGACTACAATCACCCTCTTATTTTCCTCATGAAGTTTACTCTATTAGAACCGTTGCTTCCCGAACCGAGTGACCTTTGATATAAGTAATATAGATCTATGGATAGACGAGGCCACACGGTGTGCGGGGCATAGCCCCTCTTTGAGATAGCAAAGCAAAACTAGTTTATTGTTGTTCTACCAAGTAAGAATCATGCAAGTCTTATAGTATTCTACCTTGAGGGGATTTGGGATCTCATCCCGGTGGAAATAGTTCTGATGAAGAACATAAAGGAATGAAGGAAGGAATGGAAGAAAGGTGGATCGAAGGGAGAAAAGAAATGAATTCCAAAGTAGAAAGGTCAGAGGGTTTATGTTTTAGGCTGGTAGTAAATAGAGCCAAACTTACTCACATAAACAAACAAAGCAATATTGATAAACAAATGACAAAAGTATAGGTGAATCCAACAGAATAAACATACAAATCTAACTTAAGAAAGATCTAACGTGTAACACAAGAATTCAGCACAAAGTCTTAATTTTGTATTAATAATGTTCTGTTACAAAAAGGCTCAAAGTCTTTCTCTCTTCACTCTATTTTTCATACAAATTTTGCTCACACGGAATACAACAAGCATTCCAGTATTTATAGAAGGAGAAGGAGAAAGAAGACAAAAAGGAGCCAACAACTATTTACAAAATATCTACAAAATATTTAAAAGTCAAAAGTTGACTTTGGGGCAATTTTGTGGATAACAACATCCCATGATGCAACATGGATGATGTCATCATTTGTGCCAACATTCTTTTAAATATTTTACAAAAATGGGATAAATCCCAGGAGGAAGGAGCCTATTCATCATCATCCCTTGGCTGGAAAGGAGTGTCCTACTTCTGCTCAGGAGAGGAAATGTGAAATTGAGCTCGATACTCCATGAACTTGCTGACCATCATTTGAAGTTGATCCTGAGCGGGACCCTTGGTGTGATCCCGATGACTTTGCAAGTCTCCCGTTCATCTCTGAGTCTTTTCGGGAGTTTGAAGTATTCATTACCTGCCTCCATTAGGTATCCAACAAAGTCGCGGTAGGCCAGAAGGTTGTTGATAGATTCTATATCAAAAGTGGCCTCTGACTCTAAACCTGCGACGTGATTCCTTTGAAAATCTGAATAGTGTCATCTACCTTCCTCAAGGCATATGATGGGGTGAGAAAACCTAGAGACATCCTTAAGATGATCTGCTCCATTTGATGCATTGCATCTAAGGCTTCCTCCTTGATTTTGTCTATTTTCTCCAAGACAAACTCCATTTGGTCAACCCGATAGTCTAAAGCAGTAAGGACTTTATTGGGTGCTCTCGGGTGATCGAAGATGTCGAATTTCATTAAGTCATCGACTGGGCAGTCAAGCATCTTTTGGAATGTCTCATGTTGTAACCTGGCATGGTCCGACTCTTTGGAGATAGGTCCTGCTTATTACCTAGAGTTCCTTGTTAGCTTGATCTATATTTTGATACAGCTCTGTGAACTTTGTAATCACTTCCTCACTATCTTTGAGGATCTTCTCTCTCAGGTGGACACTGCTACACCTTGCTCACCAATCTTGGCATACTCATTTATCTTCTCCTGACTAAGGGCTTTAGGAGTTTCGGTGGTAGCTACAGGAGGTGCATTGCCCATCTTTTGTAGGGCTTGGAGAAGATGCTTGTTTTGCTCTTTTAATATTCTCTTCTCTTCCTTTACTTCTT
The DNA here is from genome assembly GCA_018340775.1 of Taxus wallichiana var. yunnanensis. Lineage (NCBI taxonomy): Eukaryota > Viridiplantae > Streptophyta > Pinopsida > Cupressales > Taxaceae > Taxus > Taxus wallichiana. Next base: position 574,418,005 of record CM031241.1, on the reverse strand, counting down.
GAAGCTTTTTGCAAAGGGCATCCACTACGGATAAGGCCTCTCCTTGCAGGCTTTCTGAGGATGTTCCCATTGTGACCTGAGTCACTGTAAAATTTGTAGGAGACAGATCTTTTTTCTCCTTTGTGGGATCAGGGTATGCGATCTCCATAACTCTTTCACCTGAAGTGCTTTGAGAGAAGCGGGTTATAGCCTTTTTCTTCTTAGCCCCTTTAGTTGGAATAATGGAGAAGTCCATAGGTGCAATAGGGACTTTCCTCTTGAGTTGACTCAGGTGTTTGGAGATCCATTCTAGACTTAGGGGAGTGGGACCAGAGGAAGAAGAGGAAACGGGGTGGAAGAAGGAGCAACTACAGTGGACATGGGGAAATGTGTCGAGACACTTGGTGGTGGCATTGAGAAAGAAGCCAACCCTCCAACACTCACGGGGGTAGGAGTCACTATAGGAGAGGAAACCGTGGGGGTGGAAGGGATCTGTGAGATGAGGGAAGAAATGTTGGGGGACAGATCCATGAGGGAAGAGAAGATGGAGGAAGAGGGAGGGGAATGGTAGAAGGCGGAGGAGAAGACACAACCAAAGGAGTGGTTGGTTGAGCGACATGAGGGAGGAAGGAGGAGGGGAGAGGGGATGATGGGAACCTCACGGTTGTAGTAGTGAAAACATCACGAGTGGATGTGCCCATTGGAGCACTTACCGCTTCTTCTTCTTCTGGGGATATAGGCTTACTACCTACTCCTCGGCGGCGGAAGGAGGACTCTCAGGAGCTTCCTCTTGAGCAGTGCTTGTCTCTCCCTCTTTATCTTTTCCTTTTCCTTTAGGCAAGTGCTTTGGCTTGGTGGGTGCATTACCAAAGGAGACGTGGTAAAGTCTACTCCAAGGTAGATGAGACTATTTTTCTTGCACCAATGCTCTGTGCACTGCAGAGTGCCTTTGACCCTTTCCTCAATAGTCTGAGGTGCCTTTTTCTATCTATTTCAGCAAATGGCCAATTGTCCCCATCCGTATCTAGATAAACCTGATCAACCTCTTGATCGGTTGCTTGGAAATCCCTTTGGGACAATGGCCACACCATATTGAATGATCTCTGCTAGGGCCAGGTGGGAGTGATCCTTTCATCTGAGCTCGACTTCGTGATATAGATCGATGTAGATATCTTGATCGAGGGATGTGAATTGGATGAGCTTTTCCCTTGGAAGGCAATCATGAGGATCAAAGGTTGGCCTTACCAGGAAATTATGCTTTAAGTTGAGCAATTCAAGCTCTGCAAACATTTCGGGCTTTGCTTTGTGAAGTGCAGGTGTACCTACCACCTTTGTGAGGGGAATGGAGTTCCACCCTTCTTTCTTTTCAAACACTTCTCATGGTATGTGATAAGCTGTCTAGATAGCTCAATAGGATCAGCTTGGGTCCCGCATACCTCGGCAACTTGGTGGGCTCTCCCAAGAAGTTGGCGGCTCTGAGATAGGTGAAAGTGGGGAATTGCGTGAATAACGCTCCCCACTTCTCTGTGGTGGATACCACACTTTTGGTCATCGACCGTGAGTCATATTGGGCCTCAAGAGGCAGATGATGCCATAGAAGAAGGCATCATTGATTTTGCTGAATTGTGCTATGCTATTTTCAGTCTTAACTCTAGATAATACTCGTATATATTTTGACATGGGCCATACCCCATACCGACTCAATGTTGGGTAGTCTCTCTCTGAGGCAGAAAACATATACCATGTAGGAGTTCATATAGAACTTCCTAGTTGTTGAAAGTTGTTGAAGTTGTTCGAGATTGTGCTATTGATAATCTCTCCCCATTCAAAACGTTGATCAGGAACATTTTTGCTCATTGTTTCTAAATATCTAAGCATCCACTTGTGAAAGTAATGGGCATCGGGAAGCCCAAACACCCTGCTCAGGAAAGTGATGGTGTCACTCAGCTCCTCTGAAAAGTCACTGTGATGAATGACTTGTGGCCACCTACTTACCACCTTCTTGTTTTTGAGGTACACCTCATTCATCAGCTGCATGCATTTGTCTTCATTTTCGTTCCATGTCTTCATGCAGTCCTCTTGGCTTACCGCTACAAAATGTCGGTGGTGAGGGATACCCAACATGATCTCAAAATGGGTAGTGAGGTTGATTATTACCTCGCCCTTCTCATTTTGACACATCTTGTGTCTTTATTGTAACAATGGCCCACCAACATCATGAACTCATTGTTGATTGCACTCACGGGAATCCTGTGGCAAAGTGTAGACCACTATTGACCAATTTGTCCATCCATGGGCTTCTGTGACCTTCTTGGTTCTAGCCTAGAAGTCCTCCATGTCAATGTGACCGAGTTCTGAATCTCTGATATCTAGGTCACACTCTATAAGGGATTCGGGCATCCTGACCCTTTGGTATTTATATTTCATTTCTTCTTCTGTTAGCTTGGCTTTACCCTTGGACTTGGTTGGCTTCTTACTGATGAAGACATGTGTGAATCGAGTTCAAATTTATTGATCTGCAAGAAGAATCAGGAAGTCCATCATAGAAGAGCCATGTTAGTTATTAAGTCATCCATCAAAGCTTACAGAATGAAAAGTTAGCAATTTATGAGTCTCTGGGTGCAAGGCGCAGCTCTACTACAGGCTGCAGGGTCTCAGAAAAGTAGAAAGGTGCACTTTGGGAATGTGTTGCATGGGAGGAAACAATGCCAAAAGGGGCATGGGGTGCAAAAAGACTACACACAACATTCAGATGTTGGTGTCAATGGATGTGCGCTTGCGCCATATGAAGTGTTTTAACTGGGTGTAGATTTATTTGGTGTAGCAAGGTCTCAGGGTGCACCATCGGTGCATATGTGGTAGATGCAACATTAAGGTGAGGTGCGCCAAGGGTTTAGCTTTGTGGTGTGAGAATGGTTTGCACAACATTCAGATGTTGTTGTTGTGTTGTGTGTGTGCACTTGCGCCCGCCCGTGCCTAAGGAATTTTTTTATAGTTTTTAAAGGCGTGGAGAAGGCTTGTTGCATGTGATGGGATAGTGTGCACCTATGTGCGCGTTTGTGTTTAGATGTAACAATAATGAAGCTTACACGAAGGAAAAATAGTGAGTGTTTGAAAAATATATGATTTTCACTCTCTTTACTTTGTGGTTTTGATGGCAGGAGGAAAACTTTAGCATTTTAGCAACAAGGAATAAAGGACAAATGAGTTTAAGTAGTTTTGTGGTAGAATCTTCTAGTTTTGCAGATCACGGAAGGAGGATGGAGAATGGTTTTGGAGCTGAGTATTTGGATTTGCAAAATGGGTTGGGATTACATTATCTTCTTAGGTTCATTGTTTATTTTTAACAATCCTAAACACCTAAACCAATAGAAAAACCACAACAAAGCCACAAGAAAAGAAAGGACCACTTACCAAGAATATATAACGATAAAGGAGATGATGTGGGATCCACGAACGTGACAAATGGTAACACGCAAGGCTGACAGGAATGCTGACAAGTATAGAGGAATAACTTTTTCACATTTTTTGAATTGTGAAAATGACAGGTCAGACGCACCTATTATAGCAAAAGGTGTAATAAATGTGCCACCAACTTTTTCTATGGCACACTTAGGGAGATGTCGACACAAAAATATTTATGCATATGGTGCAGCTTTTGAAGTGTCGACACTGTGTTTTAAGCACCTTGGCGCACCATTGAGGCACAACATTTGGAGTGTTGACAAGTTGGTGCATGCGCCTTGGTGCACCTTTGACAGGTGCAACATTTAACATTAAGACAACATTTGGAATGTTGACACTAATAGAAATGCCAAAGGAATAGAGGGGCGCAATTTTGGTTGATGTAACGTGAAAGAAAACTATGCCCAACCCAAAAAGGTTGAAAATGACCAAGTTCTAAAAACTAGATTTTCCGGAAAGGGATTTTATGCCATTCGACGTTTAAGAGACCTCAAAGGGGGACCAAAATGGAAATTTTGGTATGGTTACCTGCAAAATTTCCCTTGTCAATTTTACAGGATAACAGTTGGCTCTTTTTGGGGACTAACTTTGAGTGAAGCTTAAGGGTAGAGAACCCCAGATCAACATGTGCCTATCCATTGGGCTGGAGAGTCAAAAACAAGGGCGACGAAAAAGGAAGGAAAACACACAACCAACAAAAAGCAAACACACGACAAAAACAAACACACAACTAAAGCAAACTGTACAAAGAAGAGAGAAAGCTCTACTTCTTGAATATTTTGAGATGTTTCCCACTATAGGGAGTGGGGGCTCAGTTCCATCCAGATATGAGAGATAGAAGCTATTCTCTCTTCATTGAGCTGCTTGATCTTGAAAGGCCCTCTCCAAAGAGAGTGAATTTCCCGTGCATGCCCTTTGGCTCTCTTGCTTGTCCCATAAAAGGACGAGATCTCCCACCTGGAAATTCCTCTGCTTAGCCTTTTTATCGAACAGTCTCTTGACTTGATTATGATGTTTGGTGATCTGTCGACCACCCTTACTCTCTTTTCTTCAAGTTCTATTAGATACATGATCCTCTTTTCTAGAGAATTTTGGAAAGTCTCATCCTCGATCGCTCGTGCCAAGCGTAGAGCAAGGAGTTTCATGGAAATGGGGAGCTCAAGCGTCGATTCCATATAACACTTGAAAAGGTGACATACCGAGAGATCTCTTCGGAGTAATACGGTCTGCCCACAAAGCATCATACAATGACTTGTGCCAGGACTATTGATTCTCATCGACTAGCTTCCGTATATGATGGTCACTAGGTTCTTATTATTGGATTTTGCCTGACCATTTCCCTAGGGGTAATAATCCAAGGCATGGGCCAAGGTTATCCGTATTCATAGAAAAAACCGATAACTTCCCGTGAGGAGAAGTTGGAAGCATTATCAGCAACGATCTTGTGTGGGATGCCAAACCTCACGATGATATTTTCTTTGATGAAGTTGCAAACAACTTCAGAGGTGGCATTCTTAACAGGTATGGCCTCCACCCATTTGGTGAAGTAGTTTGTTGTTGTTAGGACATAACTATGTCTGGCACTTGATTGGGGATGTAGTGCTCGATAAAGTCAATTCCCCATTTCTGAATGGTTCGTCAATAATGATGGGCCTGAGGGGAAAAGTAGCCAATTTTGGTTTGCCAAAAACTATTGGTGAGCTCACATTTTGCTACCCAGGTGGTTGTATCCTGAAATAGTGTTGGCTAGTAATACCTAGCCGGATGATCTTATGTGTTGTTACGGATGAGGAGAAATGACCGCCACAGGCCGAGTCATGAAAATTTTCAAGCAATTTGATCTGTTGTGGTTTGTCAACGCATCGCAAGAAGATGCCATCAATACCGCACTTGTATAAACCTTCATCCCATATGACATATCTAGCTACCCTGAGCTTTACAGTCCACTTTTCCTTTGAAGTTAGATGAGCTGGACACTCACCGTAAGTGAGAAAGAAAGTGATGTTTGAATACCATTCGTCACGCTAGTCGCAATGAATAGAACCATAGGTAGAGAATCAACTTTCTCCAGCTGGCCTTGCACTCTGTCGATGATCATCTTTCTCTTTAGGGACCTCTGAATCTTTGTTTTCAGCCATAAGTTGACATAGGCCCTTGCCTCTTACCAGCTTGGTTGGTTTTATGTCTAGATCATACTCTGGACCTTTGTGATCCAATTCCCTCGTAAGCTCCTAACTCTGTTGAGTTAGGATAGACTTAACTGCCATGTCAGGAACCAACACTACCGTATGAGAGTTTAGGATGTAGTACCGGAAGTTCTTGACTACTTTGACCACTGTGAAGGCATGTTTTTCTAACTAAGACATCTTCAATTCATGAGGCTTGAGAGGGGAGCTCATGAAAGTGATTGGGGATTCAACATCCTCAAAGTTCTTTTGCATTAAGATGGCTGATACAGTATGCGCAGATGCATAACTGTACATGATAAAATCCTTGGAGAAGTCGGGACATACCAGGATGGGTGCATGGGCAACGGAGGCTTTTATATCCTCGAATGACGCCTTTCCTTCTTCGCTCCACTGGAAAGTTTGTGACCCTTTCATCATATTTGATATGTGACGAGTCTTTTCAGTGAAGTCGGGAACAAAGCGTCTGAGAAAATTCACCTTTCCGAAGAAGGAGTGAACACCGGTCTTGCTTGTGGGTAAGGTAAGGCTCTAAATAGCCTTAACCCTTTTGACATCTATCTTTGTTCCTTCCTTGCTGACAACGTGTCCCAAGCAACTTTCCTTGATGACCCCGAAAATAGACTTTTTTTGGATTTAGGAAATCCGTGTTCTCGGCATCTAATCAATACTTGCTCCAAATGATCACAATGATCACTTCACTTTTTAGAGAACATAGTTAAGTCATCTAAATAAACTATGATGACCTTTCCCATCATACCTTTGAATGTGAAGTCCATCGCTCACTGAAAGGTGGCACCAGCATTGGTTAAGCCAAAAGGCATCTGTTGTAGGTGAATGTGCCCCAAGGAGTAGTGAATGTTCGTTTTGAATCGGTCTTTAGGTGAGACTTTGATCTGATTATAGCCCAAAAATCCATCAAGCATGGACAACATCTCTGAACCGGTTACTACCTGCAGAACCGATCCATTATGGGTAGCGGGTAGTTGTCCTTCAAGGATGCCTGATTTAGATTGTGAAAATCTACGCATATGCGTATCTCACCATTCTTCTTTCATATGGGCATGATGTTTGTGACCCAGGTACTATGATGGATAGGAAAGATGATTCTCGCATCTAGCATTTTCTGTATTTCCACCTGGATGGTGCCCGAGATCTTGGGATTGTAATGTCTCTATTTCTGGCAAAAGGGTTTGACATCATCCTTTAACGGGATGTCATGTTGGACATCCTTAGGCTTGAAAGACTTTAGATCGGCATAAGACCATGCCAATACGTCCATATATTTCTTCAGAAATTTGAAAAACTTCCACTTTTCTTTGGGTGTACAACATTTCCCGATGTTCACAAACTGTGGATCTTCTACAGTACCCAGGTTGACCGATTCGGTCTCTGGAGAGGAGTTAGGATCATCTTGTTGCTTCTTCTTGACAAAATGATCATGTTTGTCAAACAATCATTCTAGAGAGACTAAACCCTTTGGAATTTTATTTCCCTTGAGCTGGCATATGCCATCACCTTCTTTTGATTCGTTTGCTTGATCAGTGATGATTCACGGACATGCAGAAGTAGATCCTTCAAAATGAAGCTCATTGAAATTTTCTACTTTCTCTAGAAAGGCAATAAGTTGATTATCATCGTTGAATACTTCCCAGTGTTGAGAATTATCTAGCATGCTTGGGCGGAAGACTACCTCAATGGTATATGTGTCTATTTTCAACCCTGGGTGAGGGAGCATAAGGGATGTTGAGATGGCCAATGAATCGGCCATGTCATTTTGAGCTCTTGGAATGGATTTTATTGAGAAAGCATCAAATTCCTCAATGTTGTCCCATACCACATTGCGGTAGTGCCTGAGTCTATCATTTTTCACTTGGTACACCCCTTTTACCTAGTTGATGATCAGTTCAGCATCACCTTGTACTTTTAGGTTCTTGATTCCTCTTTCTTTTGTAGCTTGCATACCGAGTAACAAAGATTCATACTCAGCAGTATTGTTTGTATTGAAAAACTACAATTTGAAAGAAAGAGGAAAAATCTCCTCTTCAGGAGATATCAGGATAGCTCCAGTGCCACATCCACTCGTTGCACAACTGCCATCAAACTGCAGTGTCCATATCTTGTTAAGGTCCTCCTCCTGGATGAGAACGTCCATTTTATCAGACTTAGTGGATAAGAAGTAGTTCCCCATCCCTGATGATTCGAAGAGGATTTGGGCTTTGGGGTCATCAGAATTGGTGACTAGGTACTTCTTTTGTGATTCAGGCTCCAATGTCTGCATAACACCCTTGATGGGGATTCTGGCTTTGGACCAGTCCATATGAATCTCTCCACCAACTTCTCTACAAAATCTTCTCCCTAGTAGAATTCCATATGTTGCGTTGGGATATCAGCAATGAGGATGGTCATCTTTACCCTTTTCTCTGGGAACGCTGCAAATGCAAACTATGCATCTTTGATTTGACCAATTAATGGAACCTGTTTGGTTTCCATGGAGTAACATCTGCCGAAAGGCTTAGTAAGAGTGAGGCCCAAAGCATGAGTGACCTTCACTGGCATGACATTATCGGAAGCCCCAGAATCAATTATGTAGTTGCTTAGTTTGTGACCATTGATTAGGAGGGAGAGATAAAAAGGTTCAATTTTTCTGATGCGGAAGTCGAGGCAACATTTATGCGAGATGCAGGAGGAGTGGAAAGGATTCCTTTCGGGGGAGACAGGAGAGGGGATGGCGACAAGCTTGGCTTTGGATATATTTGGTTAATCTTACAAGTTGCTCGGGGTTAGACTGAAGATATTCACTTCAGACATTTGAATCTTGGTATTTTTAGCATGATCGACTATGTCGAATGCGACCAAGGGCTGCGTTGATGAAGGAATGAGTCCTTCATTTCGTGATGGTAGGGTAGGGTTACTGGTCTTTATGGAAACAAAAGAAGGCTGATTTGGAGGAGAGATGGGAGGAAAAGATTTCTTTGTAAAAGGCTTAATAGGAGGTTGAGCAAGGAAGAGGATTACCTCTTTTAGCAATGGTTGGAGGCGTGTTCGACACAACCTTCTCTTTTTGTATCCTGGCAGCAACTTCTGCTTCTTTTCCTTGTGAGCGGGTGAAAACAACATATGACTATCCACTTGCATACCCTTGGGTACCCTCTTCTTCATCAGATTCCTCATCTTCAAATTCCATATACCCGATTGTAGAGTCGTCAGCCGGTTCACCGACATCTTGATCATCTCCACCTTGCGATGAAGGTTCTTCATAAATTTTCTCCTCTTCTTTGATCTCGACTAGGGCATTAACCAGAGGGGCCTCAAGTGCTAACCTTGGGAGTAGTAGGAAAACGTGGCCTTTGTGGGGCGTTGTTGGGAGTGAAGTTTCTCGTGGGATATCCGGTATGGAGTGGAGGATGAAGCTTGAGCTAATTACTTTTTTAATGCGAGCAAGTTGTTTTCCATCTTCTGGAATGTTCGGATCGATGAAGTGGCTTGAGAAGGAGTTGAAGCCTTAGGTTTGGATGGCTCTCATTTTAACTCACCAGATATAAGCAGGTTGTCTTCTATCCGAATGGCCGCAGCTTGAGTGAGGACCAAGGTGGTGATTTGTTCTTGTAAGAGTAAGAAACTTACTCTTGAGCTCATGGCATTCACAAAGAAACACTTTTGATTTTCTGGTGTTGGCAACATGGCAGGTGGCACATGGTTAATCAGTGAATTGAAACGGGTGATAAAATCATGCATGGTTTCATTGGCCTCCTTCTTTAAGTGAGTGATCTTTGATAGTAATGCAAATGTGTCTTCTAAAGGCTTATACTTGTCTTCAAACGCAGTTTGTAATGTGGCCCAACTGGTGATAGATCGGCCGGCAAATGTTGGAACCATTCTGCTATGGGTCCTTGCAAGGTCTCTAGAAAGAGGCGTACCGACACATCTTCATGGGTCACATCTAGGATGTTGCATGACATAATGAATGTAGATATATGTGAATCCGTGCTTTGATTTCCACTCCCATCAAATCTTGGGAAATTCTTGCGGTTTCCATGAGGGAGTGCGTGAACTGGATGCGGCAATGCAAGAGGGCCCATAGCGTTTCCCCATGGTACTACCATTTGAAAAGCTGGAAAGAGGACGCGTGAAAGGAAGTGGTTGCTGAGTAACAGAGCACTGCAAAGGGATGTGGAGGCTCCTTGAAAACCGGTTCTTTCGTGGAGGCGAGGCACTTCTGGCCGACCGATTAGCTGAACTCAGCGACGTGAAGCGTGCTGGTGTAATACTGAAGTTGTGCCTTTGAAGTAGATCAAAAATAGGATCAACTTCTCCATGAGCTCTCCTACTATGGGTAAATGGCTCACCGCCAGTGTATCTTTTCAGATCTACAATGATTTTAGAGCAGATTTAAAAACTCTTTTTGTTTGTACTTGCTGATTTTCTGATTTTTTGACAAAAATCAGCAGCATGTACTTTTCTAAATATTTAATTTTATCCCTCTTTTGAAAACCGATTGTGGTTTAATGACAAAGATTAGCGAGGATAAAATAATGGTTAACTTAGTAAGCTGATTTTGGATCTTAGATTTGACTTTTTGCAAGGGTTTGAAAATATTTGTAAAAATATCAAGATCTCAGATCTACGGAAATATATGGGTTTTTATAAAAACTCAGTGAACTAAAGGTTTCTAACTGGTCCAGATCTATGGATCTCTTAAGAAAATTTTTAGTTTGGATCACTTTTGCAAAAATTTTGGATTTTAAACAAAGAGTTAAGATTTGCAAATAGGTAGTGATTTTTACAGTTTTATCTATTTTCTTAGTCACCTCAAAGAACTTTAAAAATTGTTAGTGTCTTTTAGCTGACATAACACTCACATAGATCTGGTTCTTTCCCCAGTAGAGTCGCCAAAAACTGTTGGTCTGAAAATCTGTCGGGTGGGCAGATCTATGGATAGACAGGCCAACAGTGTGCAGGGCATAGCCCCTCTTTGAGACAACAAAGTGAAACTGGTTTATTGCTATTCTACTAGTAGGAATCTATGCAAGTCTTACAGTATTTATGCCTTCAGGGGGGTTTGGGATCTCATCCCGGTGGAAATAGTTCCGATGAAGAATAGAAAGGAATGAAGGAAGGAATGGAAGAAAGGTGGATCTGAAGGGAGAAAAGAAATGAATTCCAAAGTAGAAAGGTCAGAGGGTTTATGTTTTAGGCTGGTAGTAAACAGAGCCAAACTTACTCACATAAAAAACAAAGCAATACTGATAAACAAATGACAAAAAAGTATAGGTGAATCCAACAGAATAAACATACAAATCTAACTTAAGAAAGATCTAACACGTAACATAGAATTCAGCACAAAGTCTCAATTTTGTATTAATAATGTTCTGTTACAAGAAGGCTCAAAGTCTTTCTCTCTTCACTCTATTTTTCATACAAGTTTGCTCACCTGGAATACAACAAGCATTCTAGTATTTATAGAAGGAGAAGGAGAAAGAAGACAAAAAAGGAGCCAACAACTATTTACAAAATATCTACAAAATATTTAAAAGTCAAAAGTTGACTTTGGGGCAATTTTGTGGATAACAACATCCCATGATGCAACATGGATGATGTCATCATTTGTGCCAACATTATTTTAAATATTTTACAAAAATGGGATAAATCCCAGGAGGAAGGAGCCTATTCATCATCATCCCTTGGCTTGGAAAGGAGTGTCCTACTTTTGCTCAGGAGAGGAAATGTGAAATTGAGCTCAATACTCCATGAACTTTCTGACCATCGTTTGAAGTTGATCCTGAGCGGGACCCTTGGTGTGATCCCCGATGACTTCACAAGTCTCCCGTTCATCTCTGAGTCTTTCAAGAGTTTGAAGTATTCATTACCTACCTCCATCAGGTATCCAACAAAGTCATGGCAGGCCAGAAGGTTGTTGATAGATTCTATATCAAAAGTGGCTCTGACTCTAAACCCTGTGATGTGATTCCTTTGAAAATCCAAATAGTGTCATCTACCTTCCTCAAGGCATATGATGGGGTGAGAAAACTGGAGACATCCTTAAGATGATCTGCTCCATTTGATGCATTGCATCTAAGGATTCCTCCTTGATTTTGTCTATTTTCTCCAAGACAAACTCCATTTGGTCAACCCGATAGTCTAAAGCAGCAAGGACTTTATTGGGTGCTCTCGGGTGATCAAAGATTTGAATTTCATTAAGTCATCAACTGGGTAGTCGAGCATCTTCTGGAATGTCTCGTGTTGCAACCTGGCATGGTCCAACTCTTCGGAGATAGGTCCTACTATTGCCTGGAGTTCCTTGTTAGCTTGATCTATATTTTGATACAACTCTGTGAACTTTGTAATCACTTCCTCACTATCTTTGAGGATCTGCTCTCTCAGGAGGTAGACACTGCTACACCTTGCTCACCAATCTTGGCATACTCATTTATCTTCTCCTGACTAAGGGCTTCAGGAGTTTCGGTGGCAGCTACAGGAGGTGCATTGCCCATCTTTTTTGTAGGGCTTGGAGAAGATGCTTGTTTTGCTCTTTTAATATTCTCTTCTCTTCCTTTGCTTCTTGAAGCTTTTTGCAAAGGGCATCCTTGAAGATAAGGCCTCTCCTTGCAGGCTTTTTGAGGATGTTCCCATTGTGACCTGAGTCACTGTATAAAATCTATAGGAGACAGATCTTTTTCTCCTTTGTGGGATCAGGGTATGCGATCTCCATAACTCTTTCACCTGAAGCACTTTGAGAGAAGCGGGTTATAGCCTTTTGCTTCTTAGCCCCTTTAGTTGGAATAACGAAGAAGTCCATAGGTGCAATAGGGACTTTCCTCTTGAGCTGACTCAGGTGTTTGGAGATCCATTCTAGACTTAGGGGAGTGGGACTAGAGGAAGAAGAGGAAACGGGGGTGGAAGAAGGAGCAACTATAGTGGACATGGGGAAATGTGTCGAGACACTCTTGGTGGCATTGAGAAAGAATCCAACCCTCCAACACTCATGGGGGTAGGAGTCACTGCAGGAGAGGAACCGTGGGGGTGGAAGGGATCTGTGAGATGAGGAAGAAATGTTGGGGGACATATCCACGAGGGAAGAGAAGATGGAGGAAGAGGGAGGGGGAACGGTAGAAGGCGGTGGAGAAGACACAACCAAAGGAGTGGTTGGTTGAGTGACATGAGGAGGGGAAGGAGGAGAGGGAGAGGGGATGATGGGAACCTCAACAGTTGTAGTAGTGGCAACATCCACGAGTGGATGTGCCCATTGGAGCACTTATTGCTTCTTCTTCTTGGGGATATCGGGCTACTACCTGCTCCTCGGCGGCGGAAGGAGGACTCTCAGGAATTTCCTCCTGAGTAGTGCTTGGCTCTCCCTCTTTATCTTTTCCTTTGCCTTTAGGAAAGTGCTTCAGCTTGGTGGGTGCATTACCCAAGGGAGACGTGGTAAAGTCTACTCCAAGGTAGATGAGACTATTTTTCTTGCACCAATGCTCAGTGCACTGCAGAGTGCCTTTGACCCTTTCCTCAATAGTCTGAGGTACCTTGTTCTATCAATTTCAGCAAATGGCCAATTGTCCCCATCCGTGTCTAGATAAACCTGATCAACCTCTTGATCAGTTGCTTGGAAGCCCTTTGGGACAATGGCCACACCATATTGAATGATCTCTGCCAGGGCCAGGTGGGAGTGATCCTTTCATCTGAGCTCGACTTCGTGATATAGATCGATGTAGATATCTTTGATCTGAGGGACGTGAATTGGATTGAGCTTTTCCCTTGGAAGGAAATCATGAGGATCAAAGGTTGGCCTCACTGGGAAATTATGCTTTAAGTTGAGAAATTCAAGCTCTGCAAACATTTCCGGGCTTTGCTCTGTGAAGTGCAGGTGTACCTACCCACTGTGAGGGGGAATGGAGTTCCACCCTTCTTTCTTTTCAAACACTTCTCATGGTATGTGATAAGTTGTCTAGACAGCTCCAATAGGATCAGCTTGGGTCCCACATACCTCGGCAACTTGGTGGGCTCTCCCAAGAAGTTGGCAGCTCTGAGATAGGTGAAAGTGGGGAATTACGTGAATAACACTCCCCACTTCTCTATGGTGGATACCATGCTTTTGGTCATCGACCGTGAGTCATATTGGGCCTCAAGAGGTAGATGACGCCGTAGAAGAAGGCATCATTGATTTTGCTGAATTGTGCTATGCTATTTTCCAGTCTTAACTCTGGATAATACTCATATATTTTGACCTGGGGCCATACCCCATACCGACTCAATGTTGGGTAGTCCCTCTCTGAGGCAAACATATACCATGTAGGAGTTCATATAGAACTTCCCAGTTGTTGAAAGTTGTTGAAGTTGTTCTGAGATCATCTCTTTGATAATCTCTCCCCATTCAAAACATTGATCAAGAACGTTTTTGCTCATTGTTTCTAAATATCTGAGCATCCACTTGTGAAAGTAATGGGCATCAGGAAGCCCAAACACCCTACTTAGGAAAGTGATGGTGTCACTCAGCTCTCTCTGAAAAGTCACTACGATGAATGACTTGTGGCCACCTGCTTACCACCTTCTTGTTTTTGAGGTACACCTCATTCATCAGCTACATGCATTTGTCTTCGTTTTCGTTCCATGTCTTCATGCAGTCCTCTTGGCTTACACTAAAAATGTCGGTGGTGAGGGATACCCAACATGATCTCAAAATTCGGGTAGTGAGGTTGATTATTACCTCACCCTTCTCATTTTCGACACATCTTGTGTCTTTATTGTAACAATGGCCCACCAACATCATGAACTCATTGTTGATTGTGCTCACGGGAATCCCTGCAGCAAAGTGCTAGACCACTACCAACCAATTTATCCATCCATGGGCTGCCTGTGACCTTCTTGGTTCTGGCCCAAAAGTCCTCCATGTCAATGTGACCGAGTTCTGAATCTCTGATATCCAGGTCACACTCTGCAAGGGATTCAGGCATCCTGACCCTTTGGTATTTATATTTCATTTCTTCTTCTGTTAGCTTGGCTTTACCCTTGGACTTGGTTGGCTTCTTACTCGATGAAGACATGTGTGAATCTGAGTTCAGCTATTGATCTACAAGAAGAATCAGGGAAGTCCATTACAGAAGAGCCATGTTAGTTGTTAAGTCATCCATCAAAGCTTACAGAATGAAAAGTTAGCAATTTATGAGTCTCTGGGTGCAAGGCGCAGCTCTACTACAGGATAGGGTCTCAGAAAAGCAAGGCACACTTTGGGAACGTGTTGCATGGGAGGAAACAACACCAAAAGGGGTGCAGGGGCATGGAAAGACTACACACAACATTTAGATGTTGGTGTCAATGGATGTGCACTTGCACCATATGAAGTGTTTTAACTAGGGCAAATTTATTTGGTGTAGCAAGGTCTCAGGGTGCGCCATCGGTGCATATGTGGTAGATGCAACATTAAGGTGAGGTGTGCCAAGGGTTTAGCTTGCATGGCATGAGAAGGGTTTGCACAACATTCAGATGTTGTTGTAGTTGTAGGTGCGCTTGCGCCTGCACCCACGCCTAAGGAATTTTTGTAGTTTATTACAAGGCACGAGAGAAGGCTTATGCCACATGTAGGGACAGTGTGCCTATGGCGCGATTGTGTTTAGATGTAACAATAATGAAGCTTGCGCCGAAGGAAAAATAGTGAGTGTTTGCAAAAATATATGATTTTCACTCTCTTTGCTTTGTGGTTTTGATGGCCAGGAGGGAAAAATTTAGCACAACAGGGAACAAAGGACAAATGAGTTTGAGTAGTTTTTGTGGAAGAATCTTCCAGTTTTGTAGATCGGAAGGAGGACGAAGAATGGTTTTGGAGCTGAGTATTTGGATTTGCAAAATGGGTTGGGATTGCATTATCTTCTTAGGTTCATTGTTATTTTTAACAATCCTAATCACCTAAACCAACAGAAAAACCACAACAAAGCCACAAGAAAAGCAAGGACCACTTACCAGGAATATATAATGATAAAGGAGATGATGTGGGATCCACGAACGTGACAAATGGCAACACGCAGGGCTGACAGGAACGCTGACAAGTACAGAGGAATAAATTTTTCACATTTTTGAATTGTGAAAATGACAGGTCAGATGCGCCTATTTATAGCAAAAGGTGTAATAAATGTGCCACCAACTTTTTCTATGGCACACTTAGGGAGATGTCAACATGAAAATATTTGTGCCATGGCGCAGCTTTTGAAGTGTCGACACTACGTTTTCAACACCTTGGTGCACCATTGAGGGGCACAACATTTGGAGTGTTGACAAGGCGCATGCGCCTTGGCACACCTTTGACAGGCGCAACATTTGGAATGTTGACACTTAATAGAATGCGCCAAAGGAATAGAGGGGGCACAGTTTTGGTTGATGTAACGTGAAAGAAAATTGTGCGCCCAACCCAAAAAGGTTGAAAATGACCAAGTTATAAAAACTAGATTTTCCAAAAAGGGATTTTATGCCATTCCAAACATTTAAGAGACCTCAAAGGGGGACCATAACGGAAATTTTGGTATGGTTACCTGCAAAATTACCCTTGTCAATTTTATAGGATAACATGGCCAACCATTAACCATGATCATTACGATTATGTAAAACACTGCGTAAAATGCTAGTAACATGCTAATCTCCATCACACTCCTAGTCATGTCTTACAGGTCGAGCGAGACCTTTGGCCTTTCTCTCAATGGGATTTGGATCTTATCGGTGAGATCAACCCCCATTCTTCACAACACCACTAATGGATCATAACCAGTACTTGAATATTACACTAAATGGGCATAAGCCATTCCCCTCATTTCGAGAAAAGCCGAGAAAATATGTGAATTCATTAAGCATCACATCATCTGTCACTTTGGTGTCCCTCACCTAATTATCACGAGACAATAGAAAAAAATTCAAAAACAAAACCCTATACGCAAACTATATGATGCTTTTGGCATCCAACTCGATTTCTCATCGACTTATTACCCACAAACTAACAATCAAGCTGATTCAACCAATAAAACCTTGAACAAAATTCTTATAAAGGTGGTCAATTATATTGGGAAGGATTGGCATATGCACATTCCTTTCACATTGTGAGCTTACCGTACTAGTATTCACACTTCGAATGCAACCACCCCCTTTTCTCTCGGTCTCACGGCACTTAGGTTGTCATACCTCTCAAGTCCATATTCCATCCCTCCACATCTCACTACAAGACATGCTTAATGATGATGACTTTTGCCAATATCATTTGGCACAACTTGAATTATTAGATGAACACTATCTCCACACCTTGGACCACCTCCAAATCTACCAAAAACATATCAAACGTGCTTATGAAAAACATGTTCACGAACAAACCTTTCAATTCGGTGACCTTGTCCTAAAGGAAAATCAACATGTAACTAAAGAGGAGAAAAGTAAACAGGGTAAATTTGCTCCTAATTGGCTTGGACCCTATATTATCACCCATGCCTATGGATCAGGTGCTTATCGTTTGTCTTCACTTGAAGGTAAACCCAAATGTGAGCCCCCGAATGCCTTGTATCTTTGACCATTTTATTGTTGATATCAAGTCCTATATCATTTTATGTCAATTAGTTACTCATCCCTTGAGCATTGTTCACCTTCCATTATCACCCATTTTGAGGATCCTTGTTTAAACAAGAATCATGTGATTACCCGTCACCTTCTAGCCTTGTCTTCAATGTGAGTACCATAGCTCTGCTCATAACATGATTCTCATGGATAATTTTTGTCTTCTTCAAGATGGAATCCCATGGTCATTCATCACTCGAAACCACCTCTTTCCTAGTTAATCTTTGTGTACTACGATCTTGTCTTCTAAAACCGAAACCTAATCGTCCTCTATAATCTTTTCCATGACTTAAACATCTAAAAAAAAGGGATACAACTCCTTGAGTCAAACTTCCAAGCAAAAGATGACTCCCTCAAAAGGGACATCTCTTCTTCATATTCTACCACTATCAATAGACTTCTCCCTTGAAGGATAGTTATGTATGGTCATTACAAAATGTAATAAATATTCAGAAGCTTCCCGCATCGATCAACTTCACGAAGACCTCAAGGAGATAATATATTCATCCCATATAGACTTCCCGCATCGATCAGTCTATTAAAAACAAACAAATCAAGAAAAAGATGAAATTTTCATCATGGACTTGCCTATTTTGGATTCTAGGTTTCTTGTTCTGAAATACACATCATCGTACACTAAGTTATGCTAAACCTCTCATTCTCACCTCCTTGTCTTTTCCACCTAAATTCCTCGTTACTCAAGGGACTTGCCGCAAATGTGACATTTTGTGATCTTGTGACTTTTCTTCACCTTAAAAATTTCATTATGCAAGTTCTCGTAGGGTCTTACGTTCATCAGCCCATCTAAGGTATGATAGACTCATTAGGGTTCTTATCAATTAAGAAACTATTTTACCACTTCTTACCATTCACCTTCCTCATTACCTATTGATTATCCTATACAAGACCAGATCCTTGGCACATGTATTTAAAAATCAATCAACCATACCTACAACCTAAACTCAATCATGCCTAATACCTATTCGACCATTCCACTATTTCACCCTAATCTTCCCTATCTTATGGGAGAACTACATCGGCCTAAGGTCCCTTTTCACCGGGACTATGTAGGTAGCACTCCGAGGACATGGGGCCCTTGGAGGTTAGCTCAACCACTCTCTACCCTAACCAATTCCCTCTCCCCCTTTCCCAGTCACATTCTACCCTAGTTAGTTTCCTTTTATATCAATAATTGGAAATTAAACCAAACAAACAAAACATTGCTTCACATCTTTACCATCATACTCATGCATTCATTTCATTTTGTCTACCATTTCTTTACCATTATCATACATTTTCCTATAAAACATCTTAACATGACCCACATCATCATTAATTACATAAATTAATGAGTTAAAAACTCAACCATGCCTAAACTCAACCATACCTAAGTCAACCTGACTCAATCCATGCCTATGACCTGACTCCATCCATGCCTACAACCTGACTCAATCCATGCCTATGACCTGACTCAATCCATGCCTACACGACCCTGACTCTATCATACTTAATTCACCTAGTTTCCATCACATACACAAATAATAATGGAAATTAAAACAAGTACACCATCCATAGTATAAATATCATCATCTATAAATCATGACATCTGTGTATACATACATATGTACACCGATACAAATGAATACAAAAATCTCAAAAACCCTCATGTACATCCTCACCATCTTCGGCATGCAGGCTAGTATATGATCAAAATCAATAAACCCTCATGTACATCCTCACCATCTTTGGCACGTAGGCTAGTATATGATCAAAATCAATCAACTCTCATATACATCCTCACTCTCTTCAGCACACAAGCCGATATATATCAAAAATAAATAACTATACAAAAAGGAGGTACATACGGCTATCAGATATCACCTTGTTGGATATCCTCCATATCATAGGTTCAACTTGTGTTGCACGTTCCTATTACATTGTTGGGCATATGAGCACATTGTGTGTGTGTGCCCAGTTGGTATGGAGGATATCCAAAGCAAGGTGATATCCAAAGAAATGATATCTCCCATATGTGATAGCCAAGCATGTATAGCTACACTAGGAATGTTGGCACCCACGCAAAATGTGTCTGGTATATCATCATATCATGTAGGAATCCCATCAATGATTATGGTAATCTCCCACCCTCTACATTTGGCGGTGAAAAGAAGCAGCATCGCCTCCATCAATAACACAACAAGCCTAGTATCCTCTAGATGGGCTTGGTACATCTCTCCATAACTCAGGATGGCATTGTGGAACCTCAACTCCACCAACCCCTTGCCAAATACTATCAGTATCAACTCATTAAATGCCTCTAAGAGATGAATATACCGCACCCTACTATCGGTAACCATATAATCCTATACACATCCTCCAGGTGTAATTTTGTGATGTCATCTCCGCCGAGTAGATGGAATGTGTTGGTCATCGAATCCCATCTGTCGATGAGGATGACCATCAAACTAGGTTGTTGGACTACATGCCAGTAGCGTCTAACCCCAATTAGGCCAACCACTGCAACATGCCACCAATCCTTAGTTTTCACACCTCCTCGAACTGTCATGAGCAAGGGCGGCACCCTATCTCGCATCCGCAGCTGGTCTCTCACCTGGCTCCAACACAACATCACATTAATAAAAATTGATCATACCCACAATCACTCTTGACACTTCATCCACACCTATTACCCTCCTTTTCCCCTTCAGTAACTTACCCTTTTATCACATATTCTATCTACCCACCCCAACCCTAACCCACTATCGATCATACCATACCTCTTTCAACCTCTTACCCATGTTTTGTTTTTCATCAACAACATCTTCCTTTCCCACTATCTATCTCACCCAACCATTCTAGGGCTTTGTTGGCCCCTTTTTCTCCACATGATGACTGGTACCGGTTACTTCTAACTAACCACGTCTATCCCACACCGACATCGGTCACCTTATCTATGACTAGTACCAGCTCGACACCACCAATGTCACCACCCTTGGACCGATGCGGTCAGTCACCTGTCGTGTAGAAATCCATGACACCCAAACCCCTTTTTCCTAAAACACTCCCTTCTTCTCACCCATTCCTACCTAACTCTACCCTCATCTCCTCCCCACCCCTCGTACACCTAACCACACCTCTACCCATTCCTATTCTACCCAATTTTCCTTCCCAAATTCAAATCCCTTTTTCCCCCAAAAGCTCGTATTCTTTCCCTAACCTATATACCCAATTTACCTCCCAAACCAATGCAAGAGATTGAATCTTACCTCATCGCATTGCCATCTCCATGGTGGCACATCGGGCCACTGCACTGGTGGTCCACTTGATCCCTCTCCCTCCTCTACCATGTCTAATCACCAAATCCAATCCTCCTAATCTCCACCTAATCATAATTGATCCACTTTGCTCGTGAACCCATCTACTTGGCTCCTCTAACCAACTAGATCCCTCCACCTCAGTAGGATATCATCCCTTGCCTTTTCTCCTAAAAATCACAACTCGTTCGGCGCTCTGTCATCGTTTTAAAAGATCCAAAATGTACAAATGAATCCATATTATATGGATTTTTATATATACCCACGTCAACTTGACTGATGTCGGTTATACCTAAACTAACATCGGTCCTATGCCCTATCTCACCATGGTCGGTTATACCAAGACCGACATCAGTCATTTCGCCCCCAATTAAACCATTATAGGCTTACCCCAACCATGCCCTCGGGTATGTATGATCAACATTGGTTACATATCATATTCTTGCCCATTCCCCATTGTTAGCCCCACTTAACCAACCCAACCGTCATTTGACCTTACCCACCCTTATTGCAACCAACCTCCATGCCTACCTTACCTATACTTGTCCTTCATTGTGTTTTTGGACTTGTTATTTTACCAATACCTCGGACCTACCCATGCCGTGACCTAGCTACTTGGACATAGAACATTTTTAGTGACACCGTGAACTCATGTCCTCGCTATACCTTGTAACATTGTTTGGATAAACCTATCGACCTTAGACAATGTAGAGTTTGCATGCTCTTCAACTTGGTACCATGCTGTAGTTTATATGTGTGCATGCATTTGACTATTACTACCTTTGACCCTAGCCCATTACCTAGATCACTTGATTGGACCTTTACCCCCTTACCCCCGTTATCCACCTTCATCTTCATCACATTCACTTTTTATCAAACCACTCACTAATTTTTTCTTCCACCACATCAGTTCCTAGTTTGAGGGGGATCACCTTCACCCACACATGGGGCAACCACATCTTATTTTTTTCAGCATCGCTTACCAATACAAGCTACGCAACAAAAAGGGGAAAAATGTAGACACCAAAATTGGGTCACACGCTCCTTGACCCCTCATTAAATAATCAACTTGAACACACTCACCTAACCATGGCCCCTTGCACCCCACACTAATATTAATTTAATTAATTTAATCCATGTCCTCACAATATTTATTATTTAATTATCCTAATTAAGATAATTCCCACCCCACCACCTCACCTATACACCTCACCTAGCCACCTCACCCTAAGTCTATTCTTAGTATGTTGTCATAACTAACTAAGACCTAACTAAACCCTAAAAATCAAATCCTACATCCCCTCTAACCACATTCCCACATAAGAAAAGGTAACTCCCGCTCTTTCCCGGATGAATAGAGAGATCTGGTAGAAATCATTGTCATGATCTCTCATTTTTAGTAAACCTAGGGAATCCCACCCTAACTAACGTCGGTCACCCCTGAACCAACACCGGTCAACCCGGAACCATCGTTGGTTACCTTTTATTCCCTTTAGTAACCTTATTTCAAGGTTGGCACATTTTTTGAGAGCAAGGAAGGAGACCAGAGTTGCATGCAAGTGAAACAATCATCCTTTTATGCATCCAGACATTCAGAGCCATCACCAACATCAATCAAAGAGCCATTGTATCCATGGGAGCACTCTAGGAAAAGCACCACTACATGACCATACACGTACTCTCCGATCAACCACCTCCACCACTCAGCCATCAGATCCTTAACACAGTAGTTCCTCCTAGCCAAAAGGAAGCTCTCACATTCAGCTGTGGATCAAGAAGTCAGAATGTGCGCAACAACCATCAACCGACCAACATTTAACATGTATTCCTCCTTGGCCCTTACCCTTATATGTTTTGTCATTTCGAAAAGGTAAAGAAAATGGTGAAACACTTGGAGTTAAGTGCTACCCTCAGCATCCATTGTGGGTTGGTCCTCTTTACACTCACCATCCCCACACCTTTGTCCTTCTTCTGGTTCTTTCTCATGTGGTCATACAACTCTAGGAATTCTTCATACTTGTTCTTCTTCCCACACCATGAGCACTACAACAAATCAGGGAACTCGCGCTTGTAGTGTTCAGTCGATCCACAATTGTAACAGTCCATAGGAAATTCACCTCTTCCTCTATGACCATTATGGCCTCTGAAGCCTCCACAAAAACATCTTCCTCGACCTCCTCCATCCATACACCCTTCATACTTACAATACTCAGCCTTATAACTACTCTCAATGTTGGTTTGGCACACACTGAGATCAATGGTGTCATGGATTTGGTCTATCAATCGGTAGTCCTTCATATCGTGAGTAGTGGATGTGTAAATTTTACAATAGGAGGACACATTTTTCCATAATGCGCTGCAACAAAGGACATCTACTAGGATCATGATCTCCATGATAGATCTCACAATCCAATGATATGATGCATACTGATCTTCAAGGGTAACTATCCTTTGTGTGCCCCTCCACTTCACAATCCATGCACCAAAGTCCACCGCGTGTTTCATGAGCCAAATTCGTAGATAGCTTCTCAAGTTTTTATCCATGGAAGTAATTTGAGCTTTCAAAATGGACTCATGCCAGTGTCAACACTCCCCATGGCCTCAGCGTGCAAAGCATCCTCCAAGGCCTTGCGTGGATCCATGAAAGTTTTGTGTGAAAGGGCTCACTGAAGGGTGTGATCAAGCCCCGACAAACCATTGTGCATGCTAGGATAGATGGATATCATAGGATAAATTTGATAGGAGGGAATTTAAACATGCATCATACTCTGCATCTCTCGCCATACCTTGATGGATATCCTTAATGCGCTGATGCTCTTTTATTCTAACTTAGGAATGTGGAACTTTGTCAAGAAGTCATTGCACAACACGGTATAATCTAGCATTTCTCGATGGGGGTCATACTTGGTACATTTCAAAGCTATGTGCGCATATTTACAATGTAGTTACAAATTGAATTTATTTCCACTGGGGTAATGATCCCCTTAGTATGCCATAGTAATTTGTATTTATGTACATGCTTTGTGGCATCCTCAACACCCTTGTAATCAGGTAAGTGGAGTGACATCTCATAAAACAACTTTGAGGTGGTTGAGGCCCTTGTTCATCAAATCCATTACCTTTATTTCCTCCATCACCAAACCCACTAGATCAACTAATTCCTATACCTCGGATGCACATGATACTCCCCTAGAGCAAGTAAGGGTCCTAAAGTAGTTGCACCCTGAGTCCCTATTGTCGTGCTAAACTATGCGCCGACAGTCTGTGATGTCATACCTCTTCTAGACATGATGCCGAAAATATTCCTCCAAACACAGGGAAAGTTTGTGAGGCCATAGATGTACTAAGTGAAAACTTATACCTCCTAAGTGTTGTCCGACTACCAAGACCAATTTTAACTTGAACAAAACTTGCCTCAAGAAATGGAAAACTAAGCGCAAGGTTATGGTCACTATGTGGGTTAGGATACACACCTACGACTCTTCTTCTTTCTTCATATGACGAGTTCTCTCCATAATCTAAGGGGTTTCTCTACCACACTTGCAAATATGGGGTAGCATAGATTGCTCAGGTTTCATGCCCTTCACGTGAACCTCAAATCCTTCCTGCAACATCTACCTCCATAAGTCCATCACATCGAAAACTTCATACTACCTCACTAACTCCCTTTCTCTCACTTCATTATAAGTGAGCCACCTCTCTCTCTCTCTCGCTTCTACCACAAATTTTGTCATCTCCACCACACCAACTTCCACACCCCGCACCTAGCAAGAGTTTAGTTAGCCATAGGAAATGCCTCCAAACTCAAAGTGATAATTAGGATCTTGATGGCTAATGGTATAACACGCAAGAATGATCCTCTTGTCTAGCTTAAGAAATTAAACTTAGCAATATCCAAGAAATAATATGTAGAGATCATGTATTCCAATGTATAGCTGGTCAGCACACCTTTCCACCAGTGATCAACAACACGAGTCAGGTCAGATCAACATCCTGCAACTACTGATATTCCTCCTAGGTCCAAACACAAGGTCTATAGTACTAACTCATCCTTGATGCATATGTTGAGAGCCATTCATACAACTATATTGGGAAACAACAAAATAATGTCTCATAGAGCTCGTGATACAGGTTCTCCTCTACCCATTATGTGCATCAAACTCAGATGCAATGTTAAATCATTGAGAAAACTCATCCTCCATGCTTTTAAGCTAGGTCTCGACATTGTCCAAGGTCAAATGCTCCATCATCATACATCATTCTCATAACAACTTCAAAATAGGTCCCCGCAACATAACCAAAATGTAGTCTTTATTTACCTCTTACTCCTCTTTTAGACCCCAAGTGCACCGACCTATCACCCAACATAAGTTGGGCACTCACCTAAGGCACGCGTGGGTGTCGAGCCCTTCTTTTATGTGAGCCTTGTAAGAATTATTATTCATTAATGGAGGAATGTCTTGCAGTACGAAACATGCGTGTAATATAATACGAAGATAGTGGAACTAGATCTAAACACAAATGCACCATGAGATAAACATAAACATCACAATGGCATAATAGAATCAGATCTAAACCAAGAATAACATGAAAACACACTAGGGTTTGGTCTATAAACACATATATTTGGAACAAAGCTTCATATATTGATTATAATCATTTACAGTAGCCATATTACATCAATATCAGACCATATACATCAAGGAATAACATCCCAACCCTACAAAACTACTCTGCATAGAGAGCCCTAGCTATGTTCTTCCATCTCAGCTCTGGTTTCAAACCCGAGTGCCTACATCTATGCATAACATCATCCTTTCCTAGCCTCTCTCTAGCACTAACAACAACAACAACAAAAATGGCAACCCCCAACATCACGTACCTCCACCAAAACCAACCCCTTTAGATCCACATGCCTCCTTATATAGGAATTGGGGCTCTCCTTCACCGCCATAACCTTATCCATAAGAAGGTCACACACCATGTGGAAACGTGCTCCTCCATACTCAAGTGCTTATGCCAGCTTACAATATCTTCCACTAACTATAATTATCCTCCTTTGGAATATTCCATTTGTAGAATATTCTTTCCTTGAGCTACAAGACTTCGGGATGGCACCTTATCCACTCATCACACCTACTTAAGCCTTCATGTGCTTTCCTTGCGATGCCACCTTAGAAATGTGGCTAAGTCCCAAAACCCTTTTTCTGCTTTTCCACGCTAACCTTTTCTCCCGCGTGCCTTTCCTTAATTGCTTTTCTACCTTACTTTCGCTACGCGCACGTGCTCTTCCTCTACCTTGGGACTTAGTAGAAAACATTAGGATAATCCCCTACGTAAGTGTAAAGCACTTAAATATACGTTCGAGATTCAAGTTTCCCAAATTAAAATCCCTCAAAGACAAGTCAAACACAAGCAAGCCAAGCCATTACAAAGCATTATCAAGTGATCAAGTTATCAAATGTAGTTACATCCATACAATATTATATCTCAAGGTGGAGAACTATGTGCAATTTGAGTCCTCTTTAGAGTAGTACGAATGTAGGTGATGTATATATTGCACTTCAAACCAAACACCAACCTTTTTACAATATTTTTATCCTTGGTTATATTTTTGGGTCAGTTTGGTTGATTACAGAGGATTTCACATTTGCAAGACTTGATATCTTACAACGAAGCACCTTCTAGTCGATCACGAGGCATAAAAGGTTGTATCGATCCATCATCTTCCTAGATGAAACTATCGATAAGGACAAAACTTGACTAAATGGTTTCATTTGTAGATAAAAAAATTTCCTATGACACTTTGTGAAGAGATAGAATTAGAGACAAACTATCTACATTTAATTTCTTGTGAGTTTATCACTTTTTCACATCTAGATTAGTTTTCATACCATTCATAGAGATAAGTGTACGTGTATCCTTGTTTTTAATTTGTTTGGCACATATTATAATATATTTATAATTTAATTCTCTATATATATATTATGATCTGAATTTTAATTCTTAATTAATTTGAAAATACTTACTATTTCTAACCCTCATTTGGAATTTAAACAAGTAGTAAAATAACTGTATCTCCTCATTTATTTTTATTTTCGTGTTGAATCATTTAATGAACCCATTTATTGATCAGATCCTTAACCTAATTGGCCTAAGTCACCCTATTCTAAAGTAGGCCTTCTTCTACAATACTCTAGGGTTTCATTTCAAATTTTTGCATAGATATTATTTTATTGTGTCTTTATCATTTCTCTTTGCCAATGTTTTCATGGCCACCTCGTTCAATCCTTCCCATGATGATTCTAATGCTACTTGTGGAAAATTTAAGGATGTTGATGAGCAATACTTTTAGAATTCCCAAGTGTTAATCCCCAACACATTAATGCACTACTCTATATATCCAAGGATGAGAAGAAATGCTTAGATACCTAGAAAATCCATGTATCTAACATTGTAAAGTCTAATTTTTCTTCCTTTCCTATCATTGCATCTAATATTTCAATATCTACTATGCCTATATCTATGGGGAATTCACCCCCTTCAAAATGCTTCAATATAAATCCCCACTTCTACTAATATTCCAGCATATTTTGTGCACACCATGGGTTCTTCCACTCTTCTTATATCACACGTTACCTCAAAATCTTATACGTGATTTTCATACTAATGTTTTGCAATTGGAGAATAATGTGTCTAGACCTTATAATGTCATGGATTCTAACCAATTACTTAATTATCCACTTCCACATAAAGCGGTATCTTATGCTTTACCCATAAGGTTTTTGTCTCCCGAGATTCCTATCTATGAGGGTAAATCTGATCCAAATCAACACCTTCTATATTTTCATGTTACTTTCTTATAATATGCTTATAACGATAATTTCACACTAAATGTTTCCCTACAAATCTTAAGGATTACATTTTTCGATAATTTTATGATCTATCTATTCAATCCCTATGGCATTTCAATCCATTGTTTAATCAATTTCTTGCACACTTCTCCATTAACATTGGTGATAAGGTTTCTTATGCTCAAATGGCTAAAATGCAACAAGGCTCTAATGAACCAATCAATGATTATGTTTTGCACTATAAAACAATTCTCACCAAAATGAGCAACATACTTGTAAAAAATGATCTACAAGTTATATTTTCTCAAATTCTCATATATTTCTTGTAATAATCTATTATGTTTAGAACTTTTTGATCCTTTGATGAGCTATTTCATACTTTTAAAGAAAGAGGAGTCAAAATCTTAGCATTGAACAAGATTAAGTATGGGTCTACCCAACCTAATGCATCTACATCTGAATTCCATGGAAATTTTGATTACAAAGGAAAAACCAATGATAAAAAATATGATGTTAAGGTAGTTTTTAATTTCATATTTTACCGTAAAAATATTCATCTACAAATTTTATTAAAAGTAAATTCACACAATTGACTTCCTCTCCATATGTGATCTTACAAAATTTCTTGAGTGTAACCTTGTACCTCTCCTCTCCCTAGTGAGGTTAATATGAGAAATCCTCAAGATAAATATTTTGATTTTAATGAATATTATGATTTTATATAATTGTGGGGAACACTAGAGAAAATGCGTCAAGATTAAACATGTTATACAAGATCTAATTGATACCAATGTTATTTAATTAGAATTTTCTCTTGAGAAATCTAAGTCCCACATCAATGCAAACTCTAAGCTCAGGATATTCAATGACCCACTTCCTTATATAGAATAATATTTCCTTATTAAAAAAAAAAACCACTTTAGTTAGAATGAACAACAAAATTTCTTCAATTCACACTTATAAGACTAGCTGGCTATCTCTTGTCTAGTGCACCTAAATTTGGGTTTTAGCTTAAGAAAGATACTTCTAGGTTTCATGACACAAATATATCCTTCAAAAAATGTTTCTTATTGCATTAACACACCCCTCACTATGTTTGTAACCAAATAAATTAGTCAAATTCATTTTTTTCCTTTTGTACTTATCTCCTCTTTCTACTAGCCTTGGTTTTGGGTAAACCTTATTGTTCGAATGCCTCATAGGAACTTATGAGATAATATTGACATTTTTAGGTACTTCTTATGGGATTATATCTTCACACAAAATTCAAGCTCACCCTCTAATTTATGCCCCCAAACTTCTGGTACAAGTCTCAATTAGGACACATTATGTCTCTAGAATAGGTTTTTATATAATGAATATATTTACACATGTCAAATATGTAACCATGACCCAAAACCCCAAAAATCAGGTATAAAAATTTAATAACCCTATTCTTAACTAATTAAATTCATGACATTAATTCATAACTTACTATTTCACTAACTTATTTTGTGGATTTGGAGTTTGTTGTCAACACGGTCATGCGGAAATTTCATTTTCTAAGTCCCTAAATCATCTTCTCAAGTTCCATAACCCTTAAAACTATATAATCCATGATGATACACCTTCTTGACAATCATCCCACTTCTTAATGTAACTCCTAGGTCAATTTCCTCTCAAAAAGAGCATGTAGACTATCAAATAATAGAGTAGTTGGCTATGCTTTGTAAGTTTACACCCTAAGAACCTTGTACTTCCTCCTAAAAATTTTCCACACCATTATGAAGCCTCATTCTACCTAATCGCTAAGTTTGGTTTATTTCCACTTGTAAAACTATAATTCATGTTGATTTCTTTCTTGAAAACCCTAGGACAAGGTTTAACAAACCCAAGAGCTTTAGTTTTGGATTATTTTTATTTTTAGTGACTCTAACTCCTTTCAAATACTTGATACCATTTTACAATATCCTATCATCCTTCCTTAATTCCCTCCAATATTATTTGTCTTTATAACTATGTTTGGATCCTCCCAAAAGTTGATTTATCAATCTGTGTTTGAGTATGCCATGGTTTAAACCTTCCTCTATAGAAATGTGGTCATGGTCCTATAGTAATCTAAAGACCTATCTATAAGCTCCCTGGGAAATGGATATATGTGCCACAAGATTAATAAATCTCAAAGTATCATTATAATGTTTAATCAACCTATACATAACATAATCCAACAATAATACTCACTTAGACTTTTTACCTCTTCAAGAATGAACTAGATTAGCTTTCCTTAGGTATTTATAGCTTCATACAATACTTATCATGTCATTTTATTCTATCAAAAAACTCCGTCAGATCATTTTAACCCACCAAAATAGATTTTGACCTTTCAATAAGAAAATTTCTCCAAACATTAAGTTATAGTCTTAAGATGATTGTATGTTTCTAAGTTATCTTAATTTACTAACATGATCATCATTATACATATAAAATTTATACTAGATCCTTCTTAACAAGATGTATACCAACCTACAAGTCTCTCAACCCAACAGTCTCTCAAAAGGTCATTCAAAATACAAGCTTCCATAACTTGTGTCATCAACCTGTTCATGAAACAACATAACATGGTTTGAAAACACCATTATTTATCCCAACAATATATACATATAGCATTTGTTTAAACACCCAAAGATAATAACTCTTTCTAGAATGATAATATCTCATAATCACATCAGTTCATTCAAGAACACCATTTATTTGTCTCATAACCCATAATGATAAGAATATAAATAGATTCCATGAATTATCTATATTTATAAAGTCTTCCCGATTACATATAGATTCTTTGAGCCTTATTGGCTCTTTCACACCTAATTACAGCTATGCCAACTTCATCTAGCCTAAAAACTATCTTCTCCTATTTTAATATCTCCTTTTATAGTCCATAATGGAGGTAGTTATAATTGGCTTAAGTAAATTATCCATAGTAATATCTAACTAAAACATATGACATCCTACTTGGATGGTGGAAACATGTCATTTACAATTGATTAACTAAAATTTTTAATGTGGATACTAGTTAATCTAAGCTATGAACAATTGTAAATAAATTAAATAAATGTAACAAAGAAGTATATAAATGATCCAATTAATTAAACCAATGGAAATAAAAATCCTAATGTGCCGAGAGAAGATGAAAGAGCACAACTAAATAGGAGATGCTCGCAGGATCTGTGTGTTGCGAAGTGACTGGAAAATATGGAAGTAGGAATGAATATGCAAGATATCCGAAAAGGATGGATCTGGAGTATCTGGCTGGACTTGAGCATCTAGAGAGTGATGGAGCACCCACGGGTGCTTTAGTCTAATAATTGGGCACCCAGTCTCGTGAAAAGCTCTTAAACTGATCTTCAGGGGTTCAAAAGATGGTCTAAAACCCTCATTGTCTGTCGCATTAACTTCGCTATACTGCTTTGGATGTCGCTGATATTCCAAGATGATGAAAATATGTACAAAATACCATGGAGTATCAAAACCATAAAAATAAGAATTCAAATGAATGGGTTAGGACTAATCTCATATGTCACAATAGTGGACTTACTAATTGATCATTACACTAAATTTCAGACCCAAATGTAGTTCGGTGAGTTTGTACATAATGTGCCCTAGGCGTTCTCTTGTCGGTCGTACTTTGTGAAGTAGTGAGTAATAACTAGATGTATAAAAAGTAATACAATGTGTTTATGGAATAGAATATAATCCTCCCCTATTGTTGTGTGCTATGCAAATGACCTAGCCTTATGCTTTGTGATAAATCTATATGGATGTAAGCGATCTCCAATGTAATAGATGGATGTAACTCTAAATGGATGATAGTAGTGACTAAAGATTGGTCACTCATTATGGTCTCATAAATTTATATTTATAGGGTTCTCTAGATCTAATTTTGTAATTAACCCCAAAATGACCAACCACCAAAAAGATAATGATCCAAAACGGCTAGAAAGATTCCAAAAAGTAGCGGGAAAGTGTGAAAAGGAAAAGGGTGCCCCTGGTGGGACCAAGGCACCCATGGGTACCCCATTACTAGCTGGGCACCCCAGTCGAGGCTAAAATAATGGAAAATGACTGAAACAAACTGGGCATGTAGGTGTAAAAGGTTGGGAATGATAAAATAAAATAAAAGAAGATGGCCAAAAGATGGGGGTTAATTAGTACTTTCTTCACTCAAGAACCTTATAAATAGTAGTATGAGACCGGGATTAAATAATGTCTAAAGTGCATGATTTTTTGTCTACAACAATACATGAGTTATTTTGTAACCTTTTACATCATTCATGCTTCCATATTTAGTATCTATATGCCTAA
Organism: Taxus wallichiana var. yunnanensis; assembly: GCA_018340775.1. Classification (NCBI taxonomy): domain Eukaryota; kingdom Viridiplantae; phylum Streptophyta; class Pinopsida; order Cupressales; family Taxaceae; genus Taxus; species Taxus wallichiana. The sequence goes on along the minus strand of CM031241.1, from coordinate 574,386,283 downwards.
ATGCAACTAGAAAATTTAATATTCAAATGGTGCATGTTGGAGGGAAAACCCAAAATGACCTTATTATACCTATCGCAGGAATCCAAGTAAATTGGGATTCACACAAAAACACTAAAAATGATCTCCTAAACCTATTTCAAATCAAAAATTGTTATTTAAATTATTAATGATACTCCTGCATCACTTCTTTATCCTCGTACTTATTAATCTATGATCAATTTGGAAGTGCATCACACATATAAGACCTAACCTCATCCAACTTCATATTATCCTCCACATGAATCTCTCATTTGTATAACTACTTCCCTTATTACACCTAGGCCTCTTATTACATTTGAATATGATGACAATATGATGATGTTATTTTCCATGTGTTTTATGTTTGAACTTTTGTTAATCAAAATCCTATCCATAGTGTCTTGGTTGATAAAATTCATAAACACAACATGTGCACCTTCATATTTCTTACTTCTTTTGGCTATACTAAGATATGTATAAAAATTAATGCAAAATATTCTATTGGATACATTATTCTTGCTCTTATTTTGGGATAGACTACTATGGATACACCCTTTTTGGTTACTACTTCCCTTAGGACATGTGATATGATTTTTTTGGAAGAAAAATGGACTAATAGGGGGTGAATCAGTCCTTACAAACTTTAATCAACTTCATATTTTCTTACTTAAACCATGAACCAATTAGCCATTCATTAATGTTTGCACAACATCATAAAAACATACATTAAAATAACCATGAACAAGAAAGATAACACTATAACATAATTTATAAGTGGGAAATCCTCAAAGGTAAGAAAATCCATTGAAACTTCTTATTATATTACTCAAATCAAAATTATTAATTGAAGCACCAAATTCACAAGGAGCACCAACCCCTATTTTAGTGAAGAACCTACTCTACAAGGAGGCTAAAACCCCCTAAGATGATCAATAACCCACCCAATCACCTTTGAATAAGATATATTATGTATTTTTGATGCAACAACTGATGGAGATCACAAATTAAGCTCACAACCTTCAAACCCTCATACACCTAGCTCACTCTTTCTCTTTCTTTCTTCACTTGTCTTGGGCTAAAAACAAACACAAAAATTCCAAAACATTATTCAACCTATCACACACTCTCTTTTATCTCAAATCATTCCCTTATACATGTTACTCACTCACACTTGGGTCGCACTTTTTCCCTCTCTTAGAACTACTTCAAATTTGAACTCAAACCCTTGTTTTATACCCTTCTCAACTCAAAAACATAAATAAAGTCAGTATCACTCATTTATTTCAGCCAATAAAACTTAAAAACATCCCAATAAAATCATAAAAATGTTCACATTGGTATCATGTAGGTCGGCCATGCCCAAAACCACTAAGTATGCTCAAAACTAGTTCAAAACGCCATCACCTAGATGAACTAAAACCAAAAATTCCAAAATAATGATTATTTAAGCTCCAAAATTCATCACACATGTTTAATAATACATATTAACATCATCCATGGTCATAAATTAGTTTGCACTAATCAAATAATTCATAATACAACTCAAAAGGCTCATATCCTTCACTAAACTGTTGTTTCCAACACCCTATATTTACCTTTTGGCCTCAAGACCACCCAAGAACAAATCAAATATGGAATGTAGAAAAAACTATGGAATCCTCGGGATCTTCATATCACATCCATGCATGTTATATCTTCAGACGCATCCATTTGTGCAAACCACACCAACTTTCCTCTTTACATATAGTGTTGCCCGAGAAGATTTTTACAAACTCAACTAGTTTGCACCCTTTCCGACACTTCCAATACCTCCTAATACCTTTAATAATAACTAAATTCATACCTTATCACTATCAATTGATATCAATCATCATCCAATCCATCTCATGCCTTAATCACCTCATTCTTCCAACATGAGCAATCCTCTCTGAAAAACCAATCAAACTTACTCCTCACAAACTGACTTGAATGACCCATCAAAAATCATCATCATGAGACAAAACATATACCATTGTAAATCTCACTGAATATTCATTCCATAACATATTTCTTTTCCTCCAAATCCAATGGAAGACCTTTAACCAAGACCATATCGAAAACTACCTGAAACTACCACAAAACTACCTTTTGACAAGTCTTCCCAAATAGGGTACACTTTTCCATTTATAATAACCACCATGATATGAAATCATTATGTAAATAAAGAAAAACTCCCATGATAAAAACAATTTCCATTTAATTTGTAACTCCTTTGAACAACCTTTTCCCAAACTGAACTTCTTTGGAAAATTACATGTTTGAGTGGGTCCACTCATCACCACATGCTCTACCATACCTTTTTGGAAACTTGGAGGAGTAATTTATACCATACAATAATCATACTATATTAAAAAAAAATCTTGTTACTTATGAAACAAATCTCTCCTACTTTGCTTTCAAGCTAGGGTTTCAAGCACATACAAAGCAGTTTACCTTCTTAACATTCATTCATAAAAACATGATGATGAAATGACATCATTATTTTTTTGAAACCTTATTAGTTAAATTTAGAAACATCCATAAAATCCACAATGTCCCATGTAAATCAAATAATTCATGGTGAGCATCAAAAGGTGGAATTCGAGCTGGAAAACACCTTCTTCTTGACCTTGTTTCACCAAAACAACTTATCTTGTAAAATATTGTTTAGAATGACTCTAATTTTTTCTCACGCCTATATGTAATCCCTGTGCATCATCTCAAATCATCATAATATCTCAAATAGGTCTCCATATTCTCATCCCATCTCATTTTCATGACTAGCCCTTGGGGTTTTACATGGTTTAGGCTAGGTCAACTGAACCAACACCGTAACTCATCGTGAAACCTATCAAAAGGGTCCTAAAAACATTAATTAATCATGAAAACTCACATAAATTCATCCAAGAGCTCACATGTCTCTACAACTCAACCTCATGCCTCCAAGCACCTAGACTTGGTCTAAATGAGCACTTGAATCTTGGTCTTCAACATGTACCTACACCTTAAAACTCATGTGAGTGCCTAAAAATCCTCAAACATGCTCTCCATACTTCTACCAAGATCCTAAAGCCACCAAGCAACTCCAACCACCATGATCCATCACCTAGGTTAGCTAGGTCACCTGATTGGGCTTGCTAGTCCAAGACAATCTCACTAAATCACCTCAAGCCATCATTCCAACCCATGAAACTCCATGTTATCATCCTAATAATAATTTTATGACTCTACTCCATCAACCTCTTTGTCGTTAATAAGCTTTTACATCAATGGCAACACCTAGAACATAACATGCCAATAATCTCCCCTTTGTCATTGATGGAAAACCACCTAAAATTTTCCCCCTTTTTACATTAACGAAAAAGCTTACCTATACCGCAGGTTATTCATCATTATCAAATTCATAGGATCATCTCTTGGTTAGAAAAATCAACCAAAATCATCAAATTAAGCATACAAACTTGATTTTCTTCATCTTGACTTGATTTGACCACCTTGCATAACTTGAAACAACTGAGCTCCCCCTAGGAAAGAGCATACACAACATCCATACATACCAAAAATCATGAAAAGAACATCATTTTTCCTTCTTCTTGAGTTACAACATCATCAAGCCTTCACATAAGCATGCAAAATTGACATTCTTAACAACAATTCTATTTTTTTTCCTTCTTTCTAACCATGGGAACATTATAAAGCAGTCCTAGAACTGATGCATACAACTTATGAACATGCCAAAAATGATGATTTTGAGATTAGAACATAAAATTACCTCTTACATAATCTATCTCAAATTGATAAGATTCAGAACTTGAATTCAAGACTATTATCACTTGACATTACATAACTCGGGACTAACTTCCCTAAACCAACTCTTCAATGCATTATAGACCAAATTTCACAAACTCTAGAATCACACATACCTCATGCAGAGACTTCTCATCACTCCCCTCGGAGTCATACCATCCCCTCTCTAGTAGAAGGGAAAAATGAATCTCCTTACCTTTCTTTCAAGTCATAGAAACAACTCAAACACTTTGATTAACCCGAAGTAATTTTCTCGGCTCTTTTAACCTCAAAACCATGCTACATTGAACTTCTTGAGTCAAGAAACCATTTACCTTTGGAATGAACTTGATTTTCATCAATCACCTTTTCTTTACATACCTCCTAGTCATCTGATACTTCTACTAGATAATAAACTCAAGCTCCACTTGTATTGGTAAGCTAATCAAACCTATAACGTACCTCTATTCTCTATACCCTACTATAGTACATAATCAAGAATCATTCATGCCCTTATAACCTCTTATAGTCCTTTCATCAAATCTCAAATCTTCATCTTAAGTAAAGAAGACCTTGTTGCCATCTTGAAGTCACTTAGACCAGGTCCATTATTGACTCCCCTTGTCTTTAAAGGCTCTTTGTGCTTGTACCATTCATTTTAATGTTGTGATGTCATGTACTTCACTTATGCAAGCTATCATCCATATGGCTCCACAATTCTTCATTATCTCAATCTTACAAGATTTAAATGCACCTTATATTATTTTATTAAAGAGAAAATGAGCTCCCTTGTCTCAAAAATTTCACACTGATCCTTACTTGAAGTTCTAAAGTAATCTCTGGCATATATGACCATGCCTTATTTTCAATAAATTTGTTAAATTCATTGTTCTTAAAAATCACATTGGCTTGAAGTACATCCCATAAATGTAAGACCTCATTCTAATGCTTGAATAGTTCTTTATAAACCTTCTTGAACTCGAATATACATGTAGCATATTATTTTCTCACACATAGACTTACAAAGCTCTATTGTCTTGTAGATTCCATGCAAAATATTAACATCTCAATCCTCTGTTCTAGTTACACACAATCAAGTACCCCATTTTGGTATCTAAGACTCCTAATAAAGTTCTAAGAGTAGCTTCAACTAATAATGTATATTTGAAGAACCATATATTTTCATTCACAGACATACAATACCCATTAAGACCTTCGAGAGAAGATGTTATTGTACCTCTCAAACTTGTATATGAATGGTAGCTCTCTATTCGACCTTAGACAATCTTCTTAACACAAGTACACTCCTTATGACAATTTAAGCTTTTGATCAATAGACACAAAACCACCTTGTACGCACTCCTAGCACAATATCCCATAGCTACAATACCTTTCTCTCTAGCTGTAAGTCCATATCAAAAATGATTAGACTTAGAAGTCATTTTATCATCTTGATGATCTTCATTACACTCCTTGAAATGACCTAAAACACTTTTGATGACAAGATTTCAAATTGAGAGCTTATTTCTCTGTTTCACTTCTTGATTCTACCTTCACATGATATTAGCCCTACTCAAAGAATAAATCACTCCTAACTTTTGAGTTATTCACTTCTCTACAAAGAAAAAATGCCCGATCCGAGTACCCATTTGGCCTTTTAAGAACTTCTCAAGGATTTACAAGAGCCTCATCAAGGTAGAAACAACATAGAATGCACCACTTTGATGTCAAATCCTCAAGTTTTGACAAATTCTCTATTCCAAAATTCTCTAAATCTGAAATATTCATATTTTAATTTGAAGCAAGAAATAACAACCATACACATGTATTTTCCTTGGCTTGTCTTTTAACAGTCTTCATGAACCCCGCCTCAAACCTCCTTGAGATGATGGTCTAATCAAGTCATCATATTTGATTACTCATTTCATCTTCATTTCTCCTTTATGATGCATGAACACTCTTTGATCCATTTGAAGCATGACACAATGATACTTAAACCAATATGAATACCTAGAAAAATCTTGATCATAATACTGAGACTCCTTTATGAATGTGCATGCTCTAAGATACTTTGGTTATTTTAATCAACCTTTTGAGGCCATTAAATAGATTCACACACTCCATAAACTCTTAGACACACTTGATATAGGCATTACATCTTGTGAAAGTCCTATGACAAGTCATATTTTGACTCGTAACTGACTTCTCAAAGTAAAACACACCTTTATGCCTACCTCTAGCTTTAACAACTTACCCATATCAAGAAATGAATTTACAACTTGAATCCATAACATAAAACACCTCTTTTGATACAACAACTTGACTCTCACTCAAAATGAACCTCAAAAAACTCAACACTTCATGACAAGACAAATATAGACTTGAGAACATAGTTGTACAAAACTCAAAGACCCCTTGACGATGACCATATCATTTTCACTACTTAAAAATCAAGAGAGACGTAAAATAATTCTTAGAGATTATGACAACATACCTTGACACATTAGAGGAGACAAACATAAACCTATATGATTCCCCCTTTCCTCAATGTTTCATTTGATTTGATACACCCCTAAGAAGCTTAGAGAGGCATAGAACATAATGAGAACCTAAAAGAGTGATTCGAAGAGGTCCCAAGCGCTCTTAGACACCTGAAATTCACCTTCATCTACATACTTCTGATATGTACTCGAGAAATACTTTATCTAACATTCTCATCAGCTTTTTGTGGACCATTTTTGACCATTCTAGGCTCCCATATCCTACCTTGACTACTAGTGTGCAATCTAGACCTTGAAATCATATTTCTTGCATTCTAGGACCTTGATATCTCTAATATTTCCTTGAGAAACCATAGTAACACTCTCATAGCAACATGACCAAATTCATTACAACTGAAGCACACAATTGAACTCTTTCCTTTGTAGCATTCAACTTGACTAGGCTGATCATAAAATAAGTACCTAGCAATATGTCCTCTGTCATGACAATTATAAAACACTACACTTTTAGCTTGCTCACTCCTATTATCTCTCAAAGGATGATCATCTCTAGAATACCTTCTATACTCCTTTTCTCTATGACCAAATCCATTACATGTAAAACAATAACCATTGAAATATTTTTCATACCTTGAAGCATTGGGTTGCCTAATTGGTTTTTTCTTCACATTGTCTTTAATGAAGATTTCCTTCTTTCATTCCTTGGTGCTTGGTCACTCACCATCCTTTCTTGGAATACTATCTTCTTTCTTCATCTCTTTTTCTTCGGATCAACCTTCAAACCCAAACTATTTCTATCACTGTTGATATATGATTTCTCAAGAGCCTTGGAAAATTTCTCAAACCTTTGAGATGATTTTTATTTTCTAGCTACATCGGATAACTCCTTGATAATTTTCACTTCTTATTCCTTACATTTCAAGTTTAGAGTCATAATACTCATCTTGCATCTCTAGCCTTATCATGGTTTCATCTCACTTTTCAATTACAACCCAATGTTTGTCTTCAAGCTCATGGATTTTGTCTTCATATTCTTTTACTTAAATTTTTAGCTTTTAAAACTCTTCTTAGAATGCTTTAGCTCAGCTTCCACACATAATAATCCGGTTTCACATTCATCTTCTACTTCTTCAAAATCTTTGCAAGAGTATGATATGAAATCTCCTAACAATGCGTAAAACACCACTACTAAATCTCGTATCATATATTTTCATGAACAAAACCTCATCACTTTCATTTCCATGATCGATCAGACTCAGAATTTGAAAATTTACTCTCACTACTTGCTTTAGAAGATAAAACCTCTCCCTTTGTGTAAAAATCTTCTTTCCTTATTTTTATGGTCAAACTTCTTGTAATCATTCTTTTCATTGTTGTACTTTTGATTTTTCTTCTCATGACCACCTTCATGATCATCATCACCTTTCTTTTCATTCATATGAGGACACTTAGCAGCAAAGTGGCCTACTTTACCACAAATGAAACATTTAAATGGAAGTTTACCTTTGTACTTACTAGTTCCAACATTCATTCTTCTAACAACCATGGCAAATAACTCATCATCATCCAAATCATGAACAAAACCATCAACCTTAGTATTCTTTCCTTTTTCTTCCTCTCAACCTTTAAGGCTATCTCCTTCTTTATTGGTTTTTCATTCATAAATCTCATTTCATATGTAGTTAGGGTTCCATGCAAATCATCCATCTTCTGAGTAGTTAAATCCTTGGATACTTCAATAAAAGACACTTTAGAATCAAAATTAGAAGTTAGAGATCTCAAAACCTTTTGAATAAAAACTTCTTCCTTCACATCTTCTCCTAACCCTTTCATAGTGTTGACAACCTTATCAACCCTAAGAAAATATGTAACAATGGACTCATCATCACTCATCTTAAGACCTTAAAACTAATCTATAAATGTTTAGATCTTAGAAATTCTTACTTTATAATATCCTTCATATAGTACCTGAAGCTTTTCCCACACAGCCTTTTCTAATTTGCAATGCATCACCTTCACAAGCTTAGATTCTCCTATACCACACATAATTACATTCACGGCCTTTGAGTTGTCACTTCATAGCTTCTTGTCAGCGTGACTAGTTGGTGGAGTAGTAAGAGTAGTATAAGCATCCTCCACAACTTTCCAAATATCAAACCCTAGGGACATGATATGAAGTCTTCATTCTCAAACACAAAAATTCATAGTTCACTCCATAAAATAATGGTGCCTTACTAGTGGAAAAGCTACTCTATTAACTCGCCATTTTTTTGCTTCAAGGATATCCTTTCAAGTGATCAAACTTCTCCAAAAGGACCTTCTATGATACCAATTGTTGGAAGCAAAATGGAATAAGAGGGGGGTGAATCAGTCCTTAAAAATTTAATCAATTTAATATTTTCTTACTTAAACCATAAACCAATCAACCATTCATTAATGTGTGCACAACATCATACAACATATATTCAAATAACCATGAACAAGAGAGAGAACACCATAACACAAGATATAAGTGGGAAACCTCAAGGGGAAGAAAACCCACTGAAACTTCTAATTATATTACTCAAATAAAAATTATTTAGTGAATCACCAACTTTACAAGGAACACCAACTCCTATTTTAACAGAGCACCAACCCTACAAGGAGCACCAACTCCTATTTTAGTGAAGCACCAACCCCACAAGGTAGATACAACCCCCTAAGATGATAAATAACCCACTCAATCACCTTTTAATAATATATTTGATGTATTTTTTGATGCAACAACTAATGGAGATCACAAATTCAGCTCACAACATTCAAACCCTTATTCAAAACCTCATACTCCTAGCTTGTTCTTTCTCTTTATTTCTTCACTTGTCTTGGCCTCAAAAATTTCACACATATTCTAAAACATTATTCGACCTATCAAACACACTCTCATCTCTCAAAATATTCCCTTTTACTTGTTACTCACTAACACTTGGGTCACACTTTTTCCCTCTCTTAGAACTACTTCAACTTTGAACTAAAACCCTTGCTTTATACCCTTCTCAACTCAAAAAAATAAATCGAGTTAGTATCACTCCTTTATTTTGACCAAAATGAAAAAAATCAAAATAAAACCATTAAAAACATTCATATTGAGCCCATGTAAGTCGTACATTCCCAAAACCACTAAACATGCTCAAAACTAGCTCAAAACCCCATCACTGGATGAGCTAAAACCAAAAAAGACAAAACCATGATTATTCAAGCTCAAAAATTCATCATACATGTTTAATAAGACATATTAACATCATCCATGGCTGTAAATTATCTTGCACCAATAAAATAATTCATAATACAACTTAAAAGGCTCATATCCTTCACCAAACAGTTGTTTCCAACACCATGTCTTCACCTTTGGGCCTCAAGACCACCCAAGAACAACTCAACTATGGAATTTAACCACTCTATAGAATCCTCATGACCTATAGATAACATCCATGTATGTTATATCTCATGACACATCTATATGTGTAAATCACGCCTACTTTCCTCTTCACCAAATCAAGTTGTCTAGAAAGTAGTTTTACAAACTCAACTAGTTTGTACCCTTTTATCACTTAAAATACCTAAAAAATTAATTTAATAGGAGAAAAAATCATCCACATTCACTATTAAACTGATATCAAGAATAATATAATCTATATCATGCCTCAATCACCTCATTCTTCTAGCCCAAGCAATCCTTTCCTAAAACCAAACAACCTTCTTCCTCACAAACTAACTTGAATGACCCATAAAATATCATCATCATGATACAAAACATATACCATTGTAAATATCTATAAATCCTCTTTATAAAACATATTTTATTTTATTCCAACTCAAAGTGGAAGGCCTTCAACCAATAGTCTCTAAAACCTTCCTAAAACTTCCCCAACACTATCTTTTAACAAGTATGCACAAATAGGGTACACTTTTCCATTTATAACCATCAAAATTATCTTCAATTATCATGTAATAAAAAAAAATCCCATGCTAAAAACAATTTCCATTTATTTTGTAACTCCTTTGGACAACCTTGTCCCAAACTGAACTTATTTGGAAACTTTCCTATTTGAGTGGGGTCCACTCATCACCACATGCTCTACCATACCTTTCTGGAAACCTAGAGGATTCCTATACAACATCAAATCATCATACTAGCTCAACCAATCAATTCTGGGAACTTATGAAACAACTATCTCCTACCGCTTTCAAGCTAGGGTTTCAAGCACATAAAAAGTAGTTTACCTTCTTAACATTCATTCATAAACACCTGACAATTAAATTATCTTATTATTTTTTTGAAACTTTGTTAGTTTAATTTATAAACATATCTAAAATCCACAAGGTCCCATGTAAAGCACAAAATTCATGGTGAGCATCAGAAGGTGGAATTCGAGATGGAAAACACCTTCTTCTTGACCCTATTTCACCAAAAACAACTTATCTTGTAAAATATTCTTTAGAATGACTCTAAAATTTTCTCAAACCTCTAGGAAACCCATTTGAATAATCTCAATATTGGGGTTAGACACACACCAGTGTTGTACAAATCTATATTCAATTTAATCATATAAGTAATAAAGACGGAAATTAAACTAGAAGAAAAATACACAAGATATAATGTGGTTCAACCAGTGTGGGCTACGTCCACCAAGAAACAACCCATATATTCTTATTTTCTTTATAAAGAAATACAATGAAGATTTGCAATATTCCACACCTCTCATGGATGTACAAGTACTTTTCCTTCACAAGATTCTCTTTCTTGTGTCCAAGAATATCTTCTTACAATTATCTCTCATATACCTTTTAACCCTAGCTTTCTAGCTTATAAGCATATACAAACATTAGGGAAACTTAGCTATGCATTTACAACCATCCAATCACCTTTATAACCAAGGGTCAGATCTAATCCCATGTTTAAAATAAAAACATTAACGCAAACCGATGTCATTTACCTAATCGATTCTGGTTTCTCCCGGTGTGACCGACGTCGGTTATTGTGTAAACCTACAAGTTTGTAAAACATGCTTTTTGAAGCCATTTATCTCCACAACTCAACAATCTCCCACTTGGAGATAAATTTCTACACTATACCATACAAATCCATCCTTGGATCCTTTCCTTGGCTTGTTTCTTCCTCTTCAAGTCTCAAACTTGAAGACCAACGAAGTGGAGTGAAGCTCCAACTTCTCCTTTTCCAACAAATTCATTAACATATCTGCAGGGTTCTCATTTATATGAATTTTCTCTAGTTTCAGCTGCCCATCCTCTAACACCTGCCATATGAAGTGATATCTCAACTGAATGTGTTTCGTTATTGAATGAAATGTTGAGTTCTTTGCCAAATGAATCACACTTTGACTATCACTATACAATTTGCAATCCTCTTGCTCCTTTCCCAACTCTTCCACCCATTCATCCTTAGGCATCAAAATATGATCCTTGTACATTATATTTTCATTTCACTCAATATCACGACTCTAACAACGAGCATCATATAAATCCCAAAAATGGAATCCAAAATCACCATAGCCATAACCAATAAAAGTGCATCTCTTGGATTTAGCATCCAACTTCTTCCTATTTTCTTTATCAATATGTAAAAATATTTTGAACCAAATACTCTAAGAAAAGAAAGATCTACCTCTTTTCCAATCCAAGCTTCTTCTGGTATTCCACCATCTAGTGCACTTAAAGGCCCATAGTTGATTAAATATATTGTTGTGTCTACTACTTCTACCCAAAATTGTAAGGGTAATCCAACATGTATCCTCATGCTTCTTGCATGTTCCATGATAGTTCTATTCATTCTTTCAACCACACCATTCTCCGTGGTGTTCTAGGAACCATTCTTTCTCTGCGTATTCCATTCACTGAACAGTAATCATTGAAAGCCTTACTACAAGTACTCACCACCATTTTTAGATCTAAGGAATTTTAACTTTAAATTTGTTTCATTTTCCACAAGGGCTTTCCATCTTTTAAAAGTCTCAAAAACATCATATTTATGCTTTATACAATAAACCCATACCTTTCTTGTGGCATCATCAATGAAAGTCACATAATATTGGGATCCTCCATGAGAAGCTACTTGGGCTGGTCCCCACACATCTGAGTGCACAAGCTCCAATTTTTCTCCTTCTTTGTTGCCCCAAATTTAAGAAATATCACTTTCTTTTTCTTTCCAAATATGCAATGCTCACAGAAATCAATATCTACATTTTTCAAATATGATAACTTACCCTTTTCCTTTAAGATCTGCATTCCTTTTTTACTCATATGGCCTAGCTGATTATGCCACATGCTTGCATATGAATCTGAAGTAGATAGAATAGAAAAGGAATCAATAATACAGGTAGACAAATACAATTTTCCTACCTTCTTGCCTCTTGCCACAACAAGAGCTCCCTTGGTAACTTTCAAGAGTCGGTATGAATGTAACCATACAACCAACTTCACCTAGTTGTCTTGCAGAAATTAGATTTCTCCCGAGGCTTGGCACATGCCTCACATATTTCAATATCCATGTATTTCCATTCTGCAATTTTAGATGAACTTCCCTTTACCAGTAATATTACATGGTTCATCATCTCCTAAATAAACATGCCCAAAATTACCCTAGACATAATTTATGAAATAACCCTTATTAGGGTAGCATGGAAAGAATCTCTTGAATCTAAAACCCAAGATTATATTTTATTATCCAAGGAGAGAATAAGGGCATCTTGCATTACCTCAGTTGTAACATTTTCCTCTTTACCTTTGTCTAGTAGATTCTCTTTGTTTTCCTTGAACCAACAATCCTTCTTTGCATGTCCTTTCTTTCCACAATTCCAACAAGTTATTCCTCTACCTCTAGATTTAGATATGCCATTCTTAGACTTTGATTTCCCATTATTATTTCTCTTAGATCTCTCCTTCTACATTCCTATGCTTTCTACATTCAAATAATTTCCAGATGATGACTCTCATATACTTTTCTTGCGTATTTCTTCATTTAGGATTATACTAACCACATCATCAAACTTCAAAATATTAGTAGTAGATATATATTACTAACAACCATTACCAAGTTATCCCAACTATCTGGCAAAGAGCATAAGAATAAAAGTTCTTTCACTTCATCATCAAATGGAATATTAACCAATTTTAATTGATTTACAATGGAACAAAAATCATTCAAATGGCTTGATACAGATCCACCTTCTTGCATTTTTAATTAAATAATTTCTTCATCAAATAAAATTTATTTGAAGCACTTGGTTTTTCATATAAATTAGCTAAAGATTTCATCAAATCTACCATGGTTGCTACTTCAGTAATATTAGAAGCTACAAATGCTGTCAAACTCAATCTTATAGATCCATAGCCTTTCTGTCAAGAATATTCCATTCTTCATCAGTCATCTTTGTAGGCTTTGCACTCGCATCCAACGGTAAATATAAATATTTTTGATACAGATAATATTCCACCTGCATCTTCCATAATTGATAATTATGGCTGTAAAATTTCTCCACTTTTTATTTGTTATCTTCTGCCATTGATATGCTCCCACTCAATTAGAAATCCCTCTATGAGTAAATTTTTCAACACACAAAACCCTCAAACAAAAATGCTTTGATACCAATTTTGGGGTTAGACACACACCAGTGTTGTACATATTTATATTCAATTGAAGCATACAAGTAATAAACACAAAAATTAAACTAGAAGAAAATATACACAAGATATAACGTGGTTGACCTAGTGTGGGCTACATCCACCAAGAAACAACTAATCTATTATTATTTTCTTTACAGAGAAAATACAATGAAAATTTGCAATCTTCCACACCTCTCCTGGATGTACAATAATTTTCCTTCACAAGATTTTTTTCTTTGTCCAAGAATATATTCTTACAATTATCTCTCATTTACCTTATAACCCTAGCTTTCTTGCTTATTAGCATATATAAACATTAGGAAACTTAGTTATGCATATATAACCCTCTGATCACCTTTATAACCAAGGGTTAGATCTAATCCCATGTTTAAAATAAAAAGTATTAAGACACAGTAACCGATGCGATGTCGATTGCTCCTAGGTGACCGACATCGATTCTTGTGTAAACCTGTAATTTTGTAAAACATGCTTTTTGTGAATCCATTTAGCTCCATAATTCAACACTCAAATAATAATCATAGCTCAAATATGTCTCCATATTCTCATCCCATCTCATTTTCATGACTAACCCTTAGGGTTTTACATGGTTTAGGCTAGGGTCAAATGAACCAACACTGTAAATATTCATGAAACATACCCAAGAGGTCATAACAACCCTAATTCATCATGAAACAGTCACCTACATCCATCCAAGATCTCATATGGCTCTACAACTCAACCTTATGCCTCCAAGCACCTAGACCTAGTCTAGATCTACATATAAATATTGGTCTTCAACTTGTACTTGCACATTGAAACTCATGTGAGTGCCTAAACACTCCCAAAAAAATTCTCCATGATTCTACCAACCTTTAAGCCACCAAGAAAATCCAACTACTATGCTTCATCACCAGGCTTAGGTCATTGACTGATTGTGCTTGCTAGTCAAATCCAATCTCACTTTGAATCACTTCATGCCATCATGCCAACCCCTAAAACTCCATGTCATCATCCTACTAAGTATTCTATGACTCTACTCCATCAACCTATTTGTCATTAATGAGCTTTTACATAAATGAAAACACCTAGAACACAACATGCCAACAATTTTAGGGTTCACTTTAAAATTATTGTTATCCCTTTTATACTTCATTAATGTGTTAATAACAACCATTGCGAGTCAAGTTATTATGGCTAAGGGTATCCATTATGAGAATTCTTTACCCATCCCTCCTCCTAAGGTAAAAATTGTTTCTACACCCATTCACATTTATCCTGCTCATGTTATAGCTAAAACCACTATCTCATGAGGCCTTCTCCTAGGTTTTCCTATCAAATAAATCAATCTCTTAAGTATGTCCCATAGCCATGACTTAAAGTGATACATACTACTCCTACTATGAAAAATGTAATTTTAAGGCCAAAGGATCCTACACTTGCATATGTATCTTCTCACCCTCTTGATAATATCATATGGGAGTCCTCTTAGAAAAATATGATTAAAACAATTTAAATATTTCTAAAAACACACAACAACACTTAAATTTTCAAAATAAAAATCATGACCTAAATATGTTTTTTTGTACAATCTCTTTACTTTATATATGTTGTTTTTCACATGGTTTGATAGATAACATATTCTATATACTCTATACAAACATTTTCATGGTGAGGTATGTGATCATGATGTAGGATACACAAGACTATACAAAATTTTGTATGATGGACTTTCCCTCTTACCGATGACCTTACTAATTTAGGGGTATCTTCTATACTATTAGGTGTTATTGTTTCATTACACAATGCTCTTTCACATCTTCATTACACTATTAGGTGACCTTCATTGTCTTTTCTTATTCAGCCCTTATTTACATGTGTGACACTATTGTGTCCCTCATATGCATCCTTTGGATTTTCTATGGCTTTATATGTGGAATTTTTCCTTATACTTATATGCATATATAAGTCTATGTTTGTATACGTGTATGTTATCTCATTATGTAATGGTCTCTATCATGCATATTTTGTGGGATTAGATTATATATGGTGGTTGTCGACACTAAAATTTTCCTTTGTAATTTCTATTTCATTAATGTATATATTAGGAATAGGATGTTGTTAAGTATAATTAGTAGTAGCGTCCGATAGAAGATAACGGCGCTGTCAGTACGACACCGCCAATAATGTATAGTACAATAATAGTCAAAAGTACAATAGGAATGTTGTGGTAAAAAGTAAATATTTTTCGTAAGTGGTCCGGTAATGTTAAAATGTCAAAGTTGGGGTAAGTAGAGAAGTAGGGTCTACATGATTAGGAATTAGAAATATTATATTGGTAATAAGGACAAGGAGTGAGGTCATAAATATTTTGTGTATTTTATTTGTAAAAAGTCTAAAAATGTGGAACCCATGTGAAATGATAAGGTTTATCTTATCTTAAAAGATAAGCTTACATGTACAGATAAGAGTTAAGGTATGGAATATGATGGATTTCTTATCCTATCTTAGAGATAAGATGGATAAGCCTGGAAGTTCTATAAATAAAGAGGCCACCCCCCTCATTTAGCATAGAAGGAAGTAGTGAGAAATATTGTATGAGTAAGTGTGTAAAGGAAGCCATCATTTTGAAGGTGTGTTAAAGAAGCCATTAAGAGGTGTAATTGTGAAGTTTCTCCCATAGTATTGGTGGAAGGCAAGTGAAGTCAGTAACACTTGAAGTACCTCATGGGTGAGATTGTAACAATTTCATGTTAATATTATAATTTACTCTGATATTTCAGATTTATCATCATTCCTTCTTATCATAGTCTATGGTATTCTTGTGTTATGTTTGTTGTTGTGTTTCCAGATTACATCCACCAAACTAAAAGTTGTGCATTAGTTAATAATCATAGCACGAGGAGTTCTCGGTGAAGAATTATCATAGTGCCGGATTGGTGATGACATGGCCACCTACAAATATATTGAATATGATCAAATGATGACTATATGTTATATATAACATGGAAAAACTTCAATTATTTTGATCAAAGTGATCTACTAAATATATTGGAACAACCACCCCAAAGGGGGAATTTTGTGGGGTTATCACACAATATCAATACAATTGAGGAACATAGCCAAATTACATATTACATAATAGAGTGGAAAAGGTTATATAAACATGAAAAAATAAAAATAAGTTGAAAATTTTCACTCTAGAAAAATCATGCAACAGAGAGGAAGGAACTATCAAATGTTCTATCCAAAATGGAAGGTATTGTCTAGGAAACTTTGTGACACCAAATTTAATTTTTTGTGGGGCATACATGTTTCCTTTATAGGTTCATGGATAAATTAATAGTTCAAATCAGAAAAAGGGGGCATGAGATTTCTTCATCCCCTTACGAATTTGTACATAGGGACCCATACAATACATAGTGGGAGCATGAATCCAAATTTATCTTTTACTTTGGAGAGATGTGTCTTCATGGGTGGAAGGTTTTTTGTTGAAGCTATACAAATTGTGAAAACCATCCCATAACTTTATTTTTAAGTTTTTTGGGGTGACTAGATGCTCTATGACACCCTTCTTTGGTGTTGGGACACCCAATTCCCTCTTGGTTTGAGTTACTTCTCCAAATTGGGTACTAATCCCAATCCTCCATTAATGTAGCTTTGATCCCTCTCTCCAAGTGCTTCATCACGATGTCCCTCCTTTGACAAAGAAAAAAATTGTATTCCTTTTTGCATTGTTCACTTTCAAATTTCAAGACTTCAATTTCAATTTCAAAGATAGAGTTAAGACTCAATTCTTTTCTATGGACATTGACTACACTTTTTGTTGTGGGTTTCACTATGAAGATCTTTCCAATACTCAAGTGCATCAAGAACCTTTAGTGAGTATAATGTGTGTTTACACATTTAGGTATATTTTCTTTAAAAAAATAAAATTTGTTTTCCTAGCTTAAATGGAAAGAAAATGCAGACACCTAAATTTGTAATTTATCACTTGGTAATGTCATTATTGGCTTAATATTTGTTTCATGACTTGTGCACACATTCTAATCTCAATTGTTATATTTTATCCTACCTTTATCCATATTACAATACTTGTTCTCCCCATTACATTGATAAGTCACTTAGAGAAATGGCTTCATCATTCAAAAGTAGTCTATTACTCCCAATTATCATGCATAAAGCTTTTCAACTTTGTATTTCCCTATCGAACTAAGCTTTCTAGATGAGACCAAACTATCCAACAATTTGGTCCGAACATGGCGGGTTTTTCCAAGGCCATATTAGAGTAAATAATTTTTTTATTAGATTAGTTAATATTTTTAGTATTTATATATTTTTAGGTTGGTTTTGTAATATAACCAATTTGTTTACTTCTTTACATGTGTGAAGATTTTCTTTTCTACCCATCCTTGTTGTTCCTTCCTCCTATTATCTAGGAGTGGTTATATGCCTATTTATTTTACTATATATTTGGTTAATGAGTCACATATCACTATGGATTCTTATTAATCTATTTTAATCAATTTTTAAAGGTATTATAGCTCATAGTTGAGGGATATTGGGAAATAACTCTATGAGGGAGTGAGATGAGAAAAGAGATATTATTAGGGAGCACCCAGTGGAGATAATCTTGTAATGTGAGCATGTGTCAACATGTGGTGGTTCAAACAAGGAATTTTTGGTCATCTTTCTAAATTTATGTAAGATAAATGATCGGTGCCTTCAAATAATAACAATAATATCAATTCTTAGAGTAAACTCAACCAAACATGTCAATATGCCCAAATACTTAAAACAAAACCAATATACCAAATTTCTCATCCAAAGTGTTACATGGGATACAATCAAATTTCAAATTCTTAAAATCATCAATTAAACATGAATATAACATTCACAAGAAATCAAAACCCTATCTCAACTCTTTCACCTTATAAACCTCTGAACTAGCTCTTCTAACCCTTCTAAACTACAAATATTATAGTCCAATTTTTTTCTCTAAGATTATTGGAAAACTTAAAAAAATTAAGAACCCATCATCCTATTTCATCTTCATGTGAAGTTGCAAAGCTTAACTCTTAACACAAATCCTTCAATTTTCTCCTTACCATTTTCTAACTAGTCCTTCAACTAGCCCTGATTTAACTAGAAGCTTCATGTTTCAGTTTAGAAAAATTCCCAAATCCTCCTGATAAAATAATTACACTTCTAGATATCCTTTATAAAAATATTACTTTTCACTAATTTTTAGGATCCTACTCTTCAAACAACTCTCTCTCTCTCCTTTCAATTTAGGCCTTCTAGGCTTTAACTAGGTCTTAAAGGCGAGTTGATAAGGTTTTTAGGTTTTCACCTTGGTTATTTATTTTCTCAACGCTCTAATATCCTTAAAACTACCTCTATCAATTATTATTATCCTCTTATCATCAACCTTTCTCTCCAATACGACATTGCTTTATCCAAAATGCTTCTTGAACTAAGGTCCTAGACAGGGTATGACTGAATTTTTCTTGTTTTAAGTTATAAATCATTATTTACTTCCTCTCGCACTTACGTCACACCTCATTCAGAGTAATAAATCTTAGATTACAAACCTTAAAATTCTTCCTGGTCTCTTTATATTTTTTCCATCAATTTGTTCTTTGACTATTATATAAGAGTAAGGTTACTTGAATGTCACTCATTAGTTTCTCAACTAAGCATCATAGTTCACATTGGCTACCTTTTTAATGTCTTCTTTAATTCTCTTGTACATGTTCAAAAAATTGTTTCAATAGTTCTTGTTGATTCTTTACTCTTTCTAAGAGTGTCTTTCCTCCATTCATGACTTAATTATTACTAGATATGAAATGGAATGTGTTTTTATTTTCTTACTCCATTACCCTTTCTTGTCCTTTTTCAAACTATTTTACACCTTCACCCTACATTATTTCATATAAAATAATTGTTTCAATAGGTAAAATAATATGGTTCTTGCAATATAACCAAATATACACTCAAAACAAGGTTTTCTTAATGATCTAGGTTGTATTTTTTTATTTAGTCCCTCCTAAACTTCTTCATTCACCTGAAACATGATTTACACATTTCTCATGTCTAGTTCCTCATTTCCACAAATTTGTATACATTTTTCAATGGATAAAAATTAAGTTATACCTCTTTTTCTCTTCTAAACCTAGGCGGGGTGGCGTATAGATGAACAAGGAGGGAATTTTTGGTTTATTTTTATTTTTATATTTCTTAGGCTTAATCAAGACCTATGAAACCTATATACACCCTTTTGCAACCTTTCCATTCTTCTTCCTTGCATGAAAAGCCTCATAACTTGTTTCTAATTGTAAATTATGACCTCTCGATCTTTAGATGGACAGTGTAACAAGGTTAAGAGTCTTAGATTATTCAAATGTTCACAAAAGTGACTTCTTAACACTTCACACGCGCATCCATGTACTAGTTTATTCTTCTTATTTAGGATATTACTAACATCTCTTCAACAATTTAAAACATAGAGAATGTAATTTACTTACCTTATACCAGATTTCTATCAATATTTCTATGTAAGCATATCTTCATTACTAATCTTCAAAACATCATAATAACATTTCATGGAACTCAACTCTTATCATTCAAAAAATTCCTCATTCCACAAGAATTATCAAAGAATAAAAGGACCCAATAACACTTTATCTTATATAACATTCAAAATTATGAACATCTCATAGCTTTATTTTCAATAGAGATCTGATTTACAATACCTTCATAGATTTTACAGACCTCCTGAGCCTTCTTGGATCTTCCTTACGTATTCTCCACCTCTAATATTCCTTACCAACCTAACTAACTCTCCTTCACATTCAAATTCATCCCTTATTATCAAGAATAGAGGTAGTTACCATGAGTTCTAACTCCCAAACCATGGTAAGAGAAGACCACTAGTTATGAAACCCTAACACAAAGGGTGAAGACATCTTATTTTCATCCCATAAGGTCTTAAATGACCTTTTACAACATTATTAGTTCTCACACTTTACATTAGACCTCCCCATTTTAGTTTAGGAATTTAAAATTTCAAAAGATGTATTTTGGAGGGAAAACTCACAAGGATCCCTTAACACTCATGAAGGAACACAAGGAGGTTGGAAAACACCCTAAAACACTAAAGAGGCCTAATTAGACCCAAATAAAACCAAAATGTGATGAAAACCAAAATTTTATCTTTGTACATGATGATACTCATGCATCATGAATGGTGAAATCCCAAAGAAGAGTGAAACTCTTATCCTTTTTATTATTTGAGGACCAAAGAAGCAAATTTAGACATGTTTTTATCAAAAAAAGTTTTTATCAATAATAGCTTGGAAGAGGCGTGTCACCTGAAAGAAGGCATGTCTATGGAGTTTTGGCCATTATTATGTGGGAGAAGGTGTTGTGTGATGTCACTAAAGCAATGATTCATCAATTCTTTTGTCTCAAAACAGCGCACAACACTAGGAAAGCATTTCTAGTGACCAAAAAAGAAGATTCGAGAGTTTTTTTATCAATCTAGGTTGAGTAGTCACTAGGAGGAGGACACCAAAGTGTAAACTATGTCATTTCTCTACAAATGCATGAGTTCCTTCCTATTGGTCAAAATTTTATATCTCTTTTTATCCAAAATTTTGAAAATAGGTGATTTTAGGTTTTTAATGATTTATTAATAGTTAAAAATCAATTAAAACCTTGAAACAACCTCTTTTTACCTAAGCACTAGCTTGAAAGCGGTATAGTTAATTTTGTTGTTGGAAAACCGTATATTAGACTCACCTAATTTTTTTCCACATTTTCTAGTTTGAGGTCCTTATCTATATGTAAAAGTATTTTTGCAAATAGAGTTATAAAACATGAAATTTAATTATTTATGTGTTTTAGGCTATTTTACGGGAAATGGTAAATAAAATTTCTCATAAATGGTAAAGACTTTTTACTAAAAATTAGTAGCATTGTCTAGTTTTAGAATATAATTAATGTGTAAAATATTTTTTTATAAAATTCATTTATATTTTGTATGATTTAATTGTTTTAAGTAAAAACTAGGTCAAAATGGCTAGTTTACAACATCTCGTGGATGCTAGATTCACAAAAATTGATAGGAAATTTTTTTAGTTTGTGTAGTCATAAAATACTTAGTTATGTGAGTATCAAAATCTAGATCAATTTGTACTTGGAAAATAAACTATACCGGATGATGACGAACTTTCAGTTTATGAACTTGATAATTATGATAAGTGTCATAGAGAAGTGTTGATGTTGCTAAAACTTTGATTAAGTGTCTAATAAAATAATTCCAAAAGTTAGAAATGTAACTACATTCAAGTACTAAGATTCTGAATTCGATAGGGTGTTGTACTTGAAAATTTTGTTATTTTCCACTAAAATGCAGGAGGGTGGTTTGATCTCTAAAGTCTTGTTATAGTTGAAAGACATTTATGATCGATGAAATCATTAGAAAAGCATGTAGATAAGTAAGAATTAATTTATCTAGTAATAAAAACTTTCTAGCATCATTTGACTTCTTTTTTGAGTCACTTCCTATGCTCATGGAGACACAAGAGATTGATTTTGAGAAGTTTTATGCACTTCCCATGCAAAAGAAGAGAAGGAAAACTCATGCAACTTCCTCGTCATTAATGGCTATGGAAAATACATTCATGGAATGGTTAAATTGGAATACAAAGGTAACCTCCAAAATTATTGTAAGTGATTCTAAGAAAGCCAAATGGAAATGTTTTTATTGTAAGCATCCAAGACATTTAAAGATAGATTATAAAAAGAGACAAGAATATATGGCTAATGCAAACACTAAGTATAGACATGCTAATATTATAGAAGAAGGAGGAGGATATTAATCTATTAAATTTGCATTTACAACATCATATGACCAATCCAATGAGTCACACACATGGTATTTTGACTTAGGAGCATCTTGGCATTATACATGTCATAAAGATTGGTATGTAGATTTCATTGAGGATATTATTAGTCATGAAACTGTTTCCTTGGGTGATGGATGGACACATGATATTAAGGGATATGGGGATGTGCAAATTACATTGAACAATCAGTACAAATATACATTTTGTAATGTTAGATATGTACCTGATATGAACAAGAATATCTTATCTATCAGTGAAATCACAAAAATAAAAAAACATGTAGTTAAGTTTGAAGGAAACAAATGTAAGGTAACTATAGTAAATAATGATATAGTTTTTATTGGTATAAGGGAAAGGGGTCTTTACAAAAATATAGATTTATAATTAGTATAACAAGTATGCTTTAGTAACAATTGAGAAAACTAATACTCTATGGCATGAAAGATATGGTCATCTTAATTATCAGTACTTGAATTTCTTGAGAAAAATCACATGGTGAGCGGACTTCCATCTATTCAAGTAAAATCAAGATGTATGTGAAATAAATTAGTTTGGTAAGAAAAATAGGTAGCTAATTCCTATTGGTAAAGCATCGAGAATAGTAAAAGTATTAGAATTAGTAAATGTAGATCTTCGCGGTCTCATGAAAATTAATGCACTATCTCTGCACTATATTTCTTGTTTATTTTATATGGTTGTTATTGAAACATATAGTTTTATTTTTGAAGAAAAATAAGATTATTTTTCTTACTTTGTTGCATGGAAAACACCGGTTGAGAATAAAATAGGTAAAATAGTCATAACACTGGACAAACAATAGAGAAGAATTTATTTTCAAACAATTCAATGATTACTACACACAAGAAGGTATGCATAGGATATATACCACTCCGCAACAAATGGAATAGTGGAAAGGATACATATGGACTTTATGGAGATGGCATATTGTATGGTGTAAAGAATAAATGCACCTTTTCGTATTGGGAAGAAGTCAGTAAATACGAAAATGTATATCTTGAATAGAAGTTCATGTAAATTTGTGCAAGACATCACCTCCGTAAGAAGCATGGTCAAGTAAAAATCCTGATGTAAGTGATTTATGCATTTTTGGTTGTATTGTTTTAGCATTAATTACTAAAGAAAAAGGATTGGTTTAGATGCTAAAAGTAAAAAGCACATGTTTGTGGGATATAGTGAGCAATCCAAAGCATATATATTAGTATATATCTTTACAAATAAGGTTGTTATAAGTAGATACATGAAAATATATGGGAAAGTTCCATATTTCTCAAAATATGGTACACTTGTTGATACTAGTAATATTTAGATCCATGTTGATGATTGTGAATCAAGTGTTGGTTCTAAAGTGGAACATGACTTAAAAAGGAAAACACCAGAGAAGTATATCTTCATAGAAGGACCGCGAAACAAACAATGATTCAACTGTTTAGCATAAAATGCCAAGGTGGTACTATAGCACACTTATAGACAATAAATCACGCACTTTTGGTATTATTTAGTCTCGGTCTCATACTACTATTCATATGGTTTTTGAGTAAAGAAAGTACTAATTAACCCATGTCCTTTGGCCATTTTACTTTGCTTTCTATCGTCACTGCCAACCTCCCACATGTACTTCCCAATCAGTTTTGTTGTTTTGCATTATCTTATCCCTAACTCGGGATGCCCAAGCTAGTATTGGGGTGCCCGAGGTGCCCTGGTCCCATTTGGGGTGCCCGATCCTTTTCCCACTTTACCTCCATCTTTTGGGCACTTTCTAATTGTTTGAGCTTTCCATATTTTTAGTGGTCAGCATTTTCGGGGTTAATTACGAAATTAGAACAAGAGAACCATATAAATATAAAGTTATGAGACCATAATGAGGGACCAAACACTAGGCACTACTATCATCACCTAAGGTTACATTCCATCTAAGCCATCTAGAGCTCCATTTGCATCCATCTAGCTTCATCACAAGGGACAAGGTTGGTTTATCTGCATCATACTACATAGGAAGGAAATTTATTCTATTCCATCCACCATTTATTAAATTTCTACATCTAGTTATTACTTGCTACTTCACAAAGTATGACTAGCACAAGAGCACCTAGGGCATGATTTGCACACACTCACCTAGAACTACATTTGGGTCTGAAATGTAGTGTAGCACTTAGTTAGTAAGTCCACCATTGTGGTCGTTAAGGAAAATCTGACCCCTTCATATGCATATTTTTTTAATGGTTTTGATGTTTGGCTTGGGGTTTTGTAGGTCTCTTCTTCAACACCGATTACCATCGACATCCGACACAGTGAAGTGAAGTACATGTGATAGGTAACAAAGGCCTCGAATCATCTAGCGACCCTGCAAGTTTGGTTTCTAGACCTCTTACACAAACCAGGCACCCAAATCACATACAATGGTGCCCCAAGTGCCCTCATCCTTCCCCAAGTTCTTCATTATTCTCATACATCTCAAATCTTCCTTTTCGATCCTCGTGGCAATCGTTCTTGCATTTTATTCATCTAGTCTATTTTGTGACATAGTCCGAGACATCATCGAATCAGCTAAGCTCTTTCTAACCCTTCTTTGCACATTAGGGTTTTATATTTTATCTACTTAATTGTTTGGGTCATTTACTTTATTTATTTAGTTGTTATTTACTACTTTGCATAACATTTAGATTAAACTAAATTAGGCCCCCATAATTCCATTTTAGTTTAATCATTTTGGTGAACCCAACGTGAAGCATTAGGACAACTAAATTTCACACTATTGACGTAGATGACTCATATTTCAAAAAAAAAAATTGGCCGATGGCCCCAAGTTAATATAATTTCAAGACATCTCCTTCTACTAATGTTATGATCCATTATCAGGGATTTGTTAACACTGCCAAGATTGCTTCCTCTTCTACCATATAGTCTACATCTTCGCCACCTCCTTTAACATGCACGCTCATCATCAACAACTCCTTTTGGCATAACAATCCTAATTAATCGTACTTCCTCATATACTATTTTCACACTTGAGGGCTTAACTATACTTGGTTTAACACTTAATGATATCTTACCCCAATTCACTCACCTCATCTTTATCATGGCTATTGTCACATTACAACCGCTTATGGCCTTCATGTGTTTCATTTGATGATATTTGTTTCCCGTGCTCCTCATAATTCTACACTGACAATTGGGAAATCTTGGCTTGACTATATTGGTGGTACTTTATACATAAATCACACTTCTATCACATTTCCTATGCCATTCAAAAGGGTCTCCATAGGTAATGATTCATCTCCAACTTCTACTTTGAATCTTTCTCATTGGTATGCGTAAGAATATCCATCAGCACCATTAATTGATGAAGATTATTCCATGAGTGTCTACACATTACGTCGCAATGGTTCTTTATATGATCCACCTCATTCTATCACTTACCATGTCTCTAATGCTGATCGATAGGCTTTGATCCCAACAATGATGATCTTCTAGATAGTGTCACATGACTGTATTCACCACCATGCACTTGGTGGCCATATCATCCAACACATTGCCCCCATCTTAACATCAACACATATATCATCTTTGCATTATCATACATCAATCTCCTAGCATATGCGTATAAATCTACACTGTAGTTTCATCATCATCCGATGATACACTCTTGTGCTTCGGTTCACACTTGACTATTGAGGTAAAATTACACATGAACCCTAGACATTGCACAATAGATACTATACATTGCAACTCGGCATACGTCTTACATCATACACTCTACATTTAGTCTACATCATTTCAATATTTGCACATCTATACATCATACATCATATTAGTCTTCATCATACATGTGTCACACTTCTATTGTCTACAAGTCTCACATTACATACTACTCATCATGCATATCACATAACGCACATCTTCACACTATTAGACTATCTACACATCTAACATTGCATTCTTTACACTACGCATATCAAACATTTTACACATCACACGCTTGTCTATCATCATCATATATACTACGTATCCTCACATACATTGCACTCACTACCCTATGATGCACTCTAGTTCCTCGGTTCATACTCGATCGTCGAGGGTTTACAAATTAAATGGACCTTATCCTAATCACATGTTCATCATTCAACCTTCTATCATGTTACATTATTATGTTATTTACATACGCTATAGGATTAATGGTCACTTATTTCTTCATCTTGTAGTGGTATACGCTTTAGTCTATGCCATCACTCCCTCTATTCATCTCGTAGTGATATACACTTTAGGCTACATCACCACTCCCTCTATTCATCTTGTAGTGATATATTCTTTAAGATACATCGTCAATCCTTTGATCATCTTGTCATGATACACACTTCATCTCTAGGTCGCATCTCATCAACACACATGCACATTCATCATAATGCATTCGACACAACACACACTTCAACCATTTCTTGATGATGCACTCTCATTTACGGTTCATTCTTTACTGCTGAGGGGTTAAACCAAATGAACCTCACTGCATACAACTCCATTCACTTGGGGGCACATGTGCTCCTATCATTCATATTTCATTCCATTCCATACATCCACAACATGTTGCATATCTTGGTCACATTTACTTTTTCTTACATTTTCTTGTTCATATTTGTCTTATTACACATGCTAGATAGATCTCTTATATGTCATTATCTTTACCATCCACACATGCACGTTCATGTATTTCTCTAGTTGTGATCACATATACATGTCTCTTACACACAACATGGATGCTCACTTTCTACCATTCCTACAACGGTTGTTGGGGGCATCCACATTCATACACTACAGGTGTTATTGTTTCATTTTGTACTTAGCACTTTACATTACTTTCTTATACACACTTTTGACATATTGGTTATCTTTCTAACATGCTAACGGGTGCTTCATGTGCATCATTTGTTTTCAAGATTACTTTCTTCCATGGCTATTTGTTTGTTTGTCTGCTATTATTTTTCTATTGTTTTCTCTTGTATGCAAGCATTTCCCTTTGTTTGGTGTGCACACTTATTTTTCTATATACGCCATTATGGACTTGCATGTCTTATGACATCGTGAGTGGTGTCCCATGTTTGCAACCCACCTTGGTGGTCTATGATTGTATTCTTGCGTTTTTAATAGCTTTCTAGCTTCTACATTGTTTACGTAGTGTACACTTGTCTTTTACATGCATGCTTGTTTTCTAGCTAATTGTTTGTGTGTGCCTTGGTTTCTACCAAGCACATTCCCTTCCCCTTGAATGGCACAATTTATGTGGTTGTTCATATTATGGGGCCCCATCCTCTTATCTCGAAACTTTGCATGCACCCCAAAAGAGGGGGATCATTTAGGTTTTTACACATTATTCAACACTCCCTACCGGTATAGTTCAGTTCAATTTCCATCCTTGACATTGTGGGTTAAAGAAAGAGTGGGTTTAGACCATTCTAAGAACCTCGTACATAACAGATTTTACACAACATGTAGTCCTTAGCATTATGGGGATCGATATGAGGTTAGAGGATACATCTGATTTCCTATGTACAATACTTTAGCCCGATGGCATTGATCGCCAAAAAACCAATTAGTAAAATATCTCTTCATACATTTCGGGGGAAGCAATTACAGTTTGGAGAATAATGTAGATTTTTACCTACACTTCATTAGCCATGGTGGTGTGAGATCACCCACAAAACTCACGGTTATAGGATATCCTCTTCTACACCCTTTTCTCTCATCACAGATCAGGTGCACATGTTCCTTTTACATTTTTCATATTTCCATTTCATTCTTTTCATTACTACATACATGTGTTTTTACACATATATACATGTGTATTTGAATACTTGATCTTCTTCTCCTTGCATGTATGTTCATACGAGAAGCAAGCAGTCAACAACAACAACAACAATGGCGTAAACAACAACATTTTGTGGCAACACACATCTCATACTAACATGCAAGTACATTACACACATCGAAACTACACATGTGTTTCCACCCTAGGTTCACTCTCATCACTTTATGATTTTTTTTGCATCTTTAGTTTTCACGCTCCATATTTTTTCACTCCATGCTTTTTCTAGTCCTTCAACATGATTTCTACATCATTCTACATGAACATCAGATACACATCTCTATTTACTTTATGTTACCTGAGTGTTCCGCTCACCAATATAAAGTGGGGGAAATGTAGACACTAAATCACACACTTTGGGTATTATTTAGTCCCGATCTCATACTACTATTCATATGGTTTTTGAGTAAAGAAAGTACTAATTAACCTATGTCCTTTAGCCATTTTACTTTACTTTTTTCATCATCGCCAACATCCCGCATGTACTCACCTAGTCATTTTTCTCATTTTGTCATATTATCCTTGACTAAGATGTCAAGGTTAGTACTAGGTGCCCTGTGCACCCTAGTCCCATTCAGGAACCCCGATCCTTTTCCCACTTTACCTCCATCTTTTGGGCAATTTCTATCCGTTTAAGCTTTCCATATTTTTAGTGGTCGGCCTTTTCAAGGTTAATTATGAAATTAGAACAAGAGAACCATATAAATATAAAGTTATGATACCATAATGAGGGACCAAGCACTAGGAACTATTATCATCACCTAAGGGTTGCATTCCATCTTAGGCATCTAGAGATCCATTTTCATCCATGTAGCTCCATCACAAGGGAAAAGGTTGGTTCATCTACATCAAACTGCATAGGAGGGAAGTTTATTCTATTCCATCCACCATTTATTCCATTTCTACATCTAGTTATTGCTCGTCACTTCACAAAGTATGAATGGCACAAGATGACCTAGGGCATGATTCACACACACTCATTTAGAACTATATTTAGGTATGAAATGTAGTGTAGTGCTCATTAGTAAGTCCACATCATTGTGGCGGCGAGGACAATCGGCCCCTTCATATGCATCTTTATTTTTTATGGTTTTGATGCTTGGCTTGGGGTTTCGAAGGTATCTTATTCATCACCGATTACAAAGTGACATCCGGAATAGTGCGGTGAAGTACACTCAACAGAAGCGAAGGCCTCGATCATCTATCGACCCCGTAAGTTTTTTTTTGGACCTCCTACACAGACCAAGGTGCCCTCATCCTTCCCTAGGTGCCCCAGTTTTCTCAAACAGCTCGGATCTACCCTTTCCGAGCCCACGTGCGGTTGTTCATACATTCTATTCATCTAGTCTATTTTACAACACAATACCAAGACATCGTTTCGAACCATCTAAGATCTTTTTAACCCTTCTTCGCACATTAGGATGTCATATTTTATCTACTTAGTTGTTATTTATTGCTTTGCATATAATTTTGATTAAACTAAATTATGCCCCCATAATTCCATTTTAGTTTAATCGACATTAATCGTAGGATGTTCGGAAAGATGAGATTCCAAAATAATTGGAAGGAAGTTTTCTACATCTAGGAAACAATTAGTACATAATCTTGAGTAGGAAAATTTTTCTCTCAATTCAGTTGTGTCACAAATATTTGATCCAAATACTTATGCATATGCTAAAGGAAATATAGAGTGGGTATCTTCCATGAACATGGAGTATGATTCTCTAATGAAAAAAGGAATTTAGGTCTTTTCATTTTTATCCCCATGTAAGAAATCCATTGGTTGTAAATTAATTTACAAAGTAAAATGTAAGTCATATGGTTCTCTAGATAAGTATAAAGCACATCTTTTTGTTAAAATATATTCATAGGAATAAGGATAAGATTATGAGAAAACGTTTTCTCCTATAGAAAAAATGCTAGTATCAAGATTATTTATTTTTATTGGTTCTTAGTTTAGTTGGCAAGTATATCATATGGATGTTAGAAGTGATTTCCTAAATGGAGATTTATAGGAAGATATGCACATGGTACAACCATAGGGATTTTATATTTATGTAAAAGAGGATATGGTTTATATGTTAGTGAAGTCCTTATATGGACTTAAAAAGATCCTTGAGCCTACTATATCAAAATCGATATATATATCTAGAGAGTTTGGATTTAAAATATGTGATGCATAATCTACTCTCTATGTTAAATTGGTTGGTGATGACATAGTTATTCTATTTATCTATGTTGATGATATTTCCATCATTGGATGCAATAATGACTTGATTAAATAGGTGAACAATGACATTTTTGTGCTTGAAATAACTGATTTAGGGCTGATTCAATATTATCTAGGTGTAGAATTTTGGAAATGCTATAATTTTATATAATCCTTGTTAGAAAAATTCAAATGTATGATTTTAATCTAGCAGTTACACCTATGTAAGTTGGGAAAAACTCTCAACTAACTCGATTCACCACTTTTCAATGAAACAATGTATTATTAATTACTATGTAGTTTGATTTATCTTACTACTACTAGACCAGATTTGTGTTTTGCATTGAGCTATATTTTTCACTTCATGGCTAAACCACATGAAGAACATTGGTAAGCTACAAAATGAGTTCTTAGATATGTCAAAGGAACTCTTGATTTTGGCATTCTATATAAAAACTATTGATTTTGATCTAACTAACACAAAGATACCGATTGATTGGGAAAGATCAATTGATTCTAAAATATATACAAATTACATCTTCACTCTTGATTTAAGAGAATTTTCATGAAAAAGTAAGATTTAAAGTATAGTTGCATTATATTCTACTAAAGCATAGTATAAAGAAGTTGTTAGTGTAGGTAGAGAATTGATGTGGATTCAATTAGTATTGGAGGATCTTCAACTTGATTCATCATAACTTATACCTATCTTTTGCATGACAACCATAGTGTACTAAAGATGGTGAAGAATCCAATTTTTCATGCTAGGACAAAGCACATTGAGGTTCATCATCACTACATCTCGACATTTGGTTACTAATGAAGACATGTATCTTTATTATTGTCATACCTATGAGAAAATAGCTAATATAATGAACAAACCTTTGTGTACAAACAATTTCATAAAATTTTGAGATAAGCTTAGAGTTATTTCCCGTTTAAAGTCATTAAGGGAGTATTAAAAAAATAACTTCTTTATAAGCTTAGTTAAGTTATTAGTCTTCATGTATTTGGTTAGATTGGTTTTGTAATATAACCACCTTAGCTATTTAGTTACATAGGTGAATCTATATTTTATTCCCGTTAACCTTTTTGTTATTCCTTCCTTCTATTATCTAGTAGTGGTTATTGTCCTATTTATTTTCTTATCTATTTGGTTAATGAATCATGTATCACTATGGATTATTCTTACTCTATGTTAATCAATATTTTAGGCCACTCAACAATCATTTTATCAATTTGATAGTTGTTATGGGTTGGTAATTTCTTAATGGGTCATCCATAATGTAACATTATACCTTCAAAACCATATATAAGCAAGTCAAATGCACTCATGTACACACCTATAACTTTCAAGAGCTCCATTACAAAATATCACTCAAAAAGTATACGAAGCTCTCCTAAATTTACCTAAAGTAGAAAAAAAAATATGATTAGCCGTTATATAGGTCTCAAGCACTCCAAAATAGGTTCAAGATTTAAGCTTCCAAATTACAAGCCTTTGAATCCAAGTCAAGCACAAGAAAACTAATCCATTACAAAAATTACCAAGTTATAATGTTTTTAAATGTAGTTGCATCTATATAATAGTATATCTCTAGGTGGATAACTACATATGGTTTGAGGCCACTTCAAAGTAGTACCAATGTAGGTGGTGTATTCATTTCACTTACACCCAAAAACTAGCCTTTATACAACAATTTTATCCCATGATTAGGGTTTTTGGTTATTTCAATTGATTAGAGAGAATTTCACACATTTATGAGACCTAATATCTTACAATGAAGTGTTTTCCATCCATTTATAGAGGTGCATAAATTTGTACAACTTCATCGCCTTCCTAGAAAAATTATAAATAAGGGCGGAACCTCCAAATGGTTTCATTTGTAAACAACAATTTTCTCCCAATCCACTTTGTAGAGCCATAATCAAGGAAGAAACCTATATATGGTGTTCAATCTAATTCATCACTATGTCACACCTAAATGAGATTCTAAACTAGTCAAATATATAATTAAATTATATGTTTGTGTTTGATCCTATTTGGCACATTTTCTAATTGATTTATCATTAGATAATATGTATGTATGTTTTGATCTAAAATTTTATTCTTAATTGTGTGAATATGTATCATGTTTCTAACCCTAATATGAAATTTAAATAATTAGGAAAGAACCTTATCTCCATATTTACTTATTTTTAAGTTGAATCAAGATCCATATACAACTATTCTTGGATCATTTGAAAAGAATGCTATTTTTATTGACTCTTACATAATCTATTTCATAATTCATATTGGTATATATATTGGTAAGAATTTACATGGAATTTTTCCTCACAATATTGTCTATTGGATTCCTTAACAAGGCATATGAAGATGCAAACTTGGCACATTTTTGTCACAAAACATTATGAAATTAAAAATAAAAGGGATTGAGACACATAAAAAAGATAGAATGATACGAAAAATTGAAAAGATATATTTAAAAATGACTATATCACCAAATCACAACACCCTCCGATTTGCACAAGTGTGTGTGCTTGAGCTCACAGTGTGACTAGGTAACATGGGTACTATCTCCAAGTTGTGGGACTTGCTACTCAAAATAGACCTCCAAAGAAGGCTAGTTCTTCTTCCTAATCTAGTGCAAGCTAACTCTAATGAAAGAAAAAATATTGACTATATCTATCCTAAATTTTCCAAGGGACCAGGGAGTGAGAAAGAACATGAAAGTAAGGAAAACTACACTACATAGGTGATACACAAAGAAAAGGGAATGGGAAATACTCTCCAATGTGTAGAAACGAGAAGAAATGTTGATTAGAGAGGGTAAAAATAGTTCTCCATAGTCTAACAGAAGAACTTACAACATCATTTCCATGAAAACACAACAATATTACACCTTGCAAGAGCATAAGGAGACACAAAACACTGAAAATAAAATGAAGAGGCAAGAAGAATGTAATAAACACAGACAAGGGAAGAAAACATCCACAAATTTGCATCTACTGTTTCATTAATATGCATAGTTCACTTACAAAGAAAGAGAAAGGCCTAGATCAACATGCAAGAAGTCCAATATGAAGGGTTGAACACATTGGCATTCCAAAACAAAATGACAGAGTTTTGTTACAAGAATCATCCCCCTTGACAAAATGAAAGCCCCTTCTATATATAGCCTAAGCTAGAAAGAAAAGGACAAAGAAGAGAGAAGGGACGGATTCCCTAATTTTCAACCAATAAAGATCACATTAAAATTATCTACAAGCACATGGGCACCTTACAGGGCCATCATCTAGTCTATTTCATCTCGTAGAAGAAAATAGAGCCATGCTTCATCAAGTCTGGTGGTTGAGTAACTTGATTAGACTGATTATGTGCCAAAACATGTCCCCTCTTCCTCTAAAATTTGTGTTTTCCATTTAGACCCCCTAAATGCCACCAAAATAAGATTTAATGATGCAAATTGAAGAGCCCGATGATAGCTTTCTAGTGATATAAATTTTGTCTGATTTGGAGCTCGAGGTCAAAAGATATGGCCATCTGAAGTTTTTCCTATCAGAGGCACAAAATTTGACACATGGAAACCTTTAATTGGTTGGGATTGGCCTCTGCCAATGTGTACTTGCTTCACCTTTTTCCAAGTGTCTACTCCTCATTGGGTCGCAATATTAGGCTTTACTTCTCCACTCGCCATCTGTCCTTTCTTTTTACCTTTGCGGGCTCCCTTTATGAGGATATGGGCCAATAAAATTTCACCACATTCCTTCGGGATGTTAGGTTATCCTTTACCTTTTTCAGTCCCTTGAACATGTGGACCAATGAAAAGGCTCCATGCTCTTACATTGCAGACCCTTAGACCCTTAGACATGCGAGCCAATAAGAAATGACCACATTTCTTCACAATTTTCCTTTGACTGAAAATTGTGAAATGTGAGCCAATAGAAAGGCTCCACACATTTTTCATGTTAGTCCTTTAATAGTCTCAACCTCTGACATCCGCAAAGGATTAGCTAATGAGGAAGCTCCATGCCTTAATGCGTTGTCAGAATTTTAATAGTCAACTCTGATAATTGTGAAATGCGTGAGCCAATAGAAAGGCTCCATGTACTTCACGTTGTCATTCTTTTATTTGATCTCCACTGACAATTGTGAAATGCGAGTGAATGAGAAATCTCCACATTTCCACAAAGTGTCATAACCTGTCGTCTTTTGCTTCGTGTTTGGATCTGATTGGAGGAGCCTTCGTAATTGTCATATTTTAATAGGTGAGATAATGAAATGGTGCCACATAGCTCTTTGCTTTCCTTTATCTTGTAGATTTTCAATGTTCCTGGGTTTAAGAAAAAAAAAGCTCTTTTGACCAAGCTCCTTTGTCATTGACCGAGCTCCTTTGTTTTTCACGGTTTTTCAAATTTTAGCCCATTGAATTACCTAGTTATCTTTGACTCTTTGACTTAGTTTGACCGTTAATCTCTTGCCACGTAGCCCGTTGATGTTGTCATTGAGTTTGACAGGAATTTGAACATTAGTCATATTTTCTTAATATATCCCGCTAATGAAGCTAGACCACGTGGATTTTTTTGAATGCCAATGGCTAGGGATTTTGGGAAGTGTAATTTGATGGTCATTTGACCGTCACAAACTTGTGAAAAAATGGCTAAGTCTATTTTCAAGCTTGTTCAAGCCAAAATTAACCCAAGGGGGTAATTTTGGATAACAATTTGGTGACCTCTTGAGGTAATTTGCTTGCTAGATTTTGACTAGTAGTTTTAAAGCAATCCATTGGGTATGGAGTCGAGCCAAAAGACAAAAAAACTAATCTGCAACATTTTAAAATTCTTACCTCGGGCCGTATGGAGCTCGAATGGGTTCAACATGAACTGGAACTATCTGGACTTGATTTGTGGGCTTTAAATGAAGCTCTAAAGTTTCTCAAGTTTGAGTTGGGGTTGTCTTGGTCTCTCTTAGGATGATTTCTTGGGATTTTGATGTAGAACATAGAAAACTATTCCTGAGCATTGTTTTGACCAAGAAAGAGACACCATGGGTTGGCTGATTAGAAATGATCTTTGGGGCTGAGTGATTGAGATTTTAAGACTGTCCCAAATCTGATTTGGCCATGAACACTACCATCTACTACAAGATTCCCAAACTGATCTTCATGATTTGGTGGAGGGAAAAAGAAACCTAGCTGCTGATTTGGAGGAGCAGAAAGTGGAAATCTTTGAAATCTGCCTCTTGATGATTTAGTTGCTCTGCATTTGAATTTTCCTAAGGATAACAAATTTTTTCTTGTAACTTTGAATCTCTTTACTACAACTTCTCCTTCCGGAAGCATGATGAACTATTCAAGAACACACACTAGAAGTAATGGAACATGTGCACCAACACTTAGGGAAATTAAAACCTATTCTAACAACAATACAATGTGCATAAGCACTTGGAGGAATTAAAATTCCTAAACTAATATGTACAAGGGTGAGAAATTCTTCCTTCTAGTAATAATGTTTGAGGTAGATTCCATTGACTGGAATATGTAATTCTTCACCATCTAACTTGGCTAGTTGGAAGGCATTGCTACTTTTGCACTCCATGATCATGTATGGGCCACTCCATATGGCATCAAACTTGGAATGTTTTCCAGGCTTTTCCCGATCAACATCCATTTCAGCACTAAATCTCCTTCCTGGAATGTCTTGGCTTTAGCTTTCTTGTCAAAGCTTCTCTTGATCAATGCTTGATATTTCTCCATG
Source organism: Taxus wallichiana var. yunnanensis (assembly GCA_018340775.1). Lineage (NCBI taxonomy): Eukaryota > Viridiplantae > Streptophyta > Pinopsida > Cupressales > Taxaceae > Taxus > Taxus wallichiana. The sequence goes on along the minus strand of CM031241.1, from coordinate 574,349,551 downwards.
GTTTGCATTGCATGCTCTCTTGTTTCTTCCAACTCCATCAGTTTTACATACCTGATTTCCATGGGTTCAAACTCATCTAGTTCTAGTTGTTTCATGAGTTCCAATGTCGGTAACTCAAGTGATATAGGCAACATTGCTTCTTTTCCATATACTAGTTTGTATGGAGAGCTGCCTGTTGACCTCTTGGGTGTTATCCTATCAACCCACAAGGCTGATTTGAGCTTCATGTGCCAAGTTCTTTGATTCTCATCAAGATTTATTCTTATGATTCTTAGCAAGTTCTTGTTTGTGGACTCTGCTTGGCCATTACCCTGGGGTAATAATTAGAAGAAGTGTTGAGATAAATTCCATTTTTAACATCCCACTCTATTATTCTTGTGCCAAGGAATGCTAATGCATTATTTGATATGATAGTGGTAGGGATACCAAACCTCGTGACTATCCCTTTGTAGAAGTTCAAGATGTTAGATTCATTTTCTTCTTTGAGTGCCACTACTTCAATCCACTTGGTGAAATAGTTTGTTGTTGTTAGTATCCACTTGTGTCCTTGGCTTGAGTTTGGATTGATAACTCAATGAAGTCCAATCCCCATTGCATGAATGGTTGATCAACTGAAATGGGATGGAGGGGAAAGTGCTGCTAACTTCTCTTTTCCTATAAAGAAGGCACATTTCTTACACTTTTTAATCCATGAGTAGCAATCACCAAACATGTAGGCCAATAGTAACCAACTTTCATGATTTTGAGAGTTATTACTCATGGAGAAAAGTGGCCTCCCACTTCTCCATCATGGAACTCATGCAACACTTTCTCAATTTGATTTTTGAGACACACCTTAGAAGAACTCCATTTACATCCTTCTTGAACAAGATTTGTCAATAAGGACATATGGAATGGACTGCAATCTGAAGTATCTTCTCTTTGCTTTGCTCAATCCTAGAGGACACAAACCTGTTTGGAGATAATGCACCATATTTTGATCCCAACATGGAGTGGGTGCATCATCAACTAGTTGTTCTTGCTCATTTTGCAACACTAGGACAACCTCTTCTTCACCTTCTGACTCAGCATGTTGTTTGGAAGCTAGTTGCTCACACAAACCTTTTCCATGAACCAACTTAGTCACCTTGATTTCAATGTCATACTCCATCACATGAGTGATCCAACCTTCCCTTTTCTCATTTAAATCTTTTTTAGGAGAAATTCCTTGACCCCAACATGAGACACTAATAGTTGGATCTTATTGTTTGAGACCAAATGTCTGAACTTTTCAAGCTTCTAATCACAACAAGAACATGTTTTTCAATAAAATAATATCTCACCTCATAATATTCTAAACTTTGGCTGAAGAATGCTATGGGATGTTCTAAACCTTCTTTATTCAATTGTGCCAAGATGGCTGAAATTGTATCTGAACCTCCAAAAGCATAGAGTATGAAATCTTTTGAAAAGTCTAGGTTGATAAGAGTTAGAGCTTGAGATATAGCATGCTTCATGGCCTCAAATCTCTCTTTACCTTTTTTGTCCACTTGAATGCAAGGCTCTTTTTCAACATCATTGTCAAAGGCTTCACTAAGGTGGAAAAATTAGGCACAAATTTGTGGAACAAATTTATTTCTCCCAAGAAACTTTGGAGAGATTTCTTGTGACTTGGAAATGGTAGAGTTTGAATGGCTTAACTCTCTCGGGATCAATTTTCAATCCTTCCCTTAAAACAATGTGGCCCAAAAATTTTCCTTCATGTGCTAAGAATATACACTTCTTCGGATTCAAAGAGACTCTAAATCTTCTACATCTCTGAAACACTTTCCTAAGGTGAAAGAGGTGATCTGCTGCATTTTTGAGAACATGGTGATATCATCAAGATAAACAAGCACTATCTTGTTGATCAACCCCTTGAATGCCATATCCATAGCTCACTGAAATGTTTCTCTCGGCATTTGACAATCCAAATGGCATCTTCTATAAGCATATGTACCCCATTTTGTTGTGAAGGTTGTCTTGAATTGGTCATCTTCCTTCACCATGATTTGATTATATCTGAGTAGCCATCCAACAATGAGAATCATTTTTGAACTAGCTACAACTTGCAAGATTTGTTCCATTAAAGGAAGTGGATAGTGATCTTTGAGTGAAGCTCTATTCAGATCATGGAAGTCCATGCACAATCTGATCTCTCCATTTTTCTTTTCACTGACACCAAATTTGCAACCCAACTTGAATGATTGATAGGGAAGATGATGTTAGCTTCAATCATCTTATTCAATTCTTTCCTCATGAGAGGTTCAATGTGGGGATTCACTGGCCTTTGCTTTTGTCGATGGGCTTGGATCCCAGGATCCAACTCAATAGTATGTTGTGCTAACTTTGGATTGAAGCCTCTCAAATCCTTATAATTCCAAGCAAAGACATCCGAGGAATTCTTGAAAAGTTGGACAAAATCATATTTCTCTTGTAGAGTACTTATTTTCCAATTTGCAACATCTTACCTTCACCCACTAAAATAGGCTTTGAATCTTCACCCTTCACTTGAATATTTTCCCTTTTCTTTCGGAATTGATCATTGGGATTGAAGATTGACTCCAAATTCACCAATCCTTTGGGAAATTTTTTTGTTCTCAAGCTGAACTACCTGGTCTCCATATTGTTGCTCAGTCTGTCTTGGTTTCTAGCAGAAAACTCAGCCTCTTCTTGCAAGAAATTAATGATTTTTTGGTCATTTTCAAACACTTGTCAACTAGTGTTATTGTTCGAAAAGTTAGTCTTACCACAACTTTGATATGAGGCTGAGTTTTCTCACTTTTGATACTTTCCACAACATCAAATGTTTGCCCCAATTGTTGCAAGTCTGTCTATTGCCTCGTTCTTCTTCCTTGGGATGGAATTGATGCTAAAATCCTCAAAATCCTCAATGAGATCCCATACCCGGATTTTGTAGTTCTTCAAAAGATCATTCTTAGCAGCATTTTTCCTCTAACTTGGTTCACAATCAGCTCACTATCTCCAAACACTTACAAATTCTTAATACCTCTTTTTCTTTCCTAATGCAATCCATGGATCAAAGCTTCATACTCAACTGTGTTGTTTGAGCAAGAAAATTGAAAATGGAAAGTTGAGTAATATTTGATATCTTGAGGTGAAATTAGCATAGCTCCTCCTCCAACACCTTTCCTACTCCTTGAACCATCAAAGAATAGTTTCCATACTTTGTTCTCATCTTTGTGATCTGATTTGGTAATGCTAGGGAGAGGTTGATCTTCTTTGTGCAAGCAATAGACTCCTAGCTCAGCTTCTTCCATTTCTTTGTAAGGATCAAAAGCATGCCTCTTATTTTCCCACTCATCAAGAGTTAAGTTTGGGATGCTTCCAACTTTGGTATCCATTTCATAAGTGCTTGGGAAATCTTCTTGATCAAAGGTTGAATAATTTTCATTAATTGGATTTGGTGTATGAGGCTCAATATGGAAGTTTGCAATTGGTTCAGACCTGATTGTAGCCTTAGCTCCATACCTTGTTCTAAATAGCATGTGTGACCAATCAGTAGAAAAGTAGCCCCTAATTTTAGTTGTGAAGTCTCTTGATAAAAACAATGCAAAGAGTGGTGGCAAGTCAATAACCGAGACATCTTACAATACTGTAACATTTGACATGCATGCAATGTGAGACTTAATTATTTGATTACTCCAACAGTTGTTATTATTGTCCCATCCAATTGCACTACACCTCTAGAAATGACTTCATATTGGAGACCCAATGATCAACTATTTGTTTAGGCATGACAGAACTACTTGCTCTTCGAATCAATCATGCAATTGTGTACAAGATTGTTCCCAATAATTAGAGATATGTAAAATGGAGGAGGCTTCATGTTTTTACCTTGTTGACCTCCTGATTGTGTTCTTGTTGAGTTGCATTTGTTAGCACCTTCTCTTGATCTTTGGATGGCTGATTGGATGTGGACCAATTTTTATGGTAGCTTGCTAACATAGATTTCTTTGACCTGGGATAGCTAATGCATCCCACATTAAAATTTTTACACTTGTCTTCTTCATCTACTCAAGAATATTGAATGAGGATGAGCTATCTTTTTGTTTCCCTTTACCTTACACAATCTTCTATTGCACATGGGCTATTACTACTGGTATATGGGCTGATCTAGAAGGTGGTTTGGGCTGACTTTGCACATTTGGGACTGCACTTTGACTGCTAACACCTTGTGGAGTGATAGAGGGTTGTGAATCATTTGAATTGGATGATTGTCCCTCTCCAATATTCCTCTTCTTAGATCATGTATTGGCTGCCACACTTTGAGAAGGGACCTGATTTATACCACAAAAATCTTCAACTTGCCAATTGACAAGTGTGGTCTCATTCGGAGGTGCTCTTGGGTAGCTTCCTGCTATTGATTTTCTTCTTAGTCTTGTCTCTTGTTCCACACCCATTGTTGTCACCATAAGATCTTGATTCAAGGCACCATTGAAACACATTGATTGGTTATGAGGTTGATTACATGGGAAACACCAATCATACTCTTGAGCTATGTTATTTTGTATTGGTACCATGGCTCTAGATGTGGATACAACATTAGGATTGTAAGGCTGAAATGGCCTATTAGTAGGAGGTTTTACTTGGTTTTTGATTTGCAGCTTGAGCAGGTGGCTTATTAGGTTGATACAAAGGTCTATTGGGTGGGTTTGAGGTTGATATGACCTAAAATTTTGAGCATGTTGCCTCTTAATTGTCACCAACTCATTGCCCAAGTTTTGTAATTGTTTCATGACTTCTTGGAGCTCATTTGAGGTACTAGAAGATGAGGTAGAGGCTTTAAATAGAATTCTAATTTTTGGGGTAGGAATGGGAGCTAATGTAGGTGCTTGGCTAGTGCTTGGACTTCCTAATTATGGATAAAGAGGCATAGGTGGCCTAGGTGCAAGTTTACCAGCTTGAATTAAGAAATTTTCAGCTCTAATAGAAATATCATAAGTTATAGGTAAATTTATACCTCCCATAGATTGAATCATCATGGAAATATCAGAATTTAAAGCTTTTAGAAAGTAGAGAAAATCACCTTCATCTGCTGGTCTCATGACCAATGGAATCCTATCCCATGTCCTTTGAAATCTAAAGTTGAAATCAGCCATCTCTCATTTGGTGCCCTCTTGATTGTTGTCAATTTCTCCAATAAGGACATATTGTCTCCTCTTTCTCCAAATTGATTAGAGGGTTGTGCATATCTAATCCCAATTTGTAATAGATCTTGTAGCCAAACTCCTAAACCATTGCAACATCTTTCCTTTGAATGAGGAAGATAGAAATTTGACGACAATGTCTACCTCATTTATTTCATGAATAGTATAGATGTTTGCAATGTCTTTGATATGATCAATAGGAGTTGTGTGGTTCTCTCAAATAAAATAAGGGATATTTTTGAGTGTTGCAACTGGAATTGGATTTTGTGCATTGAGAGAAAGTGGGTTGCTTCCCATGAAGTTGACATAGGGATTTGGTGGCCCTTGTGGTGGTTTTTGTTGTAGATGTGCCATTATAATTGGTCTAAGAACTCTGGTTGATTGAATGAAAGGCCTACCAGGTGGAGGTGTTGATAGTGTTCTATTCGGTGGAGATGGAGACCTTTGAGCTCTTCTTCCCTTCTTCCTCTACCCAAGATAACTATAGATATTCAAAAACACCTTCCTCTCTTGTTCTTGACCTTGTTTGAATTCTTCTCATAAATTTGACAAGCTTGGGATCTGTTAAAACCAGTGAATTCTCCCTTTTGGAGTCACAGATGTGTTATTACAAGGCCTCTTAAAGGATGGAATTTACAACAAGAGAACACACCAATCTTGTTGCAATAAAATGAAGACTTCTTGTTGTCCCACTGGGTGTGCCAAAACTGTTATCACCAAATCACAACACCCTCTAATTTGCACAAGTGTGTGTGTTTGAGCTCACAATGTGATTGGGTAACATGGGTACTATCTCCAAGTTGTGGGACTTGCTACTCAAGATAGACCTCCAGAGAAGGTTGGTTCCTCTTCCTAATCTAGTGCAAACTAACTCTAATGAAAGAAAACTACTGACTATCTCTATCCTAAAATTTCCAAGGGACCAGGAGAGAGAAAGAACATGAAAGTAAGGAAAACTACACTACATAGAGGTGATACACCAAGAAAAGGGAATGGGAAAGACTCTCCAATGTGTAGAAATGAGAAGAAATGTTGATTAGAGAGGGTGAAAATAGTTCTCCATAGTCTAACAACAGCACTTACAACATCATTTCCATGAAAACACAACAATATTACACCTTGCAAGAGCATAAGAGACACAAAACACCTATAAATAAAATGAAGAGGCAAGAAGAATGTAATAAACATAGACAAGGGAAGAAAACATCCACAAATTTGCATCTATTGTTTCATTAATATGCACAGTTCACTTATAAAGCAAGAGAAAGGCCTAGATCAACATGCAAGAAGTCCAATATGAAGGGTTGTAACACATTGGCATTCCAAAACAAAAATGATAGAGTTTTTTTACAAGAATCATCCCCCTTGAAAAATGAAAGCCCTTTATATATAGCTTGAGCTAGAAAGAAAAAGGACAGAGAAGAGAGAAGGGACAACTTCCCTAACTTTCAACCACCAACAAATCACATTAAAATTCTTTTCCAAGCACATGGGCACCTTACAGGGCCATCATCTAGTCTATTTCATCCATAGAAGAAAATAGAGCCATGCTTCATCAAGTCTAGTGGTTGAGAAACTTGATTAGATTGATTATATGCCAAAACAACTCCCTCTACCTCCAAAAGCCATGTTTTCCATTTAGACCCCCAAATGCCACCAAAATCAGATTTTAATGATGCCAAATTGAAGAGCCAAATGAGAGAGCTTTCTAGTGATATAAATTTTTTCTGATTTGGAGCTCAAGGTCGAAAGATATGGCCATTTGAAGTTTTTCTTGTTGGGAGGCACATGAATTTGACACGTGGCAACCTTTAATTGGTTCAAGGATTGGCCTCTGCCAATGTGTACTTGCTTTCCTTTTTCCAAGTGTTTACTCCTCATTGGGTCACAATATTGGGCTTTACTTCTCTCGCTTGCCATCTGTCCTTTCTTTTTACCTTTGTGGGCTCCCTTTATGAGGATACGGGCCAATAAAACTTTGCCACGTTCCTTTGGGATGTCAGGATGTCCTTTACCTTTGTCATTCCCTTGACATGTGGACCAATGAAAAGGATCCATGCTCTTCACATTGTAGACCCTATCAGACCCTTAGACATGCGAGCCAATAAAAATGACCACATTTCTTCAAAAAATTTCCCTCGATGGTGATAATTATGAAATGTGAGCCAATATAAAGGCTCCACACATTTTACATGTCAATCCTTTAATAGTCTCCATCCTCGACATCCATGAAGGATTAGCCAATGAGGAAGATCCACACCTTAATGTATTGTCAGAATTTGAATAGTCAACTCTAACAATTGCAAAACATGAACCAATAGAAAGGCTCCACTTACTTCATGTTGTCATTATTTTCTTTGATCTCACTTGATAATGCGAAATGTGAGTGAATGAGAAAGCTCCATGTTTCCATAGTGTCAGAACCTATCATTCTTTTTTTTTTCATGCTTGGATCTGATTGGAGGAGCCTTCACAATTGTCAAATTTTTGATAGGTGGGCTAATGAAATGGTGCCACGTAGCTCTTTTCTTTCCTTTTTCTCATGTTTTCAATGTTCCGTGGGTTTTAAGAAAAACCCACCCAAGTCTTCGATCGAGCTCTTTTAACCGAGCTCCTTTGTTTCATGGCTTTTCAATTTTAGCCCATTGAATTACCACCAGCTATCTTTGACCCTATCTGACTTAGCTGGACCACTAAGCTCTTTCCATGTAGCCCATTGATGTTGTCATTGAGTTTGACGGGCATTTGAATGTCAATCAGATTTTCTAAATATAGCCCACTAATAAAACTAGACCACGTGGAGTTTTGAATTCCAACGGCTAGGGATTTTGGGAAGTGCAATTTAATGGTCATTTGACCATCACAGACTTGTGAAAAAATGGCTAAGTCCATTTTCAAGCTTGTTCAAGCCAAAATTAACCCGAGGGGGTAATTTTGGATAAGAAGGACATATTAAGAAAAGAAGAGGGGACACATGAAATAAAATATGGTAAAAACTAGGGTATGTAGATCAATAAGATGGAAAGGGAGGATTTCATTTTTAAAATAAGATGGAGGGTTTCTAGAAGAAGGGTATGGAGAGAAAACTACATCCAACCCAAAAAAACATTATTCTAAAAGAGGAAGAAGAAGAAGAAGAGTACTTGGAATACCTTAGAAATTGGAGGAGAGAGGTATATAAATTATTTTCATTAATTTGTGAACTATGACTATATATGCTAAAATCTTAAATTGTATAGAAAATTTTAGAAACCTTAGTGAAAATAAGTAGAAACATACCAAAACCTAGAAAAATAGACAAAATTAACAAAAACCTAGATTTTTTTAAACTAGTACAAATTAGGGGGAAATGAACAATATTAGCAATCCTTAATGAAATCAACAAGAAGTTACCCCAGGAAAAAATCTACTAAACTTCCTATGCAAAAACCTAATAAAAATCCTAGGAAAAATGATAACATAGATCATAGATGAAAATCTAACAACATAAATAATATTTTCCTATATTATTTGAATTCACATGATTCAATTATCATTATTATTTTTATGTTGATGGTAGATGAGATCACCATCCTACGTTGATCGTGAACCCATACAAGGATGGGAATTTAAGCATTGAGACCACATTATCATAAAGATGCCCATGGATTGAACCACTTTAATGTGGTGCTCAATTAATGGTGAATCCATCAAGTAATCCTGGGTTTTCTTAACACAAAGTGATATTTGAACATTGGACCTCCCATTAACAAGAGATGATAATTTTCACTACACCAATACTTGATGGATAATTAAATTTCCATTATTTATTAGAATACATAATTTACAAAAAAACATAAAAAATAAGCAACATTGTGACCATAACTTTGAGTCTGTGAAAAGGGCATGACATAGTGTGGGGTGTGGTGAATCCATCATTCACAAAACCACCAAATGAGATATATAGGAGTAAATCACCCCTTGGGAGTTTAGGACCCTTTTTAATCACTTGCATGTGATTTTGCAAACTAACGCCACACCTCGCAAGGACCTCATTTGTCAATTATACATCAAATTTAGATGAGTACAACATTTCTGATATGCATTGATGGTCTACATGTGGTAAAATATCAGCTCACATATCCTCATATCTTGTACCTTCATTACAATTGCATTGATCTTGTGATACTTACATGATAGAGAAGCGAGATGTAACTCTTTAACCTTGTCTACTTCATTAGAGCCAATTATGAGGTAAACATTATATTTTATTTTATCATATTTGTAGCCATGCTATTAATTTCGTTAATTTATTAGTTTTTGATTAATTAGCTTATATCCTTATTTTATAATCATAGTCCTCTCTCATATGCCTTCTTCACAACCTCGTCAATCTCTCTCATTTATCATGATGAAAATAGACCACCCTCATAATCCTTAAAGAGATTCTCCTTTCAACATTGAGGGGGTGGGGACTCTCCAACGATTCCGATGAGGATCGACAACTCATCTCACACTATGTGACTACAACTATCGAGTGTGGGAAGTATCCAAGTAGAATTTAATGCAAATAATGACAAGAAAATTTTACAAGATGTTAGGGAAAGTAAGTATTAGTTTATAAATGTGGCCCACATCCCCATTTAGATGTATACATGTGATTGGGTGCCTATATCTACATATAAAGGTGTCAAATCTCAACTCTTATCTCTAGATAGATGGGGGCGATTGACCCCAACTCAACTATATATAATCCCCAACCTCTCCGATCTATGATCTATCATTTAAGACTAGGGTGGGCGATTGACCAAAGAACTCCCCCTATAAATAAAATACACCCCCAATCTAAACCCATATATAAAGACTTTTGTTTCTAAAAAATCTATTATTTTAATTTCTTTATTTATTTGTTATAAATTTTAAAATAAATATTAAACTACATTAATTTAGTTATTTCATTTTAGGAACTTTAAAAGAGAATTGTTTATGAGTTGAAAATTTGTGTGGAGAAAATTTACACTTGGAATTCAAGTATCAATCGTTTGAGCACAAAAATGGTTTATTAATTCTCTTCAAAAAAATGGTTGTCTAATATGTTATGAATACTATTGAAAAATTCATGATGAATTCATTTAAGAGGATGAGGTAACATATATGGGTAAGATGACATATTTAGTTCAAACAATTATTTAGTTAATTTTTTTTTTCTGATGTTGAAATATTTGATCTACATGATTTGTTCATCAATAATATACACAAGGAAAGAAATACCACAAAACTCCAATTGTAAATGTATTTGCATGGGAAAAATTATATGATGAGTGGATCGATTAAAATAGAGATTGATTCACATGTACGTTTAAAAAATAAAACCATGGCATACATATTGATCAATTACAATTTTTTAAAAATTTATACTTATGCAAGACTTGAAAGTAGCCAACATAAGGCCCAAAAAGCTAGATTGAATTAGGGAAGTTATTGATTCATCATTTAATACGATTAAGCATAGAACAAGTCATACATAACTTCACAAATTTATCTTACAACTTTTAATTCAAACCTCAATATATATAACATTTGAATTTTATTATAGGAGAAAATGTATGAGTGTAAGGTCACTAAGAAAATGTGGGAGATGTTAAAAGTCCATTGATGGAACATTGATGCATTTAACATGTGGGTGCATTTTATGGGCTTTGTAAAAATAAGAAATTATTGCCTATTTAGTAATTTTTATTTTGCAATAGAAAGTAGGTATTCAACGTAAAATTTAATTTTAAATAGTTAAATAATTATTAAATTATTTCATTCGTAAGTGAATAAACAATCAATTATAGTTGATAGCCACGATTTGGAAGAGGATGATGAGGATGATCACAACTATGATGACTAATGCGTAGACTAGCCATAGACAATGAGTTTATAGATGACATGATTGTGATTATGAACACAAAGATCACTAGATAATGAGATCTCGTAGTCGTAGTTTTTATTTTTAATTAGAAGGGAGAGCACTCGCATTTGTATTCGAAGGATAACTTGTTAACATGCTTTATTTACACTTGTATTATAGATGAGAAATTATTAACTTCTAATCTATGACAATATGTTATTATCGATGACATTAGACTACCTTTCACGTTTCCAAATACAAATTATATTTATGTGTCAAATTGTAATATTTTATTTTTGAATGTTTATATAAAAATGTTTTTTTTTATAAATGTAATATTTTTTTGTGTGAATGTTTATAAATCTATATACATAATTTAAATCGAATATATATTTATGAATATGAAAAAATAAATATGAATGTGTGTGTGTGTGTGTGTGTGTGTGTGAAAATATTATATAATTAGTGTGAAATTATAAATGTGTGTGTGTGTGTTAAATTAATTCTTGAAATTAGAAATAATTGTATTAAATTAATCTTTTGGTAGGTTATTTATCTATTTTTAAATGATTTTTTTGGTGATGTAAAATGATGCAACATTGACACAATAAAAAATGGTTAGTGGCATCGTTTTTGTGTATACTTTGTATTGCAAAAATTGTCACAAATTCTTGGGATTTTCACTTGCAAAACCACAAAAATGTTTATTCATGGCACATATTCGACCCAATATGTCCGACAATAATTACCTTTAATGTAGTAGTGTTGGCATGCCTTTAGTTTTTTTATCTCTATGTTTGGTCACATAGGTGACATGTTTACACCATGTTTTTAATGTGCTTTCAATGATTGGTTTGTGTCTAATATATATTCATAGTTTTACGTTATTTTATATGTTTATTTTGTATTCACTATATTATATGCCGTGATTGGTATTTTTGAAATGTTTACTTCATGCTTGATTATATGTGTGACATGTTCTATTATGCTTAGCTTCAATAATTGTGTGGTGTGACCTACAATTTTATAGTTCATATCATGCCCAAATTTGTTCACTACTTGCCTATGTTTCCATTACTCACATCGGACATCTATTAGGAACAATAATCCGTTATTTTATGTCTTACAATCGCCATTTATATTTCCCCACATAGGGGCATATAATCTATTGTGCTACACTAATTATATATTTCACCCGCATAGGGGCATATCATTTCATGTGTAATATTGTCTATATCTTTCCTACATAGGGACATCCTATTCATATGCTTACATACTACCCACATAAGGGCATCACATTCATCCATTTATGCATTGCTTGAATATCTTGTCTATATGGGACACCTTGTTCTTATGATTACATTATCTACATATTTCCTACTTAGGAAACCAACATTTGGGCATTCATTGCTTACACTTTGGTTATATGGGGCATCTTACTTATGTGTAATTACATTGATTATACCTCACCCATATGGGGCATGTTACAAATATGTAATTGTTACACGATTATGGGGCATTTTCTTATGTGGGCCCTCATTGACTCTTCTTTGGGCAAAAGCCCTCATTCGACCCTTCTTTGGGCCCTTTTGGGTTTTGAGGCCTTCTTTTTAATAACTGGCCATTGTTATGTGTTAGCTTACGTGCCAATATTGTCCTAATTTGAATTTGAGAACTCTATAAATATGTAGGTGCATTAGTGCATTTGATAGATATATAAAAGTGAATGATATCAAAGCATCCATGTGCCAAAAGTGATTACAAGTGTTTGAAACAAACATTTAGGCATTTAAAGAAATTTGAAGAGTGTATATTTTAGCATTTATCATTTGTTGCATCAATCATTCAATATAGTATCGAAAGTGATAAGGGTTTGGTATTTACATGACACTATATTACATTTTAAACATATCATTATACTCAGTGTGTTGGTTTCAAAGACTATACAAAATCTTAGGGCCCTAATAATATTGGAGGGATAACACAATGATTTAAAAACATCATTCCTTTTTACAATGTTCTTGTGTTGTATTTTTAGGGTTTTAAAGAAGAAGGTTTCCCTAGAGATCTATGTAAATTTTTGGAAAATAAAGCTAGGGTTTTGGAGCCATGAAGTCGATAAATAGAATGTCAAATTAGACTTTTCCTAGGTGAAAATTGGTAGAACCATACACTAATGGTCTCAAGAAAGTACACTAATGGTTCTAACGAAGCATCTATGTTCACATTGATCTTATTATTGTCTCAATGTCTGGACGTACTCTATATCATCTATGTTTGGCAACTATTTCCAAATTTGCAACGAATATAATATTCCTCTAGTTACCCCTCTAATCATTTGTCACTACATCATAAATACTTCATTTATACAATTATGATTAATATCACTCATTTGAATCTATTTAAACTTTAACATAATGTTAATGAGTAAATGTAGTCCAATCTTTTATAATCTAGAACCAATATTTTGTATAAATCATCATCCAATTACTCAAACTTTACGATAACATCTAACAGATCGTAATCTAATTAAATAAATAATGATATAAAAGGTATCGTCTACCCATTCACCATCGTACAAATCCAAACAATAAAGGATGAGGCCAAATTCATTCCTAACCCAACAAAAAAATTAGGAGAATGGAACCCTCAATCTTTAATTGCTAGAGTTAAAGAATTTTATGCACCTAGTGCAACCCATTTTCATAGAATTTATGAGCCGTTGGTGGCACTCCATTAATGACCCCATCAATTTCGATGAGAGGGACCTCCAAGTTTGGAGCCTTATAATAAATTGTTAGAATATCGATTCGGCAACTCCTTATTGGACGAAGGGAAGAAGAGCCCAAGACGGCTGGTCACCGCCACGTGCCCATTTTCACGCCTCCCAATGATTGCTTGTCGTATCTTTGTGTTTTCTGATGGCGTCTTCATTTGAGTCAGACTTTACTTTAAGCAATAAGAACCTGCCATCTGTCAGTATAATATTATGTATAGATTCTGCTGCCGTATTTCAAGGTAGACAGGTCGCCTGCTAATGGGGAAGCGTTACACGTGGAATTTATTTAAACACGTGTGTTATGATTTTATATTTTCCTGATTTTCCTACTCGGCCGTTACTCAGGTGAGTTAACTTAGGCCCCCAAGTTTAAATATGAAGCCAAATGTCTTCTCTTAAGATATTATTGGCTTTTGTGGGATTTTATTTGAAACCAAAACAACTCTTCAAAATAGGTGTAAGTGTTATGCTTATACTAAATATGAGGTGTCATCTTAATTGGTATAATCTGTTAGTGAGAATATATTAGTGATATATTAGGGTTTATATGTTACCGCAAACTAAGTCATCTAACCAATACGGAATCACTTTTTTGATTGAATAAGGATGTTTTGAGTCATAAAAGTAATTCCAAGCGGCACTAAAGAGACATATCGAGTAATAAAACATGTATCAAGATGCAATTGTAGAGGATGTTTTAGATTTTTGAAACCAATTGGGAGGAGAGAGGGAAGACAGAGGAAGCAAACATACCAAGCTCACAACCAATTAATATGCAAGTTTGATTTTTTGATAAAATGCAGATTTTTAGAGTATGTTAATGAAAGCGCACTTCTCTTGCGGGATCTCCCAATTCAAGAAATGCGGCTTGAACCATTAAGTTTAGATGAAGTATGATGATGCGTCATAGACAATGTCTTGTGTGAAATTTTATTACAAATTTAGCATTTATAAAAATACAAGCAATTGCTTATGTTCTTACATGTTTCTTGGTCATATAAACAAGTTTATATAAAGAGGGGATAAATGATAATCGGAGCCAATTTAAATCATGTTATGGTGCTCCAAATCCTATATCTATAATTGGTCTAACTGGGAAAATTGAATCTCATAATATGTTTATAGATTTGTGTTTCATAAGCTTTACAATTTTAAAGTTGTACATGGTATTTTCTACTATCTATCACCATTTGGTAGGTTGATAGTGGTAAATATCTTATGTAGTGATTACTACACCAACATTTCCTATAAAAATTTATTTAAAAATTAAAAGGAAGTTAAATTTCTAAATGTATGTGTAAGTGTTGTGTTTGTTTTGTTCTTACAAAAGCCATGCTTAAAAAATTTCTACAATAAACAATAGTCTTTCAAAGTAACATCATAATTTTTTTTCTAAAAAGGCAACTAGCCGATACTAAATCATTTCCTTATTCTTGCTTACATTTTTGCACTTTCGTAGCTTTAAGTGGGAACATATTTTCAGTACCTTGGAATGAGTACAGAACATACTATATACCATGAATTGCACACCTATCACACCCACAAAGCCAAATGGATCCACTTGGCATAGAAACTATTAAACGCAACCGGGGATACCTGAATCCCGAAAACCTCATATCAACTGACCAAAGCCTTGACGGAATTTCATAGGTGAATTAGCATTCATATCTTTTCTTTAATTTTGTTTATTTTTCTCTTGTCATCAAGAATTTTACAATCCCTTATCACTAGAGGGGAATTTTCTAGGTCTATTACAATCGTTATACACTAGTAATCTTCTTATTCATAGGCATTTTGATAAATAGTTCACATGTCTTTATATACATCCACGTTTTTTATTCATATCAACCAAGGAACTTACAACTACAATATCTGACAAAAAATAGTTTCTATTATGTTTTGGTGGATATCTATACTTTGCTCCAAAGCTCTTATTTTGCAATGGGTCGGGTGTATCTTTGGAAAAAGTGAACTACTTTGGGTGGGACATTTGTTTGTTTCATTTGGTGAAATAATTTTAGTGCCTTTGATCATGTATTATGTAAGTAGTAAACATGATATGCTTCCCAAACTAAGCCACCATGTCATGTGGTCCTGTTGCCACACCCAATTCATCAACATTATGTCCGAAAGTAAGACCAAGGACTTTTTCATTAAAAATATCTTATTAGAGGAAGAGGGTTTTTCATACAACTTCCCTAATGCATCCATCAATTCTTTTGTAGTCTTTTCCTTTGAAACATTAAATAATACCAAAGATGCAAGACACAGCCGGATCGTTCCAAGTGCCTTCCGATCCAACAAATCCCATTCCACATCTGTCATACTCGAGGGTTTGTTCACCTTCTCAGACAACGGAGTATAAAGATCCTTCTGATAAAGGTAATCTTCCATCTACATCTTCCAAAGAATGAAATTCTGCCCGTTGAATTTATCAACCCTAGATCTTCCATCATCTGCCATAGCTCCCACTCAAGATAAAACTTTCCCTACGATTCAACACTTTAGCAAACCAAACCAGCTCTGATACCAATTGTTAGGAAATAAGAGATAAAATATGCGGAATAATCCCTTACAGAATCGCAACAGTAGAAACTAATATGCAGAAAATATTACAGATCTCAAATAAAATTGCAAAATAAATAACACAACATAGAGAGACAAGATTTAACGTGGTTCACCCAATTTGGGCTACGTCCACCAAGAATCACTTGCTCAGATTTTATTACAAGCCTCCACTCTCTCAATATAATACCCAGATCCGTTTGGAGCTATACTCACAAACTCTACAGAATTCACACCCGAATTCAAAACACATCTACAATACATTTGCTTTTCTATGTATCATATGCATAAGACCATATAAATAGACAATTGCTTAAGTAGTTTGATACAAAACCGTGGGTATCAAAACCATGGGAAAAAACGTGGGTATCAAAACCATGGGCAAAAACCGTGGGTATCAAAACAATGGGTACTGAAAAACCATGGGCCCAAAAATAGCCCATAACGGTTACCCATTACCCATGGGTTAATAAACCACCCATGAAAATTTGCTTCGGGGTTAATAAACCGCTGTAAAAATACCCGAGTGTAACACATAGAAGGTGTACCACACTCTAACATGAAAATAGGCTCCACAAACATAACAAGGATAAACTCTACTAAAAGATTCAGGAAGAAACAAATAGTAAAAGTAAATCCAAAGGATGTTGCAAGGAGTCCGTAAGTAGTAAAAATAGGATGTAAAGGGGTATTCAACATATGTGAACTAATGGACCTATAAAATAATGTAGGATTGTAATGGGTAGCCAAAGTCATCGAGTTACCATCTTGTCTAAACTATAGATATAAGGGATAGGTAAAGTTGTCGAGCTACTAACTTATCTAATCCAAGAATGTAAGGGGTATCCAAAATAATTAATTATTGGCTTATTTAAAATATGGATATAATGGGAGACCAAATTTTTAAAGCTAATTTTATTTCCTAATCTAAGGATATACCTTAATAGTGTAAAAGTAACAACAACAAAGTAGATCGCATGAAAGTAAAAGGGTGATATAAGGATGTGATAAGTGGATAAAGTTAAAAGGGGTGTGAAAGGTAGTTACAAGTAACCTTAATAACCTCATGTACTTATTTTTTTAATTTCATAACATGTGTGAATCATGGTGTCTTCAATGTATTCGAGAGAACGAGAGATATTTTGACAAATCTCACGATGCACGACCACTATAAATTATTTTTCCCATAGAAAAATCCAAGATAGGATTTCATAAAACATGTCCAACATGATGGGAGGAAGTTTAGGGATGAAATGAGGATGCATCTCTACTCGAAAAGAAAATATGTGAGGATTTAAAGTCTCAAATGGTTCGTAAGATGCATGTGAAGATGAATAGTCCATAAGAGGAAAGAATAGAGTAGGTAGTATGGGAGGAGAAATAATAACTAAACTCTCAACCATAATGGGAGGAGAGGGTAACCACGATATTTCTCTGCTATTGATGATTTTAGAGTACTTGATAATAAAAATGATAACCAATACCATGTTGATAGAAGAAGTGATGAGGGGAAGGAGTAGGACTAAATGGTATTTATTTCTGGTCCTCACAAATATTAGCTTCCAACCTTTTCATGTCTCATCTATAAGCTCAACAATCCTTGATATCGTTCCTAGATGCCTCATGCCATGTGTAGTATGAATTAGGCTTGTCGATGAGTTTGGAGTTGTAATGACATGAGGTAAGAGTGTAGATGTAAAGGAAAGAAAGGGAGGATTAAAAGTAATAGTGTTACCTAAGAGAGTGATGATATGTTGTAACTTCATATTTGGCTCACAAGGAGGATTTTTGAAGGTGATGGTAATAATATATTAGGATCATCAACCATCTTATCATCCTCCTCAAGGTTAAATTCTTCAAGATTATATTATGCTTCTAAAAGGTAGATAGTATTAATTATATGATTGAAGGATGATTAAAGATATTTGGGAGAAGATAGAGAAGAGGATAATGATTTTTTTATATCAAAGGATTTTTTCATCCTTTGTTTGGGAATAAACAATTAAGAATTGGTCATCAAGTAAATAACCATAATCATATTTAGGGGTTTTGATTTCAATATCAAGATATTTAACAATTGTCTCACTAGTTTATGAAATGGGAATCTCATTAGGTGGATGTGAAGAAAACAATATCGTGATTGGAATTGCATTAGTTATCTTATTGTGAGAATGAGATCACAAAAAGGGGATAACTAAGAAATTACATAATTAGAAATATTAGTGGTTTTGATTTTAAGATTAATATCATTAGGCTTGTCATCATTTGAGTTGAGAATATTTGGTGGTATATTCCTAATGAGTTAGGGATGTCTATATTCTCAAACAAAATCGACAAGATAATTCAGAGTGTTAATTCTCTCAAAATGGGACACAAGGAGTTCCTCGAGAGTAGCCACTTATAGAGAAAATGTTGTTGGAATTACTCAAATTTCCACATATTAGTGTCACCTTGAATCTTGAACATGGATCCTAGATAGGAAAATTCTACACGCCTACAAGTGGATAATGTGACCGCACACATCTATTGTGCTCGTGCTCGATAAGAATAATATTGTATGAAAGAGGAAAGTTGAAGATCATGAATATTTCCCTTACAATTTGAGGAGGCATGGTATTGGGTAACAAATTACAACCAATTGGGAGTATTTTCCTTCAATAATATCCTTGGTACATGTTACTCGTAGATTTTAGATTATTAGTAGAGTAATCGAGAGATTTGATGAATTCTAAGGAAGTGACATATGTGCCCAAGATTTTATTGGTGAGGGATTATTTGAATCACACACAATCGATATTAATTGATACGAAGAGGGAAGGATCATCTTTTCGGAATATCAACTTGTTTGGAATCATAGAGTTGATAGGAAAGTGAAGGGATAATGATTGATTGGTGGTTTGATCATTTTGGATAGCCAACACTTCGCTGACTGCTGAAATATGCTTTCATATGATCCCTACAATGGGGATCCTTTCCCAAAAGCTAGTGGTGAGGGTATATTCATTTCAAATAGAATTTCAATGATATGATTATGATGTTTGGGATATTTTTTTAGTTAAATGGGATTTGACTCAAGATGTTGGATATTTCTTTGATTGGGTCCTAATCTTCTAAGTTAGTTAATGAAATTCTATTTGGGACTCAAGGAATTCTAGTTAGAGTCTAATATGAAGGGACAAAACCTTAGTTAAAATATGATTTATTTTGCCTCAATTTTATGATATCAACCTTGTTGGGTTCATAGTGGTCAATTCTACCATGGGTGATAAAATAAACAACATATGTCATCATCCTTGTTAGTTGATGAAGGATGATCTCTTAAGGAGTATAAATAATGATAGAAAACATCATTCTTGTTGATTGTAGATGATCGGTTGTGTCGGGAAAATATTACATTGTCCCTATATGTTGAGGGTGAATGATGATATCTATGTGGGGATAATTCTAAGGATTCGATTGATGATGAAATGTATCTTAGAAATTTTGGCCAATGGGATAACCTAGAAATTCTAATAGGCCACACTCATAGGAAGCCTAATTTTAGGATTATAGTTGGTTTATATAGTGTTGGACAAAGAAGCATCGTGTCGTTTCTCATTTTTAGGTTGAGTAGTTACCTCAACCTTAGAATGATTAGGAAGAATTTCATATTCTCATTAGCTTGATCCACATAATTTTTATGGTCGTGTATTTGGACACTATCACGATCCATTACAAATTACTCCAACATATTGCAGATTATGAATTAATGTTCAAAGTTATAACCCAATAAGAATATGTTGGTGAAAACATGAAAATATTTGAAACTTTCATTTGAATGGCCCTAACCAACAACAAAATATTTTATCATTGAACCAAGGAGGAGAAGGGTGAGAAGTGTTTGGAGTGAAGCATATGGCATAGGAGACACTTCCACAACTCTTATGTGGACAAAGGTTGATGATTATTTTCCTAGGAAGTATAAGGACAATTACTCCCATTATATTGAGGATGGTTTAAATTGATATTGTGAATGATTCATTAGAAGGAATTGTTAGGATTAGGAATGTTTGAAACTTCATCAACCATGACATTATGGTTTTGTGATTTCATTAAGATGTGAATATTATTTTGTGTTTGATATTGAGTCTAGTTTTGAGATTACTTTGGTTGAGATTTCTCAAACATCCACATGAGATATGTCGGGATTATCTAGTTAGTGTTCACATGTTAGTATGTTGTATATTGTACATGGTGTGATGATTTGTAATAATAACTCATATTGTTATTGTGTTTTTAGTTGGTTTATAATGTAATGTATGAGAGAGTTTTTAAGAAATATTACACACTATGGGAATAATGTAATGTCTCATGATATTATTATGAGTGGTTGAAGATGATAAGTTTTGAATCCTTATTTTTAGGAGATCATCACTTTATGTATGTATGCCTCTCTCTTTGTGATTAAAAACATCTCAAGTTTATTGTGTATTCATGTATTAAAATATAGTATAAATTTTTCATTTGGTATCGAGTGGGGTTTCTTGCATTGGGTTTTTAATTAAGGAAGGAAATTCATTTTCTTGGTTGCCAAGGAGTGGTAATTTATATTTTGTAGATTAAAATTTTCTTTTGTTCATGGTTGTTTGAAAATTGCATGGTATTTTATAGTGTTGGTCATTGCTCCATTAAACATTCATGCATTATATCAATAATATGGAATCATTTATTTTATTTTAGTGGGTGATGCATGATTGGAAATAAAGGTAGAAGACACATAAAAGTATTGGGAATTTGATTATTCATCTTGTGGCTCACTAGTGAATAAAATTTCCTTCCTAGTTGTGAGCTCCATTGCCACAATACATGAGAGTCATCTTTGTTGTTTTGTCATCATGTGATCTAGTAATTTTTATACATATTGAGCATTGTTGTAAATTTATCTTTTTATGATCCATGTTTTGTAAATAGGGTATCCCAACTCATTGATTGGAGATTTAAATTCATTGTATATCTAATGGTCATTATCCAATTTTCTCTTCCAATTCAATGTTTCTACCTCGACATCGACAATATTTTGATGCATGTATTTAATTTCTTTGATCAACTCATCTAAAAATGGGTTGGACTACCATTTGACACCTAATGAGTAATATAGTTTGACACAAACTCATGGAACTACAACCAAGGTGTACTATGCATTATTATTTGTGTTGTAAATATTAGATTTACCTCGTGGTTCATAAAAATGTCATGACTTTATTTCTATACCAAATCCAAATATATTTTTTTACATATTTTGTTATGTCTTGTAAATTGTGTCAATTTTATGAATCTTACTAGGTGAATACTAGTATTTTTGTGTCACTCGTACTTATTTATATGGGTGTACTTTCAATTGAAATTGACATCCTATGTCTTTGTGTTGTTTGAATCTTAAGATGGATATTCCATTGGAGAAATCCACTATTCTGAATTTTCACACTTGGAAAGTCAAAATTTAGATGTAATTAATGAACAAGAACTTTGTGATGATAGTAGATGGAAAAGAGATGACACTAACAAATCCAAATAAGCTAGCTAAATGGTAAAGTAAGATTCTATTTTTGGTGTTTGATCGAGTTACCCTTTTATTGTTGTTTTCTTTCTAGGATACTTCTTTAGCATTGGAGCCGACCATATTGTAGTCATAATAGAAGGGTGTAGGTTTTATTGACGATTATAAATCTTGGTAATTGTATTTATATTGATAATTATAAATATTATCCATGTTGGAGTGATTTATATAAAAATTAGAGTGATCTTGAGTGATTTAGAGAACATGAATGAGACTCAATTAGAATAATGAGTAACATTCACGTTGGCTTCACCAAAGTGTATGTAAATAAAGGGCATTTTGAAAACAGTCCTATTGTCTCTCTATAATGGGGATATTCTAGACTAAAATAAAAATACAACCAAACTCAAGATCCATACCTTAGCTTGTAATTTGATGTAAATGTGGATCTAGGAAGGAATTACTCTACGCTTTAGAGGAGGTACAAGGTACCAAAGCCTAGAATTATAATACATAAGTGAAATCTAACTAGATCTTGATTATAATATGATGATATTGAGGATGAAAATAGGATTGTAATGAGATAATATAACCAAGAGGTTGTTAGGAGAGATTCACAAGTATTACAAGAGAGGTCCAAGAGATTGTGAAGTAAGATCAAGGGTCGTCATGCAAGGTTGTGCTAAGATTGTAAGGTGAGATATGCTACCATATCCTAATATATGCATGATCACATACATAATATAAAAACTTGAAATTAAAGTAAAAAAACAAGAGAGGTTAGTACTTACCTACATGAAGCACCATTGGCACACTAACTCCCCGGGATAGAAAACACCTTATGAGAGACAACTGATGTAGGAGTACAAAAATAGATAGAACAATACTTGATAAGACCCTTTATTGAAGATTCTAATGAATCCAAAGGCTTGATAGACCATGGTGTTTCCAAAATGTGAACCATGCTTCATTTTTAGACAGCTAGTCATAATTGCAACACTTGAAGGATTTTAACTATGTTAAATACATATTTTAGATCCCCATTGTTCTCACAACTCTTCAAAGTATCTTTACTACTTCTTAGAGTTCATGCAAGATATATCCATAGGATACTTGTAGTTTTAATATATTTTAAGCCTCAAGACATTCAAAATGGTCAAATCCTTTATTTTTCTATTGACATTGGCTAGTACAACTTATTCAAGCAAGAAAAGGACACATGTCGAAAAAGTGACATCCTTAAAAAAATTATCTTCTTAATTTTTCACCCTAAGTGGATGAGTAAGAAGTGGCTTTCATCGATATTCCCACATCCCACAAAGTTTAAGTTTTTCCTAACCCCAAACATTGGAGATTCCTAATTAGGGACATGTTTCATGAAAGACACATGGCGAAAATATGTGAAGGATACTTTTAAACTCTAAACTTCATTGTGTTCCTATGAATAAAAAGTGGTGATGGAGAAAACATAAAGGAAATCAGCTTTCAAAATCCTCTTGAAGTTTTCTTAAGGTTATGGCATACCTCCTATACTTTGTACATTACGGATGATAGATACATGGAGATCGTAGGCAATTGGTGACAATAAATTAAATGGAATTCTCATGAATATTATCTCCTAGCCTCCTCGCTCCAAGTAATCTTAATCCACTAATGAGATACACATGGAAAGAAAAGACATGATAGATATTAGTAAGTCTTAAGATTCCCTAAAATGTCAATTAATGAGGTTAAATTTGATGGTCTTTCCTAGTGTTATTATGAGCTCGGGGATGTCACAATGGAATGATATGGGGCCTAATTTTTTCTTGTATCTTTCAAAAGAGGGATCCATATGACCTGTAACTAGTATCATTGGAAATATATTGGAGAGGGCTTTACATTGAGCTTAATTTAAGAAAATATTATTGAGGGACCTGCAAGATTTTGATGAAAAAATGTTTCAACATCTTCTACTTGTTTTCTCAATTTAATGACTCCAAATCACTTACAGATGCCACTTTTGAGTCCCAATCCCTTCTAGAATATGTTTTTAGCTTTTATTTACCCTTTTTCCAAGGTTATATTCATGATAGGATTCACCAAATGGAAGCTCAAACTTCACTTCTCCTCTTGATCTTATGGGATTGTTGTCTTCTTAGCGATTAGTATTCAAATAAATATCTACTTGTTTCTTGTGGGTCATGGAATCTTCTAGATTCTTATGGTCTTTCTAGAGGATATGAGGATGAAGATGACGATATTATTCAGCTTCATCATATTTTTCATTATTTTCTTCTCTTCTCTCTTCTCTCCTCTTTCTTCTATATATGTACAATCAAACACAATCGTAAAATGGTTCCTCTTCCTTCAAAGTAAGGTCACATACTCTTTTGGTAAGAGATTATTGAGTTGACCTCTTGTTTACGATTTATATATGAATGATCACCTTTTCTTATGGTAATATCATTCTAGGTATAATTTATAGATTTTAGTACAATTATGCTTTTGGCTTATATCTTCCATCTTTGTTTATGTTAATTTTTCCTTTACCTCTTTGATATCTCCACGGTTTAGCATGTATGGTATCTATATGGTTTTGATTCACCATGTCTTAAGGTCTAGAGTGATAATTCAATTTAGATACATGTTTTGGTTATGGATAATATCTACCCTCTGTATTTGTATTTTTCTTTTCACTTGTTGAACTCATACAAGGATGGTGATCCCCTTTCACTTTAGTGAATCACCATACACTATTTCATGTTTATCGATCCCTTATCTCCTTAAATAAGTAGATTAGTGTTAGCATTAGGGTGGATATGATAGGAAAGTAAACTTCTCCATAGGTATACTTGAAGGATCCAATAGTCCCACACATTAGAGGAATTCTCATGTTTTTGCTAAGATAACCAAGTTCTTTACCTTTATAGATCTTATCATAGGTGCACATATCAGACCTCCAAATTTTTGGCATGCTTGTTGGGAAAATTTCTTTAAATGTTGTTTTCATATTTCAAGTGTTCCATTGTAGACAAAGTGTATGTTCTTATTTAAGTAATTATAATATTTTAAAGAGAAGTATGCATGTTTTTCAAATTTATAGCTAAGTTTTGGTGTGTTTTTAGCTCATTTGGTTTTTGAACCATGTTTTCAAGCACCCAACGACTCCAATAATTCATATCCAACCCATTCCTCTTATATACAAACCACTTTCACCCATGCCTTTCATTTTATCATGAGTTCATACTTACATGAATCTCCACATAGCTCTTTCCTTCCCTTAATGAAATTCTATCAACCTTAATTTGCAATGAAAGTGAGATGAGATCCCCAAAATAATTATGAAAAACCTACCTTTAATGGTGATTTAAGCCCTCTTAAGCATATCAAATATGTATCCAATCATTATGAAATACATAATTTCAGAAAATATAATGTATGCCTCAGATTACTTGTCTCTTCTTTTAAAGAAAAATATCATGATTGGTACATTAGCTTGGATCCACAACCAATTTCCAAATGGGATCAAATGGGAGAAAAATTGGAGAATCTTTTCAAACATAATTGATACATCATATCTCTCTTGGAACAATTTAGCACAATAAAAATATACCCAATGGAGTATATTTAAAAATTCAACTTCAAATTCACAAGGACTTGGGAAAGAAGTCCTAAAGAGAAGATAATGTATATGTCTCATATTACTTGTCTCTTCCTTCATAAGACAAGATCATGATTGATACATTAGATTAGCTCCATAATCAATTTCCATATGGGTTTAGATGGGAGAAAAATTGGAGAAGCAATTCAAGGAGTATGTAGACATCATATCTCTCTTAGAACACCTCAACACCATAAAAAGAGACCTAATGGAGTATGATTCAAACTTCAACCACATATCCATAAGGACTTGGGAAAGAATATATCAAGAATAAAAAAACAACCATGTATGGCATTATTATTTTATTTAAGATATTTTAATCTTTATATTGAGGTTACGATTAAGTATTTTAGGAGTAATGCTTTTCCTCATGCATATGATGTTTTGGTACAAGTTGTGAAGATATTTATTTAGGTTGGTAAAAGGAAATCCATCTTCATTTATCACATCCATCTGTCACTTTGTGACTCGCCTCTAACTCTTTATACAATTGTTTAGCCTTCTCTTGATCCACTTTAGATCCAAGAAGCCCCTATGGTTCCTAATCCTCCATTTTATTTCCAATAATCTCATCTTATCCCAAGCATCCCCTAGTTTTTGCAAAATTTACCTCCCATATCCATATAAGGTATTACCTAGCTCCCAATTTTTTTCATGAATCATTGATAAGTTGTGGCATTTCACAAGAAATTATTAGTCATTATCCAACATTAATCAATCATATTTACCCAACTATGTCAATGGATAATGGTGTTTTCACTTTTTATGATGACGGGGATGACTTGCAGAACTCCTGCAACACTCTAAACAACTCTAAATGCCAAATTATTTACTTACCTTGGAAAATACCATGAGAAAGATAAGATTAGGTATGATTTTATTCATTCACTTGAGTTGTAGAGACCAAAATATCTCATGGAGAGTCATTTAAAATATTTAGTGGAAAAAATTAGAGAGGTTGATCCTAAGTAGTCTTTTCCTGAGAATAATAATGATGGACAGTCCCTTGCATGTATTTCATCTCTTTCTAAAACAACTTTCATCACAACATCTACCATAATATTAAAATTTTAGAGTGACATGACTATGATTTTGATGATGAGAACACATTTATACCCTTCTAAGATGTGTCCACCATAGATGATTATCGGGATGATGATTTGGAGAAAGAAGAGGAAGGTGTTAACCAAGGTGATTTGATGGAGTGCAATGATCCAAATTGTTATACATGTTTAGAAGTGTTTCCATCCTTGAATACTACATTATTGAAGAACTCGTAACATCTTTAAACATTGAGGTTAGTCAAACGGACTCCCTAGATGCCAAGGAAAAATAGATGGAGATGATTAAAATTTTGTTTGAGGAAGAGGAAAATGCAAAGCCAAATGGTAAGACAAAAGTGTTTATCAAGGAGAAACTTGAAAAATACAAGTCAAAATAGCCACGAAACTCTTCATGAGAAGAAATATTAAGATGACGACCTATCTCGGGGAAATGTAGAGGTTCAACCTTGGAAAGTGGGTGCCCTATCAAACACCTTTTTATTTCAAAGCTTGAAATTGAGTTGTCACTAGTCATGCTTATTGCATAACATGAGGAGAAGATTCAAAGTATCAAGAATAAAATAATACACTTTCCCAAACAAAGAAAAAAAAGAAGGAGGTTTATGTTTCATTTTGTAGTTGATATTTTGAAAGAGGAAGAGTTTTATAACTTGTTTGCACTTCTCTCACTTGCCATTTGTGTGTTAAAGATGATCTCATGACCTAAGTTCAACAGAAAGGAAGTTACTTCTCTCATCCAATCTTTGGCTTTGTACATGATTAGTTTAGGAGTATTGTAGTTTTACTTTTGGCATAATAAGTGAGTTGCACACAATGCATATTTCAGTTGAAATATGTATGAATTTATCTTTTGTAAATAGTTTTTATTGGGTAATCTTAAGAGCTTGTTCACAATCTATATCTTCATATTTCAATGTCTAATGCAAAGTTTCAAAGTTTTCAGGAATTTTCTAAGAGGAAGATATATTGAGAGCTTTTCACATGTGGTACGTCATGATTTAGACAAGGTTTGAATTAATAATTTGTAGAGAGGTAATCTTTTTTTTCAAGTTTTTTTCATATTTAAATGTAGAGTTTTCAAAATGTTTACATCAAACTGCATGATTAATGGATACAAAGGCCACTTGGTCCTTACATTTAGTAGGAAAAAATCCCCTTTGAGTCATGAAAAATATTTCCAAAATGAGCACCATTATTCATTTTAAGGAAATTGATCACAATTACAACACTTAAAAGGCTTTTAATGGTGTTAAACACATATTTTGGATTCCCCTTGTATTCACAAATCCTGAAAGTAGATTTCCCCCTTCTTCTCAAAGTTTATATGGGATAGATACGAGAGGATACATGTAGTTGTAATGGAGTTTAATCCTTAAGATGTTCATAAACGAAAAAGTCCTTTTTTCTATTGAAGTTAGCACATAAAACTTAATCAAGAAAGGAAAGGACACGTGTCGAGCAAAAAAATCCTTAATTTTTTTACTTAGTTACTTTTGCACCTTAAGTGGATGAGTGACAAGTGGATTTTATTGAAATTCCTACACCCCAAAGATTCTAAGTTTTTCCTCTATCCCTAAACATTACAAAGTAGCGGTTAGGGACATGTGTCATGAAAGACATGTGGTAATGATCAACGAGGAGACTTTTCGAAATCCTTTGTTAAAGCTTTGAACTTTACAAAGTGATCTAATGAATAATAAGTGGCGAGGATAACATATGACAAACATTAGCTTTCATTATCTTCTCAAAGTTTTCTTAAGGTTAAGGCTTTCCTCTTAAACTTCAAAAGTCACCAATGATAGACATGTGGAGATCCTAGACATGTGGAAAAAATAAATCAAATGACATACTCTCAAATATTCTCTTTTATCCTCCTCAATCCAAGAAACACCGAGCCACCGATGAAATACACATGACAAGAAAACATG
Source organism: Taxus wallichiana var. yunnanensis (assembly GCA_018340775.1). NCBI lineage: Eukaryota > Viridiplantae > Streptophyta > Pinopsida > Cupressales > Taxaceae > Taxus > Taxus wallichiana. The sequence continues at coordinate 574,320,972 of CM031241.1, read as the reverse complement.
TGGTAGATATCAGTAAGTTCTAAGATTCGCTATAGTTAAGTTGTGAGGTTAAATTTGATGGTCTCATCTAGTGTTAATATGAGCTTATGGATTTCACAATGGCCTAATTTGGGGCATAGTTATTTTCTTGTATCTTTTGATAGAGGGCTCCATTCAACTTGAAATGGATACCGTTGGAAAGGTTTTGAAGAGGGATTTACATTGAGCTTAATTTCAGAAAATATGGTTAAGGGATCGAGATATTTTGATGATATAAATTTTAGGAATATTATGCTCATTTTATCAATTTAATGGATCCAAATCACTTACGGATGCTTCGGAGAGTCTCGATCCCTTCTAGAAGATACTTTTAGTCGTTAATTATCTTGTGGTCGTAAGGTTATAATCATGATATGATTTAACCAAATGGAAGCTTAAACTTCATTCCTTCTCTTGATCTCATGGAATTACATTTATGTCTCCTTGGGGATCAATCTTCAAACAAATATCTACTTATTTATTGTGGATGAAGGTGTATTATAGAGAAATATGATCTTTTTATAGGAGATGAGGATGATGATAAGCATATTCTTTAGCTTCTTCATTATTTTATTTTCTTCTCTCTTCTCTCTCTTATATATATGTGAAATTGAACACAATTATAAAATGGTTGCTCTTTCTTGATCAAAGGAATGCCACTATCTTATTTTTGGGTCTTAGCTTTCTAAGTGCCTCTAATCCCTAGTTTAGGCTTTGTAGATGAATGATTAACTTGGCTTATGATAGTATCATACTATATATATTTTGTATCTTTTAATGCAATTATGGTTGTGGCTTATATCTTCCCTCTGTACTTATATTAAATTTTCCCTTAACTCTCTAATATCTCCACAATTTATTGTGTGGGGCATCTTCATGGTTTTGATTCACTGTATCTTAAGGTTTAGTGTGAGAATTTTATTTAGATGCATGTTTTAGTTGTGGCTAATATCTACCCTTTGGATCTATACTTTGTCTTCTCCTTGTTGAAATCATATGATCGGGGTGACCCCTTTCACTTTAGTGAATCACCATGCTTTATTTCATGTTTCTATCATCCATTTTCTCCCACGATTAGTAGATTAGAGAAAACTAGTGTTGGCATTAGGGGGTGACTAGGATAGGAAGTCAACCTTCTCTCGGGGTTTTCCTCAAGAATACAAGAGTCCCACACCTTAGAGGCATTCCCATGTTGTTGATGAGATAAAAATTTCTTCACCTTTTTAGATCTTATCACGAGGCACACCTCATACCTCCAACATATGGCAAGTAAAACTCCTATGCTTATAGATCTTAAGTACCCAATGCTCTAAGTGTAAACTCCAATAAAGACAAATATGACCAACCTCAAGACCTTCTAATTATTTATCTTAGGTTTGGAAAGTGCAACAAAATAGAATGTGTGATGGAAGTGATTTATACATGATATTCAACAACCTATTATAAATAATATTGTTAGAAATCAAAACTAAGATGGGGGTGAATCAATGTTAAATTCAACTTTTTAAACCAGTTAGATTTGTTACTTCATCAAAAAAGTAAATAAGCACATAAAATAAGATCACACACACATAGAAAACAAATATTTTTAAGTGGGAAACCCAATTAGGGAGAAAAACCACTAAACCACAAAACTATAGGCCAAAGGTTACATAAGTTTGTTGAGATATAACTCAACTACTAAAGCTACAACTTCAAGTCAAGCACCCACTTGAAAACATGTAAGCTACAACTTGCTAGAAAGCACCTACTTTCTGATTTGACTGAGCTACAACTTAGTAAGTAAAATGAACAAATGATCACACTTCAATTTGATGCTGAGAACACTGATAATGACCATATTTTGGGAACCTCTCTTTCACAATTTATTTTTCCCTTCATCACTTTTTATTACTTCCTTCATTTCTCTATTCATCGCCATCTTATCAATGGTTCATTCACCTATCTTCCTTCTACAGCCTAGAATGGATTCTAGATTGATTTTCAATGCCCACCAATCATATAGTATCAAGAAGTCGTTATTATGAATCTTACACTAAGCTTCCCGAGATAGCTTTGATTACTCTGTCACCTTGATATTCTCTAGTTTTTGCTCAAAGCTTTACTAGTTGAAATTTTCTATGCCTATGTTTTCAACTCCTTAATTCTTTGTGTCTAAGTTAACTATTTCTTTGGTACATACATACGTTTCTGTTTCATAACAATCTCCATGTTACTCATACAAATGTAGTTGTCACATATATGCATACAACATTTATTCTTCAAAAATTCACTCTATTTCACTTCACTTCCTTTCAACCCGACTCTTTCCCCGTATATCTATCTCATTCAAAACCATCACTCAAAAATCTTCATCATCAACCACTAAAAACAAATTCTTTCAAGACTTTTTCTCTTATCATTCGAGCTAATAACCTTTCAATTTCCTTCATACTTCTTCACATTCCTCAAATCTCATTGAATTATTTTTCAAACTCTATCTCTTCAAACACTTTGCTTCAAGACCAACCCTTTAACTCCTTAAATCTCATTGATAAATCAAGTTCTTTCTAACCTAAACCCACTCAAAAATACTTGTCTCTTCAACTTCCTCATGTCAACAATGATTTGAGCTCAAGGGCTATATTAATTTTCCTTTTTTATTCACCTAGACTCTTATCCAATGTTGCTCAATGGAAGTCTCTTAGTCTTCTTGTATTGGAAAGGGTGACTCTTCATTTGCTCCATTCAAGTTTGAGAGTTGTTCAAAGAATGGTTAGACTTCTTGTAAGTTCAAAACCTTCATAAGTTTCATCATATTCAAAGGAAGGAATATTAATGAACCTTAAACAACCTATTCACTAAACTGACTATTGATATCCAACCCTACCTTGTCTTGACAACATGAATAACATCCTTAACCTTTCATTTAAGATAAGTTAGCTTCAAACATGTTCTCAGAGAGATATTTTTCTTTATCAAGAGTCAAAGTCTTCAATTCCTTCAAATGAGATAGTTTCAACAACATTTTTGAGCAAGAACACCAGCCTGTGCATTTTCCTTGTATGGTAACAATTTACTAGTACAAATAATTTATGTATTTCAAAACAAATGAGACTTGTTAAACCTTGAAAAAGGTTCTTCAACCTTTATACAACCTTCCAATACCTTTTCTCAAACAAAATAGGCTTCAAATCTCAAGATTTCTGAGAATTTCAAGAACAAACCAATTTCTACTGATCAAGAACGATTGTATCATTCTATTAAAAATCGGTAAATCCTCTCTCTCGTGTTCGATGAACTTGAAAATTTCCTTTTGAAACATTCTCATTTTCACTAGACAGAGAATTTATCCCAATTTTTTGTGTTTTGGTTTGTGAATATGTTAGATTCATAAGTTCAGTCTCATGGAAACCCTAAAATCGGGGTAAACAAGTGTAACCCACTTGAGAGCACTAAACAAATAATTTCTCACTCAAAAGTGAATTAAAATTCAAAATTAAAGGTGTTGTGTATTTTTCTAACATCCCTCCATCATTTCCAAAATATTTTCAAGCATAATCAACTTTCCATCGATCTTAATTCACACAGATTGCAGTGAAACAAGGTAAAGTCTAGCCTTGACATATCTTTATATACACAAAGTGAGAGAAAGAATTCAAGTTTTAAGTGAGAAGTGGAAAAAATGGAGAGAATAATATGTGGTCACATAATTTATTTGATGAAAATCACATTCTTTGATAGAAATAAAAATCTTAAATGATTTTATTTCATCCCAAAAGCTTGAAAAACAATCTCACAGTCACCTCAACAATATTGTGCATATTCAGTATATTGAGATTGTTCATATGCCACACACTTTACACCAAGATCTAATCTTCATTATTGTGAGAAAAATATCATAATTTTTTCTCAAGAATATACTTCAAACTAAATCATTAAGCACACTCTTTAAACCCTGATGCTCTTAAGCAACTACATGGCCATCACACTTGCACTCACCTTTGTGAAGGATTTGGACTGAATCGAGTCATCTTGAAGATAAATTACAACTTAAAGACCATGAGTATGTTACTGAAATATCTAGATTAACTTCAAAAATTCATATCTCAATGATTTGATGTACGTTAAACCACTTGTGCTATTGTTGAGCCAAGAAGATGCTTAGGTGTAAGGAAAACACAATCAAAAGAATGCTCATAACTTCTCTGAAACATGTCCAATCCTCCTGAAACATTTTGCAATATTTCAAGCCTGGAATACTCTAAAAAATTCCTTCTAGGATTTATTTGAAGAAGGAACTATATTTTTCTTGAAAGATAAGAAGCCAGAGCCTCAAAACACACTTTCTCAAATAGTTGTTGTAGAAAACCTTGAATAACTCAAAATCCCCATTACAGAATCTGATGAAATTTGACATGGAGAATTGAAATACATATTTATACATGTCCCAAGTTTTTTTAGCCATAGGTTCTCTTGCAGAGCTTGGAAAACCTCATTGAATGCAAGAACATTGTCGGGTCTCAAAACCAACTTTTGTGCAATATAGAAATCTGACTCCTGGGGCTGAGTTGAGCCTAAAAGTTTCTCACAAATTTTGTAGAAACTCTTCCAAAGCTTCTCCCATGATCATATGACATGTACTTTGACCACATAGACCAACCACTTGCTAGAGTGAGCTTGTAGTACCTAAAACCAACCTGGAACCTTCTTGAAGCTGCTTGAAACCACCGAAATCTCGAACACTATTGAATGCCACCTGATATGCATGTTCTTGCACTCTCCCTTTTCCATAAATGCCATTAAAATCAATGACAACAACCACCAATGCAATAGGGTGCAACAATCTCCCCTTTTGTCATTGATGGCAACACACTGAAACTTAATGGAAACCCATTAAGTTGAAATTCTCAGACCATGAAACAAGTAACACACTCTCTCCCCCTTTGACATCTATGAAAAAGATGCACAAGCACAAAAATTGATTAGATTGGAAAAATTCAACAAAAACAGAGTATGCTCATACCTTGCAGGCACTCCCCTTGGGAAAATGTTGTTCTCTTTGTCTGAAGAGAATCATATTCGATGCAATTCTTCTTTTATTCAACATAAACAACCTTCCTTCAGAGGCATAACTGAATAAATCTTGGTAAGTCAGCCTTATTTTATCATCTTTACTTGACCACCTATTTTTTTCCTGGAATTAGGAAACCAACTCCCCCTATCTGGACTCAAAAAGAGCCCTCTTAGAGAAACTTTGGCACATCAGTTGCTCCCCTATCCTTCTGAGACATTTAGTGACTTTTAGGGGCTAGAATTACCCCTAATTTATGCCTTAGCTACTCAAAACCAGCTCTAGGCAATGGTTTAGTCATTATATCAGCCACCTCCTCTTTTGTGGATACATGCTCAAGCTTGATTTTCTTCTCATTGACTTGTTCTCTTAGAAAATGATACTTTATGGGTATATGTTTTTTCTTTGAATGTAGCACTGGGTTCTTTGAGACACTGATAACACTTGTAATATCATATACAAAGGAATTGGATCTTCACATTCCACCTTGTAATCTTCAAGTGTTTTTTTCATCCACATTACTTGTGTGCAACATATGGCTACTGCCACATATTCTACTTCACATGTGGAAAGAGCTACAAGAGATTGCTTCTTACTTATCCAAGAAACAAGACATTTACCAATAAAGAAATCTCCACATGTTGTGCTTTTTCTATCATCCAAGTTACCTACCCAATTTGCATCTGTAAATGCCTAAATTTGAAATTCATCACACAAATCACATAATCTAATGTTCCCATGAGATACCTGAATATTCGTTTTACTGCTAGCAGATGAATTTCTCTTGGGTCTTCCTGAAATCTTCCTACCAAGCCAATTGCCTGCATAATGTCAGGTCTGGATGTTGTGGAATACAAAAGGCTTCCTATCATGGACCTGTATAAAGTTTGATTTACTTTTGGTGAATCATCTTCTCTACTGATTTTACAACCCACACTCATAGGAGTACTAACTGGTTTGCAATCATCCATCTGAAATCTCTTCAACATCTCCTTAACATACTTTGTTTGTGAGATGAATATTCCTTCCTTATTCTAAAGAATTTTAAGTCCTAAGAAAAATGAAAGCTCTCCTAACATAGAAATTTCAAATTCCTTTTTCATTACCTCAAAGAAACCATGTGACATGATTTCATTATTACTTCCAAAAATGATGTCATCAACATACACAACCACAATCAACATGTGCTCTTTTTCTTCCTTAATGTATAAATTGTTATCTGCCACACCTTTCCTGAATCCTTGCTCAGTTAAGTATTTATCCAACCTATTATACCATGCTATGGGTTTTTGTTTCATCCCATATAATGCCTTTTTCAACTTGCACACATAGTCTAAATCATCAGTAAGAGTAAAACCATCTGGTTGTTCTATGTATACCTCTTCATTCAGGTGCCCATTGAGAAAGGCTAATTTCACATCCATTTGATATAATTTGAATCCTTTATGAGCTGCATATGCTAAGAAGAGTCTAATAGCTTCCATCCTAGCCACAGGAGCAAAATTTTCATCAAAATCTACTCCCTCTACCTGTGCATAGCCTTTACAAACCAACCTTGCTTTATTTCTTGTTACCTCTCCTTTTTCATTCAATTTGTTCTTGAAGACCCATTTGGTTCCAATGATATTCTTATCTTTTGGCCTAGGTACCAGCTCCCATGTTTCATTTTTCTCAATTTGGTCCAGCTCTTCATTCATTGCTTTTATCCAATTTTGATCCTTACTTGCCTCCATTACATTCTTTGGTTCTATTTTGGATAAAAGATCCATATCTTCTTGGTTTTGCATATTTCTTGGTCTCCTTCTTGTTTGAACACCTGCTTCTTTGTTTCCTATTATTTGGATTGAGGGATGATATCTTTTGACTTTCTGGAAGGTGCTTTGGTAGCAAGTTTCTCTTCTTCTTCACTCTCTTCTTCATGTTCAACTTCTGAAATTTCTTCTTCATTCTGATTTTCAGCAGCTTGTGGAGTTTCATTAGGCTGAATTTTCATCTTCTTTGGACATGATTCATAAAATATAACATTTTTGCTTTCAACATTTTATTTTGACTCTTGTTATAGCACCTATAAGCGGTACTAACAGTTGAGTATCCCATAAATATGCCCTATTCACATCTAGAATCAAATTTACTTGGATTTTCTTCATCCCTTTTGATATAACATTTACTTCCAAACACTCTGAGATGCTTCACATTTGTAGGCCTACCTTTCCATAGCTCATATGGTATCTTTTTTTTTTTTTTTATCTGAACTATGTTTAGTATGTACACTTCTCTACCAACTGATTCTCTCCAGTACCCATCAGGTAATTTTGCCTCATTTAGCATGGTTCTAGCCATCTCCTACACTGTTCTATTCTTCCTTTCAACCACCCCATTTTGTTGAGTTGTTCTTGTAGCTGAAAATTGTCTTCTTATCCCATGAGTCTCACAAAAATCATCAAACTCAGCTGACCAAAACTCTCCTCCTCTATCAGACCTCAAGCTCTTTATTTTGCAATTATTTTCATTTTCAACAAGAGCTTTGAAAGCTTTAAATTTTTCAAGTGCCTCTGATTTTCTTTCAAAAATACAACCCATGTCATCCTGCTGAAATCATCAATCAACAACATAAAGTAATTGTCTCCCTGCATGCTTTCAGTTCTAGTTGGTCCCACAAGGTCTATATGAATCAACTCTAAAGGTTGTGTGGTGGAATATTCTTTTCTTTTAAAACTTCTCTTTGTTTGTTTCCCATGGAGGCATGCTTTACAAAGTTTATTATCTGGTTTGTTGATCTTAGGCATATTTCTAACACACCCCATAAAACTAATTTTGACAAGATTGTCAAAATTTAGATGTCCCATTCTTTTGTGCCAAAGCCAACTCTCATCCACTTTTCTTGAGAAACACTTTTCTTTGTTTACTTCCTTAAGCACATACATGTTGTTTTTAGTTATTTTTTCTTTTCCTACCACCTTGTCCTATTTCCTCTTTCCTTATGTCACAACCTTTATCATGAAAGAGAATAATATATCCTTGTTTGCACATTTGACTGACACTTAGAAGATTTTGTTTTAAGCCTTCAACATATAACACATTTTTAGTTATAGTTTTGCCATTATCAAGACTTAACTTACCTTTTCCGACAATATTTGTTGATGTGTTATCCCCAAATCTTCACTGTGTCAGCTACATTTTCCTCTAAGGAGATGAATTTTCTCTTGTTCCCTGTCATGTGGCTAGAACACCCACTATTAATGTACCACTCCATATCTTCACTCTGTGAATGAAAGGTTGTTTGTGTTATTAAACCTTGCTCCTTAGTACCTGTAGGATCTGATTTAACTCTGTAGACATTCCTTGTTTGTTGTGGAGGTCTTTGATAACAAAACTTGGAAACATGTCCATACTTTTGACAATTATAACAAATCAGCTCATCCTTGTTTCTTGCATGATAAAAATTCATGTGCCTACCATGACCTCTAGAATACATCCTACATTTAGTAGCCTTGTGACCAAATTCATTACATGCATAACAATATCCATAAAATGAATGTGCATACCTCATGGCATAATGTCTCCTTGGATACTATTTTTTCTTGAAATCAGCTCTCTTGACTTTAGGGGTTCTTCATTTGTCTTAGCTATCTTCTTGCTTGCTGATTTGTCATCTTCCTTCTTCTCTTCATATCCCAAACCAGATTTTTCATTTGCATATTTTTGCTTGCTCAAAAAGTCACTCAAATCAGCAGTGCTATTTTCAAACTTATGGTACATTTTAAGTTTTGCAGAGGTCTTATCTAATTGAGTTTGTAGCTACTCCATCTCAGTTTTGAGCTTCAAATGTCTTCTCTTTGAATTTGAAAGCCTCTTCAAATTTTTTTACATGTGCTTCAAAATCCTTGATTATTTCTTCATGTTCTTGAGTTTCCTTTTTCTGATTTTCTTCAAGAAGTTTTCTTCATATTCTTTTACCATAATTTTCAGCTTTTGGTTTCTCTTCTTTTGATGTTTTATTTCATCTAGAGCACTTATTAATTCAGCCTCAAGATTAACTTCAACTTCTTCTTCATCTGAACTTTCATATTGGGTCTGAAATTTTCCTTTAGAATTAATTGCATTAGATATCTCAATAGCCATAAACAAAGTCTCAGCTTGCATACCTTCATCATCACTCTTGGAGCTGCTAGAGTCACTAGATTGTGAAGATCTTGAACCCTCTTGTGTGTAGAAGTTTTTCTTATTTTTGAAGTACTTATTTTTCCCTCCTTGCTTCTTGAATTTTTTCTTCTATCTATTAGAGGACTCCTCATCTTCTTTGTGTTTATTTGGAAATTTAGAAGCAAAGTGACCAACTTGTCCACAACTGAAGCATTTGAATGGGAGCTTACCTTTTTATTTTCCTAAACCTCTTTTCAGATTCCTTACAAACATAGCTTCTACTTTATCATCATCTATGTCCATGTCAGAATCAACTGCTTTGTTATTTTCTTATGACTCTTTGTCTACTTTAAAGGTTTCCTCCTTCTTTACTAATTTTGAATCACTTACTCTCATCTCATATGCAGTCAATATCCCATGAAGATCATCCATCTTTAGAGTAGTCAAGTCTTTAGCTTCCTCTACTCACTGACACTTTGGCATCAAATTTTGAGGAAAAAGATCTAAGAACCTTTTATACAACCACACTTTCTTCTATATTTTCTCCCAAACCTCTAATTTGATTTATGATCTCATCAACTCTCTGTAAATATGAGGAAACATTCTCACCTTCTTTCATCTTGATGCTTTCAAAATGTTTTCTGTAAGTTTGTAATTTGGCTATCTTTACCTTGCTATCTCCTTCATAGATTGTCTTCAACTTGTCCCACATCTCTTTGGTTGTAGTACACTGCATAAATTTTATAAACTCAGCCTCAGATAACCCACAAATAATTGCATTCATGGCCTTAAAATTGTATTCAACTTCTCTTTTTCCTGCTGTATCAGTGGGAGGTGTTGCCAGAATGGTATAAACATTGTCAATTGATTGCTAGATGTCAAATCCAAGAGACATCAAATAATTTTTCATCCTGACACTTTAGAAAGCATAGTTTGACCCATTAAACAAAGGTGCTTTGGAAGTGGAGAAGCCACTAGCTACTTGGTTGCTTGCCATAGTTGAATTTACTAGATCTCCCTTGAGCTATTAGACTCACTTCATCAGGGCCTGCTCTGATACCAATTGTTATAAACTATGACACTGAAAGGGGTTGAATCAGTGTTAAATTCAACTTTTTAAACCAATTAGATTTGTTACTTGATCAACAAAGCAAATAAACAGAGCAAAGAAAATCAAACACACATACAAAAACAAATATTTTAAAGTGGGAAACCCAATTAGGGAGAAAACCCACTAAACCACAACACTATACGCGAAAGCTTACACAAGTTTGTTGAGCTACAACTCAATTGCTGAAGATACAACTTCAGGTCAAGCACCCACTTGACAACATGCAAGCTACAACTTGCTAGAAAGAACCTACTTTCTGATTTGACCGAGCTACAACTTAGTAAGGACAATGAACAAATGGTCACACTTCAATTTGGTGCTGAAAACACCTAATAATGACCCTATTTTGGGAACCTCTCTTTCACAATTTATTTTTCCCTTCATCGCTTTTTATTACTTCCTTCATTTATCTATTCATCTGCCATATTATCAATGGTTCATTCACATGTCTTCCTTCTACACCTAGAATGGAGTATAGATTGATTCTCAATGCCCACCAATCATATAATATCAATAAGTCACGTTATGAATCCTACACTAAGCTTCCGAGAAGTGTTGATTACTCGCCACCCCGATATTCTCTCGATTTTTTTCGCTCAAAGCTTCACTAGTTGAAATTGTTCTATGCCTATGTTTTCAACTCCTTACTTCTTTGTGTTTGAGTTAATTATTTCTTTGGTACATACAGTTTTTGTTTCACAACAATCACCGTGTCACATATACAAAGTTATTTTCATCACATACATGCATACAAAATTCATGCTTCAAAAATTCACTCTATTTCACTTCACTTCCTTTCAACCCGACTTTTTCCCTGTATATCTATCTCATTCAAAACCATCACTCAAAAATCTTCATCATCAACCACTAAAAGAAAATTCTTTCAAGAATTTTTCTCCTATCATTCGAGCTCATAACCTTTCAATTTCCTTCATACTTCTTCACATTCCTCAAATATCATTGAATTATTTTTCAAACTCTATCTCTTCAAACACTGCTTCAAGACCAACCCTTTAACTCCCTTAACTGTCCTTCATAACTTAAGTTCTTTCTAACCTCCACCCACTAAAAAATACGTGTCTCTTCAACTACCTCATGTCAAAAATGATTCGAGCTCAAAGGCTATATTAATTTTCCTTTTTTAATTCACCTAGACTCATATCCAATGTTACTCAATGAAAGTCTCCTAGTCTTCTTGTCTTCTGGTAAGGGTGACTCTTCATTTGCTCCATTAGAGTTTGAAATTTTTTCAAATAATGGTTGGACTTCTTATAAGTTCAAAACCTTCATAAGCTTCATCTTATTCAAAGGAAGGAAGATTAATGCACCTTAGACAACCTATTCACCTAATCCGACTATTGATATCCAACACGCCCTATCTTGACAACATGAACAACATCCTTAACCTTTCATTTGAGCTAAGTTGGATTCAAACACGTTCTCGAGAGAGATATTTATATTTATCAAGGGTCAAAGTCTTCAATTCCTTCAAATGATATAGTTTCAACAACATTTTTAAGCAAGACCACCAAATTTGTGCATTTTCCTCAATATGTGATTTATTCTGTACAAATAATTTATGTATTTCAAAACAAATGAGACTTGTTAAACCTTGAAAAAGGTTATTTAACCTTTATACAACCTTCCAAATTACCTTGTCTCAAATGAATAGGCTTCAAAGTTCAATATTTCCTAGAATTTCAAGAACAAAACCAATTTCAAATTCAAGAACGATTTGTATCATTCTACTGGCCAATAAATCCTCTCTCGTGTTCGATGAACTTGAAAAATTACTTTTGCAACATCCTCATTTTCACTAGACAGAGAGTTTATCCCAATTTTGTGTGTTTTGGTTTGTGAATTTATTAGATTCACACAAAAACAATCTCGTGGAAACCCTAGAATCAGGATATGCAGCTATACCCACTCGAGAGCACTAAACAAGTGATTTCTCACTCAAAAGTGAATAAAAATAAAAAATTCAAGGTGTTGCGAATTTTTGTAACATCCCTCCATTAGTTCCAAAAGATTTTCAAGCATAATGAGCTTCCCATCGAGCTTAATTCACACAAATTGTAGTGAAACAAGGTAAAGTCGACCTTGACATATCTTTATAGTCCATGAGAGAAAGACCTCAAGTTTGAAGTGAGCACTAGAAAACTGGAGAGAATCATATGTGGTCACAAAATTTATTTGATGAACACCACCTTCTTTGAGATCAATAAAAAGATTAAATGGTTTTATTTCATCCCAAAAGCTTAAAGAACAATCTCACAATCACCTCAACAATATGTGCATATTCAAGTATATTGAGATTGTTCATATGCCACACACTTTACACGAAGATCTACTCTTCATCCTTGTGAGAACATTTTAATACTATTTTCGCAAGAATATACTTCAAACTAAATCATTAAGCACACTCTTTAAACCTTGAAGCTCTTAAGCAACTACATGGCCATCACACTTATACTTTGTGAAGGATTTAGAGTGAATCGAGTCATCTTCAAGATCAATTACAACTCAAAGAACATGAGCATGTTATCAAAGATATAAACTAACTTAAAAATGCATATCCAAAGTGATTTGAGGTACGTTAAACCACTTTTGCTATTGTTGACCCAAGAAGATGCTTAGGTGTGAGGAAATCAATGCAGTCGGATGAAGAATGCTCATAACTTCTCTAAAACATGTCCAATCCTCCTGAAAAATTTTACACTATTTCAATCCTGGAATCCTATACAAAAATTCCTTCTATGATTTATTGAAGAAGGCACTATATTTTTGCTTGAAAGCTAAGAAGCCAGCAGCCCCAAAATGCACTTTCCAAAACAACTATTTTAGAAAACCTTGAATAACTCAAAATATCCATTACAAAATCTGATGAAATTTGACATGGAGCATTGCAAGACATACCTATACATGTCCCAAGTGTTGGTTAGCCATAGGTTTTCCTATGGAGCTATGACCAACCTCATTTGCATGCAAGAACATTTCTAGGTCTCAAAATCAACTTCTATGCAATATAAAAATCTAACTCCTAGGGATGAGCTAAGTCCGAACTTTGCTCACACACATTGTGAGACACTCTTCCAAAGCTTCTCCCATGCTCCTATGACTTCAGAGACCAACCACTTGCCAGAGTGAGCTTGTAGTACCTGAAACCAACCTCGAAACCTTCAAGCTTCTTGAAACCTCTAGACACCATTGAATGCCACCTGATATGCATGTTCTTGCACTCTCCCTTTTCTATCAATGCCATTGGCATCAATGACAACAACCACCAATGCGTCAGGGTGCAACAAATATAATGAATGCATCAATATTTTGTTCTAGTTGACGGTATTGACCATTGTCGATGACATCAACTATGGTGGAATAATAACCCGATGACATTGACCATGGTTAATGTTGCCAATCGAGAAATTCACCTAATATATTCCATCGACCATGGTCGATGCCATATGAGAGGGAAACGTGGGTATGGGAAAGCCAAAAAGTAGGTCGACTATCGACAATGTCTAAAGTGCTTTGAGGGAGATAATGTCTAAGGTGTGAGTGTGCTAAAAGAGGGTGTAAAAGTGAATACAAGGATATAATAAGGTGCCATAGGGAGGGTGTAAAATATGAATATAAGGGATGCAAAAGAGGACACATAAAGGGTATGACAACATGAGTAATATGTGATATAATTGGGGTGCACATCAAAACTCTCTCATAAGAACCATTGTTGATTAGCACAATGCAACCTGGAGGATGCACATAATCATTTCGGTTACTCCCCACTCTCAATAATATCCAAGATACTTCTCCGAGGAAGCTAATGCACCAATTGTTTCTTAAACAACAAAAGTCGGTAAAGTGAAAAGGATATGTGCATAAACATTGAGGTGAATAGATAATCAATTATAATTGATGGTCCCGATTTAGAAGAGGGTGATGATGATGATCTTGACTATGGTTATCAATGCATGGACTAGACATAAACAAAGATTTCATAAAGCGATGATTGTGATAATGAACACGACGAGCACTAGATAATGAGAGCTTACAATCACAATTTTTATGTGTATTTAGAAAGGAGAACACATGCATTTGTATTTGGATGACAGTTTGTTGTCATAATTTATTTGCACTTATCTATAGATGATAACTTCTAATCTATAACATTATATTCTCATAGATGACATTAGCCCACTTTTCACGTTTCCATATACAAATTATATTTTTGTGTCTTATTGTAATATTTTTTTATGTGAATGTTTATAAATTTATATTCATAATTTATATCAAAATATATATTTATAAATATGAAAATACAATTTTGTATATATATATATATATATATATATATATATATATATATATATATATGTATATGTATATGTATATGTATATGTATATGTATATGTATATGTATATATACATATACGTATATGTATATATACATATACGTATATGTATATATACATATACGTATATGTATATATACATATACGTATACATATATACATATATATATATATATATATATATATATATATATGTATGTGTGTGTGTGTGTAATGTGTGTGTGTGTGTGTGAAAATATGATATTATTAGTTGAAATTACAAATCACTATATTAGATTAATTTCTTTAATTTTTTATGTAGGTTATATACATTTTTTAAATGATTATTTTTGATGATGTAAAATAAATTGCAACAATGGCACAATAAAAATTCTTAGTGGTATCAATTGTGTGTAGACTTTATATTGCAAATTCTTGGGATTTTCACTTGCAAAAACTCAAAAATTTCGATTTGTGGTGTAAATTCTACCCAATACATCTAACATAAATTTTCCTTGATGTAGTAGTGTCGACATGCCTTTAGTATACTTAACTTTGTGTTTGGTCACATAGGTGACATGTTTACAACATGTTTGATGTGTCTTCAATGTGCTCTCATAGATTTTTTTGTCGATATATATTCATTGTTGTACGCACTTTTATATGACAATTGTCTATTCATATCATACATCTCTGGACAAGAATCCTTTACTTATGCCTTACATTGATATATATTCCCCGATTGATACTACACCATTTATATTTTCCTGAGAGGGCATATCATTTTATGTGTTATATTCCCTATATATTTTCCTACATAGGGGCATCTTGTTTATATGCCCACATTGCTTACGTCTTGCCCACATAAAGGCATCATATTTAGCCATTTATGCATTGCTCATATCTTGTCTGTATAAGACATCTTGTTCCTATGATTACACTATCTACATTTTTCCTATTGAGGAAAACCCACCTCTTACACTTTGGTTATATGGGTCATCTTACTTCTATAATTACATTGATTATACCTCACACATATGGGGCATGTTAGGCTTCTATAATTGTATGATTATGGGGCATTTTCTTGTATGGGTTCTCTTTCGACCCTTATTTGGGTTCATTGGGGTTTGGGCCCTTCTTTGTCGATTTCTGGCCATTATTATGTGTTACCTCGCACGCCAATCTACTTCAAATTTAAATTTGAGAACTCTTTAAATACATTGGTGCATTTGAGAGATATATAGAAATGAATGATGTCGAGCATACTTGTACTAAAATTGATTACAAGCATTTGGAACAAACATTTAAGCATTTAAAGAAAACTCAAGAATACATATTTAACATTTATCAAATGTTACATCAATAATTGAGTATAACATTGAAAGCAATAAGAAGGTCTCAGTGCAAATATAACCAAAATAAACGCATTTTCGGAATCATAGCGCCCTTGAGCTCTCCGTAGGTGCTCACCAAGAAACAAGTATTGTTACTTAAGCACGCTCATGGCTCCCTCAAATCGCCGAATTTTTGACATAAACCATCACATTAATATATATTCGTTCAATCAAATATTGACATGTCAAAAATTGTTTGATCGAACCGTGGTTTTGAACTATTTGATTGAACTAGGCTCTTACCGCTATGTGCACAAACTGGGCTAAATGCCATTGACGCCATGTTGGGTGTGCCTCACTACACCCTCTATGTTTACATGTGTGCACAATAAACTACATGTTGATCATATCATTACACTCGGTGAGACGATTTGACTATACAAAATACTAGGACCCTAATAATAATACAAGGATAACACATGATCTTTTTTTTGTTTTTTGTTTTTATTGGTCCGTGTCTTTGCACAACTCGTGCAATGTGTGCTTGAGAAATTCTACTTCTATCAACGTTGGGAGGGGAGAGAACTTCAATCTACCCGAAGGCGGGCCCCACACCTTGTATGGACTTAGTGGGATTTGAACCTAGGTGGAGCATGAGTGCTCAAACTTATCCGACCTGGGCTACCAAGTCACCTAAGTCCCCTGCCATAATAACACATGATCTTGAAAAACATCAATCTTTTTCTACATTGATTTTTTTTTTGAAGTGCCTTAATTAACCTATTTACAAGTTAGGGCAACCGAACAAAAACACATGTGGCACTCCAGAAATGACCCCATCAATTTCAATGAGAGGGACCTCAAGTTTGGAGCCTTATCGATTAGGCCTAAGGCAACTCCTAAAACGCGTATTCGCCGAAGGGAACAAAAACCTAAGACGGCTATTCACCGCCACGTGCCCACTTCCACTTCTCCCAATGATTGCGTGTCGTATCCGTGTTTTTCTGTTGACGTCATCAGTCGCGCGAGACTTTTCTTTAAGCAATAAGATCTTGCCATCTGTCAGCACAGTTTTATTTTAGACTCTGCTACCGGATTTCCCGGGAAACAGGTTTCCTGGTAATAGGGAGACGTCCCACGTGGAATTAAGTTAAAAACTTGTGTTAGAATTTTATATTTATTTTATTTCTGTGTTTTTCCCACTCCGCCGTGAGTTACACTTATCTTAGATCCACGCGTTTGAATATGAAGTAAAATATATTTTCCTAAAGATAATATTAGGTTTTGTGAGATTTTTTTTTTTTTTTTGTGTGGGGGGCGCAGTATATCTAAGGGTGTTGAAACCAATACAACTCTTAGAAATAAAAATGTCTTTCGAGGGGTCATTTCTACTAACATATCATGTTAATGAGAACTATCCCTATCGACACAAGGATACCGATATTCTAGGGTTTATGTGTTATCCTAGATTACGCGAATCAATTACTGCGGGATTATTTTTTTGATTGAATGAGGATTTTTAGAATCATAGAAGTAATTGTAACATGTACTAAAGAGACATATCGACTCGGGTAATTAGGCATACATAAGATGCAATTATAAAGAATGTTTTTGGATTTTTTGAAGCCACCGGGGACGAGAGGGGAAGGTTGATGAAAAAACATACTAAACTCATCACGCAATTAATATGTGGGTTTGATTATTTGAGTGAGTGCAGAATTTTCGAGTATGTTAGTGAAAGGGCACTTCCATTGGGTGTTACCCAATTTAATAAATGTATGTAAGCTTGAACCAATAAGTTTAGATGACTTATGATGGTGTGTCACGGATAATATCTTGAGTGAAATTTAATCACAAGTTTAGTATCTATAATAATACTAACAACTAATGATGTTCTTCCATGTTTTCTCGGTCATAGTAGGTTTATATAAAGAGGGGATAAATGATAATTGGGACCCAATTTAAATCATGTTATGGTATTGCAAACCTATATCTATAATAGGCATGACTATGGAAAATTGAAATACCGTTTGTAGAGTGTTTAATAAGCTTTACAATTTTAAAGTTATAGGGGATATTTTTGTTATCTATCACCATTTGGTAGTTTGATAGTGTTAAATATCTCATGTAGTGATTGCTACACCAACATTGCTTATAAAAATATCTTATAATATTAAAAAGGCAATTATTTTGCTACATGTGTAAGTGCTATGTTTGTTTTTTCTTATTAAAACTACGGTCAATTTTTTACAATAAATATAGTCTTTCAAAGCAACATCATTTTTTTTCTAAAAATACAACTAGCAGTACTAAAAATTTCCCTTAGTCTTGGGTAAATTTTTGCACTTTGGTAGTTGTAAAGTGGAAGCATGTTTTCAATACCTTGTCAATGAGTATGAAACCTAATATATACAATGAATTACACACCTATCACACAGAAAAATCCAAATGGATCCACTTAGTATGGATACATATCAAACCCATTCAGGATGCATGAATCCCCAAAACCTCATATCAAATGGACAAAGCCTTGAAGGATTTTCATAAGCGAATAAGTATTCATTTCTATTCATTAATTTTGTTTGTTTTACTCTTATTATCTAGCAATTTATAGTCCCATATTCAATATAGGGAATTTTCTAGGTCTATTATGCTCACTATACATTGGGAATCTTCTAATTCATTGGCATTTTGTCAAATATTTCACATGCCTTGTTTATACTTCTACATTTTTAATTCATATCAACCATGAAACTTCGAACTACAACATCTAATAAAAATAGTTTCTATTATGCATTGGTGGATATCCATACCCCGCTTTAAATCTCTAATTTTTCCGTAAGCCAAGATTATGTTGACAAAAGTGAGCTAACTCAAGGCGGGACATCTGTTTGTTACATTTGGTGAAAGAATCTCAATGCCTTTTGTATGCAATGGAAAGTTGCAAAAGCTATGGAATGAGGATAAAGAACCTCAAATCTTTGCTAACTCATCCATGCATCATGAGATGAGTGCTAAACAAGATAACTTCTACAATAATGAATTAAACTAAAACACTATCATTTTATCTCTAACTACTCTATGATTACTTAAAACATAAATTGAACCTAGTTAAACCTATGAGCAATCAAATTAGATTTGTTGTTTCTTCAATGGAGGTGAAGAGGTCTCTCTAAAATGGCTACAAGACCAAGTTAGATACCCTCCTACTAACCTACTATGAAGTTATGGATGCAAGATGGAGGAGCTTCAACAATGGAGGATAGCCAAGATCAAATGCCTATTAGCTTAGCTAATGCAAATGAGGTCTAATGCCAATATCTCCAAATGTGAGAGAGATTTGTTATGAAAACAAGGAGTGTTTGTGTGTAAAGTCAGAGGTTGATGGGTAGGCTTAGCCTTGTATTTATAGTTTTTCACTTGGGAGAGTTTGGAATTTGGGTGCATGTGGGACTAAAGCTCAAAAAGCACTTTTAGGACTAGATTAGGGTAAACATGCTTTAGGCTTAGTTAAGCTTGTTTTAGGCTAGTTAACTAGGGTTTAAGCTAGTTAAACTTGATTAACAAGTGAGTAGAGACTCATTGAGAGTTGGGAGGGGTCTGGATAACCAATTGTGACTGATAGATAGCCTACGAAGCCAATAGAAGTGGTTTAGAGAGAGTTAGGGAGGTTCTGAATAGTCAAAAGGAGGAATGCTTAGCTAATAAGAGAGATATTAGCCAAATAAGTTGATTATAGGAGGAATACGACCGAAAGAGTGTCGTGAATGGGCATATGAGAGTGGAGAAAGAAGGGTTGATCAACAAAGTGTCGTTAATCAATCTGAATGTGAGGAAATGCTAAGTGTAAGCATATTTTAGGTGTCTACATTTCCCCTCTTTGGGGTGACGTAAGCGACGTCACTTCAAAGAAAGTAGACAAGCATAAACAAGTAGAAAATTTTGAAGGGATAGAAGAAAAATGAGTAGAATGGAGGATGCCCCCTCGATTGTTGATGGGGTGATAGAAGAACTTGATTGATGATCGAAAAGATGACAAGAAGAGAACAAAAAAAGAATAGTGTGAGGAAGAAAGGGGATATAGAAGAAAAAGGAGTATGAGGAAGGGGGATTGAGCCAACATCCATCCAAAGTGCCTTTTAAACAACTTTATTTTCATCATATTGCTAATGATCTTCATCATCGGTCCTTATTAAAAAGAATGAACAAAAGTGTAGTATGACATGAAAAGCCATATACGAACAAATGTCCATTGCTAAAAACACCAACTCCATGCAACATACAAAATGCAATGCAATACGAGAAAGTAAAAGATTCCTAACTCCATGCAACATACATAATGCAATGCAATACGAGAAAGTAAACAAGCCTAACTCCATGCAACATACATAATGCAATGTAATACGAGAAAGTAAAAGATGCCTAACTCTATGCAACATACATAATGCAATGCAATACGAGAAAGTAAACAAGCTAAACTAACAAAAAAACAAGATGTAATGTTTTTGTTATCAAGCTTCAATTCCGACCTGTGTGAGTTAACGACAAGGGTTGATGATGGTGCCCCAAGCAAGGATACATGCAAGGGGAATAATGGAGGACACTTCGGTCCTATGAAAAAGCAATGTGCACTACGAAACAATACCAGGCAACTTGTTGTGCCCCAGAGTATAGACGAAGTAAGCAACCTAGCTTTTGTTGATGGAGGTAGATCAAGATGATCCGAGTCGCGCACATGAACAAGTGAGAACCAAAGAGCGACGTTTTGTAGGATGATTTATATTGTTTAGAAGTTTTTTTGAAACATATTTGAATGTTTTGATTTTTCTAACATATTTGAATGTTTTTTATGATTTTTCTAACATATTTGAATGTTTTTTATTTTTCTAACATATTTGAATGTTTTGGATGATTTTGCTAACATATTTCAATGTTTTTTATTTTAAATTTTTTTGAAGCTATGTACGGGAACACAAGGAAGCGTGGATGTCCCTCGCGGTAGATGGGATGTACAAGGGCATAAGGCCACGTGCGTACGAGAAAGGTGAAGATGTAAAAATGCCCCAACAATTAGGTGGGAGTATTCAAAGGAAAACTCTTCACAGGTAGAAGTGGGACCCAAGGCCATTATGGATAGGTTCAACATGATGATGAACGTAAACCAAGGAAGTGGCTTGAGAAGAAGAAAGGATGTGTCCCGAGCGTAAGTTGGCCTAAAACCACATGATAGAAAGGAAGGAGAAGATTGTTTTTGTGAAAGGGGACAAAGGTGTCTCGAAAACATGGCAAAAAGTAATCTTATACACATGGATGTTCTGAATGAAGTAGAAGAACAAGTGAATGATATGAATGTAGCTTAGAAGCCTCGCGATGAAGAAGTGATTAGCCAAAGGCACAAATTGTGAGACAAGATACAAACTAGAGTAAGAGTCTGAACAAGGTAAAAAAAAAAAGACACTTGGTAACATACTAATCCTATCTACTCATAGAGATCCAATGTGTGCACGTGGAATTTAATTACCTCTTGAAGGGAAGATTTAATAGACAACAAGTGAAGACACCCTAGCCAATGTGTAGGAATGATTGATTTTGAAAGGTGATTTTGTGAATGGATGGTGGAAGGATAGCCGTACATTACTCCATTTGCTGCCAGCCAGAGCGTCCATAGCCCTGACGGAGATGCATTTGATTCTAATCGCAACATTTATCTACTACCAGTCAGGTGTCCATAGCCCTAATAGAGATTATTGGAAATACCCCAAGAGAGAGTAATATATCAATTTACTTTTGCTTTGTATCTTGTAGATTTTGATTGATTGATTGATTTTGATTCTTTTTCTTTCTGAAAACTTATTTCAGCTCTCTTGTTTGACAAGGGGTTAAGAACCACAGATGGCTTGATGAAAGGAGGTGGAAGTGATTGTGATGAAGACATTGGCTAGTGTCAACAAATATGTCCAAAATTTCTTTCGCAACAAGTTTATTAGATGTTGAATGTGATAGGATCTCTAAGAGGTCAATCGTTCTTTAATTTACCAAGGTGATAAAAGACCAGGGTCAAACGGATACCATAGAGATAAATGTCACAAAATGCGTGTAAATAGGCTAACCATAATATCACCGAAGGGATGAAAATGGTAGGAATAATTGTAGAAGAACAACAAGGAAGGGAAGAAAGAAACATCCATGTGTACGCAATACTTGATTGCAATGTTTGAGAAAATGTACCTTTGATTTTTCTTGTGTTTTCTCAATGTTTTTGTATTTTTGAATTGTTTTTTATTTTTATATTTTTGATAGTTTTAAGAGGTTGGAACTAAAAAGTCACTCTGTGTGATAGGATCCAACAACGATGTTTGTGAGTTCCTTGATAAGGGAGACTAGGTGTGTTTGTTTATCAAGTGTCATGTTATCCCGATCTCAATGATAGAGGTGAGCTCATACTCAACACATGATTGCGATTTATCCTGAAACAAGGATTTTGTATGCGAGATCTTGAGTTCCCTATCCAGAGGTTTATGCACTTTGTGCCATACTTGATGGTTATGTTGATGTGCGTTCTTGAATCGCACTTGATTTACAACCTTAAGATCGTTGGAAGTGTTGTGAACTTTGGAGATTTTGAAGTTTTGATCTAAGCTTGATAATGAACTGTTTGGGTTTCTTATAAGCTGACGTGTGACTTTTTTGATCCCGAGAAGTGGGAGAAGAGAGTGAACGTTTATGATTGAGGATAGGAACAAGAGAAATGATGGTGGACTTGCCCCAGTCATTGGTAGAAGGATGATGTGATGGACGAATAGGATATGGTCTAAGAATTGAAGAGGATGGGCTACGAGGAGGTGAGCCACTAATAGAAGATGACGAAGGGCTACTAGAATATGGCCCTAAGATGGAAGAAATTGGGCTATGAGGACATGGCCCAAGAATAGAAGACGAGGGACTACTAGGATGTGGCCCCAAAATAGATGAGGAGGGACTACTCGGAGGTATCCCATAGATAGAAGAGGATGAAGGGATACTAGGATGTGGCCCAAGAATAGAAGGTAATGGGCTACAAGAGGTGACCCACAAGTAGAAAATGGAGGACTACCTAGGGGTGGCTCCAGAGATAGAAGAAGATGATGGGCTACTCAATGGTGACCCAAGGAGAGATTTTGATTGAGGAATGATGATAGATAAGGAATGATTGGGAAATGAGAAGATAGGCCATGGATCAATGCTAGACCCCGACATCTCATCATGCTCAGAAGAAGGTGAAGATGAAATAAAAGAAGAAGAATCAAGTTCCATGACTTTAGGATTTTCCTCTATATTCTGATAAAAGGAATCAACTTCTTTTCCCCAATATGTGAGCGTATCAAGTTCAAGAAAGAATCCTTGTTTACAATCCTCTAAAGGGATATCATCGTGTAGTTTGATTGTTTCTTCATTATGAGAGAAATCAATTAGTAGAGGTTGTTGTCCTGTGGCCATAGAAGGTTTAATAGAAGAAACAGGTCCAATGAGTGGGAAGATTGATTGATAGAAGAAGATGACTGAAGAGAGGAAGTAGGATTGGTGGTAGGTTCCTCATGAATGGATGATTTGGATTTGGACCTATGTCGTTTTTCTAGAAGATGACGTAATGTAGGTTGGAAAGTAGGATCACATAGCCATTCGTTAAGTTGCGATGTAGGAGTCGAATTGGATGATTGACTAGAGGGAATCGAGTCATGGAACTCTTTGACGGAGGAAGAGGTTGTTGAGACGACTGATGAAGTACGTCCTATGAAGAAAGGAAGGACCGTGACTCAAGATCCGAATTAGATGTCTGATTGCTGATGTAGAACTTGGAGTCACATGAGTCTTCAAAGGAGGAAGACATCGTTGAGGTGATTTGGAATATAGGTCCTGCAAAGGAAGGGAGGACCATGATTCAAGATTTAATCTAGGGGTATCCGAACAATATTTGGGATCTGATTCTTCAGAAGAAGAGTAGGAATCCGAATGGTAGTTTGGATCTGAATCAGAAGAAGAAGAGTGGGGGGAACCTGAATAATAATTTGGATCAAAAGCATCTAAACCATACCACCAACTATGAGCTGAAGGTAGGGAACAAGGTACCCGAATGGGCCCTCTAAAGCACGAAGAACCAAATTCGGTTTAGTTATAATGGGAATCTTTTGATTTGAATTACTAAACCTAGGTTCCGTATTGTTGTAAATATGAGAAACCATGCAATATTTAGTCATTTTTGGTGTTGTTTTTAGTTACAAATGTCTAGATCTAGATAGTGTGATGGAAAACCTTCAAAGGGAAGGAAATTCCATGTCGATTCAAGGAAGCATAATGGAAACCAACTAGACATTGCATAAGTATGGAGATGCATGTGTGATTTTCCAAAGAGGGTCTAAGGAAAATGGACATTGTGATGACATAATCTCGACGAGATCAAAAAGGATTTTTCCTAGAAAACAAGATTTCCTGATGAATAATCACAAGGAACAATCATGCAAGTGTGAAACACAAAGCCAATCAACAAGGAAATACACCCTATGCAAATGTGTGTGCAAAGTAATAGTTCGATGCAAAAGATGATCAACACAATGTCAATATTTACGTCAAGCTCGAAATGAACAAGGTGTAAATATTAACAAAGGGAGATCAAATGATGAATCAATCCAAACTATGATGATGATCTTGAAATCAAGATCAAGTGGCCATCAAAGATATAAGGATGCATCCATGCACTTTAGACGTTTAACAACTCAGCCGCAAACATGGATGAGCGTAAATGGACAAAAAGTGGTGAACACCATCTATGACAACACTCTTGAAAGATGCCTTCTCTTTCCCCAAATGGGCAACAAGAATGCAAAGGTGTAGATCAAAAGATGGAAATGAACTAAGTGTCACTTGGGTAGAGCTTCGCCTCGTCCGAAGGTGAGAAAGAAGCTAAGCTAAGTGAAACATCGTCCAATTTCCGTGATGAAAGGCACTTAGATCCAACTTAAGTGGATTCTTTCCTTGTTCGAAAAACAAGGTTCTGAATCCAAACAAGTTATCACTTCATGATGGCCAAGACATGACAAAGGACTAGTAAAGTGGGCTCCAAGAAAAAATGGCTTTCCTAATAAGTTCTCTCAACTAGGTGTCACAAAGTTATCCATGAGCGGGGTGATTTACCCAAAAAGTCACAATGACTAGTTTGGGAGTATCTCGACTTTGCCCCCTTCAAGCACAGTGGGCAGTAAATGCATCCATTGTGTACTTTTAATAGGGTCGCGATAGGGAAAACTTGTAACTCTATCTCACAAGGAAAACTAATCAAGTGGGTAAGTGGAGCGCTTCCTATTTCATCCACGAGGTTACATAGCGGTGGACTACTTTAGGGTTCCTGGAACCACCCCCATTGTTGTAGCTTAAGGCGTTATGCCAAAGGGGTTACGTTCCAGTTAAGCGGAGAGGGACATACCCTTTTCTGAAACCTGTAATACAATGTTTTGAATATGGTGTGTTTTTTTATCTTGCTTAACTTAATGTGGTTTTAAGTGGCACACCATTTGGCAACCTGCAAGAAACACATGTATTAGAGGGTTTGTGTCTTGTTTTTGGTTTTGACGTCTTTCTTTGACAAGCGATTTTGGTCCTACATACCAAGGTTAGTAATTTTCCAAAAATGTCATACAAAGGAGATAAGATGTTGTTTTTGATTTCCCAGATCGTCCTAAGACAAGGAAAGAGCATACGCAACAAGGTATCTCACTCAAATTTGCAATAAATGGAAAAATCCTAAGTACAATGTGAAAATGAGTTCCTTTTAACCAAATTTGAAAGCTAAATAAACCATTTTACAAATATGAAGAAAGTAGTGAAGCGTTTCTGATTCCCAAGATCACCTAGAAAGGCACGAGGGAAGAGCATACACGCTCACAAATAAAGATGCAAATGTTTTTGATTAAGTTAGTATAAAAAAACTTAATGCAAAGGAAACCTGTAAACCATTGTTAGAATCCTGCAAGAGTTAGAAAACCAAGAAAATTGAAAAATTCTAGAAATCCAATTTTTGCACTTTTTTAACAGTTTTTAGTAATTTGCATTTTTGGAGGTCTCAGAGCATTTTGGGAGTTTTGTGATAGAATATAGTATACCAAAGGTATCTAAATTTTGGAAGTTCCCTCACAAAGTACACTTCATTATCTTTTTGGACGCTGTTCAAACTCTAAAAATGGGTTAACGAGTCAAAAGATATGGTCAAAACAAGGAGCACTAAAATAAAATGGATAAATCCGGACTACACAAAGACACCTACATGCCCAGAATGACACATATGCGCCCCAACCAATGGATACACACCCAAGTAGATAGGTATGCGAGCAAGGTAAAAAAATGCAAATTCAATAGAGTGAAACAGGACACCTACGTGCCCAGAGTGACGCATACGCACCCTAGCCAACGGATACATGCCCTAGCAAAAAAATAGACAATTTCAAATTTTTACACAGTCAAACCATTTACGTATACGTGGCCAGAGAGATGGATATGCAGCCCAGATGACGGAGACACATGCACATCCTTGTAGAGGTGAAATTTACATATTTTCACATAGTCGAGTGCCTGATGCGTATGCGGCCAAAGAGGTGGATACGCGTCCCAGATGACGGAGACGTGTGCGCGTCCCTATAGAGGAAAAATTTGCAAAGGATGAGGACTACCAGATAGGTACGCGCCTGATCCGATGGGTACGCTGGGGTTTCAACGTGTACACACCCTTTTTTGACACCTACGTGCACCCTATGAAAAACCTACAAAAAACATGGATTTTCAAATTTTCAAGAGCAAATAGGTTAGTTGTTAGTCAAAGTGTCCTATTTCTATATCAAACCCATAAAATGTATACAAATGAAGGTCATTTATCTAGGGTTAGAAATAAAAATGAGGAAATAACAAGTGATTTGAGCAAAAACTTGAAAATGAGCTTTGAAAAACCTAAAAGACCTCCATTAATGGAGGGTGGACATAAGTGTCCCACCGGGCGTGCCAAATGTATGCAATGGAAAGTTGCAAAAGCTATGGAATGAGGATAAAGAACCTCAAAGCTTTGCTAACTCATCCATGCATCATGAGATACTAGAACACTATCATTTTATCTCTAACTACTCTATGATTACTTAAAACATAAATTGAACCTAGTTAAACCTATGAGCAATCAAACTAGATTTGTTGTTTATTCAATGGAGGTGAAGAGGTCTCTCTAAAATGGCTACAAGACCAAGTTAGATACCATCCTACTAACCTAATATGAAGTTATGGATGCAAGATGGAGGAGCTTCAACAATGGAGGATAGCCAAGATCAAATGCCTATTAGCTTAGCTAATGCAAATGAGGTCTAATGCCAATATCTCCAAATGTGAGAGAGATTTGTTATGAAAACAAGCAAAGTGTTTGTGTGTAAAGTTGTAGGTTGTCACGTGTAGGCTTAGCCTTGTATTTATAGTTTTTCACTTATGAGAGTTTGGAATTTGGGTGCATGTGGGACTAAAGTTCAAAAAGCACTTTTAGGACTAGATTAGGGTAAACATGCTTTAGGCTTAGTTAAGCTTAGTTTAGGCTAGTTGAACTTGATTAGCAAGTGAGTAGAGACTCATTGAGAGTTGGGAGGGTCTGGATAACCAATTGTGGACTGATAGATAGCCTACAAAGCCAATAAAAGTGGTCTAGAGAGAACTAGGGAGGTTCTGAATGGTTGAAATGAGAAATGTTTAGCTAATAAGAGATATATTAGCCAAATAAGTTGATTATAGGAGGAATACGACCGAAAGAGTGTCATGAATGGGCATCCGAGAGTGGAGAAAAGAAGGGTTGATTAACAAAGTGTCGTTAATCAGTTGAATAGGAGGAAATGCTAAGTGTAAGCATATTTTAGGTGTCTACACCTTTGATCATGTCTTTTATAATAAGAAAACGTGATATGCCACTCAAATTCCCTCCACTTCCCCTCCAACTAAGCGGTCATGACATGTGGGCTTGTTGTCATGCCCAAATTACCAACATTTCCTCTAGAAGTAAGACCAAAGGTATCAATATTTTTCTCAGCATAAAGCACATGGTAGGAATGAAACTTACAAAGGTAACACAATTTTGAAGTGTATCAACCCCATTCCAAACTTGCACTTCTTGAAGGCTAACACGTTGATCGTAAAATGGAAAACAATTAAAGAGGTGTCCAAATAAACACTACCACCACTTTTCATAGGAAAATATAGGCACAAATTCACAATATACAAATCATTATCCATAGATGTAGGTTTTTCGGTGGTTTAATATTTTTAGGCCAGAAAATATGTCAAGGTCACAAAAATTGGTGTTAGGTGATTTAGCTAGAATGGAAAACTAGAAGTTGATTCCCACGTAATATAGCCTATTAAATAAACTATTAGAATGGAGATAAAAGAAAACCTATGAAAGAACAAGTTTTAGGAAAGGAAAATGAGGAAAAGAAGGTTTTAAAGAAAAATTAAGGGAATGGGTTGGTGAAGGAGATCAAGTTAGCAACTACTAAGGAGGTAGAGAAGAATCCGAAAGAGAGAAATTGTTGGAGGGAGAAAGCATCTAGAAGACCTAATTTTAGGGTGTATAAAGAAACCATGGAAAATGATATATCCTCCTTGGAATTTTAAGTAGTGATCGATAGATTGAATGAAATGTATCTCTAGGAAGAAGATTTGTTGGAATGGTCAAAATCTACTTGGAAAATTGTAATCTTTAATTGTGGTTTGTTTATGCTCAAATGGACAAAAGGGTCTGATTCTTCTAAGGATAAAAGTCATAAAATCCCAATCTAGCTCAAAATTTATTATCTCCCCGAGGAATTTTAGATTAAACACTCTTTGAGAATGGTGAGATCTATGCTCGATCGCTTCCTTACTATTGATTCATAGATAATGGATAATTCTAAGATAAAGGATTTTGTGTTAAAATCTACATAATCACACACTTAAAAGACCCTTAGTCCAAGATATTGAATGTCTAATGAATGCCCATGCTTAGATCTAACAAATTAATTATGAGAAGTTTCCCTTCAAGTGCAACCTTTATTATGAATATGAACATATTCTTAAGGATTACACACACACACACACACACACACACACACACACACACACACACATATGTATATATATATATATACATATATATATATATATATATATATATATATATATATATATATATATATATACATATATATATATATATATATATATATATATATATATACATATATATATATGTATATATATATATATATACATATATATATATATATATATGTATACATATATACATATATATATATATATATATATATATATATACATATATGTATATATATATGTATACATATATATATATATATATATATATATATACATATACATATATACATATATATATATATATATATATATATATACATATATATATATATATATATATATATATATATATATATATACATATATATATATATATATATATATATATATATATATACATATACATATATATATATATATATACATATACATATATATATATATACATATATGTATATGTATATATATATATATATATGTATATGTATATATATATATATATATATATATATATATATATATATATATGTATATGTATATATATATATATATATATATATATATATATATATATATATATATATACACACACACATATATACATATACACACATATATATATATATATATATATATATATATATATATATATATATATATACGTTTTTTTAAAATGAAATCTTCTAATATAATTATGAGGAAGGTCACCTCAAAATCTAGTCATGTTATTATGTGGCATAAAAAGAAATATTTTTGACTACATTATGAATCCAAAAAAAGAGAAATCATCTAAGCAAGTATGCTTAGGGAAGGAGATTTCAAATCATCCTTCTACCATATATATGTATGAGAGGATATTTCTCTTAAAGTAAGTGAGAAGGTGATTTGACTCTCTTAATATTGTATTTGTTAAAGCCAAGAACAATTTGAATTCAGATTTTGAAAGATTGGTTATCATTGCTAAGGGTTTGTAAATTCCCATGTTGTTGAGATCTTCCCAACCTCCAAAGGTCCCTACCCACTAAATTGTCCCTCTTGAGATTAAGGGGTTTATTTAAAGATAAGATTGAAGAATTGGAATTTTATATTAAATTTATTGTTGTTGATGAGTACTCTTTTAAACACGGGAGATAAAACTATGATTTTTTCCATTTTGTGGAGAGATTCCATCTAGTAGTATTTTATAAACCCATTACTAAGGGAATTTTGTGAGAATTTTCTCCCTAAACTCATTGTTGGATCAAACCCATCTTTGAAGAAATACCCATAACATGGGAAATGGTAGAGGTAGAGAATATCAATGGTCAATAAAACTTGAATTAAATATCCTCAAGGAAATAAATTTATTGTAAAAACCCATATAAAGAGAAGTTTTAGCACCCAAATCAAGGGGGAAATAACCCCTCCAAGGACCAATGAAGATTATTTATTCAAATATTACGGGACTCGAGCCCTATAACAAATGGATGTTATTGACAAGACAACTTTAAAACTATTATCCGACATTACGCTAATTCAATAAACATAGCTTCTAAGCAAATAATGCAAATAAAAAGGAAGTGGAAAGTTTGAATTTTTTTATTCTACTATAGTGGAATATGAAAATGCAATATTAGGCTTTTATCCTTTTGGATTTGTTTTCCTTAAGAACACTTTATATTAAAAATAAAATTGGACGTGTATTAGATATTAGGGAGTGACATAAAACTCGAATTCTTTCTCATAAATGTTTATGCTCCTAATGTGTTAATCTAACAATACCAAACATGGAGCTAAATAGGTGCTTGGATAGGTCTCAACCCAAACAAGTTGACAATATTAGTTGACAACATTACCTTTAAGGATAGTGAGAAAATAAGAGGAATGAAAAGGAAAACTCCACCCCAAAAGTTTTTAACAAGAATTGTTAATCTTAATAACCTTTAGGGCGTGGAATCCAAAACATGCCACTTCACTTGGATAAAAAGAGGAGAAGGTGCTGCAAATCATTAATAAATATTTATTTATTTATTTTTAACAAATCTCTATCTTTATAATTCATGGATATTTGACTCTAATATCCTAAGAGTGTTTGTTTAAAATCAAAATCTATTTACCTTAAATTTTAAAAGCAATGGATCCATTTTGGGCACACCATTTTGTATTGATATGATTTGGTTCAAGGATCTAAACTTTAAATACCTTATGAAAACATGGCGGATGGGATAACTTTGAGAGATATAGTTAAATGATGTTAATCTTGGCATAAAAGCTTAAAAATGTGATGAAACATCTTTGATCCTAGAATAATAAAATATTTAATAGCATATTATAGCAAAAATGATTAAATAAGAAATTTGTGATCTTCACCATTCCATTTAATAGGTTGGTCATGGTATTATTTATCGGGAAGAAGATAGATATACAAAATTCTTCCATAAAAGTAAAATGAAATCTACATATAATTTCAATTTCAATAGGATTATGGACCTCATAATACAAGATAGATATCATATGAAAGAACTAGAGGAGATAAAGAATGAAAGTTTATTTCTAAATCTTTTGACTAAAACCTCTCAAGAAATTGAAATAGAGCAATAAATGTTTGTTGATTTGATGCAACATGCATTACTATTTCTCATAATTAAAACTTGATGAATCATATCTTTAATGAGTATATTATCTTTTCTATAAAGAGTAAGGCATAATATCCTTAAGCCTTAATTTTTTGAGAAAAGAGAAGTACGCTAAAACCGTTCCACTTCTACTTTAGCAAAAATAAAAAACTAAATATGGGTTCGATTAATGTTAGAATCTCAATTCTATGTCACCACCATTTTCTAGTAAGGGTCCACCTCGGGAATTTTATAAGGTGCAAAAATCCTAATCCACTTCAGTTTGTATTTCTTAGGTCGACAAGATGAGTGATCAAATCTCTTCTACTTTTTGACTCAACAAGTTATACATAGTTTTATATCTAAATGAGAAAAAACATATATTCCCTGCTAGTTATATTTTCATAAAAATGATCCAAGTATATAATAGTCATCAATAGGAACACTAAACCAATTTATTCATAGTAAATGAGCAAGATTATCAAATTCTCACCTTGTCAAGTAAATCCTATTAATCTTAACAACATTCTACCAAGATTTAGACAAAACAATACCGAAGTCATCTCACAATTTTCATTAATACAATCAAATGTAAATATCATTCAAAATTTCTTAAAACCCATTCTCCATTTCAGCAACGAGATAAATAAGAGTTTATAATTGAGATATTTTTCTCTTATTAAATAGCTACACTTCTTAGGGTCCTTGTGACCATCTCTAGTTCTGTAGACTACATATTAATTACTTTGAGTAAGGTAGATCCCTTACACATTACAATTTTCTACTAGAGTTACTCATTTTATGAGTTAAGAAATAAAAACATGTTGAAAATTATTTTCTTTAACACAACATTCATATAATATAAATGATACATAATTATTAATTTCTTCTAGCATTTCTTAATAGAAAAAATAATGAGTAAATCCAAGTTGGATTTGTAGAGGTGATATTTATTGTAAGTACTAGAGGGATAACATCTAAAATTAATCAAGGTAAAAGAGACCCATGAATCAACCATATCAATTTATCCAAATATTAAAGATGTTATTACTAAGAGGTGAATTTACTTAATTAAAAGTATATAAATGGATAGTATTTATTACAACCAAAATTATTGGTAACATACCCAATGTACATGAAGAAACCAAAAATAAAATCATCTTACGAGGTAAAAATAAACCTACCTTTACATTGAATCGTTATAATGTCTAAGAAACTTCCACGATCGCTTATACTAGGAAATAATTATATACAAAAAGGAATGATAAATCATTTACTCTCAAGAAAACATGCACATTACTCATATCTAAGAATCAAAGTTGAGGCTATAAGATGGGTAAAAGAGAGTTCCCAGTTGGGTTATCAAATATAAGGGTCCAATATAAGACCAACCACATTGTTCATATACAAAGGTTAGGGAGCACTAGTGTTGTAATTCTAGAGGCTAATACACCTAACCCTATGATATATATAGGTTTCCAAGGCCTATAACTAAGATAAATATAGGTATCCTACTAGGATTCAGAAATAAAGAGGGTAACCAAGGGGTGTAGTAATATTAAGACAATACAATAGAATAAATAATACATACTCTAGTCTAGTCTATAACAATGAATGACCAACATACACTATGCACAAAATAAAATAAGAGACTAAAGAGGGTTATAAATAATTAGTGGTAGTGTGTGTGTAAACATTAATGTATAATGTTACATAGAGAAAACAACATAGAGATATAATTATTATGAATGGGGAAGGAGAAATATCAACAAGAAGATCTCCACTCCTAACTCACAATGGTTACCCAAGTGAAAATGAGGTGAGATCCAATACTTAAAATTTGTCCAATAAGGTACAACATAGTGCATTAAAGAGTAAGTGCGAGTGTAAACAAGAGATTGTAAAATATTTTTATTAGTTGTAGGTAGTGATTTTACAAGGAGAATGGTCAAGTATATACACTTGATGCTATCATCCATGGGTGATGACATCCATGGGAAAAATGTTAAGGTCAAAAGGTGAAAAACATAAGGAATGGAGGCCAAACCATAAATGAAGGTGAATGGTGAAGGGTTTTGGAAACCAAAAGAAAGGATAACAATGTGAAATCAAGAAGAAGTGAGTATACACAATAAGACAAGTATACATAATGGGTGTAATGTGTGAACAAAGGGAATACATGAGGCAATGATAGCGTAACTAAGGCTAAATAACAACATCTTTCAAACTATCCCACATGACTAATTATGATCATACCCCAATCCTTATGGTCCCCTTAAGGTACTCACTTAGGAGAATAATGCATAAACATCCCCGCACAACATAAATGGTTAGAAAACATAAAAAAATATAGTGCATAGAAAGACCAGGATTGCTTTATTAACTTGGATCCCCTAAAGGTTCTTTCCAAGTGAGTTTAAAATCACTATATTATACACATCAATCAATACCCTAAATTTATTATTTTATAATAAAAATTGGACATCCATACTTCATATATATATATATATATATATATATATATATAATTAATTAATTTTAATATGGGACCAAAAATTTATTCCAATTCTTTTGTCCTAATCAACATATATGTGCAAGATCATGCTAATTAACAAGCATCAATGTTGTCTGTTAAAACTTGTGGAGTGTAAATTAAATCAAAATAGGATCCTCTTAAGGATTCATCCCCAAATCTAATAAAGATAAAGTATTCTTCTCTATGACTATAAGTTTACGAGACAAGCCTCAATGCCAAATCCTAGATCTAATATCTATTCCAATAATGAGTATATATAGTTGTTATAACAATTTGTGCTCTTGTAATGAAGTATGGTGAACAAAGAACACTTCCTCATAACTAAATGATGAAAATAACATCTCAATAGTGTTCCCAAGAAGTCAACATTATTAGATTTTGGGTTAAATAATTCAAACAAGGAGCAAAAGCTTCATAATATGATTTAATATCCAAAACGTATCTACTTTATAAGCCAAATCTTGTTATTTTTAATATTAAGAGGGGTATAACATTTAGTTACAATATTGAGGTATCATCTCCATTTTCTCTTATGATGTGAATAAATCTAAAATTCATACAAGAAACAAATCTATTTTTAACATATGTATGGAAAAGAGTCTTAACATGTATGGATATGAAATTTGATAAATATTATAGTCTATGTAATCCCTTGATATATAGTGCAATAATGTCATATACATTCTTAAGATACAATGGTGATAATAAGAATCCATGGATCCCTAAAGTCCTCTCCAATCCCTCCAGTTCTTATTCAAAACTAATACAACCATGTTATTATGAGAGAGTGTGCACACAAGGATCAAGGCGAAATGCACACACATCAATGAAGTTACACTCAAATGGAAACGAGAATAATATCCAAGAAATAAGTGAGAAATTAACCACCAAGAGATTTTGCATGCAAGAAAACTGTCTAGCATTCTCATAGATCAAAAAATAAGTACAAGTAATAGTGTTGTGTAATTCCCATGTATGAACTCATCATACCTCCACAAGGGAGAAATGAGTTATAATTCAGAAATAGAATCTAACTCATGTATGACGTATGACACACACTCGATGCATCTTGACACATATGAAAATTTTTATAATAGAATTTGTCATATAAATCCTAATGAAAACCTAGAGACCTATGACTCACCTAAGTGATATGAATCACCATGGGTGAGGGAAAATCACCTAATTAATAAATAAAATATGAGAAATATCCATCACACCAAAACCCCCTTCATCGAAGCTTATGTAGAGGCATTAAAAGATAGAAAGAGAAGTGGGTCCGAAAACTACACTCGATGAGGTACTCATAAACAATAAGGATCTCAAGTAATGGAAGAAAATCCAATGGGAAAATTTTCCACTTAGAAGAGATAGAAGACTCCCCTAAACAAACTAAGAAAGATGTGTCATATGGGTCTCAAAAATAAAAATTCTTGATGAGATACCAATGTAAAACTACAATATTTATATAATAATAAGAAGAAGAGGTGATGGAGAAAAGAAATATCAAAGTAGATGTGTAGCTGTAGTAGACCTCACCCCAAGAAGAGAGCACAAGTGAAGAAACTTGGCTTCAATGAAAGGTTTAGTTAGGATGTCCGTAACCTAATATGAAGTCTGAAAATCAATGATGTCTCTAAGAAGAGTTTTAATGATGTTAAATTCCACTTAAAGACTAAAGAAGGTCCATTTAACAATGTTTCTTCCCTTAGGAAGAACAAAAAGGTGTACTAAAAGTATGCACACTTCACGAAGGAAACCAAAGGCGTAGTACATAAAAATCTGAGTTGGTCCATGACTGAAATGTGGCATAGGTCTTGAAAATAGGTTCTCAAGAACTGAAGGTAATTCCACTGAAGTAGAACTATCATAGTACGGGTATG
Source organism: Taxus wallichiana var. yunnanensis (assembly GCA_018340775.1). Lineage (NCBI taxonomy): Eukaryota > Viridiplantae > Streptophyta > Pinopsida > Cupressales > Taxaceae > Taxus > Taxus wallichiana. Next base: position 574,284,826 of record CM031241.1, on the reverse strand, counting down.
GATCATTTCTTTGAAAGAATGTCCATATAAAGTGAATACAAAATAACCCTCATGATTGTAGAATGAGGATCCCCAAGTAGAGGTGGATCACTAATAGTCTCTAAAATAGTAGAAGTGACTAATATATCAAAATGGGAACTCTCATTAATGGAGATGAATTCCTCCAAAGCAATAACACCTTGTACTACAACATAAGTAGGTTCTGCGAAAATACATCTAAGGTTCAAAAAAAAAAAAATCACAAAAGGTTTTCTAGACAAAAATAAGATCAATTTCTAACATGAATGTATAATCAACACAAAAAGTAGGATAAATAGAATATTCCTCCCAAAATGAACATGGAACAAAGGAAAATGCAATGAAATTAGTGAAACACCACGGAGGCCGAGAAGACACACATTCTTACTACCGATGGATCTCTCGAAGGTGGGAGAGCAAGGCGAGATTCAAAATTCTTTAAAGGTTAATGGGAGTGGGAGGAGGTGTTTTTCAAGGGTCACTTCTATTAACATATCATGTTAAAGATACCTATCCATATTGAAACAATGTTACTAATATATTAAGGTTTATATGTTATTGTAGACTAAGTCAACCAATAAATGTGGGATTAGTTTTTGATTGAATGAGGATTTATAGAGTTGTAGAAATAATTGTAACATATAATAAAGAGACATATCTAACTTAGATAATTAGGCATGCATAAGATGAAATTATAGAGAATGTTTTTAGATTTTTGAAACCACCGGGGTGGACAAAGGAAGGTTGATGAAGAAAACATACGGAGCTCATCAACCAATTAATATGTGGGTGTGATTTTTGTCTAAATGAAAAATTTTAGAGTATGCTAGTGAAAGGAACTTCCATTGGGTGTCACCCAATTCAATAAATGAATTCAATCATGAGCCAATAAGTTTATATGACTTATGATGATGTGTCAAAGATAATATCTTAAGTGAAATTTTATCACAAGTTTAATATCTATAACAATACTAACAATTGATGATATTATTCCATGTTTTTAGTCATATTAGGTTTATATAAAGAGGGGATAAATGATAATTGAGTCAATTTAAATCATGTTATGGTACTACAAACCTATATCTATAACATGTACATGATAAGGAAGATTAAAATATATGTTTGTAGACTATGTTTGATAAGCAAGTTATAATTTGAAAGTTATAGGTAGTTTTTTTCACTATCTATCACCATTTGGTACTTAAATAGTGTAAAATATCTTATGTAGTGATCTGCTACACCAACACTATCTATAAAAATATCTTAAAAATTTAAAAGGAAATTAAATTTCCACATATATATGTAAGTTCTATGTTTGTTTTTCTTACAAAAACTATGCTTACTTTTGCAATAAACAATAGTCTTTCGAGAAACATCATTATTTTTTCTAAAAAGAGAACTAGCAAGTATTGAAAATTTCCCTTATTCTTAGGTACATTTTTAACTTTGGTAGTTGTAAAGTGGAAGCTTATTTTCAATACTTTTAAACGAGTATGGAGGAATTTCATAGGTGAATAATTATTCATTTCTTTTCGTTAATATTATTTTTTTATCTTCTTATCTAGCAATTCACGAGTCCCTTATTCAATAGAGGGGAATTTTATAGGTCTATTATTCTTTGGTAGATATCCATAACTTTCTCTAAACCTCTACTTTTCTAGAGGCCAAGAGTATGTTGATAAAAGTGAGCTAATTGGGTAGGACATCTATTTGTTATATTTGGTGAAATAATATCAATGCATTTGATTATGTCTTTCATAAGTAGAAAATGTGATATGCCTCTATCAAATACCCCTCCAACTAAGCCACCATGCCTTGTGGACTTGTTGCCATGCCCAAATCACCAACATTTCCTCTAGAAGCAAGACCAAAGGTGTCAATATTTTTCTTAGTATAGAGAGAAAACTAGGAAAATAACTTGCAAAGGTACCACAATTTTGAAGTATATCAACCCCATTCCAAACCTTTTCTCCTTGAAGGCTACCAAAAAAATCGTAAAATGAAAAACAAATGGAAGGGGTTTCTAAATAAATAATACCACCACTTTTCATATGAAAACATAGGCAAAAACCCACAATCTAAACATCATTATCCATAGGTGTAGGTTTTTACGTGTTTTAATATTTTTTGAGCCAGGAAAATATGTTGTGGTCACAAAAAATTGGCGTTAGATGATTTAGATGTAATGAAAAACTAGAGGCTAATTCCTATGTAGTACAACCTATCAAATAAACTATTAAAATAGAGATGGAAAAAACCCTAGGAAAGAACAAGTTTGGGAAAAGGAAAATGAAGAAAAAAGGTTTACAAGAAGAATGAAGGGAATGAGCTAGTGAAGAAGATCAAGTTAGAAAATATTAAGGATGTAGAGAAGAATCCATAAAGAGAATAATTGTTGGAGGAGAAATCATCTAGATTACCTAATGTTAGGTTTTATAGAGAAACTATGGAAAATGTAGTATCATCTTTGGAATTTTAGTCAATGATAGATAGGTCGAATGGAACGTATCTCTAGGAAGAAAATTTGCCAAAATGGTCTAAATCTATTTGGAAAATGGCAATCTCAAATTGTGGTTTGTTTATGATCTAATGGAAAAAAATGTTTGATTCCTCTAAGGATAAAATCATAAAATCCTAGTATAGCTCAAAATGTATTATCTCCTGTGGAATGTTGGAAATCACAAGCATTGAGAGGGGGGGGATGAATCAGCGCATATCAAAACTTTAGAGCATATCAATTTCAAATTTTCTTGATTATGAGCAAGAGCAATAACATGAACATATGATCAAACACATGCAAGAATATAATAACTCATAACACAAAATTTATAGTGGGAAACCCATAAAGGGAGAAAACCAACTTTGAAACCAAGGCTTTATTAGGAACACCATGCCCAAAACATAAAATGATTTTGGTTTTGTTGAGTACCCACTCATCCTATGAAGCACCCACTTCAGAATCTTCAATCACCCACTTGAAGAAAGCTAAGCACCCACTCAGCTAGTTTAGCAAGCTGCAACTTGCAAGGAGAACCCACCCCTTATGATCTAAGCACCCACTTAGATAGATATTACAAATAATTTGATCATATAGTTCCTATGTTGCTAATACAACAGATTATGATTAATTTTCTCTTTATCTCTTCATTCACTCTTCAAGCTCAAATTTTCATCACTCTCCTTACCTCTTTTTCACTTACTCTTCAAGCATTCATTAGATCTGGTTTTCTGCTTCTCTCTAGAACTCTATCATCAACATCTTATTCAATCAAGTAGATTCTTCATTTGAAAACATTGTCTTCTCTCTCTACAATAACCCCCTGCTCAACTGCACCCTTGCACTATTTTTCAACAACCTATCATGCTTAAGATTTTTCTTAAATAGACAAGCATAATTGATTTTCCTGACTCATGATTTTTCTGTTTTTAATGCCTCTGATGAATGCGAAGGACTTTGTTTCCTAAAATTATCTTTATTTTCAATATTGCTTTTGAAATTTTCTTGATTACACTTCCATGATTTTACATTTGCTAAATTTTCTTCACAGACTTTCCCGACTAAGAAAAAATTATGTTACATATTTATCCTTCATTTCAAGATGAAACAACCCCATTCCTTTTGCAACATTTTCACAATCCTCGGACAGAGCTATGTTCAAAAACTCGAGACAATTTTATTTGTGCAATCTTGAGATTCAATCAATTTTCCATTTTCATAGTCTCCACCATGATCATTGATGGGATTTCCATACATCAAAATTATTGACCTTTTCTAGCCTTATGTGTAGCCATCGATTTCTTGAGGAGATTTCCAACTATTGGTGCAATTAACCCTATCACTTTCTCCACATATCACCTTGTGCTAATGTCGCATAACCAATAGTCTATTAATCTTGGCTCATTCGGGGTGTTCACGTCCATCCGAGCCATCTCCCAAAACTATGCTAGAACACTACCATGTGTTCACCTTTCACCACCAAATCATTGCCAAGTGGCACCCTCTGTTTGGTCCACTATTTATTCCTTCGGATGAGGTATCTACTACTTGCCTCGGTGTATACCATTTATGATGCATGAGACTAATAAAGAGACTTCACACAAATCCTTGGTTTTTTCCTTGTCGTATGAAGATTGGTCCAATAGAACAAACCCACGCCCCTTTTGGTATCATTCTTCTTCATCAATAAAATAACTCCACTTAGCTTTGAGGTTCCGGGCTTATTAGTGTGAAGGTTGAACCAATAGGAAGGCTCCACGCCTTCGCAGAGTCGACCATTTTTAACCTCCATTGGCCACCGCGACACACACGCAGACTAATAGAGCAACTCTACGTGCCTTCATGATATAAGACTAGTCAGAATGTGAACCATGAGCTAATCAGATAGCTCCAACTACCTTTGTAGTTTCAGACTATCAGGTTTATATTAGAGATTGAAAAGTGATCCAATCAAGTGACTCCACGTAACTTTTTCTTTGCAAGCTATTGGTCAGACCTGTAGATTTTATAAATAATCTAGTTTTATCCATGCCACATGTCTACTTTGTCATGACTTGAAAATATTTGAACGACCATATATTCCTCCAAAGAGCTCCAAATTTCTCAAAATTGGGCTCGTTCGAAATATCTCACCGTGTTCTAAAAGATACATACCTTCACCATCGCCAAAAACTCTTGTATGAGAAGGAATAAGCTTTTCAATCCTTCAGTAAACATTAATCTAATCTGTTTAAGCCTATAGACATCAAGAGCTATCTCTGTAACTACACATCTTGTCTCAACCTTTAAACCATCTCTTTGATGCAGCTACACACACAAATCACTTCAAAATAGAACCAAAGGAATCATATTTGTACACTTCAACATTCATATGCGGGCACCTGTAGATCACCATTCTTCTCATTCATAAACACCGAAACTTTGGCTTTCATCTCGGTTGCATAGTAATTCTAAGAACATAATTTCTTCTTTGCTTTTAGTACATCGCCTTGCTTCCATACTTACAACATACTACACAAACCTCATATGCATGTGCACAGGTCTAATACAATGCTTACAAATATTTTGAGAAGACACTACCAATCAACCTTCATGTCCCTTATAGAGCCTCACTTCACCATTCTCACCTTTTTCCATCAATGCCACTTGACATCAATGATAACACCAATGAATAGGGTTCAACATGGAATTATAGATTGAACAATATTTGAGAATGGTGAGTTATATGCTTTGTATCTTCCTTAGTATTGATCCATAGATAATGGATAAGTCCAAGGGCAAGAGTTTTGTGCCAAAATATACATAACCACGGACTCAAAATACCCTTAGTCTAAGAAGTGGAATTACTAATGGATGACAATGCTTGTATCTAGCAAATTAATTATGATAAATTTCCCAAGTGTAACCTTTATTATGAATATGATCATATTCTCAAGGATTATAATTTTTTTAATGATTTGTTAAGATGAAAGATTCCAATACAATTATGAGGAAGGTCACCTCAAAATCTAGTCATGTTATTTATGTGGCATAAAAAGAAACATTTTTACTCCTTTATAGATAAAAAAAGAGAAATCATTTAAGAAAGTATGATCGAGAATGATATTTAAAATCACCCTTATACCATATATACGGACGAGGAAACATGTTAAAACCACTCCCCTTAAAGTAAGCGAGAAGGTGATCTAAATGTTTATTGAGAATGCATCTATTAATTCCAAGAATAATTCAAATTCCCTAGAAGAGGGACGGAAGCCTCGTAAGTTTATTGATATGCAATAAAATCATATACAATAGAAACGACTACAATATTTATAGATAGTGGACAACCATAAGTAGACAACCAGGATGTTGTAACTATGCAACAGTAAAAAAACTGTGTACAAATAATTACAAATATATAGTTTTAACAATACATAACCATATAATAATAAAACAACCCAAATAAAAATAAAAACACAATATGAGAATATTATTCCTAAATACGAGATAAGATACATGGTAGATAACCAAACCATAAAAACTTACCAAAGTAATAGTAAATGCATAAATTAACTACAGTAAACTATGTTTACCTAACATTCCCCCTTAATTTTGCATTGCCTCAAGGGATGAGGAGAGGAATTATCTAAACAACTTGAACTTGTCATGTGCAAGTGACTTTGTGAAGATATATTCTTGTTGTTCAATCGTAGGGAAAAAATAAAGTTGTATGTTTTGTTTTAAGACATTCTCGCGTATGAAATGAACCTATACCTTGATGTGCTTTGCTCTTTTGTGAAACATTGGATCACAAAAAATTTTGAGAACACCTTCATTGTCAACATACAAGGTGGTAGGTTTTTCTGTGATATTCCAAATCCTTCCAATATGTGACATAGCCATATCGCTTCATGAGACAACTTCACCGCAACACAATATCCGGATTCTATAGAAGATCAAGAAACAAAGTGTTGTTTCTTGCTTCCCCATGATATCACTCCAGATACCAAAAATAATAAAAATCCAGAAGTGGATTTCCTGTCATCAATGTTACCTGCATGATCTGAATATGAATATCTAGTCAAGAAGAAGTTATTGTTCTTCTTGTATTCTAGACCAAGATCCACTATACCCTTGAGATATCTCAAGATTCACCTTGTTTCCTTCCAATGAAAAACTGGGTTCCTACATAAACTTGGAAAGATAGCTCACTACAAATCTGATATCTGGTCTAGTATAAGTTAGGTAAATGAGACTCCCAATCAACTGTCGATAGAGAGTTGCATCTACCACAGGAGATGGATCTGAATGAGATAACTACAATCTCATGTCTATAGGTGTAGCAATAGGTGTGTAATCCATCATCCTGAATTTCTTGAGTGTTGTCTTTGTATAATTCAACTGAGAAACAAATATGTGATTCTCTTTTTGTCATACTTCCAATCCAAGATAGTAGTGCATGAGCTCGAGATCTGTCATGTCAAATGATCGATTAAGATATTTATTCGTTGCATCGATCATCTTCATTGAACTAACAATTATGAATAAATATTCGACATAGACAACACCAATCACAATCTCCCGCATTGATTTTTGAGGTAGAGATTGGGATCATATGGATTTTTGACGAATCCATGTTGAACGAGATGCTCATCAATTTTGATGTACCAATCCTAGGGTGCCTATTTAAGGCCATACATAATTTTCCCCAGTATGTATACCTTTGTTTCTTCTCTAGGTACAACATAACCCTTAGGATGAGTCATGTAGACTTATTCTTGTATATCTCCATTCAGAAAGGAACTTTTCACCTCCATCTGATGGAGTTTCCAACTAAATTGAGCAGATAGAGAAAAGATCATCCTGATCATTTTGATCTTAGTTGTGGGATAAAATTTCTCCTCGTAGTCTATGCTTTCATTTTGTGCATACCCCTTTTCTACTAGTATTTATTTATACTTGTCAATGGTCCCATTTGATTTTTACTTTGTTTTGAATATCCATCTACAACTAATGGGTTTCTTCCTTGGTGGAAGATCGACAAGTTTCAAGTGTTGTTTTTCATCACTGACTGATACTCAACATCCATGAAATATTTCCAAGCTTTCAATGTAGGGATTCTTGGATAGTAGAGGGCTCAATAGATTCAAAAAATCTACTCATCAAAGAAAATTTTACTTCTTGTGCTTTATTGTGAGTCCTTGGTATAGTAGTGGATGTATCCGGTAAAGCATCCAATTTTTATCTCGTATCATGTTAGTATACCACTTGGGCATATGATGTACTGTTTCCATGGGTCATGTTCCTATTTGATCATCACCATCATCCCCATCATCACTGTCATCATCAATGGTAACATCGGCTTCTATTTTTACAACAAGTAGAATATATACATCAGGTGAGTCCGGAGGAGGAGTCTCTGCTTCCTTATTCTCAAAGAACTCAACATCTCTGTTGGTGTATAATTTTTGGTCTTTGGATCCATCAATTTGTACCTAAGATCCTCTTCATTATAGCCAATGAAGATGTTTTTTGATTTCATATCTAATTTTTTTTGTTTTTCTTGGGTATGTGCATGCTAGCTTTGCACCCGAATACTCTGAGGTGTGCAGTGGATGGCTTCCACTTGACCATGCTTTATGTTGTGTCACTCCATCAATAACAACTATGGGCACTTTGTTAAAAAAATAAACTAGTGTCTTTGTTGCTTCTTCCCGAATGTTCTCTCTAATCTAGAATCATCGATCACGAAACATACCATTATAAGTACGGTTTCTTATCTCAACAAAACCATTTTGGTACGGTGTGTGTGGAAGAGGAATTTGTTGACAAATCTCATGAGATTAAAGGTAGGATTTTAACTCATTACTAGTGAATTCCCCCCCTCAATCTGAGCGGAGAGATCGATATGATGACCAACGTCATTCTCTCTGACCACTTTGAACTTTTGAAGTTTTCAAAAGCTTCACTTTTCTTACGAAGACAAAATATCCACATTTTCCTTGAATAGTCATCAACACATAACATGAAATACTAAAATCCAGAATGAATCGGTTGCATTGGACCGTAAATATTGATATAAACTAGATCAAGCTTTCCTGAAGCTCGATAAGTACTCATCTGGAATGAAGCTCTGTGTTGTTTTCTTGCTAGGCAGTTAGGATACTTATCTGTATCCTTTTGGGGAGATGGAAATCCTTTCACCATGTTGTACCAATGAAGTGTTTGAGATATTTGAAACTAATGTGACCAAGTCTCCGATGCCATAAATGTGTTGATGAAGAATTCTTAGCCACTAGTGCCTGATCATCCCTATGGATAAAATCAAGCTGGAACATCCATCCCACATTAAAGGATTTTGCAAAAATATTTGAGATTCTTGATTTGTATCGAATCAAACACACTTTCTTACTGGAATGACTATCAAAGTCAATATCCAGATTGTGATCTAGAAGTTGACTTACTAATAGTAGATTCTTTGTTAATCCAAGGACATATAATACATCTGATAATCTACAATTCCATGAACCAAGAGGTAGAGAAATGTTCCCAATCCTTTATATTGTGTAAGAAGAATCACCACCTAACGAAACATGATTTTTGAAGGTGTGTCCCTCATGGTAGTAAACCAATATTTGTGCCTAGTCATGTGTCGAGTGGCTCCCAAATCAACATACCAAACAACACTAGATGACATGGATGGTTCACTGGAACGAGTAGTGTACAAGAAGTCCTCATTTTTGAATGATCTTCTTGCTCAACTATATTTCCTTGTTGATGGGGTTTTCTTTGCAGTTCCCCTTTTTCTGCCCTTGATTGTAGTGTGAATGTCCCTTATGAGATTGTTGATTTTGAGGTCCAAAATTACTTGATGAACCTTTCTTGTATGTATTGTACCAACAATCTTTCACATCATGTCCTCTATTATAGATAGGACACTTCTTCTTTTGCTTGTCCCCATGCTGATGTTGATGTTGTTTTTGGAATTTTGAGAAGAATGAAATTTTCCTTTTCCTTTTCCTTTTTAATGAGAAGCAATGCTTGCTCCTCTTCATCATATTTTTTGTACATAGCTTCTTCTTGTTGCAGTAGATTCACTAACTTGTCAAAACTAACTGTCTGATCTGACAAGTTGAGTGGCGTTACCAAAATTTGGTAAGAAAGAGGGAGTTCTCTCAAAACAATGGGAATGAGAGCTATATTAGTGACCTCCTCTCCTAGGGCTAGAAGTGAAGCCCTCAATTTTGTAACTCTTCTCAAGAAAGCTTCCACTTTCTCGTTCGGTTTGAATTTCAGTGTGTGTAACTGACTATGCAAATTCAGAATTGTGTTCTTATTCTTGGCCTCATACACGGTGCTAAACTTATCCCACACTTCTTTGACTTTTTTAGCATATTGAATATGGGGTTGCACATCATCAGACATTGCAAACAAGATAATGAATTTTCCTTTTGATTGGCCTTGTCAAACTGTCTCTTGTTGAGCAACATCATCTAGTGATCTATCTATGGAACCATTCACAATAGACCATATCTATTCAAACTTAATCGTGTTTGATCTTAGTCTTCCATGCAACATAATTATCTCCTCTTAGGAGCTATGAGTCTGGAAGAAAGAACTTAGGGGCATTGGTGCCCATTTTCTGAATTCACTGACAAAGGGTAAGGCTCTTATCACTCTAGGTATAAGGTCTCCTAATCTATATATCATCAATTTTATATACTTAAAATTTCTATATATGCGCCCTTCTGATATACCCGTCGGTACGTGGAATAAGATTTCCCTTTTGATATACCCAACGGTACATGAAAGAGGTGTTAAATTACGTGAAAGAATCGATACGTGGTACCAAGACAATACTGAAAGGGGTCTGTGTGGTTATTGACACCAGCTCAAAGAAATATCCTCATATGCGCACGTAATTTCGCTATATACTCAGATAATTTCGAGTTCTAGATTTATGTTGTGTAATCATTCATAGATGATGTGCACTATGTCCTTATTACTCCTCGTCGATTTATAGGGACGATGCCTAGATGATGTTGTTAAAACTATATTAGGTGTTAATTGTAATAGTAGTCGCAACGAATTTACCCGTAAGTGCTTCCCAGAGGCATTGTATATACCGAATGCTGTGAAAGAGATCCGAAATATCTCGTGAGTGTTACAGAACAAAAATTTCACTAATTTTTTTACAAAACTCTATCATTTTTATCAGTTACAATGTTTGTGGTTGAATATGAAAACCTACAAATTAGTAAAAACCACTTAAATATACATTGAAAATATACAATTACATCCAATATGCAGAAAAATTAAATTACATGTAATTTTTTTGTTTTGTGAGGCCCTGGTGGCCTCTGGAGCTTAGTATGGCTCTAAGAGTGAAAAAACCGCAAAAAAATAGCTGTAAACATGCAATTTAAGATGCCCCTCCTTTGGAAAAAGTTTCTCAGAATGAAATTTTGAGCAAAATGGGAGAAATGTTTTTACCCTTCAATAGGGTTTTCTCTACTAAAAATAGTATGCGTTTAGCTATGGTTAAGTGGGTTTAGTGGGGTTTTTGACCACTAAAGATGGTATTTTTTCCAAAAATGCCTCTAAATAAAAATCAAAGGGTTGGGGGGGTTGAACCAGCGACCTATTCTTCCTAAAGCTTTCCTCCCAACTAACTTAGCACCAAGTGTGATTTACATATGAAATGAGGCAAAATAATATTTGAACTCGGTTAAAAAGGGCTAACCTTGTAAACAATTATGTGGTTGTGTAGGAGGGGTCCACGTGGAAATTTTTTGGTTGAAAGGTGGATTAAGTTTCCTAGAATTATAGGATCTAAACCTTCTATCTCCTTTGAATGCTTTTATTATCCTCTTATGCCACCGTTTATTGATTTTCTCTACCCTTCAAATTTAAACTCCACCGTTTGATAATAGTTGCTAATTGTGTTTGTAGGCCTATAAGAGATTGCTCAACCTTGGCTCGATAGGGGTGAAGTGTGAAGAATGACATGATAATGGGCTAGGAGCTTTCCTTACTTGTCGTTTGTGTTGGGTTGATTTCTTCTGACTGTGCACATAGAGTCGTTGGGAGTTGACGATGCAGGGAGACTCGATGGTGGTATCGGATGATTGGAAGGAGACTTGTTCGTGAGGCCATTGGGTAGAGGAAAACCCCAACTCGACCGCATAGTGTTGAGGCTCGGCGAGATGACTCGCTATTTGTATGGAATTATCCAAGTGGCTTGGCTTTGTTTGTGGATCAGCTCGGTCTCAACGAAAACAAATAAAAATCTCCTGTAACCAATGATCAATCGACCCATCCAATGTTAATTTGCAATGGTTGTTAGCTCAATGGATGATCAAGACTCCCAACAGATCTCAAAGTGTTATGTCTCAACTCATACGCAATAACCAATCAACTCGATCAAGAGCTCGCCTCCAACCTTCTCGGCTCACTCGGGATCTCGAGTAGGGGTTCTATATGCTCCAAATCAACATATTTCTAGTATTAGCAGGTATCTAAATATGCCTCTAATTTTAGAGGTAAAATCCATAATGGGGGAATAATGTTTAAAAAAAAAAATCTGAATTTGATTTTTTTCAAAGAGCATTAGCTCCAGGAAGCAAATTTTTCCTAGTGCAGGGGGCACTAGTGCAAAAAAATTACTTTTCAAACAACTGGAGAATGAACAGGAGGTTGTTGGGGTGCAGGGATGTTCTAGGAAGCTGTTGGGAGTAACACTGGCTCTCTGGAATGTAGAAATATTCTCCAAAATGTTTCTACCTTCTGTAACCTCTCTCCAACATGATAGGCTCTTCTATCCTGCTTTGATACCAAATATAGAAGAGGGATGTAAGCCTTGTAAGTTTATTTATATGCAATAAAATCATATACAATAGAAATGGCTGCAATATTTATATATATTGGACAACCATATGCAAAAAACCAGGATGTTGCAACTATGCAACAATAAACAAACCTGTGTAAAGATAATTACAAATATATAGTGTTAACAATACATAAACATATAATTATAAAACAACCCAAATAAAAACAAAAACATTATACGGGAATACTATTCCCAAATACAAACAAGATATGGTAGATAACCAAACCATAAAAACTTACCAAAGTAATAGTAAATGCATAACTTAACTACAAAGAAACTACGTTTACCTAACAAATTCATCTTTGAAAAGTTTGGCTAACATTGGCAAGGGTTTGTAAATTACTATGTTGTTGAACTCTCCCTAACCTCTAGAAATCCCTACCCACTAAATTCTCCCTCTCCTATTAGATTAAGGAGTTTATTTAAAGGCAATCTTGAAGAATTAGAATTTGATATTGAGGTTATTGTTGTTCATGAATACTCTTTTAAACATGGAAAAGAAAACTATGATTTTTTCCCTTCCATGGAGGGATTCCCTCTAGTAGTATTTTAAAACCCATTTCTAAGGAAATTTTGTGAGAAATTTCTCCCTAAAATCATTTTGAATCAAACCCACATTTGAAAAAATACCACGAACATGGTCAATGGTAGAGGAAGAGGAATACCAATGGTCGATAAAACTTTAATTGAATATCACGAAGAAAATAAATTTCTCTGTAAGAAACCATGTAAAGAGAAGTTTTAGCACCCAAAATGAAGTGGGAATAACTCCAAAAAGGACCAATGAAGATTATTTCTTCAAATATTATGAGACTTGATCCCCATAATAAGTGGATGTTGTTGAGAAGACAACTCTAAAACTATTTTCTAACATTACGTTAATTCAAGAAATATAGTTTCTTAACAAATAATGCGAAAAAGGAATGAGAATTTTTATTTCTTCTACTACTATGGAATATGAAAATTCAATATGAGGCTTTGTATCCCTTTATAACATTTTTTTCCCTCGAGAACACTTTCTATTAAGGAAAAAATGGATGTGTTTTAGATATTAAGCGGTGAAAGAAAACTCGAATTCTTTATCATAAATGTGCATGCTCCTAATGTGCTAATATAAAAACACAAAACATGGAAATGAATTACTGATTGGATAGATCTCAAACCAAACAAGTTGATAATATTATTTAACAAATTTACCTTTATATCCTAAGGATAGTGAGAAAACAAGAGGAATGAAAAGGAAAAGTCAATCCAAAAGTTTTTAACTAGAATTGTTAATCTTAATAACATAAAATTCTTCTATAAACCTAAAACTAAATCTATATGAAATTTATATAATATTATGAACCTCATAAGATAAGATATATATCAAATGAAAGACCTCAAAGATCAATAATGATGTTATAAATTTATTTAGGCATCTTTTGACTAAACCCTCTCAAAAAATTGAAATAGAGAAATAATTGTTTGTTGATTTAATTTCGACATACATTATCAAGTCTCAAAATGAAAACTTGATGAATCATATCTCTAATGAATATATTATCTTTTATATAAAGAGTATGACATAACATACTTATAAATAGGCCTTAATTTTTGAGAATATAAAATACTTAGATAATATTTTTCAAAAATAAGCTACTTCATTTTATGTAAAAATACAAGTATGTTAAAACCATTCTACTTCTACTTTAGTAAAAGTAAAAAAGTAAATATGGGAGTGATTAAGGTTAGTATCCCAATTTTTTTCACCACCATTTCTAGTAAGGGTCTACCTCATGAATTTTATAAGGTGCAAAAACTCCTAATCCACTTTAATTTGAAAGCCGTATCTACTAGGTCAGCAAGGTGAGTGATCAAATCTCATCGACTTCTTTCTACCTCTATACGCAACAAGTTGCATATAGTTTTATTATCCAAATGAAAAAAACATATATGCCCTACTAGCTATATTTACATAAAAATAATCAAACTATAATAGTCATCAATATGAACATTAAACCAACTTATTCATAGTAAATAAACATTATCAAATTCTCACTTTGTCAAGTAAATCATATTACACTTAACATAATTCAACCAAGCTTTAGAAAAATAGTACCTAAATTCATCTCATAATTTTCATTAATATAATTAAATGTAAATATCAATCAAAATGTCTTAAAACCCATTCTCCATTTTGTAACGAGGATAAAAAAGAGTTTACAAGTGAGAGATTTTTGTTATTATTAAATCACTACCCTACTTAGGTTCCTTGTGACCATCTCTAGTTTAAGTAGACTACATATTAATTACTTTAATTAAGGTAGATCCATTACACATCACCCTTGTAGACTAGAGTTTCTCATTTCATGAGTTAAGAAATAAAAAAAAGTTCAAAATTAGTTTCTTTGACACAATATTCCTATGGTATAAATGATACATAATTAATAATTTCTCCTAACACTTCTTAATAGAATCAATAACGAGAAAATGCAAGTTGGATGTGTACAACTTATATTTATTGTAAGTACTAGAGGGATAACATATAAAATGAACCAAGGTAAAAGAGACCCATGAATCAACCATATCAATTTCCCCAAAGATAAAATATGTTATTACCAAGAGTTGAATTTACTTGACTTAATTGAAAGTATAGAAATGGATAGTATTTATTACAACCATTTTTTTAGTAACATACCCATTATACATGAAGAAAACCAAAACCAAAACATATTAATATGTACAAAGAAACCTACCTTTATATTGAATCATAATAATGTCTAAGAAAATTTCACTATCCCTTATACTAGGGGTAATCATATATAAAAAGGAATGAAAAAACATTTAATCTCAAGAAAACATGCACACAACTTAAATCTAAGAATCAAAGTTGAGATGTATGATGGGTAAAAGAGAGTTTCCCAGCTGGGTTCTAAAGTGTAAGGATCTAATCTAAGACCAACCACATTATGCAGATACAAATTTTCTTAGGTAGCACTAGTGTCATAATTCTATAAGATAATAAACATAACCCTATGATAGCTATAGGTTTCCAAGGCCTATAACTAAGATAAAGATACATATCATACTAGGATTTAGAAATAAAGAGGGTAACCAAGGGGTGGATAAAGCCAACCGGTGTAGTAATATTAAGAAAATGTAATATAATAAAGTAAACATACATCTACTCTAGTCTATAACAATAAATGACCAACATACAACAAGCACAAAATAAAGTAAGAGACTAAATAGGGTTAGAAATACTTATCTATAGTGTGTGTGACCGTTGATGTTTAATAATCCTTAGAAAAAAACATAAAGAGATAATTGCAATGGGTGAAGAAGGGGAAATATTAACAAGAAGATATCCAATCCTAACTCACTATGGTGACCCAAATGAAAATAAGGTTTGAAATAATGTGATAAAGAGTAAGTGTGAGTTTAAAAAAGTGATTGCAAAGTAGTTTTATTGGTTGTAGGTGGTGATTTTACAAGGAGAATTCTCACGCATATATACCCAATGCAACCACCCATGAAAAATGATGTCATCCTCGGGAAAACACTTTATTCAAAAGGTGCAAAATATGAGGAATGGAGGCCAATTTGTAAATGAAGGTGAATGGTGAAGGTCTAGGGAAACCAAAAGAAAAAATAATATTGTGTAATCAAGAATAAGCGAGTAGAGACAATGGGAAAAGTATACATAATGGGTGTAAAGTGTGAAAAATGGAATAAACGAGGCAAGGATAGGGTAACTAAGGATAAATATCAAAATCTCTCAAATGTTGTGGTCTAGACCACATGACCAATTCCGATCATATCACAATCCCAATAGGTCTCAAAATCCCCATAGCAAAATAAATAGTTAGCAATCATTAAAAATATGGTGGATACGGATACTAGGATTACTTTGTTAGCATGGATCTCCTAAAGGTCCTTTCCAAATGAGTTTAAAATCACTATATTACACACATCAATAAAGACCCTAAATTTATTATCTTATAATCAATAAGTGGACAACCACACTTCAAAGATATATAGCAAAAATAATTTTCATAGGTAACCAAATAATTTTCTAGTTCTTTTGTCCCACTCAATGTATATGTGCAACATCCTTCAAGTTAGGAAAACATCAAGGTTGATCATCGACACTTGTGGAGTGTAAAATAAATAAATATTAGGTCCTCTTAAGGAGTCATCCCTAGATCTAAGAGAGACAAAACATTATTCTATATGAGAACAAGTTTACATGATAAGACATAACACAAAACACTAAACCCAATACATTTTTCCAACAATGAGTATATATGGTTGTTATAACAATTAGTGCTCTTGCAATGAATGAACCCATAAGCATGATAAATAGAAACACTTCATCACAACTATAATTATGGAATAACATCTCAAGTAGTGTTCCCAACAGTTAACATTATTATATTTTAGGTTAAATCAATCAAACAAGGAAAAAATATTCTTATAGCATGATAAGAAAAATGTATATATACACTAGTATGATTTAGGATCCAAAACTTATCATCTTTAGGATCCAAATATTGTTATTTTTAAGATTAAGGGACACATAACATTGTGCTACAAAATTGAGTGATCATCCCCATTTTCTCTTATGATGTCAATAAATTCAAAATTCATATGAGAAACCAATCTATTTTTAACAAAAGTATATATGAAAATCCTAATATCTAAGGGTACAAGATAAAACTTATCTTACATTCCATGTAATCCCTTAATCGATAGTGCAATAATGTCATATACATTCTTAATATATATTGATGACAATAAGAATTCATGGATCCCTAAGGTCCTCAAAAATCCCTCTAGTTCCAAATCAAAACTAATATAACCATGTTACTGACCAAATCTGAAATAATAGAGGATTAATTTAATCATCCAAAAATATTATCATCAAGATAATAATGAAATTTACTTGACTAGATTTTCCTCTTGAAAATATTGAAAATGGATGGGACAAGTGAGCCCTCTATAAGGGTAAGTTATAGATGGCCCTACCCTCCCCATCCATCGACAAAATGGAAATGTGTAGCTTAAGGAGGCCCAACAAGAAGAATAAAAACCCATAGAATTCCTTTTCTCAACATCAAAATGAAATTAAAAAAATAGAACAAAACTACATCAAAAACACACCACCAATTCATGACAACTTAAAGATCTATTTTACTAGTGGTGGTTCATATTTCGTTTGAGGTTGAAGACACCATCATCACAAAGTATATATAAAATGCATATAAGGCATAATGGATATCAAGTATTGGTGTAAAAACTTATAATTAAGGTGTACTTAAGAAACACATAATGTAACTAACACCCATATTCCTCTTTAAGGCTCTTAATGACTAGATCTAACATTTGAATTCAATACAATGTGAAATAAAGGTGGGAACACAATATCCTAACTGCATATAAATTTTAAAATAATAAGAATTATAAAGGGTATGAGAGTGAATTCACCCTTTCCTATGCAATTTGGAGTGCACTATTGCACAAAATATCTTATATCAATAATCCTCTATCCCTTTTATGACATGATCAATAATAACAAGACAAAACACAAATTACTCATCTCTCTCCTACAAAATCCTTGTAACTCTTCTAACTTATAATTCCACGAGTCAATATGTATGTGTGCTTCCCAATTTCCATTTCAATTTTAACTCTTCCTTTTCTAATTATTTTCTCTTTATCTAAATCAGAAAAAAACTGAAAATATCTATAATAGAGTTTGCAGAGTATTTCCTCCATTTCCAACATTGATTCTCTCCACTCTTCTCTTCCTTCAAAAACTTCAAAATCCTAATCATGGTGTTGAATTAAATGCCACGATGAAAAATTCTCTAATCACTAAAACTAAAAAGTCATAAGTGAATCCAAGTATTTCCCTCTTTGAGGTCAAATGCCTTTGTGGAAGGCAAATTTTTGTATAATTTTAACATGACCAACCCATTGGTGAAATTAATATTTTCATAGTATATTTATAATAACTTTCTTCAACCCAAGTTTTCCACCCACATTTAAAAACATTATAATAGAAAACAAATAATGGTACCAAAATATATACCTATAACAACTTGTAATTTTCACCAAAATCACTATGAAAACATCAATGAAAATCATACATGTAATTTTAACCAACATACATGAGAAATATCAATTAGAAAGAAAAAAAATTCCACCTTACTACACAAGGTAGTTGAGTATTTCCCACCAACCTTAGAGGTTGTAAGGAAAAAATGAACCTTGGAATATTTCCAGACATGATAATGAGATCACACATTCTTGAATTAGGAAACATTATCGGGTCAAGATTGGTATCATATGGACACATAATCATCTACAAGCACACTAGTATCACACACCTATGCATAATACAAAATAAAAAAATTACATAAGAGAGAGATAGAGAGGGAGGAGAGAGAGAGAGAGAGGTGTAGACACAAAATCACGCACTTTGGATAATTATCTAGACATGATTCCACACTACTATTCATATGATTCCTAAGTAAGAAAAGGACTAATTAACCCATGTCTTTGGCCACCTTTCTTAGCTTTACATTGCCGATTTTGGTCTTACACCCTTACTTTCTTAGTCTGCCCTTTTTTAATTTGACATTTATCATCTTGGGCACCAAGTGCCTAGCCAAGATACTAGAGCAGTGCCCTCACCCCCTCTGGGTGCCCCTGACCCCTTTGTACTTTGTTCACATATTTTGGGTCCTTTCTAGCTATTTGAGCATCTTATATTTTTGGTAGTCTTCATTTTTAGGGTTAATTATGAAATTCAAGCAAAGGAATCATATAAATATAAATTTATGTGATCATAATAAGGGACCAAACACTAATAATTAGCTATCACCACCTAAGGTTACATCCATTAAGCATATAAGAGATCCATTACATCCATCTAGCACCATCCAAGGGACACAAGGGCTGGTTATTCTGCATACACTTCATAGGAGGGAAGTTCATTCTATTCCATGCACACATCTATTACATTTATTTACATCTAGCTTACTTGCTCACTATCAAGTGTGACATGCACAAGAGCCACCTAGGGCATGATTGCGCGCGCACACACACACATAGAACTATGTTGGGTTTGAGATGTAGTGTAGCGCCTAGTCGTAAGATCACCATTGTGAAAGATAAGGACATTTCGAACCCTCATTATTCATCTTTCCTTTTTAGGATTTGATGTCTATTTGAGGGTTTTGCAGGTTCATATTTCATTGCAAGTTATCGACAACCTCGACAATCTTGGTGCGAATTCATATTGACCAAAGGAGAAAAAAAATGAATACTTAGTGACCACTTGGAGGATGTTTTTTGATCATTTTGGTAGACACAGGTGCCCCTATCCCTCTTCAGGTGCCCAATTCTAGGAATATCATTAGCTCGCATACTTTTCTAGGGGTTTGTGTGACACTCTTCCCTCTCTATTTATCCGATCAAGCACTTTGCACGGTCCAGAATAACTCGAATCAACTAAGGATTTCTACCCCCTCTTTGCACTTAGTGTTTCATAATTTCTTGCTTAGTTTTCTTGGCTTACTTTTACGTACTTAATTATATATTCATTTACTACTTTGTAATAGTAATCAAATTACGCATATAAATTCACATTTTATCTTAATTATTTTGGTGAACCTGATCTTTGAATCCACCTTCTCCTTTAGAATCTTATCCTCTTATCACTATGATGAATTCACTGAATCCCACCTTAAATACCTTAATGATCATATCGTTGAGCATCCACAAGACTTAGACTTGCTTTTATTCACTGCTTGTGAGGAAGCCACCAACCTCGCGGAGCTTAATGCTTTCGCCATTATTCCCACCTCCATTGCTACTCAACCACATACTTCTACTCTTCTTCCCATTTCTATCGTCCCCATTTCTATCCCTACTCCCACTAACCACTTCACTCCACCTCTTGTTTCTCATACGTGACAATTATTTTTCGTCGGGCGATCAATATTTAGCCTCCCTTTATTAAGACCTTCAAGAACAAAATTTTCAATTACAACAAGCTACTTCTCATGCATCTCCATCTTAGGATTCACGCTTTATTACTGCACACTCCATTCACACCCGCCATCTCCACTTACTTGCTTCCTCATAATTTCATCACCCCAAGATTCCCATTTTTAATGGGAATGATGATCCACAAGATCATCTCTGAGAATTCCATATGGCTTATTTAGATTTTGCAGATGATCACATTCTTCTAGCTAAGATCTTTCCTCACAGTCTCCATGATTATGTGATGCATTGGTTCTATGACCTACTTTCCCACTCATTCACATATTTCACACATCTATTCGATGCTTTTCTTACTAATTTTCTATCAACATAGGCTCGAGATCTCATATGCGCAACTTTTACAACTTAAGCGAATATCTAATGAACATTTAGCGGAATATGTCCTACGATGCAAGAACAACCTAGCTAAGATGTTTAATGTGCTTGCAGACTCTAAGCTTTAAGATTTATTCATTCAGATTTTATTGCCACCTCTCCAGGAGAGTGTTCTCTTTGAGACATCTCCATCATTTGATCAACTGTGTCATACTCTTAAGTTACGTGAAATGAAACTCTTATCTATAGGCAAGCTAACATATCAAAAGCAAGCTTCATCATCCGCGTGATTCCAAAGTAAATCCCTTTGAAGTAAAAAATCACTATCAACATTATATCCAATGCTAAATAACTCCAATGGCAACCGCATAAGCGTACATATACAAAGTTGAATATTGCTCCACATCTTATATTACAATTAATTCTTAAGATAAATATTATCATGCTTCCTCATCCACTCAACTTGGATCCATCTTGCCCTAAAGGTCGAAATTATAATAATAACCTTTGGTGTGACTATCATCAATGTGTCAGACACTTTATAGATAGGTGTTTCAAACTCCACATTATCATACAAGATCTTATCGATAGTAACAAAATACATCTTCTAGAGCCTATGGTCTTTCCACCAGTCAATGAAAATCATAAGCTCAAAATATTCAACAATCCACTCCCAAAACATGACAATAAAGCGGTTGATTCCTCGAAAAATCATAGATGTCACGCAAAGTGCCTCCTCCTACATCGGGGGCTATTTATTTCCTAGTTTCTCATGCTAATATTTCTCAACTAATCATTTCTTTCTCTGATCATTATTATCATCCTACATTCTATTCTAATCACTTGCACATCAGCACTTCTATTGGATCCATCCCTATCAATAACACCAAAGTTGATCCATCATGGCGTATCAACATGTGTTATTTTCCACTTCTTGTTGCTATTGAATATACACTCTCACAAATATCATATCCAATAGATAACTCATATGGCATCGTAAAGCTTTAAGTTACTATCAATCCTCTCACCATGTTTATGCCCTTCCTTGTAGCACAAACAATCGAAGGGTGTGACATGCTCTTAGGTCTCAATTAGATTCGCAGGTCTCAGTCTATTATCTCCATGAATCACTTGCATCTGAAGTTCATTCACAACAATCAAGTCATCTCTATCAATGGTGTGCCTCCATCCACTCCATGGTCACAACCTCCTCTTAAGGTTTCCATTACATCACCTAGTCCATCTAGTTCCCCACGACCTATCGAACCTAAAGAACAATCCACTCCTATCTTGCCTATTCACATATGAATGTTTTGGTCTTATCACTATGCTAGTATAGCACATCAGTCTAGGTCCATCACTAGGACAACTCCTATATCTAGGCATACTTCACCACCTCATTTCACTCCACATAGGTGTCCATCACCTCCACGATCTCCTCCACATAGGCATCCATCACCTTTGTGATCTACTTTACATAGGTCTCCATCACCTCCACATTTTGTTACACAAAGGTTCCCACCATATGCTCATCGGTCGCATGCATATAGACTTCATTCACTGTGTAATGTATATCTCATATACCACCACTCTTAGAGCATGGTCACATGCCTTCATCACCGCAAGCATCAGGTAGAGGACCTTCATCCTTTACTTTTATCGGATAGAACATTCATCACCACACACTTGGGGGCATCACACCTATTTCTTCCCCTAGCATCGACATGTGTCTTATATTCACATCATTTCACACCTATATTTTAGCATATACATCTTGACACATGCTCGTATCATCATTTCCTAATGACACACTCTTGTGCTTTGGTTCACACTTGATTGTTGAGGTCATCCTATACACATGAACCTCACATACAACACATAACACACTACACACTTTGCATCCTGGAATATTCATCTCCTTCTCACAACATCAACTCAACACATTCATGATATATCTTTCTGACATCTACTTCTTCACATTTCGGTTATTACCCTATGACACACTCTACTTCCCTTTGTCCATACTTGATTGCTGAGGGTTTATATATCAAATGGACCTCACCATATTCACACATTTAATCATACACTCACTCATTCACTTACACACTTACACTCTACGCATTGTGATTTGACAATCATATCTTTCTAATACACACAATTCCAACCTTTCCAAATAACACACTCTTGTTTTCATCTGTTCATTTTTAATTTCGAGGGGAAAAATTAATGAACCTAATTGCATACATACACATACAATCAGCGGGTATGATGCTCCTATAATTCACACTACATTCCATTTCATCTCATCCACTGTGTACTTGCACATCTTGGTTGCATTTACTCTTTCTTATTTATGCTTTTATATGTACACTTTATTACACATGCTAGATAAATATCTTGTATTTCATTATCTTTATCATACACACATGAGCGTTCAATTTCCTTCGAGTTGTGATCCTAGATGTTACAAATATCTATTACACACAACATGGATGCTTGGTGCAATACCTATTACTAGTCCCACAACGGTTCTTGGGGCATCCACTTTCGTACATTACAGTTGTTATTATTTCATTTTGTTTCATAACACATTACTTTATCAGATTATACATGCCTTGAAATAATTTTTATCTTTCTAACATACTAATGGGTGCTTCATGTGCAACATTTATATTATAGGCCTATTTGCTTCCATGGTTGTCTATTACATTGTTTGTCTTTGTATGCTCTTATTCATGGGCTTTTTCCGTTGTCTTGTGTGCACACTATCTTCTTTTGGATTCGTCGGCCTTTATTTTCTTGTGACATCATGAGTGGTGTATAAAATATCCCTTGTGGGATACCACTTGAAAATGCACAAATTATATGAAAGTTGCAGAAAGTAAAATTTCTGATTTTACGAGAAATGACCAATTAGGGCAGCGAATTGTATTTAATTGATATCTCACAAAATATTTTCCCAAAGTGTATGAAATTTTGAGGGAAGCTTGCAATAATAATAATAAACACTAGAAAAACATTTTTGGAATTTTTGGAATAATATATTGCTGCCAGAAAATTACAGCGTGCCCTAGACAGCTGGAAAACTTCTAAAATTCGTAACTCACCAAATACAAGAGCAAAAATTAAGAGTCTTTGGAAATAACATTAACAAATATAGGAAATGATATTTCAACCTTTAGATCTAAAAGGGGCCAACTGGAAACCCTCCAAATAAAGGCTGCAAGTCACCTAGCTTGGAAAAGGGTTGGAAATTGATGAAGATGCCTTCAAAGTGATGTTGAGCCCTGCCCAAACGGTGCCAGTAAATCTGATCTGAAAGCCCTCTGGTTATCTTCCCCAAATGCCCCCAAAACCCTCAAAATCCTTCCTCTAAAACCTCTGATAATATCTCGAAACACAACCTAGAAGGTGGCTCCAAAATGACAAGCTAGGGTAGATCTCTCACTACCGAAGAATGCCCTGCTAGCTAGGGACGGGTCTCTCACCACCAAAGCTAGGGTCCCTGTGGGATTTCACTCCACAAGCTGTAGATGCGCAAACAATAGTTGCATGTGAAGGAGAATAAAATGTATGCAAAAATCCTTTTCCTTTCTCTCCCAGCTCCTTATATACTTTTCCACGGCAAAAGAGCCCCAATAACCTAGACAATTTCATTCCATGGAGGGGCCAATAAAATAAAAGTAACTACAGTTAATTTTCCCTTTTTAAGTTTCCATGGCCCAAAAGTGACCCCTAAATGTAAAACAAGGATATTAGAAACACGTGGCCCCTTGCTAATAGCTCCCAATGTCCACAGCCCCTTGGATATGACCACGGTTTGGATATCGACTTGGCCATTAGGCCTTTGGCGTAGGAAAGGGTACATTACAGTGTCCCATGTTTGCAACCCACTTTTCATGGTCTACATCATCTTCTTGCATGTTTATATTATCTTCTTGTGTCTTATCTTACATATTTTCTTCTTAGCATACATTTTTTCTTTTACATGTGTGTTTTTATTTACTTGTACTAACACTTTTTTCTTTCCACTTTGTTTGCATGTGCCTTGGTTTCTAGCAAGCACATTCCCTTCCCACTGCAGGCACAATTTCAGCACAATGGTTGGTCTTCTTTGGGCTGCATACTCCTTCAACAATGTCACATGCACCCTAAACAAGGGGGAAATCATATGGGTGAATAAATCACCCCATACAACAGTCTATAATCATTACACAACACAACACAAGATCTTGGTATAACACAATTTTCAATTTCGGGGATCGAATTAGACTTGGTTCCTTCGCACAACATGAGCCTTCCTCGATGCCTATAACCATGGGGCAGTTACACAATATTTGATAGGTAAGACAATCTGAGAACTCCACACAATGGATTTTACAGGGCATACGGTCCTTATCACTTTCACATTGGATCTAATTGTTCAAATTTTCCAAACCATCTCGTAGTGGTTTTCTACATTGCGGAAAGTGGTTAAAGGTTGGAGCATAACACCAAAATTTTATCCCTACACTTCTTCCATGAATTGGCATGATATCTCCAAAAACAATCACGTCGGCATAAGCGGCTTGAGATCACTTGAAAAAATCATTCATCTATAACATCTTTAGAATCCTTTCTACACTCTTTCCTCATCATGGATCAATTACACATGTTCTTTTTCCACATTTTTCATTTTACATAATTCATCACATAATTTTTACACATATACATGCATATTTGACTACTTTTTCATTCTTCTCTTTTGCATGTATGTATGTATCGGAATTAGTAGTCAAAATCATTTCACAACATCAACAACAATTGGCATCGACATCAACAATAGGTACATCACGACATCTACACATGGGCTTCCACCTAGGTTCATTTCCATCATCATTTTTGCACTTTTTCCTCCTTAGCATCCATGCTTCACATGCATTATCACTCCATGCTTTGAATTTCCCCTCATACAGCCACGTTTTGTCATCGATCTACATGGTTATCATGTACACATCTCTATCTACTTTATGTTACCAATATTTCTGCTCACCAACATAAATTGGGGAAAATATAGACACACAATCATGCACTTTGGGTAATTATCTAGTCTTGATTACATACTACTATTCATATGATTCCTAAGTAAGAAAATTACTAATTAACCCATGTCTTTGGCCACCTTTCTTTTCTTTTTGTTACCAATTTTGGTCTTACACCCTTACTTGCTCAGTCTACCTTTTTATACTTTGGAATTTATCATCCTAGATACAGTTCCTAGCTAAGACACCCGCCAGTGCCCTCATCCTCTCTCGGGTGCCTTTGACCCCTTTTTACTTTGTTCACATCTTTTGGGTCCTTTTTAGCCATTTGAGCATCTCATATTTCTAGTAGTCTTCCTTTTGAGGGTTAATTACGAAGTTCAAGCACAAGAATCATATAAATATAAATTTATGTGATCATAATAAGGGACCAAACACTAAACACTAGCTATCACCACCTAAGGTTACATCCATCAATCATCTAAGATCTCCATTGCATCCATTTAGCACTATCCAAGGGACACAAGTCCTAGTTATTCTATATACACTTCATAGGAGGGATGTTCATTCTATTCCATGCACACATCTATTACATTTCTTTACATCTAGCTTACTTTCTCGCTATCAAGTGTGACACACACAAGATCCACCTATGACATAATTCCACACACACACATAGAACCATGTTGGAGTGAGATGTAGTGCAACACTCAGTCGTAAGATCACCATTGTGATAGCTGAGGATAGTTTGACCCCTCATTCTACATTTTTCCTTTTTAGGATTTGATGTTTATTTAAGAGTTTTACAGTTCATATATCACTATAGGTTTACAATGATCTCGATGATCTTGGTGTGATCTCATAGAAACTGTTATCCCGTAAAATTGACAAGGGCAATTTTACCGATAACCATACTGAAACTTTTGTTTTGATCCCTCGTTAGGGATCCCTTGCGTTCGAAACGTTGTAAAATCCCTTCCCGGGAAATCTAGTTTTCGAACTTAGTCTTTTTGAGCCTTTTTTGGCTGGGCGCGTGGATTTGCCTTGTAACACCAAGTTTTGGTGCGCCCCCTTAAAAGCCTTTGGCGCATGGTTTTCCATGTTAACACGTCTTTCGGTGCGCCAAAGGATGTTGAATCACTTTTTGGTGCGCCAAAGGGTGCACATAATCTCTCTGCAACACCAAGTTTTGGTGCGCCAAAGGGCGCACATAACTTCGTGTCGACAATGCATATTGTGCGCCAAAGGCGCACTCATTCTTCTGTTGTCAAATACTTCCGTGCGCCAAAGGGCGCACACTTTCCCCTGTCGACAGCAGTTTTCATGCGCCATTTCAAAAGTGGTTGGCGCATTGATGACAAGTTTTTCTATAAATATCAGTGCGCGCCCATGTCATTTTCATTCCTTTTTTCAAGCACGTGATTGCTCTGGATTTGTCAGCTCTGCTCTGTCGTTGTCATCGCCCTGTGGACCCGCTCTTCAGATTTTTGCTATATATTCGAGGTAAGAGGTTCTCCCTCTTCGTTGTTTTGTATTTTCGGTTCTGTTGGTGTGCTTGGTCTTTGTTTTGGGCTGCTAGTCGGTTTTTAATGGAGTATATTTGAGCTAGTCTCCCCCGTCTTCATCTATTTCCTTTTCTTTTTCTCCTTCCTCCCTCTTTCTAGATCTGCTGGAAGGGAGTTGTTTTTCATGGCTTGGTCTCTTTGGAACCTCTTTGTGAAACCTTACTTGTCCAAGCAGCCTTTTGAAGTAGGAGAAAGAATAAGAAAATATTTGAGCAGTTAAGTGTAGTTCCGTGGCGCACTGGCGCGCCTTGTAGCAATAAAAACAGTTGCGCCCCTTTGGCGCATCTACCCGCCATGTTACATCCTCAAAACCGCGCCAAAGGGCGCACCCTTCCATCCTGCTGCAGTTTGAATTCATGCGCCTCAAAGCGCGCCCTTTTTGCATGCTACAAGTATAAATCCCGCGCTTCCTTAAAACCCTTTGGCGCACCTTCTTTCCATGTTACATCCCGCTTTCATGCGCCAAAGGGCGCACCCAGCTTTCATGCAACACAAGCCTTATTCGCGCAAGTATAAAGTTAGAAAGGCACGGGCGCACCCTCCATTGCAGTAACATGATGTTGTGTAAACCCTTCATGCGCCGCGCCAAAGCCCTTTTGGCGCACCATTTGTTAATGTTACACAATCTTCCCATGCGCCAAAGGGCGCACCGAACCAATGTAACACGCATTTCTGTGCGCCCTGCTATAAAATGCAACCTGCTTCATCCATGCGCCATGCACCTTTGGCGCCAGTATAACCTCTGCAACATTCCTTTTCTGTGCGCCTTATCTATTTGGCTGGCCGCACAGATTGCATTTTTCCCTGCACCCTGAGCCTTAAAATCTCTAACTCTTTCTTCTGCTAGCTTTCCAATGGAAGATCAAATGACTAATTCAACCTTTTTGGATTGGGTCTCACTTCTTCTTCGTGCAAATCAGCAACTGAGTTCGAAAGAACACATGTCTACGTCAAGCAAAAAGCCCACCAAACCAAGAGGAAAAGCTAAGCTGACAGAAGAAGAGATGAAATACAAATATCAGAGGGTCAGGATGCCCGAATCACAGGCTGAGTGCAGTATGGATGTCAGAGACTCAATTGGGTCACATTGACATGGATGAGTTCTGGGTTAGGACTCAAAAAGTTACAAGAAGTCCATGGATGGACAAGTTAATAGGCAGTGCCCTGCACTTCGCCGGAGGAATCCCCGTCAGCGCTGTAAACAACGAATTCATGATGGTGATTGCGCAATGTTACAACAAAGACACAAGATGTGTCGAGAACAGTAAGGGCGAGGCAGTCATAAACCTCACTGCCCGTCACTTTGAGTTAATGCTTGGCATCCCTCACCACCGGAACTACGTGGCTGTTAGCCAACGAGAATGCATCAAGGCCTGGGAAGACAACGAAGACCAGTGCATGCAGTTGATGAATGAGGTCTACCTAAAGAATAAGAAGGTGGTGACCCGGTGGCCTCAGACTATCCACCGAAGTGATTTCTCAGAGGAACTCAGTGATACTATCACCTTCCTGAGCAGAGTCTTCGGGCTTTCAGATGCCCACTATTTCCATAAGTGGATGTTGCGGTACCTGGAGACAATGAATAAGAATTTTCCCGATCAGCGCTTTTGCTGGGGGGAAATAATAAGCAGCACCATATCTGAGCAGCTACAACAGTTCGCCACAACAGGAGTGTTCCATATGAACTCCTATGTAGTCTACGCTGCAGCATCGGCGAGGGATTATCCGGGGCTGAACCGAAGTGGAGTATGGCCTCAGGCCAAGATATTTGATTACTACCCAGAGCTGAGGCTGGAGAATAGCATCCAACATTTCGCAAAAGTTAACGATGCATTCTTCTATCATGTCATCTGCCTACTGAGGCCAAACATGACTCATAGCCGGACGACCAAACACATAGTGGCAGTCACAGAGAAATGGGGGGCCCTGTTCACCCAATTTCCCACGTTCACCTATCTGAGGGCTGCCAACTTTTTGGGAGAGCCAACCAGGCTACCAAGGTATGCTGGGCCTAAGCTGATTCTACTAGAACTGTCAAGGCAGCTGGTCACATACCATGAGAAGTGCCTCAAAAGAAAGAAGGGTGGAACTCCTTTCCCCCTCAAAGTGGGCCGATACACATGCTCCACCCACCATAAGGCGAAGGAAATGTTCGCAGAGCTGGAGCTACTCAACTTGAAGCATGACTTCCCAGCCAGGCCTACCTTCGACCCAAGAAGCTGCCTGCCAAAAGCGAAGCTCGATCCGATCCATGTCCCTCAAATTGAGGATATTTACATTGACGTTCTCCATGAGGCGGAACTCAGAAGAAAGGATCACTCTCGCTTAGCATTGGCGGAAATCATCCAATACGGAGTGGCCATTGTCCCCGAAGGCTTCCAGACTACGGAAGATGAAGTAGATAAGGTGTATAATGACACAGATGGGGACAATTGGCCCTTCCCGGCCATTGACAGGAACAAGGCTCCTCAAACAATTGAGGAGAGGGTCAAGGAGACTATGCGGAGAACAGAGCATTGGTGCCGCATGAACGGACTAATCTACCTCGGGGTAGATTTCACAACTTCCCCTTTGGGCAACGCACCTCCAAGGTCAAAGAAGCAGCTGAAAGGCAAAGGTGCAGAAGGTGAACCTAGCACCATTCAGGAGGAAGCCCCTGAAAGTCCTCTTCCCTCAGAGCCAGAACAAGTCATAACTCTTGATGAGGAATTGACAGAGGATAGTCCTATACGCCCATCCACCCAGGATGTCGGCGTCGCTACAACTTCAGAGGTCCCTTCTATCCCTTCTTCTTCTCTTCCTTCCCCTCCTCGAGTGACTCAAACGACCATCCCTTTGGTCGTGTCCTCTGCCCCTTCTTCTACCCTTTCCCCTGCTTCTTCATCTATCTTCTCCTCCCTCGCTGATTTGTCTTCCTCTATTTCTTCCCTCATCTCCGAGCTCCCTTCCCTTCCTATGTCTTCTGCAGTTGCGGTTTCCCTTCCTCCCGTGGACATTTCTTCGGCTATTCTTTCCATGCCGCCGCCGCGTGTCTCCACGTTTTTCCCCTCTTCTACCGTTGCTGCCTCCCCCTCTGTCTCTGGTCCTTCTTCTATAGGACCAGCTTGGATCTCTCAGCAGCTGAGCCAACAAAAGAGGAAAGTCCCCATCACTCCGATGGACTTTTCGGTCATTCCAGCTAAAGGAGCAAAGAAGCACAAGCCGGTTACACGCTTCTCGAAGAGCGCTGCAGGTGAGAGAGTCATGGAAATAGCGTACCCCAACCCCCTCAAAGAGAAAGAAGATCTGTCTCCAGACAAATTTCTTTGTGACCCAAGTCACAATGGGGACATCCTCGAGAAAGTCTGTGGGGAAGCTCTCTCATGATTGATGCACTCTGCAAAAGCTTCAGAAAGCGAAAGAGGAGAAAAGGCTGCGAAGGAGCAGAACAAGTACTGCTTCAAGCCTTACGAGAAGATGGGAAGTGCACCTCCCACTGTTGCCGCGCCGAGACTCCCCTGAGCTGCTCGGTCGGGAGAAGATCAATGAGTATTCAAAGATCGGCGAGGTGGTATGGCATTTAGCTCGCTTGGAGGAGCCAGATCCTCAAGGATAGTGAAAGAGTAATCGCCGAGTATATCAGTTTATATCTAAACATCGAGAAGGCGAATAAGGAACTCCAAGCATTAGCAGGTCCGATATCAGAAGAGTTAGAACATGCTAGACTCCAACACGAGACCTTCCAACAAATGTTCGACTGTTGGTCGAGGATCTCGGTCAAGTTCGAGTCTTCGGTCATCCAAGGGCCCTCAACAAAACTATGTCCACTCTGGACTATCAGATAGATCAGCTGGAATTTGTTTTAGAAAAGATAGACAAGGTAAAGGAAGAGGCCCTGGATGCAATGCACCAAATGGAGAAAATTGTCTCGCCATGACTCCCGTGGTTGCTCACTCCTTCCCTTACCTTGAGATCACCGATGACACTATCCGGATCTTGAGGAGATAGCTTCTCGGGACAGGGCGGAGGTCACATTCGACCTCGAATCTATCAACAACCTACTGGCCTGTAGGGACTTCATCGGGTTCCTTATCGAGGCGGAGAAAGATTATTCCAAACTCCGGAAAATCTCATAGACGAGCGGGAGACTTGCGAAAGCAATCGGTGAAGCGGCACAAGGATCCATCACGGGATCAATTTGGGCTAATGATCAGCAAGTTTTTGGAATACGCGCTCGAGTTCACATATCATCACAAGCAAGATCGAAGCAGCAACCCCTTTTCGGCCACAGGATGATGATGATGAGTAGCTTCTTCTTCTTCTTCTTCTTCTTCTTCTTCTCTCTATTCTCCGACTTTCTTTTCGAAATGTCTAAAATGTGTTGGCACAAATGATGACATCATCCATGTTGCATCATGGGATGATGTCATCCAAGTTGTCAAAGTCAACATGACTTTTAGATATTTTGTAAATATCTTTGTAAATAAGTGGTTGGCTCCATTTTGCCTTCTCTCTCCCTCATCTTCTATAAATATGAGAATACTTGTTGTATTCAGTGTGAACATTTTTTAGATAGAAATAGAAGTGAGGAGAGAAAGACTTTGAGCTTTCTTGTAACAGAAAAGAACAAGTAATACAATTATTCGAACTTTGTGCTCAATAGGTGTGTTATACATTAGATCTTTCTTACGTTAGATCGTATGTGTTTAATCATTGGATTCATATCTACTTTTCCGTCATTTGTTTATCAGTATTGCTTTGTTTATTTATGCAAGTAGGTTTGGCTCTATTTACTACCAAACTAAAAACATAAATCTTCTGACCTTTCTGCTTTGGAATTCATTTCTTTTCTCCCTTCGGATCTGTTCTTTCTCTTCTCCCTCTTTCTTTCCTTTCCTTTCATGCAGCCTGGAACACTCTACTGGGATGAGATCCCAACCCCCGAAGGCAGAATCTGTGAGACTTGCATAGGTTCCTGCTAGTAGAAATAGCAATAAACCAGTTTCGCTTTGCTGTCTCAAAGAGGGGCTAAGCCCTGCACACTGTTGGCTCGTCTATCCATAGATCATCCACGCGATGATTTTCGGTCCAACAAAACCAAAGGAAAATAACAACAAACACTTAACAACCACTCGGGGAGGTTTTTTTGAGAATTTGAGAAGACACCAAAGCCTAGAAATAGGCCTAGGGTGCCACGGGTGCCCTCTGTCCCTCTTTAGGCACCCTAGTCTGGGAAGATTGTCGGATCACACACGTTTCTAGGGTTCTATGTGATGCTCTTCCCTCTCTATTTATCTAGGTATCACTTTGGCATAGTCAAGAACAATTATGAATCGAGATAAGGATTTCTACCCCTCTTTTCACTTAGGGTTTCATACTTTCTTGATTAGCTTGTTGGGCTTACTTTTGTACTTAATTGTTTACTTCTATAATAGAAATCAGATTAGGTAAATAAATTCACATTTTAGCTTAATGAAGAGGGGTTAGAGAGAGAGAGGATGAGAGAGGAGGAGAAAGGGGGAGAGGAGAGAGGGGGAGAGGGGAGAGATGGGGAAAATAGATGGAGAGACTGAGAAAGAGAGGGAGAAGATAGGGATGAGAGAGATGGAGAAACATGTATAAGGAGAAATGGAAATGGAGAGGAGGATAGGAAGATAGAGTGAGATGAAGAATGAGAGATAAATAAATAGATAAAGGGGTAGATGGGGAGAGAGATCATAGGAGAGGGGAAAGAGGAGGGAGAGATGGAGATATAGAGATAGAGATGGAAACAAAGTGAGGGATATGTATGTATAGAGGAGATGGGAGAGGGAGATAGGGGAGAGGGGTAGATGAAGGGTGAGGGAAAAAGAGAGATTGAGTGAGAGATGGAGAGGTAGAGAGAGAGAGAGAGAGAGAGAGAGAGAGAGAGAGAGAGAGAGAGATTCCTAGCTCTAGAATCTCATTTCTTAGGTAGTGTAATTTAAATCATGAAGTGATAAAAAACATATCATTAGAATTATACTTGTACCAATGCATATATCTCACATCCAAAAAAATTATAATAATGTTATTATAATAACAAAGGTTCCTTTAAGGAACTTATTTACATAATGTTTATAGTGTCAAAATAATGGGATAAAACAACATCCCCTTTAAAAGGATGTGTCATCTCAATAAATTCAAAAAAATATGAGGGAAGTTATCACAATTTTTTTTTTCATATTTCCACATGGTGCGTTTCTCACTCATTTAATCATATTGGTCTAAAACCTATTACAAATGACTATTTTTAGATTAATTTGGTGAGTTGCTAGCACCCACACTATATCTACTTGTATTGTCTCCCCATCCACAACCTACGGGTTGGTCCAATCTAAAATATTCAAAGGATAATATATATACTATATAAAAAATGATACATGAAATACATCATGGCTTTAAGAAAGAAAAGGAGGGAGATCTATCTTGGATGTTATGGGGATTACCATTTATAATATATCAAATGACCCCAAAAATTGAGGAGTTAACTTGGAAGACTTTGAAATTTTATAGATCTCTTTTGGGGGCGTACAATTAGAAATACTTTAGCTTAAACATGAAATCATCTTAGAACTATTTTTAGGTTTGCTTAACGTTTTTGTCGATTTAAGCTTATTTTATCCCTTTCTAATGAGGTGGATTTTCTCATCATAAATTTTCAATACATCGGGTCCATTTAGGAATCTATTGTCAAAGCCATCCCATTTGATGGGAGGTCTACATATTATTTCATACATGGCCTCAAAAGGTTCCATTTTAAGTTATGAATGATAAGTACTCTTAATAAAACTTTCACCAAGTGAAGGTAATATTACCAATTAAGTTATCAGTCCATAACACACGTCCTTAACATATTTTCCATTACTTGATTAAATATTTCCACAACCATCTATTTCAAGATGATAAGTGGAAATAAAGTTAAGTATTGTGAAAATGGTAGATGTTAGATTTTTCCAAAACTTAGAGATAAAGAATTTGTCCATATATTAAAGTAATAAATTTAGGGATTCTAACCACTTACAAACTTCATTTACAAATATTTTTACAAAAACTAGGACATATTCTATCATATTACCCAAAATAAAGTGTTCTACTTTGGTTAACTTGTTAACTAACACCAAAATATTATTATGTCGGATTCAAGATTAGGCAGCTTGAATATTAAATCTATAGACATTATAATCCATTTATCTTTTGGGACATCGTGAGGGTAAAAAATCTCCTAGTGATAATGTTCAACTTTAACCCACATATATTCCAAACTCCTAGCTATAGATTTTTCCACTTATTTCATCATTCAAGTTCATGAATCATTTTAGTGGACCCTAAGATGAGAAAAATGAGGAGCCACATGGAATTTCCTCAATAATCACCCATACAAACCACTTGAAACCAATACATAAATACTTCATTTATATCTCAAAAGACCATACAAGCCAAAGGAAAAACAATAAATTACTTTTCTATGGGATAATTGGCCAATTCGACATAAGTTTTTTTGATAGAAATAAAAAAGAAAGTGTTATTCGAAAAGTGCACTCCAAAACTTTGATTGAATCCTTAAGATGAAAATCATGTAATAACATCTACTTAGTGCATCAATGAACCTATTGTCCTTTCCCTTGAAAAATAAAATGTTCATATCAAATTCACTTATAAATTATATTCATCTTCACTTTCAAGAATTTAGATTCTCTTTGGTATAAATTTGATGTTGGAATATGAAAAGCCTTTTATTAATGGAACAAGTAACTATGATTAAGAAAGCACAACATATGAGGTTCTTATAATATAAGGAGATTATTAGGTCGAAATGGAGAAAATGGAGGTTTGTTGTTATGCCATGAGCCATGCAATCAAGCCATGTTTATAAAAATATTTATGACTTCATTATCATTTGTAATGGGAGTAGGGATGATTGTTAATGTATGAATATCAAGAGATTGAGATTGAGATTTAGTAGAGGTGAATAACTTAGGAAATAAAGGTGTCGAGGTTCTAAGAGTTAACTTTCCTGTTTGGATCAAGATTTTCTTAGCTATAATGGTAGTATTAAAAGCATTAGGAAGGTTTCCACCTTCCATAGACTGTATCATAACTACTAAATATGAATATAGAGTTCTCATATAGAAAAGGAAATTAGAATAAGGTGATGACCTTACCAGTAGTGGAATACTTTTCTAATTTCCTTTAAATATGAAGTTGGAATATGAAAAGCCTTTTATTAATGCTCTCTTAATCATATTTAATTATTCCATTAGTTATAGGGGTCATTCAAACTCATCCCATGTATGAATGGTTTTGTGTGGAAGATTTATATAAGGTAAGATATTTACATTTAAGAGAAGTAACTAATTGTCACATAACAACATTCATTTGGGTAACATGGTGGCCTGCTCATAAATGAATTATGTTTTTGAGATGATCTATGTGAAATATGGGATACTTTTGAGAGTTATGGATAGAATTTCATCCCACACATTTATATAAATAGGACTTCCTCCATTGAAATTAGGAAAAATAATATTTCTTGGATGAGCTATAAAAGTACTAAAAAATGAAGGGATATGAAAGAAATATCCTAAAATTTATAAAATGGGATGGATCTGAGCTAGTGACTATCATCAGATGCTTAAATAATGAGGTTCACAAACCATATTCTATAAATCAGAATGGTATGTCTTCTTGTGTGAAACATATAAAAATCAAATCAACAAGAACACAAACATTTTATGTAGTATAATACTTAAAAAGTGAAAGTTAGCCTCTAAAAACATTACTCAAACAAATACATTCTCACGGAGCATGCCAAAATTGTTGTCACTTAAATGTGTACACCCACTTGAAATTTCTAAGTAAAAGTTGGTTTTAGGATGCAAGATGGGGGAATCAAAGGATTTAAAACCAAACTCCAGAAAAACATCATTTCAATTGCAAAAATTGGACTAATTCCAAGGTGTGGGACTTTTGGATCCTTGAAGTAGACCTCCATGTAAATTTGGATCTTGTCTAAAAATTTACTCTACCATTAACTAAATTTAACCTATTTCTTTGCAAGGGAAACATGGAAGATAAAAAAAGAAGGAAAGAAAGGTGTGATGATATATCAATAAAAATAGGAATCACTCCCCTAGATGAGTTAAGGAGAAGAGGAAAAATATAATACCAAAGGGTATATAATAGCCACAATAGAACAACATTTAAATTAAACTATTGATGAAAAATTGTTTAAGACACAATAAAATTAACCCCATAATTGATAGACACAATAAACCGTGAAATTAATAGAGAGGTAATGAAGACAACACAAAACCAAGGGCATATACAAGCCACATTAACAATTATATATTGGGTAAATATACAGTCTACTAATACATGATTCGAGAATCTATGCATCTAAAAAGGAAAAATAGAGATACAAGGTTATCAAAAATTAGGCCCTCAAAAGAGAAAATAGCCTTTTATTCTAGAAGGAAGTATATGTTTACAATTGGATCAGATCTCATATATAGAATTGAGAATATAAGAGAGAATCAAAATCTTCCTCAAGAATATATTTCTTCTCTGTGTCCATCTTCTTCAAGAAGTTTGAAAATATACCCTAAGATGTTTGAATATTCCCAATATAATTTCTGAGGCATATTCTTAGGATTCTTCTAGATGAATAATGACACATAACCTCAAATTATAATTAGAGGAATCCCATGATGGTCCTTACTAACAAAACATACCCAATTTTACCAACAAAACTATTTTTTTAAAAAATCTTCCACCTAAGGGAGGAATGGAATCAACTAGCTTTGAAAATGATCTCTCCATTTTAACATCAAGGTTGATCGATGAAATATGGAGGCTTGAAGGTGATTTAAGCTTCCAATTGTCAAAAATAGTTATAACTACCTTGTGGACCACATAAAAACCAACTCCTATCTTAAAACTTGTTTAAATTATTTCCTTGCATTTGGGTGGGCCATAGATGGAACATTATTCTTAGAGAGCATATTTGAAAGTGAATAAAACAATATGGAGGCATCAAAATTGATATGGATCCAATTTAATTTTAAAAAACTAACTAAATTTTCCAAAAAAATAAATCATCAAAATATCACCAACTCTAAACCTCTTCTCTCAACCCTAGGGTCAATGAAAATCCCTCTCTAAGATACATCAAATGCCACCAAGTACTAACAAAAATGGAGGTTGGAATAAAAATATAAAAGCATAAAACTAGTGACTACATCATCCACCATTCACTCATGTCATGACACCCCGAGCTAAAATGCTTTGGATGAGATCTGTTGTCGATAGAAATTAGACCGACAAATAATCAACCCTTTTGCCTAATGTAAAAGTTCAAGATGGAATCAAACCAGTTTAATCATAATTGAACTTAAGAATTGGCTTAAGCATGGGTAGTTTAACATAGGTTAATCAATGAGTCAACCTAAGATCTTGGAGACTTCTATTTCTTAACAAAGAAAGGGAATGCACATAATTTATTAAAATAACTAAGAAAACACTCCAAAAAGACAAAACAAGACCACATAAAACTTAATTAGATTGATGATAAGATATTTCATAAACTTTACGATATTATATAAAAGATAATCACTTATAAATCAAACTAATTTCTCACATGAAAATTGTTATCAACCTTTATCCGATAGAGTGAAACCTATTAATTAGGTAACCTCTTGAAAAGGTGAAATATCTAAGTGATATATTTATAATCTCTTTCTTGCCATTTATTTGTCAAAATGATATGATGATCTTGAAGATGAAAACAACAAAAAACTAAAAGAAAGAACACAAACAATATTGACATATAAACATATTTACACAAATGATAAGACAAGAATAAAGATAAACATGATGAAGAGAAACATATTTTTGCATTTATGAAAGAGTACAATGACCGCTAAAACAACATCTTAACAAGAGTTATGATTCAAATCAAGGCCAACATGGCTACAAATTTACATTTATCTTGAGATCAAAATGAAAATGTCATCAAGGCTGCTCTAGATATGACAGATAAATATCTACAATCAGTTTAGATAAGATGCATAATAATAATCAGATAATTAGAAAAATGATATTAAAACTAGATATACCTATTGCATTTGATTTTCATACTCAAACCTAAAAATAATGTTATCAAAATTCCTGTAAGATCACTTGTCTCATAAAAAAATTACATAAAAATAATTCAGAATGAAATAACTTCACAATAGTTGCAATACCTGATTTCTCATCCCTTGAAAATGTATCTTCCAAGTCCTTTTATAATCTCTTCTTGTTCAAAATTAGTTCTGTTAATCGGAGTCGATATTATTTGAAGAATTTCAAATAATAAGTTATTACTTTATGTCTTAAATAACACTTTATAATGTTTCACTTGATTATAATCAAAGGAATCGGGTAACTTTAAATACATATGAAATTTTAAATATGAGGCATGAGACACTAAACAGGGGCCCACCAAATACTAATGCATTAAATAAATGTTAAACACATCCATAAAGAACTCTAATCCTTTTAAAAGCAAACACATCATCACCATCAAAACAACTATCAAACTTAAAATGTCATCCACTCATATGCATATAAAATATAATAAACTATCATCATATGTTTACCAATCACAATCCAAAAATATTAAGTATCCAAAAATGATTAATGTATGTATATCAAGTTCATCAGTCTAAAATATCATAATCAATATTCTCTAGTTAGGTCCAACAAGGGTGTTCATGCTTCTGTATTCATTTCAACATATTCATATGGCTCAACCGGTAGAATAGTGCTAGTAATGATCCATGTATCTTCTTCCGCCTCCAACTTAATTCTTTTTACTACACTCATCACCTTAGGTATTGTGGAAAAGGACCTAACACACTTAGAGGGAAGGGTGAGTCATGTGAATGCAAAGATTGATTTTTCCCAAGTAACAATGGTGAGGTAGTGGAAGGCAATATACTACGAGGAGGTAAATGAGATATGGCAGGTTGAGTAGATCAGTTTGAGGAATACATATTATGATTAACATGACCATGTTCAACATTATGTAAAGGGATGTTATTGATACTACGGGAAGGATGAGTATGGGGATACGATTTAATAAATTACAATACTTCTTTTAGGAATGGTTCATTTGCTTCAAAATGTACAACTTAGATAGGACCATGTATAATAAAGGGTGTCCTACCTCGAAGCGTACTAACTCCCGTTCAGCCACCCCTAGGTGATCCCCCTACCAATGTGATGGCCTCAAAAGCTATCATGTCCCCAAGAATGATGATACATAGATCTCCAATAACCTCCCCAACAATCCCATCCGGACATGCTTACAATCTTTTGAAAAGGAGTGATAAATAACAATCATTTAACATGCAGGAACATTAGTATTATAAAAATAGAGTAATCTCAACCCTTATTAAAGTAACCTATGGAAGTCAACTATATGAAAATATTAAGCTCGAAATGAAAGTGAATATGCAAGTATTTCTTAAGGACGGTTTCCTTGAGAATCGCCACATATTTATTTAAATAGGAAAGAAATAATCATCTTCAAGATATCGTTATTTCATTTAAAAATATCAAATGATTGCCACGACTTTGAGCTTATATAATGAATATTTGGAACAAAATATTGATTCAAAATTTAAATTCACAGTTGAAAAACTGGTCCAAAATTATTTCCATGTTCTAAACCTTATACTGTTTCAAATGTTTGAATACAATAATATTATTATCAGAAGTTTAGAACCCAAATCTCCATACTATTTCCTTTCTAAAAATAATCAAAATGAGCATATATTGTCAAATGCATGAATCAATATTGTCTCCTTCTCATAAAAATTGTAAGAACTCAAATATTTCATCGAATAGCCCGACCAAAACTATAAATGCCAAATAACTTCAACACATAGTCGATGTTTATCTTCGTAAACCATTCAATATACAATTTGAATTTTTTTAAACAACTAAAATATTATCTTGCTTCCATTAAATATGTATTTCTATTGCAACCCATAAAATAATCAACACAAAATTCCTTTTGACTAGATTCTATAAGAATGAGATACCCAACTCGGTCGTATTTAAATAAACAATTGGACTTTATAAAGACACGTTTCAACTATCATGAACAAAAATAGCCCCAAAAATGACTCCATGCTTTGAAAATCGAATAAAAATTTGAGGGAAAACATTTTTTATCTCATGCAAATGATAATTATTTCACCATATATAAAGACTCTTGAAAAATGGAAGATGGATATGAAGAATAACTACTCGAGGTAGACTTAAAACTACAAAATTAAAACACCCAATGCGAACTAGACAAGAATTTCCATGTTACCTTTGCATGCACGTAAAACCAACTTAAGCAAGAAAAACAACTATCTAAAATATAGCTCATACTGTTGAGCTTTGTCACGTATTTTTTTGCACCAAAGATTTGAGCTCACAACCAACAATTTCAGCTTGCCCAAAACTAGGACATACGAGGCTTGAATCACTCCACAATACATAATGCAAAACAAAAGACTCAAAATCAAAATTCCCATAGTTCAATGCCCATACGGGGAAATTCAATGTGCATGGTACCACATTTACTCACCACCACCAGCTCCACCATTCGCCATTCACCAACTCATACCTCAAAAAATGGTGTTTCGGGATGGAGATTTACATTATAAAAATAATTCAATATGCTAACTTTGCAAATTCACCTTATACCACCTTCCAAATTCCATACAAGCTATGTCAAACATATTATGTTATA
This sequence comes from Taxus wallichiana var. yunnanensis, assembly GCA_018340775.1. Lineage (NCBI taxonomy): Eukaryota > Viridiplantae > Streptophyta > Pinopsida > Cupressales > Taxaceae > Taxus > Taxus wallichiana. Next base: position 574,243,692 of record CM031241.1, on the reverse strand, counting down.
AAATACTTAACCCATAACAATAGGAATTTCTAAGTTAGGATAGAATGTTTTAATTGCAATATTTCAACATATATATGTCTCGATATCCCCATTCAAAATTTAAACAATCACATTCACATTGAGAAGTTGGGCAAAGAGACACTGTCAAATGATCACTCTTTATGGTGAATGGAAATCACTTGCAAAATATCATCTTCGACTAATGCCACCTTCAACAATTATTTCTAGAACAAAAAGAACAAATATATTAAAATGCGATCTTGGAAGAAAAATAGAGATATCACGAAGCGAAACTTAATCTCCATTATCAACAAATCATCATCCATATTGGTATACCAAATGATAAATATATATCAATCTTATGATGACAATGAAAATTAAAGAATCCCACGAAACCACTTAGTGCTAGACAAATTAAATAATGAATTAAATACCTAGTGGCCCTTGTTTGAATCATTACGAATGCATAACAAGAAATAAGTAATGGGAAATATTTATGACTTATTTGAAAAAATGGGGGTATTAAAATTTCATCAATAACAAGATCGTCAAAATTAAGCTAGGAAATTGAAACCGTAAATAGTCTCCAGGATTTACCATGTATACATTGGTTATTAGATTCTTCAAGTTCCTCCTCACCCCTTTAATTTTACTTTTTGAAACTTCACTGGACCATGAGGCTCGAGGTAAAAATACATGTATTGATATTTAAATCTTGGGATCTCATAACTCTCATGGTTCAAGTTATCGGTTCTCAAAACCTTGGAAAGAATTTGGAGACTTTGGATTTGGAAAAATATTTCTTGACCCATCTCATACTCTTGAATTCGTAGGTTCCTTGGAAAAATTTAGCTTTCAATAATCTAAACATGTTGTTGTGCCGATCCCCACCATGTGTCTTTCTTCTACCACATGTCATTGATCAAATCCAAAATAAGTTTACTTTTTTAACCCTTCTAATCAGCGGGACCTTTCCTATTAATGCTTTTGGTGTCAATTGGTTCACTATAAAGCTTTAAGACTGGGGAAAAATTAAAATTTCATGGATGTGTCGAGAATTAATAAGAGACACTTGTCAAGAATCTACAGAAAGTGTGACATGCCTTACTTTGATCTAATAAATGCAATGAAAGATTGTGACATGCCTTGTTTTGATCCGATAAATGTGACATCGTTTTTTACAAAGAGAAGACAATGGTTTGAACATATTCAATCGTATCAATTAATCTAATTTGGTTTTCATTTTAATATAGCCTATATGAACTTTGATGCATTGGGGAAATATTTTGATGGATTTCAATCAAACTGGGAGCAAAAATACTATTTAATCATTGTTAAATCCTTCAAGTTCTATATTTTAGATCATTTGTCTAAAAAGCGAATAATGGTGCTCATTTTTTGACAACATTTCTAGTGACTCATATGGGTAATCTTCTTGTTATATGGATTGTGGGTACTCTTATGTATCAATTGGGCACAAGGTCTTCCTTATTTTATAGCCTTATTAGAATTATAATAGATTAGTGAGTTAAATACACTAAAAGGATATACATGGAGTTAGAGGAGGTATTATGATTAATTAACTCCAATATTAATTATACAATATAAGAGCTCAACACATTATATATTTTTAACTAATATACACAATATGAAATACAATTAGAAACACGAGGGGATGGGTGCATTTATCTCATTACATATGGATCTTGAAAGTTCGGGTGTGCAAAGTGCTATAACTAGGAGTGGTAAACATGACAATGCCTCATTCTTGGAACCATAAATAGAAAATGACATGGTGCATACGTACAATTATGAACCTATTGTATAGTTTTGAACTTGCTATGATTTAGGATATTTAACTTTCCTAATGTTTTCACCTACCTTAAAATGTCTATTCTTGTCAAACCCTAGTTGATGCTAATGTTGAAAATCCCTCTAAATATTTTTAGTAACTCAAACCCTATCCATGGGTGAGATACCCTATAAAACAAACATTAGTTGGGTTGAAGTGAAACCATTACACCATTGACATTGGCACTACTCTGAAGAGGCCTCAAACTACATGTTATTCTCCACTTAGCATGTGATATTTAAATGAATTAAAATAAATTTTGTAATTGGAATCTATTTGAAAATACTTTACTTGAATTTTGGTCATCTTACTAATTGAAGTGGGGATGTTTGAGTGCTTGCAAATGTGATAGGATAATCCTTTAAACTAGTAGGATTATTTAAACCTATAGAGATTTCTAATTATTTTGCATGAGACTTGGCAAGATTTAGGGAGCCTTATGTGCATTTTGTGCTGCCTTTTGCAATAGGAGTTCATGATAATGCTAGGTTTTAGCTAAGTTTTCAAATGAGGGATTTTAACTTGTTTATATATGGTTTTGAAGGTAAATTATCATAGAAAGGATGAATTAGATGGATTAAATGACCCATAAAAGAATATGAAATTGAAATATAATATGGAGGATATGTTGGTCCAAAACCATACAAGTCGGCTAGGACTAGATTCCACAAGCCGACCAAAGTGGACATTTTGAACATGGGTGAAAAAATACAAAATTGAGGGTTGAATCTTGTCAAGTGAAGTTTGTTTATGGATATTATTGCATTTAACTCTAAGAATTTGTTGACATATCAATGTGTGTGAATAAACAAGTTAGAAAAGAGACCTCAAGATGTACTGAGCGGGGATAAAAAGAGTGTGTTTGTCTTAGCAAGAGTGCATTGTCAAAACCAACAATGTCAAAGGGTAAATTTCAAAAGTGTGTGTCTACATTTCCCCCTTTAAGTATGAAATTAAAATTACATACTTAAAGGTAAAATGTTAGTGCAAACACACACACACACCTTTTATTTTAAGTTTACTTTATTTATTTAGCTTTATTCACAGTCTACTTCACACACATCCTAGGCTTAGATTAGGATAAGTGGCACTCATAGCTTGACCACTTGTCTCATGTTTTCCTATTCATGTGGAGGTTGTTGCACACATGTCTATCATATAGTCAAAAATTAAAGTTGGACTCTCTCTCTCTCTCTCTCTCTCTCTCTCTACACACACACCACTTCTTATTGTAAATTAAAAAGCTTGTAAATAAGCTTATTGATATCAATTTAATTTAGTTGATTTATTGGAAGTAATGTGTTTCTATTATTGTTTATTATTTGTAATAACTTCTAACATTTTTGGAGTGAGTCCAAATTGAGGATATTACTAGGTTTCACCTATTCTTTCATGGTTTCAGAGAGGTACTCCTTCAATTGGTAAATATAGTGTTGAATATTTTTATTCTTCTTTTGATCCATATGTTTCGCTGAGTTATTTATAATATTTTAGGCATATCAAATTGTTGGTATTATAAAAACCATATGGGATTTTTATTCTTTCCAAAAAAAAATTCCAACCCTTTCCAAGGAATTTTAGGATAAAACTATATTTTTATAGTTCTTCGTAATATTTTTGATTGATTATACATTAAATAATACACATTTAAAAAACAAGTGGGTTTTTATCCACATATTGTTTTCTTTGTGATTTTTTAAGTTTCACTATTGTAGGACACACCACAACAAACACATTGTATAACAAAAATGTGAATTTTTGTAAGATGGAGGATCCAATTACTAATTTTTAATTATTCCTCTCATGATATTTCTAGAAATTCCAAGTTTTTTGTAATTTGGACATGGGAGACGATACTCTTGAAGTGTCTGTTTGAAGTTTGAAGTTTCTTGTCAACCATTCGAATGCATAGGTGATTTGTAAACTCTCTACTTTGGAATCGTTCACCGAGTCACAATTAAACGTTGATGTTCAAATTTTTATTAGAAAATGACAGATATAGCTAGTGAATGAATTTTATTATGCTTAGAATCACAATTGCAGGAAAGGAAAGAATGTAAACTCATGAACACCAATAATTTTTATCCGGAAACCTCCTGAGGAGGAGGAAAATCATTGGGAAGGGCAAACGCTCTTTCTTCCCACTTTTTATTGGCCAATTCAAATAAGAAGTATGTAATTTACAATAAGTATTAAAGATAAGTAGATAATATCTCACACTTCCTCCTAATTACTTGTTTTCTCTGCCTCAAAACTCCTTTCTTCTACAAACACAATTCTAACACTAAGAATTCCTTTCTCACTTGATTTCATGCTTTGATGATCAAAAATCTCCTTCCTATATGTATTTATAGCCTTTCTCATGTCCTCCCATGCACTGGAGGATGGGAAAGGTCATAGAGGAGAAGATACATAAAAACTTTCCAATTCTGGGAATGTTCATTTCAAATTTTATTTTTCTGTCTGAAAGTGTCGGGACTACCGCCAATGCAACAGATGGTCACATAACCTCTACCCGGGATGGGTGGTGGTTATAGGATTTCTTCCTTGGTTGGGCGATGGTTTTGTAACAGTGTCTCTGCACGCAGTGGAGGTTCTATTAATATAAAGACAACCTTTGTTTCTTCATTTTCCTTCTTTGGTGTTGGCTGATCTGATGAAGTAGAGTCATTTTGGATCCCTATGGATCACACCTCCCCTACTTAGGAGGATTTTGAACCCAAAAATATTAATGGGGAGTAGATGAGGAAATAATTTCCTCACTTGCTCCTTTGAGTACCACCAGCCTGTCTTAGTGTCTTCTCTTTCGGTCCTAACCTACGAAGACTCCTGCAGGACCTCTTCTAGTCTCTCTAACCTATTACTGCAACACAAAATCCTCATGAAATTTTCCTCGTGAGTCCAAGATGCAATCTGAATGGAAGGTAGAAACTATATTCCTTCATCTTCATCTAGAATGGATGGCTCATATAGGTGCAATTTCTCAAAGTTTACTACTGAGTACATCCTCATGAATGATGAAAAATCAAGTCGAAAGGAACTTTATCCAACCTGATCTAATATGGTGAAGGGTCCATATCATAGTGGCTTGAGCTTTCGTGCTTGACCTTGTAGTCACTCCTTACTCAAATAAATCTAAACTCTATCTCCCACATGAAGCTTATGCTCTCTCTTGTGATGATCATGCCTAGCCTTGTACTTGGCTTGAAATTTATCTAACTGTTCTTTGACTTTGAGATGGATTTTCGGATCCTCTCAATGAATTTGTTTTCTATAGTCACCTTTGTGTCTTGTGTCTCCTCCTCATCCCGATATCCAACCGTTATTTCTAGTAGATTTTAAGGTAGATATCCCAAGCATGTTTCAAATGGTGACTTCATAGTGGACATGTGTAGTGCTCGGTTATAGGAATGTTGAATTTAGGCTAAGGACTCATCCCAAGTCCTTGGGTATTTGCTATTATACCCTCTGATCAACTGTACCAAATTCCTATTCACCACCTCTATCTGTCTATGGATGGAAATTCATGCTCCTCGCAAGTAACCTGGTATCAATCTTATCCCATAAAGTAGTCCAAAACTTCCCAAGAACGTAGAATCTCTCTGGAAACAATAGACTTTGGCAAGCCAAAATGCACCCATACATTAGCAAATAAAAGATCTGCTTCCTCATATGCTTTTACTATCTTTTTACATGCCGTAAGAATACACATATTATTGAATCTATCAACAAAAACATAAAGATAGTCATGGCCATGTTTATACATATGTAATCCTCCTACAAAGTCCATAGAAATGTCCTCCCATGGATGAGTAGGTACTAGAAAAGGAATATAAAAACCCTCCTTCCTAGTCTTAGGCTTGCTAGTACAACAAAGTTTACATCCACGTATAAATCTTGATACTTCTTCTTGCATTTTGGTCCAATACACGTACCTTTGCAAGTGGGATAGAGTCTTACCAACACCAAAATGTCCCACTACATTCGAGGTTTGTGCTTCCCTCATCAAAAAAATTCTTTCTTATCTAGGCACACAAAGCTTCCCCCATTAGTAGAGTAGCCCATCCTTAAGATAACAATATTCAATCCCCATCCTTTTAGCCTCTTGGGATCGCAATGCTAAAATGTCACCCTAGAGTCTTTGTCTGGGCATATGCCTCTCCGTAAGCTTCCTTCGTCAAGGGATCGATCGAGAGATAGTGGCCAAGCGGGATAAATTCTCATGTGTGGGCAGCTTAGACAACATGTCTTCCACCAATTTTATGCTAACCTTCTTGTATTTGATCACCGGATGAAACTACCCGAAGGAACCCCATCCATTTGTAGTGCCTTTCCTACCGTAATTTAGATTATGCTTGCAAATAATGGAGAGGTTTATGGTTAGTGTGCAAAAGAGTTTCTTTACCCAACAAATAATGCTTCCATTTTTAATTCATGAACTAGTTCATAAATTTCCTTATCATATACTAAATATCCTTTAACTTCTAAAGTAAAAGTTTCAAAATGATAGCATATGGGTTTATCTCCACTGAAGCAACACTGTGCCCATAGCATAATCACTAGAATCTGTCTCTACTTTAAAGGTTTGCTGCAAATTAGTAAGAGAACATCTTTGGATCATGACTAATCTTGTATTTAAATAACTTAAAGAATTTTTCTTGTTCCTTACCCAGTCAAAACCCTTAATCTTACGGCCACCTTTGTGTGTAGAGGTGTCATGAACTATAGAGAATCTCGGAATGAACTTCTACGTGTATTGTATCTTGCTCTCATAGAAATCCTAGTCTCTATGGCTACTGTTGGTGTTGGCCAACTAGTTATGGATTCCACCTTATTTGGATCCACTCGTAGCTCTCCTCCTCCAACCATGTGCCCAAGATAGACAAGTGACTATTTGGAAAATTCACATTTCTTCATATAACAAAGTAGTTGTTTCTCCCTAAGAACTTGAAAGAATTTCTGAAAATGAGTTGGATGTCCCTCCCATATGGCACTAAAAATTAGGATATCATCTAGATAAACAATGACACATGAATCTATGAAATCCCATAATACATCATTCATCAATCTCATAAATTTAGCGGGTGCATTGCATAAACCAAATGGAAGTACTAACCACTCATACAAACCTTGTTTTGCATTGAAGGAATTCTTCCATATATCCTCCTCCTTCATTCTGACTTGGTGATAACCTTACTTGAGATCTAACTTCGTGAAGAATTTGGCATGCTGAAGCTGGTCAAAGAGATCATCTATGTGGGGAAGTGGATATATGTTCTTTATGGTGATCTTGTTCAAAGCACGGTAGTCGATGCACATTCTAAGAGAATCATCATTCTTAGGCACCATCACAATAGGTGAAGCTGCATGGTGAGGTGCTCGGATGTATCACACCCTAGTCTAGTAGTTCTTGGAGTTGTTTCTTTACTTCAATACTCTCTAGCAAGGATTGTGTATACAACCCGATGTTCGGTAGAAGGGACTCTGGCAACAATTGAATCTCATGATCTACTTCCCATTTTGGTGGTAACCCACTGGGAACCTAAACAAATTCCTTAAAATATCTTGAGTAATACTATCCAAATCTTGTGTTCCTGGTTAGAAATCTCGAAACTTCTATCTCATCTTGTTTATCCTTTACAAAAAGTAAACAAAACTGATCATGATTTGCTTGAATAAGTCATTTTGCTTACTATTAATATTAATATTAATATATTAATATATTAATATTGTGTATATTATTAATAATGAGTTAATATAACTCATATTAATAATATAGTTAGTGTGAGTGTGTGAGTGAGTTGTCATAACGACTCAATATCTATTTGGAGTGTGTGAGAGATATTTGGATCATGGAGTTGACTCCTTTTAGGAGATCATCATTGTATAAATATCTCTCACTACATGAATAAAAATACTTGAATGAATTTTCTAGATTATAGTATTCAGTGTTTATTTCTCATATTATTGTATAGTTTTTAACGGTGGTATCAGAGCAGGTGATAATGAGAGTCTTGGACATGTGAATTTATGTTATCCATCAATATTTACAAAGGAAGAATGATAGATTTGGCATCTCTGTGCACCTGATTTTTCTCATATATGCTAAAAAAAAGATGTATACGTAATTATTTTTAACAATATATTGCATTGAACAAATATATTAGTGGATCCTCTTCATGACTTCATTGGAGGTTTGAATTATTCATCTCAAGTTGTTCATCTTCAGTTCACTGAAACAATTCAACTTGATTGTGTATAGTTTCTTCTCGATATCACTCAATCTCTACCTATGCCCATCACTAGTTTACCATGATTATATCTCGTTTATGTGCAGTCCATTGAAGACTTGAGAATCTACAAATTGCATCAACATTAAATATTATTATTTGGTTATCATCTTGTTAATGCATGAGATGTGTTGTTTATTATTTGATCATACTTGCAAGAATTGGAAACGTGGGAGATCTCCTCAATAAATCCATTTAACACCACGTTGACTTCCAATCGGGCACATAGTTGAGCCAATGCATGATTGTGTAGGGAAATGCCTTCCCATCAAGCACACAATTTGGAAGAGTTTCTCTTTCACCTAGCCCTTATTCTTGAAGCGGGAGATAGCCACGAGGCCTCCTTAAGGCTGGGTGGAAGGAGAACATTTTTCAATAGGAGCATTCCTGGAGACTCCATTGGCATGGTTGGTTCGGTATCGATAATTGCATACAACATATGATGTATGTTACTCAACAGGAGGTATGAGAGATCAGGTTTCAGCTTTGTTGTGTGTAAGATCGAGTCGTAGAATTTTAAGTCAAGGGGTGATTCTCGAAAACTATGCTTGCCCTTGACCGGCCTGAGAAAGGAACTCTTCCAATTTAGGAAACTAGTTGACTCTCATCAAAATGGTTTGTTTTTAAAGTTTTTTTAGCTTTGTTTGTTAAGTATATAGATTTAAAAGTGAGTAATACGTGTCCTTTTAATGTTTAATGTATAGATTTTAATATTTTCTTAATGTAGGGTATGTGTTTTATTATCTTGTTGAGCATTATAAGTTTAATAGATTTTGTCATTTCAATTTAAATATAGTGGTATGGTCACTTATTAGGTTTTGATATTTCTTTTAGTTTTATAATACTTTCGTTTATTAAAATTTTGTTTTTAGTGGTTTAGGTTTTATGTTATTATTTTTATTGTCTTGCAAACATTTTAATTAGTCGTGTATTAAAGTTTTGAGAAAATTAAATTGTGATATTGTATTATCTAGTTTGTCGTCCTTTATCTAAAGTCGAGTAAAAAATGTCAAAGTTATTTTTGTGTCATTTAGGTGATCATTAGGAAAATTGTAAGAAAAGGGGGAGGAGGGAGGTTGTCCACGTTTCTCTTGGACACATTTTCGGTTGAAATCGACATCCAATTATTTAAATTGACATGGACAAGTTGAGTCAAATTGAAAAATTTAAAGTTAAAGATTTCCATACATGGTAGGTGAGAACTCAATTGTTGTTGATCAACACAGATCTATGAGAGATTGTGGAAGGAAAAATCAAGAAACCAAACGATGTAGATGAAGCAACAAAATGGGAAAGAAAGTATCGAAAAGCAATGATGATTATTGGCCTAGGTTTTTATCGATGCCTTTCGCATCACATAAATCTAACAAAAACATCACATTTTATCTGGATGACATTGAGCAAACTATTTGGGTCACAAGCAAAGAGCGCAATAGTGACACTCAAGCAAAAATTGTTCGGACTCAAAATGGAGGAAGGAGAAAGTATGGTGGAACATATCAGTAAGTTTCATTCTAATTCAAATCAAGTAGATGGAATAGAAGTATATGTGCCTAATGATGATGCAAAATCAATATTACTTAATAGCATGCCTCCTAGCTATTCTAATATGGTCTTCACTTTGAGTAAAATAAATCCGAGTCTAGAGGATTTAATTTCTTTTCTGATAGAAGAAGAAAATAGAACCAAGAATATTGATTTAGAAGAAACTGCAATGTATGGTAGAAACAAATCATATGCTAAAGGAAGATTCAAGCCTTCTTTTAAACAAAAATCAACCTCCCAAGGTCCATGAAAATTTATTTGTCACTATTGTAATGCTCCTTGACATGGTATTATGTATTTTTAGAAAAGAGCACATGATTTACTTGATGGTAAATTTAAGGATAAAGCCTTCATTTCTAAAAACCGAGATGAAGAAAGTGATTGGGATATGAAGTCTACCCATTCCGATAATGAGGAAACAAATTCTTAGCAAAGTGATGAAGACTTCTTGTATTAAGTAAAGAGTACATTAACTATAGGATGGAGGCACAAGAGGGTGGAGATAATTCAGTGACCTCTCTTTAGTCACCAACAACGGGGCCGCACGAAGTGTGGTGATAGTGTGTGTTAGTTTGATTTTATTTTAGAGTTGCAGTTTGTTGTGTGCAGTATGATTTCAGAGTTCCTGTTTTGTGTTGAATAAGTGAAATGTTCACATTGAGGGGGGAACATGATCTCAATGTTCCATTTTCATTTTTTCCCTCTTTTCAGTTTGTATTCAATGAGCAGTGTTTCCTACATAATTCCTTGAAGGAAAGACATAGTGGACAGACGAAAGCACAAAGGAAAAGAAACATCATGATATTTGGGTTGTTGGTTGTCATATAAAACCATCCTTGTTGAGGTTGTTGGTTTTCCTATAAAACCATTCTTTTTGAGGTTGTTGGCTGTCCTATAAAACCATCCAGATCATGAGCATGCACGAGTGGAAAGCTGCGAAAGAAGTGTGATTGTTTTTCTCCCATGTTTGCATTAAGGGGGTGAGTGTTAGGAATAACTATTAGTTAGTGCTCACATTTCTATAATGGGTTAGATAAACATTAGAGTGGAATATTAATATTGTGTATATTATTAATAATGAGTTAATATAACTCATATTAATAATATAGTTAGTTTGAGTGTGTGAGTGAGTTGTCATAACAACTCACGTAGCTATTTGGAGTTGTGTGAGAGATATGTGGATCATGGAGAGATAAGGGGGATTCATGATTGGAGTTGACTCCTCCTTTGTAGGATATCATCATTGTATAAATATCTCTCACTACATGAATAAAAATCTTGAATGAATTTTCTAGATTATAATATTCGAGTGTATATTTCTCATATTATTGTGCAATTTTTGTGAATCTCCTCTTCCTAGATGTCCATGTTGGGGCCGTGCATCCAAGCCTCTCATCTACATCAGAGTCATCTTCAATTTCCACCTCCCCTTATGTCTTTACAGATGTCATGGACTTCTTTGAGTCCTTGGTTCGGTTCTTCATATGTAACTCTGGATGAAACTTCCAACATGTAGCATTAGTATGACCATTGATATCACAGTTCTTGCAAAAATTATTGGGATCTTTACAAGTATTTAAAGTAGTGGAAGCTTGTTTACCTTTCCCTTTCCACTTACTCTTGTTACTTATTTTCCCATGTTATTTCTTCTGCTGATTTTTTAGCTTCTTTTGCCTTGACTATGCTTCTCCTTACTTCTTTTCATCATCTATATAGTATACTGCACACACGCCTCGATGAGATATTTGGGCTTCATGGAGACGAAGTTTCCTCAAATGTGAGTGTGAAGTCATCCCAAGTACTTAGTCATAATATCCTTATCCTCTAAGTCCATGTTCAATAACATGGCATGCCTCCAAAAATACATAGTATAATCCTGCACACTTTGACCACCGCCTTGTCTAAAATATTTCCATTTAATCATTTGGATAGTCTTGTGGCCAATAGGATAAAAGTTAGATCTAAGTAATTATTTAAATTCTTGCCAAGATTTCACAATAGGAAATTTCTTCTTTTCACAAGTGGCTAGATGGGTTTCCCACAAAACTAGAGCGTTTCCTTCCATTTTGAAATGTGAAAAGGTGATCCTCATGCCTCGGTGACATTATGGACGCTAAAGTAGACTTATAATTTTTTTAACCATTTATTAAGTAAATATGCATCTCCTTGTCCTTCAAAGATTTTAATTTCAACTTTTTTTTCAACTTTAAAAGAAGCATGATCAGATTTTACCTTCTCTCTTGCATTTGAAGTCTCTTCTTCACACTCTTCCCCATATTCTTCCTCATGGTGGCTCCTCCCTATGCCAAATTTTTTGGCTAAGCCTTGAACCATTGAGTCCATGGAGTTTTGCTTAATGAAGCCTTCTTACGCAAATCATGTAAGTTATTCTTGTCTTATAAACATCTTATCCATCATGGTCTCCAGCATCTTGATTCTACGGACCAAGTTCTCTTCCTCTATTTGTCCCTGAATTCTCTGTTTCCACTTCCTTGTAGAAATATCTAGATCGCAAGGTAAATCCTCTTTACATTTGGATCTCATCATTGTCATACGAATCCAAGAGCGAATAACATAGTCTTGGATACTTATTAGCCCTAATACCAAAATGATCGTCAAACTCTCTACTTTGGAATCATTCATAGAATCACAATTAAACATTGATGTTCTAATTTTGATTAGAAAATGATAGATATAACTAGTGAATGAATTTTCTTATGCTTAGAATCAACAATTGTAGGAAAGGAAAGAATGTAAACTCATGAACACCAATAATTTTTATCTTGGAAACCTCTAGAGGAGGAAAAACCAGTCGGGGGGAGGAAAACACTCTTTCTTCCCACTTTTTATTGGCCAATTCAAATAAGAAGTATATAATTTATAATAAGTATGAAAGAGAAGTATATCTCACACTTCCTCCTAATTACTTGTTTGCTCTACCTCAAAACTCTTTTATTTTACAAACATAATTTGAATACTAAGAATTCCTTTCTCACTTGCTTTCATGCTTTGATGATCAAAAATCTCCTTCCAACATGTATTTATATCCTTTCTCATGTCCTCCTCAGACCTTTGGAGGATGGGAAAGGTTATGGAGGAGAAGAGACATAGACAACCTTTCCAATTATGGGACTATTCGTTTCGATTTTTTTTTGGTCCAAAAGTGTCGAGTGAGTCCTTTGCCGTCTACAAAGCCGGCGGTCACGGGACCTGACCACTGGTTGGGTGAGGTTCTGAGGACTACCGCCAGGCTGGCGGCGGTTATAGGACCACCGCCACTGGGTGGGTGGTGGTTATAGGACCACCTCCCTATTTGGACGGTGGTTACGTAACCTCTGCTTTGCACAAAGTGGTGGTTACTATTATTATAAATACATAACCTCCGTTTCTCCATTTTTCTTCTTTGGTGCTAGCTGATCTGATGAAGTAGATTCATTTTAGATCCCTATGGATCAATAAGTCTACACTTGATCTTTAATAAAGATAAATTGGAAATTTATATAATTAACATGATAATTTGAATGATGGAAAGTATAATTTTTCAAGTCTTTGGCTCTGAAAAGTGCGGTGTTTAAATACCTTTATACATATGTTTAGCCTAAAGAGCCTTCTTTTAGCTCTTAGTTTCTCATATGAACCTCTCATGTCTCTAACTTATCCATTTTTACCCTATTTATCCCTCAATTTCTTATCCTAGCCATCATATGAAATAAAACTATAATTTTTAGCCCCACGTGTAACATTTTCACATACCCCACACCATTGAGCATCAATTTTTGACTAATTCTTTTCCAGAGGCCATATTTTCTTCTCCGTAAGGCCTATAAAGAATTTTTGTTTTTAGATTGGTGTATTTTTTTATTTTCTACATATTGGAGTGGTTATTTAAAATTTTTGGTGTCGAGTTTGGGAACAAATTATTTTTGTAACTATTGTTGTCACGTCCTAATTTTTGTAATTTAAACTAGGCATATATTTTTATACGTGTGTGAGATCAAGATGTTGTTTTTTTTAAATTACATGTTTTTTCATGTACATTAAAATGGTCTGTTCATTTTTGGTGCATGTTGTATCTAAATTCTACTTTGACATAAATGTGTAATTTATTGATTGTATTTCATATGTAAATACAATATTTTATAAAGTGTCACCTATTTTCAACTAGGGGGTTAAATTTTGTGCATTAAAAGAATTTATAGGATGGGCTTATTTTATTCTTCACTTGCATGTTAACCATTATATTGAAGAAAAAATGTCGAATTGGATTATTATAAGAAATTTTGGAGGTGTTTATTGAGTGTGTTCACTTTTTGACGTTATTCTAAGGCATTTTTGACCTGATATTGTAAATGGATTCCATACATTACTTCCACACTCTCACACATACAAATAATAACATCATTTTTAAAAACACCGTTCTCTTTTCAAAAGTATCTTCACATGAAAAAGGCATGCTTATATTTGTTGAATAAAATAGGAAGATAACAAAAAATAAATCCCTATTACTCTCACTAATTTTTAGAAAAGATACCCTCCTTCATTCATTGTAGGAAATTGTTACATGCTTGCAATGTCTAATTAACACCATGGAAATAGTTTGACACCATGGAAATACCTCTCACTAAGCATAGTCCACCTTATGTACCATGGAAGTTAGATCATATTGATAAATCTTCATCCTCTACTTTGCCTAATCATGAGTTTCCTATTGAATCTGATGTACCCATTATTGCACCTATTGCAACCCACAATTCAGATTCATCCACCATTGTGTTTGGCTCATTTGAGAAACACACAACTAGTTTTGGATTATGCATTCTCTATTGCATGGGTCATTTTGGTAAAGGCATAGGTCAACACTTACAAGGCATCACTTCCCCTATCCATTATTTTCATTGGATTTCTCACCATGAAATAAGATATACATAAGATGATTTCATTGGGTCCATTTTGTGCACACTCACATTTTTTTAATCACTCTTTGTGAGGATATTGAGCAATAAATTAGTCCTTTTGAACATATTCTAGGGAATGAGAGACCTGAGACTACTTTAGTTATACATCAGAGTCATGACACTTTTAGAGATGTTTCCTCACATGTATTGTTTACGTAAATGGTACACGATCACAAGTAGGGTTCTTCATCAACCATTTGTATTCACATATGATGGATTTTAGATCAGTTATGGTGACACCATCAACATTCTTTTCTTGGGGTCTATATGCATGGATCCTCTACTATTCATCCAAACATTTCTCACTCTTCATAGTAACGCTCACTTCATTTTTGGAGAAAATATCACATTGCTTTGGCCTTTTCTTTGAGAGTTAGAAAAATATTTATTTTGAGCTATTATGGAATATATAATTTCTTACCTTTCTTATTTGGTTATTTTGGGGTGTATACTTGCACTAAGTTATAAGGTGTCATGGGGGGTTCGATTTTCATAGCCTCTTCTACCTTCATGCATGTGTGCCTTGTTTTTAAAACCCTTTTCTTCATTCTTATGTATTATCGTCACTATTAGTGTCATGCTTTACTTTTGAGAGGCCCTTTTTGTATTATTGGACACCTTGATCGTTATATTGTCTCATTTTAGTGATCATTTTTGGTATACCTAGCATCCATATTTTTCATTGTTTGAGTAGTGGATTCAAAGACCGCTCATGAAGATATATTATTTTATCGACTCTACCCATTCAACATTATGGGGGATTGTATAGTCATACTTCTTGTTTAGTTGTTGTGTCCCTTGCTTACCCTTGGCACATCACATCATCTACTTTAGGATGGTATTCTTGGTGTACTGTTTTGTAACTTTTTCACATAATTGGATAGATTGAAAGTCTCCTCGAGCTATTATTGTGCATACATTGTCAACTTGTCTTCTTGATAAGCAAGTAATGGATTTAGACCACTCGTTCAAATTTGAGCTCTCCACCATTATTTTTCACTTGCACTTCTTGCATATTATTTAGTAATGGTTTTCATTTCATAAAGTGTTTTTAGTGATGAATTCCATCCCATCCTATGAAATCCTCATAGTACTTAGTCTAGTTTCATGATAGAACTTTGTTTTGTATCATGATTTTCAGTTGTACTTTTTGTACATGAGTACCTTATCACTCTAGTTGCCAAAACCCATTTTATTTTTACTTTTGAATTTCTTAAGTATAACTTAAGGGAGGCTCTTGCTGCAGTATTTATATATTTTAAGTTTATTTATCTTTATTTAAGCTTTATTGATATAGTCTACTTTACACACCTCCTATGATTAGATTAGGATAAGTGGTTATCATAGTTTGACCACTTGTCGCATGTCTTCCTATTCATATGGAGGTTGTTTCACACATTATATCATATATTAAAAATAAAGTTTGAATAAAACTCTTGTTTTTGCGATTATAGACGACTTATATTTGTAAATTAAATATCTTGTTAAAAAACTCTTTGATATCAATCTAATTTATGAATAGTATTGTGTTTATATGACTACTTATTATTTACATCAAATTCTAGAATTTCTAGAGTGAGTAAAAATTGAGGATATTCTTGGGTTTCACTTATTATTTAAAAATATACTTGAGTGTGAAGACACACATTTTCTTCACTTGAAGTTTGTTTTACAAGTTCTCATTGTGTTGGTGTTGGCATGTTCTATTATGAAACCTACTGACACATAGTGTAGCAATGTCTATAGTAAAGAATAACACTTTAACTCAAATTTAAAATGCAATATGTAAATTTTTCATTTGTGTAAAGTGAAAAAGGAGATGCAAAAATGTGGAAGGAATACACTTGTGTATTTTGTAGATGGATAGGCTCCCAATATTTTCTTGCACTTAAAATATTTGAATTGTTAAGCTTTCTAAAGGATTAGGAGTGATCGGTCCCAATTAATCCAACAAAACATGAGAGAGAGAGAGAGAGAGAGAGAGAGAGAGAGAGAGAGAGAGAGAGAGAGAGAGAGAGAGAGATATTGAGGCACCCCATTGAGTATATGCATGAAAATATTAGCTATGAAAATAGAAATGAAACTAGCACCTAGTAGTTCCATAATATAACTAAATCTATCATAAACATCAAGATGAGAGCTTAATGAGATAAACTTATACAATAATGCATGAATCAAACTAACATTACTCTATAACCTCTACTTCTCTAGATTTCTTAATATAAATTCAAACCTAGTTAAATCCTAAGAAATGAGTTTTGTGTTGTATGCTCCCAGTGGTGAAGATATCTCTCTAAATTTGCTACAAGACCATGTTTAGATATTCTCCTACTAACCAAGCTTGAAGGAATGGATGCAAGATGGAGAAGCTACTACAATGAAGAATGACTCAAGATCAAATGCTTCTAGCTTTAGCTAATGCAAATGAGATGTTTTCCAAAGTCTTAAAGTGTGTAAGATGTTTGATATGATGAGCGAGGTGTAAAATTGTAAGGGAGATCCTACTAGCCTTGTATTTATAGGATTTCATTTGGGAAAGTGAAGAATCCTAGTGCATGTGGGACAAATGGGTAAAGAAAAAATAGAATTTTTACAAGTCAATGCACTTTTTGATTAGATTAGGAGCTAATTAATCTTTTAGGATTAATTAAGAATCCTGGAGCGAGGCTTAGGAAGCTTTAGGAGCATCGAAGGAGATTTTGATAGATTTTGGGAGTTCGGGAGTGGGATTTAGCTAATAAGAAGTTTTATTGGTTAAATGCAAGATTAAGGGCTTAATAAACATATTATTAGCTAATTAAGAGGTTATCACTAATCAAAATGTCGTTAATTGACATCCTGAGTGAATTAGAAGCATAATTAGATAATGAAATGTTGTCATTTGTTCAATGTGAGAGGGAGTGAAGATTGTTAGTGAAATTTAAGTATTAAATTGTGTAAGTGGATTTTAGGTGTCTATATTTGCCCCTCTTTGGGGTGGTGTAAGCAATGCCACTTCAAAGATAGTAGAAAATTAAACAAGTAATAATTTTGAAAGGGTAGAAGAAAAATTAGTAGAATGAAGGATGCCCCCTCAAGTGTCGATGGGTGATGAAAGAGGTTGATCAACGATCGAAAAGACGAAGAGGAAAGGCTAAAGTGGGGGAAAATATCATTGTAGCAGGAGACGAGATGGAAATATACTAAATATCGATCCCCACATAATACCAGTATGAACTCTGTTGTTGAAAACTTCATGGGGGTATTGTTGTGAAGTGCAAGATATGTGTTTCTTAACAGATCTTGTAGAAATGTTTTGTAGTAGGTGATTGTTCTAGCCCTAAGTGAGTTGGAAGAATAGCGTAGAATAGAAGAGAATTACAGGGGAGGAAAATAAAGGTAAAGATAACGGAAACAAATTGCATCCAGCTAATAGAAAAAACTTTATTTCATCATATTGCTTAGGATATACCTCATCGACCCTTTATTAAAATAAACGCATACAAAAAGGTGAAAGATGACATAGGAATCCATTATTACGAACAATTTTTTATTACATAAAATTACTAACTCCATGCAACATACATAATGCAATGCAATACGAGAAAGTAAACCAACAAACCTAACAAGAAAAACAAGTACAAACACACATACTCAAACAAAAAATGTTTAAGATAGTTGTACAAATGTTTTGTTATCGAGCTGTAGTTCCCAAATGTTTGTGTGTAACAACAAGGGTTAAAAATTGGAGTCCCAAGAAATGATGCATGTGAGGGGAAATATGATGGACACGTGGGTCTAATGAAACTAATTTATGCCACGAAAAAGCGATGCAGGAAACTCATTGTGCAAGATAGTACGGACCAACTTTGTTAATGGGATAGATCCAAATGATCTGTGAGTCATTGTTACAAAAACAAGTGAAAACACAAGCAAGATATAATTTGAATATAATGTGTTTGAAATAGGCTTGATTACATATCAACGTGTTACAAATTTTTGTAAATTTTATGAATTTTTGAAAAAAATTGATCAATTTTTATATTTTGGTGATTTGATTTTGTTTAGGATTTTTATAGTTTTCTATAATGATTATCACAAAGAAGATCACTTGGAAGCAAAAAATATTCCTAGGGAGAAGAAAGGGGTGCTAGGTAGAAAAAAATGCCCCATCATAGTAGAAATGGGTTAAAAACAATTATTTAATAAAAATAATCATCACGATGGGTGGTGGAAGAAGTTAGAATGATCATGATGGCCATATCACTCCTCTCGACCATCATGGCAAATGAAAACACATCACGAGAGGGGTCAAAGCGGCCACATATACCTCTCTAGGGGGTAAATCATCGTGAGTAATTCATTTGTTACCGATTTTACCGTGATATTTACTTTGACCCTTGAGAGATATGGCACAAGTTCGAGGTGCACAAGGCGAGAAGACATAATTTAGGAGTATGTGCGGGTGCACAAGGAAGGTCCTTACATGACTACCCCATTCATTCTCTCATTTTTCTAGCATTTAATAACATTTATTACACGAGAAAGGTGCCACGATTGCATAAGCGCACACCACAGGCACGCATACATCATCGAGGATTTGCGGGTGTTGGTGCGATGTATACACATGGATACATACATGGTCGAGGGTGCGTGGATGTCGGGGAGAGCGGGGGCATATGTGCATGGACACATATTTCAATTAGGGAATATGCACATGAGTGCATACATCAAGAGGAGTGTGTCAACGCTAGGATTATGGTTTGCACATAGGCGGGCACACAGTGCAGTAGGTGTGCAAGTGTCGAGCTAGGAAAGTTAATGGGTTGCATGTGTATGTACTTGAATGAGTGCGGGGGTGCACTAGAAGCGTACGTATGTGCATTGGGTACACATACGCCGATAAGGGCGTGAAAACACCGAAAGGGGGTGTTTTGACCTTAGAAGAATTTAGGTGATTGTTTATAAGAATATAACGGTGAGTGGGATAATGTTAGATGATGTTAGATAGAAGAAATTATAATGTGTTTGTTACATGATCTTATAGAGATAGCTTCCTACGACATACTCGGGAGCGGTATGGTAGGCTAGCTACCTTTGAGGCAACCTTCTCTCGACGCGAGAGTATCTTTTTAAAGATTACATTAGATGTGATGAGGCTTGCATACGTGGTGCAGATGCCACATACTACACTTGATCATACCCTTCTCACTACCTTGTTTAAGATATTACACGGTGAGAGTCGGTGTTTTAGATTACCCATTGATGAGATGACCATTAATCTTGAGAACATTTGAAGGATACTTACAGTCTGATCGATCCTGGGGTAGTTGATAGAGTATGATGTGGATGTTTCCCAGATCATATATTGTTTGATTGAGCTATTTGGTGTAGAAGATATACCACGAGAGGGGATGAAAGTTCGATTGTAGTCGTACTTTAGAGATCCAAGGTTATCTCATGTGGTGGTGTATCTTATGGCTCTTTTCGGTGGCATCCTCTGCTGACAATATTAGTGCCTCATTTCAATTTGGGCCTGATTGGGTTTATTCATGGCTTGGTAAAAGGAGAGTGATATTGTTGGGGCTAGTGTGCGCTTACTCACCTACATTGGGATCTACATATTATGACCTACCGTAGGTCGGAGGACGGTGGGGCTAGCTACACTATTACATATATGGGTGCACGGGACCATATTGACATTGGTCTCCTGCGGGAGCATTGCAAGACCCAACTCCCAACGATCCTTAAGTTATAGGATGGGCCCCTTTAGGTGATGATGTGTGGGGTCATATGGGTGATACCTATTTCTATCATCGTGCCTTTGATGATATTCAGTTACGGATGATTTTCTGGAGACCGTACAGGCATTTCAAGTTCTTTAGAGGACCCAACTAAGCTTAGACTTGCATTAGTTGAGAATTTTATGATTAGGAGCCAGAGTTATATCATCAATTACTACATGATCGATTGGGTATCATAAAGCGATAGTTTTGTGTAGTACAGGATGTGCTTGGCGAGGAGATGTGGTATGCATGTTGTGCCGGAGATAAATTTGACATTGGCCCATTGATCGGGACACAATGAGATATATATACATTTGAGCGAGATGGTTCCATTGGTATGGGTATCTCTACGATAGATTATAGATCTAGGGACTACAACAACATATCGATGCGGTATGCTATAGTCCTTTTGAGGCATTTGACTATCCCACAACATACACTTGATGTAGGAGTGTAGCCACCACAAGAGCATCGGCCTCGCGGAGGAGAACATGGCGAGATCCATAGGTTCGAGATGCCCGGGTGGGTATATAGGTGGTCATCCATGTTCCTTTGCAGCAGGAGTTCCTCCACAAGGACATGTACAACATGCTCCACAACAGGATCCTATTGTTATCCCACCACACATCCGACGGGGAGGTGGAAGAGACAGATGGAGGACCCCACTACAAGTTCCCATAGGTGGGGGATGGTATTAGTATCCATAGGATGTAGGAGAGTTAGCTGCATTGTGGTAATAGTTATAGTAGGCGGTAACTCTTCTACTCCGAGATCCTACAAAAATATCTTTGGGTTGTTATAGAGAGGGATCAGCTAGTTGCGAAAGGGCACAACTACAAGCCGAGAGAGATCAATTGGTAACACAACAGGCACGGTGGTCTGCAAATAGAGCTCGATTACAAGTGGTTACATTGGAGTGAGATCAGTTTCAAACATAGTAGGTACGATCGCGGGTTAAGGTGGCCGGGCTCTCGAGAGGATCTTACATCTTTGCATCAGTCTACTAGAGCTTACGTGATACCCTATGTTCACATGTATTTTAGAAGCTGACCTTTGGGACGAGCTACATATTACGAGATATTTTTACTATGTTGTTTTCCCAAAGGGACAGAGAGCCCCTACATTGAGTCAACGAGGCCATGATCGGGAGTGCCTCGCGATCACATAGGCCAAGCTGCATCAACTAGATGATTGGAGTAACCACCGTCAGTCAGTGCAGTAGGAGTCACGGTGATGGGACCACCTCCGGATCGGAGACTAGGTAGTTCACATAAGGGAGAGACTCGGCCATGACTCTATTTTATTTGATGTACTTACATATGTATCTTTTTTATGTACACATCAATATGAAGGCATATTTTTAAATGTATTATTTTTTGCTATGGCTCACTATGAAGGCACTTTTTTTTATCGATGTCCATGATGGCATACCATGTATCTGATGAAAATGTACTTAGATACATTTGTATATGGACATTGACATTTTGACATATATGTGATTATGATGATGATGTAATTTTATTATGATGTTTTAGATTGTATGACATGCGTTGGATTTATGAGATAACATTAGATGATATCACATTGTTTTAGATGAGATACTTCGTGTTCTACTTATTGCATTTTTGTATGAGATAACATGTTTATTCTTTGTTTTTATGAGTACGTGTGTGAGGGGGGACAAAGGCATTCCCTCTTGCCCCTCTTGATGACATTATATGATGTTAGCTTAGCTTACATGTTTAATTTTTATGTTCATGATGATGTAGCTTAGGTTTTATTGATATATGATGTATA
Organism: Taxus wallichiana var. yunnanensis; assembly: GCA_018340775.1. Classification (NCBI taxonomy): domain Eukaryota; kingdom Viridiplantae; phylum Streptophyta; class Pinopsida; order Cupressales; family Taxaceae; genus Taxus; species Taxus wallichiana. Next base: position 574,221,488 of record CM031241.1, on the reverse strand, counting down.
GATGTGATGGAAGATGATAATGATGATTAAATGACAAAAACTATAAAAAACAAACAATCAAGCATAAATTAATCAAATCTAACCAATACAACATAGCTTTGTACAAACATGCAAGATAAAATGAATTTAATGCAATGCACAACATATTAAAGTAACACTCAATCTAAGTAAGAAAATTAATTTAACTTAAAGCACACAATATGAAAAAGCAGTGTAATCAAAGCTATACAAACCAACAACTAAAAGTAAGAAAACTACTACTTTTTTTTTTGTGGGACGGTTTCAAAACGTTTTTCGTTGTTTTGGTGTTATCCTAAGACAATTTTCAAGCTTACTATTCACATTGTTTTCATGATTTTTGTGAGACAATGTTATAGTGTTTTTGTATTTTCTACAAGAAGGTTTTATAAAGTTTTGGGATTATCAAACCTATTTAAATGTTTCTGGAATTTTCTAAAATATTTTTCCGAAACTACGTATAGAAAATAAAGGAGCATGGATGCCCCTAGCGTTAGATAGGATGAACAAGGGCATAATGCCACGAATATATGTGCAAGAATGTGAAGATATGAAGATTCCCCCAAAGTTATATGGGAATACACAAAGGAAAACCCTTCTCAAATATACAAGAATAGAAACAATCGTATCAAGGCCATAGAGGATAGGCTCAAATGAAGCTCAAACATAGGTGAAAACTAGCTTAGGGTAAAGTAAATTGTCCCTATAGATATGAGAGTGCCTATGAACAACCAATCTCCCAAGGCACCAAAAACTAGTTTTCACCAAGGGACCTATCCAAGGTGCCACAATTGCGTGGTTTTTCAGAATTGGACGACTTGTTTTCTCTTTACTTTTCCTTGATTTTATTTTTTATTTTATTTTCTTGTTTTTTTTCTTGATTTTCGAGAACCCCATACTTATGCATATAACCACTTGATATTTGTTGGGTTCATGGGTTCCTTTAGTTCCTCACCATCTGAGTGAGCAATTTTGTATTCCCCTGAACCATACTTAGTGACCACAATATATGGTCCTAACCAGTTTGGCTCGAACTTGCCTTTCTTTTCCCGATCCTTAGTGGTGTTGAATTGATTTTATTTGAGAACTAGATCTCCTACCTCAAATTGGAGAGGTATTATCCACTTTTTGTAGCCTCATGATACTTGATTCTGATATACTTTTAAGTGATTAAGTGCTGCATGCATTTCTCATCTAGGAGCTCCAATTACGCTAGTCGAGTCACTCGATAATTTTCATCCTTTCCCGAGATAGTCCCTAAGAGATATTCGCGAGGAAGGAAGCTCAATCTCCAACAATATGATGGCCTCGGTGCAAATAATAGTGAGTAGGGTGTAGCACGGCGGAGGAGTGCGGATGGAGGTTCTATAAGCCCAGAGGGCGGGATGGATTTGTAAGTGCCAATTACGACTTGTTTTACTTACCATATTTTCCATTATGTGAACATGTGTTTTGTTAGTGGCCTCTGCTTTTCCATTTCCTTGAGGGTAATAGAGAGTGAAACACTTTAAATGGAATTGGAAGCATTGAAATAACACTTTAACAATATTTTTATTGAAATAATTGTCATTTTTGCTCCAATGACGGAGGGGATGCCGTAACAACATATGAGGTGGTTCATGATGAATTTTGAAATTTGCACACCTATAACGTATGTGAGAGGCACAACCTCTACCCATTATGTGAAGTACTCGGTGGTAATTATGATATGTGTATGGCCATCTGAGGAGATAGGAGTGAGTTTCCTATGTGATCTAATCCCCATTTTGAAAATGGTCATGGTGTTGTGATCGGTTCCATGGCTTATGTTGGTGCATGAATTAGATTTCCATACTTCTGACAGAGTTCACACTTCTTGACATAGTTGCAACAATATGATTCCATGGTAGGCCAATAGTAGCCTACTCTTATCAATTTCTTAGCAAGCACCATTCCACTCGTGTGAGCCCCACAAACACCTTCATGTACTTATTTGATAGCTTTGACAGACTCAATAAAATTAAGACACCACAAAATATTCCCATCATATTTATGAGGATAGAGGGTGCCTCCTAAAAGGGTATAATGGGATATGTGTAGTATAAGGCTTCTTTTTCAAGGTGGGAAATATTTGTGGGAAAGGTACCGTCTTGTAGGTAATTATAAATGGGCTCATACCAAGGGGAAAAAAGAACAACAACTTCACATACCAGACGCGATTCTGGTATGTCATATGCAAACACTCACATATATTCAACAAAGAAAAGCATTTTAATTTCTTGTGGTGGAATGCGAAGAAAGGATTTGATTGTGGCCATGGCGTCTGTTGGCCAATTATGTGCCCTTGGTATCTTCTCAAAAGTGACATGCACAAAATACTCCTTTTGAGTCTTAACCATCTTTTTGTATGGGATGAGCTTGTCATCCTTGAATTTATACTCATCATTGACTTGTTTAATGATCAATTGTGATTCCCTCTTATAGAAATTTTCAACCCAACAATGAGGGCCTCATACTCTGCTATGTTATTGGTACATGGGAAACTCAAATGAAAAGCATTCAGAATGAAGTCTCATGTTGGGGTGATAAGTACCACACTATCTCTGAACCATGAAAATTGAATGAGCCATCAAAGTGTACTTGCCACATGATGGATTCCTCAATATACATTAGGAAGCATCTAATGCAGATCCAGACACAACAAATTTGTTGCTATAAGGGAGCTTCAGATAGTTGATCAGCAAGTACATGTCCTTTGAGTGACTTTTGGTTGAAAAATTCAATATCAAACTCACTTAGCAGGATGATCCAATTAGCCATCCTTCCAGTAAGCATAGGTTTAGAAAAAAGGTATTTTAATGGATCAACTTTAGAGATGAGCTTGGTCTTGTTATTCAATAGGTAATGAAAGAGTTTTGAAAGGAAAAGACCATAGCTAAGAAATATTTTTCAATTTGGGGATAATTCAGCTCATAAGAAATTAAAGTGCGGCTAAGGTAATAGACCACTCTTTCTTTTTGGCTTAGATCATATTGGGCTAGCAGTGCACCAATAACACATTAGGTGGCTGAGATGTATAATAACAAAGGCTCACCTAGAGTAGGCGACATGAGGATAGGAGGATTAGTCATATATTGCTTGAGTAACTCAAAGGCCTATCAACATTCAGGGCCCCAATGGAATGTAACATCTTTCTTGAGTAGATGAGTGAAAGGATGGCACTTATCCATGAGCTGAGAGATGAAATGACGGATTTCCTAAATTTTTCCTTGCGTTTGTTGTAGCTGCTTAAGGTTCTTTGGTAGAGGAATTTTAGAAATAGTTGCAACCTTAGATAGATATAATTCAATCCCTCTTCTTGAGACAATGAATCCTAGTAATTTTCCTGATTGCACACCGAACACACATTTCTTTGGATTTAGTCTAACTTTGTAGTCTCAAATATTAGCTATGAAAAATAGAAATGAAACTAACACCTAGTAGTTCCATAATATAACTAAATCTGTAAGTAAACATCAAGATTAGATATTAAAGAGATAAAATTATATAATAATACATGAATCGAACTAACATTATTATGTAATCTCTACTTATCAGATTGCTTAATATAAATACGAGCCTCGTTAAATTCTAAACAATCGAGTTTTGTGTCGCATGCTCCAAGTGGTGAAGATATCTCTCTAAAATGGCCACAAGACCATTTTTAGATATTCTCCTACTAACCAAGCTTAAAGGAATGGATGTAAGATGGAGATGTTATTACAATGAAAATGTCTCAAGACCAAATGCTTCTAGATTTAGCTAATTCAAATGAGATGTTTACTAAAGTCTCAAAGTGTGTAAGATGTTTGATATGATAATAAAGGTGTAAAAGTGTAAGGGAGATCCTAGCCTTGTATTTATAGGCTTTCATTTGGGAAAGTGAAGAATCCTAGTGCATGTGGGACAAAAGGGTAAATCCAAAATAGACTTTTTATAAGTCAATGCACTTTTTGATTAGATTAGGATCTAATTAATCTTTTAGGATTAATTAAGAATCCTAAGTAGGCTTAAGAAGATTTTTGGGAGCATCTGGAGGAGGTTTTGATAGATTTTGGAAGTTTTGGAAGTGGGATTTAGCCAATAAGAAGGTTTATTGGTTAAATGCAAGATTAAGGGCTTAATTAACATATAATTAGATAATTAAGAGGATTATCACTAATCAAAATGTCATTGGCATCCTAAGTGAATTAGAAGCATAATTAGATAACGAAATGTCATCATTTTTTTAAGGTGAGAGGAAGTGAAGATTGTTAGTGCAATTTAAGTATTAAACTACGTAAGTAGATTTTAGGTGTCTATATGAAGGAATAACACTATGTATCAAACTCATTCAACAATTATGATATCTTACTCTTTGTATATAAGAGGAAATCAAGGACTACCTACAAAGAACTTATCTACTTCAATACCTTCCATAAACCCATAGACCACACCTCTGAGATAGATCTACAACTAATTTTATAAATAAGGACACACAATAGAAAAGAGAACAAGTGCCCCATGAACTTCCCATGTGCTACACAACCTTGGATATAAAGCGTAATGTACTAAAATGAATATGGAGAGAGGATACCCATGCCCCACACTCCCCTGAAACTATTCTTGAAACCGAGTGCCATGGTGAAGGAGTGTAATGTTCCATGCCCCTATAACTAATTTGGACTAATTCAAGTGATATTGAAAATGTTCCATGAAACAATAATTATAGGTGGAAATATGAAACTATTGAGAAATTTCATGTAATTGATTTAATAAAATTTGAATGCAAAGATCTGTTATAATTCATATACAATGAAATACAAGTGCTTGGAAATTTACTTCATCTTTATATTAAAGAAAATAGAAGAGATATGGAACTTACCTTACTTTCTCTTATCCTGAAGTGAGTCTAGACCAGAGAATATGATAAAACAGAGCATAGACTATCGCAATTAAGCTCGAGAAAAATGTAGAGATTCTCGCAATGCCTGACGCAGACCACCTAGGAAAGGATAAGGGTCCCCATGGGTGCCTAAGATCTCTGTAGGGACGTTGGAGTCTATAGAAATGGTTAGAACTTGGTTTCAATACTATCACTAGGGTTTTATATTTGTTCTCCTTTAGTCACCTTTATGTCGGATCGTCGAGCTACTGTAAATCTGCACACAAATATCCTCCTATAAAACCCTAAAAAAGACATCAAATCCTAAAAAGAAAGATGCAAAATGATGGTTTGAATTGTACTCAACTCTCACAACGGTGAACTTATGACTAAGCATTACACTACATCTTAGACCCAATGTAGTTCTATGCATGTGTGTGTGCAATAGTGCTCTTAGGTCACCCTCATGCTAATGACACTAAGATAACGAGTGGTAACTAGATAAAATGCAAATGCGTGGATAGAATAGAATGAAATCCCCTTCCAATGTAGTGTGTATGCAAAGCAATGCACCCAAATGCAGCCCCTTGATATATTTAGATAGGTATCCTTGACAAGAATTTCCTTCCCTTATAATCGTATGTATGTTGTGTTTATATAGGGATATCTAGCTAGAATTTTGACCCTAATGACCTAGCATCCCGACTAGTACCTCGGAATATGAGTGGGATAACCAAAAATACCAACCTCAAGTGTCAAACATAAAATCAAACATAAGGAGGAAATGGGTTCCCAAGATGGAAAGGAGTGCTTGGGCACTAGTGTCCAGTCCTGGGCACTAGTTTCAATAGAAAAATGACAAAAAATGAGTAGAGATTGATTGACATGGATCCCTATGATCTGACATGACTGGGTGTATAAGTGATAAATATGAAATATGAAAGAAATATAAACCAATAAGACAAGCGGATGGACTAGGGAATGGGTCACTAGTGAATACTTTTCTTATGCAAGATCCATATATAAAACAACATACTTAGCGGTATAGTAAATAGTAGTAAGTGCGTGATTTTGTGTCTACATTTTCTCTCACTTTATGGAAATATACGTAACATAAAGTAGATAGACATGCATATCTGAGAGAAGTCCAGAGAATCCCATGTTGTAGAAGAATGCGTAAGTCTTGCAGAAGTACATGTAGAATAAGAACATTTAGCATGGCAAACCATGGATCAACGTGTCAATCCATGTGGCGTAACGAGAGACATGGGACCGTTATGAGGATCACTAAGTGAGATTGATGATATCTATATTGAGTGATTAGTTATTTTGATTTTTTCACGATGGAGATGTGTTGGGGTAAGGAGTGATTGGTTCCCAATATGGTTTCGTGTGTGTGAAAAGCGAGGATTTGGGTGTCCTATTGCTAGAGGAAGAGTGTAGGGAGAGATGTATAGTTTTACTCTCCAAATTTAACTTCATCCTTAAAAGGTATAGCCACTGCAGACAGGATAAAAGACTAAAATTTTTTTCATATGGATCCATTTGTTATTTATTTTGATCAAATGTGAATAACTTTGTATAGGAGAAATATAGTAAATGACATATCATTTCCCCCACTCCACGAGTTTAACTACAATGTGTATGATATGGCTTCCATGTTAGGTCATTTGGAAGAAGTAAACAATGTATAATAACTCCCATGTTATCTCATTTCAGAAAGTGGTGATATAACTCCCAAGTTAGGTCATTTGGGAGGATAAATACGTTGTGTTGTGTCAACTATTTGATGTGATTTAGAATAGTAAAAGATTTGTGTTGCCAAGATTCCAATGTATGTGATTTATTGATAGATAATTCATGGAGAAATTTTGTACTTGTTTCCCAAGATTAGGTAATTAGGGGGAATCGTTAGAAAGTGGAGTGAAATATCGTGTAATGTGTGAGCAAATTTTCAATGATGAGAGAGTTAGAAACTTAAAATGGTCGTGTAAGGGTATGAGTGGGATTATAGGATGCCCCTGATTGTATTCCCCCTTTCAATGAAAGGGGCGATGATGCGAATGAACATTGAGCCAAAAGTAAGTGTGTAATGATGAAATAGTGAATGTATGATAAGTATCACAAAAGTGTGTGTATATCAAGTTAAAATTATGTCAAGGAGGAATATAGTGTTTGTGGAATGTGTATGATATGATAGTAGGTGGAATTCTAAATATAAGTCCACAAACAAGATAGCAACCAAAGTGGATTTGCTCCATATATGGTTAAAATTGTTCGATGTGTATTAGTTAAGAGAATGAGCGTAAATAATGACTATGGCAAGGTAGTTAATGGAGAGTTACTATAAATAGTAATGTGAAAAGGTGAATAGGTAACTCATTTTATTATTGCATGAGTGTGATTGTGAGCTCTAGATGTGTGAATATGCCAAGAGTGAGAGCACCTGCGATTGAGTCAATTTGAGATGGCAGCGGTGAGTTATGGCGTCACGTATGATGATTGAGTAGTAAGTGTGATTTTCAAAAAAAATTGTTGAATTGGGTTGTTTTTCATGATTTTTGTGAATTTTGTGTTTTTAAGTTTCTCTACATTTCTAACCTAGAAAAGAGTGGAGAAGACACTAATAGCCTTCGGGACACTAGCACCTAAGAATTTTCATTGGTGACTGCTCCGGGTGCCCCATTCATGATCGGGCGCTAACAACCCGAAGGATTTGGTTAAGCCCAAAGTGTTGCAAATGTGAAATTTTATGTTTTTTTATTTATTTTTGATTGTTTTTGCATGTATATAATGTAATAATGTTTTTATCATCTTTTGGTGTTGTGTAGAGGGATATTCATTCGCGATAGTTCCATGGTGGCCATTATTTGAGTACATTTCTTGGATTGTGGTTGTCAGATGATGAGTGGGATGTTTTAGACCGTGCCAGCCTATGGCACATAGCGAGGATGGGGGATGTGCCCCACAATATTCCTATGATGATTACAACATTGTGTGAGAGACGGTGTGTAGATACCTACACATTTTGCTTGCCTACAAGTGAGATGGCTGTGACTTTGAGGACGTATATTGCATATTGTGTTTAGCTATTTTTGGTGAGAGGGTTTAAGTGATGACAATAGATTATTCTAAGAGACAGATAAGGGTTCCTAGGAGGTAATTTATAGGGACCCAAGTTCATAATGAGGTCCACATTAGTCTAGATCCTATCTTGAGGTTAGGGGTTCCACAATCATGGAATTTTATTATTTTTTTGATTGCTTCAACGGTTGCATGATATTTTCTTTCATATAGAGGAGGATGGGAGGAGATATGAATGGGAACGATGTGTATTTTCCCACTTATACGAGAGATATATAGATTTATGTAGGAGGAGCATGAGGGTGGGATTGGAGCTACCACATTGTTACATGTATAGGCATATGAGCATATTGTGAAATTAAGGCCGGTTGGTGGACCACGAAGAGAGTGGGTGAGGCAAAATATATCTTCGGGAGGTGGGTAGGTGTTCATGGTAGGAAGATGGATACAAATACATATAGAATTATGTTAGATCATATGGGGTCAGAGGTCATGATATGGAGGCCATATCGAGACTATGGAGGATGGCCAAAGGATGCGGAGAGTTACGATGTATTCGGTGGACTATGTAGCTAGAGGATTGGTTCCCATGGGTGACCAAGCTATTCCGGGAGGAGCGAATATCATGACAATTTGGTATGGCCGGGATGTTCCCCAAAGCCATATATATGGGTGAGATCCATTAGGGCACCGAGGAGGGTTGGAGCTAGACCAAGGCCCACGGGAGAGAAAATACTACCCCTTGGGGGTAGATGAGGTAGGCTTTGATAAATTCAATAGATGTGGATGACGGGGTGTACGGATGCATACCATACATAGTGAGTGTCACATTAGTGGTATTTTTGTTTCCATTATTTTTTGATGTGGTGGGAGAACTACCAAGGGGAGGATTATAGGGAAACAAAATGCCCCCGATAGTGTGGAAGCAACGATAAAAAATCTCGAGTGTTTGTTATAGTGAAGCTTTTGATTTATTATTTGGTTAATTGATTGTCGTTGTTGTCTAATGCATTGATCTATGGATGTAAGTGATGCATATTAGTCACTAATTGTGGACACATATATCCAAACATTGATGTGGAACTTTCCCACTAATGTACTCATAGGTGGTGATATGTTAGAGTGTGTGGACACCATTACGGGCGAGTAGACTCATTTATTCGATCTTGTGGCGCTAGCAATAGTGAAGTATACTATTTTTTTGAGAGAGTGAGATGAGGCATGAGAGGAGACATGGCAAGATATATAGGCTACGGGTGGAGGTCCCCTAGCACAGGATGTATTTGTAAGGTTTGTATATCTACAAGGTCATTTTTATGGAGCATTCAACTAAGGTTACATTATTATGTCAACGGGTAGAGAGATATAGGGGCCGCATGATCGGTGGCGTAGGCGAGTGTTGAAGCATCGAGTTCTAGATCTCCCACCATTGTAGATAGTGATAGTGATGATGAGAAGTGATATATATTTGTGTAGCAATGGATGGCGGAGCTGCCCTCAAGTATTGACATTTTGTAACTATAATTTTGAACAATACATATGGACTTATTGGTGTATGTTCGTTGTATTTGATGTTTATTGATGTGATGATTAGGACTCATATCTGGATGTATGATGCGTTGATTATTGTTGCTATATTTGATGTGTGATGTTTTGATCATTGATTTGTTGATTTGATTTGCAATGCGTAGTTGTTGATGTTGACTAATGAAGAATGATGATAAATTTGATCATAGTTAGATAAGTGATGAGATAGTGTATGTGATAATATATAGTATAGAAATATATATATATATATATATATATATATATATATATTGTGTGTGTGTGTGTGTGTGTGTTCGATGTGATAGATAAATAATGAAAAAAATTAGTGTATGCATGAATACAAATGTGATGAATGGTAAAGTATGTATAACATGAATGATGTAAGAGAGTATATGAATGATATGATCGTAAAAGTGTACTTGAGTGTGCATTAGTATAATGAAGAGAGGGGCTAGAATAACGATGCCCCTGTGTGTGTAGGTGATAAGGTTCATTTATAAAAAAACCCTTAGCAATCAACAATGAACAAGTAAAACAAGAGTGTGTCTTCGGAAGTGATTTGATGATGTAAATTAGAGAGATAGATTTATGAAGTGCGTAGCATAAGATATGGAGTGAGGTTATTATTGTAATAGATCCCTTAATAGTCATGTAAGAACCATAAGAACACGAGTGCATCATTAGGGGGTAAGGTGAGAAAATCACCTACTAAAGACCAAGTGGGCATGGAGTGGTAGAAGCATGTGGAATGGAGGCAACATAAGCATATGAACCAAACTAAATACCTAATGAAATGGTGCTAATGATGAGAGATGTAGTGGTGGGAAGTGTAGATACTGCTGACGATTTAGGAATCCAAAGTGTAGTAGGAGAATTATGAAGCATATGTAATGGTGTAGTAGTGGATGAATGAGATTGAGAGTGCGCATGAACAACAACCTATGGTGGTGGACAAATAATGACCTTATAACTAGACGAAGGAGATAAATCAACTTGAGTAACAACAAACTTATGTGTAAGTGGAGACATAGATCACTCACAAGAGAAAGAGCCAAAGGAAATGACACCGTAACTTCTAATTTTTTTAATCTATCATGAAGGGAACAACAATCATTATCACGATGGCCATTAATATGATGATAGTTGCAATAAGGTCTATCATGCTGCCATTACAAGTGATGAGGTGGATGATGCTGATTATAAAGTAAGTAAATCAAACGCTTTCCAAGAAAGGCACGCAACACATCATGAGGTATAGCATGATGATAAAAGTGTAATGGCTTTCATGAACGAGATGTAGAGGTCTAGGGTGAAGCCCGATATGGTGGAGGAGATGAAGGATTCTTATGTAATGGAGAGACTAAACTTTCTTGCAAGGTGGAGGAGATGGAGACCTAGGAGGACACTCAACAGATGGAAGTGGAGAAGAACTAGATGATGCAATAGTAGAAGCAATAGGATGAGGATCTATAACATGTGCAATAATGAGATCCTATTCTAAGTCAATCACCTTATAGCATACAAGTGTGAATGTTTCGCATGTATCATAGTGCAAGTGTTATTTTAAAGTAGGAATCAGGACACGAAAAAAGATGAATTACTTTTCTAAATCAATGGGCTGAAATCCTAATTGATACATGAAAGCATTGAAGCATAAAATGTAATCAATGATAGGTTCTAGTTTTCCTTGATGTAAGCCAGGTAAACGATCATGTGTGACTCTATGGCCATTGTTAAGTATAAAGCGTTATAGAAAGGCCTCTTCCATCTCACAATAGGTATTAATAGATCCAAAAGGTAAATGTGTGTACCATTGGAGAGTATCATCAGTAAGACTATGGAAAAAATATTTTAGCAATAATCGATCATTAGAATAAGAATCCATAGCTAGATGATAATGCTTAAGATGTAAATATGGATTTCTAGTACCATCAAATCATGAAAATGTAGGCATAATGAAATCCTTAGGGAATGTTGAATTGTGAATCTTTTTTAGAATAGGGTTTCCATGTAAAGAATTGTTATTGATAGAAGCATAATAGGCTTTGCTTTCAAGCATGAGAGATTGGACCTGAGATTTTAATTCACCTAAATCATGCATGAGTGCAATTTTAGTATTAAAATTGTGTATTCGTATTTCGGTGTCTATAATTACCCTTGGTAAAAACTATGTGAAGGGGTCAAAAACATACATAATGTGATGACCAAGCTATACTTTTTTATCTTGTCTATGATTGCTATATTTTTTATCTAATGTTGTTTTTTAGTACCTATATGATGTCTATACTCGGGAAAAATTTAGTGGCAAATCTTCATTAATTCACGAATATTCCAAATTTCAAAATTTAGTTTTGGCAAATTTTTAGGGGTCATTTAGCTTGATATTTCACCCAAATGTTGTGGGTATAAGTTAGTTTTTAGGGTCGGTTCAACAAGCATTTAATTTAATATACGAATATTTATATTAAACTCACCTTTACAACAAAATAGAACTTTTCCACATTTTCGTATATATATATATATATATATATATATATATATATATATATATATATTGAAATAATAAATCTAATATTAAACATCAACTCACAATTCTGATTTTAATTTTTAGTGTGGCCATTGAAATTGATGATTTACAGACCCTAGTTAATTTCTAACTATTCCAATGAATAGTGTATATGATATAGGATTTCTGTAGTGTATATGCTACTGCACAGTAACATGACTATACGCTACCTATTGATACCATACATATATACTACCAACTAGTAGCAAAAATTCATGCTACCATCTGGTAGCATGAATATATGTTGAGTCTTGATGGTCGGTAGCATGAATGTATGGTAACAAAGTGGGTAGCATATATTCATGCTACCGGCTGTAGCATATATTTATGTTATCGGTGGTAGCATGAATGTATGTTGATGGCGGGGTAGCATATATTCATGTTACCGACCAAGAACACGAATATATGATATTGACGTTATCATGTGTTATAGATTTGTAGCTCATTTAATATATCTCATACATTTATTTTGATTAATTACTCTTGGATTGATCTTAGGTAAAATGGCCTCTAGAAATAATAACAAGAAGACAGATCAATTAAAAAGGAAAAGCAACATATTTAATTATTTCATCCAGCTAAAAAAATCATGAACACAACTTGCATCCACTTCAAACATAGGTAAGATATTATTTTAATGCATTTGTTAGTTTAATTTAAAGTTTCAAGATCACATTCAAACCATTATCCCATTTGAATGTAGAAACCCCCACTGATAATTATATTCCACAAGAAATAATTAATCAGAATAACATGTCACCACACTCACCACATGGAACAATTAATCAGAATAACATGTCAACACATGAAGATATTATTGATGATGACATTCTAGAGCTGGAATATATTCCTCATTATGAAATGCCTCCGATAGAATACATTCCTAACGATGAGAGAGAGACTTAAGTTGACAATTCTAAACGTAAATCTAGGCAAAGGAAGAAACTAGTTGGACAATTGATCCGGAGGACATTACGGAGGATATATGTTTCCTAAATATCCTAGGATTTGAATCCAAGAGCTTTCGATGACTATTTAAATGCTAAAAATGGAGTTCGTACGCACATCTAGTGGTGGTCAAATTTGAAGTCAACCCAGACAGACCGGGTCAACTGGTGAGTCACAAAGCAATGGAATATATGATCATGCGAAGGTGATGGTTTCGGGTGTATACCTTCGGTCTTATTCATTTGACATCGGCTTCGTCTTCATACATGATTAAAAAAATCCATGTGGTGGGTCCTCATGACACCACTTGGCCTCGCCACCACTTTCCCTATTAGTTAACACATGTGAGCTATATACATTGGTAACCAAGTTGTGCAATGAATTATACATCGAGCCATGGGTGAGTTTTAGCATTACAAGGGTGAATTGATAGAGTTATCTCAAGCAAACTATTCACCGAGTTATGAGCGAGTTGTGTATTGGCAAGCACGGAACGAGCTATCTAAACGACTTAGTGAGCTATCTTGTTTTACACTGACGAAAAGGTGAGAATGTGGCCTAAAGCCATAGTGTAGATAGCTGGACCAAGGCTATTAAAATCCTATCTTACCCTCTCTCTACCCAATGTGGGATAGTCCACATGCTTGAGGATAAGGCAGCGGGTTTGTCCGGTGACTTGGCACCACATGGATGGGTGTAAAGTGGACTTGGCGCAATAGAGGCATAGGGCTCAGGCGACGTGGGTGAAAATGGAGGGCTCGGAAAGGATAGGGTTGAGAATGGCATGAAATCCAATGTGGACAGTTCATAATGACCGGCAGAGGTGGCAATGTGGCGATCGAGTTTCTATCCACGACGAGCACAGATGGGCCATCAAACGATCGGTGAAAAATGTAAGGTAAGGAGGAATCGACCACAGAAACCACCTCCGTCCCATGTGCGGTGAGCAACCAACCCGCCTAGCCCTGGCGGGTTGGTAATGCAAGGGCCGATGTTCCTTATCTTCGAAATAGTGGAGCTCGAGCCACTATATAAAGGGCCCAACCCCTCATTGTAAAAACACGAGGCCTTAAGCTTATTAAGCTTTATAGAGGCATTCAAGGTGTTATAGCTTTTGAGCTATATTAAATTCCTTAATTATTTTAAGGCATTATTTTATTATTTGGCCTATTATTTATTAGGCAATAATTGAGGATGGGCCTATTTTAATAGGTGATATTGTAATTGGGAGTTATTGCAAAACTACCCAATTGGCCCATAACGCCACACTATCTACTTGCGAAGCCTGGAGTGTCGACCAAAGTGCCATAGGGTGTCTTAATAGCATCTGGAAGGTTGATCGAGTTCTGTAGGATTTTGTGCACCAGGAAGGTGGAGGCGGTTCCGTCTGATCATCAGTGTTCTTTGAAGGACTGGAGTGTTATTTAGGCAAGTTAAAGTTCCATTAGGTTTTATTGTAAGAAATTATATTGTACTTACAAGTTTTGACTAGTGGAATGGTTCTATAAGAACCCAGAGATGTAGGTTATTTCCAAACTTTGTAATCAACATGTGTGCGTGTGTTTTCATTCTTGCATTATTTTGAGTTGATTTATTTGAGAACGTGGTATTTTTAATGGAAAAATTTAACAAGCCTATGGGGGTCCGTGATCGAGGTAAAAATTTATGTCAATTTTGTATCAACAAAATATCCATTCATTGAACCTATAGAGCCAAAGAATGGTAGTGATACTCCAAAAAAATGTAGATGTACAATATGTAGTTATGAACTAAAACAAGACCATAGATTACAACTCAAGTTGGAAACACTTTGGAAACGTTTATGTGATAGTCACAAAAAAATATGGGGAAAAAACAAAAACACATGAATTGAAAATTGTAAGAGATTTCTTTCATGTAAGATATACAGTCGAATATGAAAAAAAAAATGTTGACAACAACTTGTGGATAAAGGAGGAAAAATTAATGCATAATTTCAAAAGGTTTGGATACCAATCTATAGGCCAAAAAGTACAATTCTCTACTATATTCACATTCTTAAAAACAAAACCAATTTATGACTTTCAGTAAACTATAAGGTTTTGTTTCAATATAACGGAGTTTCTCAACATTCCACAATCACATTGGTGAGAGCAAAGACATGGGAAATGGAAAAGTATCTAATAATTATTGAAATGGAAGGTTTGAAAAGAAAAGTTAAAAAAGGAATTTTTATCTCACTTGTCAATCGACGAGTCACAATAATTGATGCAGATCATGGGTTTGCATGCACGTCTAAACTTTTTAGAATCATTTAAGTAAAACTCATTTATTAGCTATTAATAAAATGGTTGAAAATTTTAATGCTGAAAACCTTCACGAATTGGTTATTTCTAATTTGAGGAATTTAGCTAGGATGGGCGACTATACAATTGCTATTAAGTTAATGTGTGTTGGTGCGATGGTGCACCAATAATGTAGTTCATAGAAGTGGACTTTGTGCTTTCCTACGAATAAAAATTTCCCCATTTGTGATTCCAATTCGTTGCATGGCTCATAGAATGAACCGCATACAAAATTGTTAGCACATCTGAAAATGTCACTAAAATGGAAGAGCTCATTCGTGACTTGCACATATAACATTTGAAAATTTTAGTCTTGTGTCATATATAATCATTTTTGAATTTTTTTCTTAATTTTAGTCTTGTGTCATGTATAAATTACGTGATACAAGTACACATTATTTGTAGAACATATGCATGAAAATTATACAAGTACAACACCATATAAATTTAAACTCTCAATATTTCATATAATGAAGAACTTAGAAGATAAAAATTAGTAGAAAAGTATATATATTGAAAGTCTGAATATTACATTGTTTTCCAAATTACAAGTGTTCCAAATGAAAATTTACACAATTTCAACTTGCAGCTACTTTCTTAAGAAGTAGATTCTTTCATTTGTGTTTATGAGACCTCTACAGATTACACCAGAACCTTATTTTAAAACACCGACTCAACCAGATCTTTTGCAGCTGTATTGATATTCAAAAGTATTTGATGTTCTAAATTTGCTACATCACCGAATGACAATAGTGTTAGATACTCTTTAATTTTATTCTTCAACAATATTTCCAGATCCATTCCATGTTCCTTTATAATCCTTCTTAAAGT
Source organism: Taxus wallichiana var. yunnanensis (assembly GCA_018340775.1). Classification (NCBI taxonomy): domain Eukaryota; kingdom Viridiplantae; phylum Streptophyta; class Pinopsida; order Cupressales; family Taxaceae; genus Taxus; species Taxus wallichiana. The sequence goes on along the minus strand of CM031241.1, from coordinate 574,205,287 downwards.
ATTATTTTTTTATTTAATGTAACAAGATTCTACTTTAGATCAATAGCTGCAACTAAACTTTTCCTTGCACTCTTCAAATGGACATCAAGCATTGTAGCCTCATTCTTCAAATTTTGGTACTTGGACTACATTTTAAAACAAAAAAAGAATTAATAAAATTAAAAATAAATTGTAAATCATATTTGAAAATTATTTAAAACTTACCAATGCCTTATCCCTTTCTACATTTGCAATAACAACAAGGCCCTTGTCTCTTGACCACATATTATGATATGCTTGTGCTTTTGCATTCAAATTCTCTATTATGTTCAACATAATATCTAATACATCATCATCATAAGTATTAGTATATGACACAATACCAAAAAAACTTGATTCATCAAAATATCAAGCTTAGCTGGTTCATTTTGAACTAAAGAATATAATAAATGTCTTTGGGAGTGGTTCTTAAATCAAGAATTTATTTATTTAATCAAAAAATTTTCCCTAAACTCCCACAATCTTAATAATTCTATATCCTTAGATAAAATATCATTCATTGTGGCTTGACAATTGTCATCCAAAATACTATTAAGTGAAAAACTGGCTTTTCATCATCGGTCATGGTTGTTTCTCTAGGAGGTGTGTTTGAGCATTTTTCTCTCGCCAGAGAAATTTTCCTTATCCCATTAATCATATCTTGTGTATTGAAAGTTCCATAGGGATGATCCTCACTATTTATTTCAATGCCAAGATATTCCTCATCCAAATCAATCTCATTCAAAACAAACAATCCACACACACTAGTAACATTTCCCAAAGAAAATGTTGGAAACTCAACTCCAAAATTAAGGGTTCCCTTACTTGAAGCTAGAGCATTAAATGATATATGTTTTCCTTGCCCTTGTCCCGATATTTTGTATTGGCAGTGGTGGAAATGACATCTTTTTCCTCAAAGAATCATATTTTTTTTTAATTAGAGGAGGAGGCACTACAAAAATTGATTGTAGAAAACATGAGAAATTGAAACAAAAACATTAACAAGAAAGGATAAAAGAAAATTAAGTGTTATATATGATTTTAAATATGTTGATTACATCTAGGATGCATATCGTGCGTGTTTTAGTTGTAGTTTTTGTGGTGGTTGGGATTGGGATTAGTGATAGTATTGTTGATCTAAACGTAATTACGTAATTTATTAGTTTCTTTATTTTAAACAAAATAATTTATAACAAACTAAAAATTAATTAAAATTAAAACATAATTGAGATACATACATTGTTGTAATGAAGATATATCTTCATCATGTGTATCATCAAATTTATATACAATGTTTGTTGGGATCAAACAAGCTCAAAGATATAAACTTGAGCTATTGGAAGTTGTTGCACCAAAGGAATTTAAACAAGTTATTTATATTTAGATGAAATTATATATATTTAACATATTGGAATATAGAAATATTACAAAACCCGATGTCACGATTGACATGGTGAATGTTTCATTTTGATGAGGAGTTATTGAACTCCTCATCCGTTTCACTGGATAAGAGCTTATTTGCATATTTGAACAAGTGGTGTTCGGGCCCTCGCTCCGCCAATCTTCAAAACATTAAATGAATCTCTTGAATCCATAAATTCCCTCTTATGTAAACCTCTCTTATGCTTCCCGGTTGTACAGCTATCCCCTATTATCATTAAATAGTAAACTAAACATTAATTCCAAATATAATTTATAAACTATTAAGAAAATTAATGATAATGATAAAAATGCAAATAATCATAAATTTGGGAAATGTGACTGACCTCATGTTGCTCAAATTTTACAAACATAGCTCCAAGCTTGGTGTTCATTGCGGTAGGAGGGGGGTTGCAGTGTAAATTCAAAAGAGATTCATAATACAAACCAAGAATTATAATTTGTAGAATTAATAGTAACAATCTCATTTACATTTATGTTTCTTAGGTCATTTCTTATCCAGGTGGATAAAAAAGTGTACCAATCACATTTTTATCCACTGATGGTGCACACGATATATGCAAGGGCCAAAAAGGGAATATATGTATATTTGCCTTGAATTTGTATTCTGTCTTAGAAAAACTGCAACATAGCTTGTAAGAAAGGGTTAGTGAAATCCTTGAGGGGAATTCCCATTTTGAAGGATTTTGGGAACTTGTAAATGTAAGGAGACAATTTATCAATATTAAATAAGACAAAATCAAAATTCCTAAAATTAGAAAATGGTAAAATAATAACATGATACTTACTAGTAGTTGCATCAATGGATAATTGGTAATGAGACTCCAAATACTTCATATCTTCATAAGATAAAATGGCCTTCATTGTGATAGGATCCACATCTTTGTGTGGTAGTGTTATCAAACGATGAATGTCTTGGCGACATTCCAAAATATTGTGTGTGTGATGGGAGTTGAATGGAAAATGTATAAGAGGAATTGTCATAGGTTGATAGAAGGTTGTTGAGTGTTTTGGTATCTCTAGGAAATTGGGGCATATAAACTAGCCCTATGAAACTAGTGGCATCAATCCTTTGTGAGAATGAATTGGGATATCATAGGATTTTAATAGGTTCGAAAAAAACAAGGCTCTTATACGATAAATTACAGATTTGAGTCCGAGACTGATCCGGAGGTTGTTCTGTACTTTGGAAATGTTATTCCTCCTCAATAAGTTTGTTAAAAATTGAATATACAACTAGACATTCATGTTTTGATATTGGAGATAACCCTCCTATTTGGAGATCACCTAAAGGCCTCTTTCTAGACTCGGGAGATGACATTCCCTGATTTGGATTTGAATTGGGTCACAAAGCTAGTTGGTGAAGGATGGGAGGCTTGTTTCTCGTTTGCTGTAAAGTGAAAATGAATAGGATTGATGGATTTATATAGAGAAATAGAGAGAGTGCTACCATCCGTGAGCATTAAGCATGTTACGGTGATAAAATTTTTGCATGTTAGCGACTAGTAGCATTCTTAATGCTACCGACTAAAAACATTGTGAATGCTACCGATAAACGACATTTTAAATGCTACTGCTGGCAACATTTTGCATGATACCAATTGTAACATTCTCGAGAATGCTACCGGATGGTAGCATATAAAATGCTACCTATCAATAGCATTGAGAATGTTATCGACTAATAGCATGAAATATGTGACCTCGACCCTCAACATACATAATGCTACCGGTGGCGACATGTTGAATGTCACTAGTTGGTAGCATTCAGTATGCTTCTGCAGGGCAAAATATTTTGCATGTTACAATCGGTAGCATTCTACATGCTACAATGATGTAACATTTATTATTGCTAACTAGTTTCATTCTTAATGTTATCGTCGAGTAGCATACAAAATGCTACCAATCAGCAATATGTAGAATGATATCGGCATGCATCATGTAGAATGCTACCATCCAATAGCTTGTAGAATGCTATCGGTAGGCATCAGTATAAGCTACCATCCGGTAGCATGTATAATTCTACCGGTCACCGGTATAATTTTAGTTGTTTTCAGCTAGAAACATACGATCTTCTGTTGTTGCGTCATCAACCTTTAACTCAATTTTCTTAAAATTCACCATCCTTATGAAACATTTTTTCCTACAATTCACCTTACATTTGAAATTCATTTTCAGAAATTCACCACCTATTATATATGTTATTTTTCTAGGGGGCTTAAAATTTACCCTAGAGTAAGGATGTCCTGAAGCATGGGTGATGACTTGAATAAGTCCATGAGTGATATATAAGTTTTTGTTTTCTCCATTTGTTTGATAATATCATATTAGTGAGAGGGAGACTTAACATTGGAAATGTTTTGATCAATGGTAGGTTGTTGATTAGATTTTGGAGGTATAGTGCATGTAGAGGGTAGATTGGCCACATGTACCCAAACCTTTTTGTCGTGTTGTCACCGCATAAGTAGGAGTATTGATTTTTACAAAGTGGCTACAAAATGAGGTGTTTGATCAATGAAGGAAATAATGGAACTGAAATCAACATTATTGGAGGATTGTCCCTTATCTTGAGCTTTATCATTTGTATCATGTTTCAAAAATGGATCCTTAAACACCTTTAGTCTCTCATTAGGTGTATTAGTACTTGTTTTTTTCTATTTCAATATCTCCATGATCAATTAAATATTGAATGTAATAACAGAGCCTTAAACAACAATCAATAGAGTGACCATTAATGCGGTGGTACTTGTGTAATATTTTGATTCTTTGTACCATGTTGTTTTTAGTTGCCCCTCTTCAAAGGGTCTTTTGAGCAAATAGGTGACCCTATTATCAATTGATAATTGGTGAAGGACAATAGAAATAATTTCTCTAAGAGGTGTGAATTTTCTTTATCTAACATCACGGGGAGTAGTTTATTTGTTAGATATTACAATTGGTTTTTTTGTTTTATTTGGTTGTATTTGATGGTTGATTTTGCACATTTTGAACATGGCAAATATTAGGGACCCCATCATTTAAAAAAGTCTGATTTTGATTGAATACTTTTATTTATCATGATGTTGGTGATTTTCCTTATTAGATTGATCTTTTAAAGGAGTTTTTATTAGACCCTTGGAAATGAGAGCCCTTTCGATTTGTGCTCCTTTTTCAATGACTTCCTCGAAGTTTGTTAGGAAATGCATTTGCATTTGAAATGATAGTTTCAGTATTAAGATTTGGAATGAAAATGCTCACTAATTATTTTTTGGGTATAGAACAAGGAAATCAACTTGTGATTCCTCTCCATCATTGAACAAATGATGTGAATGTTTCATTATTCCTTTGCTTAGTGTTATAAAGGTCCATCATTTTGATTTCTAAATCTATATTGAAGGAGAAATGTTTAACAAACTTATCCGATAAGTCAACAAAATTTGTGATCGAACCTTTTCATGGGATGTAAGAACCAATTTAATGTTGGTACTCCTAGACTCTTTGGGAAAATACGCAAGAGATAAACATCATTATTGGCCACCTCTTGGCATTCGTGAAGAATTCTTTAATGTGTTCTCGTGGATCATGTTTTCCTTTGTACTTGTCAAACTTAGTGGTTTCGAATGATTTGGGAAATTGTATACGCAACATTTCTTTGTCAAATGGATAGGGAAAATTTTCTTCAAATTTGAATTATTTTATTTGTTCTTCATCCCGATTATTGTTTCTTTCATGATTTACCATTCTTGTGCAAATGGATAATTTTTAAGAGGAATATTCATCACTTTTTATTTTTAAATATTTGTGTGATCCTTTTCTTCATTTCCTTTAGTTACTTTATAATCCATATTGAAAATTTCCTTCCTCATCTCTTGAATTTTGGCACATGAGGCTTAATTTGATGTATTCATGGAAGCCTTTGGATTTTTCTTTGTTTTTATAGATTTGGGTTTATCTATAAGATGTTTCAAATTTTCATTACCAAAATATGAACATAGTTTAGTTCCCATTTCTAGGAGATGAAGAATAAATCGATGTTTTTTTCTTAAATTTTCATTCATTTATGCTTGTTCATCTTCTAAAATCTTAGGTTATTTAAATTCTTCTTCTTCTTCTTCAATACTATCTATGTCAAAAGGAATATTGTCTTGTTTGCCAAATATTTCATAGTGTTTGGTTCGATTTTCCACCATTTTGTACTAAAAATGGTTAAAACGTAAAGTAAGAAGTGATATGGATGAATATGATTCATAAAGATTACTCTAATATGAATTAATATTTGAGTAATTTTCTTAAACTTAGATAAAGTGAATATTTGAAAGTATAAAGACTTGGATTTGGTAGAATTAATATGCTTATATTTGGACAAAGTGAATGTATTAAATATAAGGATTTTTATTAGGATTCGATAAGCTTATATTTGGACAAAGTGAATGTCCAAAAGATAAGGCTTTTGATTAGGATTTGATAAGCTTAAATTTGGACAAAGTGAATGTCCAAAAGATAAGGTTTTGATTGATAGGATGGATAGGCTTAAATTTGGACAAAGTGAATGTCCAAAAGATAAGGCTTTTGATTGGGATTTGATAAGCTTATACTTGAATATGGGTACTCAAGATATAAGACTTGGATTGAGATTTTGATAGTTTGATAGGATGATTTTGATTAATCAAGATTTGATAGATTTAGACAAGTTTTGATTTTGATTTTGGATTTGAAAAGGATATAAAAAAATTTAACTGATTTTTGAATTCAATTCAATTAGGATGATATCAAAGTGGAACACAAAATGTTTTAAACTAACAATCTAAATAATAATGGAAGTTAATATTTTTAAAAAAAATGGATTTTGAACTGTATTGAACTAATAATCTACAAAGTAAAGGAAAATAATATTTTTTTAGAACGGATTTTCGAAACGGTTTTCAATGAACACTCAAAACAATAAAGGGAAAATAGGATTTTTTTAGAAGAAATTTTCACAACGGCTTTGAATGAACAATCAAACTAGTAAAGGGAAAGGATTTTTTAAGAACTGGTTTTTGAAATGGTTTTGAATGAACAATCCAAACAGTAAAGGGAAAGAATTTTCAAAATGGTTGTAAAAACAATCAAAACAATAAGGGAAAATATTGGCCCTATTTTGTTAGGTTTCCTAAAGGATTTAGAAAATTCACTCACCAATATTTGTCGATCAGACTACGGACTATATCCCATAATCAATTAATAATGGGATCATCACCACTTGACAACTTTTGGTATTCCTCATGGGTATTACTAGTCAAGTAGGAAGGGGTACTACCTATTTCATTGGCCAGTTCCCTCAATGTGCCAACTACTTTGGGGTTCATGTGGTACTCCTCACAATGAGTTTTAGGACTATGTCCAAGTACTTCCCATAGTTAAGTGGACGAGTTTAAACCCTTATCCGAACTTGTAATGCAAAAGTTTTGTTTATTAAAATTTAGAAAAGTTTGATTTGTCTTTGGCCAAGGAAACTGCATGAGAGGTGTTAGTAGTTTTTTAATTGACTTTAATAATATTTCCAAATGATGCGGTCCTACACAAAACTCGATTACTATTTTCCCGTAGTAAAAATATTAAAATAAAATGACAACAAGTGATCATGGCGAGATCACTCAAGATCGTGAGAAAAGAGTGTACGTGGCTTTAATGGAAACAAAACAAATGAATATATGAAAATCTAATATGTTAGGATTGTTATAAATAATTACCCTATAGATTTAAGTCTTAAACACACATAAAATAGTAGAAAAATGAACAGGAAGATGCTATAAATTTGAAAATTAGGATGAAAATTTACCATAGAATTCTACCGCACCTATTAGAACACTAACACAACCAACAAAAAATGGTGCATGCAATAAAATGACAAAGACAAGCAATAAAACAGTGGCACAAGTAGTTGAGTGGTAACACGACACTATGTTAGTAGTGCAGAGATATTGTAATGCTAGCACGGATAATAAGACAATAACATAGATAAGAATCGGTAACACGCGTAGGAAAACGGTAGCTTGTATAAGAAGATGATTGTGTAAAGAATATGGCGATAAGCAATAAATTGAATGTTAATGTAAATTACGTTCTATGCTAGTGCATGTAGCATTACGATAGTACAAGTAACTTGTAGATGAACAAAAAAGTAGAAAAATGGCCAATTTGACTATTTTTTTGAAACTACTCACAATTTAATCCATGAAAAGCCCTAAAAATTGGTTAGTGAATTCCAAACAACACGAAAAACACAAAAACAAGGTTTATTTCACAAGAAATGAAAAAGATGTGGGTTTTTCCCATAGGGCGTGTTAGAAATGTATACAAAGAAAAACTACATACCAAAAGAAACAAAGAAAATAAAAGCAAACCAGTTCTTCCTTGGTATGTCATTGCAACCTTATATGAGATTATTGAAGCTTGGAATAAATCACCGAGCTTGTTGAATCTCTTGATCATTTTTTTTGTGGATGATCCAAAGATGTTTCTAATGGAAGTATATTAGCTACAAGAAAAATGATTGAATGATTGATTTGATTGATGATTCATGATCAACTTGTACATCGTAATGGTGTGTGATATTGAATGATAATCCAACACAATGATGATGCAATTTTCAAATCTTCCAAATATGAAAATTTGAGAAGAATGAGTGATTATTTATGATGAGGGAAGAGAATCCCAAATCTTTTATTTGTGTGATTAACTTGTCTGATCTGAAGTTAACTAAAGCATGATTAAATTGTTTAATTGAGTTTCCAATCTATTTGAGGAGTTGAACTATTGATTTGAGTTTGCATGGATGAGTTATTTTTGAGTTGGCCAAGTTTGCACATGTTTTTGTTTATTTATCATTAAATATTAATTGCATGTCTTTTGTTTTATTCACCCAAAAAAGTGACATGACTTTTAGCTTGTAGAGATTTGCTTTATTTTTAGAATGCCATGCTTTTTGGGAGATATGTTTAGTTAACTCAAATGCATGATTTGATTTAATCTAAAAATTTTCTCTTGCATATATTTAATGATTTAATCTTTAATTGATTTCTTTTTCTCTAGTTAACTTGATATGTTGACTAGTGAAGTGATATTAATTAATTGGATAAGAGGTGAAGTGTAAATGGATAATGTGTAGGATTTATTTAATGATTTTGATATTAAATTAGCTAATAAAATTAACTAATGGGATATAGAATGATTAATAAGAGTGATAGGAATAATTAATTAATCCTATGAATGTAATAGGTCCATAGTGCAAATATTTAATAATTTGACACCATGTGTGAGCGATAGGAATGATTAGGGTAACTGCATGACAATGTCGTTAAAGGTCATAAAATAGTGGAATATGTCGAAGTGATTGAAAATAGTATAAAATTGTCGTAATGTCTTTGTGAAGTAATTACGAGATGATTTTAGAGGTTTAGAATGTGTAATGTGATATTTTAGGGTGTCTACACTAAGTTTTCCCCTTATATGACCTACGATGCTATTGGAATGTACAAAAACTTTTCCCGTTATTCTTATCATTTTACCATTTTCATGGGTTGTTAACTATTTTTCATATGTTTAAATGACCTACTTTCTATGAAAGTGGTTATTTACCTTTTCGCCACTTTTGATTGTAGATAATGGAGGGATAACACATGCCCCTCAATAAACCTAGTTTGGTTATGGTTCTTTCAAGGACCTAAGTGTAGATTGGAGATTTTATAAAGATGATCAATTTCCCGGTGATTTAAAAATTCATTGAGAAAAATTGGGACAAGTTTTCACACGTTAGGATCCACCATACACCATCCTCTAATGAGTTTCATGTTTGCAAATATAGATCCATTTTAAATTAGACCTTCCATTTTCATTCCATGAAAATGGTCATTTTCGGATAAAAATGGTAAACCGAATATGATATTATAATTCTTCTAGGTTTTTTTGGTTATAATTTATGGACATGTTTTCCTCAAATTTCCACTAAAATATCTTTTAAAACCTTCTAAAATTGAGTGATATCCTACAAACTATAATCACGTGAGTATTATATTGTTTTATATTACTTCTATGATAAACTTGGCCTCTTTTTATGCAACTTAATATGTATTTAATTATTTAATTTCAATAAAGTATAAATATTATGTGTTGTAGTTAGTTATGTGTTGTTGTTAATGTTAAATCACTTGGCACACCTATTAAAATAAAATTGTTAAGCTCTTATAGTCTTCTGGCATCTTATATTTGAATAAGCGCAATCACATATGTATAACATTGAATTGTCACCATGCTTTATAATTATCCTTTTCCTTTATAAAATTAAGTAATTTCTCCATGTTCTTTAAAAATGCAATGTCAATATATGGTGAAATTTGTAATGTTCATTTGAGAAAATGAAGATTAAAAGTTTTATTCTAACCTATAATAGTAATTAAATGTGGTGGTGGTGGAGTGTGATAGTGTGAGATTTCAATAAAATTCAATGACCTAAATGTCACGTGATTTGACCATCATATTTAATATTTTATTCTTACCTAGAGAAGGCGATGCAAAAATAGCGATTTTAGAGCCTATTTTTCCGAAAAGATATTTTTGAGCCCACTACAAAGTGGTTCAACTAGATCGCACTCCACCTATCGCCAATCAACAAACAATTTGTGAAAAATGTGACGAGCTTATTAAAAATATAAAATCCTTCAATAAAAATTATGTAAAAAAATTACAAACATATACAATTAAAATATTTACAGGTAATTAAATAACAATAGATAATAAATTAATCTAACTTTCCAAACTTTGGTATTCTATTATCATTATTATTATAATAATATATCTACCTGGAGATGTCACATCTTGGGCCAAACTCTTCCGGATGAAAAATATAATTACATTTCTTCACTTTTAAATTTATACTTCAATGATTATTATACTCTTTTCAATATTAATTTTGATCACAATCAACAACCATTCAAGAGAGGCTATATAAACATCCTCTTTTTATACATTTGAGAAAGATTTTTATTTATTTATTTTCCATCAAAAATGTTATTAATCTCCTCATGCAAGTTAATACAATTTTAACATTTCACCTTCCATTAAAAATGTGTGATTCATCATTCCCATTATTTCTCTTTGATTCCATGAAAATGTGTGACCTCATCCATTAGGCCAACAAGAAAACTTAAAAACACTTGTAATGTTTCAAAATCAATAAAAACTTTATTATGTGGGATTAATGAGTGTTCATGTGCAAAAATGCTATATCTAAGTGACTTTACTTATACGACATCGAAAATGTGCCAATAGAAACACATAATATCCCAACTAACAAGCTTACACTATGGAACAATATAAGTGAACATTTTCTTATTCTAGGTTCATAAGATTAACAACCCCCATTTAAGCTCCCATCAATGACAATGTATTTTAAAGTCGTGGTTTTCCTCACTCTTGGTGGGAATATATTAGGTGTTTTATAATATGAAATCCTTTAAAAAAATTAATTTAACATACCCAAAAAAACTTAGGAATGCAAACTTTTTCTCTCAAGATTGAATGAGCAAGCAATAAATGGATTCATCACAAGAAACTTGTAAGAAGCATAACTTTCATTGGTAACCCCTTTTGAGGAACCATTTTTTTTAAAGTGTGTATTTATTGAGATCTTCACAATCGTGCCATTATAATTTATTTCTTGAGAATATATGAGACACTTTTAGGCCCCAAAATTATACCTCTAATAAATTATAAAATGTCATATCATGTGGTAATGTATTATCAAACTAAGATAAAGTTCCATTTTGAATGGATTTCATCATGGGTTTTAGTATTGAAATTCATAATTATATTGTGTGGATAAATTTAGAGAAATATTTGTTTTGGAAACAAGGGATACCAGATCATTGCATATTGCATGATAAAATTCTCTATCTCCTTGGACTTGTTCCTAAGCCTAATGACTATGAATAGAATATTGAGTGGTCAAAAAATAATGACATGGTATAAAAACTAATATGTATCACTTTTCATGATGATAATTAGCATAAATGTGAGTACACGAGTTCCTTTTCACTTCTCACACATTCATTTCACAATTTTATGGAGACCATAATTCTCTATTTAAAAGTTAAGATTCCTAAAAAACCATTCATATGTGGATGATATTGAGATTACTACTGATCTTATGTCTACTTATGACACCCCATATACATTTCAGGACATTTCTCCTACACATGTTGCTACTTCAGAGTTTAGATTTGCTCCTTCAATAGCTTCCAGTTATTCTTTACAATAGGGTAATGAAATTCCTCTCGTGCCTATTACTACTTCAAATTTCAGAGTTTATTCTTCAAGATCTTATAGTGACTCTTTGCAAAGTAGGATCATGAAATTCCTCTTGTACTTGTTGTTACTTGAGTTCAAAGTTACTTCTTCATGATATTCCAGTGATTCTTTATAGCAAGATCATATATGTCTTCTAAATTCACCTCGTTGGGACACATACCTACTAGACATTGTTTCTTTGTTTGTAGAGTCCCACATTATAGATATAGATGTGTTGTTATGATAAATTTATAGCATGCAAAATTGAAAATTTTAGATATGACAATGACTAAGCCCCACTTAAAAATTTCCCCTCCTAGTCATTATGAACCCTTCCTCTGGCCATCTTGTCCTCAATTTCACCCTCATTTTGGATCAAAGAAACTTTCTAACAATATTTTAAAAAAATAATAATATTAAAGTATGTATGCCTAAGGTGATTGAAGAATTCATTGAGTTTCAAGGAGAAACAACTATCCCCAAAGGCCTAGAAAGGGCCATTTCTAGCAATTTTGTAACTAGTGAACACCCTCTAGATGCCGACAGGAAAACTTGCACCATATGGAAGTTTTGTAGGATAAAAATTAATTCATCCAAGATATTTAGGGAAAATTGGTGTAAGAAATTCAATTTGGAAACAGCTTGAGCAAGATCAAGTAATTTTAGTCATAGGAAATGAAGGCTCCAACGTTGGAAGCTAACTTGTTTGGATGATTTTGAGAGCTCTGGGAGGAGTTGGGAAGAAAAAAAGTAGTCATTAGAAAGGTATTGTAAGTTTATACATGACGGAAATATACATTTTCCTAAGTCTTCAATATTTTTGTTATATCCAGTTCATTTCCATTGATCCTTCGTGCTAAAAGGGTAAATGGTTCAAAAATTAAAATTTCAAGAATAATAGGCTCCTAAAAGTTATGGGGATGATCTCAATAGAGGATTTGGATTCATAATCATATACATTTTCACCCCAAAACCCTTCCATGCTTCCGGGGAAGATAAAGCACTCTTGGTGTCTTAATATGCACTTGGTGGGTGACATCAACATCCTAAAACAGCATGAGAAGAATTTTGAGCATGCCTTTTCATCTTGGATTTTCCTAGAATGTAAAGGGGAAAAGAGAGACACCAAATTTTATTCCCCATTCATTTGTATGTTTCATCACTTAAAAACATGACTTGAGACGTTAGGGGGTGTATGAGTGAGTTAAGTTTCCAAGAACACTTTTCATGATAGTTGGACACCTTGGATAATTTTAAAGAGTGAATTTTCACCTTGTCTTGTCCCCAAGGTGCAAGGGGGACACAAAAATTTTCTCCCCCATCTTGGCCAGCTTTTCGCAACAAGGAGCTCATTACTTTTGCACCTAGGTTTCATAAACTTGTAAATTACTTATCTCCATGCCCCCTCTTCATGACTAGACACCCCATGGTGAATTTTATCACCCATTTTGTCCCCTTGGATTGTTTCACATAAAAAGGGGATAAATGGGACACAAAATTGCAGCCACGATCCAACCATTCAACCATGGTCACATTGAAAACCCAATTTTAGCACTGGAAGGAATTTTTCAAGCCCTTCATCTCATTCAAAAGGAATCAAAATCTGGAACTTATCAACATCTAGTGAAAATAACACTTTTTGGTCCCTTATTTCCCCCTTGAAAATCGACACCGATGTAACTCTATTTGAACCATCCTCCAACCTTGGCTAAACTTTCGAGTTAAGTGGTGAGCCAATATTTTACAAATTAAATGACTAAATCCTACTCATAACCACTTAATCATTTTTATAGAATTAAAGTTTTTTATTTCCTCCCAAGACCTCCATTTTCACCATACATACTTCCGAACTTCTTGAGACATACATACTCCCAAAATTGAGAATTGTTCATATCTCTAAAACGGTGCAGATTTCCATCAAACTTTACCAGTGCACTCCTCTCAAAAAACCATTCAAGATGATTATAAGAGAATTTCCATTGATGATATGTGTAAATTACATAATCCATTTGAAATTTTCATCCCGGGAATTTCCGTTTTGATTCTAAGGGTTTTGGCAAAAGAAAAACCTCAAAAACTGGAGTAGAATGTCCTCAAGCAAAACCTAAACTTTTGAAACCAATTTCATTTCAATATGACACCCAAAATACCTCCATATAAAAATATTAATTTTTAATGCTTCATGTGTAAATATTAATTATGTAAGGCTTCATGTGTCCAAATATAGTATTTTTCTAAAACTAGTAAACTCGAGCATCTTTTTTTTACTTGAACAAGAAAAATCCATCGAGAAAGTAAAAATTGGGAAAACTTACTATTAATATCGATCTTAGATAGGATCTACCAAAAATATTAAGTCTTTCAATTGAACTCAAGTCACTCCCATAATCTCACATTCCACCTATCTCATGAATATTTTCCACAATTACAAATCTAGGAAGTTGTCTCATGGTTCAAACAAGAGAGAAAGCCCTCACAGACTCCCAAAACATCATTCTTAATGTGAAATTTTTATGGCACAATTTGATGCAAGAATTCGAGATGATTCAACTCATCCTAATTTTCATAGAAGGGAATCATCATGGTTTAATCATTAAGGCAAATTTTGCGGAGGTAAATTGTGAAGTCCAAGAGGGTCACGAGGAGAAAGGTTACCAAGGTACCCAAGGCCATAAAGAAGTCATCACGTGTCTACTTGGTGGAAGTTTAACTTAGTTGTGTTTTTTAATGCTCACCAATTTCTTGGAATGTGTCCTCGTCTCACAACAAAAAGCATCATCGTGTTTCAATTTAATGGATGGTTAGAGGACAAAAATTGCATTCGGGGATAAATCCTTCTATCTAGAGGAGAAAGCCCTTTTCAATGAGTAACAGACAAGAAATAACATGTTTAAGAATCTTGAAGTTGATTGCATTTAGAAATAAGGTGTCTTTATCACGAAGATGAATTTTGAGGCCAAGAGGAGTAAGGTAGTCATCTCCATGTCCTAACTCCTATCTTGTGATCAAATAATATCATCACAATCCCATCTCATTGTAGAACTGATTACAATTTTTTTGACAACTTATTCAATATCCTGGAAGTTGTCTATGTCTCATAGATGAAAGAGTTGAAATCTCGGTATTCCAATGCAAAAGAGGTGGTCAAGTGCAAGGAACTTCATTCATGGTTCATCAGAAGTAGATTATTTTTTAGCAGGATCTTCCTCATCTCTGGATCATCACTTCTATCTCCTCCCTCTCTCTCTCTCTCTAACATTCTATTCATTCATTGAGAATGTATATTTTCAATATTTTTATTATTCACTTAAGTGACTTAATGTTGCATTGTAAGATTCCCTTCCATAGAATAAGAAAATGACTTAGTTCAATTCTTAGGGAATTTGAAAATTCACATAGTGGCGAGATGAAAAGTCACATGGGGGAGAGGAAGAGACAATTTTTAGGCTATACATTAGAATGGTTTTTCCATTCTAAGAGGTTGGTAATTGTTGATTTTTTTAATTTTTAGATTTTACTACTACTGTAAGCATTAAAAGATACATTATTTAATCTCATTTCTCTTCATATGTTATTCCATCATCTCTTTTCCAACTTTGCAAGCATTGTGATCTTGTAAAACCAAGAAGGAAATTTGTATCCTTGATTAATGAATTCATAAAAAAATTGTCTCGATTTATTAGTCTTAATGTATATTACATTTTGAATTCTTCTAATTGAATGTGGACCTACTTTGGTTAATGTTGATGAGAATCTACCAGTTTCTACTCACAATATTAACCCTCTCTCCATATTTATCCTACTTGTTTTTACCTCTCTTTAAAGAAAATTCCTCCCTTATACAATGTACAAGAACTTTTCCATAGGTTTACTTTGGAGTAATCTTGTGTGATCTCTAACGTAATGACCATGCTAAATTTGTATTTATTTTACATTAAATAATAGGGTCCTCCCCATACCCAAGAAGGAGGGGCATAACTCTATGACCATTGGTGAAAAACAATAATCTACACTGCGATAAATTATTTCACCAATAGTTTTTAGTGACTCTGATGGGGAAGATCTACCCTTTTGCACCCTTAAAATATCTCTGAAAATACAAAAAATCAGATAATTAAAAATCATAAATCACAAAACTCATTATTGATAGTTCGATTGCTAATTTACATTATAAACGTGGTGTTTCGAAGCTACAAAATCCCATTCACATATTGGAAAATATTTTACAATCATGTCAGAAATAAGATATACTTGATTTGATCAACCAAGTGGTGTTGTTGATCCCACATATGAAGAACTACAACAATCCAAATTTAGAATTCATATTACCTAGGTAGCAAGACAAGTTCCTTAAAATCCACTTGAAGATCCCATTGAGGAAGTATTTGCAAAACCACTTGATCTCATTCCTCCATAAAAGAAGAAGAAGAAATGGTTAGACCTATGTCATGTGGAAAAACACCGGTCGACTAGCATTGGCTCCTCCACTTCATGAATTAAAAACGGATTACGAAATAAATTTCCCAAACTCTATGGATATGGGAAGCAATACCTAGATAATCACATTACAACTTTCATCACATCATATGGCAATCTTGGAGTGGAGCATGAAGATGTTGTCATTCCACTATTTGTGGATTCATTGCAAGATGCCATTGTGGAATGATTCTGCTACTTGCCACCTCACTCCATTACTGATTGGGATGACATGAAAACCAAGTTTGAAGAAAGATTCAAAACTATGGAAGATGTACATGCCCTCCTTTCTCAATTATTTGATATGAAGAAAGAACCAAAAGAGCCTATGGGAGAATTTGTGGTAAAATTCAACAAGTGGTCAACAAGACTCCTATTGGTGCTCGTCCGTACTACTAAATAATAAAAAAGGTTCTTCATTAATGCTCAGTTTCCTTAAATTTGGGTTCATACTACATAGAGCTCAACCAAATACTCTAGAAAATGCTCAAGAAATTTTCATTGAAGTGGAAGATGACCTTATCATATTAGGGAAGATCAAGAACTATTCATGAAGGATAAGGTCCAGAGTTTCAAAGATGAAAGAGCTGATCCATTGTTGTAAAAATTGGTCAATGATTTAACTACATTGATGAAGTAAATTACCCAACATACCTCATACCAAAACCAGAACAAGAATCAAATTGTGGAAGTACCCCAAAGGATTTTCTTTAAAGCTCCATCGGTTAATGAAATATGTGGAACCTATGAAGATGAAGGAGAAGAAATTTTTGAATCAGAAATTTTAGAAGAAGATGGATATATAAGGATTGGGTATTTTGAATATTCACCAAATGAATATTTTCAAGAATCTATGGATAACTACTCTTATATAGTGTTCACTTGCTTTGCAATTAGAGAAAGAATCTTCTTCTTCAAATGCCCAAGTAAATCACTTGAATCCTCAAACGAAGACTCTACAAAAAATAAAAATGAAAGGAGGATCATCAATTTACATTTACATGGGGTCACCTAAGAATAAACCCTAGACTACTTCAGTCAAGACTCCATCTACCTCTTTGACAAAGTATCTTTCATCTCCTCTTATCAAATAATTTTTTTCTTCTATTGATCCTAAGAATAGAAATCCTACTCTTGTCAAGGCTACCATAGTTCCTAATGTTCCTATAACTTCTCCACCCTTTGACATCATTGACCATGTCAAGAAATCCAAAGTTCAAATTTTGAGTCTAAGTACTTGAAAACCCATCTCGAGAAATTTGATAAACTTGTCCAGTTTATCAAAGGAAGTAGTTCAAATTCATGTTCCAAAATTCCACTACCAAATAACTACCTCTCGCTCCTCATACCACTCCTCAAAACCTTCTTGCTTCTACATCTTCCTCTTACTTAGGAAGGTAGAGCCTTTCTATCTTGCTTTGATAGTTAATGGGTATAAATTGAATAATTACATTATTGATTTGGGTGCCTCGATAATTCCCTACCCACAAAATTTGTTAAATATCTTGGTATTCATTTCATCCATGATCCTGGTCATTATTACTCCATAGAAACCAAAGAAGTACCTCTCATTACTCAAGTGAAGTATGTTCAAGTAGCATTTTCATATTTTATTGCCAAGAAGATCAAGATGAAAATACTTGTAGCAAACATGTCAGCCTCATATGGTATTTTATTTATTTTATACTTATGTAGGGATGTTGGCATAGATATACATACACAAAAATCACATTCCACCATTCCATTCAATGGTAAAATCAAAAAGCTCATTCTAATAAGGAAAATGAAATACATGGTTCAAAAACCAAATGACCCAAGGGTGAACATATTATTCCAAGATTCAAGGTATGATTTTTTTCATAGCTTTAAAGGATGATTCAAGCTACCCATGTTAATGGAGGAATACCCAAGTGTGACAGAACTAGTTTGAAATCATCATGATGGTTTGATGGAGCCAAAATGTGATAGTGTGTACTTCCCATTAGTTATAGATAGGGGATCTCTCTGCTCAGTGATGATGGTTATAGAAATATTAACTTGCAGAAAAAAATCTTAAGGTGATGAGCATTGTGGATCATAAATAAGGATTGATATCAAACAACTTCTTGGTATATGAGTCATGTGTTTATAATAATGTTCCCAATTTTTAGCATGAAGATTTATTTGGTGAGTATGAAAATGATTGTGACTTTGAAACCTTATTTTTCCCACTAGGAGAAGATGAAGTCCTTCTCAATGAAGAACTATATATGGAATGGTGCTTGATTCTACCAAGCATGATTCCATTTAAGATGAAATCCTTCTCAATGATGACTATATGAATAAGAATATGCCTAAATATTTCATTGTTTATTATACTCCAGGAAATAATGTTTTCATCATGGAAATGAATTTCCAAGCTCAAAATGGCCAAGATGGAGAAGATGATGGTTTTCATTTTTATATCTAACCTTGTGCTCATTTTCCTTCCAAGATAAAAAAAAATCATTGTGCATATCATATCATAGTGAGAAGCAGGTCAAGAATGATAAAATTTTTATAAAGGATAATTGCTTGGAGAAATTGAAAAATGTGGAGCATCAAGAGGCTTGTGATAGTGTCCAAAATCTCAAAATATCTACTAAGAACCAACTCATAGAGACTATGGTCATGAAGAAGATAAAAATCAAATTCAATTTCCTATCAAATACCACAATACTTAATGTGAAAATGGTAAGCTTGGTATGATCAAAATTCATTCTTGCACTAGCAAAAGAAAATATGGAATTAGGATGAATTTACAAATATATAAGTGGATGAAAATAGGATGTTAAAGAAACAAAGAAAATAATCCATCTAAGTGGACCCTCACTTACCATAACAATCATGAAAAATTTCTCAAGAAATTGAGAAAGGGGTCATATTTTAGTGAGCCTATTAATAAATTTGCGGAATAAAGGCATTTGGTGATACCCATACAATGCTAAACTTTCAATGAAGAATCGTTGCTACAGTGAAAGATGGTTATTCCCTTGATGTACCATAGGTGATTTAGGATCTTGTATCATGGTTTCCCTTTTTGTTGTGTTTGTTATTCCCATTGTGTGTTTCCTTTATATGTTGTGTGTTTATTTCGTTTGATTCTTGGTCGTGTTTATAGCTTTGCTACCCCATGAGATACCTAAGGTTATGCATTACCTTATAAATTCCCGATCTAGAGCTATTTATTCTCATGATAAACTTTTAGCATGTAAAATTGAAAAATTTAGCCATGACAACTAAGCCCCCACTTGAAAATTTCCCCTCCCAGTCACTATGAACCCTTCCTCTAGCCAACCTATCCACAATTTCACCCTCATTCTAGCTCATAGGGACTTAATAATAATATTTTTAAGTATTTTTAAATGGGAAAGAATGTATGCCTAAGGTGATTGAAGAATTCACTTAGTTCCAAGTGTTGGACATGTGTCATTGTTTGTGTCATTAATGTCAAAAGGGTGTCTTAGTGTGCATAGGAGAGTGCATGATGTTTTCATTTATGCTAATTGATGTCAATTAAGGTGAAATGGGTGAAGTTTTATTAGTAGTTTCCTATTTTAGGGACATGGTGTGTTGTATTGGTGAAGTAGGATGGTGTTTAGGTGTGATTGCATGTTCTTGATGCATGGTTCAAGCAAGCAAGGTGTAATGAGTAAGAGCTAGAGGTTATATGAGTGTTCTATGATGTATAACATGGTTAGAGACATGTGGTAAAGGTGTAAATTAATCTTCAAGATGAAGAACAAGTTATTTTATGTGAAGCATGTGTTGAAGCAAGCCATTTTAGGCCTAGTCCTAGACCTAGTGCAAGCATGGCATGAAGTATGAAGTGAAGGACAAGGAAAGTTAGTATGATAATTTGAGGAGTTTTTGACATTGCATAGCATGTGTGGAATGTGTGCAAGGCCATATTTTAGGTGTGGTCCTTCGGAGGCAAGTGTAAGAAGACAAGGAAAGAAGGCATTGACAAACTAGGTAGTAGCTTGAGTTTAAAAGGTAAAGCTAAGAATGAACGAGCATTGAAAATCATGGAGTAGATCATTACAGAGATTTATGAAAAATTTCAAGTCAAAATACAAATGAGGAACCATGAAAACTTGTTTTTGGCTCTATTGGTCTCTCAAAACAGTTATTCCTAACTCGATGGTCAACTTTGAAGTGCTCATTTTCACATGAAAAGTCTACATGGGGACCTGAGCCATTCATCAATGTTGAGGAATGGAGTTAACATTATTTTTCAAGTGGAATGAGGTAAAATGATGCTCTCGTCCTTTATGAACGATTTTTAAGAAGCCAAGATTTATAAGAAGCCAAGTGGATTTAAACCCTCTTAAAACCCTAGTTTCATAGAGATAGAAAAAATATGAAGATTTTGCAATGAAATGACTTGGAAAGGCTATTATGAAGGTTTACACTTGTAGAGAATTAATAAAATCTCTTTTTGTTGTGGTGGTATGCTCCAAGTGTGATGTGAAGCTACAAAAACCCATGTTTTATGGAAATTTACATATACGAGCATATCTTTCGGTGTCATGGTGAAAGACCAATGTGTGAGAAATCTTGGGATATAAGCTAAGTGTCCATGAAAATTTTGGGATAGGTTCAATGCAATAATTTGGTGAAATGCCTCTCAAAAATGTTCCTACCGTTAATGGCCTAAAGAGGCAAAAACCAATCTTATATATCCAAGAGGTTGTGTGATATTTTGCATGGTGTAGCAGTGTTTTAAGAGCATGCATAGTTTGTAGATATCTAATATGATGTAATTGAGCTCATGGTGTGATCAGATAAGGTGTTTTCATGATTAACCCCTAATTGCCTAATCAACCCTATTAGGCTTGTTAAGAAGGTCTAGTGGAATAGGTATGTAAGTGCAATAATCTTTATGTGACATATGCATATGAGTGTTTGAGGATGTTTTTCAGGTCCTTGGTGAAGTGTTCTAAGTGATGAAAACACTTGAAGTTTCCGGAGGTGTTGGATTTGAGATAACTCAATATTGGTTCTTGAGACCTAATAACAGGTTTGAGAAGTTTCAAAGGAGGAACATTTTTGGAGCCTTATGCCCTGAATTGGTGATTGATATGAATATTTTGATTTTCTTGAGTTCAAGACCTTTCTGTTGATTTGCCACATATGGCATGAAGATGTGTTTAGAGGTGTGAACCATCTTGTTTTTGAAGACCCATTTTTGAATATTATTAATATGCTTAAGCGAGGTTGAAGAAGAAGGTGTCTTGGAGTGTTATGCCATGTTTGGTGGTATTTCATGATGTTGGTGAGTTGGTTAGGACTCTGTTTCATCTATTCATGTGATTGATAAGCCTTGAAAACAAGATTTTATATGTGAAGTTGTTCGTTATAGAAGACCGATAATTAGGTGCTTAGGACCTAATTAGTGGTACTTGCATATTGGATTGGTTCACATTAAAGATGGAGATTGTAAATTTTATTGATATTTTAATGGATTCTAGAGGATGCTTTTGAAGTTCATATAGCTTTTAGATTCATGATGGTTTTACCTTGTGCCCTTAGACTTCAAAATTGGACCATTGGAGTGAAGAACTAACTATTAGGCCTAGTTGAGCATGTTTGTGTTTGTAAGACTTATGCTGACCTAATGGGTATTAAAATGAAAATTTTAATGTGTATTAATATTTTATATGACCAACCTTGCATGGTCATATGGTATTTTTATGACCTATATGCTTTGTGGCATGAGTCAGGTATATAAGGTAAAGTGTAAAGCTCATGTGAGCTAGTGAAGAACGATAGAGTTTCGAGAGAGCAAGAGAAGTGTGTGAAGAGGTGAGATGGCTCTAGAGAAGAGTATGAGAAGATAATAAGGGAAGAGTAGAAGAAGCTACAAGGTCACTTGACCTAATCAACACTATATGGT
Organism: Taxus wallichiana var. yunnanensis; assembly: GCA_018340775.1. Taxonomy (NCBI): domain Eukaryota; kingdom Viridiplantae; phylum Streptophyta; class Pinopsida; order Cupressales; family Taxaceae; genus Taxus; species Taxus wallichiana. The sequence continues at coordinate 574,183,134 of CM031241.1, read as the reverse complement.
GAATTAATGAGCGAAGAAGGAGAGAGAGTTCTTGTAGAGGGTTTTGAGTGAAGAGGGTTGAAAAAGTGATCACAATCAATTGATTGAATAAGATCATCAAGTGATATTCATATTCAGGTGGATAAGTGGGTGCTTATTCATCTTGGGGGTTGTATCCTCCTTGTAGAGTGGGTGCTCTACTAAATAGGGTTTGGTGCTCCTTGTGGGGTTGGTGCCTCACTAAAGTTATAGGGGTTGGTGCTCCTTGTGAAGTGGATACTTCACTAAAAAAATCCTTTCTCGTTAAGTAATATATGTAGATTTTCTATGTGTTTTCTTTCCTTGAGGTCTTCCCACTTTATATCTTATGTCATTGTGTTATTTTCTTGTATGGTTATGTTTCATGATGCATAATGGTTAAGATGAATGATTGATGAATAACTAATGAATGGTAGATGGATGATTAAGCAAGGTTTATAATTGTGCTTGGTTAATTAAATGAAAGTTTAAAAGTGTTGATTAACCCACCCTCTCATTCATTATGCTTCCAACATCAAGGAGAAACAATTATCCCTAGAGGCATAGAAAGGGCCATTTTCATCCATTTCGCAACTATGAACACCATTCGAACCCGATAGGAAGACTCAAGTCATCTATGAGTTGTGTGGGATAAAAATGATGGCATCCAAGGTATTTTAGGGGAAAATTGTGGAAGAAATTGAATTCAGGAACAACTTGAGTAAGATCGGGTAATTTTGGGCACATGGGATGAAGGCTCCAATGGTGAGAGCTAACTTGTTCAGATGATTTTGGGAGCTCCAAGAGGATTTAGGAAGTAACAAAGTAGTCATTAGAAAGATCTTAGAAACCTCTACATTGTTAAAACATAAATAATTTCCTAATTATTCAATATTTTCTATGATATACCAGTTCACTACCACTGCTTCTTCGTGTTGAAAGGGTTAATGGTGAAAAAAATAAAATTTAAGGAAGAATAGGATTATTAAAGTTATTTTAATGATATTAGAAAGTGATTTAGATTCCAAATAATATTAACCCCTAAACATCCTTTCATTCTCTAGAGGAAGAAAAAGCACTCCCAGTGTCTAAATTTGCACTTGGTGTGTGACTTCAACATCCTAAAATAGAATTAGAGGAATTTTAAACATGCCTTGTCCCCTTGGATTTTCCCTGGGGTTAAAATAAGACAAGGGGGACAACAAAGTGTTCTCCCCAATTCATTTGGATATTTCATCACTTAAAAACATGACTTGAGGTGTTAGGAAGGGTGTATGAGTGAGTTAAATTGCCAAGACCACTTTTCATGATAGATGGACCCCTTGGTGCATTTTCAAGAAAGTTTTATTACCTTTTCTTGTTCCCAAGGTGAAATGGGGACACAAAATTTCCCTCCCCATCTTAGCCAACTTATCGAGCTTAAATCTCGCCATTTTTGTACCTAGGTTCCAAAACTTGCAAACTATTTATCTTCATGACAAAACCCCCATAGAAAATTTTATCACCCATTTTATCCCCATGTATTGCACCAGGTCACAAGGTGACAAAGTAGATACAAAATTGTTCCCCCATCCAACCATTCATCCTTGGTCACATTAAAAACCCAATTTTAGCACTGAAACCATTTTTCAACCATTGATTCTCATCCAAGAGGACTCAAAAGTTGCCACTTATCACCATATAGTGAAAAAAACACTTATTTTTCCCTTATTTTTCCCTTGCACCTCTTTTATAGGTGAAACTTCATGTCAACCATCCTCTAACCCTTGTTAAATTGTCGGGTTAAGCGGTGAGTCAAGATTTTACAAATGAAATGACTAACTCCTCCTCATAACCACTTAATCATTTTCAAAGAAATCAACTGTTGTATTTCCCTCCCAAGGCTTGGATTTTCAACATACATGTTTTTGAACTTATTCCAAACATCCATACTCCCAAAACTAAAAATTCTTCATATCTCCAAAACGATGCACAAAATTTCCCTTCAAAATTTTATACTACAATCCTCTCAAAAACACATTCAAGCTAATTATAAGAGCATTTCCATTCATTACCGTATGTAATTTTTATCATCCATTTGAAATTCATAACACGGGAAGTTTCCTTTTCGATTCTACGAAGTTAAGCAAAGAAAACCTTGAAAACTAGAGTAGAAGGTCCTAGAGGAAAACTTAAACTTTTGAAACTAGTTTCATTTCAATATGACACCCATAAGATCTCCATCCAAAAATAGTAAGTTTGCGAGGCTTATTGTTTCCAAATATAGTAAATTTCAAAAAATGGTAAACTATTAGCATCTTTTTTACTCTAAACAAGAAAAAACCATCATAATGTAAAAATTGGGAAAACTTACTAAAAATAGTTATCCTAGATAGGACATGTCAAAAATAGTAAGTCTTAAAATTCAACTCAAGTCACTCCCATAAGGTCACATTCCACCTATCTCATTTTGGTTTTCCACAATTACAAAGCTAGGAAGTTGTCTCATGGTTCAAATAGGAGAGAAATCCCTCACAAGCTCCCAAAACATCAGTCTCGAGGAAAACTTTGTATGGTACACTTTGATGGAAGATGTTGGATGATTCAACTCATCATGTTGAACCTCGTTGCATTGGTGTTGTCATTGATATAATATTAAATTCATGGAAAATGAGGATTGGATTGTCAATTCTTCATGGGTATAAAATTTGATTGGTAGTGCCTTCTTAATGAGGTTTGGTGTTCACAAAATGGCTTTATGGTGTTTCCTAGACCATTCGTGGTGGTTTCATGGTGTTAAATTCTTGTTTAGTGTGGTTATTACCCACTAGAGGTACTGAGATGTTTGGTGTACTATGCTCAAGTGTCTCACATGTCTAAAATGGTGTTTCACAGATGTGCGAGGGCCTCAGGGTGATCATCGGTCAAGTGGTGTAAGTCAAGTTTGGAACTAGCCCATTTAGGCCTAGTTCAAGAGCCTAATTAGGTGTATGAAGTCAATGTAAGCCATGTCAAGCCTATGAAAGTATGAGAAGTGTATATCAAAACTTATTATAGAATTCATGTGCATTTACAATTCATATTTCATCTTGGATACATTTTGAGTACCTATGTGGGTTTGGGAAAGCATGATCTCTCAAGACAAGATAAAAAAACCATTGTATATTATTGATAAGGTGTCTTTTAAGGTGTGGTCAAAATTTGAGGACCAAATAATGAGTTTTGTGTAAGATATTGAAGTTTTACCAAAATCGGGCTAAGAAAGGTATGCCAAAACAAAGTGCCCTGACTTCTTAGCATCTAATCTAAATTGACAATATTTCTTCATATAAATCATAAGAGAATTTTTTAAGAGCATATAGAGAATTTTTTTACAAAAAGTCTTAGGTCAAAAGGACGAAGGACAAGAAATTTCTCTTCATTTTTAACACTATCCAAAACCCTCACAAACCCTAAGTCTAGAGTGATGGACAAGAAATGATGTTTTTGGTCCTAAAATCACTTGAGCAATCTAATACAACCACTCAGGGTTGTAGATAATTCCTTATACTCCAAAGTGATGGCATTTTTGTACTTCATGTTTGACTTCCATATGAGTTTGACCCTATTTTGCAGGATTTTAGCTATACAATATTGTTTATAAGGCTCCAAGATGAAGTCATGGTTGTGGAAGTTTTTTTGGGGGAGTTTACTTCATGATCACAAAATATTTCAAGGAATTTATTTAAACATTTGGTGTGATTCTTGTCAAACTCTATCATCTACCTCTAAAGGCTAATCAGGCCTAAAACCAATCTTATGAAGTATAAGTGAACCCTATTGAAATAGAATATTCATGAGTGCTAGATGAGCATATACATATTGTATGGGTCTAACCTTACCCATTCGAGATCATGTATTGAATATGGGAAGTGTATTTTTGTTGCAATACAAATGGTCCAAACTGGTTTCTTGAGACAGTCAAGTAGGTTTGTTATACAAAGTATTGAAGGCTTGGTACTTCTTCTTAGCTCCTATGTAAAGAATGGTTCCTCATGGAGTAGATGCAACTTGTTATGTCTATGTAGAGGTTTCTCATGAAAATGATCTTCAACTTGTTATATTTAGGATGGAATAAGACTGGGTATTGAATCTCAAAACCATTCTGAGTGTGTCTAGAAAATCATACTACTATGACCTACTTTCTTTGAAAGGAAAAAGACATGGTCCTTGTGAGATATAAACTATCAACATCCTCCCCGAAATGTGACATTAAAGTCATAAATGACAGGATCAATGTATGTTCTTTCTCAATATTTGAAGTTGTTCTATTTGCTTGAAAAATGTGTATGTTTCCTACTCCAATGCATGTTTCATGAAGAATAATGATGGTACTGTACAGGAAAAGCGACAGTAGAGTGAGAATCTACAAGTGACTCTTCCGCGTGCACCCGACCTCTCGAGGTCGTGCCGAGACAGCCGGTGGGGGTAGAATATGCGTTGGATTCAGACAAACTAGTTAGGTAGTCTAATGTCTTCGACACGCACTAGTGGAATTTACGAATATAAGGCAAAGAAGGCCCTTCTAACTTGGACTGGTGTGATAGATCGATTGGCAAGGATGACTGCTCGAAGGCTCCAATCAATATCGAGATCTGGCGTGATTTGATCTATGGGTTGTGGAATACATGGAAAATGACTGGGATATTTTCGTGTATGTCTCCGATAAGGTCATAGGGTGGATGGTGAAAACAATTGACTTTACGGACGATTTTTACGGCCTAGTCCAAAATTCTCTAGCTTCGTAGCGTTATATCCAAGTAAGGACAATTGTTCGATGATGATGGGTGGAATTGGAGTGGATTGGAATACTAGTGTGCATAAGCCGACATCTATATCGATTGACTTATGGATTCGTTATTTGTGAGATCGTGGGTCACAACCATGGACTCTTGGATGTTGCGGTCCTGTTATGGTCATACGCGAAATCAAGTTCTAATTCCTAGTATCCAGTAATCGTATGCTTTCTTAGCTTCTATGTTTAGAATCAACAGTTGTGCGATCTTCTCAGAATATCTCATAGGCGTTCGTGCAACCTGGATCCTTAGACTGGTATCTATATCTGTGAGAGTGTCTCCTGCACCTGGCTGTGGGACCAAAGGATCACAACCAAAGGTTTGTTCTCTTTCAAACCCTTCTACAGTCATGTGAGTGTTTACCTAGGGCAATTTGTAATTTGGTTGGTTTGACCAAAACGTGTGTGCTTGGTCGTCTTCTATGTTTAACCCTCTCAACTGAGAACTAATCAGTTGTAAATTTGTTGTTGTTTGGAATACTTGTATTCTGAGATTTTGGTCTATGTCAACTATTGCCGTGACGAGGTTTGGTTGAGGCACGATTGGCTCAAATATATATTCCCTGGGCTCCTGAGGTCCCGTGATTGTCATACGAAATGAAATGTAAATCTAACTGTAACTAAGTAAACTCTAACTACGTGGAATAAACCTAAAACATAAATAAGTTCTATTCTTCTAAGAAACCTTTCAAGAATACAATGAAAGCAAGCTATTTAAATGTATCTAGGAATAACAACTAAACAATAATTTAAAACAGACAAAATAACTGAGTGTAGTTATCAGCCTATGCAATTTGTAGATTTATTCTAAATAAAATAGCTCATCTAATCTATCTACAAGATTCTCGATCCTACCTCAAAAGTGAGGAGTAAATCATAGTTTCTCAGAAACTATCAATCCTCACAGCTTCCCTAGCAATATTGAGAATAGAATTCACTGAAATGAAGCAATTATCTACTCTATTTGATATGATTCTAACTAGAACTTTGAAAGCTAGAACCTGGATTCCGCAGAACAGTGGCGAATCTGATGGTATGTGTGATCTTGTCCCCTCAGTATGATCTCCTCGTTCTTTCATGTTCACGTGGATCCAGAAAAGCGTGTAATACTAGCATCGACAGGAGTAGATATTGGGACAAGGACAGCTCAGAATGCAGACCGAAAATGCGAGTAGGAGAGGGATAGCGCAAGAGTACAGAGCTTGGCTTATGCGATTCCTAGCGGGATTTTACTGCAAGTCATGCAATATGAAGTGACCAGAACCTGAAACTATCCTGTTTGAAGAGCAAAACCTGCAACTTTAATGGCTTCCTAAGCTATTCTATTCCAATGGATTGGATAAAACAACAACACTGTTTGCACAAGCTGGATATGTGGCTTACCAACAGCTGGACAATGCTAATGAGCATGCAAATGAACTAAAACAAGTATTCTAAGCAAAATAATAGCTAAATCTAATGCAAAGAGAAATTCAGAGACAAACTTCAGACCAGATTGGGTGAAATAACAGCATTGCCTGCACAAGATGGGTATGTGGCTTAACAAACTAAACAATACTAACTAAACATGCAAGTGAATTGAAACTATGGCTTCTAAACAAGATAACAAGTGGACTATTGAAAATGAGGAGATGAGAGCAAGAGATCAGTCCTTTTGTTTGAGCACAAGCCATGCATTTATAGGAATTCAATCACCCAAAGATCAAAACCAAACTGAACTCCTAAACAATAAACAAAGGAAAAACACTATTCCAGGGGACCAAAAACATAAATGCATGCTCAAGTCGGCAAGGAAAGCTGGTGAAATGTGATATTTCATGCGAGTCGCGTCAAAAGAACATTCTGGAAAACGCGTAAAGGACCGCCGCCCTGCTCGGGCGGTGGTTTCGTTACTAAAGAGAAAGGGGCAAGAAAAAGAGGGGAAAAGGGGAAAACAAAGCACGCGGGGGCTAAGCGGGATATGCGGGATGTTAACGCATATTCGGAGAGCTTTTCTGGATCCCGAACACCTTGCGAAGAGACCTGTATCATCATTGGGGCACTTATTACGCTGTTCCGCAGTACAGTACCTTACAATTTTGGGTACGTACATATTGCCCCCTCGGAGAAGCGTTTTAGCCATGAAGAGGCATAAAACGGTGGGTCCGAGTATGGCAGTCCCGAAATGGGAAGTTAGAAGTTATACCTTACATGTCCGTGTGTTGAAATTACGCCATCCAAAATTCCCGCTACCTGCAAAATGAAAAGAGGATTCAAGTGCAGATAGATACAATAACTTGGAAAATAAATGCTAAAATAATAGGGAATGAGAACGTACCATTCGCGTGGGGATAGGGACTTACCTCCATCAGTGCTCCAAACCTGTGAAAAAGTCTTTTAAAACGAATCAGGGTGCTATATATATGAAAGTGGGCCCATTTTCCTATTCATTTGCGCGAGTTGATTTGATTGATTTTGAGCTCTGGGACCCACGGTGACGGTTTCTTGCGTGAGTAGAGTCAAAACGTCGCAGCGAGATCGTGATCATGCCTCCACGTGCGGAACACCGACCTCAGCGATCACAGGTTAGTTTTCTTCAATTTTGTGTTTTTCCCCCTTTAAATTTGAAATGCTAAATTTGTCGTAATGGGGGGGTTATTTTTGAAAATATTAGGTTCAAAAGGTCCACCTAGGGGGGGCGCCTACTGGGTAGGCTCCATTTTTAGGTCAAATGGTCATTTTTTGCTAGTTTTAGGATTTTTAAGATTAAAAACCCGCGTGGGTTTTCAGACCACGACCGCCGCCCTGGCTAGGGCGGCGGTTACACGACCGCCGCCCTTAAGGCATTTGATTCTACAAAACCACCTCCTGCTCAGGCGGCGGTTACTGCCACGAGAATGTAAAAGAACTTATATTTGAGATTGTGTTTGTATTTTTTTGCACTTCTACACGTTTTTATGACCTTCTTGGTATTGTTTAGATATTAACTTGCTCTATTTTGTGTGTTTTTGGGTGTATGCAGGCGAGAGAGGAGTATATTAGATGGAGCAGAGAGAGAGTGTGTGATTGGCTCTCAGGAGTACTGGATGCTCTCTCGCAGGACGAGGAGGACACACTTCAGAGGGCTGGTATACTGCGTATATCGTGTGTGCCTCATGTTGCACCATCTAGTCACATCCTTTGTGACTTATTCTCTTATTGGGATGCAGATCGGAACACCTTCCGACTGCCAGGGGTCCGTGGTGAGTGGACCATCACACTCGAGGATGTCTACCATATTTTGGGGTCCCGATCATTGGGAGGAGACTTACATTGGAGACAACAGGCTCACAGGCACAGATTGCACAGTGGGCAGCATATATGGGAGATGCAGTTATCTCCACGGGGTCAAAGAAGGGAGTGAGAGTTCGATCCATTCCTTCTTTGCCTATCCCCATACTTCGACAGGCCGTCATGGGGATCCTTGCCTCGAGACTGATCGGGGACAAGGGAGGGGATACATTGTTATACTGCTGGGCCCCCATCATTGCGCAGAGTTATCCGCTAGGCCCCCATCATTGCGCAGATAGAGGGGCATGGCCGGATATATGCCTGGGGTGCAGATATTCTGGGGACCACCTACCATGATTTATACAGGGTGGTCCGTTTACAGGGACAGTCATTGAGCCACCCGACTTTAGTCATGAGTTGGGTGTATGAGCATTTTATCCCTTATGGCAGAGGCGTGGAGGTGGCAGATCCTGGGGCTGTGAGGGCAGCCAGATGGACAGATATGTCGGTGCTTAGAGCACCTCACCAGCCAGTTTCCTCCCTTACTACTGCAGACATGGAGGCGACACCGTACCGGCTTATGGCCGGCATATGGGGAGAGGAGACTCTTACCTTGATCTCTTGCTCCACCACAGGGCAGCTCATTGATCGAGTGGGGCGAGTGGAGGTGCATCCTTTTGGCAGAGTTCCTCAGCAGTTTGGCCTACCGTATATGGGCATGCTTCCCCAGTGGCACCGGTTCATTTTAAGAGATCAGTTCGCGAGGCGGGAGGGGGAAGAGGCCGTGGTTGGGACGGTGATCACCCCGGCATTCCCAAGGCAAACTAGGAGGATAGTTCGTGCTAGAGGGAGAGCTGGTGTGCCTCGGGCACCTTTACTTCAGATTGCTGCGGGTCCTGCTCATAGTAGCGATGACCCCATAGATATTGACTCCGACTCTGAGGAGCTTACAGAGGGAGGGTCGGAGGAGCAGACTGATGACAGTGATCCTGAGTGGCATGACACTCAGGACATTATGCAGGCAGAGAGGGCTGAGCAGAGCGCAGAGAAGGACACTCTAGTTTCAGAGGAGCCACTCTCTCAGGGCCATGGTGGAGAGGACAGAGTCGATTCATGGGCGACATGTTGCCCCGCCACGAGAGCAGCCCTCGCGGCGGCGGCATCGCGTATTAAGGCGGCGCCGGCCCAGATGATCCATCTTGGAGGCCTTATCGACACTAAAATTTTCCTCCAAAATTTCTATTTCATTAATGTATGTATTAGGAATAGGATGTTGTTAAGTGTAATTAGTAGTAGCGTCCGATAGAAGATAATTTTGTCATGACGGTAACGCCAATAATGTGGAGTACTTGTGCATCAAAGTACAATAGGAAAGTTGTAAAAGTAAATATTTGTCGTAAGTGGTTCGGTAATGTTAAAATGTCAAAGTTTGGGTAATTAGAGAAGTAGGGTCTACATGATTAGGAATTAGAAATATTATATTGGTAATAAGGACAAGGAGTGAGGTCATAAATATTTTGTGTATTTTATTTGTAAAAAGTCTAAAAATGTGGAACCCATGTAAAATGATAAGGTTTATCTTATCTTGAGATAAGCTTACATGTACATATAAGAGTTAAGGTATGGAATATGATTCGTCAAAGTGGATTTCTTATCCTATCTTAGAGATAGGATGGATAAGCCCTGGAAGTTCTATAAATAGAGAGGCCACCCCCTCATTTAGCATAGAAAGAAGTAGTGAGAAATATTGTAGGAAGTGTGCGAAGGAAGCCATCAATTAAAGGTGTGTGAAGAAGCCATCAAGAGGTGTAATTGTAAAGTTTCTCCCATAGTCTTGTTGAAGTATCTCATGGGTGAGATTGTAGATCATGATTTCATGTTAATATTATAATTTATTTTGATATTTCAGATTTGTCGTCATTCTGTCTTATCATAGAAGGTATTCTTGTGTTCGGTTGTTGTTTTGCTTCAGATTACATCCACCAAACTAAAGGACAGTGCATTAGTAAATAATCATAGCACGAGAGTTCGGTGAAGAATTATCATAGTGCCGGATTGGTGATGATAGCCCGGTGATCCGAGTAAGTTATCCTTTCTTCCTTCTTTAACGTTTGTTTAATTTAGGATTTGTTTTAATTGCTATCTCTCCTTGTGTTTTTATCTTGTATCTTTTAGCCTCTTGCTTGGTTTCTGATTCGTTTTTCTCCTTTGTTTGCAGAGACTATTGACGAGTGGCGGGATCTGATCCGCAGGGTATGTACCGATTCCCTGATGATCCCCATGGATAGGACCCACGCGGAGCTATCCGTAGATGCCGGGGAGCCCTCAGCAGCTGGTAGACATACCGATGTCTTCACTCCCGTTTGGCACGTGGCCAGGATGGTGTCGACCCTGCGCACAGAGTTAGCGGGCTACAGGACGGCTGAGCGCCTTATGAGGAGCCATTCTCATGGTGAGACCAGCTGCCCCTCGGGACCCTGAGCCCTCCGTACATTGAGCACCGGAAGTAGCCGAGTCCTGGCGAGGGTGTGCACCTTCGAGGGGTCATGTAGGGGTTGAGAGGCCATTTGGCCCTTGTGTATTTTATACTATTGTGTATCACGGGCTCCTTGAGCATTTTGATCATGCCTAGTGCATGATGGTGTTGTATATAAACATTGATTATTTATATATATGCATTCGTTTTGGATCAAAATCTTGGCACTCATGGCTTCTTTTCTATTTCTAGCTTCTTTGTATATACTACGATGTATGTTTGTATGCTTTTTAGAATGTATGTAATGGATAACAGATGATACAAATGTTTACTTTCTTTTTGTGTTTCATGATGCTGATACATGATATTGTAGATATATTGTGATTTTGAATCCTAGCTTTTGTGAGCAATATGGATACCTCATGTTTGTTTTGCAAAGTGATGAATACAACCAGTATGATGAACAGATTAACTTGCCCCACTCCCAACTCCACGCAACTAGTAAGATGCGAGGGCTCATCACCAAGAGCTAAGAAGGGTGCAAGTTATGAAATGTGGTGAAATGATAGTGATGAAAGACAGACAAAGCTTTGGCGGAACCAAATTGGAAGCTACAAGCCAACTCCACTCGAGTGACTTCATAGTTTTGGATGCAACTTGCTTTGCGGTTTATCCAGACTTAGACCCGTAGATGGCCACATAGTAGACAAGATCTGGGTTTTTAGGATTTTAACTCTCTTGGAATTTTGAACATCTGATTCATTCATTTTTGACTCAAAGTTTGAATTGTTTGTTTATGACCTTTTAACGTTTGTTGTGTCAAGAGGACCCCCTATACTTTGCCCCATGCTACTAGTAAGAAGCGTGGGTTTATCACCGTGGGCAAGGCATAGGCGAGTAAGGGCATTTCCATCCTTTCCCAACCCTACGTCACTAGTAAGAGACGCAAGCTCATCACCGAAGGTTGGTGGGGCAAGGAAATGTGTAAAAATAAAATTTTCTGTTTAATCACTTTTTGACTTGCTTATTTGAGTAAAATGTCAGTATATGCTTATTTCCAAAGAGATGTATATATGGGATAGATGTGACACCATGAAGCTTCTAGAACAGACCATAGGAAAGACACCTATCCTAAGAAGAAATCAAAGTGAGAACAAACTTGCAGATCTTGGTATGGTTACCGTTAAGACTTTGTCATGTTTGATTTATTTGATAAAAGATTCCGAGATGATTCGATGATATATGAAGATGGAGAGGTATGATTAAAGAGCTTAATGCCAAAAATATCACGAGTTTGTAATGAATTGCTTTGAGAATAGATTCCTTGATCACAATTTATGTAAGAAACAAGTGGACAAAATGATCTAAATCTATATGAAGATGCAATGTAGATAATTATACAAGTAGTGCTAGTTGCTTATGCGTAGAATCACTTGAGGTGTAGGGAATTGACTGTTTCGCCAAATTCCTCACCTTCTAGTGTACATAAGAGGTAAGCACCATTTCCGTAGTCCTTCATGACTCGGTATGGGCCTAACCATTTGGGCCGGAATTTCCTTCCTTCGTCGGTCTTCTTGTCGATCCGGCTGTCTAGTCTTAGAACTAGATCACCTTCGTATATATCACGTTCATACACCTTATTGTTATACTGCCGGCACATTCGGTCAGCATAAGCTCTATCCCGTTGCTCAAAGCATCTAACCTAGTTTCATCTAGGCTTTCTAGTTGTGAAAGACATGCTTCTCTGTAAGCATCTTCATCCGGAATCCCTTGTAATGAAATGCGGAGACTGGGTATTTCGACCTCAAGTGGGAGAACTACTTCTGCCCCAAATACTAGCGAGAAAGGAGTTGCTCCCGTTGGTGTTCTTATTGAGGTTCGGTGGGCCCACAAGGTCGGATATAACTTCAAATGCCAATCTTGTTTGTTTTCTTTCACCATTTTAAGGAGAATGGCTTTCAGTGTCTTGTTTGTCGCTTCAGCCTGTCCGTTGGCTTGAGGGTAATACAAGGAAGCCGTATGATGGCTTATCTTAAATTTATTGCATAGTTCGCGAACCTCTTCATTTTTAAAAGAAGTTCCATTATCAGAGATAATGACTTGCGGGATACCGTACCTGCAAATGATTTGGTTCAAAATGAACTTGGCGATCACAGAACTAGGTACAGTAGTAAGAGGCATGGCCTCCACCCATTTGGTAAAATATTCAGTGGCCGTGATTATAAAATTATGGCTGTCTGTGGATGATGGAGAGAATTTCCCTATTAAGTCTAGACCCCATGTAGAAAAGGGCCATGGAGTTGCGATTGGTTGTAGAGCTTGTCTTTGGAATGTGGATCTCGTGGGAGAATTCTTGGCACTTATGACACTGCGTGCAAACTCCATCACGTCATGTTCTAGAGTGGGCCATAAATAGCCCATTCGGCGGTGGCATGGCCACCGAAGTGGCCTCCACATATACCGCTGTGGGATTCATGGAGAATTCTCTTGGACTCTTCTGTGTCGACACACCTTAGGAGCATTCCATCGAATGCTTTTCGATAGAGAACCTGCTCTATAATGACATATTTAGCTACGATTATGCGTAAACGCCTTCTTTGTTGTGGTGTGTAACTACCTACGGTACATATGGTCCATGATATAATTAATGATATCAGTGTACCAAAGACATTCAGAGATAGAGGGTCGGGCTTCGATGTAGTATACGCATTCATCTGGAAAGTCTAAATCTACCAAATCGCCTCCGTCTAATGGGTTGTCAGCTAACCAATCCGTGATGATTTTCCCTTTAACTGACTTCTGATTTACAAATGTTAATTCGAATTCTCCCATTAAGGTTATAAAACGTCCAGCCTTTTTAGACAATGACCCTTGTGTGAGGAAAGTCCGTAGATGGTCCGTTTTTACCATGACCTTCGTTTCTTGATTCAGCATATAATGTCTTAGGCGTTTAGTGGCAAAGACTATGGCAAGGCATTCTCGTTCTGCCTGTGTATAGCGTGTTTCATAGTCGAGTAGCGTTCGGCTAATGAAATAAATCGCACGTTCTCTCTTGTTATCGTCTTCTTGGGCCAACATACAGGCCAGCGAGACATTGGTAGCTCGTGAATATAGAATTAACGGGCGATCTAGCTTAGGTGGCATTAGCGTAGGTGGTGATAATAGAAAACGCTTAACTGCTTCAAAGGCTTCATTACAGTCTTCGGTCCAATCAATGCTATAGTCCTTCTTGAGTAAATTGTTGATTGGATGAACGGTGAAGCTTAAGTCCGGGATAAATCTCGGATTGCGCCCAGCTTTCCGAGAAATGATCTGATTCCAGATTCATCTGAAGGTGGAACCATTTCGAGGACAGCCCTGAATTTTGGTTGGGTCAACATCTATCCCTCGTGACGAGATGATATAACCTAGGAGCTTCCCTCCCGTTGCACCAAAGACACATTTCTCTCGAGTTTTGTGTGACTCCGTATTCTATTAGGCATGAAAGAATGACGCGGAGTACTTCCAGATGGTCACAACACTTCTTGGCCTTAGCCAATAAGTCATCTACGTAAGACTCCATGATTTTATGAATTAAATCGTGGAATATATATGTCATAGCATTCGCCGGTAGGTAGCTGGCGTTTTTGAGACCGAATGGCATAACAATGAAAGCAATAGGTTCCCAAGGAGTTATAAATGTGGTTTTAGCTTGATCTTGCTCGAGATATTCGATTTAATTGTATCTCGAGAATCCATCCATGAGAGACAAAAGTTCAAAACCAGCTGTTGCATCAACAATAACATCGATGGATGGTAACGGGAAGTCGTCCTTAGGACATGCTTTGTTGATATCTCGGAAATCTATGTAGATGCGTATCTTTCCATTCTTCTTGAGAACGGGGACGATATTAGATACCCATTGGGAGTAGTCGGTGGTTTGATGAATCCTACCGAAGAAGTTTTATTACCTCTCTCTTTACCATGAGAGCTACTTTGGGCTTCATGGGTCTTGATTTTTGTTTAATTGGCTTTGCATCTGATTTAGTGATGAGGTTGTGCACCGCAATGTGGGGTGCGACTCCTGTCATCTCCTTATAATTAAATGCAAATGCCTTCTGATGTTCTTTGAGAATCTGAGTATGTATTTCCACTTCTTCTGGGGTTAAGGATGATCCTAATTTCAATATTCTCGGTTCATCTTCTGTCCCGATGTTGACATCGATTGTTTCTTCGATCAAAGAGGCGTTACCCTCTTCGAACTCAGGTGGTGCTGGAGGTAAATCCAAACCCTCCCCATTGTCTACTGCGTATATGCTAGGTTCCATTTGTGAGGGGAAATCCATCATGGGATTCCCGAAATAGGAAGACGAATGTGGAATTAAGGATAAATCTAGCATATGATAGGAGAGATGTAATGCCGCATAGGCGTTTAAGTATTCCAAAGTGGCCATATTATTATCGACATGGCCTGGGGTGGTAGATTCACTTCCGCTTGAAAGGGGATTTGTCATTATTTTTATCAATGGCTCATCACGAATGGACACCGTGAACTGGGTATCTTGTAACTCATTACTTGGAGTAAAATGTGATGCTGAAGTTGCTATTGAATCGGCGAGAAGATGTTTCTCTCACGAGGATTGCTTCAATGGATATGAAGTTAAATGCCTTGCTTAAATTTAATACAACATCTTTGTAAAGCTGCAAGTGTTCGGATTTGGTTTCATATACTTCAGAAACTTGGTTTGCCACTAATTGCGAGTCTCCTAAGACTCTGATGTTATCAACACCAATTCTCTTGGCTAAAGTGAGGCCAAGGAGGAGGGCTTCGTACTCAGTGCCGTTGTTTGTGCATTCAAAGTTTAACTTAAAAGTGAATGGGAGGACTTTCTCCTCGGGCGAAGTAAGAATTATACCTGCCCCGCTCCATAACAGCATTTAGCTCCATCGAAATGGAGAGTCCAATACTTAGTCGGGAGTATAGATGTTGGGGCATCTGCTGCGTTTATGCACTCTACTTCTACCATACGAGAGGTCCTCTCTTTGGAAGGTAACCAACACCTAGGGAATACCCTATGCCTACTGAATCAAATGGTAAGAACATTGGTGAATCTTGTTCTATTAACTCAACGATTTTCGCAGTAGTCCCTAATGATACTGTTTCTTTAGTTTTATCTTTGGGGGTTGGAATTGTTTTGGCTATGCTGATAGTTTCAAGATCCATTGTAGGTACCAACTTTTCCTCTGGTTTTGGGTCAGTGGGTTTATTAAGTTGGTTTGTTGGAAGTTCAAATTCTGAGTGCACCCCTGGTCTTTTCTTTAAATCAGCTAGGTGCAAATCGAAAGGTTTTGGATCACCTTTGGCTACAAATACCTTTCCTAGATGCAAGAATCTTACTTCTTGAAATAAAGTAGAAGGGATTGCCTTCATTCGGTGTATCCATGGTCGGCCGAGTATCATATTATAATTAGTTTCGATCTATAATATAAAACTCAGTCAGGATTGTTTTGGGCCCTAAGGTGACCGACAGTATTATAGTTCCTATCGAAGTGGCTTTAAGGCTATCATAGCCTCTCAACGTATTTCGAGTGGTGGAATAGTTTGTTTCCCCATATCCAAGTTTTTGGAGGAAAGAGAAAGGGACTATGTTAACTGCGGCCCCATCGTCAACCATTTCCCGTTTTACATAGTTATTATAAACCCATACTTGTAAGTGTAAGGCTGGATCACCTCGGCATGCGATCTCAACATCTGTGGGCATTTTACTTATTTCAAATATGAATTCGACATCCTTGTCCGGCTGCCCCGGAGGGTGGATATCAAAATCTACGTGATTTACTTGTGTTTCAGGAGGTGGAGTGATGTTAATTAGATGACCTAGACCTAATGCTTCTAAAAGAGCAGCTCTATGAGGAGGAGATTTCTTTAGTAAATCCAAGAATGAAATGTGCGAGAAGGTCTTTGTTAGGTCACTAATTAAATCATAGGCACCTACGGGTTTTTCTACTATTTGTTGACTCTTATCTATTTCTGGCAGATGACTTGGGCTCGGTTGAGAGAAATATTCTCATGTTCTTGTTATAGCTTCGATAGGTAGTTCAGCGTCTAATTCTACCAAACTGACTATCTTGGGTCTCGGTTGACTTCCTAACTGTGGTGCAACTGATGGATTTAATGAAGTCGAGGCTTCGTGATCATTGTTTCCTGTCATTGCACTTTTGTTTGTTCCAGTTGGATTCATCCTATTGCTATCATGATTTGGGAGCAGATCGTTAAAGATCTTGAGGGGAGCATTCTGAGGGGAAACTGCTCCTGTGAGCGTATTTGGTTGTGATGACACGGGATCTGCCAAAAACAAATCTGTGAAGAACTGTCTTTGTTCTTCTGGAAAATGTTGCATAAATTTATTGTAGTCACGACACGTTCTAGTATCGTGACCCCGAATTTTGTGGAAACCACAATAAGAATTGGGGTTGTAATTCCTGTTTTGTTGGTTCGGTGTGTATTGTGGCCTAAAATTCTGATCAAACTATTGCCTATTAGGATTAAAGTTTTGGAATTGTTGTTTCTGGTTTTGACTTTGGTTTTGATAACCAAATGAGTTTTGGCTTGGCCCTTGTATGGGATTTCACCGTTGTTGTTGTTGTTGTTGTGGATGATTAAAATCCACTATATTGATCATCGGGGTAAAGTTGTTGTTTCGTTGGTTGTTTGTTTGTGACGGAGTATTAACAACATTTACCCTCTTGGGCTGCTCGGTTACTCCATCCATTGTTACCCCACAATTTTTGTTGAGGATTTTGGGTCCTTGATTGACATTTGTGATAGTTGTAGTGTTCTGAGTGGAGGTGATTAAGCTCCCGTTTGTTCCATATGTCTTACGACCACTATCTATTGTTGCTTGGTATATTCAAAGAGCGCTCTCAAGTACTTCATCGTAAGTTCTTAGTGGGAACTTCTGGACTTCTTCCTTCACCTCTTTGCTGAGAGAATGAAGGAATAAATCACATAGTTCCATCTGATCCATGTTTGGAGCACTTTCTAAAGAATAAAGAACTGTACGCCACCCTCGGATAAAATGGGCGCACAGATTCGTTGTGTTCTTGCTTGATGTGTAAGAACTCCCGATTCCTGTTCTTAATAGTTTGTTCATGTCGAAGGCCTTAATGAACTCGATACAAGTTGTTTAAATGAATGGATGAAGGCTTCAGGTATTCTATAATACCGTCGAGAGCAATGCCTTCCAAGGTTTTGGGGAATATTTTAGCAACAACACCATCCCAAGGGAGTAATTCTCATATGGCTGTAGCGTAAGCTTTGATATGCGCGTTTGGATCTCCCTCACCTTTGAACTTGGGTAAATCGGGGAGGGGTCTTGGGAGCATGACGCTTCGTATGGCGAAGTCTAAGGGCTCTTTTAAATATTTTGAGTAAGTCCCTATCGCATATGTTTCAACCATTGATGGTGGTTGCTGAGGGAGTGGTGGTGGGATGGGTTGTTGATACGGTGCAACGTATGCATTGGTAGGGGCATAGGGAAGTCCCTGCGTTTGAGCAAACATGCCAGGAGAGGAGAACATATCTCCTTGTGGTGATTTGGAGTACATGTTTAAGTATGACGGGGTATTGTCTAGGAATGGATTGTTTGATACTAGACCGGGAGGAATAGTGTTAGAGATGACAGGCCTTGTTGGCGTTTGTTGTGGATAGTGAGGAGGCATACCTAACGTGCCTACGCTGTGAGGATATCTACTTGGCGAGGGGTATGGAGGATTGGAACTTCCTGCTTGTATGAACGGAGAATTTTGACTTGCTTGAGCAAGTTCTAACCCTCTCACTTTTTCTACTAACATTGAAATGACTTCATTTGGTGAAGTCACGGTGCTTTGCCTGGGTGGCGTTTGTTGTATACCCGGTGTTGTATAGGCATGTGATAGCTGTCATGGCTCGATTGTTATCTTGCCAAGTTTCTCCGAGAGTATTTCCTATATGCAGTGGCATAGAGGTATTTTCTTGAAAAGAGACCTCGGGTTGTATTTGTAAACCTCCTATAGGTGGGTACATACCCGAGAATGTTGTTCACTCCTAGGATAACGTATTGACCGTTCATCATCTAAGACCAGGTATGGGTCTGACTGTCTACTGATTTGTGGTCTAAGTAGCATTTGAGGAGATGAACCAGATTCTCGGTAAACGTCATATTGTTCGAGCCTGAAGGCTCTGTTTGTTGTGTTCGAGGGGGTTGATCTAACTCCTCAGTTTGAAAAGACGAATTATATCTGATTCTTGGGGTTTGTGTTGACAACTGATTAGTTGAATAGTTTTCGCCCCATACTGAGAGCGAGGGTGATGATTGCCTATTCTGTTGGGCGTAGTATGCCTCGAGACCCAAGAGGGGTCTACCATATTCATCGAATCGACATATTCGGGGGGTATATGGATACCCGCAGAATAATGGGAAGGAACGAAGGTGATTTGTGAAAGGATACGTGATACTATGACTCTAGGTGAGAAAGTAGGAAGTTTTACGTCAGCTTCACTAATTTTGTTTGTTTCACGTCGGGTTCACCAATTTTGTACGCCGGAAAAGCGACAGGCGAGCGTGAGAATCTACAAGTGACTCTTCCACGTACCCGACCTCTCGAGGTCATGCCGAGACAGCCGGTGGGGGTAGAATATGCGTTGGATTCAGACAAACTAGTTAGGCAGTCTAATGTCTTCGACACGCACTAGTGGAATTTACGAATCTAAGGCAAAGAAGGCCCTTCTAACTTGGACTGGTGTGATAGATCGATCGGCAAGGATGACTACTCGAAGGCTCCAATCAATATCGAGCTCTGGCGTGATTTGATCTATGGGTTGTGGAATACATGGAAAATGACCTGGGATAGTTTTGTGTATGTCTCCAGATAAGGTCATAGGGTGGATGGTGAAAACAATTGACTTTACGGACGATTTTCTGGCCTAGTCCAGAATTCTCTAGCTTCGTTAGCCGCTATATCCAGTAAGGACAATTGTTCGATGATGATGGGTGGAATTGGAGTGGATTGGAATACTAGTGTGCATAAGCCAGCGTCTATATCTGATTGACTTATGGATTCGTTGGGCTATGAGATCTGTGGGTCACAACCATGGACTCTTGGATGTTGCGGTCCTGTTATGGTCATACGCGAAATCAAGTTCTAATCCCTAGTATCCAATAATCGTATGCTTTCTCAGCTTCTATGTTTAGATCATCAAGCGGTTGTATGATCTTCTCGAGAATATCTCACAGGAGCATTCGTGCAACCTGGATCCTTAGACTGGTATCTATATCTGTGAGAGTGTCTCCTGCACCTAGCTATGGGACCAAAGGATCACAACCAAAGGTTTGTTCTCTTTCGAACCCTTCTACAGTCATGTGAGTGTTTACCTAGGGCAATCTGTAATTTGGTTGGTTTGACCAAAACGTGTGTGCTTGGTCGTCTTCTATGTTTAACCCTCTCAACTGAGAACTGATCAGTTGTAAATTTGTTGTTGTTTGGAATACTTGTATTCTGAGATTTTGGTCTATGTCAACTATTGTTGTGACAAGGTTTGGTTGAGGCATGATTGGCTCAAATATATATTCCCTGGGCTCCTGAGGTCCCGTGATTGTCATACGAAATGAAATGTAAATCTAACTGTAACTAAGTAAACTCTAACTACGTGGAATAAACCTAAAACATAAATAAGTTCTATTCTTCTAAGAAACCTTTCAAGAATACAATGAAAGCAAGCTATTTAAATGTATCTAGGAATAACAACTAAACAATAATTTAAAACAGACAAAATAACCGAGTGTAGTTATCAGCCTGTGTAATTTGTAGATTTATTCTAAATAAAATAGCTCATCTAATCTATCTGCAAGATTCTCGATCCTACCTCAGAAGTGAGGAGTGAATCATAGTTTCTCAGAAACTATCAATCCTCATGACTTCACTGGCAATATCGAGAATAGAATTCGAAAAGAAGCAATTATCTACTCTATTTGATATGATTCTAACTAGAAATTTGAAAGCTAGAACCGGATTCCGCATAACAACAGCGGTGGCGAATCCGATGGTATGTGTGATCTTGTCCCCTCAAGTATGATCTCATCGTTCTTTCGTGTTCACATGGATCCGAAAAGCGTGTAATACTAGCATCGACGGTAGTAGATATTGGGACAAGGACAGC
The DNA here is from genome assembly GCA_018340775.1 of Taxus wallichiana var. yunnanensis. Taxonomy (NCBI): domain Eukaryota; kingdom Viridiplantae; phylum Streptophyta; class Pinopsida; order Cupressales; family Taxaceae; genus Taxus; species Taxus wallichiana. The sequence goes on along the minus strand of CM031241.1, from coordinate 574,162,422 downwards.
TGAATGCGGCACCGAAAATGCGAGTAGGAGAGGGACAGCGCAAGAGTACAGAGCTTGGCTTATGCGATTCCTAGTGGGATTTTACTGCAAGTCATGCAATATGAAGCGACCAGAACCTGAAACTATCCTGTTTGAAGAGCAAAACCTGCAACTTTAATGGCTTCCTAAGCTATTCTATTCCAATGGATTGGATAAAACAACAACACTGTTTGCACAAGCTGGATATGTGGCTTACCAACAGCTGGACAATGCTAATGAGCATGCAAATGAACTAAAACAAGTATTCTAAGAAAAATAATAGCTAAATCTAATGCAAAGAGAAATTCAGAGACAAACTTCAGACCGGATTGGGTGAAATAACAACACTGCCTGCACAAGATGGGTATGTGGCTTACCAACAGCTGAACAATACTAACTAAACATGCAAGTGAATTGAAACTATGGCTTCTAAACAAGATAACAAGCTGGACTACTGAAAATGAGGAGATGAGAGCAAAGATCAGTCCTTTTGCTTGAGCACAAGCCATGCATTTATAGGAATTCAATCACCCAAAGATGAAAACCAAACTGAACTCCTAAACAATAAACAAAGGAAAAACACTATTCCAGGGGACCAAAAACATAAATGCATGCTCAAGTCGGCAAGGAAAGCTGGTGAAACGTGATATTTCACGTGAGTCACGTCAAAAGAACTTTCTAGAAAACGCATAAAGGACCGCCACCACCTCGGGGTAGCGGTTACAGACGCCACCTAGTCGGGCGGCAGTTTCGTTACTAAAGAGAAAGGGGCAAGAAAAAGAGGGGAAAAGGGGAAAAGAAAGCATGCAGGGGCTAGGTGGGATATGCCGATGTTAACGCATATTCGGAGAGATTTTCTGGATCCCGAACACCTTGCGAAGAGACATGTATCATCATTGGGGCACTTATTACGTTGTTCCGCAGTACAGTACCTTACAATTTTGGGTACGTACAATACCCTACCACTATTTTAAGTTTAAGGTGATTTACAAATCATAAATCACCTTCTCAAGAGGTGAGTCAAGTTGAATACCTATTCTTTATGCTTTTCCAAGCTCATCATTAACTGTGATCAAGTTCTCCATGACTATGTGTTGAAGACTGTGAAGGAGAGCTAGAAAAAATGCTTCATGCCCCGATTTGATAACTTCAATCTCTTGTTTCTAATGTGAGCCTCATGCGAGACTTAATTATCCTAAACTCATGGCTTGATGTAAGGTCATAAGTCTTCTGTTTTTTCATGATCAAGACTATGCTAACTAGAACAACCACCTTATTGGCGAGAAAATTTGTCTTGTGGAAAAATTTATGGATTTCAAGCCAACGCTATGGGAATCTAAGTCCCTCTACATTTGAATGGTGTAGCTCCCATTGTTTAGCATGTAAAACCAAAGTGGATTTATGGTGGTTTTTCAACCAGAGATCCACAGGAACACTCCACTGTCCCTATGGCAATAATAGTAACTCCTTGCTATAGCAGAAATCGATTTGAGAAAGGGGAGGGAGTGAGAATGAAGGAGGGGGAAATCAATGTTGTGGGTAGAGTATCAGATGACCACACACATCAACTGGAAGTTTCATTACATGCATAAATAGAAGAAAAAAATTTGTAATTTCTTAGCACAAGACAGAATAAAACACACTGGTCACAAAGCACCAATCGATTTTTCCATCGAGGGGACATAAAATTCCTTCCTTTTTATTGATCTCAGAGTTGAAACTTGTACAATGAGTGGGAATAGAAGAAATAATGTAGAGAAGGAGAATAGAAGAAGACATCTATCGCTTTTTTCCTCTTTTGCAAAAACGTGCTTCGAGTTTCCAAAGTCGATTCACCCAATAAATGACATTGAAGGGTCATTATATTCCCAAATTCAAATGGTTACAAACCTACAAATTATCCATGCCTCTTCGAGATTCCATCCTTGTGAATAAAAATGCCCATGTCGTGTCAAAAACTAGATCTTGTGAGCAAACGTTACACCCGATTTTCTAGTTTGAATATAAGTCATTCAATTTGCTCCATGTGTTTGGATCTTGGTCCGTCCACGTGGTAGGAGCACATTGGAGTGGAGTTGAGGGAAAAAAATTTAGATTTTTTACATACCGAGAGACATTTTCTCAATTTTATCCCACAAAACTCCATCAAAATTTAAAATTGAAGTGTCCATCACGTAGAGAATTTCAACATCTTTCCATTGATACCAAAAATGCAAAAAAATGAGCTCTAGTTCAAAAGATATGGCCCTTTGAAGATTTAGGGAAAAATTGGTAAAAACAGAGTCAAAATTAGGGTTGGCGGGGTCAAACTTTAAATTTTTCCCTTTTGGAAAAATTTCCTAAAAATCTTCGTGGCCCCACTACTCGAGACATGTGGTGCCTCTTCGATTCATCCACGGGCCAAATACTGCCTTTTTCCCTTCGATTTCATATTGGGAAAAATTTCCCAAAAATGTTCGCACCTCGCCGCTCCGAGACACGTGGCACTCTCTGACTGGTCGCAGATATGTGGCTCCATTTTTTCCTTTTAAATTTTAAATTGGGAAAAATTCCCAATTTACCTCCATGCCCCACCACTCTGCCTAGCTTAAGACACGTGGCACTCTCCGATTTGTTGTGGGCCTTGGGGAAATAGCTAACCCTTAAACCTTTTTGACCTCGAGAGCTAAAAACTTGAAGTCCCGCTGAAGGTCCACCTCCCGCTTTGACTTTTCAACCGTGACCATGTGCCCGCGCCTGATTGGTTGTGGGCCTTAGACCTCATTCTTTACACCCACTCGCTTCGGGCTCACGGGTGCAGGGAAAGTCACCCTTTTTGCCAAAAATGACAAAATGCTAAGTTCACCACAAAGCCCGTTCTTCCCCGTCCAATGAGATCCATCCACGTATCTGTCTTCGTTTGGGCCTAAAATTTGACGGGAAGGATGCTAGTCATCCCGAATGCAAAAAATACAGAGAAGGAGAACTTCCATGTTTTGAGTCTGTTTTTAATTTTTCTTTGCAAGAAAATAGGTAGAATAATAACTTGACGACCTAGGCAAAGAGAAAATGAGCTGATTTGATCCAAAATGGAGGTTACAAAACAAGTTTTCACGCACAGGTCAGAGATGGAGCATTTCCAAAAAATGAGCAAAACAGGGATCAAAAATAGCTCCAGGGCACGGATTTTTCTATCTCCCTGATCCACAAACTTGGCTTGGGCACTTACAAAGGGCATGAGCACAAAAAAATTGAATTTGGTTGTGAAAACACAGAGCAGTTTTCGGGAGACAACAACTGGCTCTAGCTCGGGGACATGGCATGGATTGAGCAAGGTGAAGACATGGCATGAGGATCCAGAATCACAAGTTTCAAAACATATAACATTGACCAATGCCTTATCCATTGGGCCTTGTAGAGTCATGTACAACTTCGAGGAAAGAGAGAAGGAAGAAGAGGACACACAAACAAAACACCAAAACAGAAAGGGGAAACAAAAACACACACAACAGAAAAGGGGAAAAATAAAAACTATGTTACAAGGTGAGGGACAACTTCACTTTCACTGATGCACTTTTCATTTCTCAAAATTTACCCCTGAAGAGGCAACACTAAAGGATTATGTTCTATGAAGCCGTTGATAGGTTCAAAAAGTAGCCTCCCCTCCTCAGCGGCTTATGAAAGCCAGGTGCTTCCACATTTACCTGTGTACTTGGTAGGAGTGAATCCATGTGAACTTCATGATGCTCAGGTCCTTTCTTGGAAATTCCATTGCTTTCATGTTCTTTGAAATCAGTTTGATAGTGATCAGTTTCCTTCCATGTTTATCCATATAGTTGATTCTCCATCAAGCATCTCATTGCTGCCCCAAAGCTGATTTTGGTTCCAATTTATTGGATATTCTGAGTTACTTTCTTTTCTAGGTCTATGCTCATTGGAATCTTCTCCATGAAAAACATTTGATTCATCCTTTATCTCTACTCCATTGTGGGGCATTTGAGTATTGATGGGTGGATTGGAGGAAAACGCATTCTTGTCTTGTATGTCCATGGCATGAGTGAAGAGATCAAGAATCAGTTCAAGGTCTTCCTCAACTTATCTTTGCTTGATATTTCTTGCATAGAGTTATGATTCATCATTTCGTGTTGCTCATCTTTGTATCCCTTTGAAGGATGCGCAGCTCAAGGAAACTATCTAGAGGATTACCTCATCATCTAGGGAATTGCTGCACTCCAACAATCCTTCATCAAAAAGAGATTCATCTTCAGAGGCCTCAAAAATCCTTACTTCAATTTCTTCATCATGGATAGAGTCTTCATCCACAAATGGGAAAGAAAATATATCCATCTCGCTATTGCCTCCATCAGCCATTAATTCGAGAATGGCATCATATTTTTCATATGGCTTTATCTCAATGTGGCCAACCTTCACATTGGTTAAGGCTTCCAAATCGAGTTTAATGCTTGTCACGAAGATTTTTGGCTTGTATCAGGAGCTCGAGACTGAGCTTGGGATCTTCAGTTTCTTCTACGGCTTCAAGCATTTCTTGTACAGATATTTCTTTCAATCCTTTCACAAGCTCATCACAAGCTGATTTTGTATCTCCATAGATGGCCTAATTGGGATCATATTCATCCCCAAATGGAAATGGGAATAACTCCTCATCCTATAAAAGCATGCAAGATGATTTATCTTCTTGAAATTTATTGAGAACCATCTCCTCTTCTTTTTGGTCTGCATCATCTGGTGATTTGGGGCTGCCTTCCTATAACTCAAATCTCCTCAGTGCTTCTTCAAAATTCAAATCCCTCTGGGAAGGCATGTCTGGCCCTATCAAGATCGGAATATCTTCTTCCTCCTCGGTTGTCACCCAGTGATTCATCTGCCTGGTATTTTGGTACAAAATGTTAGCTCCTAGGCTTTCAGATTTTTGCACAATATATTTCATTTTCCTAACTGGCAGAAACCTCTTCATTTCACCTTTTACAGGGATAGTAGTAGATGACCAATCCATTTTAATTTCTCCACCTAGGTCTCTACAAAAACTTCTGCTCAGAAGCATGCCAAAAGATGTTGGGATGTCTACCACTAAAATAGTTAGAAGCACTTTCTTATCAGGGAAGTCATCCAAAGCTACTTGTGCATCCTTTATTCTTCCAATCAACAGAACTTGTTTAGATTCCATGGAATAACAAGATCCATTTACTTTAGTTAAAGTTAGGCTAAGGAATTTGCAGCTTTGAGTGGAATAACAAGATCCATTTTGATCCAAAATGGATGCTCCAGAACACGAATTTTCTCTCCCGATCCACAAACTTGGCTTGCAGGAACTTATAAAGGGCATGAGCACAAAAAATTTGAATTTGGTTTTGAAAACACGGAAGCAGATTTTGGGAGACAATAGCTGGCTCTAGCTCGGGGACATGGCATGGATTGAGCAGGGTGAAGACATGGCATGAGCATCCAGAATCAAAAGTTTCAAAACATATAACGTTGACCAGTGCCTTATCCATTGGGCCTTGCAGAGTCATGTACAACTTTTGAGGAAAGAGAGAAGGAAGAAGAGGACATGCAAACAATACACAAAAACAGAAAGGGCAAACAAAAACACACACAACAGAAAAGGGGAAAAAGAAAAACTATGTTACAAGGTGAGGGACAACTTCACTTTCACTAATGCACTTTTCATTTCTCAAAAGTTACCCCTGAAGAGGCAACACTAAAGGATTATGTTCTACGAAGCCGTTGACAAGTTCCAGAAAGTAGCCTCCCTCCTTGGGCAAATTATGAAATCCAGGTGCTTCCACATTTACCTGTGTACTTGGTAGGAGTGAATCCATGTGAACTTCATGATGCTCAAGTCCTTTCTTGGAAATTCCATTGCTTTCATGTTCTTTGAAATCAGTTTGATAGTGCCAGTTTCCTTCCATGTTTATCCATATAGTTGATTCTCCATCAAGCATCTCATTGCTGCCCCAAAGCTGATTTTGGTTCCAATTTATTGGATATTCTGAGTTACTTTCTTTTCTAGGTCTATGCTCATTGGAATCTTCTCCATGAAAAACATTTGATTCATCCTTTATCTCTACTCCACTGTGGGGCATTTGAGTATTGATGGGCGGATTGGAGGAAAAATCATTCTTGTCTTGTATGTCCATGGCATGAGTGAAGAGATCAAGAATCAGTTCGGGGTCTTCCTCAACTTGTACTACTTCAATATTTCTTACACAGAGTTATGATTCATCATTTCCTGTAGCTCATCTTTGTATCCCTTTAAAGGATGCAGCTCAAGGAAACTATCTAGAGGGATTACCTCATCATCTAGGGAATCGCTGCACTCCAAAAATCCTTCATCAAAAAGAGATTCATCTTCAGAGGCCTCAAAAATCCTTGCTTCAATTTCTTCATCATGGAAAGAGTCTTCATCCACAAATGGGAAAGAAAATATATCCATTTCGTTATTGCATCCATCAACCATCAGTTCCAGAATGGCATCATATTTTTCATATGGCTTTATCTCAATGTGGCCAACCTTCACATTGGTTAAGGCTTCCAAATCAGCTTCATGCTTGTCCTAAAGATTTTTGGCTTGTATCAGGAGCTCGAGACTGAGCTCAAGATCTTTAGTTTCTTCTACGGCTTCAAGCATTTCTTGTATAGATATTTCTTTTAGTCCTTTCACGGGCTCATCACAAGCTGATTTTGTATCTCCATAGATGGCCTGACTGGGATCATCTTCATCCCCAAATGGAAATGGGAATAACTCCTCATCCTGTAAAATCATGCAAGATGATTTATCTTCTTGAAATTTATTGAGAACCATCTCCTCTTCTTTTTGGTCTGCATCATCTGGTGATTCGGGGTTGCCTTCTTGTAACTCGAATCTCCTCAGTGCTTCTTCAAAATTCAAATCCCTCTAGGAAGGCATGTATGGCCCTATCAAGATCAGAATATCTTCTTCCTCCTCGGTTGTCACCCAGTGATTCATCTACCTGGTATTTTGGTACAAAATGTTAGCTCCTAGGCTTTGATTTTTACACAGTATATTTCATTTTCCTAACTGGAAGCAACCTCTTCATTTCACCTTTTACAGGGATAGTAGCAGATGACCAATCCATTTTAATTTCTCCACCTAGGTCTCTACAAAAACTTCTTCTTAGAAGCATGCCAAAAGATGTTGGGATGTCTGCCACTAAAATAGTTAGAAGCACTTTCTTATCAGGGAAGTCAGCCAAAGCTACTTGTGCATCCTTTATTCTTCCAATCAACGGAACTTGTTTAGATTCCATGGAATAACAAGATCCATTTACTCTAGTTAAAGTTAGGCCAAGGGAATTTGCAGCTTTGAGTGGCATTACGTTATCGAAGCTCCGGAATTAATAATACGGTTGTTGACTCAAAACCATTTATTAAGAGAGCAAATAAAAGGCTCAACTTGAGATGTTTTGACAAAGCGAGAGCTAACATGTTTTGATATGGAGGTGTGGATGGTGTTGGAAGGAGTCCTTTAGAAGTGGAACTTGAAGATATAGAGCTACTACCTTAGACTGCATTAATAAATCTATCAAATTGGGTCGGGTGTGTTTGCAAGTACTCTAACTCTGAGAGTTGGACTTTGGTTTTACTTGCATGTTCCACAAAATCAAATGGGACAATGTTGGATGGGGAAGTTCTGGAGTGAGGAAGGTTAACATGGTAAGGATCTTTGAGGAACTTTGGCTGACTTGGAAATTGGATTATCTTCTAAGGGTGAGGCCATCAGCTTAGAAGGAGGTGAAGGTGAAGCTATGGTTTGAATTTTAGCTGACTTAGAATAGAATTCATTAGAGGGAGGAGTGTTTTTAATAACTTGTGAGCTAGAAGAAGGAAAAGGTGACTTACTAGATATAACAACCTGATCTCTAGCAGCCATTTGGCTTGGTTTCATTTTGGCTGAATCCATTGAGGGTGGTAATGGTGAGCCTCTATTGATGATCTTCTTTTGTGTGGCTGCTGGAGTGGGATCTTCTTTAGTTTTCTTTTCCTTTTGAGCCATGGAGGGTAGAGCATATTTCTTGGATTGAGCTCGAGTGAAGATAGCACATGAGAAGCTTGGGGCTTCCTCTTCTTCTTCCCCATCATCAACAAACTCGAACAAGCCATTGTGCATATCAACTTCTTCAATTTCGAGGTAGCCTTCGTAATCCTCTACTATTTCTCCTTCAAGTTCATCAATTTCGGTGTTCTCTATTGATTCTCTAGTGTCATAGATAGCATTGACAAGGAGGTGCTTCAAGGGCAAGTTTGTGAGGAGGTGGTGTAATTCTTTTCCTATCAGGGAAGTTTGGCCTCCTTGGAGCATTTCTCATTGTCATTTGAGTACAATTTGTTTCTTCAAGGCAACCAGATCATTTGCCATTTTTTGAAACATATATGATCTGTAGTTACTAAAGCCAAACTCTTACTCTTCTACTTCTGTTTGGGCCTTTCACCTTTCCGGAGAGAGGATTAAGTCATCATTAGTTTGATGGAAAAGTCTAGAGCTTCCTCATTGTGTTTGGTTGGGCTCTTCGAGGAAGAAACCAACTTTTGATGGTGAGCGATGAAGAATCTTCTCGGGTGGTTCTTAGGAGGTAGCACATCTTGAGGATTCTTCTTGTCAATCTGTCAAACCTTGCTACAAATTCCTTCTTTATTTGGACTAATTGCACCAGTAGCTCTTGACCATCTTCAATGCTCTTGAATCTATTTTCAAATTCTTTTCTAATATCTTCCCAACCAGTAATAGATCTTGCAGGAAGCATGTAAAACCATTCAGCAACTTTCTCTTGGAGTGACTCCACAAAAATTCTAACCGACACATCTTCATCTTCAACACCTAACACACCACAAGTAGTGATGAAGGCTGCTACATGTTCTTCAGGGAGTTGGGAGCCATCTCCTTTGAATTTGGGAAAATTATTTCTCAAACCTCTTGGAAGATCATGGAGTATTCGTGGGAGAGAAAGTGGACCAGTATTTCTTCCCCATGGTACATTGGGTGTACATGTTTCACATTCATTATCACCATTTGTTTCTATTTCTAGCTTCTTCAGCAGCTAGGGTTGCTTCTCTTTCCTTTGCTGTAGCTTGGAGTCTTGCAATTTCTTCAAGTTGAGCTCTAATCTCTTCCTCTCTGTCAAAACCGAGCTATAACCTCTGCTTCTTCTCTCTCCAACTCCTCAAAATTAGGGTCAATCACTCCTCCTTGCCTCAGCTGGCGAGTATACCTTCTATCAGCCAGCTTGAAATTTTATTGTCTTCTCTTTCACAACCTAGAATTTTGTAGCAATGGTGAGGTGATTTACACTCTGCCAAATATGCCAAGTAACCTCTTTCAGGTCTGAAATGATTTCCTTTGGATATGACAAAGAAAAGAAGGTTTTCTAGAAGGATTTGCAAGAATTTTGAGTTACATCCATGCAGTTCATATGGTTGCTCAATCTGCAGAACTCTTCTATTTGAATCTTTTTGTATTTTTGGATCACAAGGAATTTCAGACTTCAAAGGAAAACTTAATGATATTTTAAAAACCTTGTGGTCATTTTTAGGTGCAGATGTTGCAACTATGCCCCACGGTGGACGCTAAAAAAAATTCGCAAGAAAATTTGTCTTGTGGACAAATTTGTGGATTTGAGGCCAACACTATGGGAATCTAAGTCCCTCTACATTTGAATGGTACAACTCCCATTGTTTAGCATGTAAAACCAAAGTGGATTTATGGTGGTTTTTCAACCAGAGATCCACAAGAACACTCCACTGTCCCTATGGCAATAATAACAACTCCTTGCTATAGCAAAAATCAATCTGAGAAAGGGGAGGGAGTGAGAATGAAGGAGGGGAAATCAATGTTGTGGGTAGAGTGTCATAAGCCCACACACATCAACCGGAAGTTTCATTACATGCATAAATAAAAGAAAGACAAATTTGTAATTTCTTAGCACAAGATAGAATAAAACATGTTGGTCACAAAGCACCAATCGATTTTTCCATCGAGGGGACATAAAATTCCTTCCTTTTATTGATCTCAGATTTGAAACTTGTACAATGAGTGAGAATAGAAGAAATAATGCAGAGAAGGAGAATATAAGAAGACTAACTATCGTTTTTGTCCTCTGTTCACAAAAATGTGCTTCAATTTCCAAATTCGATTGCCATCCCCAATAAATAACATTGAAGGGTCATTATATTCCCAAATTCAAACGGTTACAAACCTGTAAATTATCCATGCCTCTTCGGATTCCATCCTTGCGAAGAAAAATGCCCATGTCGTATCAAAAACCAAATCCTGTGAGTAAACGTTACACCCGATTTGCTAGTTTGAATATAATTCGTTCGATTTGCTCCATGTTTTTGGATCTTGGGCCATCCACATGGTAGGAGAACATTGGAGCGGAGTCGGGGGAAACATTTTTATGTTTTTGAATATCGAGACATTTTCTCGATTTTCTCCCACAAAACTCCATAAAAATTTAAAATTTAAGTGTCCATCGCGTAGATAATTTCAACAACTTTCCATTGATACCAAAAATGTGAAAAACTAAGCTCTGGTTTGAAAGATATGGCCCTCTAAAGATTTAGGGAAAAACTGGTAAAAAACATAGTCAAAATTAGGGTTGGCGGGGTCAAACTTTAAATTTTTCCCTTTTGGAAAAATTTCCTAAAAATCTCTGTGGCCCCACCACTCCGAGACACGTGGCACCTTCTGATTCATCCACGGGCTAAAGACCTACCTTTTTTCCTTCTGATTTCATATTGGGAAAAATTTCCCAAAAATGTTTGCGCCCCACCACTCCGAGACACGTGGCACTCTCTGACTGGTCGCAGATATGCGGCTCCATTTTTTCCTTTTAAATTTTAAATTGGGAAAATTTCCCAATTTACCTCCACGCCCTACCACTCTGCCTAGCTTAAGACATGTGGCGATCTCCAACTTATTACGAGCTTTGGGGAATAGCTAACCCTTAAACCTTTTTGACCTTGAGAACTAAAAACTTAAAGTCCGCACTTGAAGGTCTGCCTCCCACTTTGAATTTTCAACTATGACCATGTGCTGCACTTGATTGGTTGCGGGCCTTAGACCTCATTCTTTACACCACTCTACTTTAGGGTCACGGGTCCGCAGGGGAAAGTCACCTTTTTTGCCAAAAATGAAAAAAATGCTAAGTTCACCACAAAGCTCATTATGTTATGTTTGTGGAGCCTATTTTCATGTTTGAGTGTGGTACACCTTCTATGTGTTACACTCGGGTATTTTACGGTGGTCCGCTCGCCGGTGAGCGGGTCGAAGGTTCGGGCGAAGCCCCAAGTAAATTTTCATGGGTGGTTTATTAACCCATGGGTAATGGAGTAACCGTTATGGGTTGTTTTTGGGCCCATGGTTTTCGATACCCATTGTTTTGATACCAACGGTTTTTCACCCATGGTTTTGATACCATGATTTTGCCCATGGTTTTGATACCCACGGTTTTGTATCAAAGCGCTTAAGCAATTATCTATTTATATGGTCTTATGCGATGATACATAGACAAGCAAATGTATTGCGAGATGTGTTTTGAATTCGAGTGTGAATTATGTAGAGTTTGTTGAGCATAGCTCAAATTGGATCAGGTATTGTATTGAGAGAGTGGAGGCTTGTAATAAAATCGAGCAAGTTATTCTTGGTGGACGTAGCTCAAATTGGGTAAACCACATTAAATCTTGTCTCTCTACGTGTTGTGTTATTTATTCGCACTTTTATTTGAGATCTATAATATTTTCTACATATTATTTTCTCTTATTTGCGATTCTATAAGGGATTATTCCGCATATTTTATCTCTTATTTCCAAACACGTTCTTCCTCGTCAATAGAGATCCGTCCATGTATCTGTCTTCATTTGGGCACGAAATTTGTGGGGATGTCGAGTCATCTGATTGCAAAAATACAGAGAGGAGAACTTCCATGTTTTGAGTTTATTTTTTATTTTTCTTCGTGAACCAGAAGTAAATAGGCAAAATAATAACTTGACGACCTAGGCCAAAGAGAAAATGAGCCAATTTTCTCAAAATGGAGGTTCAAAAAAAAATTAGGTGCCGGTCAGGAGATGGAGCATTTCCAAAAAAGAGCAAAACGGGCATCAAAAACAACTCCAAGGCACAAATTTTTTGATCTCCTGATCCACAAACTTGGCTTGGGCACTTACAAAGGGCATGAACACAAAAAATTTGAATTTGGTTGTGAAAACGCAGAGCAGTTTTTGGGAGACAACACATCTAATGCTCTCATAAGTTCTCTAATGTTATTAGAAGGCTAAAATGGAAAAGGGTTAGAGTTGTAAATAGGTTATAAAGAATATTGGAGGCTCTTGTAATGTTATCACATGATGATGACACCTAGCACCTAATTCTACATGTACCTCAAATCAATTCACTCGCTAAAGAATGAGACAAACCGAGAAATGACAGTTACAAAAATGAAGTAGCAAAGGTTAGAGGAAAGGGTATAGGTGAAGACAGAGTGTCAGATGATTTAGAACTCCCCTTTGATCATCATTTGAATAAAGATAATCTTGGCAAGCCTTGACAAATATGTGCATGTAAGAAATTAGTCATATAGAGGTAGTTTTGTTTGTGAATTCAGTCCATCTTCTTTGTATGAATTATAAAAAAGTTAGGTGAAAAGCCATTGTAGTTGAAGTGCAAAAGTCATGTGTGTGATTTTATGTGGTTGCTTTTACATGACAAGTTGAAACAAATTGATTTTATTTGAATTGCACTTCAAAGGCTGAATTGACACTAATTTACCCCCTCTTAATGTCCTAGCTTCCAAGACATCCTAATTGCCACATAATGGAATCATCATGGTTGAATCATTCGGGTAGTTTTCATGGAGGAAAATTGTGAAGTTGATAGATTCATGAGGAGGAAGGTTATCGAGGTACCCAAGGCAATAAATAAGTCAACACAAATCAACTAGGTGAAAGTTTCACTTAGTAGTTTTTTTAACACTCATTGATGTCTTGGAATGTGCCTACATATCACATGAAGGAGCATTTACAATCATCATGTTTCAATTCAACAGATTAAGAGGAAAAGAATTTCATTCAAGGAGAAATCCTTTTATCTATAAGAGAAGGAATTTTTCAATGAGTAATAGATAAGCAAGAACATGTTTGAGCATCTTGAAGTTGATTGCATTAAGAAATAATACATCTTTGTCACAGAGGTGAATTTGAGGTGAGAGAGAGTAAGGTAGTGATCTTTATGTCCTAAACTCCTACCTTTTGATCAAAAAAATATCATCGCATTCCCATCTCATTTGCAGAGACTCGTAATAATGTTTTTGAACATTTATTCAACACCCTAGAAGGTGTTTATGTCTCACAAAAGAAAGAGTTGAAATCCTAGTATTCCAATTCAATAGGTGGTTGAGTGCAAGAAACTTCATTCGTGGTTCATCAAAAGTATATTCTACTTCAGAAGGAGCTTCCCCATCTCTAGATCATCCCTTCTCTCTCGTATTCTTCGTAACATTCTATTCCTTCATTTAGAATGTAAATTTTCACTCTTTTTTCTTATTCACTTAAGTGACTTAAAGTTGCATTGTAAAATTCCCTTTCCAAAAATAAGAAAAGTACATGGTTTCATTATTAGGGAATTTGAAAAGGTATATAGTGGTGAGATGAAAAGTCTCGTGGGAGGAGGAAGAGACAATTTGTAGGCTATAAATTGGAATTCTTTCTCCATTCCAAGAGGTTAGTAATTGTTTATTGTTTTAAGTTGTTGGATTTCACTACTACTACAAGCAATAAAAGCTACATTCTTCTATCTCCTTTCCTTTCCTATGTTTTTCCATTCTCTCTTTTCCAACTTTGTAAGCATTGTGATCTTGTAAAACCAAGAAGGAACTTTGTGTCCTTGATTAATGAATTCATAGAACTTTGTGTCTATGATTTATTAGTCTTACTATTGATTACATGGTTGAATTCTTCTAATTGAATGTGGACCTACTCTAGTTACTATTGATGAGAATCTATTAGTTCCTACTCACAACATTAACCATCTCTCCATATTTCTCCTACTCCTCTTTACCTCTCTTTAAACCCAATTCCTCCCTTATACATTGTACAATAACTTTTCCATAGGTTTAGTGGAGTATTATTATGTGATCCCGGGGCTAACAACCACCCTTAAATTTTAGTTAGTTTACAATCAGTAATGGGATTTTCCTTATACCAAGAAGGAGGGGCTTAGCCCGTTAACCGTTGGTGGAAACCAATAATCTACGTTGCGAAAAATTATTTCACCAACAAGATGAAACCATTAAGGAAATTTATCTCCTCTTTTAGGACAATCTTTCATCGTCTATTGTTTCTTGATTTCATAGTTGCTTCCTTGAGGGCTCCAAGTTATTCTCTATATGCGGTTTTTTCATGTCTACAAATCCACTTTATTGGTATGTCTACTTACCATACATTCCATATTTGTTTACGAACTCTCACCTTTTAAATCTTGATAACACTAGTGATGATATTTGTGCCCTCTTTGATATCAACTCTAATAGAGTTTCTTCTTCTAATTTAGATGTATTTTCTCTACAAGTACACGCTTACATGATGACACAACATGAAATTCCTGAATCATATTATTCACCTTCATCATCACCCATGTTGACACCTTATATAGGATTACTTGGTTCTTATTTCAATTCTTATATCTATGATTGGAACCATTATAAGTCATATTTGGTACCTAATATGATTCATCATCACTTATCATAGTTTAGCCTTGGGTTTTTTAGAATCACATGAATATATTATTTATTTTCTCTTCCTTCAATCTATAGTATTTAAGTGCGGCATCGAGGCATTCCTTAGTGAGAGGCGGTATTCAGCGACTTCTTTACTAATAGCAAATTTGTTATTTGATATCTATTGGAAGGATATGAAGGGGGTTAACTAGTCCTCTCTTTTTCTTATCTTTCTCTCTCTATTTTTAGGGGGATTCTTTATGTTCTTTTGGGGAGGCTTATCTAATGAGAAATATTTTCCGTGCACTTCTCTTTTCTCTCTTTTGGGGAGGATTTTTTCCTATGTTTTTTCTCATTTTTAGACTTTATGAGGATTTATTGTGTTCTTGGGTACCTAATTAGGCCTTATTGTAGGGACCCAATTCTTCTACCCACCTAAAATACGCTTGAGGGGGTGTTAGAGTAGGTTTTTAACTCCATTACATTGTTTTCCTACACATGTATTTATCTTCCTTGGTGTCAACATAATAGATGGGACTTGCACCTATCCAAATTTTTAGGTAGCAGATTAAACTTCCCACTTCATATGTATACACCTCTTGTAAACCTTTTTCATACATTATTAATACAAGTTATCATTTGTCTCATGTTTTGTTCCTATTTCTTACTGACTTTAATCTCTTTGTGAGTTCATATTTTATGAGTGCTTGATCTTACTGTGAGATCATGTAGATAGTTTGTTCATGAAATCCTATATTTTATCTAAATCATGGATTGAGATTATTACCTAATATTAGTGAAAGATATTCAAGAGATGTGTAAAATATGTGGAAGTCATCCTTAAATATATAACATAACTTGGGTAAGTATACAAAAGTAAAAATTATGATGTTTTGGAAGAAGAGGAATAAAATAATCATGATGAGGAGGATACGAGAAGACACGAGAGGAAAAGGTATAGGATTGTGATGAAGAATAAGGAAAGATGGAAAATAAGAGTTCAAATAGTATAGATCCAAAGACAACAACTTCAATAATTTAGTTTTATGGATGCATTCAAAGGAAGCAGAAAATTGTTTCCATAAAATATAGAAGTAAGCATAACTTCCTCAACATGAATATGGCTCAAAATATATAGGTTTAATAAAAGAATATCAAGTAAGCAAAGTAGATGGTAATAAGCTTAAACTTTTTGAATATTTGAAGCTCACTATGGATAAATATGT
The DNA here is from genome assembly GCA_018340775.1 of Taxus wallichiana var. yunnanensis. Taxonomy (NCBI): domain Eukaryota; kingdom Viridiplantae; phylum Streptophyta; class Pinopsida; order Cupressales; family Taxaceae; genus Taxus; species Taxus wallichiana. Next base: position 574,146,452 of record CM031241.1, on the reverse strand, counting down.
TTTGCATTTTGATTTTATTGTTTGTATATGGATGGTTTGGATATTATGCTTGGATATACATGATTAAATTCTTTAGGAATAATCAATATTAATGTGCAAAATAATTTCATCAAGATTTGGTACAAGTTAAATTATACCCATATAAATATGTAACTCGTGTAAAATTAGTTAAATTAGGTAATGATTTGGCCTAAATTGGTATTAGGTGGTACCCATCCATTAAGAATAATGGAGGTATTTATTAATGATATAAGTATCATTATGATTGACGTCAGTATGTGACGAGATTTGTATTTGGTAGAAGGATGTTGGATTTGTCTCATTTGAAATGGTATTGTCATATCAATATTTCTTTTGGAGTTATTCCTTTCTATGGGATATTGTATGGTATTCCCTACCTTGAGGGTTTTGATCAATTTCTAAATATATTGAATATTAGCTAAATTGGCCAACCAATATCTCTTTTTGTGTTGGTCTTTATTATATTTTTCGTATTGTTTGGGTTTTTCTATTATTCTATGTGAAGATATATTTTACCAAGAACTACTAGATGTGTTCGTTCTTATCTTATCTTTTCTATATATTTTAGTAGTTCCTTATTTATAAATCTATGTTCAAATTTTTAATTGCACTTATTTCTATATGTTTATAAGAGAATAATTTTCTTGGCATAAGATCATAGAGATTGATATTATATTTGATCTAAATTAGGTCGTAGTTTAGTGGAAAACAAGCTAATTATGGTGTTTAATGCGTTATAACAATCAACTTACAATGAAATAGATGTAGGAACAATATAAATTTAATACAATTCATAATATAAAAATGGAAAATTAATTTTGATGGATCGTCTAATGAAAATCTAGGTAAAGCTAGATATGAGTACATTTTTGAAATTCTAAAATTCAACCAATTCTACTTCTATCCCATGATTGTGGGATTGCCTCAAATAATAAGGTTGAGGGATTAGCTCTTCTACAAGGTTTGCAGGAGACTAGGAAGCAACAATGGTCAAAGATTTGGGTGGAAGGAGACTCTAAGGTGATTATCGAAGCCATGAAGTCGGGAAGAGCGAGAGCATGGAATCTGGATTCAATCATCCAAAGTGTGATTGATCTAACACCTTCATTTTCTAGTATCATCTTCTCCCATATCAAGCATGATGGGAACCAAGTAGCAGACTATCTTGCGAACATAGGAGTTGATATGATGATTAAGAAAGGTGTCTCCCACATTATTTGGAAGGATGATCTTCCCAATGAGGTATTAAAACTAGTGACATGTGGAAATAATTTGGATTGGTTTACGATGAAGGGAAGTTAATAATTTCTCATGTGCCGATGTAATCTCTTTAGATAAATGGAACACTTGTACTTTTAGATCTCTCTGGTTGCATGAAAACATGTGTAGGATGATAAAAGCGGATGTGGGAAAAAATTGGCACTTTGGATAGCGTAGTTGGGATTTGGGGCTCTTCCACTACCTTATTAATTACACGATCGATAACGAGCAACATGATGAGAGGAAGGCGGGATAGTGGTGAAGGGCCAAGATGGAAGATGAAACATGTTGTCGGGGAGAGGATGCGGGGGAGTCCTTTGTTGAATGGATGGGGGACATAATTAAGAATGATCTTATGACATAATGGTTTGAGAAGGCGTGGTCTATGGCTGAAGAAATTAATGATTTTGAGGAGGAATATATTTGGGGGAACCTGAGGAATTTGATTATTGATCCTAATCAATCCTTTGGCCTTTGGAACGTATTTAAAATGGTAAAAGGTTTGATTTTTGCAAATATCCTCTCTAATTCTTTGGGCTAATTCCTTCTTCACTAGGAGCATTCAAAGTTGGAGGAGAGATTGATGTGCATACGGTTTCACTTACATGCTCTTGCAAAGGCATTGCTTGATGGTTTCGAAGGGACAAGAAACTCTAGCTAAGATGTAGGGTTTCCAGCTCCCGGGAAGTAAAGATGGAAATCCCTAATTTTTGTGCCTCTTTCATGCATACGAAGAAGATGAATGATTATTTGGATGTAGAGATCATGTATGAGGTCAAAATAAATAAAGGCAAAGGGAAGAAGGTGGTTGATTAAACATAGCCACGTAGATAATATTTAGTAAATTTCTATATAAGAATGTAGCCACCAGTTGGCAATTTTGATAGTATAGGGATTTAGGATTTTTTCTAGATGTGATTATAAGGTATGTAATGATGGGTTGGGATGAAGAAAATTCTCTTTGCTCTCCCCCATCCTATGCACACTAAGGTGCTTTCTATGAGATCCTAGATGAGTGATGTTATCTAAGGCTGGTTCTTAATGTATTTTTTGCAGGCTAGGGCCTTCTCCTAGGTAATAGAAAATTCTATAAGAGATGTATGCTTATGAATCTATCTCTTTATTCAAAACAAACTCCTTTATAGTTGCATAATGGAGAAGTTGGAAATTTGCTACGAATACAACATAAATGGTTCCAAATGGGAAATCAAATTTCATCCTACATAAATATGTCATATGGTTGGACTCAAAAATCCCATAAATGCTTTGATGATCCCCAAATATACAAAATATAGAAACTAGTAAAATTGCTACAAATATAATTTTTAGAATTTTCAAAAATACTTGTTTGAATGCTCATGTGGATCAATATTCTAAGGAGTACAAATTTCATATATTTTTCAAGTCACTAAGGATGGAATTTGATATAAAGGACCTTTTTCCTCCTTTATACTTTCAAATCATTATCATTTCTACGCTAACTTTGAGAAATCCTTAGTAATTTCATCTAAATCATCTTCTTTTAGTCTTCTTAGGTACACTTGTTCTTTCTTTGATATGTATGTACAAACACATATCAAAGTGGCCCATTTTATAGACAATTAATTTTGGTACAACAATAATTAATTGCTACGTTACTATTGCCTTTATGTGTTTATTGATAAGTGGTGCATGTCATGCTCTTGTTGGCACATATCATTTGTGTTATTTAACTTTTGACTTGTTTCCTTATGTTGTATATGAATTTATACACTTTATACTTTGAATGGACGCTTACAAATATATTTTTGCTTATTGACTCTTTGTTTGATCCTATCTACTTCCATTCACTATATTTCCCTCCTTTTTATTCATTTATGAAACCTCTCTTTATTATTATATTGGGCCCTTAAAAATATAACTAATCAATTCAAAACACCAAAAACCTAGAAAATGACTATTTTCCCCCTTGTATGATACGTGATACTATTAGAAAGTACAAAACACTATCTTCCCACTATTATGATCATTTTGCCATTTATGTGGGTTGTTGACCAATTTTCCCATCGTAAATGGTCTACTTTCCATGACATTGGTTATTTACTTTTTCACTCCCTTTGGTTGTAGGTAATGGACGGATTACACATTCCCCTTGAACACCCCTAGTTTTTATGGGTCTCATAAGGACCCAAGTGCAGATTGGTACTTATACAAAAAAATATCGATTTTCAGTTATTTTGAATGTGATAATGACAATTTGAGACAAGATTTCACACATTAGGGTCCACATAACACATTCATCAAATGAGATTCACTTTTGCACATATGCATCCATTTTCAAAGTACACCTTCCAATTTCATCCCATGAAAATGGTCATTTTCAAACAAAAGTGGTAAATGGAATCGATAGTATAATTATTTTGGGCATTGTTTGTTATGATTTATGGACCATTTTTGCACTAATGACATTATATAGAACCATGTGAAATCTAGTATTATCTTACAAACTATAATTCTCATAAGTACTTTATTATTTTACCTTATTTCTACGATCTAGTTGACTGTTTTATTTCATTGAAATCACTTTGCACACCTACTAAAAGTAAATAGCTAAGCTCTTATAGTCTAGTAGTGTCTCATATTTGAATAAGCAAAATCACAAAGTTATAACATTAAATTCTTTGCCACACAATATAATTATCCTTTGTCATAATAAAATTAAGTGATTACTCCATACATTATTTTAAAAATACAATGCAACTATAACATGATGGTCGATGTTTAGGGTAAAATTTTGTAACGTTCGATTAAGCAAATGATAATAAAAAGATTCATCCTAACCTACTGATAGTAGTTAAAAGGGGGTGGTGATGGAATGTAATAGTGTGAGATGTCAATAAAAATTGTTGACCTAAAACATGTTGTGTCTTTGACCATCATGTGGAAGTTTTTAATCTTACTTTAAAAAGACGATACAAAAATAACGATTTTAAATTTTATTTTTACGAAAAGATATATTTAAGCCTAATACATTAATACAACTAAATTACAGCCATCTATCATTGTTAAACAAATAATTTATAAAAAAATTGATAAACTCGTTAATAAATATAAAACACTTCAATAAAAATACATTATGAAACAATTCTAATATCAATACTTTAAGCATAGATAATAACCTAACCCCACTCTCAAAACTTCGGTATTCTATTATCAATTATTATAGGAACATATCTACTGGGGATGTCACATATGGGGCCAAACTCTTCTTGATGAAACATATAACAACATCTCTCCACTTTTAAATTAACTTTGACTTAGCATTTACAATTTTATGTTGGGCATGACCTTGAACTCTATTTTGATGCTTATTATACTCTTGTTATTATTAATTTTGATCACAATCTACAACCCTTTCGAGGAGCCTATCTACACATCCTTCTTTAATACATTTTAGAAAGATTATACTACTTTTAGTTTCCATTAATATTGTTTTCAATCTCCTCATGTTAATTAATATAATTTTCACCTTCACCTTTCATTAAAAACAATGTTGCTTCATCATCATTCCCATTAATTCTCTTTGATTCCATGAACCTACATGACCTCATCCATTAGGCCGACAAGAAAACTTCAAGACACTTGTAATGTCTCAAAATCAATAGAAACTTTATTATGTGGGATTAATGAGTGTGCATGTGCACAAATCCTACATCCAAGTGTCTTTGCTTGTATGGCATCCAAGATGGGCCAATCAAAACACATAATATCCCAACTAACAACCTTACACTATGGAATAATATAAGTGAAATTTGCCTTATCCTAGGCTCATAAGGTCAACAACCCACCATTAAAATTTGTTTTAAAGTCATGGTCTTCCTACTTCTGAAAAAAAATATCAAGTTAATATACTTTTTAAAAATATATTTTAAAATTGATATATTTTGATTTCTTTTGAAGTTAATGGAATATATTAGGTGTTTTCCAATGTGAAATCCTTTTTTAAAAATTTGAAAAAGGGGGGCTACACATTTAGTTTAACACACCCCAAAAAAAAATTAAAATGTACTAAACACAAGAAGTATATATATTACAATAAAAATTGAAAAATATGATGACTACTAAGGTTTTCAAAAGCCACTTCCGGTTCTATGGGGAGAACAATAATTGCTTGTCGGGAGTTTTAAAAGTTTAATATGTCATTAAAGTGCAAGTGTATGCTAAAGGTGTAATGGGGGATAATTAAAATATATGTATCCCTTCTATAGTAAGGCTTTTACCATGTTCTCCACCAACCTTTCCACCCTTTATGTGGTGTTATTTCATTAATAATTTTTTTGGATTGAAGTATAAGCATTTCGATTTGGGTGCATGGATAATTAATTTTTCTAGTTTTGTTGTTAAGAGTGGAGTATTTATTCATTCAAAATTGATTGAATTCAGAAAACTTAATCTTTACATTGATAAGTGTTTTAGTATTTATTCATTCAAAATTCAAGAAAAATACTTACATTGATAAGTGTTTTAGAATGGTAATGGTATTTAAGGTGGTGTTTTAGAATGGTATTTAAGGGGGTGGAGTGAATATATTTTTTTAAAAGAAGTTAATCAAAAATTATCAAATATTGATATCATTTATCACAAGTGAATGAAATAATGATATAATTTATTATAATTGAGTAAAAAATTTAAAATTAAATAAAATCTTTAATGTATGTAATATGCATAAAATTTAAAATAAAAAAAAATTGATTGATTGTTGAAGCATTATATGTGGACTCATTGAATTACATAGAATGTCAGCATCTTTGTGCATATTTTGGAGGAAATATATAGTGAATTATAAGTCGAGTAAGTGTACATCTAAATCAACGATCTATGTTAGTTAAGTAGTTATGACTAAAGGGCTTCCATGCCGTCAAAATCAAACAAGGTACGATTTTGACCTTAACCATTGACTCTTCATGTCAGGGCCTTTGCACTTAGAAAAAATTGATCGCTAGATCTAAACTCTATGTGAGCAAAACAATTTCACCAATAAACCAAACAAAAATTTTAAGATTCATATTTACCAATATTTTTATTAAAAAAAAATATTTTTGAAATATCTACAATAATTAATAAAATCTTAACAAAATAATCATCTTCATAGTTATATTTTTTTAATATTTAAAATATGGATTTTGGAATACTTTAAACACCCACATTTCTCATGTTGTCTTAAATGATCTTATAAGGTCTTTCCTTGTTTCATCCTCCCACCATTTGCTCTCTGATGGTCAATGATGGTATATTTCCTGAGAATCAAATCAAATTGCCTAGCCTTTTAAGTCTAAGCATGTTTGCCTTAAAGATCTGGGGTGCTTTGACTTGTCTCAATTTGAGTTGTTTTTAAGTGAAGTTGGCACATTGCTCATGTGACTTGGTCCCGGGGAGTGTGAGGTGACATGTCCTCGATACAAAAGAATGTTTTAAAACATAAATAATCTTAACAAGAGAGGAGGCAAGCAACAATGGCTCTTGGGAACTAGAAAAAAAGAGGTCATGTTGCCCAGTGGAGGGCATTATTAATTGACTTCTTCATGATTGCATTTTATCATATAAAAATGACACCTTGAAGGTGGTTGCTTTCTGTCATGAAAACCATTATACAAATACACAATTGAAGTTGTTTGTTTTCTACCAATAAAAATAATAGGTAAAGCAAAAAGCACAACTAAGATTTGTTGGATTTTCCAATTATTATTTAGGTTATAATAAATAATACGGAGTAATGTGCAAATATATTTGTCATTACATACTTATTTTAATAATGAGTTCGAAGACTATCATGTGGAATTACGTGGAGAAATAGCATGATGCATACATAAGAGGGAGTATGACATGTATTGTTTTGCCTTACATTTTTTTAATAAATATAATCAATGTAGGATTTTGAGGGGTGCTTACAACTATATAGAATATAAATGGGAGTCATTCTCTAAGCGTGTGATGAGTGGTTATGAATTGTATTGAATTTTATATATAAAAGGAATCAATATCACTATATACAAGAATATTTATATAAAATTATTTTGGGGAAATTATATGCATGATAAGTTGTAAATTTTAATATTATCTTTTCTCTTTATTTTGTGAATAAATTTTTATTTTAATGTGACTATTTAAAATCTTTTTAAAAACCATTTTAAATAAAGCATGCTCAAAATTTAACAAAGAAAATTGTAACCAACCAAGTAGCCTAATGGACAATATCCCAAATCCACATTTCAACGTACAATTTTTTTGAATATTTTCCAAGCAAAACACAACTACATTACATAAATTAAAATACTATAAGGGTCATATGACCCTATTAAATTTTACATAAAAGAAACAATATACCAACAATACAATTATATTTCAATTAATCTAATTTTGATCAATCCTCCTCTAAAGGCATACATTTTTATTTGATGGGGGAAAAGTGCACCACATAGCCTTGTTTGGAAAAAGACCCTTCTATTTAACAAGCTAATATTCTTTTCTACCATCCTTATCTTCTTTTCCTCTGGTCTTTTAGCAACGTGTCTTCTTGAAACTTCTCTCAAGAACAATGTATTAATTCTTTGCGTATGAAATATGAGACATATTTTTTCTTCAATTGTTAGACTTTTATTACAATGTTTTTAACATGATTCCATGTATATAGATCATTGGTTAAGATTAGGATTTTAGCGAAGAATTTTTCCCTTATGTTGGGCCACGCATTATCTTACCTTGCTTTAAGGTTTCCTTGTAACTTGGCTTTCTATTATTTTAGGTCAGCGATAATATGTCCATCTTTAGTATGGAACATTTGAAATCCTACAAAACAATTATTTATTTTCCCTTATTGATTATGACCTCCTTCATTTTAAGTCTTTTGAATGTTTCACTTGATTGGTATGTCTTTTGCATCAATTTTTACATCTTTTATGGTTTCTTGCACACTAATAAAGTTTTAATTTGAATTCAAGAAGTCTATATAAAAAAATACTCTAATGTATTTTAATGGAAAACATAAAGCATCTAATGGAGCACTTCTACTTTTATCTAATTAGTTATTTTCAAAGGATCTATTATATTTGACACGTGATACCAAAAAGAAGGCCAAAAAAATCATATAGTTCCTTTTATTATACATGGGGTTGGAGAGAAGGACCATTACTTCTCTTAGATGACACTTAGATCGATGCAAGTACTACTTGAAGCCATGATTCCACACTTTGGTATGTAGCATCATTATTCTAATTAAGAGTATTTTGAGTCTACTATAATTTATCATTTATCTTGTTTTGGTGAGTTGTTAGGGATTTTAACAAAGAGAATACACTATGAAATCCTCACACGCCATCACATAAATATAAAACAATATATCACCTTTTAGGAGTAGATGAAAGTGCACAAAAAATTGAGATTTTTTTACTAACTCCAAAAATATTAGGGAGTAATTATTATAGAATATGCATCTAATATAGTCCCATGTATGTCAATATTGGAGGCCAATATAATCTCTCTTGTTGATGATATTCCAAACACATCAAAACATAGGATCCCTTCTATTCTATTTTCATAGTCTTCTTTGAGATTTTGTAGTCTATATTGTCATAGAAGTAGGGTCATTTCATGTATGGATTTTCTTTTTACTTGGTCAAGTTCAATAATACTTGTTGCTTATTAATTACCAATTCCTTTTTTTTTTAAATTAGGTTATGATTCACTATACTTAATACACTTTTTAGAACTTAGATTGTGCATAGTTTTAACACATTTAGGCCATTGGATTTAAAATGTTAAAATAATAGGAAAAGGAACACCCCATGTCTCATATGCGTAAACAACGAAGATGCTCTTGTCAAATACAAACAACACACACTCTAGTTACTTGTGTTCATTTCCATCATAATAGTCACACCACCGAGAAGTGTTGGGATGTTCATCCTTGTTTTGTTTTTCAAATATGTAGCCATACCCCATTCAATGTATGGTTTTCAAACATTACCATGTAAAATATTATGCATTCCTTGAAACTACATTGTGGATGGATGGACCTTGACACTTGGGAAATCTCACCTACTTACTCAAGCATTGATAGAAGTGTAAAGCATTCCCTACTAAGATATGAGCTACCCTACAAAATGTTATAAATATCAAATAAATCAAGCTCAAATCATGCTACAAATAAATATGGGCTTATGCCAACATTGTATGTGTGGTGGATAATCATGAAGTTCTTTCTATGAAAAAGTGGGCTAAGTTCTTCAAATATGAGTTTTAGACATAGAAAGTAGGTAAAATGTTATTATGTTTTTGTGGCTGGGGACCTACCTCAATTAGATCCCTAGCCCTTTTTAAGATTGATAAAAGAACAGGGAAAATGGCATACAAAGTAATAAATGAAAAATGAAATGAATTGGTATACATGTTCGAGTTCCCAAGGAGACCAAGTCGTGGTGAAGGTTTTTAGTGGTAGATTGTTGATTATGGTTGGTGATTGATTGGTTTCATGTTGTCTTGGTCACATCTAATTCACATGTGTGACCGCAGAGAGACATTGCGAAGCAATCACAAGCCAATCCTAGTTGTGGATCGACACCTATGTCAAAATTCGGAATATTGTTGTGTTTCTAGCTTGATTATCTAAGATCATCCACATTCACCTTTAGTAGAGACTTGCGAAAAACTATTACCAAGCTAAAACCAAAATTGTGTAAATATCCAAGAAGGATGAAGGGAGGGCGTAGTCTTATTTAATATATTTGAAGTTCATAGAGGATTGGGATGGATATGAGTGTAAAGTGAATAGAGAGTGGAGATGCAAATGGTAGGTGGATTTTAATAAATTTGTATGGTGTGTGCATGGATTTTTGTTAAAATATTTAATATGAGTGGGTGGGGATAATTAAATAAATGGCATGTCTTTAATATAACCTTATTTTATATTTTTAGTTTTTGTGGGATTATTTGATTTTTAGTGATTATTATGTTTTATATTGTTTTTATATTTTTGTAAATGATGTGACCTTAGAGGTACATTTTCTAATGTCTACATTTTACCCCTTTTGGGTTATGTATTGCAACTTGGGAAAGATGTAGAAAAAGATTGAAGACAAGATGGGGTTTGTCCAACCTTATGATAATGGTTTGAGTACATGTGGTGAGATAATTGACTTAATAGACAAGAAATTGGAAATGCAATCGATATGTTAATTCATCTTGAGTCTATGAAGGTATTGATAAGCTAATTTTGAGATTTAAAGACTATTTGATCAATTGACTAAGCTAGATTATGCATATTGAGTTGCATAAAGTTGACGAGAAGGGTTTGGTATAGTATCCCCCTTAAGTGAAAAAATTTAAGCCACAAAGTTTCCCAAGAATAATGTGGAACAAAAAGTGGAAATGGATAAATGATATAAGATGAATTTGGTAAATGAAATATTATTGAAGTCAAGACAGTGTTGCCCTAGTCATGTATAGGAAAAATATGATAAGTTATTAATGCATTAGCCAATATGTAAGAGTGATTGGAATAGTTTATTAAGGGATTTTAGAGTGTGGAAGTAAAATGGAAGTCATGCATTACTTCATTTTCATCTAGGGCTATATAACCATAACAAAGATACGAGGTAATTATAATTGAATTATTGCTCTCCTATCAGTCACGCATCCATAGCCTCAATAGAGATACTAGAAACACCCATGAGAGAGGTTCTTCATAGTGCTTTTGAATTTTTACATTGCTTAAATTGATTTTTTTTTTAAATAATATTCAACTCTCTCAATTTGGTAAGGGGTTAAGAACCAGTAGTGTCTTGATGGAAGGATGTGGGAGTGAAAAATAAAGATGACATTGGTAGTGTCAAAAATATTACTTGAGTTCCTTCACGATTTTTTAAGTGTGTGATAGTATGTGGATCTCTAGGAGGATATTTGTTCGTAATTCATAAGTTAATGAAATATCAATCTCAAATATCTTTAGTGGAGACTATTGACTCACGAAATGTGCGAGACAAGCTAATCAAGAGATCACTAGAAGTTGTAAATAAAACTATGATGTGTAGTATGAAGGAATTGTAAGTGAATTTGTGTGGAGTGAAAAGAAAATTGGAATGAAATATGAAGGAATTAGGTAGTAATGATTGGTTAAAATAACCATATACATGTGTTAATTCTGCAATTTTTTGAGATATGTATTTTTTTGGATTTTAAAATATGTTTAGCTATGTTTTGATTTTTGTGGTTGTGTCAAGGATGAAAAGGTAGAATGTGTGGATAATTGGGATACATCTCAAATTTAAGCTATATGGATATAATATGAATATATGTACTAGTGAAAGTAGTAGTGAAGACAAGGGAAATTCCCCTAGTCTTAATAGATACCATATCAAAGAGATAACTTATGTATATACGTTGTTTGAAAATGATGTAGATAATTAGATTATGTGTAATTATTTTGGTGAGGAGTGAAGAGAGAATTCTATAAGATGGAATTGATTGAAGGATGAGATTATGGACATGGAATAATTAATATAGGTTTTGGAAGAAGAAAAGGGGATAGAACATTAGGTGATTGAGAGTTTGATAATAGATCCTTGGTAGGAGATAAATGGGGATGAAGCATTGTGTTTGGGATGATGTCGAGTAGATGATGGGTGCTGGAAAAATCGATGTCCAAAGGAAAAGTGGTAGATATTTATATGAATCTTTTAGGAATTGGTGTGATAAGTGGATGAATGCTCATAATATGATGAGGCAAATAGAAAATGATTTCAAACAGATGAGAAGTTTCAAACAAGTCCTTAGGAGGTTAAGGTGTAAGTGATGGAGGAATTTTGATTAGAGAATGATATATTATGTAGGAGTTAAGGGATCATGGAGCAAGGAGGGTACCTGAATAAGTGGTGATGGGGGTAATGAGATGAGTAAAGAATAGGGATCAATGTGGGGTTAATTAATGAGTGGATCAAGATATGATATCCATGGATGGAATAGTGGAGGTGAGAATAGAGGAGTGAGAAAGTGGTAATAGATATGATGATGGGATTGGATGGATTTTTATTGTATATATTTGATGTGCATTGAGGATTGGGATGGATATGGATGCAAAGTGCATAGAGAGTGGAGATTATAATGGTCCAATGTTCATTGGAGATGTAAATTGTATGTGGATTTTACTAAATATTTGTGGTGTGTAAAGGAGTGTTGTGAAAATATTTAATGTGAGTGAGTGACGATAATTAAATGGGTGGCATGTTTTATTTTTAGTGATTGTATGTGAGTGAGTGATGATAATTAAATGAGTGAGTGACGATAATTAAATGAGTGAGTGACGATATTTGTTTTGTGGGATTGTTTTATTTTTAGTGATTGTATGTTTTATATCATTTTTATATTTTTGTAAATGATGTGACCTTAGAGGTGTATAATATAATGTATATATCCACATCAATAATGTTTTGGATAGAAACATGTCATGTTATATATCCGTGCATATATTATTATCTACATTATACACCTTTTTCATAGGGTGTTGTGTTACCAACACATTTATAGATCCTACCATCACTAGGCTAGATTTGGAACATGTTTGAGCACACACAAGAAATTAAATGGTTCTTCACAAAAATAAAGAACAAAATTTTTCTCAAGTTCACTCTTATAATACTGAGTCTTGATACATCAAACTCATGTCATGCGCAACATATTTGGTATCAAAATTTATCTTATTTGGTTCATCCTATGCTCAATAACATTAGTATAAGTCTTGCACTATTTTGATTTCACTCACCCTAGGCGGGGAAAGGAATATGAATAAATACACTTGTAAATTTGATTTTAATTCCAATCCCTAGACCAAGAAGTGCAATGATAATAATTTCTCTTTAAGAAGGGTTGAATGATATATGTGAAAACATGTAGAACCGTGCAACTCTTATTTACACATCTCTTGCATGACTTCACATCATGAATGCTATTTAAAAAAATTGGGGAAAAAGGTGCATTAACATCGAACTTAAGTTCTTCAAACCTTTATTTAGTGATATGTTGTTTTAAAAAAATATTATCTTCTTATATCAAAACATACACAAAAAAATATGTGTATTTAAATTTTTCTTCGCCATTTGATTGGTTTATCCTAGATTGGCATTGTCACAATCAACTTTTCTTGTTCAATTATCTATTCTATATACACACCTCGAGGTAATGCATAACATCAAGGATTTCATAGGCATCACTCAACTTGATTGGTCCACCCGTGTTGAGGTGATGTACTAAAAATGCATTATACCTTATACACAATGGTACACATGATCATACACTTATGCACATTTCACATGACCATGTTGCATTATCTCATGTACTTGTAACTTCTCATAGTATATTACATCATCAATGAATCTCACCATATGAACAACTTCTGCAATTCTACATATTTTTGTTGTAACTCTTATGAATTTTTAATTTTGTGTAAGCATACCACTTGCACTTTACTTTTTCACGTTCTTTACACCATGTGCATGCAAAATTCTCATAGCCAAATTATAATTGGTCACAATCTTGGATGGAAAATACACATGAAAAATTCTTGTAACCTCCTTACATGTTATTGAAAATCTTGTATAGAATTTTCACCATAGATAAAGCTTCTAGATCGTCACACTACACAAATAACACATTTTTCCATGTTGCAAATCTTTTCACCTCACATACTTGTACCACATTTGCACCAAATTATTGTATAATTATTTGTATTGCACACAATAGATTCTCTTAGAAGCCATTTGGAGAATATAATTTTGACATAGCTTACCAAGTGCACCTTATTAGTTCTACAACATGTTATAGTGTCATTATGTAGTGTAAGGAGTTAGAAGTGCACTTGCCACATATATTTTGCAATACTATTAACCATCGCACATGAAATATGGAATGATTTATAACCAATCTTCTTATCTATCATGTTTTTTCTAACTTCCTTTATGGTATTGTTATATAAATATATAATATACATAATTGTCCAATGGTTGAAACCCTTGAGAACCAAACCAAATAGTAGGAATACTCACATGCTTCAAATATCTTGTAATTCTTCCACTAATGTGTAATTTGTTTTAGTTTAGGAAAATTCAATAGTATGTACTACCCTCATCATGATCATAGGAGATTTATTTCCTTGTCTTTCTTATCACTCTCGGTATATGATAATAAGAAAGGATGTATTGCCCTTCTTATCACAAAATCCTTCTCTCGTAGTTTTGTTGCACATTGCACACATTTATATACCATATTATTTCATTTGAATAGAAATGGAACTATTATACAAAGCATAATATGTTAAATGTGTAATGGTATTTTTGCATTTGTTTCTTAGATTTCATTGCATGTTCTAAAAGCTAAAACTCTACTTGAGTAGGTTTTCCTATCTTAACCAATTATATAAATATCATTTGCACAACCTCCGAGGATACATGGTGTAGATAAATGTTTTTGTTATGGATTCCTTGCACAAGATAGTCATTAAATCTCCCCCTCAATGGTGTAAATATTGGATTGGAATATAGAAACCCCTTTTATCTATTAAAAACATTAGATGGGTTATAAACGGCTTCCTCCCAAGGTAGTTTAATGTGACTTACTCAAAAAATGCTAGTCTTGAAAATTCCTTCTTCACTTGGTTTAGGAGACTTCTCACGGTATTTTCTATCATTATTGAGCCCAATTAATCTTAATTTTAATAGTGCATCCTTTATCAATAGCATTTTGCGGGTGACATGTTTGTTCATATGGGTATACCTACACCTAGATGTCATGTATGTGGTCAATTTGATTCACTCATTTCGGTTCTATGTCGATCTCAATATGGTTGGAAGTGGATTAATTCCTTCGTCAAAGCCATCATAAATGATCCTTTTTCATAGAACATCACTGTCTTGGGATTTTAATTTCCTTGTAAAAATCAAGAAAATATGGCATGTACTCCACATTTATATTCTCTTTCAGATATGTAGAAACATAAACTATGTAATTTTAAATCATGAGCATTTAGAAAAATATTTTTTCCTATTGCTTACATAATTTACGTTATGACTAATGTAATGGTGTAAGTCCAAATTTATATAGAGAATGTCTCTTTGGAGTTGTATCACCATTTAACCTTAATTTTACATTGGGAAATTCTTCTTTTATTATTAATAGAGTTTCTCTTGGTTTACTTATGCATGATTCTACTAGGATAGGCCAATGAGAATGAGAGAGGTTGGCATGAGTCTCGCATTCACTTTGTTTTATACTCATCCTCCATGTTTTTGTCTTTCTTTGTAGATGGGCATGGAGGTGACCATCCCATGAGTTGGATATTACGGGCCTATGGGATGGGATGTGAATGTAAGTTTCCTCACCTAAATTTGGCTCTCTTCTCCATGGCTGCAAGCTAAGGGTGGAGAAGAAAATGCATAAGAAGTTTTGGATCCCATACTTGATACTACACATTCTAAAGGTTGTGGTTAGGGAGACGAACATGACATCCTATTAAATTTTCCTTAATGGATTGACTATGTATATAAAGCACCATATGCTTTGAATTAGGCCATTGTATTGTATGAAGATGCAAAACATGTCATCTTTGTTCTCTCAAGAAAGTAAAATCCAATGAACATGTCATATTTGATGAAAATATTAAAATGAATGTCACTTTTTTCATTTATAGTACATATATCTTTATGTTTGATTGTTTCATAGTTTCGTGCATCTACCCAAACAATCCTGTAGTACAATTTTTTCAAGGTTGATGGTGCCTTACCTTTTGGATACCATTATGTAAACTCCAATTTCATTTAAGTATTTGAACTATTAAATGGTAAATCCAAAATGTTGGATAGCCACATCCCCTCACTAAATCCTTTATTATTTGTGTGTTTGGATGTAAATTATTGATTGATAACATCTCTTATCATTTTCACGGTCTTCTCTATCAACCATATGATGGTTTATTTTTACCTCATCTTGAGTAGAAAACTTAAAATTCCTCACTTGCATCATTGAAACTCACTTGCTTAGCCAACCCACACATGTTAAAGTGCTTTTATACAACTAAATTATCACCCAAAAAGAAATGCAAGGTGATGATAACAATGGTATACCTACGATACCCAATGATAGAATAGAATTAGATTACAATGACCAAAGAGGGATGAAAGCCTTACAAATATTATTGATCATGAAATTAGATTACATAACAATGCAAGAGTTGCAATATTTATAGAGATTAGACAGCCTCAAATGGATAGACATGACACCCTATCGGGCACCAACTACGAGATGATAAGACCCATCTCACATCCACATGTAATTACTACTAATACCAATATTGAATGTTATCCAACATAACAATATTGAATGCAAGTCACTAGACTAGAGTGCACATGTTACACATTATTAAATAAAAGACAATGCAATAAAATGCAATAAATATGCCTATGCTAAATTCTACTAACATTCCCCCCCTTAATTTTGCATAGTTTCCAATGAAGTGGAGAGGAACTCTGGATAGTGTGAATTTTTCACGTGCAAGTGACTTAGTGAAAACATCTACCTTTTGTTCAGCTATAAGATAGAACTGGAGTTGTATGTTGTGCTTTAAGACATGCTCGCATATGAAATGAACATGTACCTCAATATGCTTGGTTCTCTCATGAAATCTTGGATTGCAAAAAGATTAGAACTCCTTCATTATCAACATATACTAGAGTAGATTTCATTTGTGGTAGACCAATTCCTTCCAAAGTATTCGGCGTAGCGATTGCTTCACAAACTTGACTTCACTGCGCAACTCGATACTCTACTTGCAGTAGAAGAGTGAGAAACAAAGTTCTATTTCTTGCTTCCCCATGATATCGGTCCAGATCCCATAAAGAAGACAAAGTCGATGTTGACTTCCTATCATCCATATTTCCCCGCATGATCCGAATCGAATATCCGGTAAAGAAGAAGTTGTCGTTCTTCTTGTACTCTAGACCAAGGTCAATTGTACCCTTCATATATCTCAATATTCTCTTTGTTGCTTTCCAATGACATATTTTCGGTTCTTGCATGAAGCGTGATAAATAGTGACGGCAAAGCTGATTTCTAGTCTAGTATGTCGGGTAAATGAGACTCTCGATCAAGCTGTTGATAGAGAGTTGCATTCACCGGTGGTGATGGATCGGAATGAGATAATGAAGTCTCACTTCCATAGGTTTAGCAATATGAGTGCATTCCATCATTCTAAATTTCTCGAGCGTTGTCTTGGTGTATTTCAATTTGTGACACAAAGATGTGATTCTCTTTTTCCATACTTCCAACCCAAGACAATAGTGCATGAGCTCGAGATCTGTCATGTCGAACGATCAATTAAAATCCTTCTTTGTTGCATCGATCATCTTCACATAAATTCCGTAATGATTAGATCGTCGACATAAAAACCAAAATGACAATCTCCCCCTTGCTTTTTGAGGTAGAGATTGGGGTCATAAGGATTCCTTTCAAATCCATGACTTATGAGATGCTCATCAATTTTGATGTACCATACAGGGTGCCTATTTTAGACCATATAGAGATTTTATGAGTTTGCATACCATCATCTCTTTTCCGGTATTACATAACCCTCTGGATGAGTCATATAGACTTTCTTCTTGCAAATCTACATTAAGAAAGGCACTTTTCACATCCATTTCTTTGGACTTTCCAACCAAATTGTGTAGCTAGAGTAAAGATCATCCGATTTCCTTGATCTTGGCTATGCGAGCAAATGTATCCTCATAATCAATGCCTTCTTGTTGTGCATACCCCTTTGCTACAAGCTTTGCTTTATACTTGTCAATAGTCCCATCGATTTGTACTTAGTCTTGAATATCCATCTCGCATCCAATGGGTTTCTTCCTGGTGGAAGGTCGACAAGTTGCCATATGTTGTTCTTCATCACCGATCGATACTCGAATCCATAGCATCTTTCCAAGCTTTTGATTGTAGGGCTTCCTGAACTGTAGATGGCTCAACTGTTTCAACAACTCTACTCATTAGGGCATAATTGACCTCTTCACGAGCTTGACTGCGAGTTCTAGGTCCAAGATTGGATGATGTGCTAGGTGCTTCGTCCAAATTTGCATATCTTATTAATTGAGTATACCATTTAGGTAACTTCTTAGCTATTCCATTGGCTTGTGGTGGATCCAAGTTTTCACCATCATCCAATTCATCCTTTGTCCTCTTTAGTGAGAACATCAAATTCTATCTTCACAAGAGGTGTATTCTACATGTTTGTTGAGTCGTTGAGTGGAGCATGTACTTGTTTCTTCTCAAAGAACTCAACATCCCTAATTTTGTATAATTTCTTTTCTTTCGAATCCCATAATCTATACCCAAGTGCCTCTTCTTTGTATCCAATGAATATCAAGTATCTCGGCTTTCATATCCAACTTGTTCATGTTCTTCTTGGGTATGTGCATGCTAGCTTTGCACCCAAATACTCTTAGGTGTGCAATTGATGGTTTCTATTTGACCATGCTTCTTGAGGTGTCACTCCTTCAAGAGCTCATGTGGGCACTCTGTTCAATAAATAGGTTGTATTTCTTGCATCTTACGCCCAAAATGTCTTTGTTAAACCTATGTCGTCAATCATACATTGCACCATTTCCATGATAGTACGATTTCTTCTCTCAACTATATCATTCTCGCATTGTGGTATGTGAGTAGGAGGCATTTATCAACGAATCCCATGAGCTTCGGTGTAAGTCTTGAACTAATTGCTTGTGAATTCCCCCCTCAATATGAGTGGAGAGTTTTGATCTTGCGACCAACTTCATTCTCAACAAGTGCTTTGAACTTCGAAATGTCTCAAAGGCTTGACTCTTGTCTCTTAGACAATATATCCACATATTTCTTGAGTAGTCATCAACACAAAGCATGAAGTATTGACATCCAGAATGACTTGGTTGTATGGGCCTACAAATATCGGTGTGCACTAAATCAAGCTTTCCCTTAGCTCTATATGTATTCTTCTGGAAGGGTACTCTATGTTGCTTCTAGCTAGGCAATTGTGACACTTGTCAATGTTGTGCTTGAGTGTAGGCAATCCTTTCACCATGTTGCCCTTTTGAAGTGTTTGGAGATAGCCAAAATCGATGTGACCATATTTGCGATGCCATAGTTCTGCAGATTATGTGTCTTTGGCCACTAGAGCTCGATCATCCTTGTGGACAAAATCAAGTTGTAACATGCATCCCACATTGGAGGCTCTGCTACAATCTTAGAACCTCTTGAATTATCTCTTATCAAGCACACTTTTTCTCCATTATTACTGTCAAAATCCAACTTCAAGTTGTGATCAAGGAGTTGACTAACTAATAGCAAATTCTTGGTCAACCAGTACATACAATACATATGTGATTTTGCAGTCATGCTTTCCAAGAGGTAGTGAAATGTTTCCAATCCCCTTGACACTATATGATGAGTCATCACCTAATGACACATGGTTCTTGTTAGGTGAGTCACATAGTGTGTAGAACCAATCCTTGTGTCTAGTCATGTGTTGAGTTGCACCCGAGTCAACATACCAGATATCTTGTGTGGACTTGGTTTCTTCATCAAATTGAAGCAGGACTATATGTGGTGTCCTTCATCCGAATCATCCTCATGTTCGGCAATGTACCCTTGTTGTTTGGGTTTTCTTTGCCAATTACAATTTTTCTGCCCTTGATTGTTGTTGTTGTTGGACTTCCCTTGATTTGAATTGTTGTTACCCTGTTGGTTGTTGGGTTTTGAATTGCTTGATGAACCCTTTTTGTAGGAATTGTACCAACAATCTTTGATGTCATGTCCCCTTCTATTGCAAACGGGACACTTCTTGGTGTTATCTCTTTGACTTTGGTCCCTTTGTTGACTTTGATTTTGTTGGGACTTCTTGTGATTGGACTTAAATTTCCCCTTTCCTTTATTATTGGAAGATAGTGCTTGCTCATCTTCATGATCTTTGTTGTTCATTGCCTCTTCTTGTTGGAATAGATTGACCAACTTCTCAAAGCTTATTGTTAGAGTAGGTATTTACCTTAGCTCATGTTCACCTAGGTACATTATTTACCTTTATTGTATTTATCCTCACCCACTTATGTGTGTGGATATTTCTTTTTATTTATTTAGATATTATGAGATATTATCTAATTGTCGGGTATAGTTCTTTCCTTGATCTATGGTATCGACTAGTTCTTTCCTAGATCTATGGTATTGACTAGATCCTTGATGTCTAGTTCTCTCATAAATCTATGGACTTGACTAGTTCTTTGATGACTAGTTCTTTTCATGATTTATGGCTTGATCTACCACCTTGATTGGTTCTTAGATTGTTATTCCTTGCCTATATAAGCAAGGTCCATTCTCATTGTATTTCATTGAGTTCCATAATAATATATGATATTGCTACTCATTTGTTTGCAAAGGTTTATATAAATTTATTCTGGTGAATTGCTTTCATCTTATTGATCGTGATGTTTAATTAATATCTATGTTCTTGGCTTGGCATGATCTAGTTATCGTTCCTTTTATGGTATCTCGAGCAAGAGATATTTATTGACATACGCCTCTGTAAGTTTCATTTTGCAAGCATTTTTTAAAAATATTCATATATTCAGGATTTTTCTGTATTGTGTTGTTGTGTGTGGTTTTATGCAAAATAGAGGTGACCATTGGATCCAGAAGGTGGGAAAACCCTAAGATCGACTGTAAACTTGGCCATTTTTGGTGGCAGTCAATTTTTTTAGTTTTTTTGTTGTGCAAAGAAACATACTGGATTAGCCTCGGGATTCGCGTTGTACGGAAAAGGAAATATAGAAAAAAATTTGGGTTTTGCTGGGTTTCTTGAGATCGACACCCATTGAAATCCTTATCTCCTAGTCATATGATATGGTCATATGAGGGCTTAAAGCTTGTGATTCCTACAAGTAGGTGCTTAACTCCAGCCCCCTTTCATTTTATTTGTGTGGTGAATGCAAGAGCATTTTATTCTTTTTTAGTGGCAACTAATTTTGAGAATTGCACTATAATTATAAAGTGCCATATTGTAACATGCACTCATTATAAAGTGCCAAAATCTAGGGGCTCTTATTGCATTGCTTGGTTCTTGCATTTCTTTTGGTGATTTTTGAGGATGACATCTTTATCTAATTCTACATTAGATCATGTTGAGCCATTAACAACACATAATTACCACATATGGAAACCAAGAATGGAAACAATAATTAAGCGGAAAGGATTATGGGCTTTAACTTCTAAAGAACAACCAGTGTTCACTAGAGAATATGAGAAATTTCAGTACCAGTGCAAATTTGATGAGTGTATGGGTTTGATAGGAACTAATGTAAGTGACTGTATTTTATTTCATTTAGAAAAGTGTGACTCTCCTTTCAAAATATGGGAGAAATTGGAGGATTTATTTGGTAAGGTGGATCATATGAGAGCCATGCAACTTGAAATTGAGATCACCTCTCTTAATCTTGAAGATTTTCCAATGATTATAGACTATCTTACCAAGTTCAAGGATTTGTTGACACAAAGTTGAAGGGGAGTGGAAGAGATAAGAAAGATGAAGAGTGTGTTTATTTGATTTGATCTAAGTTGAGAGGACCATTCCAAATTTTTTCTTCTACATTTTTCTCTAGCATGGATGCCTTAGGTGACACCTTCAAAATGCCTAACTTAGAAACATTTTGTGAAAGACTTACTAGGGAAGAATCTAAATTATCTCACCTTGAGTCTTCCACCTCTCAAAAGGCATTAGTTGCATATAATCCTAAGGGCAAGGGAAAACCTAAAAAGTAAAACCAAATCCACACCTTCTCCATCTCAAAACGCTCCTAAACCCAAAGAAAACAACTCAAAACCCAAGGAGTCTTCTAAATCCAAGAATAAGTCTAGCCGTTCATGCTCTTTTTGTGGGGTAGTAATCATGAAGAAAATAGGTGTTATAAGCGAATGCAAGCCTTAGAGGATGCAGTCAAGAAACACAAAATTTCTATCTCCACTCCACCTCCTTCTAATTAGAATGGAAAATCACTTAATGTTGTTGGAAGATCTTAGTCACCACTTGCAGACAATTGGGTTATAGATTCTGGTGCTTCTCATCACATGACTTCTTCCAATGAGTCTTTTGTTTCTCTAAGTTTGAGTTCTACTTCCAAAATTGAGGTTGGAGATTCTTCCTTTCTTTCTGTTGAGGGAAAAGGTGATATACAACTTGATGGTGGCAATATCCAAGATGCACTATATATTCCTAACATCACTACAAATTTGCTTTCTATATATCAAATTTTTCATTCGCCAAGTGAAAACAAGTGACTTTTACACCACATGGGGCGTAGAAATACGAATTTTGTTGGAGTCTCATTCACTTGTTGCTCGGGGTATTGTTGATCATAGTTCTAGACTATATCACTCGAGGGTTTTGATGACACTTCTTCTATAGGGTTAGGATTGGTTTCTCATGCAGATTCAGAGAGTAAGCTTTGGCATGAAATATTTGGACATCTTAATTACAGATATTTGAAGGAGTTGAGCACTCATGGTATGGTAGATGGTCTTCCTAGAGTTTCTTGTCTTGAGGGAGTTTTTCATGGTTGTACATTAGGGAAACAACATCAAGATCCTTTTCCTAAGATTTTTCTAAGAGAGCTTCTTCACCACTTGAGCTTGTGCATAGTGACTTGATGGTTTTTCCTACCCCATCTTTCAATGGAGCTAAGTATGCACTTACGTTTATTGATAATTTCTCGAGGCGTACTTGGGTTTATTTTCTCAAGTACAAAAGTGATGTTTTTTCACACTTCAAATTCTTCAAGGCTTTGGTCGAGAAACAATATTCTAGTTGCATAAAGAACCTTCGTACTGATAATGGGGGGAGTACTTCAACAATGAGTTTTCTAAATTTTTGGCAACTCAAGGCATTATTCACCAACATTTTGTTCCTCATACTCCACAACAAAATGGATTAGCAGAAAGAAAGAATAGAACTTTGAAGGAAATGGCTAACTGTATGATGCATTCTAGAGATATACCTCCTATCTATTGGTCGAAGTAGTTAATTATGCTAACTACATTCAGAATCACACACCACACAGAGCGCTTAAGCATTTGACTCAGAGGAACCTTGGTCCAACACTAAGTTAGATGTCTCATTTTTTCGAGTCTTTAGAGCCATGCTTGGGCCTTTGTGCCAAAGAAGAAAAGGAAAGCTTTGGATAAGAAGAGTAAACCCTTCATCTTTATAGGATATTGTGAGGACATGAGAGCTTATCATCTTTTAGATCCTGATACACATGATGTTATTTTTCGAAAACATGTTCAGTTTGATGAGAGTTTCACTCCTCATGATTCTTCATCTTCTTCCATTCCTTCTTCTTCTTCATCTCATCTTGAGGATTATTTCTTTGAGGAGATTGATGAGGTGGTTTTAGATGCCATTAAGGATCCTATTCCCACTAATGTTGTCACTATGACTAAGTGGGATCATACTACCTTTTCTCGAGGCAAAGCACCTTTCATAGAGGATCTTCTACCCACTAGGAATCATCACGCACATTTTACAAGTTCTAGACTTTTACGTTAGGTATTTTTCGAGGATCCAGTCTTTTCAAAGGCTCATGGGATACCGGAGTGGGATGATGTGATGGAAGCTGAGTATTCTTCTTTGATGAAGAATCATACTTGGGATTTGGTATCTCTTCCTAAAGGAAGAAAGATGGTTAGGTGTAAGTGGGTATACTCAAATACGCAGCTGATGGGTCCATTGACAAGTATAAGGCTCGTCTTGTTGTAAAGGATTTTTCACAAGTCGAAGGTATTGATTACTCTAAGACTTTTACACCCATTGCCAAGATGGATTATGTACGCCTTGTACTTGCTATTGTTGCATCACAGGGGTGGCCAGCATACCAGATGGACGTGAAGAGTGCCTTCTTACATGGATATCTACAAGAGGAAATATATATGGAGCGATCCATTTGGATTTGTTTAGATTCTTCTCTTGTTTGTCGGCTCGAAGGTCTCTCTATGGTCTCAAACAAGCCCCTCGGGCTTGGTATGATAAGATGGATTCTTTTCTTATATCTACTAGTTTTGTTCGTTGTCACTCCAATCATACAAAGTGTATCTCTAGCATGTCGGTGAGGATATTATGATACTTGTCTTGTATGTTGATGATATGTTACTTACTGGCAGCTCTTCTTCCCACATTCAAAGTATTCAAAGGGCTCTTTCTACATAATTTGACATGACAGATCTTGGGCTATTGCATTATTTCCTTAGTTTGCAAATTTCTCAGATAGATTCAAGGATTCATTTGAGTCAGCAAAAGTACACCCATGATCTTCTTAAGTGCTTTGATATGGCTGATTGTAAGCCAAGTCCATCTCCTTTTCAGTTTGGAGTTACTCTTACATCCACATGTACCACACCACTTTGTGATCCTACATTGTATAGGCAATTGGTTGGGAGTCTCATGTACTTGACCCATACTCGCCCTAATATTTCATTTGCAGTAGGGCTTGTATCTCGGTTTGCACATTCTCCTCATAGTAGTCACTGGCAAGCTACTAAAAGGATTTTGCGCTATTTGCATGGCACTTCCCACTTTGGCCTACACTACACTAGGGGCTCTACTCAATTGGTTGGGTATATAGATTCAGATTGGGCAGGTTCTATTGATGACAGGTGTTCCACTTTTGGCTATCTTTTCTATCTTAGTTCTTCTCTAGTTGCTTGGGCGTGCAAAAAGCAACAGGCTATTGCACTTTCATCTTCGAGGTGAAGTTTAGGGCAGCGATTACAATGAGTCAACAGATTCTTTAGCTTCTCCATTATTGTGAGTTTGGATTCCCACAGATTCACCGATTATGCTTTGATGTGACAACCAAAGTGTAATTCACATTTTCGCAACCTTGGTTGAGCACCAAAGTGGACCAAGCTTATCGAGATACACATCCACTTCATTCGGTAGCACATTCAATATGGAGTTCTTTGCTTGGAGTACCTTTCGACTCAAAGGCAGTTGCGAGACATCTTTACAAAGCCTTTTACATCACCTCGCTACCTTGAGTTGTGTGGAATGCTTGGGGTTTTGAAATTTCTTGGGGGTGTTCGTGAGAACATCTTCCTTCTTCTTCTTTCTCTTTCCTTCTAGCAGGATTCTTTCCTTCTTTTGGTTCAATATTTCTTCATGGATATATTATACATGAGTACCTCATCGAGCCTAGTTACGGGACTCATATTTTGGACATGCCACTTGTATTTTGGCCCCTAGCTTCACTTGAGGGGGGTGTTAGAGTAGGTATTTACATTATCTCATGTTCACCTAGGTACATTATTTACCTTTATTGTATTTATCCTCACCCACTTATGTGTGTGGATATTTCTTTTTATTTATTTAGATATTAGGAGATATTATCTAGTTGTTAGGTATAGTTCTTTCCTTGATCTATGGTATTGACTAGATCCTTGATGTCTAGTTCTCTCATAAATCTATGGACTTGACTAGTTATTTGATGACTAGTTCTTTCCATGATTTATGGCTTGATCTACGACCTTGATTGGTTCTTAGATTGTTATTCCTTGCCTATATAAGCAAGGTCCATTCTCATTGTATTTCATTGAGTTCCATAATAATATATGATATTGCTGCTCATTTGTTTGCAAAGGTTTATGTAAAGTTATTCTAGCGAATTACTTTCATCTTATTGATCGTGATGTTTGATTAGCATCTATGTTCTTGGCTTGGCACGATCTAGTTATCGTTCCTTTTGATGATTGTGTGTTCACTCATATTTATAGTTGTCACAAAGATTCTATAGGAAGGAAGAAGTGCTCGCAACACAATTGGTACGAGGTCCTTATCACTTCTCTCTTTTCTAATGCCAAAGAGAGATGCCCTCAAAGTAGAACTCGTCTCAAAAAAAAAGCTTCAACCTTCTCATTGTGCTTGAACTTGAGAGTATGCAGTGTGATAGTAGGTTGAGGATGGCATTCTTGTTCTTTGCCTCATAGACCGTGCTCAACTTATCCCATACATCCTATGCCAATTTGGCATCTCTAATGTGGGGTTGCACATCGTCCGTTATAGCAAACAAGATGATCAACTTAGCCTTTTGATTGGCCATGTCAAATTGAACTTGTTGTCTTCTATCATCAAGTGATATTTTTGTTGTTCCATCTACAACTATCCATAGGTCTTCAAACTCAAGTAACATCTTGATCTTTGGTTTCCATATAACATAGTTGTCTCCTCTAAGCAGTTGTGAATCTGGCAAGAAGAACTTTGGTGCTTGTGCACCCATTTATACAATCTGAATTTCTGACAAAGGGTAAGGCTTTTATCACTCAAGGTTTATGGTCTCTCTCTCAATATACCATCAAGCCGATATACCAAACCTTTCTATATACACTCCTTCCGATATACCCATCGGTACGTGGAAGAAGATCACCCTTTCAATATACCACAATACGGAAAAGGTGTTAACGCACGTGAAATAATTCAAGACGTGGTACGTATACAAGAGAGAGAGGGGTTTTTGTGCAAGCACAAGCTGATGGGAGGGCTCAAATGTGTGTGTATTGTGTCCTTATTACTCCCGTCAATTTTATATAGGTCGATGCCCACATGACGTTTAGACAGGTTGTGTTAGGCGTTAAGTGTAGTAGTCATGACGACATCACTGTAAGTGCTTCCCAGAGGCACCGTATATACCGAATGCTGCTATGAGATCAAAGATCTCGTGTGATAGAACCAAACATAAAATAAATAAAAATTTCACCAAACAAACAATCTGAATATTGTTTTCACCTTTTCTCATAAACCGTGATTTGGGTTTTTCTAAAATTTTGACAATAGCATCATACAATATTTTTCTTGAAACCCAAAAATTTCAGAAGAATTGGAATCTTGGTTTTTGAGATCTTACCAATTTACCAGCTACATCTGATTTTTTTAGAAAAAATTACGCGACTTGCACAAATATTTCGTCACATGTAGATGCCGAATCCGAAGATGATGTAAACTACAAAGTTGTGCGCCTCCTTCTTATCTTTCCAAAAAAATGGCACATCAATTTGACATTATATGAAAAAGTTACGTCCTTTTTTCTGAGAGCTATCTGATGGAATTTTGTTGATGGAACTACTTCAACCTTTGCTCCCAAATTCTTCACACCTCCACTTTCAAATCTGATTTTATTTTTTTATTTTTTATTTTTAGATCTGATTTTTTTTTCACTCTTTTTTTTAGATCTGAAAAAAAAAATTTCAAGATCTTTCTCCTTTTTTTTTCAAGATCTCTTTTTTTTCACAAATCTTTTTTTTTTAAGATATTTTTTTTTCAACCCCAAATCCTTAGATCTTTCTTTTTAAAGATCTCCAAATCTGAAATATTCCGCCACTATGTTGGATCAATTGGATATGCCAATGACTAAAAAAAAATTTACCTTCCAAATAAGTGGATCGGTCAAATCTTAGTTGAGGGATGCTTAGAAGGAATGGAGGCTGCGGGATGCTTCAATGGCTCTCCTTTGATGCAGATCTTCTTCTCCAATGGATCCTCTCCAATAGTGCTCCTCTTCAACCTTGCTTGGATAGAACCTGCTTTGATACCAAATGATAGAATAGAATTAGATTACAATGACCAAAGAGGGACGGAAGCCTTACAAATATTATTGATCATGAAATCATATTACATAACAATGCAAGAGATATAATATTTATAGATATTAGACATCCTCATATGGATAGACATGACACATTATCAGGCACCAACTACGAGATGATAAGACCCATCTCACATGCACATGTAATTACTACTAATACCAATATTGAATGTTATCCAACATAACAATATTGAATGCAAAATCACTAGAGTAGAGGGCACATGTTGCACATTATTAAATAAAAGACAATGCAATAAAATGCAATAAATATGCCTATGCTAAATTATGCTAACAGTGACTCTAACTAAAACAACTCAATGTAAGATGTTATTAGCTAGTTATTTTTTATATTTTATGATGGTGATATTTTTCGCTTAGTTTGTTTAGTAATAATCGTAAGGCAAGGTGATCTATTTTACCCTATAAACACTCTAAAAATTTATTAATAAGGGAGGAATAATAAACATTATTCATTATTTTAAATTTCTTGTCTTTTAGTCTCTTTCTATATCATTTTTTTAATCTCTTATTCTATAGCCATTTCTCAATTGGTAAAGAATTTGGAGCATATAGTTTTTAATAACAATTTTGAGACAAGGGTAAATTATAAGGTGTTATGCACTCAAAAAAAAATCCAATAAGGAAATAGGCTAAAGAGCGAGAAATCAAAAAAGTGGATTACATTCAATTTCCCCCAAGTCCCCTTATCTTGTAATTATTACAAAACATAAAAAGAAAATTATATTAAGAAATTATTTTTCATGAAATTCATCTTGAAAATTCTTAAGAACATACGAGTAAAATTCCACAAAAATAATATAATCTATTGTGATTATATTATTATAGTGTATTGATTACATCCTATATAAATAAATAAAATATTTTGGAATATTGATATGTGGTTCTTATTTATTTAAAGGTGTAAGGGTCAACGACGGGTTGTATATTAAAATTAATTAATAAATATAAATGCAAAAATTAGAATATAGCTCAAAAGTAACTTACAAGATATAACAATAAGTACGAGTGCTCAAAATGTAAGAGAGGGAGTGCACTTTGTTGAATAAAAAAATTAGATATGTGATCTTGCGCAGAGCGGTGAATGTGCATATTAGAAATGACTTAGAGGTTCTTTGTCTTTGGAAATATGACTATAAAGTGGTCTAGTATGGAACCATATAGACTTTTACGGAGCGTGGTACGATATAGCGTTGTTTTTTACAATGGTGTGTTAATACTCTATAACTTAATATGAATTTGTGACATGCGGTGATGAAATTTACACAAAAACCCTAGGTGTCACACATTTGCAAAACCCTTTGTATGATTTGAAACATCTTTAAGACCTAAGTTCCATGTGTGGGGAACCATTGCAAAAAGGCAACTATTTGAATTAAATTGCCCTTGTTCTACGTATTTTGGAACTACTCTGAAGCTTCCTCAAACTACATATTTTTAAACCTAGAATGTGATATCTACATAAATGTAACTAATTTGACAACTTGATCATTTAAAAATAATAAATAATGGCTTAACACAATTAAGTTTGGTTTTGCTTGTCTTTAAAGGTCTCTAGAAAGATAAGATTGACTCTTGAACTTGGTTGGGATTACTTTAGACCTATGTATGGGTTTTCGCTTAGTTTTTGTTGCTTTGAAATAATTTAGGTGTTCTTGGAGTTATTTAATAATGTATTTTTCTATGAGTTCTCTTGAAAGTGTTGGGTGATTTTGAGGCGAGTTAAATAAGTGAGTTAGACTTGCTTTTATAGGTATTCATAGGTTTAATTTCACATATATCTTGATCTATGGGATATGATCTGCATTGACATGGTTCTTCATCAATTTTTAAGGTTAAGGAGTAAAAATTTGAAAGCCCACGGAAGTCGAAAATCTGCAGAACACTTGAATACCCGCGGAAGTATGTAAAATTTGTGGGACACTAGACAAGTTGTAGAACACTACCAGAAACCACAAAATACTATAAAGGAACGTGGAATCATAACAAAATCCATATAAATAATAGAGTAAACTGCAGACTGATCCAACAAAGGCACCATCAAAAGAAGTGTCTTTTGGGTAATTAGTATAGGAAGACACTTAATGTACTTAAATGTAATTATAGATATGTAGATGTAGATGAAGCATGTGTGGGGAAAAAGAGAAATTTGTGAGTAAGATAAGATAAAGAAAGATAGATAAGAGAATAGGATAGAAAGTAAGTAGCAGGAAGTATGAATATTGATGTGTAACAAGAGTGTGTGAAATAGATGTGCAAAACTAGTGTACTATTTACTATGAATACATAAATAATGATGGTTGATGAATTGTGTAATGTCCATTATATTTACTTACATTCTTTATGTTTTATCTTATAAACCTGAATATCATTCAAGGTACTCCTTAGTGAAAGGGGGAAATAATTAACCCTCATGTTCTCATCGAGGCTTAAGGTAAACATTTTGGTGTCCGAGCCTGGTCTCAACTAACTAATATATCTAGCGGAGTAGCAAGAGAAAGGAGATAATGTTAAGAAGAAGAAAAATAGGTATATCATTTGTGGAAAAAATATTAAGATGAAGATTTGTCTCACCCTCTTTTAGAGGGGTTAGGCACCATAGGATGATGAGCGAGAAGAGGGGTGATCCAAAAGATGTAACTATTAGATTTTTAGGGTGATGGTTGGGGTAGAAGAAATACTAGGACATGAAAAATGGGAAAAAAAGATCACATAGTTATTTAAGATAATTAGAGAGATTTGTAATAGATGTATTGTCATAAAAAGAAGGAAATTAGAGGGAAAGATGGAAAGAAAGAGGTTAGAAAAAGAAGGGAGGAATAAGAAATTAAATGAAAGGAAGGAAAAGGGAATTAATATAAACTCATCAATTAGAGAAAAATAATACACCCAATTTAAGTGGAGGCTAAAAAAATTTCTACCCTAGAAAGGGATGTATACGTAGAATGTCATGTTATAATTCCCATGTTAAGAAGAGACCATAAATCAATGGTTACACCGCAGATGGAAATCACCATGAGATAATATTCGATATATAGTACATTATAACACTCATTAACACAACGTGGTAGATTAATGAAGGTATTACAAGAAATGGTGTAGTGGATAGAATATCACTAGATACTGATGTGGATCCTAGGAGTGGGAGACTAGGAGAATTCTAAATCCAAAGTAAAAATTATGATAACATAAAAGGGTGAAGAAGAAAAATTAGATAAAATAGAGAAGATTATAACTAGGGAGCTAGAAGAAGAGGATGGCATAAGAAAAGGTGTAGGAGAATCTATAGTTAGGATTCGCAGAAGAAGAAGAGAAGAATGTTAAAGAAGTATAAAATAGAAATAAGAAAAGAAGAAGTAGAGAAGGATACATAGAAGTAGGTTTAAAAGAAGGATATATATTAAGAGATATTAAAGGTAGAAAGTTATTTGTGGAGAAATAAAGTTATGAAGAGATGCCATGAAAAGACACATACCCCAAAGAACCAATACCCTCAATGGAAATGAACCCCTTGGAATGGTCCCCCCCTATGCTATAAGACACACCATTTAGTAAGATTAAAAAATATTCAGAAAGAAGATATGAAAAATTGAGGGAAGAAACTAAAAGAGAGAAAAAGTATTCAGAGACTTTTAGGAGATTCTAGGAGCACTATATTTTGAGTACTTTATTGTGAATGAGAAGGAGTAATTTCAATAGAAGATATGATATGTTTATTTATTCGTCAAACTTGTTTTGAGAACACCACAAATGCTCTTCATCACTTGGTTGTCTTGCAGAGAAGACAATGTTTGTATTCCAAGGATGATGTTGACAGGGTTATTCATATTATGAAGTTGTTTTATGATGTTGATGGGATTTATATGAGCATTATAATATACCGTGGAAGCCAAAAACATATTAAAATGATAATAATGAAGAATATATAATAGTTTACACAAGGAAAATGCATAAACACCATGATATATATGTAAATATCCACTAATTAGTAGTTAATAATGTAAATAAGAGTTAACCAATGGTTACCATGAGTCATTATGAGTGAAAAGACATAAAATTTGTCTTTTAAAGGCTATATAATGATGTAAAATGTGGGGGGAAGAGAATATCATGAAAATGAGTGAGAAGAGTTAATATAATCATGAAGATAAAAGAGAGGAATCAATGTAAGAAGTGAGAGATATGAATATAATCAAGTCAAACATATATTTCTAAATTTTATGTAATTGAGATCAATATATATGTGATATTTGTGGTTTGAACCATTGATGTGTTGAGTATTATGTTTATTCATGTTTAATAAAGGATAAATACTTATTTTAGAAGAGAGAGCTACCCTTCTTGGTGATGTTAGCTCTAGTTGGGATAAACGAACTACTTAACCCTCACAATAACATTGAGGTTTAAGGTCAACATGATCCAACCCATGAAAACTATCAACTCTTGAAAGTTACTATTATGTAGTGGGAGACACAACCATATAGGTCTAGACCAAAATGAAGTACATATTATCTCATTAAAACCGTTGAGACATGCAATTTAAGTGAATCGGTAAGATTCTAGGTGAGATGCCTAGGGAGTGTATATTGTTGGGGATTATTACAAGTAGTTGTATAAGTGACTTATTAGTGTGAATATATAATAAATTCATAGAAGAGATATAAGGATAATTCACCTATGTTTGGAATGTGTGCACAAGTCATGCTTTACGTAAAAATCCAAAGTTATAATTGATAAATGATAAATTTTTGGATTTGTGTGTCTACATACCCCCTTTTAAGTATGAAATTAAAATTACATGCTTAAAGTAAAAGATACTTGAGTGTGTACACACACTTTTCCTTTGATCAGATTTTATGATTCTACTTGAGTTTTGGCACACTCCATGGCAAAACCTACACTACATATTGTAGTCAATATACATAAAACAATTAAATTTTAACTTAACTTTAAATATATATTTATAATTTTGAAGTAAAGAGGATATATCATGGAAGGAATACACATGTTTGTTTTTATGAGGGGGAATCTCCTAGATTTTTTGCACTTGGAGATTTATATTGGAATTGAGATCTTTGATGATTGGGGTGATCGATTCCCAATTTTTATTAAAGGGGATGTTAAAGCTACAAAGGAATTGAGTGTTTCTTGATCCAATACTGAAATGTTCCATAGGACTCTTGACCTAAGAACCTC
Organism: Taxus wallichiana var. yunnanensis; assembly: GCA_018340775.1. Taxonomy (NCBI): domain Eukaryota; kingdom Viridiplantae; phylum Streptophyta; class Pinopsida; order Cupressales; family Taxaceae; genus Taxus; species Taxus wallichiana. Next base: position 574,113,240 of record CM031241.1, on the reverse strand, counting down.
AAAATAAGTAATGTCACCACAAATTTTTCTATTCATCCTAATATCTTCCAACAAAAGTGAGAATAAGTTTTCCATAAGTTTTTCTATTCACCTTGATATTATTCTAATCCCATGTACCACACCCTTGTAGATGGATTTAGGGCCAAGTGGAAAATAATGCAAAATCAAAATGGAATGACTAGTATCATGCCGCCGCCATATGATTTCATATAAGTATGATATGTGAAATGTTGAATATAGAAAAGGGAGAAGAAGGCGCATGCCCCATACCATGTATTAAAATGGTCCTTGAGTTCTCGTAGTGTTAAAAAGGAATGAAATAATTAAACCCCCATATTTTGTACCAAAATTTAGTATACCTTGCTTTTAATTGTTTAATTAGTTCCTAAACCTATTTTTTGTTGAGAATCTGCCCCATGTGATGGGTCGTTGTATTCTCCAATCATTTAACTTACAATTTTTTCGCTAATGTCATTATAAAACCAAAGCTTATGTGTCCAAGGTTCATACAATGAAGCTTTATGCAAATCAATTGTTCGGTGGTTCATTTTGGTGGGTTTTGGTTGTTATGTTTCTATTTGTCTCTGCTAATCTACGAAAATGTAATGTTAAACTACTAAAACAACATTATTGTAATGAAATGCATTTAATGGAAATACTTTGCTGGAATTGAAATGCACACACCAAATCAATATAACATAATTCAAATAACACACTTTGAATTGAAATTACATAATTGAAATGACACACTCATAATTGAAATTGCATGAAATGAAATAACACACACTGCATAGAAATTTCAGAAAGGAAATAAGTAATTGCATTCAAACTGTAACTTATCAAAACCACGAGCACACATAAACGTAAAATCCTCCAGTCACCTTGGTCGAGTGGAACCTTGCTCTTCCTCGTAATGGAGACAATCTAAACACCACGGGATATTCAAAACAACATCTAATATATTGATTCAGAAAAGTTCCATAACATACTCAGTACATAACTAGAAAATAGATACTAAATGTTATAAATTGTATTGTAGATTACCAACATCAACTAACTACTAAATTGTTCTTCAAGGAGATGTCTATATAGACATAGTTAGTTACACATCATGCCAAAATTGTAGGCACTGAGTTCTTCCACTAAAACCCTATTAAAGTTCATTAAATCCTACGGAACCGTGAAGAAAAGATCCATGTTTATAGTTTGTCAATGGAAAAAGTCTTCCATGTTGCGCACGATGGCTCTGCACTCGGACTCCTTGATTACAATTGTCAAGCATTGGTAGTAAATGTCCACTATTATCCTACACATGTCACTACATTTCACTCATAGAAATGATTAGTGGGAGGTTCTACAGATTAACAAGTTTAATGAAACAAGACAAGAGAAAGGCATTGAACTTACTAGGATATAACTATATAAAGCACCCCATGCATTAATTAATCATGTTTAATGACAAATCAATGATCACATAGATGATATAAATGAGTCAAATAATGCACTCATCATCTCCCCTATACTTTACATGTTGCATGTCCATATACAACTCATATTTGTTAGGAATTAATTATATCTAATGCGGAATAATTCCTCAGAATCACAATAATAAGAAGTATGAATAGAATTACAGAAATGAAATATGCACAACACGAAGACAATATTTAACATGGTTCACCCAATGTGGGCTACATCCACCAAGAACACTTGCTTAGATTTTATTACAAGCCAACAGTCTTCACAATTACAATAATTAGATCTTGTTTGGAGCTGCGCTCAACAAACCCTCCCGAATTCACACTTGAATTCACACACACTATTCACCTTCACAAAACACACTCATTATAAATCCTATTGTATGTCCATCTATTTATAAGTACATCAATAGGTAGTTGAAGAGGTAGTTTTACAAAACAATGGGTACCGAAAAACCATGGGCCCAAAAACAACCCATAACGGTTACCCATTACCCATGGGTTAATAAACCACCCATGAAAATTTACTTCGCGGGCTTCGCCCCGAACCCCCTTGACCCGCTCACCAATGACCGGGACCACTGTAAAAATATCCGAGTGTAACACATGGAAGGTGTACCAAACTCTAACATGAAAATAGGCTCCACAAACATCACAATATTTTCCCTTCCCTAAGGCCAAGCTGATGTGCCATATCATATTCCTTAAACTAATCTACATATTTTTCCTAGTTCCTTTGCATCCCTGATTGTTTGAAATAAATTCCACCCAAGATGTGAAACTATCATGTGACCGAGCAAGCATTATTCTTCCATGTAGTAATCAAATTTAGGAGAAGAGGTGGCCTCACCGTGTTCCTACCCACTCATCATTGTATTCCTTGTCATTTTTCTCAAACAACTGCCAAATTATTGTAACCAATGCATCACCCCTCCACATACACCAACTGAGATTTTGAGGGGAGATAACTTCCCTCCTTTTTAATGGCAAGTTTAAGGTATCCCATCTTCTATCACAAGCATGTCTTACTTCACCAAAATGTTGTTGACTATAGGCCTCAAAATCTTGCACACATTTCAGTAGAATATTTGAAGTATTTTCCCAACACCAACCTAATAATAAAGAGATCAATTTTTTTCTTCATGGCGTAATCATTGTGATGGGTAAGCCTAAGGTAGAAAATTATTGTGAGAGTTGTTTGAGTGAAAATGTTTATTTGTTCACCTCATGTAATTTTGTTCCTAAGAAAGGAATGAAAGGCCTTCAACTGAAAATCTCCCACAAATAGATTAATAAAGAAATCAGGCACATTGGTGACCAACATGTTGTGGAGGTAAAATTCACATAGTTGATTTTGTATCTCAGGGGTATTGTTTTGATAAATTGACAAAAAGGTTTTTCCATCGAAGCTTCATGAGGTTCTTGATTGCACATTATCATTAATTGCCAAGCATAAAATTACTCTTGGAAAAACATGTTATAGACAAAAGAAGGTTTCCTACAGGCCAGAAGCTTACAAGCCAACGAAAAAATAGAGTATAAAATAGATTCTAACTTCTTCTCATTTGCACTGGCCTCAATCTCCTCTTTTAAATTTTTATTTTCCTTTTTAATGCTTTATTCCAAAGAGATAATAGATTTAAATCATCCCATACTTTAAGGCCTATATCTCTTTGTCTCTTGAGACTGCTAACCTCTACCTTCAAAGTAGTAATTTCCCTCACTTTTTCTATAGTTCTTTGTGTAAATGCAGTTTGCAAAGATAAGTTGGTTTCTTGCATACCTTTTAACTTTTCCTTTAGGAAGGAAATTTCATCCAAATAACACCTCAAGTACATCATCTCCATGTGATTCCTAGCCGCCAATATCCATTACAACAGATTCTGGCATCGAGGTCTGTATATTTGGTGCTGAAGGCATTTCCAGAGCTCCTGACTCGATTTCCGACACTGCAAAAATATTTGGACTCTATGTTGTAGGGATAGTTGTTGTGAATGTATCATCCTTAGATTGTTCATCATGGACAGTTGAGGTACCAACCTCTTCCTTCTCCTCCACAATGGGAGTAGAATCTTCATGAAAAACTTCCGCTGGGAAACTTCAGGTCTCTACAAAGTACAAGACCTTCTTGGCCTCAATGAAATAGAAGAAGGAATTGGTAAAGTGCTTTACCCTTAGAATTTTGTGGCATAGAAGATGGACTATCCTGACTACCAGGTTCTTCCACAGTCTCTTATGAAGGGTGAGGAGCCGAATCGAGCTTAGGTCGAATAATGGGAGATGGTCCCTTCTTGATTTTATTTTGTTTGGAACTCTCCCCTGCACTTATTTGTTTAATCCTTCTCTTGGGTCTATAGAAAACCTGATGTGAACAGATCAATTGAATAAGCCCTAGGTGTTTCAATGCAGCCCTACCACCTCCATTTTTATATTTTTGTCCCACTTTAATAACTACATTAGCTAAATATTCAGGTAAATTTACCTAAGTGTAGGGTTTATGCAACCTTTCTTCAAATGAATTAAAATCTTCAAAGAAATCCCCTCCAAGCACAAATGGATGTTCGTCATAGATAAAGTACATATTGACCCATTTAGCAACTTCCTTCCAAATACCATGCAAAATTTCTAGCTTAATCCCCTTTTGAGACCATATGAATTGAGGATTACTTCTGGAAGAGCTTCACTGTCCTCATGAAACAGGGGAATTAGGTATTTAAGAGGATCATTTGTCATAACCTTGAGACCAAAGTTTAGTAAACCAAATAGGTTAGAAACAACTTGACTACTTATTTCTACTATTTTCCCCAATTCATGAGTAGGTGGCTTCAAAATTTATCAGAAAATCATCAACTAAATTTTCATGAAGCCCTCGAATTTCCTAATAAATTCTAGCTAGCCAACATCATAAAATACCTAGGAAATTGCAACATTCAGAGCAGTGGGTCTAGAGAGTCTGGTTCATATTTCTTCTTCTACCCCATAGTATAGATGAATTTAGACAGTTGTGTAGAAGAATGATGTTGTGTTCAAACTCATAGAGCAATGACATGAAGTGTTTGGCAAGTGACAATTTGAAATATACCACAATCTTTTAATTTCCTTAGGTCAGTGCAAAATTGGCGGCGTGAAAATTTGACAGGACCAAGTATGCATGGGAAGTTTTAATGCATGGTATGACACACACCCCATCATATTGAATAATAATGCCACATGTCCTTCTTATAAAACATCTCATCCTTTTCTTAGAAATTTGACACATGCGGTATCATTGCTAATTATGATTCATTACACCCCACTCCACGTCACAAGATTTTGAATGATATTCCCAATAAATGCATTGAAAATTATGTATTGATTTAATCATGCTAAGTAAATGCAATGGGGATTTCTTCAAAATTTAATATCCATAATAAGTAAAATGCACTTACCCTTGCCATCTCAGCTTCCCGATATCCATAGATTTCCACATCCTGCACTCATAGAGAAAATGTGAGTAGTGTACATTCTAACAATAGACATGCCCACCTTTATTGAAAGCATGAAACAAAAAAAAACTACAATCTAAGGGAAAGAAGATCAAAAGCATGATCATCTTTCTTTATTCAAATTTAAAAATGACTACTCATGATGGGAAGAGCTAAGCTCCTCCACTGAATCCATTTCCTCGCATAGTAGCATATCTTTGTTGAAGGTTTCTTTATCTAGAGGATGCTGATACATCCTTAATCTATGTCCATTCACCAAAAGATTTCTTCTATCTCCATCAATCGGAAACAATATCACAGAGTTGTTATCAAACACTTGTTCAATCTGGTATGGTCCCAACCATCTTGTCCTCAACTTGCCTTTGAACTGTTGATACTTTGAGTCAAAAATTAAGACCCAATCTCCCTCATTGAACTTCCTATATTTGATACGAGCATTGTGCCAAGATTTTATTTGATGTTAAAGAATATCAATTTGTTGTTGTGCCTCCATCCTCATTTCATCTAGCTCATTTAGTTACATTACTCTCTCACATTGTGCTTCATCCAAATCGATGCCAACTTCCATTGTTTTCCTCCAAGTCTACAATTCAAACTCAATGGGTAACAATGGCTTCTTCCCATACACTAGTTCATATGGGGAGAAACTAGTAGTGGTCTTCTAGGTTATATTGTAGGCCCAAACCACTTATGGGAGTTTTGGTACCTAGTTTTTTTCTATCTGCATTGACAACTTTGGTTAAAATATTCTCCAACTCTCTATTTGTAACTTCTACCTACCCATTGGATTGGGGGTGATATGGTGATGAATTTTGATGCTTGATTCGGTAGATCTCTAGGAAATCCTCAATCATGTTAGACACAAATTGAGGTCCCTGATCAGATACAATAGCTCTAGGGGTACCAAATCTCAACATAACCCTGTTGTACAAAAATTCAGCTACAACATCTTCATTGGAAGATGCCAATGCTTGAACCTCGGCCCACTTTGTGACATAATCAGTACACACCAACATGTACTATTTCCATGGCCCACTTCTCAAATGGCCCTAAGACCAGCTGAGGATTGAGAGGCATTTCCATGGACGATGTAGGATTTCCCATTCTTTGACATGCATCACACTGCCATACATACTTCTTGACAGACTTGTGAAGAGAAGGCCAGTAATACCCAACTCCAAGGACCTTATGAATTGTCCTCTTCACTGAGTAATGTCCTCCTCTAGGCTCATCATGAAAAGATCTCAGTATGTCATATACTTCATCCTCACAAACACACCTGTGAAGAACCATATCAGGAAAAAATTTAAATAAAATTATGTTACACCATTTATATGTTGAGTTATTTTTAACTAATCTCTTTCGTTCCTTATTAGTAAAGTAAGTTGGAAACTTCCCTGTAGTTAGGTAATTTGCAAGATCAGCAAACCATGGAGGCTGAGTCAATATTGCAAATAAGTGTTCATATGGAAAATGATCTTGGACTGCTTCTTCTTCTCCTGAAACATTCAATCTTGAAAGGAAATCAGCAACAATGTTAGTCTTTCTTAGCTTATCAATAATTGTTAAGTTAAATTCTTGCAACAAGAGTAACCATCTAATAATTATTCCCCCACTACTAGTTTATTCATCAAATACCTTATGGCCGAATGGTCAAGTATAAACAAATATTTTGTATCCAGTAATATAATGTTTGAATTTATTCAGAGAGTAAACAATAGCTAAAAATTATTTTTCCGTAGTGGTGTAGTTTTTATCTGTAGGGGTCAGATTCTTGTTGATAAAATAAATGGTATACATCTGATCTTCTTTATCCTTTTTTCCTAGAATATCTCTCATCTTTTTATTAGATGCATCGGTTTGAATATGGAAAGGCTGCCCCTAGTGGGGTCCTCTCAAGCCCTGGAGCAAGTGGTTAGCTTCTCTTTGATGATCTTGAAAGCTTGTTGACATTGAGGAGACCATTCAGAAACAAAATCTTTTTTTCAGCAAAGAAAACATAGGTGCAGCAATTTTACTAAATTCTTTGATGAACCACCTATAATACCCTGCATGTCCAAGGAAACTCTTGATGTCAGTCTAATTTTTTTGATGTTTTTGGGGTCGACTTGTATTCCTTTGGTAGAAATATGATGACCTAAGATAATTCCTTGATCAACCATAATCAAACATTTTTCATGACTCAAGGAAATTTGGTGTTGCTCACATCTAGTTAATACTTTTTCAAGATTGTTCAAAGATTCATCAAAAGTGGAACCATGGACAGTGAATTTGTCCATGTAAACTTCAACACAATCATTTGTAAGATCTACAAAAATGGCCAAAACTGCTCTTTGGAAAGTAACAGGTGCATTACAAATCCCAAATGGTAGGAATCTATATGAAAATGTACCCTGGGACAAGTGAAGGTGGTTTTATCCTGATTAGCAGATTCAATACTAATTTGGTTATATGCACTAAACCCATCCAAGAAGAAGATATATTTCTTACCTGCTAGATTGTCTATAACCTGATCAATAAAGGGAAGGGGAAAGTAGTCTTTCTTGGTGGCTTTATTAAGTTCCTTATAGTCTACAAAGATTCTTCATTTACCATTTTTCTTGGGAACTATAACTAGTGGCTTTACCCACTAACTATCAAATATAGGATAGATGGATCCTACCTTCAACAATTTTTCTATCTTGTTTTTGACTATGTCTCTAAGTGCTGGATTAATTCTTTGTTGTGGCTGTCTCACAGGTTTGACATCCTTGGTGTAGATATGGTGAGTGCAGATTCTTGGATGGATCCCTTTCATATCATTATAATCCCAAGAAAAATCTTGGGAATGCTTCCTCAATATTTCTACAACCCTAGTCTCTTTGATGGCCTCTAAGTTATTACCAATGGTCAACTCTTTCCCTATGTCAATAGTCACTTACTTGGTATCTTTCAAAATAGCAAGATCTGCATCAGCAATTAAATAATTCAAGTGACAAACATGAGGCTGAAGCATGTGCAAAATAGTCATATTTTCAAGAGACATAACCTTGGTTAAAGGACAATAGAAATAAGTGACTACACATTCCTCATGATAAACATAGGTTTCTTTACAATTTTCATTGGAAATTTCACTTACCAAGGTAATATTATCTATTGTGTTCAGAAAATATGGTTCCGTAGCCTCAATTCCAATTTCTATAGCCTCTAGTTCTGATTTTCATAGCCACAATGTCCTCTTCATCAGACATTGTGTATGACTCAACAATTTATTCCATGTGAGTTTTCACTGCAATGGTGGCCAGATAAGAAGAAATCCGATGATTAGTATTTGAATAATCTACCCATACATGTTTACCAACATCCACATATGGCTGGGCAAGAGGATATAATAAAATATTATTTGATTTTCACCCATTTAAAATGGTCATTTTTCCCAAGCTAAAGTCAATATATGCAACAAAATTAACCAACCAGGGCCTTCCTAAGATGATTGGATATGTCAACTTCTGAGATTTAGGCTATAAGACCATAAAATCGATGAGATAATCCCAAGATTCAACTGTGACAATTACATCCTCAATCACTCCATTTGTTACAGTAATAGATTCATCTACTAATTGATGAACGGTATTGGTTGGCTACAATATTTTTAAAGACAAAATATTGAACATATGTGTTGTTATAACATTGATGGTAGCACCAAGATCTACCAAAATGTTATATATTGACTAACCATTTACAAAAATAGTAATGAGTGGACTTCCAGATCCCCATATTTTGGTGAAATAATCTTTCCAAAGAATAAGAGAAGCTAGATTCCCTTCTACTTTGTGCTTTTGGGTATTTCTTCTTTCTTCCTGGTGTATTTATACATTAGTCTCTAATGGTCCGATTCAATTTAGGAATATCCCTTATTGCTCTTAGAAGTGGGACCTCAATGTTCATCTTTTTCAACTCTTGAACCAAAGTGTTGTTTCTTCGTAGTTCGAGTTTCCTCAGTAATCATCTCGGAAAAGGAGCTGCATGTGCATTCTTATCTTTTCCTTCACACATTACTAGTGGCTTGCGTTTGTGGAACATGTTTAGTTTCTTCATTTTCCTCAAGTGTCTCTTCTTTCTCATTTTCCTCAAGTATTTTTGTGATAAAAATAGGAGGATTATTCACTATTCTCCTAGACCTTAGTCGCATATTATTGATAGTATTAACTTGCATTGTATCACTTTGTCTTGCTTCATTAATTGAAGTTTTCTATTGATTTTTAGGGTTTACTACAGTCGGGCTGGAAGTTGAGTTTGTGTTGTTTTCCGTGTTGTTGATAGTTTTTGGTGGGGCCATTAAAGCTTGTTGTGGTTGTTGGAACCTCCTTTGTTGATTAGAATTTTGTTGAGGTGCCCATTGTTGGTTTTGCCATGGATTTACATTGGCTGGTGGTGTCCAACCTTGTTGATTATATGGAGTCATCCATGGTGGTGGATGTGGGTAAACCATCTAGTTTGGTGGTGTCCACTGTTTTTCCCCAAGTAGGTTGAGGATCCTGATTGGGCCATGACATCATCCAAAGGGGTTCGAGCAGGTCTAGGGGCATACACAGCCTGATTATTTGGCCTTTGAACAAAGTTTACCTCTACATTTTCTTGAGACATGACATTCAATATTTCTTTCAACTGAGGTAAGAAAGTGCAATGGTTAGTATCATGATCAGTGACATCACAAATCAAACACATGTCTGTGACATCCAAAGGAAACTCTCTCAAAGGATGTATCTTCCTGCATTTAGGGAAGTATATGTCTAGAGGTTCTTTTGCAGCACTCGTCTTGGCTTTCAACCCATCTATGGTTGATGTGAATTGTGACAAGATGTCTTTTTTCCTGTTAGCCATTTCCTCCATAAGTTTAGAGGTACCTAGGGAAGTCTTGGATGTTTTTATTTTCCTTATACCTCCTCATGTTCTAGAGTAACTTATGCATAGCTTGGTGATATATTCCATGCTAAGTTTTTTCACATCACCTCCTCACATAATATGGAGGGAATCCTTGGTTTCCTCATCAATTCCTTTAAGGAAAACTTTCTTAGTGATTTCTGCATGTAACTCATAACCACTCCTTTGATGGAGAAAGATAAATCTATCCAAATAATCTTCTATATTTTCATCTTCCTTTTGCTTTATCTAGAAGAACTCTTCTTTCCTATCTCTTCCCCTGTAGTAGTCTTGATATTTGTCCAAAATTTGTCTCCATCTTCTCCCAAGAATGAATGGAGTTAGGGGAAATCCCATGAACCACCTCATAGCAGAGTCTTTGAGGGTGGAAGGAAATAGTTTGAGTTTTTGATTGTATGTTATGTAGTCATATGTCTGGAAAAGAACTTTAAATATAAACCTGGAACTGATATGGGTCTTCTATAGACATTCCTCGCAAGATAGAGAGGATGGATGGTGAGATATTTTTCATAGGTGCAAAGATCATAATTGTCTAAGAAAATGGGATAAGTAAAGGTTCTACCTAAGGGTCGGTTCTCATTATTCCCATTGTCTCCCATTTCTGAAGGTTATTTTGGTTCCAAATAGGATGATGCAAAATGTTTAGAAGGGCTTCTAGGCATTATATTAGATTCAGTGTTCCCTACTTGTACTCTATTTGGAGATATTCTTTGGATATTACATGGTATAAATATCCCTTGAATGTCTCGTGGCTTTGCATCAAGGTTGGCTATGTAAACAAGGCCTAGGACTTCTATTGGTTGCATAGATTAACTTCATTAACACCCATAACATGTAAAGTGAATAAAATGGCATGTTGTTCTTATGGTGTCCCCTGAAAACGACACCAAAAATGATGGGTCGTTGTATTCTCCAATCATTTAACTAAAAGATTCTTCTGCTATTGTCATTATAAAACTAGGGCTTTGTGTCCAAGGTTGTATATAATGAAGATTTATGCAACTCAATTATTTTGTGGTTCTTTTTGGGGGTTTGGTTAGGATGTTTCTCTCTGTCTCTATTAATCTATGGAAATGTAATGCTAAACTACTGAAACAACATTACTGTAATGAAATGCATTTAATGGAAATACTTTGCTGGAATTGAAATGCACACACCAAATCAATATAACATAATTCAAATAACACACACTCTAAATTGAAATTGTAGAATTGAAATGACACACTTAGAATTGAAATTACATGAAAGGAAATAACACACACTAAATAGAAATTACAGTAAAGGAAATAAGTAATTGCATTCAAATTGTAACTTATCAGAAACCACGAGCACACATAAATGTAAAATCCTCCAGTCACCTTGGTCGAGTGGGCCCTTTCTCTTCCTTGGGACGGAGGTAATCTCAACACCACATGATATTCAAAAATAACATCTAATATATTGATTCAGAAAAGTTCCATAACATACTCAGTACATAACTGGAAAATAGATACTAACTATTATAAACTATATTGCAAATTACCAACATCAACTAACTACTAAATTTTTCTTCAAGGAGATGTCTATATAGACATAGTTGGTTACACATCATGCCAAAATTTTAGGCACTGAGTTCTTCCACTAAAACCCTATTAAATTTCATTAAATCCTATGGAATTGCTAAAAACAAGATCCATGTTTATAGGTTGTCAATGGAAAAAGTCTTCCATGACTGCACGACGATGCTCTAGCAATATTGGTAGTAAATGTCCACTATTATCCTACACATGTCACCACATTTCACTCATAGAGGTGATTAGTGGGAGGTTCTACGGTTAACAAGTTGCATGAAACAAAATAAGAGAAATGCATTGAACTTACTAGGATATAACTATATAAAACATCCCCATGCACTAATTAATCATGTTTAATGACAAATCAATAATCACATAGATTATATAAACAAGTCAAATAATGAAATCATCACCATGATGAAAACATCCATCTTGGACCATAACATTTCATATTTCTTTCCTGGTGGAAATTTTTAATTGTGTAAAATTGATAAGGCCAAAATATGCCTCATCAATGTGTAATGAATGATCTCATTTTACTCTCATTTTAATCAAGTTTGACTGCATTTTGTGGATTTTGTTTGATCTAGTATAAGTTAGGATGTAATTGTCCATCTTTTGTTTGATTTATTTCTAACATCTAAAAACTCCATAATTCCTAACAAAATGTGTGGAAATTCAGTTTTGAATGAACAGGTCATATTTGGTCAAATAAGCAAAGTGTGAAGCAACCAACACCTTTTTGAGGAAATTGGATAGAATGCAGATTTCCAAAACTCCAACACTTAGCTCTAGAACTCCATGACTTAGCTCCAACACTCCATCACTTAGCTCTGAAACTCTATCACTTAGTTAGGAACTCCAAAACCTAGCTAGGAACTCCAAAACTTAGCTCGAAAATTTCACGCTTAGTTCTGGAATGTTTCCTTTTGGTTCCAAAACTTCTCCAAAGTTCTGGAATCAATGGGAATATTTTTATTCTATCAAAATCCAATTATAGAGAAATTAATGGGACCTCCAATCAGAACAAATCAACAAATTGTCGGTTATTCACACTCCAGAAATACTTATGTAAGACCAACAGTTGTATGTCCAGCTAGTTTTCTAAATTTCATATCTACTTTGAGCACTATTTTGTTTCACTAAAACCTATAGGTGGATAGAAAAATATTGAACACTCATGATTGTAAATGCATCCTTGGATGATGAAATATATATAAAGACTTGAAGATAGATAAAGGATGAGATAGATATACGTATATATACACAAACTAAGTTTTGTAATACAGAACGATTCAATAATAAGATAATCATTTAATTTTGAGAGAAATACTGCATTAATTCCTAATTCAAGGTGGAGCAAGGGCCCACTCCTCCAAGAAAAAGGATCTTTTTATTGGTATTTATATTTTCAAACAATTTATATAAATCTATTATCTAGCAGTTCTGTAAGTACTTTTGGTTCTTCAGTTAAAATCTATTACGTAATTGTCCCTGCAGGTGTTGTAGATTAAACTCTTATTTCTTTGCAAGCATTTTTAACAACATTTTCAAATGTGTGTTTATTTCCAAGCAAAGTGTGTTTAATTCTACAAACGTGTATTTCTTCGAGCAAAGTGTGTTCAGTTTTGCAAAGATTTATTCATTTCAGCAATGTGTGTTTATTTCAGCAAGTTTCTTATAGTGTATCTTTAATAAGGCTTCAACCAAAGAATCTTAAGACACTTTAAAACCCCCAGAAAACTAAAAAAATAATAAATATCTACAATCAATTACTAGTTCACTAAAAATTTCTTGTTGCATATAGCTTCGCATTACTGAGACCTTGTTTTAATATGACATCAACCATGAGTTGATTAAATGAAGGAATAACGACACTCATCATTTTTGGCATTGTTTCTGGGGACCCACTAGTTAGAATTTTTTAATTAGGTGTCAACAAGGAAAAATAATCATACTTATAGTAATTGAAAAATCTTCCCTACGTTATCATAAATTTATGAGTAGACCAAGAGACTCAAAGGGTAGATTTATCCCAAAAATATCTCAACAAGAATTATCAAAGCATCCTCTAGTTCAAATAAGAAAGTTGAGCAGGTATTAGAACACCAATTTCCCCTGTTAGACAAGAAGCGAGTAACTTCCACCTTTGGAATTTTCGGATCAATAAGGATTATATCCCAAGACCCTCTTAGAGAAAGTCTTGACTCTCAATTGAGTATTCAACCTCCTACTCCTGACTTCTCACCTTCACTAAGGTAGATCACATACCATATTGATTGGGAAAAATATCTAGAAGATACTGTAGATATGGCACGAGAAGTTGAAAGAGAACCTGATAGGACCTTTACTTATCTAATTCAATTGGAGGATGATGATACACCTATGAATAATATTTCACCTGCACACTTGCCCACATTTAGAGGGATGTCATCTGAGGACCCTGACTAGTTTTTTTTTTAATTTAAAGTATTGTGTCAGACCTATGACTACAAAACAGAAAATGAAAAACTCAAGTTGTTCCCATCTACTCTAAAATATGCAACAATGAGGTGGTTTATGGGATTAACATCTAATTCCATTACCACTTGGGGAAAATGGAAATTTCCTTCCTAGATAAATATCATGACTACTGTAGAGGGAGAAACAGAAGGAAGAATTTTTAGGATCAAACAGGAAGAGGATGAAAATATGGAAGATTATTTAGATAGATTCCTCTTTGTAAGTAAAAGGTGTGGATTTGTAATTCAAGAAGAGCTAAGTAAAACCATTTTTCTTAAAGGTCTGGATGATGAATCTAGGGAATTCCTTAACTTAATGGGAGGTGGAAACATCAATCAATTAAGAATGAATGATATTAAAGACCTTTTTAAAAGTTATTCAAGAATAAGGGGTGGACCTAGGAAAGGAAAAACTATGAAAGGTACAAATCCAGACATGAACAAACTTATGGATGAACTATAAAACTTTAAAATAGATATCCTATTTCAATTAACTTCCACCATGGATGGATTGCAAGCCAAATCAAATGCTAATACTGAACCATTAGCTATGTATTTTCCTAGATGCGAAAGAAGCATGCAATAAGATATTATCCTTTGGATAAAACAAAAATATGTCTTATTTGTGAATCTAGGGAACATGAAGTTAGTGCTTGTTCTCTTCTTCCATTCATAAAAATCATCTTAAACAAACCAACACTTCATCTATAGAAGAAGTAAACTTTTTCCAGAGACAACCTAGTTAGGGACGCTTTATACCAATATTTGTTCATAATCCTGGATGATGTCATGGGTAGCTCAGATAAGACTGCAAAATTGGGGACAACCACCTTATACCCCTCAACCAACATGGAATCCCCATGATTGGGAAAGACAAGTTTGGTATGCTCAAGGATGGTAATTATCTCTTGATCTTATTAAAGGTTAAATTAAAATTTTACATGTGTGATTAGACTTGATTTAAGTCGGCGGTATAATGAGTCATTTATTGCACATTATGATTAAAAGGAAATAATCATGAAGGTGATGCCTGACTAAATAAGTAAAATTGGCAGCGTATTAATAATGAACTATCATTTAGGCGAGAATAAATGAAAATTAAGAGTAGTTGCAAATAAATTCAAGGAAGAAACAGTAGAATCATATTTGAAATTCTCGTAGCTAAATCCAAAGTAGTTCCGCAAATATCTCCTAATAGAGTAAGGATTTGAAAGAAGAAATAATTCAAATCATCCTCTTTGCCATGGGTATAAAAAAGAAGTCAGATCAGAAGATGATATGCAACTTCTTGCAGATGGAGAAGTAAAGCAACCATTTTTGAACAAGCAGGTTGGCTGGAGTTTCTGAAAAAATTCTCAAAATACAATGACGAACTGGTAAGATAATTTGTTGTAAATTTAGAGCAGTCCATAACTAAGGTTAAAAGCATTGTAATTCCCTTTATTGTTAATACAATGAGCAATGTATCTGGGGTACCAATTGTACATGTTCCAAACTCTGTAAAGGGAACCCTAAAATAATTGGTGGAAACCTTAAGGCAAGAGGGTGAATTTGAACCCCAATACATTTATAATACTAAGAATATCATCAAGGGGGTCAGAATAGCTAGCCTACCCAAACCCTACGCATGTGATTGGAATTCTGGGTAGTAAAGTACCTAACATGCGATGGCCAATATGGGACTGTTGGAAGGGAGGTCCTTAAAATGCTGATATATCTTAGGTATGGGGCAACAAAACAAGATTATATAGTAAACCTTCCTAGTTTCCTCTTTGATTCCATCCAAAAATGGCTCAGAGATATTCTTGGGGTGTAGGGACAATTAGGCACCATGGATTAATCCATCTGGTCTGTCAACATCATTTTCTCTCTAAGAAAAATGGAGAAGAAGCATGGGAAAAATTCCTCAATAAGTTTAGAAAAACCCTGATATTATCAAAAGGGGAATACCAACCCCTTTCTCTCCTAAAAGTAACTTAGAAATTAATCCCCCTGATGAGAAAAAGAAGGAAATAAGTGGGGTTAAAGTACCAAAGAGGAGGAGGTCTGAAAGGATGATCAAAGCTACAAAATCTACCGTTTCTTTAAATAAACTCCTTCCCTGTAACAATACCAGAAGAACTAATACCTATCTCTAACAATGATAGTTCACCCAAGTTGGACCATGAAGTAAAAATCAAAAGAAGTTCAAGGAGAAATTCCACTTTAGAAAATGTGAAGCTCCTAAAAGGAAAATAATTCATAAGAAGTCTAGGGAAACTCTAGTGGATATTGAAGTACATGAGGGTTTAGAGAAAGAAGCTACTAATATTCTGGGTAGCATGACAATGTCTCCTCCTCTACCAAGTCAAACTGAGGAGTTGGAGAAAGAAGATGAAAGATTGGAAGAGCAAGATTTTCAAGAGATGGGTGACTTAGCAATATTGTCACATGAGGAAGAAGAATTGGCATCTTGGAAACTAAAAGGGAAATCCCCTTTGGTGGAAGAACAATGCTCGTTCCCTAAGGAACTCCTAGAAAAAGAAGAAAAATAGCAATTTAGGCAGGCCATGTTCTTGTCTAGAGCAGAACTTATCATTAGGGAGAAAGATGAGGAATTAAACTTCCTCAAACACAAATTGGAGCATAGAGAAATGCTCATTGAACAACTGAAAACTCAGCTCATAAATAAGAATGAAGAATTGACATTAGTAAAACAGCAAATGGTGGAAAAAGAAAAAGAATTGTAATTGGCTAGTGAATAGAGTGCTATGACAAAAATATCTTCAAGTGGATCAAATTGTACAAACAAAGCTAACTTACTGGCCACTCAAGCAATTATGGGATGATACTTGCAGTAAAGCTTAATGAGTTCAAAATATCAAATCAGAACTAAGAAGCAAGATGGAAGAGGAGAAGAAGGAAAGGAAAGAGCGTGAAGAAAAATTCTATAAAATGGAGGAAGAAAAATTTAAATGTCTGAAAAAGATACATATGGTCTATATAATGAGTGAAAGATTATTCACATGTAGAAGACCTTCTCCTGCATACAAAGTGTCTTTCTAGAAGAGCAATTTATCTATTGGCAACTATCAAGGATTTCATGTGGCCTTCCACATGAAGTGAAGGATGAAGCAAAATTCATGACAACATATTCTCAGCCAGTGCAGAGAAGAAAAATATTCTTTGCAAATTTTATCTCTGTAACTTTATGTTAGAAAATAATACAAGCTTCATGATTAATCTATATGTGGGGGAAAGCCAACTTAATGCATTTGTTTCTATACTCCAGAATCAAATAGCTTGGAAAGAGAGGGATATTGAACACTTATTAAAGGCTAGTTCATCTGGCCTCTGCATGAGAGATCATTATGGAAAACCATCTCGCCCTTTGATATACATTTGTGTCCCATGCATTTGATGACCCAATTTAAGGTGCATTGTATTACGGCACTGTAGAAAAGTATTGATGCCTTCACCTCTTATGAAGAGAAAATTTTGAGAACATTTATGATGGATGCCTGAAGAGATGGGAATTCCTCACTGTAGCATTAAGAAGAAGAGAATTGATATCTCCCACAAATTTAATATGGAGTTTAGAAAGGGCTAGAGCTTTGTGTACACTCATTCCTCAAATATTTGAAAATGCAAGGGTATGTGGATGGGTATGAGAACAAGGCCTCCTCTCCTTCTTACACCCATGTATCCATGGCAGAATAGAGAACCTCAAGATCCCACTCACTTTGAGGATTGGCATAAAAATCTATAGGAAGGATTAGGATATAGCACTTCTGAACAAAAGCATTAGGACATCCATTTTTAACCGTTTGACCTTAGCAGTCAGTTGGAATGCAAAATTCACAATCCAAGTTTTGAAGAATAGATTTTGTAAGAGGACTTACAAACAAGTAAGTGTGGGGGAGATGATAAGGCCAAAATATACCTCATCAATGTGTAATGAATGATCTCATTTTACTCTCCTTTTAATCAAGTTTGACTACATTTTGTGGCTTTTGTTTGATCTAGTATAAGTTAGGATGTAATTGTCCATCTTTTGTTTGATTTAGTTCTAACATCTAAAAACTCCATAATTCCTAACAAAATGTGTGGAAATTTAGTTTTGAATGAATAGGTCATATTTGGTCAGATAAGCAAAGTGTGAAGCAACCAACACCTTTTTGAGGAAATTGGCTAGAATGTGGCTTAGTTCCGGAACTCCAACACTTAGCTCCAGAACTCCATCACTTAGCTCTAGAACTCTATCACTTAGCTCTAGAACTCTATCACTTAGTTCCAAAACTCTAACACTTAGCTTCAAAACTTTCGCAGTTAGTTCCGGAATGTTTCCCTTTGGTTTCAAACTTCTCCAAAGTTTCAGAATCAATGGGAATATTTTTATTCTATCAAAATCTGGTTATAGAGCAATTAATGGGCCCTCCAATCAAGAATAAATCAACAAATTTCCGGTTCTTCACACTCCATAAATACTTATGTAAGACCAACATTGTATGTCCAGCTAGTTTTCTAAATTTCATATCTACTTTGAGCACTATTTTGTTTCACTAGAACCTATAGGTGGATAGACAACTATTGAACACTCATGATTGTAAATGCATCCTCAGATGATGAAATATATATAAAGACCTGAAGATAGATAGAGGATGAGATAGATATACAGACATATACATAGTTAAGTTTTGTAATACATAACGATTCAATAATAAGATAGCCATTTAATTTTGAGAGTAATATTGCATTAATTCCTTATTCAAGGTGGAGCAAGGGCCCACTCCTCCAAGAAAAAGGATCTTTTTATTGGTATTTATATTTTCAAACAATTTGTATAAATCTATTATCTAGCAATTCTGTAAGTACTTTTGGTTCTTCATTAAAATTTGTTACGTAATTGTCCCTGCAGGTGTTGTAGATTAAACTCTTATTTCTTTGTAAGCATTTTTAACAAAGCATTTTAATACGTGTGTTTATTTCAAGAAGTTTTTTTATCCTGAAACGTGTGTTTATTTCCAAGCAGTGTGTTTAATTCTACAAATGTGTATTTATTTCCAGCAATGTGTTTAGTTTTACAAAGATTTATTCATTTCAGCAATGTGTGTTTGTTTCAAAGCAAGTTTCTTATAGTGTAGCTTTAATAAGGCTTCAACCAAAGAATATTATGAAACTTTGAAACCCGCCAAGAAAACTAAAAATAATAATAAATACCTACAATCAATTACTAGTTCACTAAGATTCTTCTTGTTGCATATAGCTTCAAACACACCCCTAGTTTGAATATGACATCAACCATGAGTTGATTAAATGAAGGGAATAATGACACCCATCAAAATCTAGTCATGTTATGTGTCTAATTTTTATTCCTAAGCATCTTTACCCTATGTCATTTTATTTTTAAATAAGTATCTTTATGATATGAATGATGTTTTAAAACTAAAAGTGTGGTGGTTATCTTACCATGTGCATCCCATAGATCTTTCCTTCTTCGGGTAATTCTTTCCATCCTCTTTGTTGTAAAGAACTTAAGGAGTTCCACTTTTCATGCCTTGAAGCACAAATTTTTTATCACAAATTTCTAATCTCAACTACCTATCTTGATAGTTTTGGGTAACTTCACCCAAAGGATGCAACCATTAAATATCAAGTATCAAATTCTTACCTTCGATACCAACAACATAGAAATCATTGCTTATTATGTGCTTTTCCAAGGTGATCTTGAGTGGTTGGAACCTCTTGGTGAAATGGATAATGAGGCCATATTGTATCATCTCATTCTTCACAAGGAATTTCGAATGCACAACAAAATCCATATTATTTCTCATAGCATTTATTTCTAACTATGTGTACGATACAAATCATTCACTAACCATAGTAACATGGAACCCATCAAGAATTCCCCTTCTTTGTAAATCAAAGGATCTATGTACTCTTTTCCACTTAGGGTGTTCTTCACTTTATCAACATTTCCACTATATTTTCCTTGATGACACAATTATGGCTGCGACATAGGAAGAGACCAAAAACTGAAATGTGATTTTAAATAGCATACCTTCGGTTGTCCTGAACTTGTTCATCGTCTTTTTCCAAAGGAAGCTTGGTTGAGATCTCTTCATATTCAAATAGTGAAGGTCTTCCCACAATGAATTCATCCATATTTTTTTTGGCGCATGTATGGAGCCTCTTTTTGGTTCTTACAAAATCCATGAACACCCTCAACTTGACTCTTAGGAGCTGCAGTTTTAAAAATTCCAGCAAGTTGAACATCATCATTATCAATAAGAGATTTGGATTTAACCACCAAATTCTCTCCACAATTCTACAAATCAAAATTTCCTTCTTTCCTTGGCTCATTCTCTATGACTTCTTCATCCTTTGGAAATTTTGTTGCATCAAAACCCTTTTCGTTCTTCATATTTTAGCACTTTATTGATTGTTTTTATAAATAGACCAATAAACTGACTTTTATCATGTCTCCTTGAGAAATGGGTTTGAACCATCCCTTTCACTTCCCCGCTTGCTCATCTCCCTTCCTTTCAATTATAAATTCATCACATGCTTAAATATCATCACTTTATTAACCAAATAATGATCAATAATTACCTCATAATGTCGTCTCTTCATAACAATGATGAGAGTAAGGGCCAATTCTACATCCTTCATGGTTCCATTTCTTTCAAAATACAAATCTAATTTTTCACCAGCACATGTGTGAATATTGAAGCTAAAAAAATCATTTGGACTTAAGAACCCTCTACTTTAAATCCCTTCCTTATGCACAATGTCCACACACTTGATTGTGGTGTCCTTATGGAGTGTTGACCCCAAACTTATTACTTGAGGTTGACCTCGTGCCAATTCCAACTCTTTTTGTCTCCAACTTCACAAACTCGCAAAAGGGAGGACATCCCGGACCTTCTTTGGAAGAGCTCTATACTCCTCATACCATGTAGCGATGTTGTTCACTTTAGATGGCTGAGAATTAATGACTTCCTTTGAAGACATCCTTCCACTTTATTTGGACCTTGAATGGTATGAATCATCCGAGCCATTTTCTTGGTCATTCTTTCTTTCCCTAGGGAAAGATTTTCAATCCTAGTATCACTTAAAATTCTATCCACCATTTCGATTTCTAGCAAGGAAACCCTCACGATGGGAAGACGAAAGCTCGATACCACTAAAATATCTCTTTCTAGGGATTGAACCAAAAATAATGGTTTGGCCACAAACCCCAAGAATCAAATCTGAAAAATACCCTAACACAAAATTGAAAATAAACTAATTTACATCCAACAATAATATAAACTCTAAGCAGTTGAACTATAGAAGGATTTAAATGCACCATAAAACTATACACAATAGATTAAAACACTTATAATAATCATTTCAGAGTTCTTTTTGTATGAGAATATTTTACCGGCCATTGTCTTTTACCACCCCGGCCCTAGCTCTATTTGTTTTTTTGTTTGATCCCAAATTTGGCTAAGTATGGAGCTGAATGCAGAAGATATCCATGTCCCTTTAGCATGCTTGGGCCATAATGCAAAGAAAAAAATGTTCCCAAACTTGTGCCACACATCCCACGTGTCTCAGGATCGATAAAGCTACCTCGGCAAATTAAATAGTCAAATATACATTAAAAATGCACATGGTCTCCACGTGTCACCCGAGCACAATTTCAAATAGAAGAGAGAGAGAGAAGGAACGTTCTCAAACAAGGCACAACCTCCACGCATCACTTAGGCACAAGTTTGAAGACAAATCCCCAAGAAATGCCCTCAAACAAGCGCATGACCACCACATGGTAGGGAAGAATCATCACCAACCAAAGGAGTGCAAGTTGGATGAATTAAAGGCAATCATAAATATCACCGACAGGCAATGAAGTTGAGATCTTGCCCAAAAATGAAGGATTTTGTAAGAAAATTGAATGTTGGCGGTGGAAGATCTGATTCCTAACATTGAAGCAAGGTCAATAAGGGGTCTATAAAGGAATGTTCTGATCCAAAAGGAAAGGAGGAGAAAATAGAAAGGAGAAACAGACCAGAGCTATGAAAAGGATTCTAGGCTTAGTTATTGTGTTTGTTAGCCTTAGCAAGGCTCTGTTGTAGAAGAAAGTTGTAATCTGTGTCGAATCAGCCTTATGTATTATTTTCTCTATGAATAAAGGGCTCTTGTTCTATGCATTTTAGCTCTCAATAGTCTGTGTCTTTCATCCTTTATTGCTGGTAGTTTTTAGATAAATTTTGAATATCTATCATGTTATATGCCCTTGGGTTTTCTATATGCATCTATCATCTACATATTATTATGTTTTACACTTTCTCGGCCTTTGATAATTCAAGATACTTCTAAAAAATAGTAGACCATGCTAAACACTCTTGACTATTCTAAACAGTTTCCCATAATCTATCTTTGTGCCTTTTAAAGAAGTTTTGGTGTATCACCTTAGTTAGTTTTGCTTTGTTTTATTTTCCTCTAACCCTTACCTCACACCTAGAGAAGAGCCAACTTCTATAAAACCTGGAGGTTATCTTAGGGGGCGTCCCACTTCCCTAAGGTATCCCATGACTCGATGGTTCATCCGCAAAGATAATCGTCAACAATTTTCTGGGCACGCCCGATGGGACACAAACAACTACACATCGAAGACTCCATCATTGAAAATCTACTGATTTCAGTAAGTATTAAGTTTGGTCCTCTCTAGTTTATGAGATGAATGTGAACAAGAGTGAGAACAAGAGAAGAAGGTGCATTTAAATATCTACAATTATCCCCACCGAGGAACAAAGAGGTAGATAGATTCAAGAGGTCTTCGTCTCCTCCGAACCAGACTCTCTCAACACCTCCACTAGGTAGGCCCTTCTTATAGTCAACTAGAATCCTCAGACCTATCTTAATGGCCCACCTCCAAGCTCAACCTCCGAGATAGTTTGTTTCATGGAATCAAGGGAGTCCGCTCATCTTACCAACACCCTTGGTGGTGTGGAATCCTATTCTAGAAAATGTGCTAAAGGTGTTGCCCAAATTCAATGGAGAAGACTTCAAAACTCGGAGGAACACCTCCAAGACGTAGCAGAGATATGTGTGGTACATTATATTAGGGAACAGATGTCACCTTGTGGTTACTAGTTGCTTCCCTTAAGGGGAAGGCTCTAGATTGGTACCGGTCCCTAACCCCTAATTCTATCGGCACTTGGGACCAACTGGGAAATGTCTTGGTAGCAAGATTCAGCGAGAAAGGGGATAGATCTTCACTCCTACAACAGCTTATCAACATCAAGAAGGGTCTACAAGAACTTATGACCGATTTTAACACTAGATTTCACAAAATGTGGCAAAGGATTCCTGTTCTAGCAAGGCCGCCTATAGGTATGGCTATTTTTTTTACTTAAAGGCTCTGAATTTGGATATTTTGTGATGATTCAATCATTAGGGGGACTCTTTACCACAAGCATATGATATTATGATCCAAGCCGAGAACAATTTAATAGATGTCGGTAAGCTTCCCCGAGAGCCCCTTTGCCAATATACCCCGAAATAGCTCCCCTTCCACAAGCACAGGTCCCGAGCTCTACCCAAGCCCCTACGTCCATATATAATTACCCATCCTCTCATCCATGGTGCCTATTCCCACTACAATCATCATCATCTTCTTCTCCTAAGATGGAGGAAGTCAAAAATATCCTTAGAAACTTCTCTAATGAGATAGTAAATCTTAAAAGGAATCAAAGTGCTTACCCAAGACAAAATTATCAAAGCTATCAAGGTGGCAGGCCTACTATCCCCCACAACATCAGAATACCTAGAGGCCACCCATACAGTCATCTAACCAACTTGTCTCGGTGCCAACACCACTTTAGACCATCCCACCCAATAGTGGAAGAGAAATGGTACCCGGGAAAAATAATTTGGTAGAAGATCCCAATGCATGGTGCTTCCCTTGTAATATTCCTCACATGCCAAGAGATTGTCCCAAGGAAATTTATAAAAAAGGTAGCCAAAAAAGAGCAAGGGAAGGCTACGATGTTAACACATCAGGACCTTACCAGTCCGTGGGAGTCCAAAATGTGGCCTTTGTTACGCAGATTCAAGGGATGTCCCTAGAGCAAGAAGTGGAGATCACACCAGAGCACTTTTCTCTGGGTAGAAGGAGAGGAATTCATATTTACAAATGAGGTAGCTTGCTTCCAACCTAGTTCAATTTAATTACAACACTCACTTCAAAAAAAGGATGATAGAGATGGCCACTCCTATCCCAAGTATGACTAGTAAGATGCAAAAAGAGCCTCCAACCATCACAGTCTCACCACCAATGGTTGTAAAAGAAACCCCGAGAACTATCAGAATCAGGGTGCCCTCCATCCACAGTTGAAGGAATAAAACACCAGTCACCATCCAAGACATCATTCTCGGACTGATAAACGTGGTCCAACAACTCAAGAAAGCACCAACTAACACATCCTTGTGGGATCTTCTAGGCATTCAGAGAAAAAGGAGTTGCTCCAAGAAGCACTGAGATCAAATGATGACCCAACTTCCACTAGGAAAGAGAAGGAACAATGTAAAAATGATTTGGGCCCCAACAGAGGTAAGTGTTGTTAAATCAAAAGGGAGAAGTAAGTAAACCAAGGCCAACCCCTTTTTATGACTCTTATAATAGGTAGGAAATTATTGCATAACTCCATGATAGACTCTGGTGCAAGCACTACGGTCATGCCCAAAGCAATTACAGATGCCTTGGGAATTAAATATGAGCCCTTAAAGAAGGGATTCATGCAACTGGATGGAAAATAGTCCAAACCATAGGAGCTATCAAGGGGCTCTATTGCAACTTTATTCTTGTCTCAAACATAATTGTTCCACAGGATATAGTAGTAATTGACGTTCCATCTTTGACTATGTCTCTCCCATGATTTCAGCCAAGATAGGAGGCTACATGTCTCTTGATTGGTCCCATCTGATTTTGTGGACCAAGTATGGGTCTAAGATGAAGGTATTATCAGAACCCCTTGCCAAGGAACATATAATGGACCAAGCGGTCTCAGGATTTGAGGCTTCCCATGCCATGATCACCGAGAAGAGGAATCATATATAGAGGATGGTAACCTTCAAAGTGGTAGTTATTTAGCCAAACCTCCCCCCAGTGATCCCTTTGGGAACTTTGATTCAACTGGTTTGGGAACTTACGTCATCTTGATGAAGACTCCATGATTCCAAAGGTGGTAAAAGAAGAGGATAAAAGAGAAGGGAGTCCCATCAAGGATTCCCAGATATGGACCCTACATTTTGATGGAGCTAAAGAAAAAATGGCTCAAGAGTCTGGGATATGCTTGTTGTCCCCAAGTGGAAAGAAGATACTTAGGCATTTCACTTCCAGTTCTTACCAAGCAACAAAGTAGAGTATGAAGCCTTAGTACATGGCTTGGCCATGGCATGAAAGGAAGGCATCAAATAGTTGAGAGTCTTTGGTGACTCGGAGTTGGTGGTGACACAAGTAAGGAACACCACCACCAAAAAATCCAAGAATGAGGTCCTATCGACACATAGGGTGTGGGATCTCATTGAAGATTTCAAAGCCTTTAATATCAAGGTTATTCCCGAGACCAAAATATGGAGGCTGATAGGATGGATTTAATCGGGTCACAATTCAACCCGATCTAGGACTTGATAGCAAATGAAAGTACAATAAAATTGATCATCCCCTTCTATACCCGATAACATCGATCATTGGTAGGTTTTTAACAATGACCGATAGATTGTACACTTCCTCCAACAATCTACCTAGTTTGTGAACCAACTCAACCCAAAATTAAAGAATCTTATGGAGATCAAATTATTCAGTTGAAGATGAAAAAACTTCCAAAAGGGTTAATAACACTAGAAATCCTTTTTTATTCTAATGATGCTAATTCAGATTGAAGGAGGTTTTGCAAGTGGTAAAGGAGGATTACGTCGAGCTAGAAGTGACTAATGGGAGGAAGCTAAAAGTCGGGAGATTAGTCACTCAAAGGGAAAGGGAAAGACTTGTGGCTTTATGCCATAAGTATGAAAAAGTGATGGCTTGGACATATGATGACCTACATGGTTACAACAAGGATATCATCCAACACACCATTGACCTCGAAGAAGGAACTAAGCCGTATACAGAAACAGTGGCCCGTGAACCCAAAGATAGAATCCCTCATGGCCGAGGAACTGAGAAAGCTCCTAGAGGCCAAAATAATCTTCCCTATCAAGCACACAACATGGGTCTCTAACCTAGTTCTGGTAAGGAAGAAAAAATGGTGAAATTGGCTCTGTGTAGATTTCAGAGACCTAAATAGAGTGTCCCTTAAGGATCACTATCCCTTACCCTCCATGGAGTAGATATTACAAACATAGTTGTAGGCTCAAAGAGATTCTCTCTGTTGGATGGTTTTTCAGGCTATAACCAGATATGGCTGTGAAGGAGACCAACATAAGACCACTTTCACGACAAAATGGGGAACCTTCACATACATGAAAATGCCATTTGGACTCACAAATGCTAGAGCTACCTTTCAAAGAGCCATGGATGTCACGTTTGGAGCATTGATCAATAAGGTAATTCTTATATACCTAGATGATCTCATGGTATTTACCAAGAATGGTGAGGATCATTTTGATGCCTTGGAAGCCATATTCGAGAAGTGCCAAGAATTTGGGATCTCCCTGAACCCAAGGAAATGTGTTTTGGAGTACCCTAGGGAAAACTCCTGGGACACATTATTTCAAAGGAAGGAATCTCTATTGATCTAGAAAGAGTTGAAGCCATCTTGGGACTACCCTTACTAGTCAATAAGAAAGTGGTCCAATCTTTCTTAGGAAAGATCAATTTTGTCAGCAAGTTCATTTTAGACTTTTTTGGGACAATCCACCGATCACGCTAATGCTCAAGAAGGACCTTAACTTCAAATGGACCATTGAAGGCCATCAGGCCTTTGAGGTAATTAAAGGGGCTATCACATCACCCCGGTACTATTGTAACCCCGACTTCTCAAAGGATTTCATCATGTATGTATATGGGAGTAAGCATAGCGTAGCATCCGTGTTAACATAAAAGGAGAGTCTCAAGGAGAGGAACATTTGGTCACCTTCTTTTCAAAACTCTCCATGACTATGAAACTAGGTATAAATTTGTAGAAAGACAAGCTTATGCTATAGTCAAGGGTCTAAAGAAATTTAGGCACCTTGTCACTCATAGTAGAATCAAGGTTATGGTGGCACACTCTAACATCAAGGAATATATAACAGAGGGTGAGATAACTAGATAAAAGAGCTAACTAGATCACTAAGATCTTTGAATATGACATTGAGATAAAGCCTACAAAGCTAGTATGGGGAAGGGGCCTATGCCAATATCTTACACAAGACCCCATGCCCCCGACTAATGAATGAGCCCGAGAAGATACTCTATGTCCAAGAAAAAAACTCTAATAGTTGGGTCTCGGATAGGATCCACTTCATGCAGACAGGGAAATACCCAAGCCATCTCCCCTAAAAAAGAGAAGGTATTATAGGAAACAAGGATCCAATTTCACCATGATTGATGATTTCCTTTTCAAAAGAAACTTTAATGGGATCTACTCTCAGGTGCCTGGAGAATGAAGAAGCTGAAAGGGTCTTACACGAGTTGCACCATGGGAGCTCGGGAGGCCATTTTTCTACCCAAACCACAACTATAAAAATCTTGCAAGTAGGATAATTTTTTGGCCAATCATTCATTGATTGTCAAGTGGAAACAAATAGATGCAGGGTTTGTCAAGTTTATATGGGCTTAGAGAGAATGTGACATTACCTCTTAACCCCATCCTAATTGAGGAACCATTTACACAATGGGGTCTAGACTTCATCGGTATGGTCAACCCAACTTTGAGCACTCGGGCACAAATGGATCCTCACCACAACCGATTACTTCACCCGATGGGTGGAAGTAGTTCCACTAAAAGAGGCCACCGAGAACATGATCTGGGACTCCTACAGGATATCACTACCCACTTTGGACCCCCCACACTATTATATCAGATAATGCTAAGGCATTTTTGGGGGCCAAAGTATCTGACTTTGTTGTAAGGCATGGGATCTATCTGAAAACATCCTCCAATTATTACCCATAAGGAAATGGTCTAGCAGAATCCACTAACAAAAATCTGATCAGGCTCATAAAAAGGATGGGAAATGAGCATAAGAGGTTATGGCATGAACATGTCAAAACAACCTTATGGGCTGATCAAATCACACCTAAACAGATCCTGAAAGCCTCGCCATATGAGATAGTTTATGGGAAAAGTGTTGTGATGTCGATTACCCTAGAAATCCTGCATTACAACTATTAAAACAAATTGAGATAGAGGAAAATGGGGAAATGCAAGTAAGACTCACCAGAGCTAGTAGAGCTCAAGAGAAGTGGGAGGCCACTCATGAAGCCATGATCAGCCACCAAGCAGGTGGTGAAAACTTGGTTTGATCAAAAAATGTCGGAACATAATTCCAAGGTACTATGGTTTTGAAATGGGATGCAAGGGCTGCCAAGCCTAGAAATCATGGAAATTTTGACCCCTTATGGACATGACCCTTCAAAATCAGTGCATGCAAATAATGACAATGCTTTTCAAACTTGAGACCATGGAAGGTGACCCCTTGGCAATTCGGTAAATGGATTCACTTAAAGCCTTTCCATTGAGTCTCTTCATTTAAAGTATTGTATCATATGTATAGTTTTTGCTTTTCCTCGTTCTTTTTTCCTTGTTTTTTTGCCCCTTTCAATAAGTGTCTCGGACACGTGTCCCTCATGGAACACCCTTGCCTCTTTTTGAAGTTTTGGAGGAAGTGCATCTTCCTAATTTTCCCCAAAATTAATGATCCAACATCTTTCTAAGATATTTGGGAAAAAGATTGAGAATTGATACAAAATCTCTCGAAAACATAAAGTTTGGTGCTTAGGGTCATTAAATAAAAGGGGTCATTATATGATGTGACTATATCTACGTGTGAGCCATTACTCTACATAAGTTAAGGTGGTTATTTAAGACAAGGAGCATCATCAAAAATTCATTTCAAATGCTAAGATTTTTCCAACCAGCCTCTCGAGTTTTGAGTAAAAGGAATCAGAGCCTTCTCCTAGTCTGAAAACTACCATGGTGACTCCCAACTCTGCACCACAAGCAAAGTCTTATGTAGGGAAACCTGCATCCCCATGCCCTCTTCAACCAAGGTTGAGGTTCCCTGATGGGGATCACGGTTTCAATGACCCTTCCGTGGTTTCGACTTTTCGATGATGTCTTTGACCTTGTTCTCAGCAAGAAGCCCAAAGATTTGAGAGAGAGGTAAGCCACATGCCAGTTTCTTAACCTAGGAAATTCTGAGGCTTTTGGCTCAAGAATATGGAGCACAACACTTGCTCAATATATGGTGCCTCTCGTGCACCCATACCTAGAGCTCATACAAATGTGTGTGAGTTGTATTTCAACACCGACACCAATGTCATCCAGGGTAGAAACATAAAGGTGGTAATCACACCTCAAGCTATTAGAGACATGTTGGCTCTAGTCTATGACCCAATGGCTAGTTTCTATAACATGGCCAAGCTCCAAAGCATCTGGGCTCAATGCCAAAATAAATCTTCATTCCTAGTAGAGAGTTAAGGTAGAGGTAGATTCAGGTGGTTTGGGAACCGCAGGATTCCCCATTCCCCTGAAGTCACTAATGGCAGATTCTCAAGATGCTGCTCCATGCTAACATTCATTTTCAGCCAAGATTCAGATAGGAATGTCCATGATTGGCAGATGGAAGGCCCTGTTCAGAATGAGGTCCATGAAGAAAGAGCAAGATGTACCACTTGACTTTCAAAGTCATTTTGGAGTCTATTTTGCAAGTAGCTAGCCATGTTCCCAGTAAACTCCACCTTAGGTATTCCTCATATTTTTTCCACCTCATTTTATATTAGAATTCCCAGTACCTCAGCCAGTACATGACTCTAACACTATGGGATGTGGAGGTAGACCCCAAAAGATCATTCCAGTGTCGCTTGGACTCATGTATTGTCCCGCTCATCGGACGTATATGAATTTTTAACTCTTTTGTGGAGCCCCTCCTACATGAATTTGACCTGGAAGGGGTCAATAATAGAATGAATAGCTCTGTTTAGTCCATCCTCACAGATCCCCTACACCCTTGTGATTATTTTTTTGGGGCAGGACATTTTATGATTGATGCATGGTTTTGAGATGAATCCTTCATGCTCCGAGGGTCCTCACAACACGGGTGGTGGGTCTTGAGATAGCTAGGTAGTTGGTACTCTGGATGTTGAATTCAGCTTTGGTAAAAAAAAAAGGCACTTTTTGACCTCCCCTTGAGCAAGGGAGGAATTATTGTGATTAAAAGAAAGGTAGAGCATATGCTCACACAAAATTTGGCTTCTATGGATTTTCCCTAATTCAAGACTCATGGAGGTATGACCCGGATGGGATGATGGCCTCGACTTTAGTTGGAAAAAGTTTCAGACTCCTGCAAGCACGAGTCCAAGAATTTTTTTGAAGATAGGCGGTCCCCTGGAAGAGTCACCCGACATGTTCATTGAGCTCAGTGACATTCCAATTCCAGAGTGGGAGTCATTCCATCTAGTCACATATGTATGATCCCACCCTCACAATGACAAAGGACTCAAAATGGATTTGTGTAATAAGGACTAGAGCACAAAAAAAATTGAAGCCTATTGGAAGTATAGGAAGGAGATTAGACAAACCACCCTCAGTTTTGAGGGCATATCAATGATGAAAAATGGGAGGATTTTTGGGATGTGGATCATGGGTCCGATGTGGAGAGTGAGGAGATAATGAAATCATCAAGGAACTGGCCCATGAGAACTACCACACAGAGTCCTCTCCGGGCCCTCTCAACAGTAATTTCTAATATACCCCACCCTCCACTTCTCAAGCAAAGGTCCTTCGGTTCATACACCCACTCCGCAGCCCACATCGATTCCCTAGGGTGGGAGACCTAGTGGAGGAATCGGTGTTGAGCCCCCCACACAAAAATTTAAAGATGGTCGAGACCCCTGCATCTCCTCCCCCTCTCCTCCTCCCCGGGGCTCCCTTTCAATCTCCTCCTCCACCACCATTTTCCCCTTCAAAGGGGTATCCCCTTATAGTGACCCCATCTTAGAAACTCCCCCTCCTCGGAGCCTCTCTTTTGCCTCAACCTCCCTCCACCATCCCAACTTTCTCCCCCCACGTGGTGATAGGCCCTTCTTTAGCTCTAGTAACTTCACAGCCTCAACCACCTATTACAATCCCATATGGTCTACCCACCCAGTTCCCATTCACAGGTGGGGTCATCCCTTCTCCCTCAAAATTTTTGAGTCAAGATGAAACCGCCAAGGTACCCGAGATAGCAGAAGGGTGAAGAAAAAAGAAGAAGGAAATGTTGGTAGGAGTGATGAAGTAAGATGTGGTCATTATATGACCATCAAAAAGTTCTCCTTGACCATCATGGTTAGTCCCCCAAGTATCCAAACCCACAGAGTAGATGCAACTTGATGACTATTCTATATCAGCGTTGTCACGGTTGACCTCACAAAGTTTAAGGCCTCGGGATAAGGTCAAGCTAATGAATGAAAATTTTTTTGGTTGTAGTCAACAGACTACCTCAAGCTCAAAACCAGCTCAAAAGGCACAATCTAGCCTCCACGTAGGGAAGAAGCACCATGTGGCCAACCAACAAGCCGAGATTAAAGGAAAAGGCAAAGGAGATCGAATAACTCCGTAAGGAATTGAAGGAAGCTCCATCACGAGAAGTCCTTACGGCTTCTCAGGAAGAAGCTAAGAATCTAGAAGCTAAACTCACCACGTTTGAAGCCTCGGCCAATTCTCTCTCACAAGAGAAAGGAGCCCTCCAACAGGAGGTTGATTCAAGAAAGGTGGAGGTGGCTACGCTCTCAAGGAAAAGATGTGTCATCAGATGTAGAAAAGGGAAGCCTCAGAAAGGTTGAAATCATTTGAGGACGTGGTCAAGGACTTGACCCATAAATTGGGACAACAACCCTAGAAAGGGGAATTGTAACATTGGTGTAGGAGCTATATGCCTCTTGTTGTGACCGAATTTCCACCACGAAATGAATCTAGCCCCCCACTTGGATTTATATATGATGCACAGGGGTTATGCTCAAATGTGGAAACCACAACCTCCACCATCAGCATCATATCCGCCAAGGTCCCTGAATCATTACTTGTTGATTAGAAACTTTATGATTCTTCCGACTCCACCCTACAAGGCAGGAATCATCAGACATGTGGATGATTGTTACAAAGATCAATGAGATCTGAGTTGTAACAAAGCATCCATCAAATGCCATAATCTCTTGACCAACTCAATAGGGGATCAAAGAGAAAAGTAGAGTATCAATGAATTGGTTCAATTAGGCTTCCCCTCCCCCTTCCCCAATGACTCTATAGTCCTATCAAAGGACCAAATTCAACAACTCTTGATCACCAAATGACAAGATAAGACTATCTTTTAGTCTTTAAAAGAGAGCTCCAGTGTCACCAAGGTGGAAGCCATCCTGAACCCAATCATGTAGTTGGAGTTTTCCATTTTACACGTAGTAGTGCGAGTCTCAAACATTTTCTCAGAAGGAGATAATTGAGCTGGATCAAGATTTCCAGGCCTTGCAGTGAAGAACCTACCCCCTATAAGAGGTGGAATGGCTCGAATATCACATTGCTACTTTCCAACATCTTTGAGTGCATTTCATAAGCCACATTTTGAATTTTGAGGTAGAGAGGATTGTTGGATCCTTCCATGACTGGCATGAGTCCCTTGGTGAGTCACCATAACTGTAGAGTTATTTTTATATGAGACTCTTTTACCAACCATTGTCTTTTGTCACCCCGACCCTAGTTCTTTTTTGTTTTGTTTGTTTGAGCCCAAATTGGCTAAGTATGGAGTTGAATGTGGAAGATATCCATGTGTCCCTTTGGTGCACTTGGGCATAATGTGGAGAAAGAAATGTTCTCAAACTTTTGCCACACACCCACATGTCTCAAGCTCGATAAAGTTACCCAGGTGGATTAAATAGTCAAAGATACAAGTAAAAATGCATAGGGTCTCCACGTGTCGCCCGAGCACAATTTCAAATAAAGAGAGAAGGAACATTCTCAAACAAGTGCAACTCCACACGTCACTTAGGCATAGGTTTGAAGACAAAGCCCCAAGAAAGGCCCTCAAACAAGTGCGTGACCACCACGTGGTAGGGAAGAATCATCACCAACCAAAGGAGCAAGTTGGATGAATTAAAGGCAATCGTAAATATCACGATAGGTAGTTGAGATCTTTCCCAAAAAATGAAGGATTTTGTAAGAAAATTGAATGTTGGTAGTGGAAGATCGATTCCGGACATTGAAGTGAGAGCCAAGGGGGTCTATAAAGGAATGTTTT
The DNA here is from genome assembly GCA_018340775.1 of Taxus wallichiana var. yunnanensis. Lineage (NCBI taxonomy): Eukaryota > Viridiplantae > Streptophyta > Pinopsida > Cupressales > Taxaceae > Taxus > Taxus wallichiana. The sequence goes on along the minus strand of CM031241.1, from coordinate 574,079,860 downwards.
CTGATCGAAAAAGGAAAGGAGGAGAAATAGAAAGAGAAACAAACCAAAGCTGTGAAAAGGATTCTAGGCTTAGTTATTGTGTTTTCTAGCCTTAGCAAGGCTCATTGTAGAAGAAAGTTGTAATCATGCCATATTGGCCTTATGTATTATTTTCTCTATGAATAAAGGGCTCTTTTTCTATGCATTTTAGCTCTCAATAGTCTTACGTCTTTCATCCTTTATTGTTAGTAGTTTTAGATAAATTTTGAATATCTATCATGTTATATGCCCTTGGGTTTTCTATATGCATCTATCATCTACATATTATTATGTTTTACACTTTCTTGGCCTTTGATAATTCAAGATACTTCTAAAAATAATAGACCAAAGGTTTATGTCCTCCTTGAATGTCACACAAGAGGGTTTTCATCCTCAAGTGGAATGGTATTGAGCAACTAGCCCAAAAAACCAAGTGTAAATGTAAATGTGCCAAAAGATGATCTCCAAATGAGCCCCTAAGACTCCTTTTATATCCCTTGCTTGGTGCCAAAGGCCAATTAGATGATGGCTGACCTCTTTAAGCTTCACTTTATCTTTTAATTTGCCTTTATAACTCCTCCAACCCAAAGTGACCTGCCTTATAAAGGAAAACACTAAAAGAAAACATTAAAATTAATAAAAGAAAATTGAAATAAAGTGCAATTCCTTCCCTTGTTCACTTATTCTTCATTTCCACGTAAAGGTAATGGAAAAAATTCTTCGTTGGGCCTTAATTTTAAAAAGGGTACATTACAGCTTCTCCCTTCCCAAAATTACTTGCCCTCAAGAAATTACAATTTATATTCCCAAGCATCTTCATATCAAAGTAAAGGAACATGTTGTAGTGCTCCCATAACTGGATCTTGTGCCTATCAAATGAAAGATATTTTTCCTAAACAAACTTTGACACTCATTTCCTCTTTCTTCATTGAAATCCCCTTCATCTTCAATCGCTAGAAGAGAAATAACAAATTGTTTTTCATACTCAACAAGTATATAAAGCCTCCAAAACTATTGTAATCTCATTCATAAAGAAAGAAATTAAACAATAATCAGAAACTTAACAAGATAATCCATGTCACAATGTGGCATCCTCATTCTTTGTTGCCTCATCAAATAAGTTGGAAGAACACTCCATATTTCCAATTACAAATGCAACTAAAATTAAGTGTTGGCTAAAATAAATGAGGACACTAGTATCACTGATGGTAGTTTGGCTCATGGCATCTATAGAAATACTTCCCTTCTCACTTTGGGTAGACAACCCTCATTCCTCAACTCTTTATTACCTTCTTCTCTAAACAAAAACTTGGAAAATAAAACTTAAGCATCATGTAAAATTGATCCAAACATCTAGAGTTGCATTAATGTAGTGGCCTCCTTGGCTGCCCAAAAGATGGTCTAGGTTGCCCTTTTCTCGTTGTCCTAGGTTGAGTTGTATCTTCCTCAAAGCCTTTATGTTTCACTCTCAATCTAAATATTAGAGGAACCCTATTTCTATGCAAATTGATACCTTTTTCATTCACAAAATTTTCAGCCTCTATCATGACATCTTCATCTTCAGTTGTAGTCCTGTATTCTTCATCACATGCCCAAATGGATTAAAAAATCATTTTTTATTTCTTTTTTATTCTTGTGCCTACACAAAGAATAGGCACATTAAAAGAAATAAGAGCTCTCAATATTATTTCTTCATGCCTCATAGATATGTGAACTAGTTTTCTTCCTTTGCTTGCATTTTTCTCAAAATTCCCCTTCACATAATGGACTCCTAAAGGTCCATTCACGCTATCCCAAGTATGGTTGTATTTGTACCATTGAAATTTCGTGCTCAAAATTAGCATTATGGTGGTTGGAAACTATTCTAAAATAGTGGCAAACAATCCCTCATTGATGGTAGGTGGAAAACCATTCCTCCTTATGATTGAATTTTTTTGTGGTTGTCATAAAAGGGGTTAATCGGTTGGTTTTGATGCAGAAAACATAAAAAAATATAAGATAATAGTTGTCATGCTTCAAACTATTCATAATAATCAACCATATGTGGACTAAAAATGCTTCAAAAACATAAAAAAGTGAATATTACTCCCATGTATGGATGAGGCTACTTGTATGGCTACAAATGCAATGTTGGGAAAACTAAAAATGTTGATAACGGTAGTATGAATTTTATGACAACTTTCCTTAAAACTCATAAAATATGATTTCTTCTACTTACATTTGTACCACCAATTTCCAGCTAAGTTATAATGCTCGAGGCAACAAGATAACATCTATATTGCTCAATTCCAAATGTAAAATTTATGAAATCAACATCCACTTTCATTGGAAGACTTCTTCCGAGATTATGTGCATGCATTAAAAGCTGAAAATATCTACGATATGAATGTTGTTTTAAAACTTAAAGTGTGGTGGTTATTTTACCATTTGTGGCCCATAGATCTTGTCTTCTTCTAGTAATTAGTTCAATCCTCTTCATTGAAGCAACTTGAGGATCTCCACTTCTCATGCCTCAAGCACAACATTTTGATTACCAATTTTGAATCTCAACTCCCTAGCTTGATATTTTTGGGTAAATTCACCCAAAGGATGCAACCATTGAATCTCAAGTATCAAATCTATACCTTCAATACCAACAACATAGAAATCATTACTTACCATGTTCTTTTCCAAGGTGATCTTGGGTGGTTAGAACCTCTTGGTGTAATGGACTATGAGACCATCTTATAGCATCTCATCCTTCACACAGAATTTTGAATGCACAACAACTCCATATGATTTCTCATAGAATTCATTATTAGCCATATGAAATAAATAAAGCGCTCACTAGCCATTGTAACATGGAACCCATTGAATACTTCTCCTTATTTATAACTCAAAGGATCTATGTACTCTTTTCCACTTAAGGTGTTCTTCCCTTTATCACCATTTCCACTATGTTGTCCATGATGACACAAGTATGGTAGTGACATAGGAGGAGACCAAAAAATTGAAATGTGATTTTCAATATCATACCTTCGGTTGTCCTCAGCTTTTCCATCTTCTTTTTCCGAATGAAGCTTGGTTGGGATCTCTTCATATTTAACTAGTGAAGCTCTTCCCACCTTGACTTTGTCCATGTTTTCTTGGCATATGCATGGATCCTCTTCTTGGTTCTTACCAAAGCCATGAAAACCCTCAACTTGACACTTAAGAGGTTCTATTTTGAAAATTCTAGTAAGTCAAGCATCATCATTATCAATAAGATATTTGGCTTCAACTACAAAATTCTGTAAAATCAAATTTACCTTATTTCCTGGATCATGCTATATGAATTCTTCCTCATTTGGAAATTTTGTTGTAGTGAAAATGACTTTTTGTTCTTCATCTTTTATATCTTTATCAATTGTTATTATAAAAACCAGCAATATGACTATTATCATGTCTCCTTGAGAAATGGGTTCCAACCATCCCTTTCACTTTACGTACTTTTTCATCACCCTTATTTTCAATCCTAGATTCATCGATGCTGAAATATTATCGTATTAACAGACAATTATCAATAATTACCTCATAATGTTGACTCTTTGGAACAATGATGGGAGTAAGGGTCAATTCTTCATCCTTCATGGTTCCATTTCTTTCAAAATGTAGATCTGATTTTTCACCAACATGTGTGTGACTATTGAAGCTCAAAAAATTGTCATGTGGACTTAAGAACCCTCTAACTTCAAGCCCTTCTTTATACAAAATGTCCAAACCCTTGAGTGTGGCGTCCTTATGAACTCGCTGACCCCTTCCTTTTTGTTTGGGGTTTCGACCTTGTTGTCCACTCAAAATTCCCGCTTTTGAGGAGTTGAAAATTTTGAAATTTTGAGGTTAAGTGTCTTCTCTGTTATCTTGGTAATGTGAAAAGTTGAGAAATTGAAAAAATCTACGTTTTTGGGTTATTTTGTGTGTTTTCGAACTGTCGAAATTTTTGTCTGCGTGTCCCAGTTCATTCTGGGCTTTCTGTTCCCCGATCGGCTGATTTACCTGAAGTCAGTCCTTTTCGGGCCCGTCGGAACTTTTTGTCCCAAATGTCCCAAGTTAGTCCGGACCCTTTGTTCCCTTTTCACCCGATTCGGCCGAGTCGCGTACTCCGCGTATTTTTGTCCCGCATGTCCCAAAAGCATTTGTGCATCTTTTCCCCTTTTCGCCCGAATCGGCCGAACCGCGTACTTCGCGCTTTCACGTCCCACATGTCCCAGGTTCATTTGTGCGTCTTTTTCCCGCTTCGCCGAATCGGTCGAGCCGCGTACTTCGCGCTTTCGCGTCCCACATGTCCCAAATGAACCAAGTGCCATTCATGCTAATTTTTCTCTGCACACCGAATATCTTGCTTATTCAATTTGGTAGGTATGTATTAAATGTGCATTCATTACCTTTCTCTCTCTAACGGCTATATAATGAGCAACCCCTATGCGTTTTGCACATTGCTTTCATGCTATCTATTGCTCGAACCCTTGCAATCTAATTTCCTGCGCGCGTATCCATTTCCTCTGCATTCCATCCCAAGTCTAGCTTACAAGCTTTGCTCTCTGAGTTACTATCAACATGAAGATCAAATTAGGGCAGGAACAAATTTCACCACTCGAGTCTGCCGTTCCCGATATCGGGGACAGTGAAGTTCGTCACCTTGACTTTGGAGATTTTTGGGCAAGGATGACAGATGCGAACCCTTCACCGATGGCTCAGATGATTCATGACAGTGGTTTGGCTTTCATTGGTGGCTTCCCTATCTTAGTGCAATGCGCAGATACAGTGCTCTCCTGTGGTGCTCATTTCAGCCCCAACTTGAGTGAATTGGCCAACGTGCATGGGGAGCTCATTGCCAAACTTGACGTTGCCGCCATTGGCACTACACTGAGGATTCCAGAAATGGATAATGTCATAGTTGTCTCCCAGAATCAAGCACAGGCCCTTTTTAATCAAGACAGTGATAACTATAAGGCGCGGGTGGCGAAGTCTTGGCTTAAAAACCCTAAGAAGGGGGCATCTCGTCTATCCAAGACTCTTTTCCGTGTAGATTTCAATGAAGAATTGTCAGATTTCATAATCCTACTGGCTCGGGTTATGGGCTTACCCTCTATGAATGAGTTCCATTTCTGGATGTGCCCGCTCATCAATATGGTGTGCGAGGGAACTCAAAATATCAAGCTGAGGTAGAAATCATCGGTATGAACCTAGCGAGAGAAGGCTATCAATGTACTGACAAATGAAGAAATTCTATATGACTTTGTACACGATGTATACTGGCGGCATCGAGGCAATGGTTTGGCTTTTCTTACATTGATGCCCATAAGGATGATCCTGTGTATGCCCTGCTGCATGATTCACCCTAGAGACCAGCAATGGCAATTTCCAAAGGGTGAATGATGCTTTCACCATGTACATGGTCAGACTTCTTGAGGGTGACATGCGAGAAGTTTTTTACGATGAAGCCATGAGTCGATATAGCAAATTACGGTGCTTATTTTATCAATTCAAAAATTTTCCTATATAAGGCTTGCAGGCTATGAGAGCACTCCTCTTAGGCTTCCTATGTTCTGCAGTGACAAGATGGCCTTGATAGAAGTATGCAGGCAATTGGACAAATTGCATAGAACCTGCAGAGACAAGAAAATTACTGGTTTGCACTTCCCCATCTCTTTGGGAAACTACACTTGCAAAACAGCCCTGGACGCACAAAATATAGAAAGAGCCCTGGCTCCCATTACTGTCCATTTCTTCAAGCCCAGAACTTGCTTCGACTTGAAAAAGTTTATTGAAGCAGAATATCAAGATAACCTATCATCATAGGGTAGACACGAAAAGACTAAGACTATTTGTGTGCTTTGATGATTTTGAAGCCAGAAGGAGGCATTACGGCAGGTTTTCTCTGCAATTAATCCAAGAACTCGGCTTGTACCAAGTTCCTGAAGGACTCAAGGATGACAACTCTGATCTATACTCATATGAGTATGACAATGTGGTCAAGCACACTCCCTTGGAGGACTTGGATTGGTTTAAAAAGGAGAAAGATGATTTGGCTGAGATCCTGGCTCCAGTCTTAGTCAGGACTAAGATCTGGTTTGATAGAAAAGTCGAGAGCTTAGGAGGCACTCAGGGGAATCCTCCTCCAAGGATGCTTCAACACCCAGGAGGGAAGCATCAACTCCCAGATCAGAAACACCTGTGCAAACCCCTCCTGCCTCGTCAACTCAAGGACCTGCAGCCTCTACTCCTTCCTCATCCACCCAGGTATATCAGAAGAAATTCAAAGAAGTTAAGAAGGAGCCTGTGGAAGAAGATCCCCTGAGGAAGCATGCAGAATTGCCTTCGGGACCAGAGAACATTATTGTTCTCAGTGAAAGTGAAGAGAGTGAAGTACCATCTCCCTCAAACTACCCCTGAAGCTCCAATAGATAAGGACAAAGAGGCCCAGAGCACTGAACTTCCAAGTACTATTGATTCCTCTGCACCAGTTATCTCAAGCGCCCCACTCATGTCTCAACTCGAGACAACAAGCAGTACAAACCTTGGGCGCCATGAGTTCTCTGTCTCTTGGTCCTCTTGCCCCCCACCTTCTTCTTCCTCCTCTTTTGCATGGGTGCAGCCTCTCGTCGATAGTAGGAAGAGAAAGTCTTCCTCTCGGAGCTCAGGACCAAATTTTGATGCGTTGTGGCAGCCTTGTTAGGCACTACTCCTCCTTCTCATGCCAAAAAGCCAGGATTACCTCCAGGATAGTGTCTGATGCTCAGGGCCAGCAATTCCTGGAGATAGCTAAGCCTACTGTAGATAAACCAGAGCAGGATTTGCAGGCATCTGACCTGGAACTCTCAAGAATTCCCATGGGAGAGTCTACCCCTGAAGGTGAGATCCATAACCTCCAGGAAACAGTCACAGAGTCATTGGGAGGGTAGAGAAAGGGCAGCAAACCATAGAACAGTTGGAAGAACAAGCCCAAATTCTTACAGGTTTCATCAAATCTCTTTTGTCCAAGGACAAAGTTTTGGACCCTACCCCATTGACTACTCTTCCACCACCTGTGATTTTGAGCCAAGATGAGGTACAGAGTATCAAAGATATGCACAAGTATTCCATCTATGGCAGAGCTATGGAGGCCATGGTGGAAGATATGCTTGTTGCAGGATTGAACTTCATCGATGAAGCTTTCAAACTCCACGGAAAGGTGAACAACTTGCAACAGAATCTCTCCTCCACTATTGGGATCATAGATAAAGAGCTTAAACTTTGGAGCAGTTGCATAGTAGACCTCCGCCTCATGGGACAAGCAGATGAAAACATTTTATTGGCGAGTAAGGTTTTTGATGATGCAAAGGATAATTTGTCAAAGTCCTGGGTCTACAGCGTGGAGTGGAAGATCAAAGTCCTGGAGGAGGCTTTGGGAGAATTGAAGAATAGCTGGCAGAAGGGTGAGGCTTTCAAAACACTAGTTGTATCTGCTTTCAAAGATATACATTGTCATCTTCAGGATGAGACTTCTGGTGTGCCTCTCTCCTTACAAGAAATCAAAGCTCAGTTCAGAGCTTTTGTCAAAGGTAATCTGTTCAAGGAAAGCTCCATTTCCAAAGAAAAAATGAAGGAGATCTACTCTCTTCAATCTGCCATTGAAGAAGCAAATAAGGATTATCATACTCATGTCGAGTTTGATAAGGAAATGGAGAAGTGCCTCGGATTTTGGACCCAGTCTACAGCCAACACGTCAGTCCCTCGTGGCAGAGACATAGCCGAGGCGTTGAAGAGATTCAGACAGCAAATTTTAAAGTCAGTGGGTCCCTCCCAGTCATAAGCACCTGTCTTCTTCTCCTAATTCTTCTCTTCTCTTCCCATTCTTTCTCTCGGATTTATTGTAATAATTAGTTGGGGTATTGCGATTGGCAACCCTTTAACTAATCATTAGTTAAAAGAAGTAGTTACCGAGAGTAACTGATTTGTAAACTATATAATGACCTCTCCTCGCCATTTTGAAGGAGGAAGAACTTGGCTTATTTTCTGAAAGTGTAAATAAATCATAAAGAAATCAATACAGAAGGACTTTTCATTCTTTGTCTATCTGATTTCCTTTTATCCTAAAGCTATTCATTTAATCTTGCTAAGATCATTTGTCTGTATTATGTTAAGAAGCTTTGTATTCTTGCAGATGTTATTTATAGAACTTTGTGTCTTTCAAATTTCATCTTACTAATATGATACAAATGATCTTGTTTCAATTCATTGTACCTTCGCATACATAAAGAATTACTCTGTCATCTATAATTCTGAATGGTGCCTTTCTGCTCGTTTTCACATTCTCATTCCTCAGTCCTTTTGTAATTGATGATCCTTATAGAAAACACTTTCATAATATCCAAGTTCCACAAGAAAATCATGTTTTGTGTATGTGTAAATAGGTTCATTTCTGAATAAGGGAACCTCTCCCATTAAAGAGGAGGGACTTCTTGTCCCCAGACATTGCTCTTCGTGAAGTCCTTTTGTGACCAACGGTTTTGGTGACTCATTTGGGAATCATATTCCAGTTTATTTATTGATCATCTTTTGATCTGGCGACTCCGCGTTTTACTCGAGGGAGAAGGGCCCTTGGTATTGAAGATTCTCAGTTTCAGCTTTTGGAAGCAAGCGGGGTTTTCCTTTCCCTTGACAAGAAGAAATAGAAAGACTCGTTCAACAAGCACTCCACCTGTCCAAGATAGAATCCCTACGGGTGGTATTCCTTCAGAGCCAATCAGTCCTAATCTTTGAGCTTTGATTCTTACTGGTGTTGCAGTTCCTCTTCAAGCCATTTTTCCAAGAATGGCGGTACCATTGCCACAGGGTCATCGTGTTGGGCCCTTGCCCTTCCTCGGCCTTTGCATGAGTTACCCGAGAGGTAGCGGAAGAACTTCCTAAATTCAAAGGCGATGGTAAAGTGCATCCTGATGAACACATTGCAGCCTTCATAGTTGCATGTGGGGTTCTGGGAGTTGAACATGAAGATGTCTCTGTAAGACTTTTTGTTGAGACTTTACAAGATAATGCTGCTGATTGGTTCTATCACCTTCGGCGGTAGTCTATCACTATTTGGGACACCATGAGAACTAGGTTTGAAAACCGTTTCAAACCAGTGGAAGACGTGCATGCCTTGCTAGCCCAAATTTCTCAAATAAAGAAGGATTCACAAGAGCCCATGAGAGAATTTGTGGCTCGATTCAACAGGTTGATTAACAAAATTCCGCCAAATACTCGACCTGTAGATCAAATTCAAAAATGTTTCTTCCTAAATGCTCAATCGCTTTGAAGTTAGTTAGTTACTTTGAGAAGGGCTAATCTCACAACATTGGTGAGGATCAAACTCTTGCTGTTAGTGTTGAAGATGATTTAATCATGTCAGGGAAGTTGAGGAGAGACCCTTCTAAATCTAAGTCTGCTTCTTCCTCCTCTTCCACTCCTGGACCTAATACTGATCCATTGGTACAAAAACTTGCAAATGATCTCATTGCCATTAAGAAACAATTGGCTCAGCATGCTCCCTATGCAGACGTTCCAAGGAGGAATTTTCAGCCCAGAAATCATTTGCCTGCTTCTCAAACAAGGCTAGCGCTTGAAGGACCTCCTATTAAAGTTCCTGTCAATGCTGACTGTGAAGTTGAGGAACCGAGAGGATGAAGAGGTTAATGAAGATTGCGAGGAATTTTGTTGAAGAGGTTGATGATGAAGAGAGATGAATTTGAGGGATCTCGAGTTAATTTCTTCACCAGAAGGCATTGATGAAGGGGATGATTATGATGAAGTAGTAGTAGACATGAATAGCGAATCATACTGTTGTCATGACTCGAGAGCAAGACAAATCGAGAGGAGAAAGTGATGCAGCCCACAAGAAATCTAAAGAGAGCACCAACAACTATCCCGTAATTACAAAAAGAGGATCTCTATTCCCATTTCATCTACACCAAAGGTGAGTCATCATCAATTCTGCTACTAAAGTTACTTCTTTTCCCCTAAAATTGATAAACCTAAGATTTCAAGTGATGATAACCCGTCCATACAGGTCTTTTGATATTATTGATCACCTGAAAAAGACTAAGGTTCAAATCTCAGAAGCTGAATATTATCAAACCCATCCTAAGGCTTTTGCTAAAATGATTCACTTTGTCAATTCCCATTCTAAAACTACCTCTAAAGGCCTTTTACCCACTCCTTCTTCTACACCACAACCTAATCTGGTAGCCGTTGTCACCTCACCCAGTGACAAAATCAAACCATTCTATGTGACACTTCTTATAGCTGGCCATAGGCTCAGTAATTGCGTCATAGACTCAGGAGCATCAGACAATGTGATGCCTGCTAAAGTAGCTCATGCCTTAGGCTTGACTCTCACACGCACTTATGGATCTTGTTATTCTATGGAGAGTAAGGAAGTGCCCTTGGTCGGAAGAATTAAAGATGCACAAGTGGCTTTTGTTGCTTTGCCTGAGAAGAAAGTTTTGGCTACTATCTTAGTAGCAGATATTCCTCCTTCATACGGGATGTTGCTAAGTAGAAACTTCTGTAAGGATGTGGGTGGAGAAATTCAAATGGATTGGTCACATGCCCTCATACCTGTTAATGGGAAAATGAAGAAGTTGCTGCCTGAGAAGCAATCTGAGTATATTGTACAAAAAACCGATGATCCCAAAGCACAAATACTCTATGAGGATATGGGGCATGGAAACTACATGATTATGTCTCCTGAAGAAATCCAACTTCCCAAAGTCTCACCTAAAGATCCTAATGGTGTTTGGATATTAGAGTTTGATGGAAGTTGTTCCTCAGCTGGTTCTGGAGCTGGTGTCATATTGGTGTCACTGAAGGAAGCCTTCATCCTTTCTCATTCAAGTTGCAGTTTGAAAATACCAATAATACAAGCAGAGTATGAAGCTCTCATTCTTGGACTCCAGGTGGAAAAAGAACAAGGTGTGAAGAATCTTCTAGCTCGTGGGGATGCGGAATTGATTGTAAAGCAAGTTAGAAACCTCTTCCAGGTAAAAAATGGAAGGTTGAAACATTACAGGAATCAGGTTTGGGATTCCATTGAATTTCTTGATGCTTTCTCCATTGAAGCAATACCTAGGGAGAAGAATACCAGGGCTGATTCATTAGCAGTCTCAGGGTCACTACTCATACCTCATCCTGACTTTTCTCAAGATAAGTTCACCATTGAGATGATCCATCGACCTAGTGTACCTGATAATACAAGTAACTGGCAAGTTTTCAATGATGATCAACACTTGCTTTCTTTCTTAGAACTCAAGGATAATTTTGAACAATTGTACTTTGAAGGAAGTGATAATTTGCCTCGTGAAAGTGTGCCCTTTGACAAAGAAGCCACCCAAGAAGAAGAAACGGATCAGGATGGATGTATCAAACTCAAGGGAAACAAGATTCCTAAAGGATTGGTGAGTTTAGAGGAACTGTTTGATAAACACGACAGGTATGTAAAGTCTAGAGCTTCTACTGGACCTCAACAATCAGCTGAATATGAAAAAATTAATATTGGGAGTTCTCTTGACCTAAGCTCGTGAACATTGGAAAATGTTACACACGGATGAGAGGAGAAAGTAATTGATCTTTTAAAGAGGTATAAGGATGTTCTTGCCTACTCTATGAAGATTTAAAAGCTTTCCAACAAAAAGGAGATGCTGACATTTTATTCCTCTCAAACACAGGAATTAAGCCTTTTAAACAAAAGCGAGAGTAATACAATCCTAAAATAGTGACACCATTTTCAAGAAATACGAAGTTATTGAAAGCCAAAATCATTTTCCTATCCATCATTCAACATGGATTGCCAATATTGTACCTGTTAGAAAGAAAAATGGTGAGATTCGTATCTGTGTTGACTTCAGGAATCTGAATCAAGCTTCCTTGAAAGATAATTATCCTTTACCTATGATGGATCAGGTCTTGCAAGCAGTAACAGGATCTGAGATGTTGTCTATGCTTGATGGATTCTCGGGATATAACCGGGTAGAAGTTAATCTGAGATCAACACAAAAGCGGCTTTCACTACCCCTTGGGGTACCTTTGCTTACAAAAGGATGCCTTTTGGGCTCATTAATGCAGTGCTACTTTTCAGAGGGCTATGGACCTAGCCTTTGGAAGTTTGAAAGGGAAGTGTATTGTTGTATACCTTGATGACTTGATTGTGTATTCTAAAACAAGGCGGATCATTTTCATTTTGGAGACAGTTACTGCTAAGATGTAGAGAACATGGGATCTCTTTGAATCCTAAAAATATGTCTTTTGTGTCACAGAGGGGAAATTATTAGGGCACATTGTCTCCAAAGATGGTATTAAAATTGATCCTGAGCGAGTTCAAGCTATTCAGCAAATTCCTCTTCCAACCAGCAAAAAAGGCGTGCATTCTTTCTTTGGTAAGATCAACTTTTTGAGAAGGTTCATCCCTGATTTTGCAGAGTTAACTTTGAATATTTCCCAAATGATGAAAGGCAAACAAACGTTTGGTTGGTCTCCTGAAGGGAAAGAAGCCTTTGAAGGCATTAAAAGAGCCATTGCTAAAACTCCTGTTTTAGCATGTCCAGATTTTCAGCAAAGATTTTATTATCTATTGCTACGCCACAGATAACACCTTGGCTGTTGTTTTGACTCAGGAAGATTCTAATGAGCACGAACTCCCAATTGCATTTATGAGCTATATTCTGAAAGATCATGAGTTAAAATACACCATGATGGAAAAACATGCTTTTGCAGTGGTTAAAGCTGTTAAGCAGTTTCGTTTTTACATTCTTAACTCTCACTCCATGGTGTTGGTACCAGATACAACTGTTAAGTCAATTCTCACACAACAGGAATTTGGATCCAAGAGAGGGAGCTGGGTGGCCAAGGTCAAGAATATGATATTGACATCAAACCAACCAAGCTCGTCCGTGGAAAAGGCCTGTGTGAACTCATCGCTGAAGGAGCTAGACATGAGTTACTGGAGGATAAAGTTGGTCTTCCTACCATTTTGTTTCTTAGCTCAGTTGATGAATGGTATGCTGATATCGCTCATTTTCTCACCTATGGGGAATGCCCCTCTCATTTGACTGCCAAAGAAAAAGAGGATGTTAAACTAAGGTCGGTCTGATATGTGTTGTGGGAAAACGCCTTGTTTAAACGTGGGTTAGATGGAAGGTTTTTGAAATGTGTGGACAAGGAACAGCAGAAAAAGCTACTCTCAGCTTTTCATGATCAGGCATGTGGAGGGCATTACTCATCAACTATCACTACTCATAAGATACTTCGTGGAGGATATTACTGGCCTACCTTGTTCAGAGATGCATCAAAGTGGGTTGATAAATGTGAGGCTTGTCAGACTTTCGTAGGTAGACCCAAGTTGGCCTCTTTGCCTCTTAAACCAGTTGTAATTGAAGAACCTTTTCAACAGTGGGGTTTGGACTTCATTGGAACACTTAATCCCTCTTCTAGTGCTGGTCATACTCATGTATTAACTGCCACAGATTATTTCACCAAATGGGTAGAAGCCATTCCAGTAAAGAGTACTACTTCCGAAGTAGTATGCAGTTTCATCAAAGAAAACATCTTGGTAAGGTATGGTGTGCCCAACAAGATTGTGACAGATAATGCTTCAAATTTTTCTTCAACCGAGATGATGGATTTTTGTTATGGATATGGCATCTCCTTGGCTCACTCCTCAGATTACTATCCTCAGGGAAATGGACAAGCAGAATCCACTAATAAAAATATAGTGACCATAATAAGGAAATTAGTCAATGAGTCCCAATGAAACTGGCACAAGAAACTCTATGATGCTCTTTGGGTAGATAGGATCACACCTAAGAGAGCCATTGGAATGTCTCCTTTTCAGGTAGTATATGGAGTAGAAGCTCAATTGCCAGTAATAGTGGAGCTGCCAGCCTTGCATCTAATGAAGGCCATTGAAGATACCAGTTTCAATGATGCTTTGGATAAGAGAATTATGTACCTTCACAAATTGAATGAGGACAGATTGGAAGTTGCTGATAAGATATCTGCTCACCAGCAGAAAGTAAAGGTCCTGTTTGATAAGAAAGCCAGGTTCAGAGATTTCCAAGTTGGAGACACTGTTTTGTTGTGGGATAAAAGGCATGAACCTCGTGGCAGCCATGGCAAGTTTGATTCCCTTTGGCTCGGACCTTTCAAGATCAGGCACTTTGCTGGTAAGAATTCTTTTTACCTTGATTATATGGATGGTTCTTCTCTCCCACTTCCTTATAGTGGGCAGTACCTGAAATTGTTCAAGTCATAGGTGATTAGGGAGTCCTTTGTATATTCTGTACAGTGTTTTGTTTTTCTTTCCCTTTGTTTTGGTGTGTTGTCCTCTGTATTGGTTTTCTTTTTGACTCCGTGGCCCAATGGATAAGGTACTGGTCTACTTCCCGAGTTTGTCTAAATTCTTGCCTTGTCTCATTCTTTGAATTTATGCCAAGTCATCCCCAGAAGGAGCCAGCTGTTGTCCACTCAAAATTCCCCTGCTTTTAAGAAGTTGAAAATTTAAAATTTTGAGGTTAAGTGTCTTCTCTATTATCCTGGTAATGTGAAAAGTCAAGAAATTGAAAATCTACGTTTTTGGGTCATTTTGTGTGTTTTTCGGGCTGTCGGACATTTTTGTCCCGCGTGTCCCAAGTTCAATCGGGCTCTCTGTTCCCGATCGGCCGATTTACCCAAAGTCAGTCCTTTTCGGGCCCGTCGGAACTTTTTGTCCCAAATGTCCCAAGTTAGTCCGGACCCTTTGTTCCATTTTGCCCGAATCGATTCGGCCAAGTGCGTGCTTTTCGCGTATTTTTCGCGTACTTTTCCCGCATGTCCCAAAAGCATTTGTGCGTCTTTTCCCCGCTTCGCCCGAATCGGCCGAACCGCGTACTTCGCGCTTTCGCGTCCCTCATGTCCCAAATGAACCAAGTGCCATTCGTGCTAATTTTTCCCGCTCTACCGAATATCTTGCTTTTCAATTTGGTAGGTATGTATTTAATGCACATTTATTACCTTTCTCTCTCTAAACGGCTATATAACGAGCAGCCCCCCTATGCGTTTTACACACTGCTTTCATGCTATCTATTGCTCGAACCCTTGCAATCTAATTTCCTGTGTGCGTATCCATTTCCTCTGCATTCCATCCCAAGTCTAGCTTGCAAGCTTTGCTCTCTGAGTTACTATCAACATGAAGATCAAATTCCAGGGGCAGGAACAAATTTCACCACTCGAGTCTGCCATTCCCGATATCGGGGACAGTGAAGTTCGCCACCTTGACTTTGGTGATTTTTGGAAAGGATGACAGACGCGAACCCTTCACCGATGGCACAGATGATTCATGATAGTGGTCTGGCTTTTGTTGGTGGTTTCCCTATCTCGGTGCGATGTGCAATGAGACACACGGTGCTCTCATGGGGCTCATTTCAGCCCCGATTGAGTGAATTGACCAACATGCATGGGGAGCTCATCACCAAACTTGACGCTGCCGCCATTGGCACTACACTGAGGATTCCAGAAATGGATAATGCCATAGTTGTCTCCCAGAATCAAGCACAGGCCCTTTTCAATCAAGACAGTGATAACTATAAGGCGCGGGTGGTGAAGTCCTGGCTTAAAAACCCTAAGAAGGGGGCATCTCGTCTATCCAAGACTCTTTTCCGTGTAGATTTCAATGAAGAATTGTCAGATTTCATAATCCTACTGGCTCGGGTTATGGGCTTACCCTCTACTAATGAGTTCCATTTCTGGATGTGCCCGCTCATCAATATGGTGTGCGAGGGAACTCAAAATATCAACTGGGTAGAAATCATCAGTATGAACCTAGCGGAGCAGCTGTCCAATGTACAACAAATGAAGAAATTCTATATGACTTCGTACCTGATGTATACTCTGGCGGCATCGAGGCAATGGTTTGGCTTTTCTTACATTGATGCCCACAAGGATGATCCTGTGTATGCCTACTGCCCACAGTTCACCCTAGAGACCAGCAATCGCAATTTCCGAAGGGTGAATGATGCTTTCACCATGTACATGGTCAGACTTCTTGAGGGTGACACTGGCGAGAAGATTTTACGTGAAGCCATGAGTCGATAGCGCATTACGGTGCTTATTTTATCAATTCGAGAAAATTTTCCTATATAAGGCTTCTTTGGCTCTGAGAGCACTCCTCTTAGGCTTCCTATGTTCTGCAGTGACAAGATGGCCTTGATAGAAGTATGCAGGAAATTGGAAAAATTGCATAGAACCTGTAGAGACAAGAAAATTACTGGTTTGCACTTCCCCATCTCTTTGGGAAACTACACTTGCAAAACACCATGACACGGGCCGCGAGAATATAGAAAGAGCCACGGCTCCCATTCATCCATTTCTTCAAGCCCAAAACTTGCTTCGACTTGAAAAATTTTTATTGAGAAGAATATCAAGATAACCTATCATCATAGGGCAGACACAGAAGACTATTGGGCTGACTGTGCTGATGATTTTGAAGCCAGAAGGAGGCATTACGGCAGGTTTTCTCTGCAATTAATCCAAGAACTCGGCTTGTACCAAGTTCCTGAAGGACTCAAGGATGACAACTCTGATCTATACTCATATGAGTATGAAAATGTGGTCAAGCACACTCCCTTGGAGGACTTGGATTGGTTTAAAAAGGAGAAAGATGATTTGGATGAGATCCTGGCTCCAGTCTTAGTCAGGACTAAGATCTGGTTTGATAGAAAAGTCTGAGAGCTTAGGAGGCACTCAGGGGAATCCTCCTCCAAGGATGCTTCGACACCCAGGAGGGAAGCATCAACTCCCAGATCAGAAACACGTGCAAACCCCCTGTGCCTCGTCAACTCAAGGACTTGCAGCCTCTACTCCTTCCTCATCCACCCAGGTATATCAGAAGAAATTCAAAGAAGTTAAGAAGGAGCCTGTGGAAGAAGATCCCTGAGAAAGCATGCAGAATTGCCTTTGGGACCAGAGAACATCATTGTTCTCAGTGAAAGTGAAGAGAGTGAAGTACCAGCTCCTACAAGTGCCCCACTGAAGCTCCCGGATGGATAAGGACAAAGGCCCGAGCTTGAACTTCCAAGTACTATTGATTTCTCTGCACGGTTGTCTCAAGCGCCCCACTCATGTCTCAACTCGAGACAACAGCAGTACAAACCTTGGGTGCCATGAGTTCTGTCTCTTGGTCCTCTTGCCCCACCTGCTTCTTCCTCCTCCTCTTTTGCATGGGTGCAACCTCTTGTCGATAGTAGGAAGAGAAAGTCTTCCTCTCAGAGCTCAGGACCAAATTTTGATGCGTTGTGGCAGCCTTGTTAGGCACTACTCCTCCTTCTCGCAAAAAAGCCAGGATTACCTCCAGGATAGTATCTGATGCTCAGGGCCAGCAATTCCTGGAGATAGCTAAGCCTACGGTAGATAAACCAGAGCAAGATTTGCAGGCATCTGACCTGGAACTCTCAAGAATTCCCATGGGAGAGTCTACCCCTGAAGGTGAGATCCATAACCTTCAGGAAACAGTTACCAGAGTCATTGGGAGGGTAGAGAAAGGGCAGCAAACCATAGAACAGTTGGAAGAACAAGCCCAAATTCTTACAGGTTTCATCAAATCTCTTTTGTCCAAGGACAAAGTTTTGGACCCTACCCCATTGACTACTCTTCCACCACCTGTGATTTTGAGCCAAGATGAAGTACAGAGTATCAAAGATATGCACAAGTATTCCATCTATGGCAGAGCTATGGAGGCCATGGTGGAAGATATGCTTGTTGCAGGATTGAACTTCATCGATGAAGCTTTCAAACTCCACGGAAAGGTGAACAACTTGCAACAAAAGCTCTCCTCCACTATTGGGATCATAGATAAAGAGCTTAAACTTTGGAGCAGTTGCATAGTAGACCTCCGCCTCATGGGACAAACAGATGAAAACATTTTATTGGCGAGTAAGGTTTTTGATGATGCAAAGGATAATTTTTCAAAGTCTGGGTCTGACATGGAGTGGAAGATCAAAGTCCTGGAGGAGGCTTTGGGAGAATTGAAGAATAGCTGGCAGAAGGGTGAGGCTTTCAAAACACTAGTTGTATCTACTTTCAAAGATATACATTGTCATCTTCAGGATGAGACTTCTGGTGTGCCTCTCTCCTTACAAGAAATCAAAGCTTAATTGAGCTTTTGTCAAAGGTAATCTATTGAGGAAAGCTCCATTTCCAAAGAAAAAATGAAGGAGATTTGCTCTCTTCGATCTGCCATTGAAGAAGAAAATAAGGATTATCATACTCATGTCGAGTTTGATAAGGAAATGGAGAAGTGCCTCGGATTTTGGACCCGAGTCTATAGCCTTGACACATCGGTCCCTCGTGGCGAGAGACATAGCCGAGGCGTTGAAGAGATTCAGACAGTGGATTTTAAAGTCAGTGGGTCCCTCCCAGTCATAAGCACCTGTCTTCTTCTCCTAATTCTTCTCTTCTCTTCCCATTCTTTCTCTCGAATTTATTGTAATAATTAGTTGGGGTATTGCGATTGTGACCCTTTAACTAATCATTAGTTAAAAGAAGTAGTTCTGAGAGTAAGCTGATTTGTAAACTATATAATGACCTCTCCTCACCATTTTGAAGGAGGAAGAACTTGGCTTATTTTCTGAAAGTGTAAATAAATCATAAAGAAATCAATACAGAAGGACTTTTCATTCTTTGTCTATCTGATTTCCTTTTATCCCTAAAGCTATTCATTTAATCTTGCTAAGATCATTTGTCTGTATTATGTTAAGAAGCTTTGTATTCTTGCAGATGTTATTTACAGAACTTTGTGTCTTTCAAATTTCATCTTACTAATATGATACAAATGATCTTGTTTCAATTCACTGTACCTTCGCATACATAAAGAATTACTCTGTCATCTATAATTCTGAATGGTGCCTTTCTGCTCGTTTTCACATTCTCATTCCTCGAGTCCTTTTGTAATGATCCTTATGATGATCAAGTTCCACAAGAAAATCATGTTTTGTGTAGAAAAGGTTCACTTTCATAATATCCAAGTTCCAACTCTTTCTAGAAAATCATGCATTATACCTTTGTGTATGCAATGTTGTAAATGGAGGAATTTCTTTGTAATATCCCTTTTAGGGCTTAAACTAAAAAATAAGGGTTGGCCAATATTTTTTACCCTTTTCATCATTTTGATCTTCTGCAAGGTAACCCTCGGGATGTGTAGACTAAAGCTACGATACCGTTGTAATATCCCTTTTTAGGGCTTAAACTAAAAATAAGACCCCAAGACTCGGATCTAAAAATCCCCTAACACAAAACCGAAAATAATATGATTTTATGAAAACATCTCCAACAATAATAGAAACCCAAGCAATGAAATATAGAGGGACTTAAATGCACCATAAAACCATGCACAATAGTTGCAAACACTTCTAAATAATTATTTCATGTATGGAAACACTTATCCATTCAATTTACATCAAATAATGGAGAAATCTAGAGATAACATGTTGTTGTAATTAACTTTATGACAACAATAGGACAAGTCACATGCAAGGGCTGAAAACACTAGATGAACTCCTCCAAAAATAGTCAAACTATGGATTCCAACGTTATAAATTATATCGAATCTAAATATGAAATAATAAATGAGCTATGTACTGGAAGGCACCAAATCACACTCTAACGGGTTTCTCCCCAAGGAAAGAGCTCTAAAAATCATGCAAACCCTTTGTAGGTTTTTCCTTGATCCAAATCTACAAAGAGCCTTCGATGGATATCTTCAAGTCACCAAAAGGAAGTGTTTTCATCCTTCACCAAGCCACAAGGAAGGTTTCTATCCTCCTTGGATGCCACACAAGAGGGTTTTTGTCCTCAAGTGGAATGGTATTGAGAAACTAGCCCAACAAACCAAGTGTAAATGTAAATTTGCTAAAAACAGATCTCCAAATGATCCCCTAAGACTCCTTTTATATCCCTTTCTTAGAGCCAAAGGACAATTAGATGATGGCCAACCTCTTTAAGCTTCACTTTATATTTCAATTTTACTTTATTACTCCTCCAACCCAATTGACCTGCCTTATAAAGGAAAATACTAAAAGAAAACTGAAATGAAGTGCAATTCATTCCCTTATTCACTTATTCTTCATTGCAACAGTAAAGGGAATGGAAAGAAGTCTTCTTTAAGTCTTTATTCCAAAAGGGGACATTACAACGAAGCTTGATGCATTAATTAGTAGAGTTTATAACACATCTATGATCATTACAAAGTAGTTGTTGGAATCAAAATATTTACCATGAGGCTTGCTTGTATCAACCTCTAAGGGAAAATAGAGAGATACAATCTTGCACTCTTGAAAATTTTGAAGGACCACTTAGGGTGAAGAAGGAAATTAGGTAAATCTCCTATAATGAGAAGCTTGTATCTAAATCTTGGTGGGTTGATATACGTGTTATTGATAAGTAACTTTAGCATTAATTTTTATAATTATATTTTCCTTAGAACTTAGCATTAGATGTATTATGATCATTAGAAATATACTTAATCTTGTTCAATGTAAGGATCTTATTCTTCCATTATTTTATGTGTGGCATAACTATTCAAAAGACCGAAATTTATCAAAGATAACATATTCTTAGACAAGATCTAGAAGGATTTGAGTGAATAAATATTGAACCTCATTGTTGGCTAGAATATTGTTCATTTTTGTAAGCATAGTATTATGATGCAAAACATAGTCACTCTAGTGGAATAATTGGATCCTTGTCACATCTTAGAAATTTGATCATATGATACCTTGTCCCTAATATTGATTGAAAATTATTCAAGGAATTGAGTAGGCAAAGGGATAAAATCCCACATAGAATGAATAGGAAGGTCATACAAGCATTACAACACACATTTCTTGAGGATTCTAGGAAAAATATTAGTCGGTTGTACATCATTGTAAGCATAATCTAAGCACACATAATTAAAATTGTGAAGGTTTTGTTCAAGATCACTTTTATCATCATAGATAGAAGTTTAGGAGACAAAAAAACAATAGGAAAAGACAAGACACCAATTTAGGTGCAAGTGTGTTATGAAGTAGTAAAGTAGAGTCAATGATAGTAGAATAAGTAGATGCACCTTGTTGAAATTTTCATATTTGGGATTGCAAAGTGTGAATAATATTCTTAATATCCTATGTATTAGAAGAGGAATGGAAAATTCCATGGGTGTGGACATTCGATGTAGGAATAATAATTGACATTGTAACACTTTGAAGGGGAATATGAGTTTCCCCGAAGATATAGGCAATGTGAATGTAGAAATAATAGATGCAGCCACAATGGAATATGTAATAGTAGATTCGTGGATCTTAGAATCATCGATCACTTGTTTTCATCTCTCTCAATGTATAAATAGCATCAATGTGTTGGGGATGTTGATGTAGAAATTTTTAAATGTTTATTTATCATCCTCAATATGGGTGTAGGTATTAATGTCGATTCATCATGATAAAATTCCCCTTGGGAAGGTTCAATTGAGGAAGTAGTGATAGTATTAGAAAACATAAAATAATTATATTACAAGTGCACATAAGTATTATGAGCCGGAGAAAATAAGCATCATGTGTCATCGCACTCATATTGAGAAAATTTGTCATGTGCGTCAATAATATCCTCACACATGTCGATATCAATGAGTGACATATATGTGGGATCATTGGTATATGACTAAGAGAAAGTCACCAAAGAGTATGCCATGAAAACACAAAGGATAACAAATCCTAAAAAATGATTAAAATAAAATATCATGCACCTAGCCAAAAGAAAGAACCCTAAGGAAGCTAGGTTTTGAGCAAGGTGATAATTTGATTAAGAATCATGTTCACCAAATGATTACACCCTAAATAAATCAATTAAAGCTTTGGAATATTAATATGTGGTTCTTATTTATTTAAGGACTCAAGGTTACCAATAGGTTGTATATTCAAATTTATCAATAAACATTAATGCATAAATCAAGATATAGCTCCAAAATAATTTGCAAGGTATAACAATAAGTGTGATTTCTCAAAACACAAGAGAGGTAATACACTTATCTAAATATAGAAGAAGAAATTTGATTTGGTAGTAAAAGGTTAATGTGTAGACTAGATATGACTTGGATGTGCTTTTTCTATATAATTGTGACTACAAAATGGGATGTTATGGAATTGTAAGGACTTACCTAGAGCGTGGTATAGTATGATCCTACATTGTATAATTTCAAACATTGATGAGTTGAAACTTTTTAAATTTGTAGACACCTGCGAAACTCTTTTCTTACCTTCACACTAAAACCCTAGGTATCACATATTTTTAAAACCCTTTCTATGATGTGAAACACCCTCAAACCTTAACCATAGGTGGAAGACCCCTACAAACAAGTTAGTGCTTAGGTTAAAGCACTCATGAACTACCTATATCAAGATTACTTGAAGATTCCTCAAACCAAATGCAATTCTCCACCTAACATGTAATATCTATATGGATGTAGCTGCTTTTACAACTTGATCATTTGACGGTGAGAAATAATGGCTTGGTGGAGTTAAACTTGTCTTGGCTTGTCATTGAAAATTGAATGGGAATATTGACTCTTGAACCTGGTTAGGAGTGCTTCAAACATGTGTATGAGTTTCTCCTAGGTTGTGTTGATGTTTTAAAGGAATTTAGGATAGCTTGGAGTGCTTTAGGAATGTATTTTGCAATGATTTCTCTTGAAATTCCTATATGATTCCCACATGAGGTAAATAAGTGAGTTACACTTGCTTGTATAGGTGTGTCTAGGTTTAGTTTTGATTAAGGATAGTCTATGGGATATGAACCAACCAATGAAAAGATATCAAATTGGATAAGTGACCGTTGGGTCATAGGACATGGGGTTGTGTGGGCTTAGACCATAACATAATATGGTTTGTTCTAGCCAAACAATCCTAGATAGGGAGTTCAAAGGACTCTACAAGATTTGGGGTGAGATGCATGGAGATAGTATATTGTTGTGGATTATTGCAAGTAGTTATGTAATAGACTAAGTTGTAATGTCCCTTTCTAGGGATTAAACCTAAACTAAGGGTTTGGCCACAAACCGTAAGAATCAAATAGGAAAATACACCAACACCCAACTGAAAATAATCTGATTTTTATAACAACAGATCCAACAATATTAGAAACCCTATAAATGAAATAGAAATTACACTTTTAGGATATCAAAATCAACTTAGAACATTAATTAATATCCCTATAGGGTAGTGAACTATACTAGAACTTAGGAACAATCATTCACATGCAATATGGGCTGAAAATTAACATAGAAATATCCCAAATACTCAATAAATCTAGCAAGATGAAATCTAGAGCAAATATGTATTTTGTAAATTTATTTCAAGTGCAAATACAATTGAAACTTCAAAAATTCATAACTCCATCAATACTTGGAGTTTTAACACAAACCAATGCTCAAAATGATCTTGAAGAAACCAAATATCCAATGAAATTAAAATCACAATTTTCCAACCATGGAAGCCCTCTCAAAATCAATCCTAAACTTCCCAAGTGGGTTGCTCCAAAGAAGGAAGGGTGCTAACACCATAAAATGTTCCCTAGTTGAAGAAGGAGTGCCCTAAGTACATATAAACACTTTGTTGTTCCACAAATCTACTTATTAAGCCCACTTGTGACTCCTGTATAAAGCCACCAATGTAAAAAATGAGGGTTTTCATCCCCAAGTATAGTGACTATTGAGGTTTTCGTCCCCATTAGGATCTAATGAGGGTTTTCATCCTCAAAGTTGAGCCACACCAAAATTTCTTCATCTTTCTTTGGAGAGTAGGTCGTGTCATGCACAAAACCAAGATATCAATCCTTGAAATAAACATGTATAACCATTCTTAGGCCATTTGATCCACCTTTATATCCTCTTTTTTGGTTCCAAGGATGAATTATAATCCTAATGAACTTCTTAATTTTCCTTTAAGAAGATCGACCTCGTAAGATTATTTAAAAATTATTTTTATTTTATAATAAAAATATTTTGTTCCAAAATAAGAATTGGATAGGCCCAACTTAAAATATTATTAATTATTTTTTAATTTAGAGAAAGAGGAAATTACAATCATCCCTTCATAAATTTTCTTACCCTCAAACAAAATGCAAGCTCATGGATTCTAGATAAATCTATGTGGCTCCTTTTTGATGTATACTACACGTAAAGAAAACTCATTAAAGGAAAAATGTGTTCCCTTCTTCATCCACTCATGCTTTGCGGATATGATGGCTAGGTCCCTTCCTTGGCTTGCCACCATCTCATAATTTCCATTCAAATGATGGATTCCCAAAACTTTAGTAATGTTGTCCTAAAAATATTTGTAGTCTTGTATGTCTCTCTCAAAAATCAGAATGTAGGTGGTTGGAAACCCCCTTAAATCAGCCACAAATATGCCAATGTTAGTAGTAGTGTGGAATTTCTTCAACCTTATAATTGGAGGCTTTTTTTTGGCATCTCATAAGTAGGAGAGTAGTTGGAAAAGTTGTAAACAATGAATAAAAGAAGGTACAACAACTGTAATCATGACCTATCTCCAAAAATTTCCAAACTACCCATGACATGGGTGTTGGAAACACCCCAACATTGACGGAATATGCCCCAACAATGCCCAAGAACAGCCATTCACTAACTTCAATGATTGAATCTACTTGTATGTCATTAAATATAAAAAATTCACATAGCTTACCCACTTCCCATATCAAGCATCTTCGCTGCCCTGGTAATGGTGACTATCCTCCCATCACTATTTTCCCAATGAGCTGATATATGAAAAAGAGGACCAAAATGAAATTCCCCTAACTGTTGTACTTTAGAGATGTGGAATTTTATATAAACTCTTCCTTCACAGTGCTAGAAGGTATATTAAACTTCATATGCCTCCGCATAAGTTTCCTTATACACAAAATGCAATAATTGTAAAAAATTGTAGAAGTTTTTACCTTGTTTTTCATAAGGTCATCCAAAATCTTCTTGCCACAGTCGGTTTGGACTTGACTCAAACTAGATCTATATCTATGGTTGAAAGTGGTGTTTTTCACCGCAATATGCTCCTCATAATTCAATTTATAATAATAATCATTCTTACCAAGTGTGATAAATCCTCATTACGGAGAATTTGCTTATTGTAATTGCCTTATTTGTTTCCCTGAAACAATTGTCTTATGTTCCTTCTTGCTAAATCCTTCCATTATGTCATTAGCAAGATGATTTCTGACATAACTACAAGAGATAATATTTTTATAGTTAGTTGTTATGCAAGAGAGTAGCCCACATTGTGATTCCAAAATATTTTCCTCAGCATTCACTTCTTTCCTCATGCAATGAATTATGATTTCTCTAACTTGGTCACAATATTTTAGCTCTTTATCATGATATTTGAGGGTGATCTCCCCAATATTTGTAACCAATGGACCCCAAGAAAAATTTCATCATTAGCTAGTTCAATCACAAAAAAATCATCACATGCCTCACAAACTCCCAAGAGAATTGACAATTGTATTATTTTCCTTGCACAAAGTATGATGGTGTAATTCTCTACCAGTATAATGACCCCTTGGTTATGAAGAATACCCTTCACCAAGAATGGGTGATAAGCATGATTGCCACACATTAGAGTAAGGGTTCTAACCTTCCACCAAATTCTCTCTAGCTCCTCATTATCCCATGGAGTATGAGGTGCATAATGATGTCCAATCAGTGGTGACATAGAATGACATAACAAGCATGAAAAATGATCACCTTCCCCAACCGGTTGTTTGTGGGAACAACGTATCAACAAGTAACCAAAAATAGGTAATCATATACCCATGGTTTATTATGACACTCTTATGACTCAAAATTTCTAAGTTAGGAATAACACTCAGAAAATACCCTAATGGTGCCCTTCTTTCACACATGATGTCATCCTCATAGGTCCTTAATAAATCTTATTTGACTTCCTTATGTGGCTTCCCTATGTAACCATTAGAATAAAATAAACTATCATAGAACATCAAAGGATTTTTACCCTTCTTCAGATGATGACAAAATTGGGGTTATTCTTTATGGATACCCTCATCAATTTTCTCCTTAGTGACTTTTGTTTGATAATTTCTAATGAACTTAAAGTAATCATGAGGAATCAGAAGTTTCTTTCCTCCATGAACATACCCTGTTGTAATTTAATCCTCTTTAGCCTTATGCAAATTTGATTTCTTTTCCACAAGAACCCATTAGAAACCAATGAAATATCATTAAATATTAAAGAACTTTTACCTTGGGACACATGCTCCATGATTTCCCTAGGTTCATGCTTCAATCCTTCATCAAATTATGATATCTTCACATTGTTGATCTGAAAATCAGTCAAGAGCTTTACTTTGGCAATGGTGATGGGGGCTTCTAGGGCTTCAATGGGTTGTTCCCTCTCCATTCCCAATAACTTCAGTTGTTCTTCTTCCTTCTTTGTCTCAATATGCATGATTTTTCCTTATTTAACTTGCGATGTGGGTTCCTATATGGGCTATTTCTTCTCCATTACTTACAAACCTCTTTTTTTCTTCTTATGTAGTTTGTGACCTAGGTTTGGGCCTTGATCTTCCCTTATTTATTCCCATGAACTCAGAAAATGACATGGCATCATGAATCTTCTCCAGAAGATCCTATACTCCTCATACCATGTAACAATGTTGTCCACTTTGGATGGTTGAGAATTATCAACTTCCTTTGAAGAGATCCTTACACCATTTGGATTTTGAATGGTATGGATCAGTTGAGCCATTGTGTTGGCCAATATTTCTTTCCCTAGGGAAACCTTTTTTATTCTAGCATCAAAAAACAAATATATCCACCATTTTTATCTTCTTGGAAGGAAACTCTCATGATGGGAAGATCGAAGCTCTGATACCACTATAATGTCTCTTTCTAGGGCTTAAACCAAAAATAAGGGTTTGGCCACAAACCCTAAGAATCATATCTGAAAATACACCAACACCCAACTAAAAATAATATGATTTTTATAATACTAGATATGTTATCCCAAATTTAACCCCTGGGTTAATTTGGATAACTCATTAAAAATGGACTTAGCCATTTTTAATGAGTTTGGAATGGTTAAATGGTGTCAATTTCCCCCTTCCAAAAGCACGGCCATTGGAATTTGAAACTCCGTGAGAGAATTAGCTACTTCATTGGTGGGTCACTTAAAAAGTCAACTGACATTCATTTGGCTATCAAAGTCAATGCCAAGCATTAGCTTGATGGGCCATGTGGCGGGATTCAGGATTTCTTCAAAGCCATTTTGGTTTGAGACCTAAGCTCACGAAATCAACCAAGGTTGATAGCATTTCAGATTTGAGGTAAAGAAAAGGTCAAAAAAGTCAAAAGGGAACATGTGGCACATTTCTTATGAATCGAAAAAAATTCTAAGTTCCCCAAAGTTAAAAGTTGTGATGTAAAGGTAGACTCGAAAAAATCGGCACCAGAATCTACATGGATCCTTCTCATTCACTCACCTTTCATAGTTTGAAAAATATGAGGAAAAATAAAGTATGACACCCATAAGTGTGTGGAGATTTTTATTGGCTCGCACTTCGGTTTACGGTCAAGTGCTATCAAAATAATGACAACTCGAATGGCTTGGAATGATCTCATTGGTTGAATGATTCGTAGATGTTAGAAGGGAAAATCAAGGAACTGACATTGTGAAGCACGTGGAGCCTTCTCATTAGCTCACACTTCACAATGGTCACCAAGGGATTTGAAAAGGTAAATTAAAAAGAAACATGGAGCCTTCCCATTGGCTTGAATTTTTCAGGGAGCAAGTAAAAGGAAAAGGATAGTCGACATTGCGAAGGAGGTGTGGCATTGTTTTATTGGCCCATTTTTCTAAAGAAGACAGAAATTCATAAAGCCAAAGGAAATAGAGGAAAAGTAAAGTGAAGAAAAATCCTGATCCCCAAGCCAATCAAAGACTAAAACCTAGCTAAGGGAAAAGGTAATGCACACATTGGAAGAGGATGATCCCGAACCAATCAAATGTTTCCACGTGTCTTATTTATGTACTTCCCAACATGTAAAACTTCAAATGGTCATATCTTTTGATCCGAGCTCCAAATAAAAAAATTATATCGTTGGGAATCTCTCATCGATCCCTTCAACTTAGCATCATCAAAATCTGATTTTGGTGGAATTTGGTGTGAGAAAAATTAAAAAAATAGTTTAGGTCATTAATATGCAGACTCAAACAACTCATCCACTTGAATTGATGAGTACATGCTCTTATCTTCTCCTTGGCTTCTCTAACAAGAAAAATATCATTGCAAAATGGATTCATGAGGGCGTTTCATGACGATTTTAGACACGTAATGCATGCAAATGGTGGTTGAAATTCTAAAAATCCATGTTGCAAGGAAGACATAGATATTTATTAATGACAAGATCAAATTTGATCTCTTTCCCTCTCTTTTCTCTTTTCTCTTTTCTCTTTCTTACTTCAGCTATATATTAAAAATATTTTCACTTTGAAAAGAATGGACATTCAAAAATACAAAGGAACCATGTCAAAATCGTCTCCCAAAGATGTAAACTTTGATCCTACATTTTGGCCTCTCTGTAAATGTGTTCTTGCCTCTATTTGAGTTGTAATGGATTGTGCATACTTCTAAGTAATAAAATATAGTGTTTATGGCTCTCTTCTTCCCTATACTTTTGTTTTATCATTCCTTGCCTTCTTTTACGCTTGCATGGTTGAGCATATCTATCTCATTTGTAGGCTCCATCTTGAATGTTTTTTTATTTTTCATCAACCTTTTCTTGGTTCTATCACCACCTTTTAGCTTAGGATTTCATTTCCATGCATCTTTACAACCCTTCTCTCTCTCCCCGGTCCCTTGCAATTGTTAGTTTAGTATTAGTTAGCTATTTTTCCTTATTTAGTATTAGTTTTAGCATTAAATTGGGTAGAGGAAGTTGGCCTTCTCTGAAGGTCCATTTCAAGTAGCAAGTCCCACAACTTGAGAGTTGGTCCCATGTTACCAAAAAGTATGGATCTACAATGCATAATCCCAGTGGTGCTACTTTTTTGACATAATAGTTTTGGCACACTGGTGGGAGAAGATTGAAGAGATTTAAAACCACGATACCAGCAAGGTTTATGTGTTTTTGATGGTATTCGGCCTTTAGAGGTAGTTCTCAACACATCTGGTGATTCTACTTATCCATAAAACCCATTTTCTCATGATTCAAACCTTTTCCTCCATCCCCTCATTCATTTCAATGCCCCATCTTCTCATGGCTCTCCAAAGATCTCTTCCATTCTCACATTTCAATTTGAGGCCTCTCCATTTTCAAAAGTGGGGTGATATTACCAAAATAGCCCTGAAAAACTTGCCTCACTTCTTTGTAAATGGAGATCAATCACCCATTGATCACATTGAGGACATAGTAAACCAGTGTTCCATTCACAATATCACAAAAGAAAACATTTTCCTCGGACTTCCGGTTTCATCATTCAAAGGCAAAGCAAGAGATCGGTACAATATATTCGCTCCATAATCCATTTTCACATGGAATTAGTTGGGAGAACAACTACACCACTGCTCAAGGAGGATGTAGATGCCATTTGCCTCATGGAACATCTCATCAAAATACGGTGGGCTCCAACGGATTTTAACTATGATTTCAACATCACGTTTTACAAGGACTTAGCGCATAAGTCCTCAAGAATTCATACCTTCACAAGGTATGGCATGCTTGTATTATTTAAGGTCCTTTGATGTTGATCTAGTTGTATTAATTCAATCCCTAGGAGGAAGCAATCTTCCTCAATATTTTCCATTACATCACAAGTTGAGAAGATACTTATTCAGGATGGAAGAAGAAAATACATCTCTATTACTACAATTCTTCCCTCACCATCTCAAATTCTTCCATCCTCGTGCTATAAAGGAAATATCCATTGTTACCTTCCAAAATCAGGAAGATTCTTTGCTTCTTTGTCCTGCATTTGATATTCCACATGTTTATCATGCCCAAAACATTCCCCAAACTTTACAAAATTCTCTCCCATCTCCACCCAAGGCATTACCCAACTTCTCTAAACCTTGCACTAATGTTTTTAGAAGTTGTGGTATTTCACATGTTGTCCCTACCTTCTACCCAACACTCACTAAACCAAGTTATCCTACAATGTTGGTAGAAAGGGATATTATCTATTCTTTTGGAGAAAAGGAGTAACCCGTTCTAAACTTAAAACAAAAAGGCTTCAGGAAAAATCATGCATTTGTTTTGTAGAAAGAATATCAGTGGAGCAGAGAGTATGTTTTGGAGGATCATTTGGCTTCTCCAATTGATCAAATCAGGTCTCTTGAGCATCAAACATCTTTTCCCAAACATGAAACAAATTAGCAGCCCCTTGTTTATGCCTCTTCTCCAACCAATTCTACCAAAGAATATAATTCCATATCATTGAAGATTAGCTTGATTCGGGTTGGGAGGATGAGAGGATCCAAAATTTGTAAAAAGAGGTGCTTCTTGTCAAGAAGAATCAGGAAGATATGAAGGACAATTAGATTGGAATTGGAGGGGAAGAGAAAGTGTTTTGGAACACTATTGACATACAAGGCCTCGAGGAAGAATGTTGAGAAAGTGAACAAAATGTTTTAAATGAATGCAATGGTCCTCATTTTTTCATGTTTAGAACTTGCTACACTTTTGAAAGGTTGTAGTGATACCCTAAGAGCATCATTAGTAGCTGCAATGAACCATGAAGGGCCTTAAGATTTCAAGAAAAATGAGTTTGAGTTGTCTAGATTCTTGTTTAAGGAAGAAGAGCATGATAACACAAGGGTGGAAACATAATTATTTGTTGAAGAAGCAATATCAATTCCAGACAAGCTTGCAGACATCCACCATGAAGAGGAAAGTGTCTCAATCAGCTTCGTTAATGGAATTAATTGTAAGGAAGCTTGGCAAACCAAAAGGATCAGGCCTTTCCCAATCAAATATTTAGATAATCTAAAGCCAAAAGGAGAATTGCAACCAGCCATGCTCACTTTAGAGCATGAGGATGATCATCAAAGTGCCAAGGGTCAGCTGTAATACCTCTCAAACCCAAATACAGAGCA
Organism: Taxus wallichiana var. yunnanensis; assembly: GCA_018340775.1. Lineage (NCBI taxonomy): Eukaryota > Viridiplantae > Streptophyta > Pinopsida > Cupressales > Taxaceae > Taxus > Taxus wallichiana. Next base: position 574,048,684 of record CM031241.1, on the reverse strand, counting down.
CCTACAAGAGGTATTTGTTCTATTTCTAGTTGATACCTTGATGGAAAGGGTGAAAACCAACTTCGTGTTAATTTTTCACTCTTGTCAAATGCCATGTTCATTTCCAAATTAATTACATGGCCGCACTTTGTAACAAGGGAATTTATTTCACCCTTCTGTTACGGGCTTTGTTTAGCTTCTCATTTATTTGGTAAGAGTAGGGTAGTGTAGGTTGCTTTTAGTAAAACAAGTGCTTGTGCACACTCAATATGTTTCCATTTGGGACATGTATGATTTTTCATATTGTGTACATAGTTTTGCGTCATTTGTTGTGGTTGCACAATTCATTTCAATTCGTAGTAGTGTTCATGGCCAAATCATATTTTGGGGTAGCTTTCAAAGTGTATTTTTTGGCCCCAAGAGATCGATTCGATTCAAAGTTCTCATGCCTCTTCCTTGGTCAAAATGTAGTGTTTTGGGATGGTTTCAAAGAAAATCAAAACTCCCAAGAAATCAGCTTCAAGAGCAGACCAAGGTAGCCCTAGATCATCTCGACGAAAGGTTTAATGGTGAAATCGAGATAGTTGGAGCAATTCCAAGTCTCATTCGAGCTCCACAAATCGGTTGCACGTAGTTCCAGTTCGTTCTAAGTTCATAACGTCTCAAAGGTAAGAGATTTTTATATTTTAGACTAGTTTCTCAAAGTTTGTGCTTGAATCCATGCCCAATGGATTTCATAAAGGTCTTGGTCAAATTTAGTAGGAAAATTACCCCTGGAGGTCGCCAAACTATTATCCCAAATTTACCCCGGGTTAATTTTGATAACTCATTAAAAATGGAATTAGCCATTTTTAATAGGTTTGAGGATGGTTAAACGGCCTCCAATTTCCCCCTTCCAAAAGCATTGGTCATTGGCATTTGAAAATACACAAGACACTTAGCTAATTCATTGGTGGGTCACTTTAAAAAGTTGACTAACATTCATTTGGCCATCAAATTCAATGCCAAACTTCAAAAAGTGGGCCACATGGGGGATTCGTGGCTCTCTTCAAATCCATTTAGGTTTGAACCTCAAGCTCATGGAATCAACCAAGGTTGATAGCATTTTGGGTCCAAAGCGAAGACAAAGTCGGTGAGGTCAAAAGGGCGCAGGTGGCACATTTCTTATGAAGAAGAAAAAAATTCTAAGTTCCCCGAAGTTAAAAGTTGTGATGCGAAGGTAGACTCGACAAATCGATAGCCCAAAGCTACGTGGAGCCTTCTCATTGGCTCTCCTTTCGTAGTATGAAAAATCGATGAAAAGAAAGTCTAACACCCCAAAGTACATGGAGCTTTCTTATTGGCTCACACTTTGTAGTTGTCGATTAAGTGCTATTAAAATAATGGCAACTTTGAAGGGTGTGGAATGATCTCATTGGTTGGATGCTTCACAGATGTCAGAAGGGAAAATCAAAGGACTGACATTGTGAAGTGTGTGGATCCTTCTCATTGGCTCACACTTCACAATGGTCAAGTCAAAGGGATTTGAAAAGGTAAATTGTGAAGAAATGTGGAGCCTTCCCATTGGCTCACATTTTTCTCGGGAGCAGATTCAAAGGAAAAGGGCAATATGACACTACAAAGGAGGTGTGGCATTGTTTTATTGGCCCATTTTTCTAAAGAAGGCAAACCTTCATAAAGCCAAAGGAAATAGAGGAAAAGTAAAGGGAATAAAAATACCGATCTTCGAGCTATTAAGAGACTGAAACTTGGCCAAGGGAAAATGCAATGCATATGTTGGTAGAGGCCAATCCACAGAACCAATCAAATTTTGCCACATGTCACATTTTTGTGCTTCCCAACATGCAAAACTTCAAATGGCCATATCTTTTGATCTAGAGCTCCAAATCAGATAAAATTTATATCATTAGAAATATCTCCTCAATACCTTCAACTTGACATCATCAAAATATGATTTTGGTGGCATTTTGTGGGAGAAAAATAGAAAAGCATTTTGGGCCATTAATATGTAGACTGCATAACTCAACCACATGAATTAATGGGTATGGGATCTTATCTTCTCCTTAGCTTCTCCAGCAAGCAAAATATCATTGGGAAATGGATTCATGAGGGAATTTGTACTATTTTCAAACACTTAATGCATGCAAACAAAGTGGTTGAAAGTCGAAAAAGTTGTGTTGCAAAGAATGGACATTCAAAACTATAAAGGAACCATGTCAAAATGGTCTCCCAAGTAGCTATGAACTTTGAGCCTTCATTTTGGCCTCTGTAAATGTGTTCTTTCCTTTGTTTGAGTTGTAATGGACTGTGCATACTTATAAGTAATAAAATATAGTGTTTATGGCTCTCTTATGCCCTATACTTGTGTTTTATTTGCTCCTTTCCTTATTTTACTCTTGCATGGTTGTGCATATCTATCTCATTTGCAGGCTCCATCTTGAATGTGTTTAATGTTCATCACCCTTTTCTTGGTGCTATCACCATCTTTTAGCTTAGGATTTCATTTCCATGCATCTTTCTAACCCTTCTCTCTCTCTGGTCCCTTGGAATTGTTAGTTTAGGATTAGTTAGCCACTTTTCCTTCTTTAGGAGTAGTTTTAGCATTAGATTAGGTAGAGGATGTCAGCTTTCTCCGGAGGTCCATCTCAAGTACCAAGTCCCACAACTTGAGAGATGGACCCATGTTAGAAAAAACTAGGGATCTACAACGCATAATCCTAGGGTGCTACAATTTTACATAACAAGATCCAACAATATTAGAAACCTTAGCAGCGAACTGAAAATTACACTTTTAGGGTATCAAAATCAGCTTAGAACATTAATTAATATCCCTCTAGGGCAGTGAATTGTACCAACACTTAGGAACAATCATTCACATGTAATATGGGCTGAAAATTAACATAGAATTATCCCAAATAAGTAATAAATCTAGCAAGATAAAATATGGAGCAAATATGTATTTTGTAAATTTATTTCAAGTGCAAATACAACTAAAACTTCAAAAATTCATAAGTCCATCAATACTTGGATTTTTAACACAAACCAATGCTCAAAATGATCTTGAAGAGACCAATTATCCAGTGAAAGTGAAATCATAATTTTCCAACCATGGAAACCCTCTCAAAATTGATCCCAAACTTCCCAAGTGGGTCGCCTCCAAAGAAGGAAGGGTGCCAACACCCTAGAAAGTGCCCTAGCTGAAGTAGGAGTGCCCTAAGCATGGATAAACACCTTGTTGTTCCAGAAATCTACCAATTAAGTCCACTTGTGACTCCTGTATGAAGCCACCAATGCAACAAATGAGGGTTTTGTCCCCAAGTGTTGTGACTATTGAGGGTTTCATCCCAATAGGATCCAATGAGGGTTTTCGTCCTCAAAGTTGAGCCACACCAAAGGTCTTCATCTTCAGTGGAGAGTAGGGCACATCGTGCACAAACCCAAGATATCAATCTTTGAAATAAACATGCATAACCTTTCTTAGGCCATTTGATCCACCTTTATATCCTCCTTTTTGGCGCCAAGGATGAATTAGAAGCCCAATGCACTTTTTAATCTTCCCTTAAGAAGACTGACCTCATAAGAGTATTTAAAAATACTTTTTATTTTATAATAATAATATGAAGTTGTCCCAAAATAAGAATTGGTTGGGCCCAACTTAAAATATTATTAATTTAGAAAAAGGGTACATTACATAAGTGGTGTGAATAGATAAGTAAGTCATGGAAGAGAGATAAAGATAAGTCGCTTAGGGTTGCGATGTGTGCACAAGTCATGCTTTAGGTGCAAAGCTAAAGTTGTCATTGACAAACGATAAATTTCCAAATTTACATGTCTACATGTATAAGTAATTCAAGTGGCCACCATTTGTAATCAATCATGATATTATAGTGTGATGCACCATAGATAGCTCATACATAATATTGGCTAGAGTGGTCTAGATTATCTAGATTTGAGCATAGACCTCAATGGATGGGCCTCAATATAGATAGGCATGGTGGATGGGGAGAGTTTTTAATACTCCGGCTCATGCGACATGCATTGTATTCATATGGATAAATGGAATACCTAAGCATAAAAATGTGTTCAATAAAAAATAAAAAAGCCTAATTAATTTCAAAACTAGAGAGAGGGGTCACTTTTAATTTTATAAATGTATCTTGAATATCATGAGATATGGTGATAGTCGTCAAAATTTAACAATGTAAATGCATGCCTATAAGTGACAAAGCCCTTTCCCATAACATTGGTAATGAACATAAAGGGATACATGAAGCATGGGAGATGCTCTAAACAATTACAAAATGTGTGTGATTCACATAACAAGTGATAGACAAGATAGAAATGAATTTACAATTGCACTTACCTAGTCTTGATATCTTGTTCACCGCTTTGATCTTTGCTTACTTGCAACATTTGTAACTTGCAAAATAGGTATCCTGTTTACCTTTCCCTAAAATGGAAACAATATCTAAACTTAAGGTTCAAAACAATAAATTGTTAGGGGCATGTGTTACAACTAACCTAGATTTTAAAGTATCGTTTACTTTTTGGGACCATAAAAATAATTAATTGCATAATAGAAAACAATTCCTATGACATGTGAATCCTAGGTCATGCACCAAAGTGCTCCACGAGAAGTACTAGCTTTAAAAATTGTGAATTCCGTAATGATTTCTTGATATCTCTAGAATTCCTACACAAATGGTAACAATAATTAATGTGCTCTCTTGATGATTATCATTATATAAATGAATTACAGTACTTGTGTATTTATATATACAAAGGAATTTAAATTACAACCTTCTTTGTGTGTCGACTCACAATACAACTAATAATAAAATTGTAGAAAATATAAAAAAACCTGGTACACCCTAACGAAAAGGGGCCATTAAAGGGCACATGGGCATGAGTAAATCTCTAGACAAACTCATGAGTGTTATTCACGTTTTAACATTGAACTCAAAGATAACAACCAATAAACAAATTTAGAAAAAGGGAACCTAAAGAAAGCAAAAACACAACAACATTCACAAACACATGAGTAATGCCTAAAGTAAAACCAATAATTCACGAGTACGAGATAAGTGCATGAATAAAAATTAAAGGGCATATGGATATGAGTAAATCTCCAAACAAACACATGAATGTTATTCACATTTTTAATGTTGAAGTGGAGGACCGCAAACAATAAACAAAATGAGAAAAAGGGATCCTAAAGAAGGCCAAAACACGACAACATTTACAAACACGCGAAAAAATGTCTAAAGTAAACCAATAATTCACAAAGTACACAAATATGTGCATGAATCAAGTAAAAGACATATGGACCCATGAGTGTTAGTCATGTTTTTAACATCGAATTCGAGGAGAGCAAACAATAACCATATGAAAAAAAAGGACAATAAACCATATGAAAAAAAAGCAACCTAAAGAAGGCAAAATTCGACAACATTCACAAACACGTGAATAATATCTAAAATAAACCAATAATTAACAAGTACATAACTAAGTTCGTGAATAACACTTAATTTAAATCAATATTTAGCAAGTACACAAACATTCTAAAACCATATAATTATATTACTAAGAAAAATTTTAAGTGTATGTAGTTGAAAGTGGATTAAAAAGTCCATTTGGGTATTGCCATGGGGGCCAATATTAGGTATATATATGCAGTTCCAAGTGAATTAAAAAGTCCAAATGGGTAATGTTCAAAGAACTTTATACCCCCATAGATTGACATGTGATTGGGAGAGTAAATATATATACTTAAATATCACGAGCTCAAAAGGACATTGCATGTTAGGAATTGTAGAGAAGTGTCTAACTATAACAAAGATAGAGATTTCTTGGCCAATGGCCATCTTTATGAAGAATATAAAATAGTCAACACAACAAATAAAATACTGTATTGACAAGACATACCACACGTTTTCTTACCACAAGATGATGCAATGAAATGACATGACAAAACCTTAATTGGTTCGTTTGGAGACCGTATTGCCACTTGTTTTTGGCTTTTTCCCAACTTATGGAAAAGAAAATCAGCCAATAATGTTCACGGGGACATTCTTTTAAATCGAGGGAAATGACATGGGAATGACATCATGGTGCTCTCACACCAATGTGTCAAAACACTAGGAAAACAACATTTTACAGGTCAAAGGGATTATGATATGTATTTTGAGGATCTCGAGATATGCTTGGACTTGAAGCCTGCTACACACCCTGATTTGACTCTCATGTAAGCATCACCATGACCATTGTGGAGGAAAAGGGGGAGGAATGGGTCAAGGTCATCAAAGCAATAAACACAAAATTGGGTGCCTAGGTGATGGTTGTTTTTTAACATATTCTTATTTTCGATTACGATTATAATTTTATGTGGTTTGGGTTGTGGGTTTGACTTATAATTAATCTGTTGGAATGGTAGGTGGTTCACTGTATTTCATCTATAGATTATAAAAGGCAAGCTTTGTTTTACAGCGCCATGACTTTAGATTGTTGGATAAACATTTGTTTCTCCGATTGCCTTAAAAACTACTTTAATTACTTGAATTATCATTTATAATTATGAGATTTAAATGTTTTTAATGAATATATAATTAGTAAAATTGAATTGGTATAGAAGGGTATCGTAGAAAATTAGAGGCAAAATAAATTCATTGGTCTAAATTAGTATCATCGTATTTGATACATTATGTTAAATTCTAGGTGTTATATATATAGGAATAGATCACTTACTCCATTTTTACAATGGACAATTCACATGAATACTTATTGAATTGTTTGTGCCATAAAATGCACATTAATTGAGCATGTACTAATAAGTGTTTATTACTCCATTGTTATTTGTTGGAATTCTTTGAGGATGAAGTTTCAAAATTTTATTGATCTTAAAAGTTCCAAAATTATTGTTGATTCTCCCAAGCACCTTCAACTATATTAAATATTCTTACTAACAATATGTATTTGTTTAACATTGTCTTATTTGGAATTAGTGTGTGTTCATCACTTTCTTTATATGTTTGAATGTTCATCACTTTCTTTATATGTTTGAACTAGTTCTACGAAAATTTAAGAAAACGAGGGGATGTGAACGGATGAAAGTAATCATTTCTACTCTCAATTATTTTCAACTATTATTAATGTTATGAACAAAGTGTCATTGGTAATGGTGGCAAAATTGACCATCCTCAATATACATTATATTAATTTGTTGAATAGATACTTGAAGATGATAACATTATTCTATAATGATATATATAAATAATTAATTGCAAATGATGTATTTGATAATAGATACAATATAATGAAAACAAACATACCAATTAATATTCTTGTTTTGCTAACAACACTTTAATACATCTATTACTACAATAGTATAATTATAATACATATACTTCCATAAGCTTGAGTTCTATAATGCTCATCCCTTATTAATCATCCACCACTAATATTTATGTATGCCAAGGTAGTTGAAAATTAGAGTAATCTTTTGTTAATGAGACTATATTGTTAAAATCCTCTTTTAAAACCCTATTTTAAGGCTAAATTTTATGGCCATGAGGTGTACTTCAACATTATGAAAAGTGTTTTGAGGCTCAAAGGAATGAATAGAATGGTTTCTCAAACCGTAACTATTACGCCAAATACATAACTGATTTAAATTGTAGCTTGAATAATATTTGTTGCTAAGATAACGTGCATGTTTTTTTACCAAAACAAATATGGGAGAGTACATGGTATTACAATTATTTGATGTTGGGACTCGAGAGCGTGTCCTTATTTCAATTGATTGACCCCTCTTAACACTTGGACCATACGAAAATATTTTTAAAAATAAAACAACATTAATAAAATATTTTTAATTTATATGTTTTTACTTTAATTAAGGTAAAAAAATTTTATAGAAATCCTAGACACTTAATTTTGGTATGAGATAATCTATTTGTTAACCGGATAGTGTATTTGTGTGTTTAATGATTATTGATTTAGATTATGCTCTTGTGACCATATGTTTTTGTGATTATTTTGATTTTTGCCTCTTTCCCATGTCTTATTAAGCTTTTATACTTTTACTAAAAATATAATATATTTCTAGTCAATGACCAATATAATATGTTTCTAGTCAATAACTAATACTATTCTATGGTTATGGCTTGTCCTTCTTATATGGGCTATTTGACACTTATTTTGGGCTTACAAAGTTTTCGACCCTTCTTTGTTGGTTTTTCATGCCCATTGTATGTTAGTATGCATGTTAATATGAATCCCATTTTAATATAAAGAATTTAATAAAATTTATTAATGAATTCAAAAAAATCACAATAAAGACAATCAATCGCGAAGAAAAGGATTTCAATTGTTTTAATAACATGTCTATGCTTAAAGAACATCTAACATTTACTTGTCTCATTGATTAGAGAATTAAAAGTGATAATCATTGGGACACTTGCATTACATTGAAATTCTTGTTGAACTATATGATAATTGGTATATTGTTTTCGAAATGGTTTAAAATTTTAAAGACTTAATGGGAGTCTAGATGTTATCTATGATTAGATTAGATTTCCAAAGGAAGAGAAATAGTTTCTAAGTGATTCAAAATAAATTGTACAAAAGTAAGTGAGGTTGTTAAATCCTCAAAAGAAGATAAAAAAAATCATGTAATTAAAATTTCCCTAAGCGATAGTTGTCGAAACTATATTGATATTGTTCTAGTCATGCCAACTAAGCATTACTATGGTTATGATAAGGTTCCATGTTTACAAAGTGATTTCTTAGGTCTTATTTGCCTCCCCATATGGACAAATAAGACATAAGCATTACTACACCGTCTATTATCAATGATTTTCTTTTGAATTGGGACAAAACCAACGTCACTCTTTAAACCCCATTTTTACCCAAATATTAAAATTAATATTTACATTCTCCTATGTTCTTAAATATTAATTAATGCAAATATGTTCAATTTATTGATTTTTATGAACATTTAACCTTGATTACAAAATGTATCATGGTTAGTTATGTTGCATTGTTAGTGTAAAACCACTTTCCACATCTACATTTTGATGAACCCAAATTTTATCACATACCCAACCCTAGGGTTTCATCCTTTGGTGAACTCACATTCCTTGTGGCCTTCTAGGATTAACTCTTTTCTCTTTGGTGATAGGTTTATGTAGATACCTAATTTGTTCACGGGTCTACTTAATTATTATGGTATTGGTGTATTTTTTTGTTTATAGATTATTGGTTTAATTTAGGCTTTTATCATATCGTATTTCTCGTGTCATTGACCCTCCTTTTCATGATCTTCCATCAACATGCCATATTTATATATTTTTTTCATATATGTCTCTTGTGACCTTGGTTTTTCGCCTTTCTTCTAGTTTTTTCTCTATTCTTATGTCATTGGCTTCATCAAGAGCATTTTTCTAATTCCTAATGACCTTTTTTTGCACCATGAGAAAATGGTTTTCTATTGGAAGAAATGTCTCTTTCACTCTTTTGGGTTCTTTTATACCCGACTTTTTTTTGTTAATTGTATTCTTCTTTTGGTTATGTTTCCTACATGTTGTGTGTTGGATTGTGCACTAGTATGGCCTTAATTTGAATTCAGTAAGTTTATATATACATGGGTGCATTAGTGCATATATAAAAATAAGAGAATGCCAAGGCAAGAGGAACTTGAGAATGATATATTTCCTTTTCACTAGAGTGATATTCAAGAAAACAATATATCTATTTATGTAGTATTCTCATACTAAAATCCTAGGTCAAGCATTTATTGATTTATACTTTCATTCTAGATGATACAATTTTTTGCACACATGTAAAGAAAAGGGTTAGGACACATAATTATTTGTTAACTTATCACTTGTGTTGGTTGTAATTGTGTTCACAAACCAAAGGCCTAACAATAATTTGGTGAGATAACACATAGGTCCCCTAACATACTCTATTTTTATAGGTTTTGCTAGGAGATGAGAAGGATTAGGGTTTCCATAAAGGAGATTGATTTCATTGATTTACGGTGATCCAAACATTGCGAGATAGAATTTGGTATACTAGGGCACATCAAGAATAGTTGTGTTTGGTCAAATTTATTCTATATGCATAGAGAAATTTATGAATAAGGAAACTCTTTAAGGATCGTGTGTAAATCTTCAACAACTAGCAAAAATATGGTCACAAACAATTTTACTATTTGATTTTTTAGAGGTCGTTCTTATTGACGTATAGACCTATTTTCTTAGCTGCTTCTAAGAGTCACTCACAAAATTTCTAAAGGTTGAGTATTGTCCTACAAACTCTAAGTTACCTTTAGAACTTTATTATTTTATCAGTATTCATGTCGTCTCTAATTTACTATGTTCTACATTTTTCGTCCCATATTACATGTAATTAGGTCTTTTTAACTTATTTTTGGATTACTTAGTTGCATAGCTTAGATGTGGTTAAAACCAATTTCCACGCACACTTTGGTGAAGCTAAGATACATAAAACATCGAACCCCTTATTGTTTCCTTTTGACAAACTAATATGCATCAAACTTCCATCCCCTTAGGATTTACTTTCAATTTGAACTTGTATTGGTTGATCACCCAACCCAACTCGGTTATTACTTAGGCCAAGGTTTCAAAGTGTAAGCTCATGTTTTCTTCTAGGGATTGTTATCACCTCTTATCGGTTGTCTATGATCTATTTTATATATTTCAATATTTTAAGCCCTAGTTCTTGTGTGTGTAATATTGGTCATGTACATTTTTATTTGCATACATACATGTGTGTGTACGTGCGGATGTATGTACACACATAATAAATATGGCCTAGGAGATTGAGCTTGGGGAATATGAGAAACATGATAACTAAGCAAAGCTTGAGAAGGCACACGATCATTTTGAGCACTTAGAGGAGTAATACTATATGAAGAAAGACAAACAATAAAAATAATTCTAATCGTTTCAAAACATAACATTTTGAGAGTAATAAATAATAGGGAGATTTTGAAAAGCAACTTATCTCAACATATTCATAATTCTAGACATATCACCATGATTCAGTATAACATATTTCTTAATTGTATGAATGGAATCACCCCTATATTTGTCAAGTCTATTTTTACCTCATAATCACAACCTTTATCATTTTGATTCTAATAATCACAAAATGGGGCTACTACATTCTCATGAGAAGTATTTATTTGTACATGTGACAACACACATCTTGGTCCAAATTATTCCTTTGCATTGGGGTTTTATCATGTTCAAAAAAAGTAATCAATAGACCTTTTTCTACACATTTAAGTCCAAATTTCTTTAGCTTACTTTGTACTAGGTTAACAATGTTTTCCTTGTTAATTGGTTCTCATGTGTCCAATTTTAGTTTTTGATAGTCACGAGGGCCTGCACAAATGAACCATCATCTTTAAAAAGTGCATGTAAGTGGAAAGTGATTATAAATAAAATATAGGTTTAAATGTAACACCCAATAGCTAGGGATAATAGATTTAAAACAAATAAAATGAAACAAGTTTTGGAACAATCATATTTACCCAATGAAGGAAATATCTAATCATAGAATGAAATAAAACATACAAGCATCAAAATGTTTACGTGCAAAATGGTTTTACAAGAAGCAATGCTCTACATCTAACCGCATAAATTGCAATAAGATACAAATAGATTTAACTGCTAAAAACAAACCTAATGGCTTAAAGGAGATATCATCATTTTTCAAGGAACATAGGAAATTGAAAAGAATAGGTTTTAAATTTATATCTAATATGTCAAAATTCTAGAGATAGTCATCAGAAACATAAAACATGATGTAATACGTGCTATTTCTTTAAATTGACGATCGTTCGCTCTCTACTCGAACCCTCTGCGTGCGCCCTCACGCCCTTTGCTCGCGCCCTGCACTCACGCCCTTTGATCGCACCCTCTGCTCGCGCCCTACGCCATGGTGGCTACCCGAGCCCTTGCATCCAAAGCGAACCCTAAATCTGACTCGGCAAGAACTCAACGGACAGGTGAGGGAGATGGAGGCGGCACGGCTGTGGGGCTTGTCTCAGAGATTCCACCCTAGTCGTGGATTGACCTTGCCTTCACTGCAGGGAGCTCCATACCTCTACCTCGGAATGGCAGCACAAACCCTAGCCGAGATCTACCACAAGATCCATCCGGGGTGTTCCTGTGGCAATGCCTGGTAATAGACATTTAAAATCTGTGTTGGAAGGATCAGTTCATGACAGATTGGAGCTCGACAGAGATGCTAGTCATGGCCATATTGGGTCATCCTTCAAAAATGTTTTAAATGGCAAGGAATCTTCCATGAAACCTGCAGACGTTACCCCATCTATTACTTTCGGGGAAGAGGTCATTTCCTCTGAGATTTACTACAAAGAGCATGCTCTGATTTGTAGATTCGGGGGACTATGGCCCAACCTTCCTATTCTTCATGCGTGGATCTCTGAGCACTGGACTCCAATTTTAACTGGAAAAATAGACTTGTATCCATGTGCTAAAGGTATTTTCATTGTAACCTTCTCTTTAATAGCTGATAGAAACATCATTGCTTCCAAACTTTGGACCTGCCAATCTAAATATTTGATCATTAAACCCTGGTTTCCATCCTTCAACCCACTCACAGAATCTTTCTCATGGAAACTGTTTGGATCAGGCTGCCCCATTTACCTCTCCAGTTCTGGAGTCATGACTGTTTGACATCCATTGGCAATGCCTTGGGAACTACACTCTATATAGATTCTCAAACCACTAATTACACCCATACTACTTATGCTCGAATCCTCGTGTAACTTGACACCGATAAAAATCTTCCTGCAACCATAGACCTTAAAGTGCAAACAAAACTTGGTCACAACCTCTTGATTATGAAGGTCTTCCTTTTCATTGTAGAAGGTGTTTTTGCTTAGGGCACACCTCTACTGAGTGTGGGATGGAAAAACGTCAACATGAGAAGCGTAGCTGGTGGAAAGATGCACTTCAAAACACGATTTTTATGCAAAAAGGGACTAGATTCAAATGCGAGATACAAATGTTGAATCCATTTCATTGAGAACAGAATCTCAAATTGTGAGCGGCATGAAAAATGCACAAGCTATTGAGGCGCAAGCATGGAAAATGATAAATATCTCTCTCAAGTTAACAACGTGGATGTCCCAAATGGATCAAATGCGACTAAGGAAAATACTCCTTTGTCTTCTCCTCCAATCTGAAGGCTCCATCAAGATGGGTTACTGAGTCAAGCAAAAAGAAAAAAATCTACCACTCTGAAGGGTAACACTTCGCCTTGATGATTCTTATCTCTGTTATTGGCTGGCTGGGTTACATTGGTCTCATTTTTCTTGGCCGGATAGTAGGTTGCTTCCAATGGTGTTGTTATGCCATTGTTGTTTGATTGATGTACTTGTTTTTTTTGTTGTTGCTTTGTCGGTTGTTGGTTTTTACTTTCTTTATCGGTTTTCTAATCGAGCTCTATTGTTCTATTTGGATTTTGATCCATCTCTTGTGCTTTAACTTTGATTCGCTTCGAGCCTTGGTGTACAAGGTATAGTCCCTTTGAAAAACTATTTGCCAATAATATAAAAAACATAAAACATGATGCATGCCCAAATAATGAGGCAAAGTAAGCCCAAAAATAGCGAGAATGGAGAAACAAATTTGAAGCCTCACCCTTTGTTACAAATGTAGCCTTTTGCCATGACCAAAGCACATTTCTAGAATTTTTCAAAACATGTGAGATTTTAATAGATGAACAAGTTTGCTTCCTCCCAAGTTTAAAAAACCTCACTCATTTTTCCTAAAATCGTTGTAGATATCTATGGAACTAACTCTAATATGATCACAACACGAGAATAGTAAAAAAACACAAGGTATCATGATAGGTTTGTGTTATCCTTCCATTATCATCAAACCCCTCAAATGAAATCATTTTTTAAAGCCAACACACAAAGCATAAAACATAATAGTTCAACAAGTTGTGTAGTGTAATGCAAGTGCCCAACCCTTATCACATTCATTTCTCTAATCGATACAATAAGAAATGTTAGATGTTCTTCTCTAAATAGTTGTATTTTTTTGGCATGTGGATGATTCTTTATCACTAAGATTGATGATTAATTCATCATATTATTTTTATACATGTAGTAATGCAACTATGTATTTGTAGATTTCTTGAATTTAAAAAAGGACCTTATTTCACACACATGCTAAAAGGACCAAAAGGGACCCGAGAATAACAAGGTCAAAGGGCCAACAAAATGGAGCTAAAATTGTGTTATACTTATGGTCATCATGATCAAAACTATGTTACGTTAATGATAAGAAAATTAAACCCAAGAAAATATGGTGAAGAACGAGAAACTAGGAAGGAGAGAGAAAATATAGAGAAGAAGAAGGAAACTAGAAGAAAATATGTCAAAAACCGATAAAAATACGGAGCACACACCACTAAGAGCTCAATCTAAACTACTTATAAATAGAAACACAAATACGAGAAATTATAAAAAAATAACAAACATATAACAAAATTATTGACACTAATTTATAATATTAATATAATTTCTAAAATTAGAATAATATTTATCGTCACTTAAAATGAAATGATAACTATTTGAATAATATAACCAATTAACCTAATTTTATGATTATGTAATAAATTTGTGATATAAATTACGAAAGCCTATTTACCATAAAATATTTCAAACAATAATTTTCCGAATTTTGGCACCGAAAATAAAATCCAAAAAAATTCAGTTTATAAAAATAATGCAAATGCTCATGCAAACTATGATATTAGAACTTCTCGCCAAGTTATTAAATTTTGAAAACCCCCTCAATTTTTCTTTTTGTAAAAGTCAAGACGAGATTATTTATGCTACATTTTGTTGCTCAAAATAGATATTGAAATCAGACATTAAAAATATATATGAGACATTCCATTAAAATTTTAATGGAAAACAAGTATTTTTATTTATAATCTCACACTATATGAAATTTATGGAATAATTTTGACAAAGCAAAAAGTGACACGAGGAAAACAACAAAGTTAGAATCAAATTAAATTATTTATAAATACACTTTAAAAGATTGTATAGATAATTTTAGTATTTTTTTAAAAAATGGTTATTATTATAATTACTTGTATTTAAGAGAGATTATGTATTTAGAGAAAATTGAAGACACAAAATATTGTATTATATTTATAATTTCTCTTGTTATTTATAAATATTTATGCTCCTTATATGTTAAATGGGTCCCTTTAGGTTTACTAGAAAATTATTGGGAGAAAAATATCACTTTACTAATAATAATTATTCATAAAATAATTTAATTAATAACTAAAAATATTAATAAAAATTCACAAAAATAAATAATTTAATATAAAAGTATATTTATTTATAAAAATCATTTGAAAAATAACTAAAAATAAGAATGAAATTATTATTATGATAATAACTAATCATAAAATTTATTTAAATAATAACTTAAAATGTAAAAATAATAATAAACAATTTAAAATAAGATATATTTACAATATATTTTAAATTTATATTTTTAAATTATCAAAAATAATTAATGGGTATTAGAGCTTGTATGAGTTAACATTCTCAATAATTAATCATAAAATTAATTTGAATAATTTATATTAAAAACATGTTTCCATAAAAACTATTTAAATAATGACTAAAAACATTAATAAAAATAGTATTATGGATAAAAACTATTCATTATAAAAATATTTGAATAGAATTTTAAAAATAAAGGAAAAAAATAAACAATATAATATAGGAATATGTGAAACTAAAATTTTGTCAATTGGCAAAATGCCCAATAGGTAGGTAATGTATGGGTTACCATCCTTATAGTTAATATAAGTTTTGTCCTTGCAAATCACTTAATATCTTGTCCAATCACATCGGAGGAATGGGCCAACATACACTACAAGAAAGAACCTTTTATGTCCTTATGCAAATGGGCCAACATATTTTATGTCCTTATGCAAATGGGCCAAGACAAGTACACACTAAGATTGAAAACATTTTTATGTCCTTATCACTTTAATACTTTTTATGTATTTGGACAATTCCCATCATCCATCAAAGGGGTGGAGAAAACAACCTAAATCAATGTCCTAACTCCTTTAAATGCCCCATAGCGTGTATAAATTAGACAACACATAATTGTCACTCTCATGTCCTTTCTTATTTTGTTTATTTTGTTGTAAATCCCCATGACCATCTTGACAAGATGTGGGATGGTGAGTATAGAGTATAATTTGATGGTTGAATGTGTTTGTAAGTAAACATTTCACTCAATTAGGGTTGGAAATTGATGGTTGTAACATATAGTATTTGGGATGTTTGATTTTTGTTACTTTAAAAATATATTTTTTCCTATTTAAAAATATAAATGATAGCTAAAAAATTAAGTCGCTCTAACCAATAAATGGTTAGAACCAAAATCATATGTAGATTTTATATTTTTTAAAATATTTTTATTGAAAGAGTAAAAATTGTGTATATGCATATAAATAATTTATAGATGATTGTACTTCTATCAACACTCCATGTTCTTCAACACCTCTTACTTCTTCGGCACCTATATCTAGTGTGCCCTTAGTATCGGCTTCTTCTCTTGACATCCCTATGATCACTCATAATGCCAAACTTCAACCACTCAATACACCATTCACATCTTCTACCATTCCTTCACATGACATCTTATCACTCATGCATGTTGTTTTCCAATTACAATCTCAAGTTCAATCTCTCACACTTGAAAGCAAAGCCTATTATGCTTCTATCGATAACAATTCTTTACATGGCAATCCTATTCCAAAAAGATTCACAATTCTAACATTCCCTAAGGATTTCATTATGCCTACATTTTCATGTTTTAATGGTACTAGAAATCCATATTTGCATCTCAAACATTATCATCTAGCTATGGCTTCATACTCTAATGATTGATTGTTGCTCAAATCCTTTTGCCATAGTCTTACTAATGACACTTTCCTATGGTAGACACATATACCATTTGGATCTATTAGTATTTATTATGAGATGAAATATGCCTTCCTTCGACACTTTATACTTTAAAATGGCCTTAGATTCGCACATGATCATTTACCTGGCTTACATCAAGGCAAGAAAGAACCTATTATTGATCACAATTTGCATTTCAATGCTTGCATGCATCAGTTAGTATTTCAGCCCATTGATTTAGAAAATAAATTCATCTTTTTATATGGCTTGATTCATGCTTTAAAGCAACGCTTTCAATATGATACATGCAAATCATTCACACTATTATGCTATAAAGTCATTGATTTAGAACAGGATCTCATTGCTACACATGTCATAGATCCTCCTCCTAGTTCTGTTATTGTTGCATCATCTAGTTCTTCTCCTCTTCCATCTATTGAGCATCCTCCACAGGTATCCATCTCCTCCACCTCACAAGCAAGTTCAGTCTTCTCCATTACATAAGTGTCCTTCATCTCCTCCACCATGTCGGGCTCCACCTCATACTTCTACATCTCCTTCACGGGAGCCATTACACTTTTCTCATCACGCTATACCTCATGATGTGTTGTGTGCCTTGTTTGATAAGATTTTGATTCGTTTACCTTCTAATCAACATAATCCACCTCATCGCTTGCAACACTATCATGATGGACATTATTACAACTATCATCATATCAATGGCTATCACAACAAATATTGTTGCTCCTTTTATGATAGATTACAACAATTAGAAGACAAGGGTGTCATTTCCTTCAATTCTGGCTCTCATGGGTGGTCTATGTCTCCAATTCCATGCAAGTGTGTTATTACTCGAGTTGACTTATCTCATTCATGTAGTTCTAATGTCATTATTCATGGGTACTCTCTATCTCATTCATCCACTCCTGCACCATCTCATATGCCACACAATGTTACTTCTACACATTGGCTTCCTAAGCCATGAGAATTTTCACTTCCACCCCGCATCTCCCAACATTGGCACCATTTCATCAGGACATTCGGTTTGGTTCATATGTTCATGCTGCCTCGATTCCACATGCTTCCACTTCGATTCCCACTAGGTCTTTGATATGTGGTTTTCCTCACCCTACCACCCAATGACGCACTCATGTTCTTACGATTCTTACATGATTGTTAATGGATCTCATTCAATAATAACTTCACCATATCTTTGTGTTATACAATATGTCTATATATCTATCTAGAATATACTCTCATATCACTTCTCAATGACACACTCTTTCTTTACAGTTCATTCTTGACTATTGAGGGGTATTATATAAATGAACCTTATCATCTACACATTGGGGGCATTGATATTCTCCTTTCCCCTTATTCATCATATTACACGCACTTAAGTAAACTTTAATTACCATCTCATTCACATACTCTTTTATATCATTCATTTTATACATACTTTACCATTCATCACAACTCTATTCACATATACAATACACTATCTCATCATTTATATATCCATAATCACATTAATCATAATTATTCATTAGTCAACACCAAAAACTATGCATTACAAATCAAATCAACAAAATAATGATCAAAACATCACACATCACATTTGCGACAATAACCAACGCATCATACATCAAGATCAAGTCCCGATCATCACATCGCACGCGTCAATAAACATCAAGTACAATGACCATATGCCAATAGCCCATATAAATATCATTCACAATCATAGTTACAAAAATGTTAATACTTGGGGGGCCATACATCACTACATCACTATATATCATATCTCATCATCACCATCACTCTCACTGGCCAGCAGGAGCTCTAGAAATAAAAGCTTCACTACTCAATCGACACTTTGTTGATGGCAGCCCCTATATCTCTCTACCTATTGACGCAATAATGTAACCTCCATCGATTTGCTCATTGAAACAACCTGGTAACTCCATGAACCTTGTAAATACGTCATGTGTTAGGGGACCTCCACCATGACCTTTTTAGCTCGTTGTTTCTCCTCTCACATTGTCGACGCTTAGCACCACTAGATCGAATAAAAGAGCATGCTCACCCGCAATGGCATCCACCCACTCTAGCATAATGCCACCTATGAGTACATTAGTGGGAACATTACACGTAAATGTGCAGATAGATGTGTCCACAATCAACAACAAATATGCATCACCTACATCCATAGATCAAAGCATTAGGCACTAACGACAATCAATCAACCAAATAACAAATCACAAGTATAACTATAAAAATACTCATGTTCTACTATCGTTGCTGCCACACTATCGAGGGCATGTCCTTTCCCCTTTACTCCTCCCTCCATCGATTACTCTCACCACATCCACAAAGATTGGAAACAACAATACCCACGGTGTTGATGCCCACCATGCATTGTATGCCTTCGTACACCCCGTGTCATCCATGTCTATTGACTTTATTGTCACTTTTTCCTCGTCTAACCCAAGGGGTACTAGATGCACTCATTTGGGGCCTAGTCTAGCTCCAACCATCTTGATTCCCTAATGGTACTCACCCATATATATGGCTCTAGGGACACATCCTTGGCCATACCTAATTTTCGTGAAACACGCTCTGCGTGGAACAACTTGGTCACCCCTGGAAACCGATCCTCTAGCCACATAGTCCACCAAATACATCATAGCTCTACCCCATACTCTAGCCACCCTTTATAGACTTTGTTTGGCCTCCATATCATGGCCTCTAATGCCATACGATCTAACATCACCCTATAGGTATTTGTATCCATCTTCCTACTCCAAATACCTACCCATATCCCAACAAATATATCTGGCCTCACCCACTCTACACGTGGTCCACCAATCAACCTCAATATCGCAATGTGCTCATAGGCCCATACATGTAGCATTGTGATAGATCCAATCCACCGCCATATTCCTCCTACACAAATATGTATAAATATCTATCAAGTGGGCAATACACATCATGCCCAAGCATATCTCATCCCATCCTCCTCTATCCAATGGAAGATTTTGTGCATCTTATACAAGATGTCTACACCACCACCACTCTCTACTAAAACCGATGAAGCAATAACAACAACAATGATCATGGAACTCATGACCTCAATATAACATCTAAACTAATGTGGACCTCAATATGAACTCGGGTCCCTATAACTTACCGCCTAACGGCCCTCATCTATCTTTGAGCATCATCTATAGCCATCACGAACCTCTCTCACCAACGATAGGTAATTGCAATATGTGATATGCATCCTCCAAAGTCATGGTTATCTCGCCCATAGGAAACCAAAATGTGCAAGTATATACACACCATCTCTCACATAATGCGGTGATCATCGACATATTATGAGGCACATCCCTCATCCTAGTTATGTGTTGCAGCCAAAGCACGGTTCAATACATCTCATTCACCATCCGACAAACCCAATCCTTACAATGAGCTCAAGTGGAAACCACCACATAACTCTCGTGAATGAATATCCCTCTACACACCACAAAACAACAACAAGAAAAACATTAGCATCTTATATATATGCAAACACACCTATATATAACATCAACAAACATCAATTTTCACATTTCTCGCACTCTAGGCTATGAACTACCCTTTTGGGTCACCATTGCCTAAAAGTAGGTCACTAGAGCCCATACCTAGGTGTTGGAGTCCCGAAGTTCATTAGCACCTTCACCGCTCTTGCCCAAGTCTGAAACGCGTAGAAAATTAAAAACAATTTTTTTTCCAATTTTCACTAAATTCAACACAATTTTCGAAAAAATCACACTTACTAGCTCAGTTGTCATACGTGACACCATAGCCTACCGCCGCCTTCTTAAAACCACCCAATCACAGTACTCTCACTTGAGGCATCTTCACACACCCATAGCTCCAAATCACACTCGCGCAATAATCAAATGAGTTACCTATTCACTTTTTCATATTACTATTTATAGTAACTTTCGATCACCTACCACGTTATCGTCATTATTTACACCTATCCTCCAAAATAATCAACATCGCATGGTTTCAATCATACTTGGATCATCCCTACTTCAATTCATATCTCATTTGCGTCGTTCTCTTCATAATTTCTTCTCTATCATATCGTACATAAAAAACTATATTCCTCTTTGACATCATTTCAACTCGATATACACACACTTTTGTGATACCTATCATACATTCACTATTACATCCTTACATGCTCAAAGACTCATTAATCAAGGTGATCTTCAAGTGGACAATGCAAATTCCTCACCCGATAAATCACTTGACATATCCAAACAACCTTTCCCAAATCATGCACCAACAAGGTAAGCTACCACTTCTACTATGACCCAACCACCCAACGCTCACACTATAAACACTCTTCACTCCGCTAATCGGGAACCAATCCCATCCACAACTTCCCTCCTTCATCATCGGTCACATCTACCCCCTTTGATATTGTTCTTATTTCCATCATACCCATAATTATTTCGACATCCACTCCCACATCTACAACTACTAGAACCCCATTTGAAAATATATCATTCATGCCCCTAGAGACATTCATGAAACAACCATTCCATCTTATTTCCACATCCAACATTAGTCTTCCATCAACTATCATACATTTTATATCTACTTCGTTAGAATTGGCCACCTCACCTATATCCATTCCACCTTTTCTGTCGTCATACCATCCTTGTAGCCCTAAGTGATTCCTCCTCCCATTCTCGTTACCTACATACCTGCTCTATCCACATCCACACTACCTTCTTCCTTCATACCAATGTCATTATTTGAGGAATTCTTAAAGGCGCTTTATCTTGCAATGACCTCAAATGTTCTTTCCACGTCGATAACATAATCCAACCAATCTCCGCCTTCCGAGATTACATCAAATAAATGTTACTTTCTACACCTATACCAACCATGACATCGTATCATCGACCCTCCATTTTAATTATTGTCACTCCTCCCAATGGTGCATCTCCACCTACAAAATCTATAATTGCTCCTAGAGTTAGAAAATCCAATGCAACACCATCCTTTTTAGGACCACGAACATTTCAGCCCACCAATCCAAAACCATTCAAAGACTAAAACACCAACCAACATCAAAACTGAATTAAAGTCACCAAAACATCAAGCATACTCATAGTTTACCCCAAACATCCAAGATATATCACAAGGAATCTTCTAGCACTTTAGTTGGATCATATACATAAATCTTCCAACACTTACTACAAACTTCGCAATCACACTTCCACCTATCAAGGCCTTTGACCCAAATGGAAAGAATCCTTCATGGTTCAATTCCAACCTTATGTGCACCTATCATCATACCCTTGGGAACGATATTGAGCATTGTAGAGCACTCCAAGCCATTATCCATAACCTCATTGAAGAGGAAATACTTCCTTTTAGACAAAGCAGTCCCTTCCTTCCATATCCAGTCCAATATCTATCATCCCACCTTGGAGATGACTCTTCCAAGGATATTCCCTCTTTGTTCATTAATGTTGTTCGGGTAACCACTCGATTCGGTCCATGTGATCCAAAATCAACATCTGAAAAAAGTTAAGACTTTCGTCACCATTCCTCCACCTAAGGAGTTAACCACATCATTAAAACCTAAGGTTTTCATCTTAGCAAACCCCTACGCCCATTGAATAAAGTATAGTCAAACAACTCCACCAAGCCTTAGTCAAGATGTCACTCTACGAGCTCATCCAATGCTTGCAGGACCATAATTAGGCTTTCATTGAAGCCTTAAAATGTATTTCGATATCCACCGACTAGTCTCAACCCTTCGCATCTCTCATAGGAGCATTTCATCGCTTCCGCAGCTATCTCATTCGATGATGTTGAAATTCTGGACATCCTGTTGGAAGAACATGACCTTACCCTCTTTATCACGGTTAGGATCAATGATACATTCATTCGATGATCCATGATCGACAGTGAGGCAAACATTAATATCCTTCCATCACATACTTTTGATCAACTTAAGATACCTAAGGCATCTGTCTCCCAGACACCTATGGTCCTTCGCCCTTTCAATGATGTTGTCACTCTTGCTTTGGGAATAGTCATTTTTCCTATCTATGTCGGTGAGAAGCTCCTCATGAGGTATTCTACATCATTGAAGGATAATTTCAGTATAATGTTCTCCTTGGATGATCGTGGATCCATGCCATGTGATGTGTCCCCTCTACACTTCATCGTTCCCTTAAGTATGAGCATGAGGGAAATATTTTGACACTTCTTGCAGATGTTCCTCCCTTTAAAATGTGCAATATGACCTATAGACCAAATGATGTACTCGTTCCTAAGAACGATCCATCCGTACCATCCACAACTCATCCATTCTTTCTTCCAAACTTCCTAATGACGAATCCTAGATAAAGTGATAGATAAACTCACACCTGGGGAGTATCATCTCCTCACACTCAACACTCTTCCCACTCCTCACCATATCGAAAAAGCACCAATGTAACCGACTGACGCCGAGGATGGTGTTCCTTTCGGTACACCACATCTTTGCACCAATATTATTTATGGTGGTTTTGATACCCCCTATTCCCAGATCAATGATATTCCACATGCTAAACCTTATACCGGTGGTTTTGGCTTCCTTATCAAACCATATTTTTCACACACCTATCTCCATCATTGCACATTGAAAGGATTCAACATGAAAGGTTAATAGCATGGTCCACATGGCCTTATTATAGACCAATACCATAAACCTCATGAAAAGTTTAGGTTAGGCTACCTGGAGAAATTTCCTAACCCCATCCCACCATCTGAGATGTGCATGGATATTTCTTCTCCATCTTCTCCATCTCACGAATCCATGGAAACAAATGATATTGTATCCATTTCTTCTAACTTTTTTAGTCTTCGCCATCACTTTGGGACCGGTCACTTATCAGTGTGAAAATCAGACTAGGTCCCTCCCCTTTACCATCTAGAAATGATAGAAGAAGATTCTTCTACCATCGATGTCCTTCAATGCACCTTGATGATGATGACACCATTCTTTCCCACATAGGGGTAGAATATTCTTATCTTCATAAGACCTTACTATCTCGACGCACCTACTACTCTTCTCAATGAATCCACCATCGATGTCAATATCATGACTCCTCAAGAGCCTCACATTCTAAAAGTGGGCCAATATCTTGATCCACACGAGCTTGAATCTTTCATTTCATTCCTCTCCCATCATAGCCAACTATTTGCATGGTCTTACTCGGATATGTCGGTATTTACCCTCTATCGTCACCTTTCCCAATGCTAAATCGGTAAAGCATAAGCTTCATCGCATGCATCCTTTTGTTGTAGTCCTTATCAAAGAAGAGTTACAACACCTTCTTTTACATAATTTCATTATCCCCATTTATTATCCCCAATTGATCTCCAACATTGTCCCGATCGCTAAAGCATCCGGAAAACTTCGTATTTGCACTAACTTTTGAGATCTCAATCTCACTTGCCTTAAAGATGACTTCCCTCTTCCAAACATCGACCACTTGTGGATCTTACATGAGACCATGAGATGTTTTCTCTCATGGAAAGTTTCTCTAGCTACAATAAAATTCTCATCACACCGGAAGACCAACATAATACCTCCTTCTTCACTCCTTGGAGGACCTTTTGCTCGTGTCATGCCCTTTGGTTTGAAAAATTCTACCGCTACTTATCAATGGGCCATGACTTATATCTTTCATTATCTCATCAAAAACCATAGAAGATTATGTTGATGATATTTTAGGTAGTTATAAGCATTCGACGTGACCATCTTTCCATTCTCGAAGTCCTCATCGAGCACCTTATTCATTTTTGTCTTCATATAAATCTAGCCAAGTGTGTATTTGGATTCTTAATTGGAAAAAACCTTTTCCTTATCGTTCTATTAGGGACATTGAATTTAACCCTAAAAAATTATAGAAATCATTGAAATGCTTCCTCTTAATCTTAGCGGTTTCGCAACCTTCAAGGTCACTTCTAATTTGTCCGTTGATTCATTTCACAACTTTCGAGATCATTGTCAACCCTTTCATCACCTCCTTTGGAAGGACATATAATTTTATTGGGACCATAATTTCTAGAAGGCTTTTGATGATCTTAAACAATATCTCTGTCTCCACCGGTCCTTACACTTCCACGCGAGGGGAGCCCTTACATCTATACATCTCTCGCTACTAGTCATTCCTTAGGAGCTATTTTAGCACATCGTGATGACCAAGGTCATGAGCAAGTTGTTTATTAATTTAGTCACACCCTTCATGACTATGAAACCCACTACACTAAAGCTGAAAAGATGTGTTGTGCTCACTTCTTTTCTAATTGAAGCTTCAATACTATCTCCTTAATCATAAGACATACGTAAATTCTTTGTTAGGTTGTTAAGCATGTTTTCATGTGTGAGAATGTTGAAGACTATACACTAAAATCTTGTACACTTTCCACAGGTTGTCTCGCTAGGGTTTGGGGCCGAGATGGGCCATGAATGAGGTTTCGAGGCGCACTCCTCAAGAAAAAAATTGGCCTCAAAAAATGTGCACGATATACGAGGAAACGTGTTTTCTCATATGGGCGTATTTTTGACCCATAGGATTATGGGATGGTTTTGGCCCATGGTTTTGATGCCCAGATTTTGTAAAAGCTGCTTAAGTAGTTGTGTACTTATGTGGTTTTATGCATATAGTAGGGTTAATGTAACATTGCAAATGTGTATGAATTCGGGTGTGAATTCCACATATTTTCTTGAGCATAACTCCAAATAGATCTGGGTGTTGTATTGAGAGAGTGATGACTTGTAATAAAATCGAGCAAGTGATTCTTGGTGGAAGTAGCCCAAATTGGGTGAACCATGTTAAATACCATCTACGTGTTGTGTTATTTTTATTCTACACTTTTATTTGAGATCTATAATATTTTACGCATATTAGTTTCTCTCATCATTGCGACTCTATGTGGGATTATTCCACATATTTTATCCCTTATTTCCTAATGGTTGCTAGCTTCCATCTCCTTAAGAAGATGCATTCTAAGCTATATCATAATGATCATGTCACTTTTGGCTCATTCTCATGTCTAATTTCGACCTCGAGTTCATCTCTCAAAATCTATTAAGGGCCAAGCTATTGCAGACCAATTAGCGAAGTCCCCTTCCTATTTCACATCTTCCTCATGAGAAATTTCCGGATGAATCCATTAATCAATTTCATCACTATTCACTTTTTTCTTAGATGGCTCTAAGTTTCAACAAGGTGGAGGAATTTGCATCATTCTCATTCCTCCTTGGGAAACCCTTATTCCCCTCACAAAAAAACTCAATTTTGAGTGTAAAAATAATATGGTAGAGTATGAGACCATTATCTTAGGTCCAGAAACCACTTTGCATTTTTAATTTTTCAAATTATTTACATCTGTGGGGATTAGAACTTGTAACCAAACAAATCACGGTGAGTATCAATGCAAAAATGATACCCTTCAAAATTATCATGACATTTTTCATCTTCTCCTTAAAGCCTTTGATTCCTACACCATCCAAGTTGTTCCCAGATCGACCAATCATTTCGCTAATATGATGACATCTCTTGCAGCTCTCATTCCTTAGAAAATGGAGGAATCCAAGATTTTTGTCGTCATTCATCGTAGTGATCGACCATTTCATGAATTACCCCAATTTAATCTAGTTGAATCTAATTCATCAGACCTTTGTTATTCCCAAATATTTTATTAACTTTCCCAATTCATTATTCCCCTAATTTATCCAAGAATGCTAATAAGTATTTCCTTGACATGCCAACCACTATGTGATCCTTAGCGGCATTCTTTATAAATGCAAATTTGATGGTGTTCTTCTTCGATGCCTTAAATCGCATGAAGCCTCTTGGACCATCCAAGAAGTCCATGATAGTATTTGTGGAAAACACTTTAGTGGCTTAGCTGTATCTAAGTGCATCCTTCATCTTGGCTATTATTGGCCTTCCCTCAATCATGACTACTGTGAGTATGTTAAGAAATGTGAAAAATGTCAATAGCATTCCAATCTTATTCGCATTCCTAGTTAAGCATTACAGTCACTCAGGACCTTTGGCCCTTTTCACAATGGGGTCTTGATCTCATTGGTCTTATTAATCCTCATTCCTCACAACAACATCACTCTATCATCACTACAACTAAATATTTCACTAAATGGGTGGAAGCAATTCCACTCACTTCAACCAAATCTGGTCCAATCATTAATTTTATATATCAACACATCATTTGCCACTTTGGCATTCCCAAAAAAATTCATGGACAACGGAAAGTCCTTTAAAAACAAATATCTTAAGAAAAATTTTAACACATTCAACATCCAAATCAGCTTCTCTTCTCCATATTATCCTCAAGCTAACGGCCAAGCCAAAGCTACCAATAAAACCCTTTGAAACATTCTTGCTAAAACTATTGATCAAGTAGGTCGTAATTGGCATCTTGACTTCCTTTTTCCCTTTGGGCCTATCACACTAGTATTTTTACCTCCACGGGGCTACGCTCTTTTCACT
Source organism: Taxus wallichiana var. yunnanensis (assembly GCA_018340775.1). Lineage (NCBI taxonomy): Eukaryota > Viridiplantae > Streptophyta > Pinopsida > Cupressales > Taxaceae > Taxus > Taxus wallichiana. The sequence continues at coordinate 574,021,114 of CM031241.1, read as the reverse complement.
TGTGTACGGTTCCATAGCCATCCTTCCTCTTGAATTTCAAATTCCATCTTTTTGAGTGTCCCTTCGCGACTCCATCTCTGATGAAGACTATTGCCAAGCACGTCTAACACAACTCAATTTTTTAGATGAACGTTACCTTCTCACTCTTGAACACCATCATGTTTATCAAGAGCACATTAAACATGCTTCTAATAAGTACCTTAAGGAATGTGACTTTAATGTCGGTGACCTCGTCCAAAAAAAAATCGTAACGCGTCACCACTCTAGAAAGGAGCCAACACGGAAAGTTTACCCCTAACTGGATTGGACCATACATTATCACACATAAGTATGGGTCAGGAACCTATCAATTCACCTCCCTTTATGGTAAACCAGAAGTGGAACCTCTTAACGCATTTCACTTGCGACCATTCTACTGTTAGAATGTCTTCCAGTGCTCTTAGTAATATCTTTAGATTATTCCTCTATCTTAGCCTTTTCCATCTCTCATTGTAGTGATTTGGAATTATGTGGTCTTCCGTCACTTCTTAGATGTGACCTTAAATATGGGTACCATGGATCTTCCCATAGATTTTCCTTATGGATAGGTTCTCCCCATTGATGATAACTTCATGATCATTGCATCCATCACCCTCTTATTCCCTATTGGAACCATGCAAAGGCTCTAGTGGTGTCTCTTATACATCCTTATTCCCCTCATGAGTGGTTTACTTAAATAGTCCCCGCTCTCTCCCATGTAAAAATTAAATTCATGGATGCTCTTGTCAAAAATAAAAGTTATCAAAAACAGATTGATCCCTCGAAGGACAGTTGTTCATGCAAAAAAAAGCATGCAAATCAAAATCAAATAAATAGACCAATCCCTCAAACGAAGGCTATCATATATATTATTCTTGTCATCTATATTATGAATAAATTAGACCATACCCTCAAAGGATGTCTACTCTTTTATCATCGAATTTGAAGGCTTCCCGCATTGATCATCCTTCCATTTTATTAGCATCCTAATAAAGCTTCCCTCATTGATCAACTTTCTTTCAGCAAACTTCCCACATTAATCAGTTTGCTCTTTCCCCTTCCCATAGCTGGAGCATAGTTTTAGGAAACACCACTTATGGATAACCCTCTTCACGCGTACAAGTTACATCTCAAACCCCTTTGTCATGTTGACATTAGCTTTATAAGTTAATTCCATCCATGTTCCTTATGATCTTTGGTATGACCAACTATCATTAGTTACATACTAACATCTGTTTTGATTGCATGTGCTTAGCATTACGGATCCCCTCCTTGTTTATCTTCAATGATGTTGGAGGCATATTTTATGCGCGTGTTCCGTTATATGATATAGCATTGTTCATACCCATAGGTCACCATTGTTAAATTACATCTTATCCTATGCCTCATCGACCTTATTCAATCTCTCTAACATTCAAGTCCACCTTGTGGCCATATTTATTCCCCTTTAGGGAATTTTACTTAATCATCCCTTCCCGTATTTTCCTTTGTGGCCATACCTATTTCCCCTCCAAGCATTTTAATCCAATTTCAAAGTCCAAAGTTATGGCCATAATGAATTTTTTCCTTTGGGCATTTTAATCCAATCTACCCTCAAAGCCCACTTTTGTGGCCATATTTACTCCTCCTTCGGGAATTTTATTTCACAATCCTATCCAATCCGCACATGAAGTCCTCCTTTGAGGCCATATTTATTCCCCTTGGGGTATTTTATTTCAACATCTATTTTATCCATTTCTACCCTTGAAGTCCACTCTTGTGGCCATATTTGTACCCTTCTTAGAGGCACCATATTATTATTCAAAGTCCACCTTGTGGCCATACTTACTTTTCCTTTGGGCATTTTACATCAACGTGACCATATTTCCATTCTAAAAGTCCACCTTTGTGGCCATACTTACTCCCCCTTAGGGCATATTATTTCATCACCCACTTTTTCACTTTGCCTTCTCGGCCATTTTTCATGTCATGTGTTGGGGCACCATAACCTTTCATCCTCGTCCCTTGCGGATGCATACCTATTCACTCAATTCCTCGTGTACAAAGGATTTCACATACCTTTCACATTTAGTTGCACATACTTTGATGTTTTCCTATGACCTATTGGTCATTGTGGCTTACATCCATACTGTAGTGATCTTTACCCACTCACTAGCCCGTAGAACCTTGTCCCTAATCTCGTTGAGACCGCAATTGTCCTCTACCAATGTGATATTGGAGTCACCACCATAGTTTTTATTGCTATTACGATTCTTTTTGTTAGGGAATCTTTCCTTGGTAATCATTTTACCCATTTTTCTTCACTTGCCCGCTCTTTATCATCTACATTTTTCAAACGCGTCATTGATTTCCTTGGCGTCATCGATCCCATGTTTGAGGGGGAGATCATCATCTACCTTTTGTCAATCCTCATCATACCTCATCATTTTTATCTCATGGCTTGCTAATGCGCAAACCACTCAACAAAAGGGGAAAATGTAGATACCTAAATTTGGTATCTATACCCTTGTCTATCCGCATGCACAATATTTCACCTTGGTCTTTACCTAGACCCCCTTAACTTAATTCATCCCCACTTTTTTATTTAATTTAAAATTTCTTCTTAATTATCCTATAACCTTTAATTCTCATATAATTCCTATTAATTAATTAATTAATTAAGCCACATTAATTAATTAATTAATCAATTAACACCTCATATGCCCTAACAAACCTTCTATTTTGGATGCTTTTATCCTAACCTACATCCCCTTACTTTTCTAAGCTTTAGTCCTGCTTATTCTTATCCCCTAAATACCCATGACACATCCTCTTCCCACCTACATGCTTTAAAGCACCCTTCCAACTCTTAAATGCCCAAAATGTTAGCCAAAATCACAAAATCTAGCCAGTTGGGGAAACTTTCCCAGTAGTCGAGTGTGACCGTCGAGTCACTATCAATCCTATAATACTATTTCAATCCTTTCCTAAAACAACACACAACAACATAGAAAACACAAAAGCATGGCTCATCTATGATTTTCTTAGACTCTGCGAAATCAACCTTCAAACGAGAGCATTTCTACTGATCCTCTTGCAGTCATTGGAAGCTCGTTTAGATCATTTTCATAACTACTGAAGGCTTTACATTGATTTTTATGATATCTATATCATTTATATTAATATCTTGTTCAATCTAACACATTTCAGGTCCAATAGCACTCGTGACTCCATCATCAGGTTGTTCTATCAATGTTTTTAATTGTAGGTTACCTTTTAAGCTTATTTCTCTTGATTTGTACCTCATTCTTCTACAATCACTTTGTCACCCAAATCGAGTCATCGTCAACTTGACTCTCTGTAACTATGTTTTCCCTCTCCATCCTCTACATTTGTTCTGTCTCTTATCCAACTTGCTAAATCCACTATCTTGTCTCTTTGTTGCATCAAAACTAGCCTATTTATGCCCAGTCGCCATCACCCTACATTGGGCACCATCGACTAGGGTCATGTTTTCCCATTAATCAATCCTCATCTTTGTTTCCAACCATTTTTTTTGTTTCATTGGCCTCATATTTCCCCTGCAGTCATTTTTAGCATCCACAAAATTTTGTTACTTCTCGTTGGCATCCGGATCTTGTGAGGTCTCGCATACTTACTCTTCTACTTAGATCCACTATCTTAGTCTTTCGGCGACTGTCTCTACATAGTATGGATCACCTTTGAACCTATCAAGGAACATTAAGTTTACATTTATTTCAATCAAATTAACATTTAGATCAGTTTTTATCACTTTCAGATTTTATACCTCTTTCAGTTTCTACATACTACCTGCTCATCAGTCATTTATATCATTTTTTCTTATCACACGGGGGTTGACATCCACCAAGGAATTTAACGCTTCTTGGAGCTTCTTTATCAGAAACCCTTGCAAAACCATTTAATCCATTTTCGTGTTAGTGATTTTTATTTTCGGTTTGTCATTTCGTAGTAGCAAGGATCCATCACCCACTTTGCGGTCATTTATCTATCACATCATGTTAGAGGTACCTTAAACCCTCCATCATTTCTTATCGTGTACTTTCTTTAGTATCTAACTCATTAACTTGAAATGAATGAGAAAATACTTACAACAAAGTGGTTACTTGGGAGAAATTGAATCATGATCATGGTATCTTCTTAGAATATACCTTTTGGAATTTCTCCAAAATCAATTGAGTGTTTATCAAGAATTGACTATAAATGTGGAAAATGTATATGCTTTTGTTGTGATTTAATTTATGGAAAAAAAGTGTGCCACTAACCCATCCACTCCCTTCTTGATAATATTTAGCATTTGACTGCGAAATAACCATTTGTGGGAATTTTTCACGTAGAAAATGAAGTTCAAATTTATTTCCATCAAATTGAAATTGCGTGAACAATGCATAGAAATTACTCTCAATCATTCCCAATGTCGTGACCCATTATACTCCTAAAATAATGTCGATCCTCCCATAGGAATGTTAAAACATATGAGAGTCTAATATGTACTCACCCATGGATATTTTGATACCATGACATTTGTCTAGCTAATTGATCATACCTCCATATACAATCATGACCTGAAATTCTATACTTGCATAAAAAAATTCAATTGTTCCACCAAATCATTTTTGATGAATCTATGTGTTTTACGAGTTAATTAACATTGTTACTCACTATTTTAAAAATACAAAAATAAGGTTTGAGAAGTATTAATTATGAAAATTTCATTTCATGACATGGTTGGTTACAAGTCATATAATTCCATTTTAAGATCTTCCTTAACCTCACCCTCCATTTCCTTATCCTCTTCATCTTCATTATCACCTTCAATGTAGAAAAGTTTCTTCTTAACACTTCAGCTATACTTTTGTCACACTTGAAACGCAACCCTTTTGAACCTTTTTCTATATTTTTTTGGGATTCAACTTGATAGGATGGATACATTATGGTGTAGTGCACTCTCTAACCATGGTTAATGGTCTCCTTTTACCATATATCTTTATTCTTCCCTATAGGAAAATAGAATGGAATTCAATATTAAACTTGGGTTAAACATGCACACATTGTGTTGTATGTCATCCTTTAGCCCTCCCTAAATCAACCCATCGAGGTTATCTTATGTGATTTCCTCCACACATAAGGATAGGTTCAATAATTATAGAATATAATCCTTTACAAACCTTGTTTAGCTCAATTTTTCTAGTTGATTGAAATATTTATCTAGCATGTTGTTGTTTTAGTGCATCTAAATTTCATCATTGAACACCAACCATGTGATAATCAAACATTTATTCTTCTTCTAATTGTATAAGAATATATTATAGATGAACTTATCCAATTCTATTTACAAATATTCTACTATCACCTTTTATGCACAAAGAGTTTGTAGTAGATCAAGTAAATTCTCCATTTGATTGATCTAATTTATTGGATTTTTCCCATCAAAATTTCACATCTCAACCTTTGGTAGTATGTTCCAGAATCCCATATTAGATACGATTGAGGTTTGAAGTGGTCCGATGTCATATGCGGGTTGTTAGAATATCATGTGTTCCCATAGTGAATGTATTGGTTAAGAACTACAAATTAGCCAAAAATGCAAAGATAAATGGCAATTGTGCCTATAACAAGCTCGATATATCATGAAATTGATCACTAACCAACCAAAAATCATTTTTTCACCATGTTGTATACTTCTTTCAGGAGTTATCAAATTTTTTTGACACATTTGAATTATAATATGCCTCTTCCTTGCTTAGTTTCCTTCCTAGAGAAATGTGAAACATTTCCTCGAGCTCTATTTTAGTTCCCTACCATGGTTTATGTTTTAGGTTTTAGGGTAAATGTATTCATGTTTAAATTTTAGGATTTTAGATTTGTGGTTTAGAGTTTAGGGGTCAAAAATAGGGTTATCATTGGAATATACAATTATGATCATATTTTCTAAACGAATTCGGTGATTAGTGTAGAAAAGGGAGAGATTTCACAAAATAATGTTACTTAGAGGATGGTGCCTTTATGATCACCTTCTTGAGATAAATTCAATGAATGTTATTTTTTACAAGGTTTAAAAAATTTCTATATTCTTTTTATAAAAACATAAAATAATATTGCAATGATAGAATAAATTAATTCCTTATGGATCGTGAGTTATGTTTTTGGTCCAACTACCATTAGTGTAGTTACTTAGACCAAAAAAAATCACCAACATAAACTTTCCCAAATCAAATCTCTAATACCACTTATAATCAATTTAATTAGATAGGTTCAACAAAAAAATTTCAAGCAGAACACATAAATGGAATTACAAAAGTAATTTGTAATTAATGTAGCAAAATAAAATAGATGTTTGATATTTGATTAGGAGCAGAAAAAATAAAACTCATCCACTTCAAGGGTAAATCTCCAAAACCTTACAATAATAATAGAATATGCACCGATAATACATTTATTAACCCCTATGTCCTATATATACCACACTCGGGCTACAGTTAACCCATAACATGATCCTACCGACAATATGAAGGCATAAAAAGATGTGAAAAGACAAGTTAAGAGATTACATTAGCCACATGTTTGATATACATATCCCAATACATGTAATAGGTTAAGTGCATAACACCCTATACTCTTTAATATATGAATACATGATTTCCATTCCAAGAGTATAAGTTCTTCACATTCTTTTTGTATTATGAATAAAAATTATTTACACTAAGCAATCAAACAAATACCTATAATATATTTAATTAAGTCTAAATAATCTCTAAGATAGTGAATCAAACCTAATTATTTATTTTAATATCAAATCAATAAAGAGAATAATATTTTTAGGATTATCGTACTCTTAAGAGTGATCATAAGATAATAGTTATATTCTAATGACCAACATATAGGTTTTTATAGAGAAATAAACCCATAAAATTGATGACGAATATCTAGGACATTATCTAAATTAGAAGTTTTTTTGGACAAGGTGCTTAGGATTCATATTTAATTTGATAGGATACCTCGATATTTTTATCTTTCATAAGCCTTACTCGATTTTTGAAACTCCACTTCAATTATTAGAAAATCAATCTTCTTACACCTAATCTTAATTTAGTTTTTAAATCTAAAACAATAATGGAAACAAGATGTTTTTTGGGTTTGTGTTATACTCAAGAATAACCGAGTTATCTTGATATTGTATAATATCAAAAAATAACACACCTATCATTAATAATTCTTCAACTAGGAAAACTAGTGCAATGAAATGTGTCTCTAAAATGAACGAGTGCTTTATTCTCTATAATGGTTGTTAAATCCACTTACAATAATCAAATTCCTTTGATTCCTAAATAATAGAGTACTCATTGATAGATTATGGATCTCTAAATGAATCAAGGTGCTTGTGTACTTTGTTGATGAATGAAATACAAATTAGGGACCTATTAGCACACAAGTGACATAAACAATGGAAACAAATGAAAAATTGGATCATGACCAAGGGTGTACCCTAACCAAACAAAACCTAAAAATTTCAAGGACATGAATTACATGGTCTTAATATAGTTCCAAAAGACCATGCAATCATGAGGAGAGAGAAAGGGAAGAGAAGATGTTAGGATGGAGAAGAAAGGGGAAGAAACAAAATGAAAATCCAAAATAACATGCTATTAATACCTACTTTGGAGCAAGTAATAAAATAAACTCCAGATAAATTTAATTTAACCAAAAAATAAATACATAGGGGTGATTTTTAAGCATCTACATTTTGTCCCACTTTGATATGTTTGTATGCATACATATCAAAGTAAATAAGACATGTTATGGATACATTATTTTATGTGTCTGCGAAACTATTACAAAAACTTTGATATACCTACAGAGACATGTTTACATTGATAAGTTCCAATATCAATGATATGTTGATTTATAGAAGGAATAAAATTGAAAATGATACACATGTTTTAGTCATAAGGTAGGTGTGATTCCACTATGAATCTAAGTGAATTTTAATGCCATCCAAATCCATGCAAAGTCCTTCATGAATTTTCATATGCAAATTTTACCTACAAAAATAAATTTTGATGTCAAAATCTAAGTTCCGTCCAAAACAATGTTAAGCACTATATTGAATGAGTCCCTTTTTAGTACTAGGTAACATGTCCTACGAAATATGCATTGTACTTTAATTTATGGAATTTACACTTATATAATATTACATTATCTTCATTTATTGTGACACAAGGTGTTATGCACATACAAAATTTCCTACATGGGAGACCTCTAATGATTCTAGAGGAAGAAGGACTATATGAGGATAGATAGGAGTGTATAGATGTAGTTGGTTTAGGGCATGTTACACACCTACTATTCATGTAATATAACCTAACTATTCTCACTGCGTTGGGGATGATGTAATCTTTCCCATCTATATGAGTTAACAAAAAAATTGTTAGAATGTAACATGATTTATCCGTAAGGTTCATGATGCACTTATAAGGCAGAGTGAATTCAAATGACTTCAAATCTATTGAAAAAAATTCTTATAATTTTTGACATAAATTTTACCAAAAAAATTGAAGTCAAAATATAATGTCTATGTGATGTAGGACAAGTAATTACATATTGAAGTTAGGTATCCTATTAACATTGTGCCTTCAATCCCTATATCATATATAATCCCATCTCTCTAATCAACAAAATAAAAGTATAAAAATAATTAAATATAGAAATGGTTTCTCACTCAAAGAATTGACAAGAGAAAATAGGACAATGATAATCATATCTCAAGAAGGGGAAATATTGTTTCCCTATGAGGCAAATGAATTATAGCCATTTATCAAAACAAATAAATCATTGGTAATATTTAAATCAATAAATTATTAATCATTAATATATGATAATAATATAATATTAAACTTTTACCCCACCATAGATAAAGAAGAAGTTAACATCAAACTCAAAGCGATCTTTGGAGCATCCAAATTCACTAGATGTCTTTCATCGCTAGGAGCGCTTAATATAGAAATAAGAATTTTTTGTGCACCTCAACCCAAGCTAGTACAACCTTACACATAATTTTTTCATTATTGTGGGAAAAGGAAAGGCAACACAAATGGTTGAGAATGTCTAAAAGCTTTGTATAATGGTATGTTAAAATATCTTGTATGATTGAAAGGATCATATGCAAAGTCGTGTGCAAGAAATATTAAGATCTCATGCACATTTTGGTACACCATGTATGTACTTACACCACACACACACATACACTCACACATAATGCGCACACACACGCACTCACACACACACACACACACACACACACACACACGCACGCGCACGCACGCACGCGCACGCACGCACGCACACACACACGCACGCACGCACACATGCGCGCACACACACACACACACACACACACACACACACACACACACACACACACACACACACACGATGATAAGATGTCTCAATGCCTACATGTCCCTGAATCTAATTTCTTTGCAACAAGGATTTATTGGAATCTTGAGCATCCAAATTAAATGCTAACACACCCATTAATGACTACCTATATAATGGTTTATCCTAATTAAAATATGGTATGATAATTAAAGGGTATCTTTAAAATAATTTGTACCAAAAAGGATGTTTACTTTCAATTTATGGTTTATATAAATAGAAGTATCAAAGATCTTAAGAATTATCTTAATTCGAACAAAAGGATATCACTTACATATTTTAGATCTAAGTCAAAAAAATGGGTCAAACTTTGTTCTATAGAGTCTTGTGATCCTACAATTCTAGTTAGGGTAGATTCTAGGATTTCATCCCCTTGAGGATTATTATACTAATAAGTGTTACCCTATAGTTTGACACATAAAAATTAGTGCATGACGAAAATTAAGTGTGGGGTGTCATTGATGCAAAACATGATTTTGACCATGCATATGGAAGTTTGAATCCTAATTGTCAACCCTAATCAATAGTTGTTTCCATGTTATTTGTCAACCCTCATCACTATCAAATTAAAACTCACTAATATTCATGATGTCTTTGTGGGAGGGGGTCGTTCAACACCACTATGCTTATCACACAAGACATGCATTTTTCAATCATTTTAGGTGTAATTCAATTAACAATGGGTATTCTTATGGCTTAACAAGTAATTTTTATTAGTGAAGGCATTGTAAACATAAATAAAGAATATTATTATATATTCTTTTATTTATACATGAGAGGTATCAAAAATATTATGGCAAGGGATATGGAAGGAACTAAATAATGTGTCATTTTCAAAACTAAGATGGTAAACTAGACGAAGAGGGCGTGATCTCTAGCCTTTGTGTTCAACACAACATATTTGTATTTGTCTCTCTATTTTTACTTTCATTTTTATTGGTGTAGAATCCATTCATGTGATCCATAGGATCCTCATTGAAAAACACAAATCTATTACTTTCTTTGCATCTATTACAATTAGTTTCATTGCATAGAGAAGATCGAGAGATTTCTAGTGGTATCTTGAATGCTAAAAAATAGAGGTCATATGCATAATTTATTGCACGTTGACCGTTTTGGCCAACTGGAAAAAATATTGGACTACATGCATGTTCAGTGATGAGATGGATGTGTGAACATCCATCATGTGGACCAATGAAATAGAAATAAATGGAAATGTGGTATAGAGAAAAATGTGTTTTGCACCTCTAGTCTTCGACGCTCATTAATGAATGGGTGGGCCCCACTATTTGCTGGTTAGGGGCCCTTAGCCGAGTTAACACACTCTTTTTGTGGAGGGGTTCCTTTGCATCCATTTCTTCATATCACTATATTGGAGATTCTGTATATAATTGATCTTGTTATTTATCACTTTGGATGGATGTGGGACTAATTCATTGTATTGTAAATTCTTTGTATTGCATTGTAGGACACGATAATAATGGTATAGCTTAGATACCAAATGATAGAATAGAATAAGATTGCAATGACCAAAGAGGGACGGAAGCCTCACAAATATTATTGATCATGAAATCATATTACATTAAAATGCAAGAGCTGTAATATTTATAGATATTAGATGACCTCATATGGATAGACATGACACCCTAGAGACACCAACTACGAGATGATAAGACCCATCTCACATGCACATGTAATTACTACTAATACCAATATTGAATGTTATCCAACATAACAATATTGAATGCAAGTCACTAGACTAGAGTGCACATGTTGCACATTATTAAATAAAAGACAATGCAATAAAATGTAATAAATATGCCTATGCTAAATTATGCTAACATTCCCCCCCTTAATTTTGCATAGTTTCCAATGAAGTGGAGAGGAACTCTCTGAACAGTGTGAATTTGTCACGTGCAAGTGACTTAGTGAAAACATATGCCTTCTGTTCAGCTGTAGGATAGAAATGGAGCTGTATGTTGTGCTTCAAGACATGCTCGCGTATGAAATGAACCTGTACTTCAATATGCTTGGTTCTCTCATGAAATACTGGATTGCGAACAAGCTTTAAAACTCCTTCATTATCAACATATACTGGAGTAGATTTCTATTGTGGTAGACCAATTCCTTCCAGTATTCGGCGTAGCCATATTGCTTCACAAACAGCTTCACCTGCAGCTCGATACTCTGCTTCTATAGAAGAGCGAGAAACAAAGTTTTGTTTCTTGCTTCCCCATGATATCGGTCCAGATCCCATAAAGAAGACGAAGCCTGATGTTGACTTCCTATCATCCATGTTTCCTGCATGATCTGAATCTGAATATCCTGTCAAGAAGAAATTGTCATTCTTCTTGTACTCTAGACCAAGGTCAACTGTACCCTTTAGATATCTTAGTATTCTCTTTGTTGCTTTCCAATGACATATTTTCGGTTCTTGCATGAAGCGTGATAAATAGTTGACTGCAAAGCTGATATCTGGTCTAGTATATGTCAGGTAAATGAGACTCCCGATCAATTGCCGATAGAGAGTTGCATTCACCGGTGGTGATGGATCGGAACGAGATAACTGAAGTCTCGCTTCCATAGGTGTAGCAATAGGAGTGTAGTCCATCATCCTGAATTTCTCGAGCGTTGTCTTGGTGTATTTCAACTATGACACAAAGATATGATTCTCTTTTTGCCATACTTCCAACCCAAGACAATAGTGCATGAGCCCGAGATCTGTCATGTCGAACGATCGATTAAAATCCTTCTTTGTTGCATCGATCATCTTCACAGAACTACCTGTAATGACTAGATCATCGACATAAACAACCACAACAATCTATCCCCCTTGCTTTTTGAGGTAGAGATTGGGGTCATAAGGATTCCTTTCGAATCCATGACTTATGAGATGCTCATCAATTTTGATGTACCATGCCCGGGGTGCCTGTTTTAGGCCATATAGAGATTTTATGAGTCTGCATACCATCATCTCTTTTCCTGGTATTACATAACCCTCTGGCTGAGTCATATAGACTTCTTCTTGTAAATCTCCATTAAGAAAGGCACTTTTCACATCCATTTGGTGGACTTTCCAACCAAATTGTGCAGCTAGAGCAAAGATCATCCTGATTGTCTTGATCTTGGCTGTGGGAGCAAATGTCTCCTCATAATCAATGCCTTCTTGTTGTGCATACCCCTTTGCTACAAGCCTTGCTTTATACTTGTCAATAGTCCCATCTGATTTGTACTTAGTCTTGAATATCCATCTGCATCCAATGGGTTTCTTCCCTGGTGGAAGGTCGACAAGTTGCCATGTGTTGTTCTTCATCACTGACTGATACTCTGAATCCATGGCATCTTTCCAAGCTTTTGATTGTAGGGCTTCTTGAACTGTAGATGGCTCAACTGTTTCAACAACTCTACTCATTAGGGCATAATTGACCTCTTCACGAGCTTGACTGTGAGTTCTAGGTCCAGGATTGGATGATGTGCTAGGTGCTTCATCCAAATTTGCATCTCTTATTAATTGAGTATACCATTTAGGTAACTTCTTAGTTGTTCCATTGGCTTGTGGTGGATCCAAGTTTTCACCATCATCCAATTCATCACTGTCATCTTCAGTGGGAACATCAAATTTTGTCTTCACAAGAGGTGTATTCTGCATGTTTGTTGAGTCGTTGAGTGGAGCATCTACTTGTTTCTTCTCAAAGAACTCAACATCCCTACTTGTGTATACTTTCTTTGCTTTCGGATCCCATAATCTGTACCCAAGTGCTTCTTCACTGTATCCAATGAATATCAGTTTCTCAGCTTTCATATCCAACTTGTTCCTATTCTTCTTGGGTATGTGCATGCTAGCTTTACACCCAAATACTCTTAGGTGTGCAATTGATGGTTTCCGATTTGACCATGCTTCTTGAGGTGTCACTCCTTCAAGAGCTACTATGGGCACTCTGTTCAACAAATAGACTGTAGTTCTTGTAGCTTCTGCCCAAAATGTCTTTGTTAAACCTGAGTCATCAATCATACATCGCACCATTTCCATGATAGTACGATTCCTTCTCTCAACTATACCATTTTGCTGTGGTGTGTGAGTAGGAGGCATTTGTCGATGAATCCCATGAGCTTCAGGTAATTCTTGAACTCATTGCTTGTGAATTCCCCCCCTCGATCTGAGTGGAGAGTTTTGATCTTACGACCAACTTCATTCTCAACAAGTGCTTTGAACTTCTGAAATGTCTCAAAGGCTTGACTCTTGTTTCTTAGACAATATATCCACATCTTTCTTGAGTAGTCATCAACACAAAGCATGAAGTATTGACATCCAGAATGACTTGGTTGCATGGGCCCGTAAAGATCGGTGTGCACCAAATCAAGCTTTCCTTAGCTTTATATGTATTCTTCGGAAGGGTACTCTATGTTGCTTTCCAGCTAGGAAATTGTGACACTTGTCAGTTGTTGTGCTTGAGTGTAGGCAATCCTTTCACCATGTTGCCCTTTTGAAGTGTTTGGAGATAACCAAAGCGATGTGACCATATCTGCGATGCCATAGTTCGCAGATTGTGTGTCTTTGGCCACTAGAGCTTGATCATCCTTGTGGACAAAATCAAGTTGGAAGTTGGAACAGGGTAAGTGCACCAAGTTGGGGGATAATTATGGACATCAAATCTGAATTTTACATTAAAAACAACAAAACATCAAATTTAGTCTTCCACGGACTTGAACCATGCCAAAAAAAATATGTCATAAAAATGGTACCATTGCAGAGGGGAAAGCTGTTAGCTTTGTTAAAATACTGATTTTAAAGTGAATAGAATAGGATAAATATGATTTTATAATTTTTACTAATAGTAGGTCTTTAAGACACTTTTTCCCGTGAATGTTTATGTGTAGGTTTAAGACTGCAAATTTTGTTTCACTTATCAGAATGTGATAAAACTTATACCATCCCAACCGTGGTGAAATTATATACATGTTCAAAAAAAAAATTGTTTGATTTCAATAATTTTTGATGAAGATATGGCAGCAAATGGAAAGTGCTATGTTTTCTTTATGTTTTCATACCACTTTCACGGAAAAAATCATAAAAAATAAAATATTACTCAAAAAAATAAAAAATAAAATCCATCCCAAGATAGATAGTGGCATCTAACTTCTCACCAAAGGAGAAAAATATATATCAATTTTTGGTCATCCAAATCGTGGGCAAACGGACTATAATTTTATAGGCATTTAAAAAAAAAAATACCAAGTCATTGAATTTTGAGTGTTTAATATATCTAATCTTGTCCATTTTTTTTGAAATTAGATATTTTAGAAACTAGATTCGGATTCTCACGATTCATATTAATATAATTTTTCTAATTTTGAGTGTATATATTGCTAATAATCCCTACAAGTTGATATTATGTTGTTATTTACAATATAGACGTCCACTTATGACCCCCTTTTTATCCCCCAACTTCAACTTCTGCACTTGAACTTAACATGCGTCCCACATTGGAGCTCTCTACAATCTTGGAACCTCTTGACTTATCTCTTATCAAGCACACTTTTTCTCCATTATTACTGTCAAAATCCAACTTCAAGTTGTGATCAAGGAGTTGACTAACTGATAGCAAATTCTTGGTCAACCCAGGTACATACAATACATTTGTGATTTTTGCGGTCATGCTTTCCAAGAGGTAGTGAAATGTTTCCAATCCCTTGACACTTTGTATGATGAGTCATCACCTAATGACACATGGTTCTTGTTAGGTGAGTCACGCAGTGTGTAGAACCAATCCTTACGTCCAGTCATGTGTCGAGTTGCACCCGAGTCAACATACCAGATATCTTGTGTGGACTTGGTTTCTTCATCAAATTGAGCAGAATACATGTGGTGTCCTTCATCTGAATCATCCTCATGTTCGGCAATGTACCCTTATTGTTTGGGTTTTATTTGCCAATTACCATTTTTCTGCCCTTGATTGTTGTTGTTGTTGGACTTCCCTTTATTTGAATTATTGTTACCCTGATGGTTATTGGGTTTTGAATTGCTTGATGAACCCTTTTTATAGGAATTGTACCAACAATCTTTGATGTCATGTCCCCCTCTATTGCAAATGGGACACTTCTTGGTGTTGTCTCGTTGACTTTGGTTTTGTTGGTACTTTGATTTTTGGATTGAAATTGGACTGAAATTTCCCTTTCCTTTATGATTGGAAGATAGTGCTTGCTCATCTTCATGATCTTTGTTGTTCATTGCCTCTTCTTGTTGGAGTAGATTGACCAACTTCTCAAAGGTGATTGTGTGTTCACTCATATTGATAGTTGTCACAAAGATTCTGTAGGAAGGAGGAAGTGCTCGCAACACAATTGGTACGAGGTCTTCATCACTTATCTCTTTTCCCAATGCCAATAGAGATGCCCTCAAAGTAGCAACTCGTCTCAAAAAAACTTCAACCTTCTCATTGTGTTTGAACTTGAGAGTATGCAGTTGTGATAGTAGGTTGAGGATGGCATTCTTGTTCTTTACCTCATAGACTGTGCTCAACTTATCCCATGCATCCTTGGCTGATGTGGCATCTCTAATGTGGGGTTGCACATCATCTGTTACGCTAAACAAGATGATCAACTTGGCCTTTTGATTGGCCCTGTCAAATTGAACTTGTTGTCTTCCATCATCAAGTGATCTTGTTGTTTTCCATCTACAACTGTCCATAGGTCTTCAAACTCAAGTAACATCTTGATCTTCGGTTTCCATGCAACATAGTTGTCTCCTCTAAGCAATTGTGAATCTAGCAAGAAGAACTTTGGTGCTTGTGCACCCATTTCTGCAATCTGAATTTCTGAAACTCTGAATTTCGACAAAAGGTAAGGCTCTTATCACTCCAAGTTTATGGTCTCCCTCTCAATATACCGTCAGGCCGATATACCAAACCTTTCTATATACGCTCCCTTCCGATATACCCGTCAGTACGTGGAAGAAGATCACCCTTTCAATATACCGTCAGTATGGAAAGAGGTGTTAACGCACGTGAAAGAATTTAGTACGTGGTACTTAGATAGTACGGAGAGGGGTTTGTGCAAGCACAAACGGATGGGAGGGCTCAAATGTGTGTGTATTGTGTCCTTATTACTCCCCGTCGATTTTATAGGGTCGATGCCAGACGACGTTTAGGCAGTTGTGTTAGGCATTAAGTGCAGTAGTAGTCATGACGGCATCACCGTAAGCGCTTCCTAGAGGCACCGTATATACCGAACGTTGCTATGAGATCAAAGATCTCGTGTGATAGAACCAAACATAAAATAAAAAATTTGCACTTTTTTTTTTTTTCACTTTATGCACCAAGATTAGTACAAAATGCTCCAAAAGTACATCGAAATGAAGTTTTTGTGTCCCCCCTCTTTACAAAAAAGGGTTTAGAATCACAAAATACACAATTTAGGCCAAAATATTTTTACCCCCAATAGGTGTTTTTCCGCTAAATTTAGTGGTGGCTCTAAATGTGTTTGGTGAGCTTCTAAATTTGGAAATCTCCCAAAATTTATTAATTTCTCCAAATTTTCTAAAAAAATAATTTAATAAAAAATATGGAGAGAGTGGGAATTGAACCGCTGACCTGTTTGTTCCCAAGATCCAAACAAACAATCTGAATATTGTTTTCACCTTTTCTCACAAACCGTGATCTAGGTTTTTCTAAAATTTTGACAGTAGCATCATACAATATTTTTCTTAAAACCCACAAAATTTCAGAAGAATTGGAATCTTATTTTTGAGATCTTACCAATTTACCAGCTAGATCTGATTTTTTTTAAAAAAATGATCCGACTTGTACAGACTTTTTCGTCATATGTAGATGCCGAATCTAAAGATGATGTAAACTAAAAAGTTGTGCGCCTCCTTCTTATATTTCCAGAAAAAAATGGCACATCAATCGACATTGTATGAAAAAGTTACGTCCTTTTTCTAAGAGCTATCTGCTGGAATTTTGTTGACGGGACTACTTCAACCTTTGCTCCCGAATTCTTCACACCTCCACTTTCAGATCTGATTTTTTTTTTTTTTTTTTAGATCTGATATTTTTTTTTTTCTTTTGATCTGCAATTTTTTTCAAGATCTCTCTCCTTTTTTTTTTTTTTTTAAGATTTTTTTTTCACAAATCTTTTTTTTTTAGATCTGCAATTTTTTTCAAGATTTTTTTTTTTTTTAAGATCTCCAAATCTGAAATATTCCGCCAATATGTTAGATCAATTGGCTATGCCAATGACTAATAAAAAAATTTACCTTCCAAATAAGTGGATAGGTCAAATTTTAGTTGATGGATGCTTGGGAGGAATGGAGGCTGCGGGATGCTTCAATGGCTCTCCTTTGATGCAGATCTTCTTCTCCAATGGATCCTCTCCAATAGTGCTCCTCTTCAACCTTGCTTGGATAGAACCTGCTCTGATACCAAATGATAATAATGGTATAGCTTAGATACCAAATGATAGAATAGAATAAGATTGCAATGACCAAAGAGGGATGGAAGCCTCACAAATATTATTGATCATGAAATCAGATTACATAACAATGCAAGAGTTGTAATATTTATAGATATTAGATAGCCTCATATGGATAGACATGACACCCTATCAGACACCAACTACGAGATGATAAGACCCATCTCACATGCACATGTAATTACTACTAATACTAATATTGAATGTTATCCAACATAACAATATTGAATGCAAGTCACTAGACTAGAGTGCACATGTTGCACATTATTAAATAAAAGACGATGCAATAAAATGCAATAAATATGCATATGCTAAATTATGCTAACAGGACCAAGTTGCTTAGGTGACAACTGAATCAACGAGTTGAGCTCCTAGCTCATCCACCGATCCGACTCCGCCACCTACCATCGAGCTTACCTATCTCACCCTGGCCATCTCACTACTTATCCACCTAATAGCTAGCTCTGTCACTGTTCACACACCGCTCAAGCTCTCTTTAAATCCCTATGCCTACACCTCACACCATTAAGCTCAACATTGAGCCCCTTCACCCAATTAGGATGTCGTTCCACTAGCCAACCCACATGGTCATAGTAAAAGTGGTCCAATGACCAACTCATACCACTAACCCACCTAATTTTAAACCAACCACCCTTCCCTTATGTGAAGCATGTGGGATTTAATCCCAACATAAAAAATATGGGAGACGCTAAAGTTTAAGGGGGTTTGACCCCTTAACCAACTCCATTCTAAAATTGTAAATCATCGTTGAGCCACGTGGTGGAAACATGTTATATAAGGGGTGAATTTGTATTTTAAGTGTAAGTTATGCATGTATATATATGCCTAGAGGGCATTTCTAGGAGTTAGAGCCAGTTTGGAGGAAAATTTCCAAAAGAGACCAGGATTATTTTTGCATGAGGGTTATTGTCACAAGTTGAATAAGTTTTGAATCAATTTTTACACCTTTGTAAGTTTTTTTTTAAAAGTGATTTTAATATATCAGTCCCGTTAAAATGGACCCAGGAGATGTAGGCTTTACGTTGAACTCCATTATCAATGGATTGTGTCGCTATTCTTGCATTTTTCTTCTATTTTTTTCAATTCCACGATCAACTTGAAAATTTTAAAATACTATTAAAGTTATGGAAAGGTCGTAATGTTAAAATTACATCCGAAAATCATTTTCTAAAGCAATTTTTGTGTGTGTTTTTAAATTACTTATGATTACAGATCATTTGGTATCAGAGCTGGTCTATGATCAGTTTAACAGTAGTTTTGGATTGCAAGTTTGTGTTGAATGTTGACAAGGTCCCGCTCCAAAAAAGGTGAAGGAGAATTAGTAAGTGTTGATCTCGGAAATTGGATCGAGACGGTCATGAAGCATAAAGATGGTTGAAGATAGAGAATAATTATTTTGTCAATCCTTCCTTTAAATGAAAGAAATGGTGGAGGAATTGTATTGGGATAGGAGAAGAAATATGGAGAGAGAAGCCAAGAAAGGTAAAAAGAAAGAAGAGTCTTCTTCTTCATTTGATTCTGATTCTCCTAAAGGTGAAAAATGAAAATATGATTTTCTTCCTTCATTAAAATTGGATATTAAGTTTGAATTGCCAATGTATAATGGAGATCTTAATGAAAAAAGTTGGATAACTAAATCAAACAGATTAAATTATATTGTAGGGTTCAGAAAATTGTTGATGATGAAGCGAAAAATCATTTGGAAACTCTTTGAATGGGTGGCACAACACTCATCTGGTGGAAGAGTAAGCTACATAAAGTGGATGAGAAAAAAAGGTAAAGCAATCTATTCTTGGAATGATTTTGTTTCTTATCTAAGACAAAAAAATTATCCTTTGGGTTATATGCAACAAGCCATGATGGATTGGTAAAGTTTAAGGAAAAAAGGGACAAAGTGTTTCGGATTATACAGGAATTTAGAATAATGGCTCTCATTCTTTGTATTTCTCTCCATACAGAAGAAGCATTGTTGAAATATATTTGTGGATTACATAGTTATTTGTGACATGATTTGCGTGCTTAATCCTACTAATCTTGATGCGGTGTGTGTGCAAGCTACTCATTTGGAAGAAAGAGGGAAAATTACCAAAGATTCTTCCTCCTCAAAACACAAGAACAAACAATCCAAAGGAAAGGAAAAAGGTTTGAAAGAACAAGGTAAAGGAAAGGGTAAGCAAAATAATAATTCTATTGTTAAGAAAGAATATGATAAACCATTTTGTAATCATTGTAAAAATAATCATGATGAATCTAAGTGTTGGAAGTTACATCCAAAACTAAATCCTAAATGGTTTAACAATAAGAAAGGAAAAGAGAAGAAAACCAACATTGTGGTACAGGATCTTGGATCTGATTTTGGTGATGAAACTAAGATCACAGCCATGGGTTTACAAGGTTGTAATTCTTCATATTATTCTATCACTAGTTCATCTAATGTTGCATCTTCTTCTAAAAAAATCTATGCATGATGAGAAGAAAAGAAATGATATTTTCCACCTTAGAGTTGTTTCTAAACATACAAAAATAGACACTCTATTTGATAGTGGATCTCAAGCTAATATGATTTCAAAGGAGGTTGTGAAGAAACTGGGACTCCAAACCAAACCACATCCTAAGCCTTATCCTTTGGGTTGGGTTTGTGATGATGTAAAATTGTAGGTAACGAAAACTTGTAGATTCAAATTTTCCATTACTTGATAAGTTCATTGATGAGGTTGATTTGGATGTTGTTCCATTAGACATTTGTGGTGTGGTTTTGGGAAGTCCTTATCTTTATGATCGTAAAGCAATCTTCTACAGGGAAGAGAATAAATACTTTCTTGTTAAAGATGGGATTGAATATATTGTTAGAGCTCATCATGTGAAAACAAGTCTTTCTTTAGTTATTACAGGGTAGATGAAAAGGCTTGTAAATTCAAGCAAGAATTTTGTACTCATGGTGATAAAATCCAAAGAGAAAGATCATGACAAGGATTTTGAAGATCGTGATCCTAACCATTGTAATGAATTGGTTAAAATTATTTCTAATTATGTTGATTTTTTTCATGATCCACAGTGGTCTAAAAGTGGGGTTCAACATGAGATAAAAATATTACAAGATGTGCCTCTTCCTAAAATTGGTATGTATAGATTATTCGTGGTTGAAAAAGAGGAAATTAAGAAAAGGTGATTAAACTATTGGCAAAATGATTTATCCGTCCAATTTCATCTCCTTGTGGTTCGTCTATCATTGTGGTGCCTAAGAAACATGGCACATGATGGATATATGTTGATTTTCATGCTTTGAATATAATCACGGTGAAATATCATTACCCTCTTCCTCGCATTGATTATTTATTGGATCAATTAAAAATGTTGTTTATTTCACTAAGTTATACTTAAGAAGAGATATCATCGGGTGAGAATAAATGAAGATGGTATTTGGAAAACTATTTTTAAAACAAAACAGGTTTGTTTGAATGGCTTGTTATGCCTTTTGGATTGTGCAATGCACCAACTACATTCATGTGTGTGATGAATTATGTTTTTAGGCCATTCATTGATGATTTTGTGATAGTCTACTTAGATGATATTATAATTTTCTAGTAAATCATGGGATGATCATGTCATTCATATTTAGAAAGTCTTAGATGCTTTAAGAAAGGAGAAATTATATATGAAGATGTATAAATGTGAATTTGGGAAAACATCTTTGGTTTATTTGGGTTATGTTGTGGGACATGGTAAATTGAAAATTGATCCTATAAAAGTTGAGGTCATTGTTAACTGTCCTAAACCCAATAATGTAATATAGGTTAGAATATTTCTTGGTGTAGTTTAGTACTAGAGAAAATTTATTGCTAACTTCTCATTTATTGCATCTCCTTTGCATTCTTTGACTAGCATTAAATAGGTCTTTCAGTGGGGAGGAAAACATCAAAGAGTTTTGATACCATTGAAAGATAAAATAAGTACTCCTCATATCTTAACTCTTCCAGATCTACAACAATCATTTGAGATGGAGATGGATGCCAGTGAATATGCAATGGGGTTTGTCTTGATGCATAACAAAAATCATGTTTTTTTACCATTCTGAGACCTTCATGAGTGCGGTAAGAAACTATCCAACCTATGATAAAGAGTTGTATGCTTTGGTGCAAAGTGTAAAAGAATTGAAATAGTACTTATAGGAAAGGAAACAATAATTCATATAAATCATCAGCCCCTCTAGTATCTCCAAACACAAACCAAGCTACAACAGTCTAGACACTTCATTGAATGGGTTTCCTACTACTGTTTCATCTCATGATCAGGTATAAGAAAGGTATACAAAATAAGGTTACTAGTATGTTATCTAGACCTCCAGTTGTTTTTTCATCTGTTATTTTACAACATAGTTCTCTGGCTCATGATAGTTATAAAGAACAATATGTTAATGATGTTTATTTTAAAGAAGTGTATGAAGATTTGATGAGTGGAAAACATGTAGGAGAATTATACTATCACATGCATGATGGACTCTTGTATGATTTTGGTAAACTTTGAATTCCACCAAAAGAGTGCATATGATTAGGGAATCTCACACTTCTCTTATATCTAGTCATTTTGGTATTGGTAAAATAATTGCACATTTACAAATGTATTGTTATTAGCCTCGAATGCAAGAACATGTAACCAAATATATAAAAGGATGTGTTCTTTATGCCACGAGCAAGCCTAATAATAGGAAGTTAGGACTTTACACTCCTCTTCCTATCCCTACATGTCCTTGGGAAAGTATTTCCATGGATTTTTAGGAGTTTTTCCCATGTCACAAAGGAAACACAACTATTTATATGTGGTGGTGGATAGATTTAGCAAAATGTGTGTATTGATTCCTTGTACTAAACAAATTACTAGTGAAGGGATTGCATACTTATTCTTTCAGTATGTATGGGTTCATTTTGGTTTGCCCACTTCTATTTTTTTTTTTTCGATTGGGATTCCAGGTTTCTTGGAAAATTTTGGTCAACTTTGTGGGATTTGATGGACACCAAGCTGAAGAAAAGTACTAATTTTCATCCACAAACCGATGGTCAAACAAAGGTTGTAAACCACACAATGGTACATCTACTCAAGGGTTATTGTGGTAAACATCCTAAGTTGTGGGATGAACATTTTTATTATGTGCAACATGCTTATAACCATGCACTTCATTCTTCTACTATGAAGTCTCCATTTGAGACTTGTTTTGGTTATCTGCCTAAATCTCCATTAGATTTCTCTTTTGGACAAGAAATTATTGTTAATGGACTTAATGATACTAACAAAGATAATAAGTTTTTGTAGAAGATACAGTTGGTCCATCAATTTGTCCGAGAACAATTAGAGAAAATAAAAATACAAAGATAGGCACAATAAACATAGAATTGATAACAAATTTCAAGTGGTTGATTATGGTTGGCTTTACATCATCAAGGAAATACTAACATGTGAAGGTAAAAAATTGAAACCCATTTGGTATGGTCCATTTCGAATCTTGGAAAAAATTGGTAATAATGATTTCTGGTTGGATTTACCTCCTTACATGCTAGATTTATTCAGTTGTAAATGTTAAAAAAATTGAAGTTGTATGAACCACCTATGATTATTGATCATGATGTTAATATTTTGTACCTTTTGTTGATGATTTTTCTCCTAAGTATTTGGATGAGTTGTAGGAAGATGTCATTATGGATAGGAAGGTGAGAACCTCATAAAGGGGTGATGTTGAATATCTTTGTGTGGGTTTGAAGGGAATGCATCCGAACAAGGAAAAATGGATGGAAATCGGAAAGGTGGGGGAGAATTACCCTCACCTATTTACTAATTAAAAGTAATTTTGGAGGTCCAAAATTTTCTCAGTGGGGAGGAGTGATCTAGAGGATCCTCATTGAGAAACACTAGTCTATGACTTTCTATGAATTTGTCACAATCAGTTGCATTGCCTATAGGAGATCGAGAGATTTTTTCGGTAGCTTGAATGCTAAAAACAAAGGTCTTATACAAAAGTTATTGCACACTAATTTTTTTGGCCAACTAGATAAACTATTGATGTGCACATATTCATGATGGCATGGACATATGGAAATCCTCCAAGTGAACCAATGAAATAGTGATAAGTGGAAATCTGGTATGAAAGAAAAATGTGTTTTGCAGCTCCAGTCTTCGACAATTGTTATCAAACGGGTGGGCCCCTACTATTTCTTTGGTGGGGCCCTCGGCCAGGTTTGAAACACTATTTTGTGGAGGGATGCATTTACCTTCATTTTTTCATATCACTATATTGGAGATTATGTATATATGTGTTCTTGTTGGTTATTACAGGATGAATGTAGGACTAAGTCATTGTATTGTAAATGCTTTGTATTGCATTATAAAACCGAGATACTTAGATGACATTTCAACTCGGCGAGTCAAGCTCTGGCTCGATCAACTAAAACAAGCTGTCACCTATCATCGAGCTTACCTATCTCAACTTCCACCTCACTCCTTATCCACGTAACCACCATCTCT
The DNA here is from genome assembly GCA_018340775.1 of Taxus wallichiana var. yunnanensis. Taxonomy (NCBI): domain Eukaryota; kingdom Viridiplantae; phylum Streptophyta; class Pinopsida; order Cupressales; family Taxaceae; genus Taxus; species Taxus wallichiana. The sequence goes on along the minus strand of CM031241.1, from coordinate 573,996,640 downwards.
TCCAACTCTTCACGCACCATTCGGGATCTCCTTAACTCCCTCAGCCTACACCTCACACCCTCAAGCTCAACATAGAGCCCCTTCACCCAACTTAGAACGTCATTCCACGGTCAACCCACCGGCCATAGAAAAAGTGGTCCAATAACCAACTCATACCATCGAACCGCCTAATTTTAAATTGATCGTCCTTCCCTTACGCGAAGCATATGAGATTTAATCCCAACATAGAAAATATGGGCCACTATGGAGGTTAAAGGGTTTGACCCTTAAAAAATCCATGCTAAAATTATAATGTGTCATTGAGCCATGCGGTGGAAACAAGTTATATAAGGGACAATTTTGTATTTGAAGTGTAGGTTTTGCATGTTTGTGTATGCCTATAGGGCATTTTGGGAGTTAGAGCCATTTTCGAGGAAAATTTTCAAAGGAGACCAGGATATTTTTGCATGAGGATTATTGTCACATGTTAAAGAAGGTTTAAATCACTTAATAGACCTTTGTAAGTGTTTTTTTGTGATTTTAATAGATTGGTCCCATTAAAATGGACCCTGAGATGTAGGTTTTACTCGAACTCTATTGTCAACGGATTGTGTCAATTTTCTTGCCTTTTTCTTCTAGTTTTTAATTCCATATTAAAATTTTAGATTTTAAAAAACTATTCAAATTATGGAAAGTTTGTAATGTTAAAATTACATTTGAAAAATCATTTTTAAAGCAATTTTGTGTGTGTGTTTATAATTGCTTATGATTTCGGATCACATCTCCATGGTTGTTTTAACTTTAAATAATAGGCAAGAAGAGGGTGAATTGGAGGGAATGATGGGAAAGTGTAGAATTGTGAGGGATTTTGACATATATAAGGAAAGTATTGTTGAATATGGAGAAGGGGATCCCAAGTTACATCTCTAGGTTGCATTCTATTCCACTAAATTGGGGCCTTTATGATGGAGCCATTTTTAAATTAGCATGAGAAATTATCTAGGTCTATTTCACGATAAAGTATAATGGATCCTTCATTATCAAGCTTGGGAAGTACTATCTAACTAGTGACCTATTTCCAAATAACTTTCTTTAAACATGAGACATGAAAAACAAGATGAACACGAGAGGAAGGTGGGAGTTCCAACTTGTATACTAGGTAGATCATTTTAAGAACCTTATAAGGGCCATAGAACTTAGGGGTGAACTTTGAATGCCCTTTCATCTTCAAAGAGGACTAGTTATTTGGTTTTAAGTAGAGGAATTCTATATCCCCTAGTTGGAAGGATCATTCAAATTGGTGATGACTTACATGTTGTTTCATGTATTTTTAGGTCATATGGATATCTTCAACAAGAACTCAAAGAATTTTCTCACATGCATTAATGGTGGTGTCGGTTTCCTAAACCTAAAAAAACTACCTAGAGTGTAAGAGAGGAGATGGTGATAGTTAGCCATACACTACTTCTTATGGGATCATTTTTGTGGATGTGTGGTATGGTATCTTGTACCACCATTCTATTATTAATTCTTAGAGATGAAACATCGAAGGAGTGTTTTCAAAGATTTATTAACTATTTCTTCTTAACCATCTATCTACATGTGATATCTAGAGCTCGAATTCAATTATTTTCCTTTTCTTTAAAATAAATCTAACAAAAATGGCTTGTGAAGACTAAGTCGGGATTTGGTATAATTAAAGTGGGGATGGCATAGAGGCATAATATTTGGTCTAAAAGGGTTTAGGAAATGGTTGGAGAGGTGTATGGGTGGGATTAAAAACAAAAATAGGTATACTTAGAGAGGCGATTTACCACCATCATGATTATTGATTTACCCACACATTTTGGGAGGCCTTCAATGAGATCCATGGAAATATTTGTCCAAAGTCATGTAGGAATGGACGGTAGTCGTTGTAAGCCTAGATTTTCCACTTTGTTTCACCTTTTTGATGTTTGCAAGTACCATATTCTTCTAAAAACTTCTTGATATCCTTCTTCATTCCCTACTAAAATAAATTTCTATGAACCCACTCATATGTTTTCAAGAATCCTAAATGACCGAATGAGGGTGATGCATGTAGTTTTTGAATAAATTTGTGACATAACTTAAAATTGGAGGGTAAAACCATGCATCCATTATATCATAAAGAATGGTTGTCCTAAGAGTATTGTGGTGATGAGGTAGGATCTCGAAACTAGTTATTGAATGAGATGTTATGTGGTTGGATATTTTTCCTACTCCAACTATAGATACTACATCCATTCGAGGGTAATTTCATGGATAAATCACATAGGCAATATTGTTCCTCATATGTACGGGAGAGTGAATTTGTAAACGCGTGTTATTTTACCGTATCATAAGTGATTTCATAGTCATATCCCGTGATTTTTCTAACCCATTTTTGTTGAGATGGATAGGAGGCCTATTATTTTAGGAAGTACCACGATATTGTGGTGGTTTATCTTGATACATTAATGTTGACCTACCAAGTATGGACATTAATTTTGGATTGTGTGTAATATGGCCATTTTTTCCTTCTCATATGTGAAAACACTAAATTCCACTTCAAGAAGACATTAATAGTGAAAGAAATGTGTTAACCTTCTTATAGGAGAATAATACCAATTTTGTTACCATAAACATCACTTTCGATAATGAAGGTTTTAGAGAAATCAATCATGATCAAAATAGGTGTACGTCTATTATAATGAATCAAAGGAATACTCTACTACCTCATTCCATTTGAAGGCATATTTTTAACACAACGAGTTAATAGGGCCACAATTCTCCATAGTCCTTGACAATTTTTTTGTATAACTAGTGAGACACGAAAGTCAATGAAGGATTTTGAGTGTCTTTGGTATTGGTCAATTTTTTGTGCTTTGTTAATTTCGTATAGATCAAATATGACACCTATTATAGAGACAATATGCTCGAGGTACTCAAATTATGTTTGGCGAAAAGGAGCACTTGGAATTTTGAAACATAATGTATTATCTAAGATTAGTTGTAATGCCATTTCAATGTTTTGTAAATATTTGGCCCAAATTTTTCTATAGATCAATATGTCATCAAGGAATATCAAGATGAATTTATGAAGGACTGGCCAAAATATATTATTCATTAGTCCATAATTTTTGGGGGCATTTTTAATCCCAAAAGGAATCACAAGAAATTCATAGTGATCATCATGAATCTAGGAGGCCATATTAGAGATATCCTCATTGTTGCTTCTAATTTAGTGGTACCCGAAGCACAAATATAATCTAGAGAAATATTGGGCACAGTGAGGATTTTAAAATGTTCATCAATCACTAGAATATGGAACTTATCTTTGGTTTAACTTATGTTTAGCTATGTAAAATCGATGCAGAGTTTCCAAGACCCAAATTTTTTCAAAAAAGTGGAAACAATGATGAATATAGGCTTATACTTGGGTGAATGAATCCTTAAGAATTTTTTTTACCATATTTTTTTATATCTACTATAAGAAAACGTACTAGCATTGGTCAAATTGTAGAAGGGACACCTCCTATAAGAAGTTTGATGTGATGTTCCTACAAATGTTGAGGTAGTAATATGGTTGGCTCTATATAGACTATGACATGCACTTACCCAAATATGTTGTAAATCATCTAGGTTTCTAGAATATGGAGATGGAAAAAACCAAATGGATATTTTCTTAATGAAATTTTCCATCGGATGTGAGATAATAATGCTAGTAAACCTAGAGGTGGGCTCTTTTAAGGTGTGTATCAAATATAAGATAAATCCAACAATATTGGTCCAAGGGTACATAATAATCGAGCTATAATAACTACATGAAATCCATCCAAAGGTATGAAAAACATGTCTAACCAAATGTTAAAGTATCATATGCCAATATGAACATTATGACATTTTCCTTTACATGGAAATGTTCCTCCATTAGTGATCATAACTTCAAATCTTGAGCATGGATATATAAAGTAATTCACTTGTTTGTAAAATTGAGGGTTAATGAATTTATGTGTTCTACTAATTTAGTTTTAAAAAGTGAGAGAAATCTTCTTAAAATACCCTGTAACTTTCATAGTTTGAGGGGTAGTGGATATTGCCAAAACGTGTAGAGAAAATTTTGATTAGGAATCCTATGGAGTAGATTCTTTTGTGACCTTTGTGCTTCTTGGTATTCTTTATTATTTTCCTAATCTTGACATCTTGGGGAAAATCAAAATCTAATAGATAAAAATTCCACACATCTATGCCCCTTGTGAACTTGTCTTCACAATTATAGCATAACCCTTTTTACTTCTTAACCTACATTTCATTTCTATGATGCATTTAACAAGGGTTGTCTTTAAGAGTAGGACTAGAAAATTGTGTTATGCTAAGGTATTTTTGAATGGAGTAGAATTTTAAAATGATGATGATCTATGATTTTGTCTTCTACTAGTTTGGTCAAGCCTAGGGGTTCCATCATGTCATTGGCATTGAAAATTTTGACCTCATAGCAGTTTGTATTCTTCATGCCACTTATGAAACAACTTGTGAATATTTCATTAGATAAGCCTGTGTGTTTGGAAATAAAATAAAATTCAGTTTGGTATTCGTGAACCATTCATGTTTGTCAAATTTTGGTGAGGACTCCACTAAAATCATCATAAGTACTAGGGCCAAACCATCTAGTATTAATTGGATAATTTTTTCCTAGTTAGGTTCATTATGATATTTCACATATGTTTCTACCATTGTATGGTCTCTTGTTCTAAGTGAAAGGTGTATATACAAAACTACACACATACTATTATTTTACTATGTCGTCAAGTATGTTGTTATATGCATGGATCTTAAGTAAGAAAAATATTCACTGGTGACACAATCCCTTGTCCATCCACTTGCTTTAGTTGTTTCTATTGTCTTTCTCTCTCACATATGTCATTTCTACACCTAGTTCTGGTCAAGTCACGGGGATCCTGTCTATCGTATTTTCAAATTTATCATCATTTATCCTAGGACACTATCGTCCATTCTAAACACTAGTGCCTAGGCACTCTGTCCATTCTAGGTGCTTCTGTCCTCTTTGTTCTTATTACAATTTTTGACATTTTTGGTCAAAATTTTTAGTTTTCTTATCCTTATCCCGAGGTCATAGTCGGCATGTCATGTCACTAGTGTCGAAATTCAAACAAGAGATCCATATATATACACAACATACACTCTATTATATTGGATGGAAATTCTAAGGGGCAATCTCATCTACATATTATCACTACCATCAAAGGGACTACATTTTTGGGCTATATACACTACATAGGAAGGGGAAGTGTTGAATTCCATCTCACACATTTACATTTTATCTAGCCATAGCACTGTTATCTTAGTGTCATTAGCATGAGGGAAACCTATGGAAACAATATCACACACAAGCACAAAGAACTACATGGAGTCTAAAATGTAGTGTAACACTCGATCATAAGTTCACTCTTTGGGTGACCGTCGGAGGTCAATCAGACTTCACATATTGCATTTTCATTCCAATTTGATGTTTTTGTGAGATTTTGTAGGTGGTTAGGGTTTATGTTGTAGGTTACAGTACACTTAGAGATCAATTGCAAATGTCCGGTGATCAACAGCGAATAAGTGTTAAACCCTAGAAACACAAAAATTAGATCATGGGTATATATGCGATCCTAGCGCTTGAGCACTCGTGTCGATTCTGTCACACGAAGTACACAATTAATATTGAGTATTTGCGACACTCTTCCCAACCTGTACATCAGTCGTTCCAGTTCATATTGGTTCCAGGATAAGAGTAAATCAAATAAGTCTCTTATATTTCATATTTTCTTATAAGATTGCATCATTAGAGTGCTTAGCATTTGTATTCTAGTGTATTTTATCATAGTAGTGAATCTGAAATTAGATTTAATTATATTTTTATTAAATCAAAAGGAGGTAATAGGGACGTTGTTCACAACATAAGTATTTTTTATAAATAAGGCAGGTTGAAGGGACCCGTTCCCTATATACAAAAAGGAGGCTATACCTCAAGTGATTCCAAAAACATCCACAACCAGATAAGTGGCTTACTAACAAAAACCACAATTTATTCTATATACTATAACTAGTCCTTGATTAAACCTAAAAGACATCATTGACCGCGGCATTGAGCCCCACAGAGGTGGTCCCGATCCAATGCAAGCTCCCCATTTGAATCACCATCTCGTAGTGATTCCTTTGAGCCAACCGCACTACACAGATACTCAAAACATCCCCACGGTGGAATACGGCTCGACCACCAGCTCGGGACCAGCTCAAGAGGTAAACCAAGAGATTTTACGTTTGGTGATTTGATATAGGCTCAAACCAACTTATTGTCCTTTGCAGAAATACCACTAGGATTCTACAAATTCCAACATGACCTCAAAGCAATTTTCCCATTTCGAAAAGGCCGAGACATTACCGAGTGAAGAACTCAGTGTAGTATCATCTGCACTAGCCAAGACACCAAGTTGAAGTTGATAACCTCTAAGGCCAGATTTCCACAGAATGCGGGGCAAATCCAGTTAGCAGTGATCTTAACCACCTCCACTTTTGAGACGCAGAACCAGTAAATTCTTGACAAAGATGGAAGCTATGTCGTTGTTAATTCTCGGCCATCCTTCCGCATTTAAGAAGTCCAACCCCAGAACCTGTTTAATGGCCTCCAAATCATCGGCGCAAGAGATACAAAATATCTTCTTCAACCTGCGGTTGGAATTCACAACATAAGTATTATGGTGATTAAAAAAATCCCTATAAATCCAACAAGTAAGACTTGTGACATTAAATTGGGGAAAATAGAGATTTGGGTCACATATAACGTTTAGAAATGAAAAAATCATCATTGTGTGGATTTTTAGAGTGAGGACTGCATTTTTTATTAAATCCGTCCACCATGTGTTTAATATTAAACACTTGGGATCACATGTCGATATCTTCTTCCTCTATGTTTTTTGTGTTGACATGAGTTGTTACAACCATAATCAGAGGGGCTTCTTTGGTTCTTGAAAAAAATATGGAGTTATATGTCAAACTGATCATCTCAACGGGATGATTCTAATGGTATAATTATCCTAAGGTAAAAAAGTGCCTCTTAACAATAGGTAAAAATAACCCCCTAAAAATAGCAATTTGTATGGGGATTTTTTGAAAAAATAATTCTATCCCAAAATGATCACCACAATGAGAAATTAATAATGGTGCCAACACCCGACAAGTGGGAAAAATATGTTTTTACTCTTTTTTTGTTGGATATATGTTGAATAGATACATTATGGAACTTGTTTGATATTGTTGTATTTCCCCATATTTGTAACTACTAGGTATGGTCACTCTATAATATATACCTATTTTTGTACTCTATGAAAATTGATTGCATGTTATAGAGATGTGCTAGTGGAATCCTTTAGTGGTGGTTTTGAAGAAAACTCCAAGCTTTAGGGTTACACCATTGGGTAGAAGTGGTAAGGCTATTATTAGGTTTTTAATATTGTGGGCTCACAATCCAACTTATCCCACTCATAAATAGTATTTTCTTGCTCTTTCGGAGTTACTAGCTATAGAGGATAGAACATACCCATAGCTCAATATCCCGTCTCTAAGGTCAGTTGTGAGTAATTTCTCAAGGCTAACTACTTACCAGTGCACCACAAATAATAAATGGTTAACGGCTTCCTATGGGTAGGCTTAGAAAACACTAGGGGTTTTCTAATATACCCCTGATTATATAGAATCTTAATTGCATACACGGAATTTTCTTAGAATGGATTTTTAGTGGGGTAATATCCCTCACTCCATGGAATCAAGTAAAATTAATTGCCTCTTTGCCTAAAATAATAATTTTTGTGAGTTTTAAAACCACCAAAAAATGGTTTATACACTAAGAAAGAGAAATAAAAATAGAAAATTAAAAAGACTAAGGGGATTATTGTTACCACTTTTTAATCACCAAGTTATAACTAAGGGAAAAATGAGAGCATATGGTGGATAGTTGAAAATTCCCTAACCGATAATGTTATTGTTGAACGAGACTTGGAAAGAGGTATGATACGAAGTGTGATGATACTCTTTATAATAAGTTATGCCAATAATAAAATATAAAGAATAATATGTTGTAAGATGAAAAGAAATGACCTTTATTGCATCGAAATATTAGAATAACATTACAAGATCATATGACACTTTGAGGGGGAAACCTCTCATGAGAAATCTCAATATAATATAATTCATGAATGCTTTTCACTAGCCTATGCATCACATTTATACTAGTTCTAATCAATAAATCTACTAATTCTCATGCATGTGGAACTATTCTTAACACCTCATGGGATGACTAACATATCATATCCATCCATATTATTTATTACAAAAAGATTATAAAGAGAGGGTAGGATGAAGGGTCCTCACATGTTTTGTGCATATTTTCTATTAATTAAAAGTAATGGCTCAATATCATTACATTTATCTCTCTTCTTTACATCTTATTCTTCTCAATCAACTCAAAATTAACTTCATATTAATATATGTATGACTATATTACTTTCTACATGATCCTTACACTACATATTTGATTCTATAACACTTCTTATGAGTCAAGGACATGTCCTAAACCTATCCAAAATGCACAAACCTATCTTGTGTTGACCTTTATTCAAATTTTCAAATTAGGGTCCTTCATGTTAGCATCTTAGCCTTTTCAAACTTTTATTGAGTCGGTTTGCACTCCAAGATGTTTTTAATTAAAATTTAATGTTTATTTAAGAAAATCCCCTAACAGAATTTTTGAGAAAAGGGAGAAACCCACTAAAATTCAATTACACATCTAATCTCAAGGCGTGATTTTCAAATGATTCAATTTTGAAGTTTATGTCATTCACAATTTGCATATTTGTAAAAAGTTTGACCTAGGAAAAATTGCATATAAATTTGCATGTCTTGTTCACATGAAATTTCACACAATCACATAGGTGGGAGAAGTGCAATCATATCAATATTTTTAAATTAGGAAACACATCATGTCACTTTGGGGACATGGTATGATTATCCCGCCCACATCGCTAAAGACTTTTTACCATATTAAGAGTATTGCTAAGGTTTGAGGAAGAGAAGGCATTACATATACCTTTGTATAGTATTTCAAATATCCAAAATAGGAAATATGTTATATGGATGAAGATAATTCATGCACAAGAAGTTTCATATTCCTCTTATAGATAGAAGACATATATGTAGGCCCTATATAGGTAACTCGAGCTTGTCTAATACAGGTTTACACATTCAACCCAAAAGCATCTAACTATTTTGAACCCGGTCTAGAGTATCATAGATCCACTTGATATTTCTAGGATACCTTCTAAAAAGTCTATCAATCAATCTCTATCCTTTATAAATGTTCCTTCACACAAAGGTAATGCATAACACCTAAGTTATTTATCTATCTATTGTATTTTGAATTAAACTTAATTAAAAATACTTGTTAAAAAGTAGTTAGGAAATTTTAAAAGCCTATTATTTAGATCTAACATATTTCAAATATTTTAATATTATTATGTTATTTATTTTATTTTAATAAAACATTCCTTGTGAATTATTTTTTTTTCATTGAATCATAGGTAATAAGCTGGTTATGTTGTTTTGGTTCCATTTTTGTTGATATTGATAGGCCATCCATGAAATCTTGCCACTTGCTTTAAAATTGAATCAAGTAGACTCGATGCTACCCATAAGACTAGTTAGGTTGTGTTCATGGGGTAAAAGTTAATGGAAGGTAATAACATCTTAACAAGATTCAAAAATCCCTCGATAGGAAGATATGGAAAAATGGGCAATCAATTTACTAAAGAAAATTATCTATACTTGGATCGGTGTATATACTTTTGTATAAAGTTTGCTATCATCATATCTTTGTCAATTTATTTTAAGGATAATCTCTAATAAATGGTAAGAATGTTTTGAATACGAGTCTATCGGTTTGAAAAATTCAACCAAAGAGTTGTTTTATCTTGAGTGGGGATGAATAAGTGGGTATAACACCAATTTCTTATAGTTGTTCTATTGGCTATGATCACGTCCAATATCTACATCTTTAATATATTCATCTTGTAATGTTTAACACACCCCATTTTTAAAAGGTATTAAAGAAATGTCTTAGGAAAATAAGGAAAATTTTCTAAAGACCAAAAGTGAATACCTAAGTATTACCTATCTGTTTCATGGAAAAAAGGGTCCCCATTTTTAAAATGGTTGCTAATTTTATAAAGTCCAAAAGTGAATACCTAAGTATTACCTATCTACATTTCATGGAAAAAGGGTCCCCATTTTTTAAAATGGGGACCCTTTTTTCCTGGAAACGAATAGGTAATACTTAGGTATTCACGTTTGGTCTTTAGAAAATTTTCCTTATTTTCCTACGACATTTCTTTAATGCCCTCATTTTTAAATTTCTTAGTACTCACACTAATTAGACTAATTCTTTGTACTTGGAAAAAATTTCTTTGTACGACAAAATTTGGTACTCATACCTTATAAATTTAGAACTAGCACTTTATGTTTGTGATGGCTCACACTTGATTATTTAGTAATCCTTGCACATGCACTTCAAAAAAAAATCGCATTTGGAACTTATGCATCATTCGCACTTTAGAAATCTTAAAGTCTTGCACTTTGTGTAACATTCCCATTTAAGACTTTAGAAACAAGTGAAATTTTTTTGTTCTCACGAAGTTTTCTATTCTAAATAAAACATCATTTAGAACACACATTACATGCCAATCAATCTCATAATAGATAACCATATGTAGTTGTAATGACTCGGTAAACGCCGTATCTCTCATTCCATGACTCGAGTTATCACCCGATCTCTCATATTTGTCTTAAAGTATAGAATACTTTATGTATACTACATATACTTGGTTTTCCTACCCTATTCGAGTACTGAGTGATTTGTTTAAAGAACCTATCTGAATATTTGTTACCAATATTCATCTGACATCACGTTTCTTTAAACTAGGTGACATAGGACAACGCAACCAATAGCTTGCGATACTTTGGCCAAATATTTTCAACATATTGTTCATGTTACTATTCCTAGATGACATACTCGTCAATTCGGAATACGTCCTTCACCTCACTCTATTGTTATCTAGAATGGTCTTTACTGACTTTTGTCAATCCACTTGCCCAAGGTTTGACCCTAGCCTAGGTTAGCAACATAATTTATTATAGGAAGATGCTCACGATGACTTAGGGCATATGGGCATACTCGACCGACCTAAGTCGACCGAATGTGCCTAGGTACCCTGAGTCATAGAAAGCTACTTCCTATTCTAAACATGCTACTAACTTGACCTAGAGAGAAACTAAGTTCAAGTCCATATGTGTGTAGATCTAGATGAAAAAATATGGAAGGGTGTTACCACATGTCAACTGCAACACTATATCCTTGAGAATCCCTTGGTCTTCTCGAAGGTACAGTCCTATAGTTGGCGTGTGCCAACATCCATTAGAATTGATTCATCATGATGTACATACCCCTTGGTGGTCATTAATTCATAATTAAATTGGATTAAGATTCAGATTGCAGCAACCATGCCTAACCCTAATTCCAACATTCATTAAGTTCTTTATCCATAATTAATCTGATTTGATATTGAGAACTTCATTAACTCATGTTTGCATTGATGTTCAATAACTTGACATAACAAGCAGTTATCCCAAAAAAGGGCAGCAAACATCAAACGGTTAATTTTTAATGTAACCTAGTTGTCCAAAGAAGGTGTATCATCCACCTAGGTTCAGCTAGTGTTTACTTTATATAACGAAGTACAAAGATTAAAGATCATAACCACCATTCCTATTATTTTTCATTCTTTTGAGAGAGGAAGAGTCTTCCTCTACATGATTAGATGTTAGGGTTAACATAACATTTTTATCATTCATCACTCATATAGTTTAATTGTATGTCCAATACATTTTCATTATTAAACTATAGTTGTTTAGATAGAGAATGACTACTTTTGTAACTTAACAAGTTTCACTTTAGTAAGGGAGATTGTACTATCCCCTTAAACTTATCAATTGATAACGGTAATATTATACAACATATATAAAGAATATCGACAGGATATCATTACTATTTCTTTCATACAAAGTACAAGAGAATTTACACCACAATTTGGAGTTAGTCTCCAAACCTTTCAATTCATCATGATAAAATATACACTTACAAGACTATGCATTTCGGGCATCTTTGCGCATGTCGATCAACATTAAGATCATAAAAGAACATAACTTTTCTTTTTCAATACAACTCAAGAATGAATCGAAATTCTTTACAAAAGATCCAAACTTAAATAAGCCAATACATCATAAATTTTTTGCCTTCTTTTATCACTTACGAAGTCCATCTGCAAAAATTGCTAGCACGGGTCAGTTCATTGAACTGAGCATGATAAGCACTAAGCATTAAAACGAAGTGCATTCCACTAATTGTTCCATTAAAACAACTCTGCTTTAATGAAACAATTAATATATCATACAAATAAGCATAAGTAATAACAACTAGAAAAGAAGAACAAATTAATAAGTCTGAATTCACTTTTAGGAAAAGAGCATAATATAATCAAGCAACCACTGCATTATATCATATAAGAATTGACCCAATCAATTACTTATTTAAAACAAACAACATATCTTGTCATCTAATTATTTCATAATTCTTTCTAAATTGAAATACAGAATTTAACTTTACTACGTAACAAAAGAGTTACTTTCAAAGCATAGTACATAATTAGGATGATTCATCCTACAACTTAAATAAATAAGAAGAAGAATCAATACAGACTATCCATGATTCATTATTCATTTGACAGATAGAAAACCGATTCGTAACGTACATAACTAATACCTACACAACCGCATCAATCAAGGAAACCAATAAATGATTCACCATTAAAGAGACAACATCTAATACAAGAATCCCAAATAAATATGAGAAGGGAGAGAATAAAAAATTCTACTTACAAGTCTTAAATAAATTCTACATTATAAAAGATATCATTCAAATATACGAAACAATCCGTTCCAAAATCAAAGCAAGACCTACGCAAGGATAATCTCTTCTCGTGTCCATCCAGGAAGATTCATAAAATGAAAGAGTGCAAAAAGAGGAGTCCTTCCAAGTAACAAAATCCAAATGGAGCATGACTCAATCAAACAAAGCAATCGATCTAACATGATTATGTTTTTCCCCTTTGACAAGACAGACTCAACTATTCACTTTCCACATCAATATAACAAGCGGCTTAATACAAATTAGCTGAGATCAAGAAAGATCAAACGGGGACAATTTGGTTTTTCCAATAATAAGAATGACAGCCCCAAAGGTGTCTAAACATACAACTACTTCCATGTATTGGCCACTGATCGAGTAGCAACAAATAAAACTAAACAATTCCACAAGGAAGTTCTGTTTGAGAAGAGTGAGTTCACACTATTTCATACCGAGATAGAAGGGACAAAAAAAGCTGAATTCAAGAAGTCGAACAGGCCTAAGAGAGTAATCACTCTACAACATAGAAGAGAGTCGAGCTACAGAGAAGTTCAAACAACTGAACTTAACTTTAAAAAAAAGTTAAAGGAAAATAAAATAAAAAAGATCTAATCAAGAATTCATTTCTTTTGTATTATCAATTGAATTCCCATTTCTATTTCAAAATCAGAGGTTCTTTCGCTAGTTTCCCAAAGAGAATACAAAACCAAACACACAAGTTTATAGGAAACAACACTTCTTTTTCCTTATGAATTCATACTTTATCAAACAACAATATCAACCCTAACCTGGTTCATCTATTCCATGTTGTTTAAACACAAGTTCGAGTTCATTCTACAAAGAAAAGTATACAAAGACGAGTCTAAGGTAGAAGTACAAAATCTGGACAAAACAAGATACAATCCACAAGAGTAACCTACTCCTTTCTCCTTTTAAAGACCCAGAAATCCATTCAAATGAATCTAAAAGAGAATACTAAAACCCAACACAAGTATTAAGCTAAGAAAAGTTTCTATAATACTCACGAACTCAATAGTAACAAAATACCAACTAAAATAACTTTCACAGCTCCATCTATCACATAAGATCGAGACAAAGAAGTTCAGTGCAGAGAAGGTAATTGTTCCAATCAATTAACACAAGAAGAAGTACGAACACAACACTTCCCTATACTTCAAAAACCCATTAACGACCACTTCCAAAAGAGTTTGAATTCACACCGAAGGGTAAGTAACAATATAGTCTCGAACCAGAGGTTCTATATCCTCACAACAAGATACAGTTCCATAAAAGGTCCAACATCCTCCTATCAAAACAATCAAAGACTTTCAAACAAGATGCAGGGTTACCCAAAACAGAGCAGAATATCCTCAACGTTTACACGCCATTATATGCTCAAAGTAATGGTACAGTCTAGGATAGAAGTTCTACAACCCTTCCAAACTCAAGATGCGTCCAGGAGAAGATTCCAAAAGAGACTCAAATCAAAACCATTTAATCAAGATCTTTTCGAGAAAACAGACCCGAATATGAATTCAAAATAAACACAAATCCTCGAATACGAGTTCAGAACAAACACAAACCTCGAATATGAGTTCAGAACAAACACAAACCTCGAAGGTTCCATATTCATATCAACATTGAACTTGCGCAGAGAAACATCCAAAGACTAACATTATCATGCAATGGATTCATATCCAAAAATCACAGAGATTCTTTCAACCAAGAAAGTAAATAACCAAACAAAACATGCAACCATTTATCTCATGAGAGCAGAATTATTTTAATGAAACATTTAGAAGAAAGCAAGAAATATTAATGGGTAGAGCCTATCATGCCTGATAGTGCTTCTGCTAATTCGAAGGAGACTTCTAGTCGAGCTTCAACTCTTTTTCTCCTCCAAGAAAGATCAACAACCAAACATCTTTTTCTCCAATGCCTCATATACTTTCCTTGGATCAAAAATAGACTAGAGAAACCAAAAATAGCCATAAAGTAAAATTCGAACTATTGGTTCGAAGAACTAGATAGCTCCATGCAGAGCAAAAATCGCAAGGCATGCAAGACCAAACAACCTCCAAAAATCCTCCCTCATTGTTTCCAAGATAGTTTGCACGCAAAATTCAAGGTTCATTAATGTAATTACTCCCCAATCTCCCGCCTATCTCTCCTTGCCACCGCCTCCTAAAATTGGCGAATGCTATTTCAACCTCTGCATGCATTTCTAAGTTTAACTATGATTCCATGTAAGCTTCCACCAAGTTTACATGCCTTTTCCAAAATTGGCAGTACTTCCCATTTATTCAAACAAATCAAATCAAATAAATTCCTTTGGAACCGTCACCAACATGCCATGCGACCCTAGGTCCCTTTCAATAGTTTAGGATAGATTTCCATAACTTAGGTTATAACCTTAGGTTTAATCAAAATCATTTCAATAAGTAATTGCCACCTTAGGTTAGATCAAAATTTACAACCAAATAGTATTAGGTATTAGGTTAAAAATAGCCTAGCATTACCTTAGGTTATTTCTCCCTTATTCCATTTAGCACAACAACTTAGGTTAGGACACCATCCCAACAAAATAGAATATGAAGCTTAGGTTAGATTGTCACCCGAATAAGTAGACATAGCTAGGAAGTAGGTGCATTTACCTTAGTTTAGAATACCGTTAGGATAATCCCATAGGTTTAGGATTTAGATTCCCTTCATAGTAGTGAAGCTAGGCTTCATTCTGCTTACATCGTTAAATGTCCTAAGAAGTCAATCCCAAAGATCCGAGCACAAAACATACAACCGAATGCAGGAACGATCTTACAAGACAAAAATAATTTGTAAACATACAAAATTTCAATCCACTATGTCTATCAACCTATGAATGTCAATTTACCATTCAGATCGGTAAGGAGATTTAAAACATTCCTTGGATCACTGGAATTGATCCAAGGATGAGTCGATTAAAAGAGTTAAGTTTTGCAACCCTCAAAACCAGATTGCAATTCACATATCGAAGTGAAAATGGATTCTTGCAAGCCATACCATTTCAATCTAATGAATCCAAGAGCATAAAATGATTTATCCGTAACAAGCATGATCTTCAACAATCAAGGAACACACCTCATTCAATGAAATCACATGCCACGACACTTGCAATGCAAAAGAGAAATATAACGGTTGTCAAAGGTGTTACACTTTGGATTCATTAAATAATTCACACTTATGCTTTCTTTCATAGATGCACTTTCTCTTACTTGCAGTTTTCTAAGTATTAACTCACACTTCACATTTGTGAGGATTTATTAAATTATTTTGTCAACTTTAAGTTTGATCTTTTTCTCACACTCAAAGGAGTGAGGACACATAGTTTTCAAGTGCGAGAATTCAAAGGAACACATCTCACATATGCGAGTCTTTAAAACACACACTTTACAAGTGTGAGGGTTCAAAGCTCACACCTCACACTTCATGGTCGCAAGGACTCACACTTTGGAAATGCAAGAAAGGAAAAATTCAAATAAAAGGTCAAAGACACTTCAACATCTAAAGGACAACGATCGAATCCTAGTATTACACATGGTCCATTGCATGACATATACTTGGAATCCAAAATTCAAGTGGCTAATTAAGATTGACAACTATGATTAGATTTGACATGTCCAAGTGTATGGCTCACATTCAAAATGTTGAGCATTTTAAAAATTAACGTTCCTTAAGTGAAAAAAATCAAGTCATGAATTATGTGCCATTAATGCAAAGCACACTAATTTGGATGAAATATTTCTGAATATACATGCAAGTACATTAATCAAAATTACATTCAACAAATTCATAATTTCAAAAGAAATTTGTGAGAGTGGAATCCACAGAGTTTATAGTAAGTCGACTCTTCTAGAAGTTAACAACAATCTTGCAAGTAACATTCCTTTAACAATGGCAAATGAATAGGGCCATCAAGTGTGGACACTTTTATATGCTCCTACATATATCAAAGAATATTGAGGGATAATTTTTTTGACTTTGCATAGGTATATCATGAATTTCCACACTATTCCACCATCTTCTCGACAATCCAAAGGAGATAACATCGAGTGGATTCCATAGATGAAGCAAAGATGTTTGCGAGACCAAACATAGAGAGTTGTTAACATTAGGGCATTGAAGAGAACTAGGGTACATCAAATTTCAGCTAAACCAAAGGTATTTCCATGTCTAGAAATACTCTCTCCCATTCTCATTCATGTCAAATAAAAATATTGGGCATTATATTCACGTGCTAAAAAGAATAAGCTAGCTTTTATTACTAGTTATGATTTCAAGGCCTATTATAAGTTGTTTGAGGATGACACTATTTATAATTCAACAACCATTGAGTCATGGATGGCTACAGGCTAAATGAGGATGATTTTACATAATTGAGCTAAAGACCCAATTGACAACATGGATGATAAAGGCCTAAATAACATTCTCATCCAAATATTTAGGCATAGAGTGAGAATTGGTATGGAATTGATGAACCCATTGTATGGAAACCCTTTTATAACAAAGTTAGAAATTTCTTAGATTTCCCTCCTATCCATGATTATAAATGACGAAAATATCCCCTGCACTAGGGCACTTGGTTACATCAATTTAATATCATAGAGGGATTCTTATGTCAATAGTAATAAATCATTTTTCATGGCCTCTTATATATTGGATGCAATGTGGAGTCCAATGAGTGTCTTGAATTATGTCTCCCTTGGGAAGCCTTATTCCCAGAGAATTAAATGAAGAATATTCGAGACTTGGTTCGAGAGCTAAAATTGAATATCTATGCACCTCATTCTATCCCTCATTATATGGACTAATTTTCAAAATACCAATGCCTAAAATTTTTGAAAAGGTGCTTCACCTTATCAAACAGATGGGAAATGATTTCTTCTATCCTAAATACATTTTGATTATGATTGAGGGATTCTTGACTTTGCCCTTACAATTGCCTTATTATGTTTCGATAAGTTGGTTGAATAGGAAATCGTCTTCCAAATTTTAAATGGTTTTTCCAATAAGTGTAAGGAGAAGAAGCTAAGAACCCATCCCTCCTTATCTTTGGTAGTGGGATGCAGAGAATTGAAGAGATGGTCGGATCTTAAGGTTGCATATTACCATAGAAACTCCTTCAATTTTCTAGAGCACCCTACAAGGAAATATGACCCAAGAAAGAGAGTGACAAAGCACTTAGAATCACTTAAGGGGCAAATCAATTTTATATATGCCCACGAAGTAGATGTGAATGATTGGTTGTGGATCACTCAAGAGCGTGAAAACCTCATCTAGAAAAACATGAAAACCACAGGGGTAGTTCCTCCACCGAGAGGGATAATCAGAAGAGTGTTCAAAAGAATAGGGGCACCTACATAAATGGAGTCACCTAGACATCCTCAAGGTCATGTTTCTCCTACTCCTTCCCTAGATCCCACTAAGTAAGAATATGAAACAAACGTTAGAGAGATAGTTCTTGAACCGATTCAAACCCTTCATTGGTTTCCTTTGAAGTGTCTTCTTCAGGTTATGAAGAGGAAACCAAGGAAAATACGATCAAATAGGTTGTAGTGCAAACAACTTAGGACAAATCATATCAAAGGATGACAATAACAAATGGATACAACAAGCCCACCTCCTTAATAACCTCAATAGGGATGGGTTGAGAAAGCTCTATTTACATAAAGGAGAAGTCAAAGTGGGTTACCCAAAAGGACCCTATAATTAAAATAGAATTTGATCCAAAGATAGGGACTACGAGAAGGGTGATAAGGAAAATAATGTCTACTCATCAGAATCTCATCTTGATGAAACCTTTGAGGACCTATTGTCTTACCAAGAAGATTAAAAAAAGGTTCTCAAGCGACTAAGTATCAATAAGATCCATTGTCCTTTATCTAAGCTTCGGGAAAAGTTATAGTAGAAATCGTTTGAGGAATGCAAGAAAGGAATAAAGCTGGAAATGTAAGGCAAGGCAATTGTCCCGAGAGAACATCGCTAGTGATTTAGAAGAGACGTTACTTTCCTTCTATGATGTGTTCAAGGAAATCATTGAAACAAAAAGAAAGGAAATTCCTTCTCAAGAAATACTAATATAGTCATAAAAAAATGGATTTCCTATAATAGATGATCCAAGTTATAAATAGTTTCATAGATGAAGGAGTCTTAGAAATATCATATTATGCCCACAACTAATAAAATTAGCTTATAGGACATATGCCAATTATAATAATAAGGCATTAGAAGAATGGGAAGAACAAATGAGAAATTTTCCCCACAATTAAATGATATCGTCTAAGGGAGGCCAAATATTTTCATACGTAATAATCACGGGGTCTTCACATAAGACCAGGAGGTTGTGACCATGGGTAAACTCACATATTTGTTAAAGAAACTCATGGTCTATTTCCATAGTAACATTTTAGATTCAAATAAATCATAGTAAACAAGAGTCATTGAAATTTTGTCCCAAACTAAAGAGAAGATCCAAAAGATCGAGACTCTAAAGGAAATTATAGGGAAAATTATGGCTTCTAAAAGGTTCCTATTGGAACAAGCGTCGTGCTCTTTAGAAATCCCATAATATATCTCATCGAGCTTGATGGAGACTACAATATTTGTAGAGATGCCTCACCCACTACTAAAAAGGATCTCGTGCCACCAGATATGACCTAAAAGGATCCTATTATAAAACAAGAACAATGATTAGATAATAGGAATATTATAAGTAGCATGTTAAGCCATGTTTCCATTGTAATTGTTAGAGTAGGTATTTACCTTAGCTCATGTTCACCTAGGTACTTTTTATTTACCTTTATTGTATTTATCCTCACCCACTTATGTGTGTGGATTTTTCTTTTATCTTATTTAGATATTAGGAGATATTATCTAGTTACTAGGTATAGTTCTTTCCTTGATCTATGGTATTGACTAGATCCTTGATGTCTAGTTCTCTCCTAAATCTATGGAAACTAGTTCTTTGATGACTAGTTCTTTCCTTGATTTATGGATTGATCTACGACCTTGGTGGTTCTTAGATTATTATTCCTCGCCTATATAACCATTCTCATTGTATTTCATTGAGTTCCATAATAATATATGATATTGCTTTGCTCATTTTTTGTACGGGTTTTATGTAAAGTTATTTGGAAAATTACTTTCATCTTATTAATCGTGGTGTTTGATTAGAATTTGTGTTCTTGGCTTGAGTACGATTTGATAATCATTCTTTTGCAAAAGTGCTTATTTTTCGTGCTCTTTCCATTGGAAATATTTATTTTGAGAATTGAACTATAATTATAAAGTGTCATATTGTAACACGCACTCATTATAAAGTGCCAAATATGGAGTGTTGTAATCAATTGTGGATGCAATTTTGGCTGAGCCCGACATCCTAAACTTTTGGGAGTTGCATTCTTGTATCTATCATGGATTCTGAGAATGATATGCTTTTCTCTGAAGTGTGTGGACTTCAAGAGGATATTGTAAAATTTGTGGAAGAAAATAGATTGCTCAAGAAGCAAAATTTTCTTCTACAATCACTCATTCACGATAAGGATACACTAATACACTCCCTACAACAAAAACTTGCTAGCCTACAACATCACCATCATATTGTGGACAACCATGTCCATGCTCCTAGTCCACTTGTAGTTGTTGCTCTTGTACCCACTGACATTGATATGCCAGTATTTGAGCCTGTTATTGCTCTTGATGCTCCTAAGCCTGTGAGGCTTGTTATTGCATGCTCTTCCACATTTGTGCCTATTCCAGTAACACATGTTGTGTATCCTACTTCTACTCATATGCATGGCTCTTTTGAGAAGCATACCATTGCATTCAGTTCTCACATGCTCCGTTCTATGGGTTTCATTGGCAGAGGTATTGACATACATTCACAGGGTATTGTTTCCCTTATTCCACATGTTAAGTGGAATTCTCACCATGACATTGATTTTGAAGTAGATACTTCATTGGGATCACACATTGACAGAGCTCATATTTTTGTTTGATTGCCTCTTTCTGAGGATCGTGAGCAACACATGAGTTATGCACCTTCACTAGGGCTTGCGAAACCTGAGATTTCAGCCGTCAAACATGATCAACCTGACACACATATTGATGTTCCTTTGCATGCACCCATTGTGCATTTTGCACCAAGTCATATGCAGGCATCTTCTTCATCCATCTGTGTTGATTTGGGGTGGATATCTGATCACTCATGGCGACAACATAGGCATTTATTAAGAGGACTCTACAGGCATGGCTCCTCCACCATTCGACCTCTTGCTCCACTTTCTATACCTTCTGCATTGTAATGCTTCTTGTTTTGAGCATTTTTTAGCATGTGTAGTGTATCTCTCTTGTTTGTTGAGATATTTTGTATCTGTATTTTCGACACTTTTGGCATGTTGACAATCTCTCTTGTGGGGGAGCTATTTTGGTGAAGCCCAGTGTTATTTTGTCAGTGTTTGAGTAGTTGATTTTGGGCAACTCATACAAATTTGTGGCATCACTCCACCCATTCAAAGCAGTATGGGAGGGTGTGGTGTTGATCCTTCTTCGGGTTTTGTGTCCTTGCCTTGTTACCTTAGCTTTTCTTGGATTGTGACACTTTGGGGTTTGTGTCCTTGCCTTGTTGCTTTGGTTATTGTTCTTGGATCGTGGCACACCTATTTGCAACAGTTGATCGAATTATGTTTGGTGTTTTTTCTTGCACTTTTGACATCACTCCATTGATAATCTCCTTCAGAGAGCTATTCGGTGAAGCCAGTGTTAGTTGTTTTTGAGTTTTGTGATCGAGAAGTGGATTAATACCATAGTGCACACCAAAATTCTTCAACATTATAAGAGTTTTTTAGCCGAGCTTCTTGGGATGCCTTGCAGCGGGTTTTTACTCTCTTTATTGTTACTGGTTTTGGGTACCTTACGGTGTCCCTTTTTACCCAGTTATTGTACATGATTACCTCATCAGGCCTAGTTGTTGGGACTCATACTATGGACATGCCACTTCTATTTTGGCCCCTAGCTTCACTTGAGGGGGTGTTAAAGTAGGTATTTACCTTAGCTCATATTCACCTAGGTACTTTATTTACCTTTATTGTATTTATCCTCACCCACTTATGTGTGTGGATATTTCTTTTATCTTATTTAGATATTAGGAGATATTATCTAGTTATTAGGTATAGTTTTTCCTTGATCTATGGTATTGACTATATCCTTGATGTCTAGTTCTCTCCTAAATCTATGGACTTAACTAATTCTTTTATGACTAGTTCTTTCCTTGATTTATGGCTTGATCTATGACCTTGGTGGTTCTTAGATTATTATTCCTCGCATATATAAGCAAGGCCCATTCTCATTGTATTTCATTGAGTTTCATAATAATATATGATATTGTTGCTCATTTGTTTGCAAAGGTTTTATGTAAAGTTATTCTGGTGAATTGCTTTCATCTTATTAATCGTGGTGTTTAATTAGCATCTGTGTTCTTGGCTTGGTACGATCTGGTTATCATTCCTTTTAGTAATCATCCTAACATAAATTAGTTAGGATAATTTTGAAAAGGCCATCTATCTAATTTTGAAATCCCAGGTATCTTTTCCGAATTAGGGCGGTGAAATGAGGCCCTCGATTTTGTATAAGTGCATGTAACTCCTCCATTCAAAAGGGGGTGAATTATTGATTAATGAATGCAAGCTTATTGAAATCGATCCATGCAAGTTGAAGTTATCTACTTTATATCCATTTTATGTATATTTCTTTATGAAAGGTTAATGATATTGGAATCATTTATATGCCTTATTTGTGATATTTAAATTTTGCTTCGCAAGTTTAATGAAAATATGGTAGTAAGTTCTAATTTGACTAGTTAAATGGATATGGCTTTAAGTAATTTAAATTAATTTTTCAAGTCACTGTTGATATGTTATAATAACTATTTTAATTTTCTTTGAATCTTTGCACTGGTGGCATGTTAATTTGTGTGTGAACAAAATTTAATTCTCTTGGTAATTTCAAAGAATAAAGTATCCAATTATTTGGTGTCGGTCTTGTGAAGCATGATTTCTACAATAATTTATTTGCTCTGTTCCCTTACTCTTTTTTATTTTATTTTGAAAACTATCCTTTAGTTAGATTAGACTTAGGAATTTTTAAAAGACAAATATGACGAGAAGGTGCATGGAGTGTTTCTTTAGAAGGATTTAAAATTATAGAAAACACTCTTTATAGATCTCGAGAAGACCAATACCATGTAACTCATGCACCTTTGAGTCATTTTATTGACTTTAAAACGAGGAGGACATAAGGGCCTATTATCCTCCCCGAAAGTGTGTGTATCACACACACATCAACACATATATTGTGGCTAACCAAGGTCTCTATAGGATAAGGGTTCCCTATTAAGTTATTATTGATTTGTGAGATCGTAAAATCAGTAGTGTATTCCCGTGAATCTACTAAAATTGCAAGGTCCTTTATCACCCCCTTTGGTATAACATGATATATCTTACATTTTATGGACAATGGGAGTTTACCAAATGCCTTTGAGCTTACTTTTTTATATGGTATCTTTAATCATTATATTAATGGTTTTCCCAAAATCTATAAGAGTTTTTTCATTGAGAAAACCACCTATGTGTACATCTCCAACAAGGTTTCCTAAATCCAAATATTTAGGAGGAAATGTTCTCGGACAGTAGATTAACAAGATGACCAATCACTTGGATATTTTAGGGATATGTCTTCTTCTAACCAAGATCCCTCAAGCATAGATCGTGTACGTCCTTAGTGTAGATGGGTATATTTTTATTACTTAAAACAATAAGAGAAAGACATAGTTGTTTATTTAATTCTCAAACAAACTCATACTATAGTTGAGGCTCCTCTCATTAATGGTTAGGCATTCAAGAGATGGAGGACTAGGACAACAATAAAATTTTAAACCAATTGTATCATGAATTATGGATCAGGCAATTGAGAAGATTTCTAAAGGTCAATTATAGCTTGTTATAAGGAGTGATATAATTTTGACTTCTCTAATTCCTTTTTAATTATTTGAATAATTTCCTAGCTACATGTTTTCATTTATATATAGAAGGAATAAGTAATTTATGATCCTAAGATCTTAAAAATACAAAGAAGAAATTATACAAAAACTAAAAAAGCATAAGTTGCACAAAAATAAGATATATGTAAAGAAAATAATAGCTACAATCGTTGAGGACAAGAACATATTTTAATGACCAAATAGAGAGAGAATGAGATGAGGTGTAGAAATAAATCACATTATATTTCTTGCCTTTAAGAACCATTTATACCTTTTTGGTATGCATATTAGTTTTGTCTTGTAACAACTTACTAACTACCACAACTAAACTAGTGAGGAATACCTACAACCATTACTATGGGACGAATAACTAGTTATTATGGGCTAGTAGTGTTAACATGAAATATGCAACAACCAACAACATAAGTTGTACAAAAATAGAAGATATGGAAAGAAAATAATAACTATAATCATTGAGGACAAATACACATTTGAAGCGACCTAATAAATAGAGAATGTTATGAGGTGTACAAACAACCCACATCATATTCCTTGCCTTTAGGAACTATTTATACATTTTGTGGTATACATATTAGTTTTGTCTTATAAAAAAACTCAATAGTTACCACAACTAGTGAGGAACACCTACTGACCATTAATACAAGATGGATATCCATTTATTGTTGGCTAGTAGTGCTAACATGAAATATGCAACAACTAAAAATAGCTACATGTATTGCACATGTTACCCATCCTTTACTATGGTTACGGATATACATCATGAAAAGCTCAAGATCTTGACTTGTCTTTATTAGTAGTAATATCGATAACAATTAAAATAACAAATTACAATAATCTATCTAAGGATAACCATTTTTATAATTGTGAGTTGATAAATCACGCTCGATCTAGGTGTAATACCATATCAAGTAACTCTAATAGATAAGATGTGTCAACCGTCATCCATGGCCAAAATTTTCTCTCAAAGTAAAAAATACAAATAACAGTACCCAATTAGTCTCATTTGAAGGAAATTCAAATAATAACTAAAATATCAATAAAACCTCAAAAGTAACTACATAATCCATTTTGACAAAATATAATCAACTATGTTCATAATTTTATAACTTCATCGATCATGACCAAAATGCCATCAACCAAGAGTAGTAATTTTCTACTTGATCAACTATTTGGGTTAAACTTGATCGGATATGGATTCAATTTAACTACACCATAAATGAAAAACATCAACAACCATGTTTCAAAACTCATTGAAGCAAACTTCATTAATTGGGCTGATGATGTTCACCACAAAAGCATGGGTCATTAATGTCTAAAATATTATTTTCCTATCTAAAATACATAAAAATCTATTCAAAACCAACTTAGGGTTTTCATGAGGTTCGTTTTGAAATTATTTGGAGAAAATTATGCCTCACGAATTTTCCGTAGCTTGTAATTTATATTTCTACATAAGCTACCCATTCCAATATAGATGTGAAAAATTATTTATAGAACCATACATGTTCACCCATGTCGAATCTCATGAGTCGACTCCTTGTATTATATCCATATACTCTAGTTTTGCTAAGAATGGATAATCCAAAGCTCTAGATAATAATATTTTTACACACAACATACCAATTGTTGACCCATATCTATAGGATTCAAATCAATTTTTCAAAAAATGAAAAAATGCCCCCTAAATTGTTTAAGATCATCATACCTTTGTAGTTATAACTCTTATGGATAAACTAGAAGAAGTGTCAACATCCTAGTGCCACGAAGAATTTAATCATATTTTCAAAAATCAAAATTTTCCAAAAATCACATATTTTTAGGCATGTGTGCTTGACTTGATTATCTATTTTCACACCTTATACCCAGTGACCCTTATTTTCTCTTTTTGAAGTTTGTTAAACTAGTTAATTTACCTTTTATACACCATGTGTCATTCCTTAGGTCTCCATGACTGGTTTAGATTCTCTTTACAAGCTATCATGTCTTAACCTAGTCCTTATACCTTGTTATTTTCACCTCTTTTGAGCCTAATAGACCAATTTATTTTCTTTCTATGTATCGTATACCTTTCTTGGGTCTCCGGACCTAATTTAGCTTCACTTTATGACTACCTAGACCTAGCCTAAAATATGGTTTTATCACCTTTTTAGGCCTTTGAACTAATTTAGCCACCCTTTAAAGGTTATTCAAACCTATCCTAACATCCTTCATCTGAGAGCTCCCTACATTGATTATACTTAATTTTTAGACTTGTTTGCATGCACTTGAATTCTTATATCTTTAGGATTAACATAAAAAAAATATATACCCAACACGATTAAGATAAGAGATGCAAAATGCGTCTACTTTCGAGGAAAGGTAAGTTTAGGTTCATAATTTTTAGCTTCTCTCTATTAATTTTTTATAATCATTATCTTTGATTTTAGTATAATTCTTTATTTCTAAGACCACCCCATATTACACCATATCGAAATGTGATGATCTTTCAACTAAGGCATATGTATACACATTAATTTTTTCAAACAAATAATTTCTTTTTGCAAGTCATCAACACATTAATCTCCCTACATGCATGTCTAAAGGAGTGCATTAGGACCAAGATGGGTCAGACTTTGTAGCACATTGTAAGAGATCATTATGGTAGATACCCTTCCTATCACTACTTAATACCATCATACTACCTACTCGTAGCGTCATCAAATTACCTTTCCACCTACTCCATGTGTATTTCATTGTCCTCCTTTCCCTTCCTCTTCTTCCACATTTTCATGGTTTTTCTATAGCCAACTTCATTGGTACAATTAATGAAGTGTTACATAAGTTGGCTCGACAAAAGTTTTCAATCGAGTAATGATGTTGGCTAATATTGATTAATGACTTTAGGTTATATGTACACATATATGTACCTTTTCTTTACTTATCAATATCATAATTAAAAAAATCTCTATTTATATGCTTAAACGTTTAAGAGGTTTTAGGGAGCTTACACTCAGAGATCATCATTGGAGCATTGTTTACTAGGAACATTAAGAATATGAGTTGAGCTAGAAAGGTCTTCCTTAGTCTTTGGAGTCCCCAAATTTAGTCTACTTAAGGTTTCTTCATATCCTTCTTGATCCCCCACAAAAATCTTCAACAAATTACTACAAGCCAAAGAAGGATATCAATGCTCAGATGATGTCTACTCATATAATGACTACCCATATCCCTATACTCTTTCCTCTTTTGTTTATGATTATTCTAATGTATTATGTAATGGATAAGATAGTGTAACATGTCCTTATCTCATACATTATACTTGTTAATAGCTCTTTCTTACGCTAATGGCATTTTAAAACCTTGATTAAATAGCTCTCTCTTATTACCCTTAAATTTTTCTTTGGCCTAAATGCCACCCCTAGGATTTAGTTAGGCCCTACATCTCATTGAGGTAGATTCCCCTTTGAAACCTATTTTCACCTACCATACTCACATCCTTTTTGTTACATCTTTATATGGATGTTGGTTGTAGTTGAATTTTATACTTATATCCTAATTTAGAGAAAGGTTCCTTACATATAATCTTAGCTTATATATAGAATGGAAGAATGCATTCAGACAAGTACATGCTTTTATTCGCTAATCTAGAAGAGGGTTTTGTCAATTAAGAGCATAGGAAGCCACTCACAAAGTTTTGAGCTTGTTTGATCATCATTGGAACTATTGGAGTAAAACCAATATTATCATATGATCCGGTCATGAACATTACCAATATTTGATACTATAAATCCTATCAATTAATGATCGTCTTGGGTAAACAATAGTCAATTTTCTTGATTACCTTCTCTACTATCTTCTAAGCTTTTTCTAAGCAATTTTAACCTCTGTTGAAATTTAGGTGAGTCTAATTCAAGTACAAATTCTTCTCGGGCTTAGTTGATTCAATTATTAATCGTAACTCTCATTCTCCCATTAATTTATATGCCTAACTTTATTAGAGTTGTGCATTTATACTCATTTTCATAAAATACTAAAATAAAATGAGAATCAATCCTTACAATTTCTTTTAAATAATAATATTGAATAAGTTAACTAAAATCTTTATAATCAATCATGACAATTATTATTATTTTCTCAAATTTTCTATATAATATGTCAAACTTTTATACTAAAATTTCATAAATTTTAAAAATCTAAAATCACAAATGGACAAACTAACCTTAACTACCCTATAAAATATGCTAATAGAACCAAATTAAGAATTTAAAGACAACAATGCATAACAAAATTCATTGGAAATTTTTTTTTAACAAATTTAATCAAATCCACTCAGTGTATATAAAATGAAGAAGATGTCTTGAAAAAAATCTTTCGCGAGGAGAAAATGTCTTTCAAAGATTTCCATAAATCCTTGGAAAACCTTTTTTTTTTTTCATACTTATAAACCAAACCAGAGAGCCTTCCATTTTAATCATCTCACATTCTCATAGATCTTGTCGCCATTTTTATTAGGGCTTATTTGTCTTTTGGAAATATGGCACGTCCATGATCTTTAAAATTTATGGCGGATTTCTAATTAATATCTTTAATACCATTAGGCATTTTGTTGCACCTTAATGACATTGATTAGTTACCACTAGATTTAGGGCTCTTATAAGTATGATATTATTCCATGATATATATTAAAGTGGTGTAAATTTCCTTAAAATATTGTATGATACGTTAATTTTATTATATTTAATTATTCTTTCGCGTTTTTAATCTAATTTGATTTTCAATTTCCATATCTTTTTCAATTTTTGTATTAATATTGTCAACATTTTGCACTAATGTTGTCAACATGGAGGTGGTATGTAGTTAACAAGAATGTTTATGTCATCCGATTGCAAACATTAAATGCAAATGTAATCAATAGATGGTAAAATCATGCTTTAAAAGTTTAGTTAGCGCTTAAATTTTACATAAAGAATAAAATAAAACATAGGAATATAACATAAACAAAACATGCCTTTGAATAACAAGGAAGAAGAAAAGAAAACATGAAACGCAAAAAGGAGCGAGATACAACAAGGGTTATCTAACCATCGAGAATACAAAACAAATGACACGCCAATTATATTTGTTGAAAAGGAAATATACAAAGTTAGAAAAACAACATCAAGAGATCCAAGTGAAGGATATACACACAATCCATGTTGACTAATTTCACATTTAATAGTTAGCCTCTAAAAATGTAGAAAAATATAGAGTGTGTGTCTCACAAATAACATTTCCAAAACTATAGGAAGTCTAGATACATAAAAAATACACCTTTTAAATGGCATAAAAATGATTTCATATAGAAGGCACTTCTCAAATTTTCTAAACTATTAAAACCCACTACTATACAAGGGTTAAAAAACAATTCATATATACATACCAATTTAAGTGTTTTTATTTCCATTGGTGGGTACAAAAGCAACATCAAACCTCATCATGCCCATGTGCATGTTCTTCTACCAAGTAATCATGCCTTGTACAAAGAAGCCAAGTAATCATATCTTGTACTAAGAGCCTAAGTAATTTCGTTGTCCATATATTATGTAACTCTAGACCTAGGTCCTACATACCCCTAGAAAAATAATAGAATGTTTAAACATAGCTATGATTACTTTCTCCAATAATAATTGAGGGCATGCAATTACATATAAAGACATCTAACCAACACAACCACTCTCTCTAGTTTAAATTGGTTTTTCCTTTTTCTTTTTGGCTTTGTGATGAGTTAACTTGTTAGTGGGTATGTTTGGATTTACAATGAGTTTACTTGTTAATCACATCAATGAAATCGTCCAATTAAAAACTAATCAACTATATTCATAATAATATCGAAAAAATGTTGGTTTTTTTTGTAAGTATGTGCAATAAATTTTCTTGTTAATCACATCAACAATATTATCTAATGAAAAACTAATCAACTTATCTTCATAACAATACAAAAAGAATGTTAATTTTCTTACCAAATAAGTGCAATGAAATACTACTATCCCATGGTTGGTGGGTACCAACATTGCACAAAATACTATAATTTAACCTTCCCATGGTGTACAATAGAACCCTTAGATTTATACGGATTGCTTGCACTCAATACCCATCATTAAAACATTTTTGGCACCCAATAGAATAAGGTTAAGTACATTTTAACATTTAAAGTTTTAAATGTGTTCCCTGACATTGCCATGGAATAAAAGGAAAAAAATTATTGCATGACCGGCTGAACTGGTCAGAGTACGGTACCACTGCATATTTTGTAGAAATGATTGAGAGGGGGTTTATATTATTGTCCGGTGAACAATATAGGTAATTCGTTGGCACTCGTGTATGAATGGTTGGTAATGATTTTAGAAAATTATTTGTTTAAATCGTCAAATTTAATACATTATATATGTTTATTAGATTTCCCTAATATGAGTGTAAATTTTATTACTTGAGCTTATTTAAGGATGAGGAGTAAAAATTTTATTAGGAGGAAGATTGCCCATGAAATCTCATAACTGACTATATTTTTAATTATATATGGTTTAACATTTATCTTTTTTCGAAATGGGTCGACTATTACAATAATATATTAGAATTAATATTTAAACATTTTAAGTTTATTCAATGAATTTTAAGGATTTAAATTGTATTTAAGTGTTTTAGGTGTTTTTGATATTAAAATTGAATGTTTTTGGTAAAAAAATATTTTTTAAAAGTAAAAATATCAAAAAAATAATAATAATTAATCCCTTTTAAGTCCCCTAGTCACCAAAAAATTTAGGACTACCAAAATCTAGAAAACACATATACTAATTAAAATTCTAAACCGTAAATGAGGAGTGAAAATTCTAACGGGGCATAGATCTTTACAATCTAAATTTTTATCCACTATTAATTATATACATATAGATATTAAAATACTATTAAAAAAATAATAATTTTAAATAATTATAAAATAAACCATCGATCAATAAAATTTAATTTGACAAGGAGAATAAATTTGAAATCCCAAACTCAAAAGAAAATAAACATAAACAAAAGAAAAAGATTATAATATCTAAATATTTAAAAACATCCGAGAGAAAAATACAATGAATTCATGCCGAGAAAGTAATACTGAGAATAAAAATCTCTTTTAAAATTTGTATCAAACTATTTAGTTTCATAGAAGTTAAATATTTTGAAACTAGAAGACATCCCCATCAAACGGAAATTGACAGGCTATAGGCCGTTTTTTGTGATTTTAACCGTATTTTACGGTTGATTTTTTTAAAACGTAGTAAAGACGACAAAGCTAAAGTTTTTGAAAACCGTAAATTTTTTTAAATGGTTTATATAAAAACACAATACCTATTTATATATCTATGAACAAATTATAGATATATCTATAAAAATCATTGGAAATTACAGCCATCTAAAAGAGCTAAGCCATCAACAAAATTTGATTTGTGACAGTACGAGATAATTTGAAATTCGTGCCCGATCCCCATAATGCCCTTCTTTCCCTTACTAAAATAAACATTAGGATTCATGTGGAAAATTAAGAATCTTGATGGTAATCAATTAATAATAAACTTATACGTGGTGAGTATATATGAATTTACATAAACTTATAAATTTGGGTTTACTTGTCAATTTTTATTTTTATAGTCATTTAATGATAAAATTATTAAATCGGGATTAATTATATATGTATTTTAATTTTGGGTTCATATAGGAATTTAAGTGTTTCTTATTATTATTTATTTAGTGTCAGGATTAAGGGAGTCGTCTAATGATTATTTACTCAATAGTTAAAATATATATTTTATGATTTTTTGAGTAATCTTTTAGAGATTTATATGTTTTTCTCTAGCTACCCTTTCCTAATATAAAAACACCACCTATAATTGGATACGCACCACCACATGCCCCATCTCGATCACCTCATCCACTACATCACACTATTGCCATCGTCACTAAATCGCTAAAATTGGATAATCTCATAGCTCAAACTATCTCGAATATATATGGGTGGGGAGTGCCTTATTATTTTTTATATTTGAGGGATCCAAGGAGAGCCTGTTGGAGAGATATGGGGCTATCCGGGGGGTTGACTATAGGCTATAGACTATATCTAACGGTCCTCTCTCTATCTTATTTGTCGGGCTAACATAAATCTCTCGGATAGGATGTTAAGAGCCCCTCTCAATTAGCAAAGTGACAAATGAGTTCATTATTTCTTTATAATACTTTCTTTACAACTTTACTTTTGACATTTACTTTCAATTTTATGTGTTGCATAGATCTTTTTCTGAAGACCATCTCATGTTTCACTATTGTGACATGTGATGATATTTAGTTGGAGCATACATATACACCTCATTTTTTATGTTTATTAACCATTCATTTTGTGCGGGGATGTTGATGTATTGTCCTCTTGACCGGGTGTTTTGAGGGTGTGCCAAAATTGGGGTGTGATTGAACTTGGTCATGTGTGCTAGACCACAACTTTTAAGAGATGTTGCTATTATGCCATAATTAAGCTATCCTTGCCTTGTTTCTTCCCTTTGTTCACATATTACACACATTAAGTCCACTCATCTCATTATGTCTACTTATTTTTTCTTAGCATGCACTACTATCCTTGCTTTTGGTCGCCCTAGACCTTTTTCATTGACCTTTTGGCCTCTGTCTCCCATGTTTTTCACCCTTTGTCCTTAGGTTTCCTCCCAAGGTTGACATCATTTCCCTGTAGGTGATGGCATCGGGTAAATATACCCCATCACCTTCTTATCATTTTCACTAATTACAACCACCCAACAAGTACTTTTGTAATACAAAGACACTTATAGCTTACATATTTTTGCACTATTTCACACCTACTTGTTGACTTGGAGTCTTGGAGCTTACCTTTATGCATTTTGGGTCACCATAGTGAGTTAGGATAGGATGCCTTCTTATTGATTCACCTTCTCCACCCATAGTGATTCTCTCTCGCAATGTTGTCTTGGGAGGATTATGCATCAATAGATGACACACATGTTATAGGTAAGTATTTCTAACCCTTCTTAGTATTTTATCTTGCACATGTATGTTGTATGTTGGTCATTCATTGTTATATACTAGAGTAGATGTATGTTTGCTTTGATATATTGCTTTGTCTTATTATATATGTGCCTCGACTTTATCCATCCCTTAATTATTGTTGTTATAAATCCTAGTAGGATACCTATCTTTATCTTAGATATAACCCTGGAAACCTATAACTATCATAGGATTAGGATCATTACCCTCTAGAAATAAGAGACTGACACTCGTTGAGCACATTTGTATCTACATCGTGTGTCCAAACTTAGATTGGAGCCTTATATTTGAGAGCCCAACTGGGAACCTATATTTTTCCGATCATATGCAACACAAATCTAATTTCAAAGGCAAGCCCAATAATTATAAAGTTGATTCTAAACTTACTATTAATAATGTATCTCGAGCCTACTAAGCTTTAGTTTCAAGCTCCTCCTTGGTGGAAATTCCAAAAGTTTCTCTTCTCCCCTCACGTCATCATTCAAAAGTTTCTTGAGTGCAACCATGTATCTCTCCCTCTCATAATTGAGTTTAATACAACAAGCCTCATGGAAAATATTTTGATGTCATGTACTTGTTGTGATTACCATAAATGCTTTGGCTATTCTACAAACAAATGTTATAACTAGTATCTTGTGTAATTCAAAATATTTTTGATGAAAATTTTATCGAATTCGATTATCCTCTTGAGCAATCTAAGCCCACCAATGAGAATGTTAAGCTTAATATTTTTTAATGACCCGATTCCTACTAATAATAATGTCAAATCTAATCACACCTATCGATCTCAAAGCTTCCACCACTTCCTACAAACATCCTTTAGAAATGTTTATTAGTACTCTCATTATTGTTTTTCTCGTTGGATAATGAATTTATTACACAATTTTCTATTGAAATTGAGGGAAAGGTATCTTATTCTCAAATATCTAAGATGCAACAAGGTTCCAATGAGCCCATTAATGACTATGTTGTGTATTATAAGACTATGCTAAAAAGATGAACAATATACTAGTTGAAAATGAATTACAATATCTCTTCACTCAGAGTCTACACTCTCCTTTACAAGATTCTATTATCTTTGACAAATTCCATTCTTTTAATGAGCTATTACACACACTTAACAAACATGAGGCCAATATCCTCACTATGCACAAACTTAAGTATACTTCCAATGTTCCTAATACATCCACATCCCAATCACAAGGTGAATCCAATTGCAAAGGCAAGCCCAACAATCATAAAGTTAAAGCTACAATTACTATTAATGGTGTATCTCAACCTATTAAGCGTTAGTTTTAGGCTACTCCTTAATAGAAATTTGAATGATTTCCTCCTCCCCTTAAGTCATCATTCAAAGGTTTCTTGAGTATAACCGTGTATCTCTCCCTCCCGTTATTGAGTTTGATACAAGAAAACATCGTGGTAATTTTTGATGTTAATTCCTAATGTGATTACCATAAATGCATTGACCATTCTACAAACAAATGTTATAAGTTACATCATGTAATTCAAGATCTTGTCAATGAAAAGGATATCGAAGTCTATTCTCCTCCCGGGCATTTTAAGCCCTCCATGAGAATGTTAAGCTTAATATTTTTAGCGAACCAATTCCTACTCATAATAATACTAAATTTAATCCCACCCATCAAGCTTAACTCCCCCCATTTCCTACAAACATCTCTTAGAATAATTTATCAGTACTCTCACTACTATTTCACCTTCTTATCTTGTTATCACCTTTTATGACTTCAATTACACAGGTGACTTTGTTTTTTATTCTTTTATATTTGCACACTTATTGGTTTGACTTGCCTCTTCTTGTGGATTTTGTCACCGTGTTTGTTCATTTTACAATTAGACCTATTTGGTTATTCAAGATGCACTCGCTACCCTTGGCTTCATAGGCTTAAGGTTGTCCCTTTTATCTTACACTAGTTTATAAAGTACATGTATAAGAAGAAAGTTGCTACAATTAAGGGTATCTCCGATGAGCCTCCCTTGCCCTATTCCCTTACCTTGATACATGGACTTCCAAAACTCATCTCTTTACACTACATGTTCACCTTGCCTTTTCCTTGACATCATTTCACACATATTATTATCTCTTTTAGAGGATATATCCCTCACACATCTCCACCCACTATTTATAGGGTTAGAACATCTATCTCTTATACATCTACACCCCACTATTGGTAGATCTATATGATATATCCTTCTTACATCTTCACCCGCCATTGGTATGCCTAGAGGATCTATCTCTCACCAACCTTCACCTCTTATTGATTCTCCTAATGGATCTACCCCTCACCTATCTTCACCTATGTCCTATGTTGTACATCATCTAGCTATTAGGTCCATATTGCAACTTTGAACTCTTTACCGCTATTTGGATTGTATATTGAAATGTTTCAATGCTTACTCCAAACCTTAGTAATCACCCTTCCTCCTATCAAGTCTTTTGATCCACACACTCCAAAACTTCATTGGTTTGATTCTAATGTTGTATGTACTTATCATCGTACCGGGTCATGACATGCAACACTGCAAGGCCCTCCAAACTCTCATCCATAATCTAATGATGGAAGATAACCTTTGCATCCACAAATACCACCCTCTTCCTTCCATCTCATCCACATCCAAATCCAATCCTCCAATCAAACCCTCACCTCCTAAGGCATCTAAGTCAGGTTCTCCATCCAAATCATTTGTCATAATCCCTCCTCTAAGATTTATTTCTCCTAAAAGGAGGCATCCTCTCTTCATCGACGCCATCCATGTTACTAATCCTCCTCGCCCTCACGATCCTCAATCATCTTTCCAATCAAAACCGAGAGGCACCATCGCTGCTCCTTCTAAAGATCCTACCCCATCTCCTTTGACATCTACTAGCTCCTTTGCATATGCGTCCAAGTTTTCTAAAGCGATGCAACATCTCTCGTTAGGGGATAATCCACTCCTCTCTCTTAGTCCTTTCACATCTCCTCCTTCATCCAACCATCCCATGAACATTAATGACACTGTGTCTTTTTTCCCTGACTTCTTTAAATCTCCACAATCATTTTAGGACTGGTCTATTATCAGGCTAGCCCTCTTCCTCTTGATCCCCACATCATCTCATTCAATCTCACCTAATATCCTCTAAGTCTACTTATCCTTTATCTCCTCAGGTATGATTTTCATCTTACCCAATCCCCTTATATATTATTGCATCGCATTCTAATTCCACCTTTTTGGTTATCTTTGTGTCACTCGTGGGGCACCATACCTCATCTTAAGCCCACTTTTGTGGCCATCTTTGTCTCACCATGGATGCATATTTTCTCATTATTCGAAAGATAGCGCATAATATTTTACCTCCTCTTATCTATCTCACAAGCTATCATCATCTCAAGGAATGTGACTTTAACATCGAGTGACCTTATTCTTAAAGAAAATCAAAACATCACTACTCTAGAAAGGAGCCAACGTGGAAAGTTTACTCCCAACTAGATTAGACCTTACATTATTACGCATAAGTATGAGTCTGGGGCCTATCGTTTGGCTTCCCTTGATGGTAAACCAGAAATGGAACCTCTTAATGCATTACACTTGCGGCCTTTCTATTGTTAACATACTTACCAATGTGCACTTAGTCATCCCATTGGTCATCCATCCATCATTAGCCATCTCCATTTGTCATTGTAATGATTTAGAACTATGTGGTCTACCGTCACTTTCCTA
Source organism: Taxus wallichiana var. yunnanensis (assembly GCA_018340775.1). Lineage (NCBI taxonomy): Eukaryota > Viridiplantae > Streptophyta > Pinopsida > Cupressales > Taxaceae > Taxus > Taxus wallichiana. The sequence continues at coordinate 573,959,711 of CM031241.1, read as the reverse complement.
GTTGTGACCTTAAATATGGGCACCATGGCTCTGCTCATAGCATATTCCTTATGGATAGGTTCTTCCTTCTTGGTGAGAGATTCACAATCATTACATCCATTACCTAATTATTTACCTACTGGGGCCACGCTAAGGGTCCTCTAGTGTCACTTGTACATTCATTATCCCCTCCTAAATGGTCTACCTAACTATCTCCAGCTCTTCCCCATTAAAAATTCAAAACTTCATGGATGCCCATATCAAAAAGCTATCATAGTTAAAGAAAAAAATTGATCCCTCGAAGGACAGTTGTTCATATAAAGAAAAATATAGACTAATCCCTCAAAGGACAACTATCATATATGTTATCCATGCCACTTACATAAAAAAAAAAGTCAAAAATCAAAAAGTAGACCACTCCCTCGAAGGATGGCTACCCTCTTGTATTGTGGCAACAAAGGCTTCCCGCATTGATCAACCTTCTACCTCATAAAAATCATAAATTATAAATGCAAGCATCCGAGAAAGCTTCCCACATTGATTAGCTTTCTCATTTATAGCAAACTTCCCACATTGATCAGTTTGCATCCCATTACCCAGAGTTGGGGCATAGGCCTAGGGAAACCCACCTATGGAGAACCTATATTCCCACATACAAGTCACATCTAAACCCCTTTTTTGTGTCAACTTTAGGTTTGTAAGTTCACTTTCCATATTTTCCACATGATCCTTATGTTAGAGATTTCAAACACGAGAGTGGGGGTGAATCAAGGTCTTGCTCTTAAAACTTATAATCAATTTCCTCTTTCTTTTTGTATCTATTGTTGTTAACTATTATTGATTGTTATAAGCATGCAATATTAATCATGAGACTATAGGAATAAGAAGCATACACACACATTCTCATGAGTAGACTAGATATAATGTGGGAAACCCTTTCGGGACAAAACCCATTGAAATTGTTGCTTATATTACTCAAAGCAAGGACTTGCAAGAATATTACACATCCTACAAGATTTTTTTAGTGAGGCTCCAACCCCACAAGGAGCACCAACCCCTTACACCTTTGTTGATATTACACACAAAAAGAACTCAAGTGAATATAACGCATCACAAGAGATTTTTTTAGTGAGGAACAAACCCCACAAGGAGCACTAACCCCTAATTTAATCAGCTACAATTGATCTTCTCTGCAAGCACCTTGACCCATAAGGAGGTTGCAACCCCATGGAAATGCTAAGCTACAACTTAGACTTGTTGTTTACACAAATTTTGATCATCTAGTTTCCATGTTGCACATACAATGATTATGATCACCTTTCTTTTTCATTCATTTACAATCACTCTTCATAGTTAGATATGCAATGTTTTCTTTACCTCTTTCTAGTCTCTCTTCTCATTTGACTTATCAGACTTTATGCTTTTCTTTGCACATCAGTTCTTCATCTGATAATGTTGTCTCCTTCTGCACACAACTCTTCTCTTTTTCTCTGCATTGGATCTCTATTATTCTACCACATCTCCTTTCTTCCTCTCTGCAATGAATTTGTCTCTTAGCTTCTCCTTGCTCTTCTCTTCAACATATCTACATCATGCAGACTACCTCTTCTTTCCTTGCACAACTCTCTGCTCATCTCATCTTCATTAGCATTGGATGTTCAACAATGGTTATGAGTCATTTTCTTTCTCTGAAAATATCCTTGGCTTGACTGCACTTACTCTCTTCTCTCTACTCTTTAGATCTTCAATTCTTCATCTCTTCATCTCATGAGAGTGCTCTTGCTAATTCCATCAATGTGTAATGCATCTGATCAAATCTTAGATTCTGCCCTCATACTTGCATTACTCCTTCGGCCTCTTTTCTTCTTTTTGCTCCTTCACTCGAATGCATTGTTTTTCTCTTGATCCTCTTCTCTCCTATCGCTCCTTCAATTTTGGTGCATCATTTTCCCACTCGAGAAACACTCCAAATGCATCCAATTTTCTCTATATAAACAATCGACCCAATCCGCCACTTCATCTTGCGTGTCGTGTAATCTCTCTTGCTCTGTCACTTGAGAATTCGAGAATATTAAATGCATGCCATCATTCAAGATTTTTTTCCTTCTATATTTGGCTTGATTACACCTTCTTCTATACATCTACCAAAAATTATTTATGAGTCGAACTCCTAAAAATAGATTTCTTGTATTTTTAGGATTTCCTCGTGATCAAGAATAAATGAGCCCCTTTCTTCTCCAATATTTAATTTGCACCTTGGAATCAGGAATATTCAGGGAGAGTGTAACTGAATTACTTTGAAGTCAACAAGCATTAAATTATAGTAGCTAGAATAGTGGACTTCATCACTCTTTGTGGAGTTCTAGTTGTACATGCAGTTGCAATCTTTAGACAATTGAATCACCATTGATTTACATGCAAACTCTTACTTCTTCCAATCTGAATTAATTTGATTGTCCTCGAGCAGTCTCTAGTTCATATTTGCTCGATCCGCGGATTCCCTTAACTTCTTTGACATTTTATTTGTGTCGCGGCTTCTTCCTGTCTTTGGAAAATGTTCTCCTTTCTCTAATGCTTTTTGGTTATGCATGGCTCCTGTTACTTTTCACGCTTTTCTTTGCTTCATGTGGCTTTTACACTATCACGTGGATTTTCTTCTTGTCCACCGTATTTCTGCGGATTTCCCCACTCCTTAGTTTCCTTGGTGGATTTTCTAATTCTTCTTGGTGTTCCTTCTATGTGCGGCTTCCTTTTGAACTTCCTTACTCTGCGACTTCTCCTTAGAACTTTCTAGCTTTTTCGGCTTTACGTTCAAACTCTTCTTACCTCTGCAGCTCTGCTTTCATATCATCCTTACTTGTTCAGCTCTTCCTTAATGTTTTCGGCCTTATCAATCACACTTGGTGACTTGTCCTTTGGCTCCTTCTACTTTGGTGACATCATTCCTCTTGCTTCCTTTACTTTGTGGTTTGTCCTTTTGCTTGCGACTTTGCTTGCAATTGTGTCTAGTACTTTGCAACTTTCTCTCTAGATCTCCCTTAATCGTGACTTTACCTTTCTCTCCTACGTCTTCGTTCTTTTCACTTGTGACTTCTCCGATTTCTCTGATTTATTCTCCTTTTTCTTTTCCTTTCCTTTACCATTACTTGTTATTAGGGAATATTACTTAGACTTGATTTCATCCATTTGGATCAACTTGTCATGTTCTCGAATGAGTTGGGAAGAAAATTTGTCGAATGAGGGCATCTTCCAAGTAGTCCCTAAAGCTTCTTTTGTGACGTGAAAGGTAGAAACGAAGACAAAGTATTTGGGTCCAAGTTGAGAAAGAACATATAACAATAGTTGGGCATCCTTCTTATCAATTCCACATGCTTTTAAAGAACAAATATTGTGTGGACAAATTTGGAGAAGAAGGCATGTAGGTTATCAAAGTTACTAGGGGTCAATCCTAGGAGTTTGTTCTCTAACTCATGAGCTCTCATGTCATCTTGTTTTCCAAACATGCCATCTAGATTTTTCTAGGCTCTGTCAGGTGTTGTGAAAGACTCAATGTGAAAGAGAAGGTTAGGAGAAACAAACATACAAAGAAGACCTAAGGCTTCGTCACATCTGTTGAACCATTTAGATTTCTTGGGTTCGGTTGTTGTTTCTTTCTCCACTCCCATAGTGTTGTGGTATAACCATTTACCCCGTAATTTAATCATCATTTTGGATTTCCATTCATAAAATTTAAATGGCATGAGCAAAGGAACATTAACAGAATCCATTATAAGGAAGGAGATGCACACACGCACCCTAAAACAATAGTATCACCCCATGTTTGTGGCACTTTATAATTAGTGTGTTGATTACAATTCAATGTGTTTGTGTGGTGTGAAACAATCGGTCACTCACCTAAAAATCGGAGGAGTCCACGCAAGAGTGGAGACCACAACATGTTTCGGCACACGCAAGTGAAATAATTGCGAATAAGCACAATAATCACGAAAATGGGAAAGTAACTAAGTCCTAAGTGAGAAAAAACGTCTCATGTCGTAAAGGGAGCTCCCTTACCATAAGGTTATGGAGGATGTGCTCACTAACTGCAAGCAATAATAAGAGACTCGTTACAATGAAATGCCCAATAACACCAATTGTAAATTTCTTGATTACAATAAACCCTAAATAATTAACTCTCACAATAATCGACCCAATTACAATAAGCCCCTCCAAATTGAATTTCCCAATTTATTTAACACTATAGGACAAAAAGAGGGTAGAGCATTAGGACCGATATGGCAGATTTGGCCGAGATGGTGTAATGGCTCACGGGAATCCAAGGAAGGAGTTAGGGTGAGTTCAGGGAAGATGGGCTAGATCGGCGAGACACAAGGCAAAGCTCAAAATTAAGAAATGTAGGTAGCATGTTGGGTTGAGCCAAAGGTATTACGATAATGTGAATCTAAGATCTACGGAAGTCGAGTGAAGGATTCAAAGTCAAGTTAGTATGTGAGCTAGGGTCAGACGAGCTCGGGGGTCAGTGAACACACCATCGAATAGAGATGCAAATGAGCTTGGGAGCTAAGTTTCCAATGTTTGCATAGATGGATCGATGTAAGGATTTAAACATGGGAGGAGCATGACGCATTGAGAACTTGCAAAATTTCAAGTTGGTGTCCATAGGATCGGGATCGACACCTAGAGCACAATAACAATACAAGTAGAGCTCGAATGCGATGTGGAGGCTAGCTCGGGAGATGAGTAAAACAAGGAGGAGGGCTCTACGGGGTCGAGATCCGAGGAGTCTAGGTGAGTGAGGTAGGAGAGCTCGGTGCGCGGCAGGAGGAGCCTAGGTAGGCAAGGGAGCTCGTGGAGAAGATCTTGATCAAACTAGGAGTGACACGGGTTGTAGGGAGAAGCGGGATGATAGGGTGAGCTCAATGGTGAGCTGGAGGAGAAGGGAGAATTGAGCTGGTCGGAGAGCTTGGAACAAAGATGCACTACAAACAAAAAACAATACCTCCAAATTTAGAGCCTCCGCCAAATTTAGTCACTGCTAACCAAAAGCTGGAGGAAAAATCCTGAAATTTGCACATGTACCAAACAACCAAAACACACCAAAAACTCCACAAAACCCAAGTGTTAACTAGATAATGATATTAATTGCACAAAAAGCAATATGGATAAAAACTTGCACTAAGAGTTGATAAAATCACAAAATCAAGAGTAATCAACAATGATGAAGTGAGTGAAATGATTACCAATATCCACGATCTAATACCATAAAAGAGGGCACGAATATCATTTGAAATGCATGCACATCGATGAAGTTGCACTCTTAACGAAAAACATGAAGAACTCTAAGTAATTAGCAAGAAATATATCTCAAGGAACTTGTGCATACAAAAAAATGGTCTACTCATCCTCATAGATAAAAAAATGAAAAGTACATAAAAGGAGTGATGTGTAACTCCCATGTTTGGACTTGTCATACCCCCAAAATAGGAGAGGGGAGTTACAATGTAAGAATGGCATGTAACTCCCATATGACTATGACACTATGACACATATGACGTGTTTTATGATAGAATCTATCATTCATAATATAACTCTCTAATGAATCATCTAAGGCCTATGACTTACCTAATGTGAGGGTAATTAACCTAATAAATAGATAAAAGGTAAATAATACCCACTCATACCAACAATTTCCACATTCAAGGAGAACGAAACAAAAGTGCATCAATCTACAATTATTTTTTAACAAATTGAAATGGAAAATGTGGAGGAAGAAGAAGCCGTCAAGAGAAGATATTTAAGGATTGATCAAAGTTGTAAAAGTGATGAAATCAAATATCAAGTGATTGGAAGGTTTTGAACATGATCTTTAGTAGAAGGTAGTTGAAGTATTGGTTACATAATAAGGAGAAAAATCAACCATCATTACAAAAACTAAACTTTCTAGGGATAAACGAAGAAATAAGTACGGGGAATGTTTTCCCCAAGGTTTCGTGCATTAAGGAACAAGTTTGGGATTTGTCTAAGTATAGAATTGTGTAGAGTCAATGTATGAGCCCAAGTAAGTAATAAGGAGAATTAACACACTCAAGATTATTCAAGCAAACTCATGTGCAAGGAAGAGGTAAGAAGGGGATGCACAAAAATATGATAGGTGGAAGACTATAAATCCATTTTGATAACATATGATCGTGATCAATCCTTTAGAGACATGTACAAAAAGATATAAGGTGTCTTATATAGACTTTTAGAATATGTGTAGTTGGATCTAGTTGTCAAGGCAAGGCAAGTGGAAGGAAAATATAAATATCCCATTGGCCATTAAATTAGATACTTGAGAGGAGATATACATGGATGATATAGATGAGTTTTAACTTTGGATGGGTTTTGGAATAATTCTAGAAATATTATCATGATGTTCATAAGCAAAACAATGTAATCTACTTATAGTATATGCTTTGACCAATGATAAATATATGAGACATTTGGGACTATATGAAATCTTGTATTAAGTTACATGATCATTTGATTAGTGGGTACTAATTTTCTAAGGTAGGGTTTGGATCTTGATAAAGGTTAGGGTTTGATTGTGTAATCAAATATGCAATGTTAATATTCATAGATCTTTCTCATAATAGGGGCTTCAATGATCTCTTTTTGCTTTGGGTAAGTGCTTGAACTACTTGCTCAAGTGTTTTATTGACACATGAGTATTATTCGTTGAGCTTTGTTAAGCTTGGGTAAAATTATTAGGTAAATGAATTAAAAGCAAAACAACTATGAAGAAGAGAAAGTTAAAGTAGTAATCAAGGATGCAACACCCAAGCTTTTGATCCAACTTGAAGCGAGGGATGATGTGTTCCATTTCATAATGATGATTTCTTTAGTTGTGAGTTCAAAAAATCAAATGGCTTTATCAAATTACTATGCTTTTGTTGCATCCATGAACCGACAAAACACTAAACGAAGAGTGATAATTTTTGACCAAACTAACAAGTTAGTGGGTGCTAATTATTTAAAGTTGGAAAATAATACTATAAGAGGATTATAAAATTGTAGAATTGAAGAAAAAAATAAAATAAACAAAAAAGTCTAAGAGCTTAAAATCCCAAATATCTAGTTCGATAGTGAAGTTATAAGACACTATTACAAAACCCTATTGGATGTTGAAAAAGCTAAAAATGACAGTCTTTCCTTAGAGAACAAAGAAATTAGAGATAATATTACGTTGAGAGAGATCTTTTTGATTAACAACTACGAGAATTTCAAGACATAGTTAAAGAATATGAAAGCAAAAGGGTCCACTAAAACCTAATAATAGAAGTCTACAAGCCCTATTGGGACAAGATTACCAAAGCCATATCCAACCTATCAAAGGCCTTGAAATTCATTGGTAAAGTTGTAGTTGAAAATTGGATAGAGAAAAAAATGTCTAAATGTTATTAAAAGAAAATTGTTCGAGCAGTTGAACCCATTACTATCAAAACTGACTATTTTAATAATAATTGGCTACAACATGTTTAGAAAGTTGATCCAAGGCACCACAAAAGGTTCTCACCTTACAAGATAAATGAAACATCACAAATATGCTAGTGGCCTAGAAAATACAAGGAATACGGGGCCACATAGATGCCTTTATTCAACAATGACTTCTTTTCATGCGGGGAACAAATAATAAACTATTACATGAAGGGGGTTTCCTTTAGATGATGGAAAATATAAATAAATATGAATCCATAATCAAGGATTGGCCTAAAAATCCCACAATGAAGATACCTTCAGAGCAATCAAACCTCTAGTCGGTTTAAAATTCCATATACACTATGTGGTTGGAAAGGTGAGATAATTATGTCATCAAGGTACTAATTAGTTGGATAAGAGCTAGCAAGCATTCACAAAGGTTAAGCTCCTAACAAATATGAATGGGACAACTTAAAGATTGCATTAACATCAATAAAGAAACTCCCTTGCGATTTCTTCTTTCTTCCTCAACATTCTTCGATTCATACTACATTTTTAAATATATGCCCAAGTGTACAAGACAATTAAATTCTTTACTCTTTTAAGTGAGAAACCCCACGAGTCACCATAAATGTAGTGTTGAAACACTAGATCTTAATTTTTTTAGGGTTTTAAGATTTTATTTCAAAGGCATTGCCTTAGATATATTGAAATATTTTAAAGGGCTCAAAATGATAGGATTTTACCTTAGTCTTGTGTTGGTTTGATACTTAACCAACAACACTGCAACTTTTATGAGACCTCCAGTAGGTAGTCATGGGAAACTCGGATGTGGTGTTAGTTTTGACAACTCTAAGGAGTTGCCTCAAGCATTAATGTTCGTTTACCCCATTTTTATCCAACAACAACAAGGTCCAAACTTATAAAAGATGAAGTACTTAGTGTTCAATAAAATAATATTCACGGTGGGTCCAAAAAATCTACATGGCAATATGAGGCAAGTATGGAAGTTTGTTAGGTTTGACACCCCCTTTGGATTACTTAGGCCATCGATTGCGATTCATTCTCATAACTCAATTGAATTCCTCAAACTTCTAGCATCAATCAATTTCCTCGAACTCCTAACATCAATCATGAGCTCTCAACATCAATCACCCACAAACTCCTAACATCAATATCTTATCAATTTAATCTCTTCATCTCCTCACATTGATTGAGTTCATATATCTAAAAACCCTCAATCTCTTACAACCTGTTTAAATTCCTCTACCGTCATCTACATCCTTTGAGTTCCTTGGTATCCTAACATATTGAATTATCCACTCTCATAACATTCCAACTCCAAACGCGAAAAATGTCTCGAGAACACTCGGTCATTAACTCTGAAATATCTAAAAAAACATTTCAACTCCAAACGCGAATCAAACTCCTCAAACTCCCAACACCAATCGACTCCTCAAAGTCCCAACACGAATCGATCTCAACTCCCACCGACACCACTCAAACTCCTCAAACTCTCCTAACACAAATCAAATTTCTCAATCTCCCAGCTTCAATTGACTTCCTCGATTACACAATCTGTTGATATCCATCACACACCTAAAATCCCTCAACCTCCTATCATCAAGGGAGTTCGTAAAATCTTCTTACATCGCCTTCATTTAAGCCACACTCACTTAGACATACCTACAAGTAAGGTCCTTGTCCACAAAAAGAGGCATTCAACACAAACCCTCAAAACAAGGCCTAGACGTTCTCCACAACCCACGTGGGTCCAAACAACCAAAAACAAAACACAACAAAAGAAAAAAGTGAAAAACAAACAAAACACTCAAACCTAACCGCAGTTAAGCCCCACAAACCCAACCCCACACCGCGGTTACCGACCGCACGATGACTCTTGGGACGTCACGTTAAACCGGCGGTTGGAATGCCGTGTCGGAGGCTGACCGCCAAAAAAGCTCTTACTTTTACAACCTCCCATGCTCTGTAAATTGTAATTTCTCTCCTGTTTTCATTCTCTGCATACGGTTTTTAGCCTCTGTAGATCACCGGTTTTGTCCATCAGCTACTTAACGAATCCGGTTTCTCATGATTCCATGGTTTCTGTCGATTTCTAGCGCACCCACAGATAAAAAATCAGGTTTTCAGACAACCCATCATGTGTGTGTATATGAAGGATATATACAGTAGGTATCCATCCTAGCCCTGTTTCGTCAAATTCACCCGTTTTCCTGAGCACCCACGAGATACTTAGTTGGATTCATACATGCAGCGCTGTTGTGTTTAAATACGAGAATATACACACCCGGAGCCCTGTTTCTTGAGCACCCACAAGTAGGATTCGGCTTTTCGTTGGATTTGTTCATGCAACCCTGAAGATTCGAAGAAGAGCGTAGGCACTATGCAGTGATGCGCGACCTGTGGTGTTTATATACACACTGAGTATATGTACTAACTCTGTTTGGTGTAATTTCCCCAATTCATACAGCACGCACAAGAGGGATTCGGTTTCCGCTGGATTTAGGCACAGAGACCCAGAAAGACGGTATACACAGTCAATATCCTCTCATCGTCTAATTACCCCTATTTCTTGAGCACCCACAAGAGGAATCAGGCTTTTGTTGGATTTATATATGCATCGCCGGAGAGCCCCGTACGAGGATATACATAGTAAGTATTCAAACTAGCCCTGTTTGATCTTTACTTCTCCAATTTCAAGGACACCTAAAAGAGGATCAAGCATTCTTGGAGTATAGGATATATACAGTGAGTATCTCCACTAACCATGGTCTGTGTACATTGTAGGGAAAAAAGGGAGGACGAGGACGATTCCAGACTTGGCTTTGTATACATGATATGGGCCCCGAAGGCGTGAAATCCTAATCAGCGAGCATATAGACACAGACAGGATATACACTGTAAGTATACGAATTAGCCCGGTTTCCTCTAATGTCCTCAATTTTTGAGCACCCAAAAGAGGATCAAGGCTTCGTTGGATGCACATGTGCTGTCTGGATTCTAGCACATACACATTGAGTATCTCCACTAATAAGGGTATTTGTACATTGTAGGAAAAAGGAATGAGTGCAGATCTGGTGCTGCATAGATGATATGGGTCCCAAAGGCTTGAAATCTTAATCTTTTGGTATATACGCATAGGCCTCAGGGCTGGATATACTCCTGAAACCCCTGAAATCTGCAAGAACTTTGAAAACCCAATTCTGTGGTAATATTTGAAATCTAATTTTTTGGATATATACACTGCTATCAGTTGCTATGCCTTTGCCATGCACAATGAATGGGCCGAGGATTACAGGAATGGATTCAGCCTATGGTTTGAGTGTGCAGCATAGGGGCATTGATGATGGGAACGCCGGCTTGGATTCCCAGCTGTGGCATGCCTGTGCAGGAGGCATGGTGCAGATGCCCTCTGTGAATGCAAGGGTCTACTATTTCCCACAGGGGCAGGCTGAACACTCAGCCACCAATGTGGATTTCCCAGCAAGTCTTAGGGCCAACCCTGCAATCCTCTGCAGGGTCATGAATGTCAAGTACATGGCAGATACAGAGACAGACGAGGTCTACTCAAGGATCAGACTGGTGCCCATCAAGCCTAATGAGGTCTTTGATAACTGCCCCAACGAGGAAAATGACAACAATGTTTCTGCTACAGAGAAGCCCGTGTCTTTTGCCAAGACATTGACACAGTCTGATGCCAACAATGGGGGTGGATTCAGTGTCCCCGGTACTGTGCAGAGACCATTTTTCCCAGGTTGGATTATTCCACAGACCCGCCTGTGCAGACAGTTTTGGCAAAGGATGTCCATGGCGAGGTTTGGAAGTTTAGACATATATACAGGGGTACCCCTAGGAGGCATCTGCTGACTACTGGGTGGAGTACCTTCGTGAACCAGAAGAAGCTTGTGGCAGGAGATTCAATTGTGTTTTTGAGGAGTCTGAATGGGGAGCTCTGTGTGGGGGTTAGGAGGTCCACAAGAAGTACAGGCGGAAGTGACTCATCTGCCTGGCACCTGACAGGTCAGCAGCAGCAGCAGCAGAATGGTTTTTATGGGAATTCAGGCTGTGCATCTCCCTATAGGAGTAGTTCTAGGTGGGAGGTGAAAGGGGGTGATAATTTTTCTGCTGCTTTCTTTGGTGGTGGGGGAGACAAGGGTGCTGGTAATGGGAATTCGAATGGGTTTTCCAGGAACAGGGGTAAGGTCAGTGCCAAGTCTGTGATCGAGTCTGTCACCCTGGCAGTCTCTGGGCAGCCCTTTGAGGTGATTTATTATCCCAGGGCCAGTACCCCTGAGTTCTGTGTCAAGGCGCAGGCCGTTGATACTGCTTTAAGGGTCCAGTGGACGGCAGGGATGCGTTTTAAGATGGCCTTTGAGACTGAGGATTCTTCTAGGATCAGTTGGTTCATGGGCACAATTTCAGCGGTGCAATTTGCTGATCCGATTCACTGGCATAACTCCCCATGGCGGCTTTTACAGGTATTGAAACTATAGATGTTTAAGTTTGAATCTTAGGCCTGATTCCTTCACTTTTTGGGCTCTTCAGAGATTTCCTTGTTTCATATTTGTCTTTTGATGATTCAAAACATGTATTTTAAGTAAATAGGAATTCACAACTTTGCATTTGTAGAGTCGTAGATCGCTAACCAAAAGATTGAAATGGTGCCATCATCTCCATGACTGGCATTTGCATGGTTCTAAAGATTTTCCAGGTTATCAATAATTTTTTTTTTCGGAAAAATAAAATATAAGTGCCTATGTTTGTCTCCCATCATGGTCATCGTAAATTTGTAACTGTTAAAGGCTTTTATTTCATTTGTGTGGGATTTCTCTCCATGATGCTTGTTTAAGTTTTTCTTTTGATTGACTCAAAATGTTTGGGTTGTGTACATGTTTTTACAGCATCTGAGCCAGTGGTCTTTTCATTGCTGGAAATGGGAAGAATCATTGTTCTGTTTGCTGCCTTGTTTGTAGTTGTAGAGTCGATTTTTTTGTGTAGTTGTGCTTAGCAGAAGAAAAATGTGGCAGGCGGGGAGAAAACGCACTTGTCTGATCCTGAGGATGATGGCAAAATGGTCTTCAGTGTCTTATTACTTTTGTTGTGTTTCCAATGTAATAAAATGTATAATGCATGATCTGATGTGTGATTGGATCTTTTTGAATAAAAAATTAAACCTTGAAGTAAGGTTCAACCTTCTGCACGAAGGGCTTTCCAAGATAGATTATAGTTTGTATGACTTCATCTGGTACTATGTCTGTATTTTCTTCTGCTCTTTTTTTTAAATCGGAGGAAGAGTTTTGTTTCAGTTTTAACAAACCTGTTCTTACATGTCATTTAAATGAGAGGTGCTTTGAGGCTTTTAGCTCACTTATGTGCTTTGCTGCAAAATATTTGTATGTTCAATTTGTTGTACAAAGTGTTTGCTGGCATGCATCAGCAATGGAAGAGAGAGGGCCCTACTCTGCCTCTTCTATATTGTCTAGGATATGGTGCCTGTATATTGCATGATATACGAGTTCTTGATAAGTTTGTTAAGTCTCTTGAATCTGCATGCAGGTTGTGGACTTCTGAATGTTTGTTCCGTTTTTAGTAATACAGACCATGTAGCCTGGATTTGTCATGCATAAATGCTGTTTCAACTGTTTCACAGTTATTAAATTATTGGATTTGTTGTGACCTAGGTAACATGGGATGAGCCAGATTTGCTACAGAATGTGAAGCGAGTGAGTCCATGGCTGGTTGAAGTTGTTTCCAACATGCCTCCAATCCAATTGTCACCATTTACATTACCCAAGAAGAAGCTTCGAGTTAGTCAGCATCCGGAGTTTCCATTTGAGGGACAGGGAATCATTGGAGGACTTCCAATGGCTACACTTACTAATACCATGCTAGGGCAGATTAACCCTTGGCATGGTCTTTCAGAAAACGTTCCTGCAGGCATGCAGGGAGCCAGGCATGGTCATATATACGGGATTGCTTTGTCAGACTTACGTCCCAACAAAGTGCAATCTGGGTTGTTCTTCGATAATTTCCACCAACAAGAGCATGGGACACTATCAACCTTGTCGACCCCTGTCTCCACAGAGCTCAACATAGGAGCTTCTCGCAGCTGGATCGCTCCAGTGTGGTGGACAACGTCTCTTGTTTGTTAACGGTGGGCAATTCATCACCAAGTGAACAAAAAACAACCGACAGAAAGGCTGGGAGCTCAACCACAAAGAGTGCACCATTTCTGCTCTTTGGGAAAGCTATTCACCCAGAACAGTCTTTCAAATCTCAACAGCAACAGCAGTCAGGAGTTAGCTCTTCGGATGGCCCAGGTCATCAAACAGTGAATGACATTGGGTCACCAGGGCTCACGAGCAATAGCTCAACAGATGGAAATCCAGAAGTTTTAGATAAATCTCAAAGAGCAATGACTGTTAAGTCAGAGATCTCCAAACTCTCTGAAAATTCAGGATTAAGACTTCCTCACAGGGAGACCTTCGAGTCTGCAGTTAACAATGGTGTTGGTAGTCTTGCATGGTTTAAGGAACAAGCATCAATGCTAACATTAGAAAAATTTAATGGAGGAAAGACAGCTGAAGACAGTATCGCACATTGTAAAGTGTTTATGGAGTCTGAAGATGTAGGCCGGACCCTTGATCTGTCACTCTTCAGTACTTACGAGCAGCTCCTTAATAGGCTGGCAAAAATGTTTGGCATAGAAGAGTCAGACTTAGCTACCCGTGTTCTTTACAAAGATACCACTGGTGCTGTAAGGCACACTGGGGATGAACCATACAGGTACCTTTTTTTGTTGTCTGTCTCAGCATATATAGATAGGCAGGATCTAGTTCAGAATTGGGGACCCCTTTCAATGCTGACTCTGGCTTTTACTCCTTCTTTCATTGAGTCTCTTCTTAGATGGGTTTTAGAATTTTTGTTTGTGACTGAGAAAGTTAATGAACATTAGTAGGATAATCCCAGACTATTAACCATTTTTTTATTGGATACAGGGATTTTATGAAGACTGTAAGGAGGCTTACAATATTGTCTGATTCTGGCAGTGACAATGTGGGAAGCTAGTGGTTTATGTGCATATAGCTACAAGTTTGGGTATCAGGTTCAAGAGGAAGATTTTCAAGTCAATAATCTCTGTGCATGGCGGATTATATTTTATATTATGCACTACAATATCTCCTAATGGAAAAGGAAAGTTTTTGAAACACACATGGTATTTCAAAATCCAATTTCTACTTTTATGTACAGTGAATGTCTTTTAAAGGCATTAGAACTCCCAGACTGTTGTTTTTATCAACATTTCTGTTAACATTTGGAGGCTATCAGCTGTCGTCTATCAATCAGATGGATGATTGGCTTAAAATGATATGTTCAATTTTCTCACACCGAAAAGTTCAAGGAATGAAATGATTTGTTGGCCTAAGTGATTTTGTTTTGCATTGGTATAATTCTATTGGTGGGAAAGCTTTTAGCAAAGGATCATCAAAGCTAACTACTAATTCGAGGGATGAAATAATATAATGTATAACTGAAAGCATTTGTGGTCAATTCAAATCTCAGGACCTCTAGTCCTTTTCCCTGGTTTTCAACATTTCAAGCCAAGTTTAAAGTGGTACTTTGTCTACTGTTATTTTTTCTGTAGGATTTATTTATGCATGTCAGAATATGTGGTGAATTGCATTTCCTGTGGCTGCAATTTGACTGCTGAAAGGATATGCTTTGGTGACAAAATTGGGATTGGAGGTGGTACTCTGTCGGGTGTTAATTTTCTGTAGAATTTATTTATGCGTGCCAAAATAAGGGGCGAATTGCCAATTTGACTGCTGAAAGGATATGCATTATTGACAAAATTTTGGGACGGAGTTTTATGCTTGTACATGCCGATGAATAGTATATTGTTGTGGTTTCAATTGTTCCTCATTATTACTTTCCATGGATGGAGCTGGTTCTTAAATGAATTTGAACTGAAATTTTATATGTTGTTTGCTGTCCACTCAGTCAGGTCAATAAACCGTTTTCTCTTTCCGATTTTTAATATTTATTTACATCCACAAGTCATTGTCTGGTTGAAATGGTGCTTTGAAGACAATCCATATGTTTTATATATTGTGATTTTTTTCCCCATAGCTTGGGTGTCTAAGAACTTCTTAAGATGGAGGGATTACAGATTCAGTGTTGTTTTCATTTTACTGTCCTTTCACCATCTAACAAGGAGCAAGCATAATCCGCTGATGCATTTATATAGTCTTATGAGTTCAGCAGATTTTGTTCAGTTAGTACTTTTAAGGGTAGATCAAACGGGGCTGAATCTGATATGTAAATATAGATAGGCAGCTTGAAAGTTTTTATGCATCTAATATTTTTTAATAGGGAAGAGAAAGTTATTGAGGGGTAGGATATTTTGGCCAATAAACTGCATCACATAGCCTTGTACAAATGTATTTGCATTTGGCATTGTTTAATCTGTTGAGCAGTTTTCTGGCTGGATGACCTACTGCAAGTTTTTTGCTAGATAATAGTTTCCTTAACAGCTTTAGTTCTTCATAGGTTTGTTGGAAAAATCACTACAAATGGATTCAAAATTTGTTGTTTTGGAGTCTGGACCAACAATGTGGTTCATCAGGATGATTACTGATAAGATAGCAATTTAGGGCTCTTTGTAAGGTTATAGCTCATGGGGTTGAATCTACTATGTAAATATGGATAGGCAACTTAAAAGTTTTTAGATATCTAATATTTTTTCAATAGGGAGGAAAGTTATGATATCTGGCCAACATACTGCATCACATAGCCTTGTACAAGTTACTGATCTTTATCCGTGAGTTGGTAACATTTCATTTGTTGAGCAGTTTGCTGGCTAGATATCCTACTGCAAGTGTTTGGACCAGATTAAATTTTCTATAGGCTTGGCTCTTCAGAGGTTTGTTGGGAAAATTGCTAATGGATTTAAAATTGTCGTTTTGAACCAATGATGTGGTCCAGCAGCATGATTACTGATAAGATTTGCAAATAGTGGCTCTTTATATAAATGTCCTTGAGGTATGACGTTAGGGAAGACATTAATGAAGTGCCATTGAAGTATTAATTATTTTCTTATACCTAATAATACCCAGTTTTGAGCATGTTAATAATTGGATTTTACCAATTATTGATGTTTTTCTTTTGAATTGAAGAAATAATTGAGTTTTAAACCCTACATCCTCGTCTTGATTATCAGGATGATTTCAAATATCAATAGATTACCTTATTTTACTTTTCATGCAGTGTTCCTTTTATTAAGCTTCTTTTCTTTTTCGACATACAAGTATCACGAGACAGGTATGAGCCTTTAGTGAAATTTGATGAATAAGGAATCATGTTCTTTGTACCATCTTTGAAATGATCTATTCCTTATTTTGATGTAAGGTTGCCCACAAGTACGCTTACTGTGATAGATCCTTCCCTTAATTTTGTTTCTATATGATTAGAGGATTTGATCGCATGCTCTAATAATATTTCAAAGTTTGATCTATCTTTGAACTTACATTGAAATGATTTATCCGTTCTTTGATGTATGATTAGAGGGATTTGGCATTGAAATGATTTATCCATTCTTTGATGTATGATTAGAGGGATTCGATCACAAGTCTCTAGTAATATTTTAAAGTTTGATCTATCTTTGAACTTACATTGAAATGATCAATCCGTTCTTTGATGTATGATTAGAGGATTCGATCACACGCTCTAGTAATATTTTAAAGTTTGGTCTATCTTTGAACTTACATTGAAATGATCTATCCATTCTTTGATGTATGATTAGAAGATTCGATCACACGCTCTAGTAATATATTTCAAAGTTTGATCTATCTTTGAACTTACATTGAAATGATCAAAGTTTGATCTATCTTTGAACTTACATTGAAATGATCTATCTGTTCTTTGATGTATGATCACCCACAAACACTCAATTTGTTAAACCCTTCACATTAATTGTGATTTTATAGGATTAGAGGATTCAATCATACTCTGGGAATTTATTAAAGTTTTATCTTATCTTGAACAACGCTCGGAAAATCCTTGGTGTTTCATGATTTTTGAAGATCTTACGAATTAGCTACATGTTATGGGATTCCTTTTGAAAAACCGTTGTTATGTGATATTTCACGTCTTCAATGTGATCTTTGTCCGATATTAGTGAGTATAAAACACACCCATTTTTCGAAAGGGATGGTATTGCATAGGCATGGAGCTAGAGGCTGGTATATGGGTCAAGTTAAAAGATCCATCACAGTCTCTCATTGAGATATGGAAGTGACCGAGATGGAGGTCAATATGACTTCCTTTCCTATTTATTCAAGTTAAAGATCTATAACTGTTTCCCATTAAAAACTGGCAGGGACCTCTTAGTTGTTGTACAAATATGGATAGTTGGTTGTTCAGAAATAGTTTATAGTTCCATCAACTTGCCCATTTTTTTGTATTTTTTTGGAAGAGGATAACTGTAATGCAAGCCCATGAATCTAAAAAGTTTTACTCAATAATCTTAATCAACATGCATACGAATGTAAAGTCGATGTGTGAAATTATTTAGTTGTAAGTTGTTGACTTCCATTTTTGCATGACAGTTAGCCTCTTCAGTATTTTTCTATACGAGGCAGTTGGCCTCTTCGTTATTTCTTAATATACAATCATAATTATCATACATATAGCAACTATTACATGTAGTTTTATTTAGACAAAATTTTAGAATGCAGAGTAGTATATCAAGAAGTGCCATACAAAAGGAATTCTGTCTAAATGTTAAGATTTGTATCACAAAATTCCAAGTCTCCTAAAAGGGTATTGCCAGAGTATCTAGATTAAAGCATTCGAGTCTTCCTAAAAGGGCAGAAATGCATCTAGGAATATTCTTGCACATCTTGTGGCATGAGAATTTAGAGAAGAATCAATAAAAGGTCTGTACCTAACAAAACAAGATAAAAAGAAAAAGTTGACGAGAAAGCGATTTTTTCCTGCAAAACATAATCATGATTTTTTGGAAAGTTAAAAGGTAGGGATGAGATTCATTACAACATGTCATAAGAAGATGGATGTGACACAAGGCAATAAATTTCATAATGCACATTTGAAATGGTGAAAAGATGTCACTCGAAGGAAAAAAGTTACAAATCTATTTATGTATGGTCATGATCATTTCTGCAAGTGGTAGGTGGTACTCCAAATTGGCATGATCATAGAAATCAAACATGAAATCCAACATCAAGTCAAAAGAATAATGTTTTTATTTTGGAAATTCATATGACGGTATTAAGAAGTTTGAACATAGGTTTACTAAAAATCATTTATTCATTGAAAGGGTCGTAATGGAGGATGATTGATATAAGTTTTTATCTATCCACTAGGTAAAAATCCTTCTGAATAGTTGACATTTCAAGAAAGTTCAGTCCACAATCTTTTTGGCCGATATAATTATCAGGGTTTTTGGTATATCTTTGTCCCTTGGAAAGAATTTATTGAAGAGAACATGTTCTCCCATCCATGAAGGGCATTTTTAAAGACAATAGGCTCCGGCTTGCATGAATAAGATAATAAGTTTCCACATTCCATAAATATTAGATAAATAATTAGATCCGTAACATTGATTTAAATATACATTTTGGATCACACTCCATGGTCTATCATCATATATATACAATTTTCAAGTTTCGACAATTCTTCAATAAAATAAGACTACAATTCTATTAGCGAATTTAATCCTCCACTTCTCAAAAGCTTCTCTTTAAAGTAAATCTTTCTACCATGAAGAACATCTATTAATGACAACATGATTCCCAGATTATATAAACATTAGATAAATAATTGATCCTAAACATTGATTTAAATATATATCTTAAATTACACTTCATGGTCCATCATAGGATGTAATAGAACTTCCATTCTTGGGAAGATGATGAAATTCATTAGAAGTTTTTCTTAAAATGTTAACTAGAGTTGAAATCTTGGGAAGATAATGAAATTCGTTAAAAGTTTTTCTTAAAATGTTAACTAGAGTTGAAAGTTGTATATATAAGGAGGTTGAGTCCCCAATCCTAATATATTTATTATGTCTTGATGATAGATTATCTATTATGTATATGTATATGTATATGCTATTCTTTAATTTTAATTTTTTGGATATATTAATAGTGACATTTTTTTGCTCTATTTTTAAAAATTGATGTTTATAGTATCTTTTATGGTTAAACGTATAATGTAAATTGTGTAATCTTTTTCTTCTTAATATAATTAAAAAAAACCCATATAAGAATTAGATTTTTTTTTTTTTCAAAAAATAGGGATTCCATATACGATATAAATAATTTCTAAATAAATATATGAATTAATGGTAATGTGTTCAATGTATTTTTAATGTTAATTTTATTGGAAATAATTTAAAGGAAGGTCTTAGGTTGTAAATTTGTTAATAAAATTTAGAAGTAATTTAAGAGAAAATTCTAAATTGTAAATTCGTTAATAAAATTTAAAAAATTGTATAAATATATTTTGAATACAAATTTAAAATCATAAAGAAAGAAATTAAGGATGAATGCTAAGTACATTAATAAGAAAATGATAACAAGAGTGTGGATTATTTAAATGTATTAACCAATGTATGAAATTAAAAACTATAATTATTTGATGAAATATTAAAAAAACAATTTTAGACTTAAGGTTGGACTACAAAAGTTTATACATGTTTTGAAAGAAACATTTATTCATAATAAAGATTGTGAATCTTATGCTAATTTTAATTTTTCAAATATATTAAATTTATTATGTAAATTAAATAATTATTTTTGATTGAATTCAAAATATTTAATTTTTATTTATTGATATTTTGAGAATCGAAATTTAAATGGATGGTTAGGCAATACCTTTTAGACAATCATACACACTATTGAACCACAACACAAATATAAATAAAACTATATTCTTTCAAAAAATTCCATAATATGTTTAATATATTTTGAAAAATTAATTTTATTAAAATAATTTAAAGAATATTTTAAATTGTAAACTTCTTGTTGATATATATTGAATACAAATATGAAATTATAAAGAAGAAAAATAATATCAAGAAAATAATGATAACTACTTTATATACAAACTATGATTACATATATATATATATATATATATATATATATATATATATATATATATATATACACACACCTATGTAATTAGATTTTAGATGTTAAAAAATATTAATTATGTCTAAAGTCTAGCATGAATTATTCATTTTGTTCTCGATATTTAATTTAATGTCTATTGACCGTCACGTGACAACTCATCCATACATTTAATTTCCATTAATCACTACAATGTTTTTTTTTTTTTACTTAAAAACAGTCAAAATATAATAATATCTTAAATAGCACTACCATAACTAAATAAATATCTCAAACGTAATTTAAATAGATATATTTAAAATATCTATATTATATTTCATAATTATCACTATTTTCTTAACATCATTTTCCTTTTCATAATTTCAAATTTGTATTCAACACAACCTTACAATTCTTTTTGACACGAATGTAAAAATATGATAATGTAATAATGGATGTCTAAACTAATAATTATCAACTTTGAAATTATAATTATTCCTTGAACTATGTAATAATTTATTTGCCACTTGCCTAAAATCGAGCATCATGACCATAAAAGAATTCTTCCATAAACATAAAATTGACATGAGAGAAATAATATTATTGCAGTAATTTGAAAGTAACATGGTAATGAGATTCAAAACATTAGTGCTAAATTAAATCATGTATGTAATTAATTTTATTTGTTTGATTAAATTATTCATAATTCCCAGGTCACTTGTTACATTTATGATCGAGAACACCATCATATATTAGCACAATCAATTATTGTATATAGTTTTATTTGATCAATTTAGCCTCCAATCTTCTTTACCCAATATACTATATGATTTAAATGCAGATATAATTCAAGTGAGACAGATTTAGATTGTTAAACTATATGTTTTGATTGTATGTATATATACATGTGAAGAGTGGTTTTGCATTAATAATGCACAAATTAATGATATTAAATTTTAATTATTGTAATTTACATATAAATTGGAAAATTACATTTAATTTATGAGGATAAATAGTTTAAGAATATTTTAGGAACCCGAAATAATTAAAATGTTAATAATAAATAGGGTTTAGAGTGGTATATGTTTAATTGTAATTTTAAAAATAATTATTGAAATAGGTAATTGAAAACATTTATAGATAACAAGGTAAAGCTTATCTAAAAAATTAGTAGAAATGGGGAACCTTAATAAATGAATCTTATGTAAAAGCGTGAATATTCTAAATGCACTAATGTACTTATATATTTACAGTGACTTTTGAATTTAAATTAGGGTCCTATTGACACACATACCATCACACAATGGATGGGAAAAGATGACAAAGAAGAAAAAGAAACCACATGAGAAATGAAATAAGGGTCCTACATCCCGCAAAGAATGAGACTAGAACCATAGTGGCGGGGTTATGGAAAACTAGAATCACACTACTAGGATTTTGGAAAAAATCCCGAATAACATAAAATAAGGGAGAAGAGAAAATAAGAGTAAGAGGAAGCAAAACGGGTCTTATAGAGAAGAATAAAGAGTTGAAAAGATAAAATAGAAAACTATGTTGACTAGTTTTAGATCGAGATCGACTAAAATCATGAAATTATGAGAATCCTACGAAATTGCTATTGCTATGAAAATGGATCTATCTATGCATGGGTAAATATGAATGTGAGAATGTGATATTTGTTCCCTAATATGTTAAATCCCGCTTAGTTTCTCTACTTTTTTCGATAATCATCAAGAGTTTTATCTCCTCCAAAAGCTAATCCAACCTTTAGGACTGCAGGATGAGTAAGGAGAAAAATGTGTTTCGGGGCCTAGTTAAACTAGGGAAAAGTTGAAATTTCTTGATATTTATCTAGCCCCTCAACAAGAAAAAAATTTGGTAATCAATAAACAAGTGTAATGCATTCAACAAGCAACCTTACGTAGTGAATGTGTCCCAACCCTTATCTTTTCAATGTGCGATATAACTAGTAGAGTCTATGTTTCTATATGCTTGAAATATGAATTTTACTACAATGATGCTTTACAAATAGATAATTTCTTTCCTTCCAAATTTAATATAATATTTTGGTATATATTCCTCTTATTTTTAAATGCACTAGTACACCTTTATATTTATATATTTCTTGAATTCAAATTAGGATCCTTTTAACATGCTGGTGACACATGAGGGGTGGAGAAATCGAAAAATAAAACAAAAATCCTAAAAAAATAAAAACTAAGGGTCAAGAGGGCCCACAAAGGAAAATGACTAGTTTTTATAAGAATGACTAGAAATGTAGGTATAGAACTAGTCAAAACTTGACAAATTGGTCCTCGACACAGGGCGATCTAAAAGTAGGAGAAGAGAAGAAATAAGGAGACAAAGGGAAGTAGAGTAAAATGGAATACAAAATAAAAATTGGGATTGTACATGGAGAAGAATGAGAAGTCAACAAGAGAAATATATGTCAAAGGTGTCAACGACACAAAAAAATAAGTTGAAAATCAATAATTGTAAGGAAAATGCCCTAATAAGAGTCTAACTTGTACCATTGACATATAACCACATAAACACACTAGTACTATAACAATTTATGAGTCTCTTACTAAATTAGGTGTCTACATATTGCCCCATTTGATGTGTATGTTTGCATACATATCAAATTAAAATGTCAATCACATCATTCTACAAAATGGCCATAGTCACCTCCTCACCTCCATGCTTCTATTTCTAAGAATTCATGCCTATAAAAATAAAAAAAAATGAATGAATAATTGTATAAACCCATAAGTAGGGAACGATTGAAATCTAGAAAGTACTATATAAGATAGTATGAATGAATGCACCTAAAAGTGGCGAAGATGTTTACATGTTGAAACTAGATCTAATGTATCTCATGATGAAAACAAATTATTTGAATATACTATTGGAGTATGCCTTGCAATGAGACCAAGGTGTATATCTATAATATATTTACATAGTGCATCATCTCAATGAGAAAGTGTAGGACATGAAGAGAGTAAAATTGGAAACTTGAGGATAGAGATAAATAATATTAAAATCTCCCCCTTTTGATTTGTTGGATAAATATGTAAATCACATGTATCAAAAGAAATATTATGTATGTAACATGCATATGATAGGAAATAAATACTATGCATAAAAATATAAATATATCATTGTGTGAAGTATGCATGTAATATTGTAAATTTCCCATATGTAGGCATGAGCATAAACAATGTAAGCACATAAGTATAGACTAATGGCGAAGATGGGAAATCTATAATTTTAATATAGGCTAGAAAAAGAATTGTGCCTTGAGGTGGACATGATATAAACATATGTGCTAGAAATTGGAGTAATGCCCAAGGCGGGAAACATGTAATCATCGTTTACTTGATTCTAGGATGTTTCCACAAGGTGGAATAGATGTAATCATCGTATCTTGTATTTTAGAATGTTTCCAAAAGGTGGGAAAGATATATTAGTGCAAGGTCGGATATAGGAGGATTGATGCAGGCCCTTGTGTGTGTTTGTGCATGTTTGTTTGTATTTGTGCGACTTCTCGACTTTGGAGACAAGGTTATACTCATAGATAAATGTCAAACCATAGTTAGGAAGCATAAAAAGGTCCCAGACATGAAATATAAGGAAAAAAAAGAAGAAGGGAAAATATGATTTCAACCATATTTTAAAGGTCAAGTTGCCCTTTTTGGGATGGCATTGAAATCGACACTCTACATAGGAAGCAATTATGAAACGCCTTGCCAATGCATAATCACCAATTAGCTAAAGCGATGGCTGCATGACGATACTCTATATATACTATTGGTTTACGTGACGTCATAAGAAAAAAAGAGAAATACATAGAGCTTCCAAGTTTTGACACATGGGTAATTTTTATAAGAACATGAGGACTTGAGGAGTTGTCAAAAATTAATGTCGGACATGAGGATTTGAATTCGAAAAAAGGAAGGGTTGGAGAAAGTCATGTAAGAGAGGAGTTGAGGAAAATTTAATTAATGATAACTTCATGTCTATAGGATAATAGAGGAAAATTAGAGTCTCGCTCAAAGAGTAATGTTTTTATTAATATTGTAATAAGCCATTGGAATGAAGGATTGTCTTCTTCGTAGTTCATTAGGGTTAGAGGAATGTGTATGAATGTTTGTAATTGCGCTAAAATTAAATAAAGAGAGTATGTATTTGGTTCAATATTATGTCCTTGTGTGTCCATTTGAGTATGTGTTGTGAGTCAAAGACTAGAGATTCAAATAGCATTCAATTGCCCCCTCATTCCCATTTGTGTCAATTAGTATCAAAGAAATATTTCCTACATACACATACATACCGATAATTATTTCATGTACATAAACACACACATATAAAATTATGATTCGAAATATTAAAAATATACATACATATACGTAATTATGACTTCATATATTAAAAAAATATTAACACATATTTATAGTTATCACTACCTTCCTAACATCATTTTCCTTCTCTATAATTTCAAGTTTGTATTCAACGTAAATTTACATGGGCCTTCTAATTCGTTGTGACACGAATGTAAAAGTATAATAATGTAATAGTGGATGTCTAAACTAATGATTATCAACTTTGAAATTATTATTATTCATTGAACCATCTTATAACCCACTTGCCTAAAATCGAGCATCAATGACCATAAAAGATTTTTCCTATAAATATAAAATTGACACGAGAGAAATAATGTAATTTAAAAGTAATTTGAAAGTAATGTAGAAATGAGATTCAAAACATTAGTGCTAAATTAAGTTATGTATGTGATTGATTTTATTTGTTTGATTAAATTATTCATAACTAAAGGTTCCATGTGTACACAATCATATATGAACTCCATCAATTATTGTATATAGTTTTATCTGACCCATTTACTCTACAATTTTTTACCCCTCATATACTATATGATTTAAAATAGATTCTTGAATTAAGTTGAGAGAGCATATCCATATGGAAACTGGTTTTCAACTAATAATGCACTAAATTAATTATGTCAAAATTTTAATTATATATATAAAAATTACATTTAGTTCATGAATATAAATAAAAAATACTTTAGGAATATTCTAGGAGCATGGAATAAACAAAATGATAATAAGAAATAGGGGTTAGAGTGGTATATATATATATATAAAATTAATTTTAGTTTCGGAGATAATTGTTAGAAATAGGTAATAGAAAGCATATATAGACAATAAAATGAAGTTTATCTAAAAAAATAGTAGAAATGAGAAACCTTACGTGAGTAGTAGCACTTCTTTATTGGGTACAATAAGATCCGTAAGAATATGTTATTGAGATCTCATAAAACATTGTTAAATTTTCCAAAATTTGTTGCTAATCATTGGGAAACAAATCTTCTTTGTTGAAACTACATTATGCCCACAATAACTTGTAATACTATAGAAACTAGGAGCTAATGGGGCCAATGTTAGCCCTTGATTATTATCAAGCTCCTAGTATTTTGAATAGTTTGGAAAACATCACACCGAGTACATCAAAGAAAAATGACCTAGTAAACATATACAATAAAAACACTATTATTAGAACCTTTACGGTAAAAACATAAAAAAATTGGCATACACACAATATTAAAAATACTCAAGATTTCACTTGAGAAAATACTTTGAAAAATTACAACTCACATTTATTTCTTCCTTATTATTTTTACTCAAATTTTTATAATATAATAACGCACTTTAAAGTTCTTCTTTAACAAGTAATGCATGTGCGAATATATGCAAACACGTTAATAGGAAATCACCTAAGCAATATTACAATACAATAGGTACCAAAATCATGAGCTAATAATACCACCGTAATGTTCCCATAAAACTAGCTCACCATGGGTATAAAGGCCATTAGAAGATCAAAACACATGCATAATTATAAATTTGTCATTGTGTACATTGTGCTGGCTATATAGTCATTAAAGGGGACAAATCATGCAAATTATACATAATATACTTGTAGATCAATAGCATTTCCTATGTAATGCAAGTGTCTCATTCCTTATCCTTTCAATAATCCAATCAATGTAATAGGTAGATGTTAGTTTCTTTTCTCTAAATGCTTGAATTATGCATTTGACACGAGGATGCTCTTGAAACAAATAAAATCCTTATTTTACAATGTTATTAAATGACTCTTATGCAAAAGTGTGAATATCCTAAATGCACTAATGTACCTATATAATCCTATACCTTTTGAATTTAAATTAGGACCTTATTGGTGCACACGCCAAACCACAACAACAAATGGGAAAAGTTGATAAAGAAGACAAATAACCACAAGGGGAAACAAAATATGGTTCATACATTCCCAAAAATATTGATATCAAAACTATAGTGGTAAGGTTATGACAAATTAGAATTGTACATTTAGGGTTTTGGAAAAATTCTAGAAAATCATAAAATAAGGGAAGAGAGAAAATAATAACAAGGGGAAACAAACATGGTCAAACAAAGAAGAATAGAGAGTTGAAAAATAAAGTAGAAAAATTCATCGACTCGTTTTGTGAAGAATTGACTATAATTGTAAAGATATGAAAACCCTACAAAATTTCTATATCTATGAAAGATGGATCTACTTGTGCATGGGTGAATATGAATGTGCAAATGTGATCTTCATTACCTACTATGAAAAATCCTTGCTTTGTTTCTTTGGTTTTTCATGAATAATTGAGAAATTGATCTCATCCAAAAACCTAATATGACCTCTAGGTCTATAGAGTGTGTAAAATGAAACCAAATGTGTTTTGGGACTTATGTTAAACCGAGAGAAAATGATATGTGATTGGATAGAACCATGTTTGATATGAGTACATTTGCATGAATCTTTCAAACATTTGTTTCAATATAGGAATTAACGGTTCAAATGACACCCACGTTTGAAGTATTATATGATGAACATGATCATGAGACACCATACACAAAAGTCATCTACAATGTTTGTAAAAAAAAGCCTTCAAGATATGAAAATCATCATCAACAAGTTGTGTGAGCATATAAACAATGTGTCCCACTCCCATCTAGTTGATTGTTTGATGCGTTTTGGAACCTCCTTAAGGGGCATAAGGATTTTTGGGAAAAATATCATGGTGAATTGATTGACATGTTGCATCAAATTGGATTACTTACCACTTTTTCACTTTGAGGTTAGTTGATATGCATTTACTTGATCTACACGTGTTAATGCCTAAAACACCACCGAGATGATACATGCAAAGCCCAAAATTGGAAAGATAGAATATTATTTATTGTCCTAATATAGTGGCACACTACATACACCCAAAATATTCAATTTTACAAAAGAAGATTTTGTTAAAAGGAATGAAAGTAAAAGATTATTAGTCTAGATATGATTGGAAACACAAAGGTTCACCACATGTACATGGAATCATAGGATTATAAGGAACAAAAATATATACAATCTTGATTGGACAAATGACACTTGAATGGAAACATTTTGAGAAATACGTCCATTCTTTTTTTCCATGCATGGACTCTATGGAAGACCCACACTAAACAAACATGCAAGTATGTTATCAATTGTTTCCAAATATATGTTTTATATAGTATTTTTTTATTTTCTCAATGTAAGCGATATATTACAAATTATAGGCATACTAAAATTTCACGCAACATCTATATCTTCAAGAGACAAGATAACTTACACTTGGTGGATATAGAATGCGATTAATAAGAGATTATCAATTATATAAAATGATATATAATGTGTAGATAGGGTGCTTTCCTCCATAAGAAAAGAGGAAGAATGATTTGTAGGTAATACGCTAAAACATATAAATAGTGTATAGAAATTAAACAAAATATGTGTGCAAGAAATAAAAAGGGTTATTATTTCTAATTGGTATAATGCATCATGGTCATTGAATCTTGAGGATCAAAATTATATCAACACTTAGAGACAAGAGATAAAAAGTTTGATCGTACAAGAAATGATGATAGAGTACTAAATAAAAACAATCACTACATACTACAATTTTGGAGAGAAAATGTAGATTGAAACCCATTATTTACAAACATGTTGTAATCACTCACATTGTAAGTATTCAAAAAAAAGTAGAGAAGAGTTTCAAAACACATCATAAAATGTTGATGCAAATAAAAACATTGAAAACCACATGATGAATTAGTAGAAAGAGCATTTAGGATACTTCTAAGCTGATAAAATTATTAAAAGAGACATTGGGGCACAAGAAACATGTCACATTTTTTTGGAGATTTTGTTGGTAGAGAGAAATAAAATATTTTTAAATTTGAATGTTTTGCATGAGGAGTTCAAGGTAGTAGCTAAAATTGATGAAGAAAACCATGAAGAACGTACATAATATTTCCTTGATGGGTGCAAGAACATACCATTTTCCATGGAGAGTGTTTCACTTATTAACACATCTAGATTTTGGACATAGAATCCAAGTGTAGACACTCAAATTTGGAAATTCACTTTTGTAACACTACTTATTGCAATTGTGCTTCTTGGCTAAGACAAACACTCACATCCTATTCCCACTAAGTATATATTGTCATCTCTCTCATAACTTTCTTATTCCTAAACACTAATGTTTGGATTTTTTTGAGTAAAAGTCCATAAAAGCAATGCTTAAGCTCTTACAGTCATTATGTAAATTTCAGATTTGATTCACCTTCCCTCCCAGAACATAAGTGTACAATTTGGTCAAAGTTGTATAATTTGGTCCTAGATGGATTGTATGGTCCTACACCGACACATTCTCCAATTTTGTTTTCAATGAAATCTTATTGTTTGGGTTTTTTAATCCCCTTGGGTTAACCTTATCATACTATTTTACCTTTAGAACCTATATAAACAAGTTAACACGACCTCATTTACCCACATGGAAATCATATGGCATTTTATTAACATAATCTCTTACAACACTCACAAAAGACACTAAAGGAGTCTAGCTTGCCTCACATTCAAGCACACCAATTTCCTATTTCCAAATTGATGTGCTAGAATTAGCAGGAACTTGACAAGGTCATAACTTGAGCTTCGGGTGTCCGTTTGAGTCCGTTTTTTTTAAACCACATGTTTCGATGAGAGGAACACAATGGAAACCTGGCCTACCATTTGGGGTAAGTTTCGACACATTTTCGGGCCCTAAATCCGCCATCTTGAGGCTAAAAATTAGGATTTAAGTTATAGTTAAGGTTTTTCCTATTTTTGGGCATTAGTTAATTTTATTCTATTAGTTGCATTATGAGTTAGAAAGTTTGCAATTCCTATAATTTAGGAATGTAGAAGATGCGTGGCAATTTCTGTGCCCATATGAATAAGCATGCGAACTTACTAAGAATAGTAGGTTCTAGTAAACTGCTAAAAATAGTAATTTCCGCCACCTAGAGTAGATTTAGTCAAGTTAGTTAGAGTTTTCTTGGCAACTCGAGTTGGGATTTGTTTTCCTATTTAGGAAACATTGTAATTAATTATTCGATAACAAAGAAGGAGATCTATTTTCTTTTGGAGTTCATATTATTTGTAGTATATCATGTTTGTTCATCATTTGGCTATCGAACAAGTCTAATAGCCAAATTACAAGTCTTAGCAAGAGAACAATCAAATCAAGCAAGATTATAGGGTTCAAGTTTCCAAATAGTTACATCCATATATATATATATCACATGCTAGATAGAGAATTATGTGTGGTTTGAGGCCTCTTGAGTAGTCCGAAAGAGTTGATGAATCGTATCGAAAACTGTGCACCACGATGAAGTTACACTCTAGTTGAATCGTAATGGCTCCAACGTAATCACAAGGAAGAATCGATCAACAACTAAATAACTTGCATAACAGAACAAAGCTTGCACATGTAGAGAAAGACAATGGAGTGTCTTGGCATACTCATAAATTAGAAGTGAAAGGGTACATATAGGGTGTTGAGTAACCCTAGTGCATGACTCAAAAGCAAACCCTAAACCTAACCCTAAACCTAACCCATGTGAGATGACCCTCCATATGTGAGTGGAGGACACATAGGATAACTCACACCAACACCCCCCTTCATCGAAGTTGGGGTAGCGGCTATGATGAGTTAGACTGAAAGAGAAGACACTCCTAAACAACTAAGAAAGATGTGTCAATGGGGCCCGAAAACTAAAGGCCTGATAAGGTGCCCATATACAAACAACATCTTCCTAGAAGAAGAAGAAGAAAATAAGGACTACATAGCCCGAAGAAGATGAGCAGCTATAGAAGACCTCACCCCAAGAAGAGACCGTAAGTGAAGAAACTTCATCTCAGTGAAGGGCTTGGTAAATAAATTTGTAATCTGATCAGCTGTCTGAATGTACTGAATGTTGATGATACCATCATGAATAAACTCTCGTATGAAGTGTATATGGATCTCAATGTGCTTCTTCCATTGATGTTGAAATGGATTTTTACAAATAAAGATAGTGCTCATGTTATCACAAAGTATCTAATGGTAGGCCGCCGAAGGTGGATGCCAAACTCTGTCAGAATACCCTGTAGCCAAATAGCTTTTATGGTATCATTAACTGCTCCTCTATATTCTGCCTCTGTAGATGATATTGTAATTGCATTCTACTTCTTGCTAGACCAACTAATAGGACCCGAACCAAGAGAGAAATTGTAGCCAGAAGTAGATTTCCGATGATCTAAGTCACCGGCCCAATCAAAATCTATGAACCCAATAAAGTCAATATCTACCCCTCCATGATAGTGAATGCCATCAGTATAAGTTCCATGAACATCATGAAGGATCCATTTAGCTGCTTTCCAATGTAGCTCATATGGATCCTGCATGAATCTAGACATGATCCCAACAACATACGATAAATCCGATCGAGTGTGAGTCAAGTAAATCAAGCTCCCCACCAACTGTCGATAAAGGGTACCATCAACCAAGGGAGTAGAGCAATCAGAAACCAACTTAACCCCGGAAAGAAAAGGAGTAGGAGAAGACTTGTAATCGGACATCTGAAAACAAGCTAGCAAATCAAGAGCATACTTAGGTTGCAAAATCAAAATTCCGAGTCAGATTGTGAAATATGGATCCTAAGAAAGTAATGAAGCAGACCTAAGTTAGTCATGGAAAACCTGTTGGCCAAGGTGATCTTCATAGAATCAATAATAGAGGAAGAACCGCTGTGATCAATAAGTCATCAACATAGAGAACAAGAATGAGTATGGAGTCATCTTGCTTTGTAGAATATGAACATTTGGATCGGAGTGACACCTAGTAAACCCTGATGTAAGTAAAAAGGAGTCCATCTTGGCATACCAAGCCCGAGGGGCTTGTTTAAGGCCATGACGAGAATTCTTTAACTTACATAAGGGAGGGATCATGGACATAACCCAGAGGTTGTTCCATGTAGATCTCTTCCTCTAGGTCCCCATAAAGGAAGACACTCTTAACGTCCATTTGATGGACTTTCAATCTATTTGTTGTGGCAATGGAAAGGGTCAATCGAATAGAAGTCATCTTCACAACCAGAGAAAGAGTTTCAAAGTATAATCAACCCCATATATCTAGGAGAAACCCTTAGCTACTAATCACGCTTTAAACTTTTCAATGTCTCCATCTACTCCATACTTTGTTCAGAACACCCACTTACACTCGAATGATTTTTCTTCCTTTCGGAAGAGGGATGAGATCCCAAGTATCATTCTTCATGAGAGAGGAATACTCCTCATCCATGGCAAAATCCCACTTAGGAATACTAGAAGCCTCCCGAAAGACTGTGGATCAGAAGCAGAGGTGAAGAAAGAGTGGGGTCCAATGAAATATGAGCGAGTATGTCTCATATCCGAAGTATCTCTAACTAAATCTCCAGCACTTTGCAAAGTTTTTCTAGCCCAAAGAGGACCAGGAGGATCAGGGTTAGATTTAGAAGATTCTTCACTTGAGTGAGAAGGGACATAGTCCTCATCATCACTACTGTCAGAATCAGAAGACTCAAAGGTCTGATGGTTGGGAGGATCAGGAAGAGGAGCACGCTCAACAACATCATCATCTGATGAGTCAGAATCCAAATCAGTGAGTTGAAGAACCTCAATAGGTGGAGAAGTAGAAGGTGAAGAAGACTCATCGTACTTAACAATTATCTCAATATACAACTCATAAGAAGTAGGATTCATCAATCAATATCCCTTCACACCATCAGGATATCCTACAAAGATACAAGGTTTGGATTGTGGTTCCAAAACCTTACATTTCTTCTTGGGAATCGAGCCATAGCCTTGGATCCGAAGACTTGAAAGTGCTCAACATCAGGTTTGCGTCAAAACCAGGCTTCAAAGGGTATCTTCCCTCTTACTACCTTATGTGGAACATGGTTCTGAATGTAATTAGCACAATTCACCGCTTCAACCCAATACTGCAGAGGAAGAGACTTCGAGTGAATCATACAAGTGGCCATCTCTTTAAGAGTACGATTATTTCTTTCTGCTACTCCATTCTGCGAAGGCCTGTATGCAACTATATGCTACAAGGAGATCCCTTCAGAAGTGTAGAGATCCATGAACCTATTGTTTACATATTCACCTCCATTTTCGGTTCGAAGAACCTTGATAGGCCGTTCCACCTGTTTCTTAGCAAGATCCTTAAAGTCCTGAAAATGTTCAAAGACTTCAGACTTAAGTTTAAGAAAATATACCCAAGTATATCGCGAATAGTCATCAATGAAGGTTAGCACATAAAGAGCTCTAGTAAACGAAGGAGACGGAAATGGACCAGAAATATTGTTGTGAACAAGATCTAAGGGACGAGTAGCTCTCTAGGCTTTTCCTTTGTCAAATTTCTTTTCAGGATGCTTTCCAAGGGTATAACCCTCACAAAGACCCTTAGAAAACTTGACGCGGGGTAACTCGTTGACCATTTCATTTTGGCTCAATTGTTCAAGGTAGCGATAATTTAGATGTCTGAAATGCTCATGCCATAGCTTACTAACCTCATTTGCATGAGTGAGCAAGGCAGTGGGCGTAGAATTAGAAGTAAAGTGGGAAAAGGTATATAACCGTGAATGGTGATCCGCCTTTCCCTCAACCACTGTAGTGTCATCGTTAAGCTCACGAATAATCACCGAGTTAGGACCAAATTCCACTCACATTCCTTCACCAAGGTGAGTAATTTGGTAAACCGATAGGAGATTGGTAGAGAGATTAGGAATGCTCAACACTTGGTTGAATGTTCCCCCATCCATCTCTACCGATCCACTACTAGAAATCGACACTGTCGTGTCATTACCCATCGTGATTTGGGACATTCCACAAGGCTCGATGTTGGAGAAATCAACATGCAAAGAACCCATGTGGTGTGAGGCACCAGAATCTATAATCCACATCAATGAAGGAGAAACTCGGCTACAAGGGCCTTTCCTTTCTTCTTATCAGATTTAGAACCTTTTGCAGTGGAAGACTCGGCCTTTGGAGCATTTTGTTTGATAGACTCAGGAACACCTATTTTATTTTTCTCAAGTAATTGAGTAAGGTGATCAATTTGTTTTCTCATACACATATGCTCTTTATGACCAGGATTCTTGCAATAGGAACACAAATACATGTCTTTCTGTGCTCTAGGCTTAGAAGTTGAAGTGTTTGTGTCAATTTTAGTTTTGGTCTTGGTTTCCTTCTTAGGTTGATCCTTTTTTTCTTTCTTCTTTTCAGTCTTCTTTTCCTTACTAGTACTTGCTACAAGGGCATGTGACTTGGACTTGAGAGACCCCATTTGAATGAGTTTGTCATGTTCTCAAATGAGTTGGGATGAAAAATAGTCAAAGGAGGGCATATTCCAATCCTTTCCCAAGGCAACTTTTGTAGTGTAAAAAGTTGACACAAAGACAGAATATTCAGGACCTAACTTAGAGAAAATTGATTAAGAATCTTTCTTCTCTACTTGACATTCCTTTAACAATGATCTAGTGTGGACAAACTTCGAGAAGAATGCTTGTAGGTTTTCAAAATCACTAGGATTTAACCCTAGTAGTTCGTTTTCTAACTCATGTGCTCTCATGTCATCGTGTTGTCCAAACATTTCATCTAATGTTGTCCACGCAGACTTAGGTGTTTCAGACGACTCAATGTGGAAGAGAAAGTCGGGAGAAATGGACATGCAAAGAAGACCTAAAGCTTCATCACTGCGGTTTAACCACTTAGATTTTTCAGGGTCGTCATCTGGTTTAGTCTCAGTTCCCATGGTGATGCGGAATAACCCTTTACCCCTTAGTTTCATAATTATTTTCGATCTCCATTTGAAGAAGTTGAATGATGTAAGTAAAGGAATTGAAAGTGCATCCATAGTGAAAGGAGAGAGAAGAAATGCAGAAAAGAAACACAACCACCCAAGACATATAATAACCCCCTGCTTTCGGCACTTTATAGTTTAGTGCGTTGAATACAATCGGGTCCGAGCGTGTGTCTGGAAACACTTGGTAACTCACCTTGCAATCAACGTAATAACACGCAAGAGAGGAGACCACAATCGTGTTGGGAAGCGCAACAAGTGACACCGTACACAAGCACAATTGCTAAAAACTAGGAAGGAGGTGAAATCAAACCCTGGTTGTGAGAAAAAGCATCTCACATCACAAATGATACCCCCTTGCTGCAAACTGTGGCGGATGCGCTCACTAGTCACAAGCAATAAGAAGGGTAAAATACAATGGTTTAGATGAACTCAGAATGAGTTCTAATGAACTTCAGAACGCCGAAAGGCACACGAAAGACAAGGAGTGCTCAGAGTGTCACTGCACACTTGAGCGCACGATTAGTAAAAAAATCGACAATAACGCGTTAAAATTTTACCGTTTGGAAACGTCTTATTTAGCTAATTTTAGAGCTATTTGGACTTTGTAAAAAAATGATAATGACGTTAATTTAAGAGACGATTTTTTTATAAAAAAACTTATCTAATCGTAAATTATAATCACATTTTTTTAAAAATTTAATTAATTACGATTATGTAATATGTAATTAAAAAAACTTAATTAAATATGAAGAATTAATTAAGATTAAAAAAATCCTAATTAAATGTTAAAAAATTATTTCCCTTTTTAATTTAAATTATTCCAACTAATTTAAAAAAAAAAAATCGGTTGAAAAAAGAAACATTATACCAAATATATAAAAAGGAAAAGTTTTTTTTTTTGAAAAGCTTAAAAATTTACCAAAAAAAAGCGTAAGCTTTTTTATTTGATTTAATTAGAAAGAATTTAAAAAAACACAAAAAAACTTTTGGATTTAAAAAAATTTGGAAAGTATTTAAAAAATACGTAAAAGAGATTTAGAAACCTTACCAAATAAAATGTAACAACTTACAGTTGTTTGAAGAAGCCGTGTGGGCAGAGAGCTGTGAGGATAGGCTTGGTGGGCTTGGTCGGCACATAGGGGAGAATTAGGCCCGAGGTGAGTGCTCGATGCGAAGGAGCGGGAAGAGCACGCAGGGCACGCGGGAGCCAAGGGCCGAGGGAAGATGCGGCAGGAGCTCTGGGCGAGCATAGAGCAAAGACACAGGAGCCAAGGGCCGAGGGGAAGACGTGGCGCAGGAGCTTGGGGCGAGCACATAGTAGGGAACATGGGAGCCAAGGGCCAAGGGGAAGATGCGGCTAGGAAGAACACACGACCAGAGGGTAGAACCAATGACCAAGATGACTCAGGCAGAGCTAGGACAGGTTGCGGGAAGTTTAGAAAGCTCGGGGTGGAGCCAAACACCAAACACCGAAATATGACCTGTACTACAAAACTAAGCAATACACAGGAGAGACCAAAAAACCAGAGATATAGAAATTTTGAGTTTAATAAAAAATTAAAAACCAGAAAATAAACCTCTATTTTAACTGATCTCCAAATTTAGCTGCAGTTAGCTAAATGTAGCTACAAAACCCCTGAAAGCTTCAGGAATACCTGCACATGCATGAAGAACACAACAAACCGAAAAATTTCCAAGAGCAAGAAGTTAAATATGTTAGCAAGGAAAAACTAAAATATAATGATCAAAAACTTGCACGAGGAGTTAAAAAAATGAAAAATAAGAGTAATCACAACTCAAAAAATAAAATGAGTGCACGTTTACCCGATCTCAGCTCTGATACCATGAAAGAGTTGACTAATCATATCGAGAAAATATGCACCACGATGAAGTTGCACTCTAGTTGAATCGTAATGGCTCCAACATAATTACAAGGAAGAATCGATCAAAAACTAAATAACTTGCATAACAAAACAAAGCTTGCACATGTAGAGAAAGACAACGGAGTGTCTTGGCATACTCATAAATCAGAGTGAAAGGGTACATATAGGGTCTTTGAGTAACCCTAGTGCATGACTCAAAAGCAAACCCTAAACCTAACCCTAAACCTAACCCATGTGAGATGACCCTCCATATGTGAGTGAAGGACACATAGGATAACTCACACCAACATAGTCTAAATGCAAGTAACGCACGAGGTGCACCACAACCCAAACACTAACCTTATTATAGGGTATTATACCAATGGTTAGGATTTTGGATTAATTCACCTGATTAAAAATTATATCAAGACTGTGCAACAACTAGGGTTTGATAGTAAAGTGCATTTCTAAGCCATCAAGGACCTAGAAAGTCACACAACCCATTCTCGAAGGTGTCCAAGACTCAGTATAGAAGGTGCAAGATTGGATTATACATCCCAACTAGACCGTACGGTCCTACAAAAGAGGGGTTTTAAGTCAGTTTTAGTAGTAGATCTTTTTTAAGATATGTAATTCCAATGTATCTAGTTTGTCTTCCTAGATTCCTCCCGAATAGCATGTGTGCATAACTAAGTCTCTCTCTCTCTCTCTATATATATATATATATATATTTCATGCATTTAAGCTTGTATGCATGCATCAAAGATCCGATACATTATTTTGACTTGGTATAGTTAATGTTAGAAGTTAATTTATCAGAATAACTCCTAGTTTCCTAACCTTACATACCTTTTTATTTATTTTGTATTGTATAACATTAATCTAATAAGTTTACAAAGGGTGTAAACATTTGGTGAACCTGACATTTTATCTTGCACTTTCTTTCAAATCTACATTGTATATTATATTAAAATATGATTTTCATCTATCACCTACCCTAAGTCTTGTTTACACAAAATTTCCTAGGGTTTTATGGTTGGTCCTATCCTTTGGATCTCTTTCTAGGGCTCCTAATTGTCGAATCACCTTCTCGTTTCATATATCAAGCATACTGTCTTTATTTTCAAATTACTTTGAGGTCCTAATTAAATTTAATATATTTAACAAAATTCTCTTTTTGTTTTCCCTAATTATAAACACAATTTTGGTAAATTTAATTTATTTCTATTTTAGCTAGGCATAATTGAAAATATACACACTTTTGTGAAAATTCCTTGGAGGTTTTTCTTCTATATAATCAGATTCAAAAATACCTCTTTTTGTTTCGTTAAATTCACTAATTATTTTCATATATGGTTTTTAATTAATTTGACAACAATCACTTTTTGCTCAACATCACTTTTGGGTCTTATCTTTTATAGTTTTTTGATTATCGACCTTCTATGTTGATTAATCTTATTGTTTCTATAATTAAAAGATCTTCCATAATTTTCAACTCTCATGGCCTATGCTATTTGAGACATTTCTATTAAAAATGATGGCATCTATTATAAAGCTCTCATGGAGTCTATTCAAATGTTACATCATGGTTTTCAATCCCAATTTCAAGCCATAAGTGCTGAAATAAAATATCTCAAAGATGATATAGTGCATATAGAGGATTATTCCAAAGCCCATAATGAATCTATGCATCATGATAATTTTTTTATAAGGATACCTATAAGTAATGCCATACAAATGTTATGCATTTGACAT
The DNA here is from genome assembly GCA_018340775.1 of Taxus wallichiana var. yunnanensis. Classification (NCBI taxonomy): domain Eukaryota; kingdom Viridiplantae; phylum Streptophyta; class Pinopsida; order Cupressales; family Taxaceae; genus Taxus; species Taxus wallichiana. The sequence continues at coordinate 573,921,225 of CM031241.1, read as the reverse complement.
GCACTTATACATGTGAAGTGAAATTCCCACATAGAGGCACCAATGTGTATGTTCCACAAGATCAATCTCAAATACTAAGGAAAGCACAATAAAAAGAATTTCTTCGGTTTGAAAAGATTGCTAGACAACATGATATTCTATATGAGCTACTTGATACAATGGTGAATCTAACAAATTGAGCATAATGGTTTCATTTCCTTTGACATATGAAATTATTCTACGAGGTCATTTCAAGTACCTAAAACTTAATTGGTACCAAAATCTATAACAATTATATCGATGAGCATAATGTGATACCGCATGACACACCTTTGGATATACAACATGATTCATCTCCTTAAACAACATATAAGAGTACAATACCTCCGTTGACGAACCACTCTCTGTGATAGAATTACATCCTACTCTTATGTAAACAATAATAACAACATTACCAATTGAGCATGCACAATTACACACCACCTCATTGCACTTAAAGCATACACAAGCCCAATTACATGGCAATATAGTAAGACATTCTATAGATATCTTTACCCCTTAACAAAAATTGGGAAAAATATTCACGTGATGATATCGGTTCGATACTACTATAAATATGAATGATATTATTCATGTGTTAGTTACATTAGAAAGGTGACACCTATTACACATAGAAGGATGATTTAAATATGATTAATGATGACGATGATATGTACATCTCTATAGGCATATGCACATATCAACTTAATTCTAAGTTCAATGCTAAGAAATAATTTCTCACTAGAGTTCCTCACCATAATGGGGTAATATAAAGGAAAATATCGGGGATAATATTGAGTTACCGATATGGACGTGTCTTGAAAAATATAATAGTTGGGTTGATAATTGGGATTCGATAGTAGTGATGATGAACACATTGATATACCAAGTGATCCTTTGGGTGAAGTAATATTCCTCTATTTGATTTTGATAATTCTTTCCTTATCCCCGATGGCCTTGGGGATTTTCGCATTGATCAATCTAAAATTATTTCTCATGTTAGATAGCATTTTCCAATATCACCATATTCATAGTCTAAATTACGATTTTCCCTTACTATTTCTACACTTACAATTCTACAAAAATGATTTTGCACTCACCGTATGATACCTTCTCCAACACTTGAGGGCATATTTGAATCTCCCTTCTTTTCCATGAACATTTTCATTTCACTATATATATGCCCTTGTGCACTTTGGTAAGGGTCACATTTTTAATATGTTTGCTAATAATTATAAAATTATCTTTAGTCATAAAATGCTATAAGACTCACACATAAATCAAAATAAAGATAATCAATTACAGTCACAAATATCACTTCAAATCCTTCTACTCATACTATTTTACTTTGGGTATATCCATCTTAAGATTTCTATCCTACTATGATTCTATAATTTGTGCATGTATTATGACATATTTTTGCCTACATCTCCTTCACCATTTTTGGTTAAACCATTGAAAATGATTATATCCTATGGATCTTTCTCTTCTTCTCATCCTCATAGATCTACCCCATCACACAATGTTTCTTATGGATCTAGTCTACCTTTCTCTTCTCCTCGGGTTTCTATAGCACATGATACTACCGTGACACCGATTGCATATGAAAAACTTCAATGGAACACTTGAGGCCCATAAATATCAATTCTTCCGACTCAGTTTCACCTCTTCACAAGGCCCTCGTTATGTAGATCTTATGATTCCCTCATCTCTTGTACCTAGTTATATTTAGTAATACAAAACATTCACGACTTTGAAAAAATACAAACTGAGACGTGTACACATAGCTTACATTGTTAGAACTTTACAAAACATTTTTGTTAGTCAAATTAGTTGGATTGATAGTATATATTTTATACCCTTTACACATATGGGTTCATGAGATATTTTGAGCTTGATGGAGGACACAAAAACTTTACATGTTAATAAGAGATACCATGGTTCTTTGCATTATTCTCTTGGGGGAATCCATCCACACTATACGGGTACTATTATTTCACTATAGTTCCTTTCCACTTCCTCATTACACTTGATTATATATCATGTATATGATATTTTTAAACTAATAAGACTAACATATATGTCTTGTGTGCAATGTTGACAAATATTTCTTCATGTGATCTCTTACTACATTTTTTTAATCAATATTTGACATTATTATTTATTATACCATGTTTTCTAGTTTCGTGTGTTACTACTTATTTAATTCATTATATGCAGTTTGAGTGCCTTGCTCGCATTATGACACCATGGGTGTCCCATGTTTTTGGCTCTATGCATTCTTGTGTGTGAAGTTACTTTCTCAGACTTATACTTGACCTAAGTTCCTTGATTATCTTATGACACCATGTGTGTACCATGTTTGCGAATATATGCCTTAATTTGACTATGATTTACATGCTCTTCATTATGTTTTCTCAAGTTTTATTGTTGATTAGTATTTATTATAGTTCTTCTACATCCGTATTATTAGTACCACTATTCTTGTTGCTATCACTACTTCTATTGCTCTATTTATTAAGGTTTGTTACCTCTTTACGTGCCATGGTTTCCACCACGTGTAACTCCCTTTTTTACAGGTATTAGCTCTCTAAGATGATCACCTCTTCAATATTCTACACTCTTCTATAACTTCTTAGACATATTGTGCATGGACACACATATTTTCTTTTGAGTTGTGTGCTCAAAACGGTTTTTATATGTACCTCAAAATATGGGGCATTCATCAAAGTTATATTATCCACTTAGAGGTAGAATCATAGGTTTAAACATTAGTTTTCACTGGAAAAAGAATTAGAAATAAATTTTGACATTCACTTTTGGTAGAAATTAACACAAGGTCAAAATCAGAAAGAAGGGTCAAGACAGTACATACGGTCCTAACCATACCATATATTTTTTTCATGGGGAAACAACACCAAATTTATCTATAGTTCTAGATCCTAAACATAAATATAGGTTTTTGGAAAAGTTTCAACCTCAAATGACATAGTTCAAATTGATTTACAGGAGGCATGAAATATGCCACTCCTCTTTAGTACTCAATCTCGATTACAAAATATAGATGTTTTGGGAGCATGGGTCTCCTTAATTTATATTTCAAAAATTACATAATATTACTCAATAGTATGATACATAAGAAGACCACGAGGGCACTCATTATATTTATACCTTGTGTCTATATACTTAGACATTGGGCCTACATCATCAAGGTGGTGCGGTCTATGGGGTTATGAAAAGTATCAAAGTGGATAACTTCTTCGGAGACAATCTTTCCTCTCCTAATATATTAAAGAGGAGGATATGATACTCACTAAAGACTTTGATACATGTTATTATTCCTTTGCAAAGTGCATTGATACCTATCTCTCCTCCTATTTCTACCTTCCACTCAAGATATCTTACCATCTCTTTCCTAACTTACTTATTCCTACACATTGATGTGTTGAAAATTCGAATACAAATCCAGAAAATCAATTCTAAAGATCTCACCATCATTGTGAAACTTTCATATTTGATTCACCTTCTCCCTATCCAAAATTGTATAGTTCAATAAGGTTTGTATAATCCGGTCTTGGACGACTCATACGGTCCTCCATCGACACATTCTTCAACTTTATTTTTCGATACACTTATTTTTGGTCTTTTATCCCCTCGCTCGGACTTATCATAACATTTTACCTTTAGAATTCTATATAAACAAGTTAACACTACCTCATATTCCCATATAGAAATCATATGGAATTCTATTGACAATCTCTCTTATAAAACTCATAAAAGGCACTCAAGGCTCCCTAAATAATCCAAAATATTCTCTAGAATATCTTCTGAAATTCCTCCAGACAAGTGTGTGTAGCTAAGTCTCTCTCACTCTCTCTCACGTATTTGAGCTTGTATGCATGCATTGAAAGAACCAATACATTATTATGATTTGGTATAGTTAATGTTAGAAGTTAATTTATTAGAATAACTCCTATTTTCCTAACCTTATACACATTTTTATTTGTTGTGTATTGCATAACATTAATCTAATAATCTTAAAAAGGGTGTAAACGCCAAGGAGAAGAATAGAAATGTGAGGCAAGGAGTGTGGTAGCTATTGTGAGAGTATTCCCAAGTGTTTTCTCAATCCTTGCACATGAATCACACAAATGGGTTTGAACTACAAGCCATTCCATGATATACAAATAGATATTGGAATTGATTATGATGCTAATAAAGTCAAATTGGGAATCATTCAATTATAATATTTTGCATGCCAAGAAACAAAATATTCTAGAAAATGTTAAAATCATAGTGATTTTAAAGATCATGGTATTCAATCTAATCAACTAACTACAATGAAACTTGAAAGGAAATCATATCTAGGATTCAATGTGGCCACACTATTCAAGTAATTGAAATGGACATGTTTGCAAAAAGATACATTGATAGAAAAACACCATGGAATACTGAATATAGAGGTTATAAAGCATACACAATTAAAGGTATAACATTAATAAGAAACATGAGAGATAATGTGTTGGATATAGATGAAAATTTATCCATAAACATTAGTTATGAAACCTTAGGTGCTAAAAAAAAGCACTTGATATAATAATGATACATTATCACCAAGGTCATAATGATTTTACATTATGCACGATAATCCAGGAGTGAAAACCGAACAAGAAAATCATATGTAATTGGTGCTATTTTTCTAGCACTAATAAATGTAACATTTCTAGAGTGTTATTCTCTTTTATTACTTGCACCAATATGAGTTACAAAAATCAATATTTAAATCACAATGATCCATTCGAAACTTCGAATCCCTATCGTAGATTTTATAAAATTAGAAGGAACAAGGCTTACAACTTTCAAAGAAGAGATTAACCAAGTAAAATACATGTTGATTGATGAAATGAGATCCATGGACAAATGTTTTTAGAAAACATCAACTCGAATTCGTAAAAAATCCTAAAAAAGTAGATTTGAGTTTTGAGGTCTCTTTATGATTCTGGTGAGAGATTTGGGGCATCTTCCTATTTTTATTTATACACCACCTTATGATAGTAATATACATGCGAAACTATCGTGGTAAAAATTCAAAACAATTGTTACTTTGGATAAGATATATAAGAAGAAATCCAAGAACAACAAAGGTTTCAAAACTTCTCACAAATACGAGTCACATCTTTATTGATAACAAAACCAATATTGTATTAAATAGAGCTATGAGAAAATACTTGTTAAAAGTATTAATCTATTTGCCAAAAAGAATAATGTGGATAACCACAACATAAGAAAATGACATTCATTAAAATGACATGTTGCACATAGCAAAGATGTAACCAAAATGGTAGCTTACCAATGCATCAACGTGAGGTCCAAATGATGAAATTGATATTGATCTATTAATTTCTAACAATACAAGGGTCATGTTAACGCTCAATTATTTGGATATAATTATGTCTTGTAAAAGGATCTCTAGGGTATATTTGAAGCATAATATATAAACATGGGAGTGCCCCACTAGAACTACCCCGTATGTTATGGTCTAACTTGATAGTTACTTTCAAATACCATTTGAACATCAAAGTCCATATATAATTCCAACTACACCAATACGAAGGGGACACACACACCAACCACTCTTATGGTTGGCTTGGGAATCGACACTATATAAATCAAACAGTTTGACTCTTTTGAAAGATACAATTGATAGAGATTAAAAAGAAAGAACGAGGTTAACATTTATGGGTAAATCTCATGTAAATTCTTTGAAAAGACAAAATAATATCGCCATTTACATTTGACCACTATGAAAAGATAAAAATGAAAACATACTTTCTAAATGGAAGGACAAGGAAGAGATACTAAAGTCCTTGGAAGATAAATAATGACATATAATTGTTACAAATTCTATTGTATGAATTTGTCATTTTATGTGATGTGCATGACACATTTTGATTAATATTAAATAATTCTTTATTTTTCATATTATCTTATATATTGCACATTTAAATTATTTTTATTCATATCATCTTATATATTGCACATTTAAATTATTTTTAAATGCTTCTCTTACTACGATTTAATGTCATTTTATTTTTCATATCATCTTATATATTGTACATTTAAATGATTTTTAAATGTTTCTCTTACAACCATTTAATGTCACTTATAAAGTTTAATGAAATGTTTCATATTATATATGTTAAAAGAAAACACAAAATATGTGGATGCTATTAGCATACCTCTTTTAGATGATAAATCTATATAAAATATGTCGAGAATTATCATTCTCGAGGCACCTATATTCTATTTATGTTTCAAATTCAATATAAGTACCTCAAGAATAATATGTCTCAAATCTTTTACATAAATTTATTTAAAATAAATATGTTATCTTTCATATATCAAATCATAATTAAGTGTGATAATTTTGTAATTGCAAACACAAATATAAAAATATAATAATGGATGTCTAAACTAATGATTATTAAGTTTGAAATTATAATTAATCATTGAACTATGTTATAAGCCACTTGCCTAAAATCGAGAATTAGTGGCCATAAAATATTTTTTCCATAAATATGAAATTGACACGAGAGAAATAATATAATTAAAGTAATGTGAAAGTAACGTAGTAATGAGATTCAAAACATTAGTGCTAAATTAGGTCATGCATGCAATTGATTTTATTTGTTTGATTAAATTATTCATAACTCAAGGTCATTTTATTTAACCCATTTACCGGACGTTTTTACATATGAAGATATAATTCAAGTGAGACATATTTTAGATTGTTAAACCATTTGATTTGACACGTGGAAAGAGGTTTTGCAATAATAGTTCAACATACAATTAAATTAAATATATCAAAATTTTAATTATTGTAATTTAGATATGAATATAAATATTAGCTTCAACTTACAAAAAGAATACTTTGGGAATATTCTAGGAGAATGGGATGATTAAAATGTTTATAAACAATAGGGTTTAGAGTGGTACATATTTACTTAGAATTTTGGAGATAATTGTTAGAAATAGGAAATTGAACTATATCTAGATAATAAGGTGAAATATATGTACATAAATTAGTAGAAATGAGGAATTTTGATAGGAGTAACACTTACTTATTGGTACAAATAAGATCTCGTAACAATATTCTCCAGGCTCTCTTGAAAACCTTGTAAATTTTTTCTAACATTTGCCATGGGTCACCTGGGAAACAAATCTCCATCCCATAAACCCTAACTCATGCCCACAATAACTTGTAAAACTATAAAAATAGAGGGAGTTAATGAGGGCTACGTTATCCCTTGATTATTATCAAGCTCATAGGTTTCAAATAGTTTGGAAAAATCACACCGAATATAATGAAGAATAATGACCTAATAAACATTTACAATAGAAACAATATTAACAAAATCATTAAGGTAAAAACATAGCAAAAAAAGACACATACAATATTGCATATTACACAAGATTTCACCTAGGAAAAACACTTTCGAGAAAAATACAAATCACATTAATATTTTTCCTTATTATATCAACTCAACCATTTATAATATAATAATGTACCTCAAAGTTCTTATTTACCCTAATGCATGTGCAAATATATATGTATGCCTAGATTTGGATTAGTGATGATGTGTATGTATAAAAGTGCATGGAAGTGTTGAGAAGTCATAGCGAATTGATTGATTGAAGTTGATTATGAACGAGTTAAGTTGGCAAGGTGAAGAGCTATGTAGTGTACTAGGTGAGTTAGAGGTGAGATGAGAGCAATCCAGATGAGTAGGGGGTGAGCCAGGGTGATTTGGAGGTGAACCAGGTCAAGATGGATGAGATAGGGGAACTGGTTAGGGTTAGTGAGTTGAGCTAGCGAGTTAGAGGTGGGTGAGTTATGCATGTGACTTGGCGAGATGGGAGGAAATGAAAGCTCAAGGAGGGATGGGTGGAGCGTGTGAGTTGGAGTTGCGTAAAGTGAGCCGAGTCCTTGTTTCAACTCAACGAGGTGGTTGAGGTGGAAAGGGAATGAGGGTCGAAAGAAGGTGAGCGCAGAAGGTAGGTAGGGCAAGCAAAGTGAGAGGAGTCAACGAGCTTCAAGGAGACAATCAGTAGCGGCGACCAAGGACTGGGGGTAGGATCTCGTAGATAAGTCGCGGGATGAGGGGGATGAAGTGGTGGGTTTAGGTGGCTAGGAGGTGAGAAAGATGGGGAGGCGAAAGTGGTGAGGTAAGGAAAGCTTGGTCATGATTGTGACCGAGATGGGGATTGGGGGTTAGAGGGATCTATGAGGAAGTTGAGTATGTAAGACAACGAGGTTGAGAGGGGAGTTAGGAGCGAGATGAGTCACGAGTGTGACTCGACCGAGTAGGTAGGTCCGAGGAACGGGGTGGGGATCGGGCTCTAGGGTTGAACAAGTAGGGTGACGAGTCACGGGGTGACTTTCAGGGAAGGGAAGTAGTTCGGGGTGAGGGCGAGATGATGGGTGAGGATGGATAAGGGAAGAGACGTGAGTGGTGGGTCAGTCAATGTGAGAGGGCGGTGTGTGGAGCAGGAAATGAGGGGGTGGCCAAGTCACACATGTGACTTGGTGAAGCGATGGTGAGTGAGTTATGAGGAGTAGCGGTGAGCCACGGGAGTGAATGATGTGGTGAGGTAAGTAGTTAGGCTAGGGAGATGACGTGAAAAATAGAAAATGGTAAAAAATGTAAATGACATAAAAAATGGAAAATTCAAAGTTATGAAAATGATGTAATGAGGCCATGAAGAGCGAGGCAATAAAAATGTGTGCAGAAGGCAACAAATGCCTAAGGATGTTTGGTGTAACCGAGGTGAGTTACAAATATATACCATGACCATATTGTGATGATGAAGTACAAGTGATATGTTTGTTGGCATATGAACATGGCTGTGTTAAAAGTGTGGTGGTGAACACATGATGAACTTGAAGACACGAAATATGAGACTGTGAGAGCTAAAATGGGAGCTTGAAAAAGTTCTAAATTGCACAAGGAAAAATAATATCTCTCGTGACTCATCAAGATCCTACATGTGTGCGTGAGAGTTAATTATTGCTTGAAGTGAAGACTCGTGAGATAGTGAGTGAAAACACAAGCCAATGTGTAGGTGTGACTGAAACAAGTGATTGGTGAGTAATGAAATGGAAGGTAATTGTAAGCCACACATTTCTCTGCTGCTAGCCAAGCGTCCACAACCCCGATGGAGATACCTTTGATTCTAGTTGCAACATTACTTTACTACCAGCTAGGTGTCCATAGCCCTAGTAGAGATACTTTGGAAGTACCCTTGAGAGAGAAGGTTTTATATTTCTATTTTTTCTCTTTACTTTTAAATTTTGTTTATTGCTTGATTTTTATTTATTTATATTTGTTTTTGACATGATATTGAGATCTCTTATTTTTGAAGGGGTTTAGTACCACATGTGGCTTGATGGAGGGAGTGGAAGTAATTACCGAGATAACATTGGAAAGTGTCAAAAAATAATGCCGCGTGGTCTTCAAGGCAAGTTATTAAGTGTGTAAGCATGCGTGGATCTCTAAAAGAAATTGGTTCTTAATTCACCAAGTAAGGAGAGACCAAGTTCAAGCAACTGTAATAGAGACTATTGACTCATAAAACGTGACAACAAGATGATCAAAGTGTTCACCAAAAGTTGTGAAACAAACCAAAACATGGAATGTGAATGAACTGTAAATGAAATGTGTAGTAGTGAGTAGAGAAGTGGAATGAAATGTGAGTGAAGCGGATGTGGAAGAACATCCATGGGCAAGAAGTGTTTATTGTAATGTTTTGTAATATATATATATATATCTTTTTATTTGTGATTTTGAAATATGTTTAGTTGTGTGAAAGTACGTTTGTCTCAATGATGATGGTGTAGGATGTGTGGAGAATCAGGTCATGATTCAAATCTAGTCCCGATGAATAGATGTAGAATGTATGGAGCATGCGAGAATACGATAGTAAAGACAAATGAATGTCCCTCGAGTCCTTATAAGAACTAGGTGATTGAGAGAATTGATGTATAGAATAAAATGATAGATGAGATAAATGATTGGAGTGGTGGGGATGACATGGATAATAAGTGAAGTAAGAATTCAAAATAGAAGCCATAGAGTGGTGGTAGGTAAAGGACGTGAGTGTGGGGATGAAACACATAAGAAAGGTGATGAATGTGGTGGATGTGTGAGAACATCTAGTGGTCAAGGACATGAGAATAAACCAAATGCATACTATAGATTATTATGAAGCATGGTGCTAGCAATGATATCAGGTGGATGGGGCATAACGAACATAATAATGTATAAAGGAAGCGTGAGAGCCAATGGAATGAACTTGTGATGAATTGGTGTGATGAGCCTATGATGACATGGAATAGGAAGAGGAATGTACAAGTTACAACACAAGAGAATGTGGGAGAAAATTAGAATGATTGTAAAGTGTAATTAAATGTGAAGGAGGCTTGTGAAGTGAAGTGTAAGAATACATGGCCGTGTGAGTGTGATTGATGATGTGAACAAAAAGGAGGAACACATAATAAAAGCGGTTCTGAATGAGTGGGGATGAATGCAATAGGGTGAATGTGAAAGAAATATCCAAAGGAGGTGCATTAATGGGAGCATGTGGAGGTGACTTGCGAGATGAAAAAAAAAAATAACATGTAGATATGAATGGCGGGGAATAGATGCAAGATGAGTGTGAGTGATAAAAATAGAGGGGATATGATGTAATGGAGGTGTTGGTAGTAAAAATGGTGCTTGAATGAGTGATGATGAAGGGAGTTTAATATGTAGGGAAGAGGGTGGTAAGGTAGATGAAGTGATATGTGGAATCCAATGCGATGAAGGGAACAATGGAGGTGGAATAATAAAGTGTGTGATAAGTGGAGGGTGTGTGAGAAAAGTGAAGGAAGAAGTAGGGTCCGTGGTAAGAAATACAAGATCACATGATGATATAGATGGTTGAGAGCTAGATAGAGGTGGTGATAATGTGGAAGACTCTAGAAAGGATGAGGATGTGACCACGACCATAGTGGAAGTACATGATAGTGGATATAGATACAAGGATGATGTAGATAATGAGTGATTAGGGGAGCACGATGGTGTTGAGTTCAAGGTGGAAATATGTAAGGGTGTGGATTGTGAAGTGTTTGATTCAAATGATGAGACACTAAAATTTCATGATGGTTGTGATGTAGTGGGAGTAGTGGGAGATATGACACATGGAAAATAAGTGGGAATAGTGTTGTGATAAATGATTAGATTGGCATTAGTAGATGAAGTCAACAGAGGTGGAGGCTCAAAAATAATGTACCGTTTGTTAAGAAGGTCTTGGATGATATTACGGAGTTGGGGACATGAGTTAGTGGAATGACGGTCAAGTATGATGGGAAGCACATGTTTCATGGGAATAATGACACAATGGCGGGTGCGGTTTAAGAGGGAGAGTGATGAGATCAACATAAAATAAGTTGTGGAGAATAGAAGAAAGTGAATCATTTAAGGGAGTGAATTTGTGAGGAGGTTAGATGAAGATCTAAGCCCTTGGAGAACGTAATGAATGCAAAGATATGGGTGTCAAAGGTGGTGAAGTATGAAAGTGATTGGATTGGATGACATTGTGAACATGAGAGTGTAATGTTGTGATAGATAGTGGAGGAGCCAAAACGTGTGGTAAGGAAGGAGGACGACCAAGATGAGCATCCTTAAGGTGCTGTGCCATGAGAACGACCTCATTAAATGTGCATAGTGGATGAATTTGTAAGTGGTGGGAGATGTGAGTTGTAAATTTTTTGGAAAAGAGGTTAATGATCTCAGATTGTGGGAGAGGAAATGCAAGGTGGTGAACAAGAGCACACCAATGTGTGAAAAATTCAATGATGGACTCACTATGGGATTGGCGAAGCATGTGAAGGTCAACGAGCATTTATTTGGGTGTGATATGGATGGAGAAGTGAGATAAAAAGGTATCTATAAGTTGTGTGAAAGTTTAAAGGTTATGTTGTGGGAGGCATGAGTACCAATAAAGTGCTCATCCATCGAGTGAAAGTGGGAAAGTACATGAAGGAAAACATTGTCATGTTTAATGAGGTATCATGTGTAGCGGAAGAGATGAAAGTGGTGTTGAGGGTCCTTGGTGCCATCACATTTTTCAAATGTGGGAAATTTGAAATGTGGTGGCTAGGGATGATGTAACACCATGGAGTGAATAGGTTCATTACAAACGGAGCGATAAGTTGATACGGTGAAATTCCCCCCAAATGTTGGGACTCAAGCTTAACAATGTGGTTAAGAAGGTGTTGATGAAGAAAATTAGGGTGTGAATGAACATGGAAATGAATAGAAGCCATATGGAATGAAAATGAATAGGATTTGGCAACATGAGTGGGAAAATTCAACAAGATGGTAAGACCAAAAAATTACAGTCACCACAATTGCAATTGAGTTTGGGATAAATTAGGAATCAAAATAGAATGTAGAATGAATGATTTGGAAGGTGACATGTCAGTTGTAGTTGTAACTGATTCTGGGAAAAATATGGGGTGGAAAAATAGTAGCACCATTACAATTGTGACTCGAGACCGGGAAAATCGAGAACTCAAAATGGATGATAGAAATAAATATGACAGTGTGAAAAGGGTTTGTGAAGAGGTGTAATAGTTGCGAGTTTGTGACATAGAAATAGTGAAGTGGAATGTTTTAATGAAGTAGTAATGTGTTTTTGTCTCAAGGTGGAATAAAGGGTCTCAGTCTGATGTATTCCTATAAAAGGATCTTTCCTAAATACCAAGAGTTACCTAAACGAGAATGGTACACTAGAAAATTTCAAGTTTTCAGCTTTACTTTACCCCATTGATTAACCAAGTGGATATTACTCCACTCAATCATTAAAACTGGGGCCATCATTAAGGATAATATTGGCTCTAACCTCATGGGTGTACTAATCAAGTACGTGGGGTACCTGTTTTATTGACCAGCTCCCTCAAGGTGCCAACAACTTTGAGGTTCCTATGGTACTCCTCACAATGCGTTTATGGGCTTATGCCCATGCACTTCCCATAGTTATACGGATGGGTATTTACCCTTATCTAGACTGTAATAAAATGTGTGGTTCATTTCTCGATTCATTCTATTAAAAAATAAATGTTTTTAAACTTTTTAAAGAAATAAATTTACAACATAGTTGCAGTTGCGACTTTCCAAAGAATCGGGTTTTAAGATTTTTTTGTCAAAAAATCACAACCGATCATGATTGTGACCAACTTCGCAACCCGATATTTTTTTGGATTTTTAATTTTTGGAAGACCTAAAAAAAACAGATGTTAGATCTGCAACATATGTTTGAAAAATGGTAAAAATAAACCTAAAATAAACCCTAAATAAAACAATTTTTAGATTCGAGAAAATAAAAAGAGTGACCCAAAACCAAAATGGTCCCATGGTGGTCACCAAAATGTATGTCTATATTTTGATCACCTGTAAGATGGATTAGTTAATATGAAAGTTCAAAATCATCTAATAAAAAAAAATGGGCTTATGATGCCATTGTTAAGTGTTGACCATTTTTGGTCAATCATCGAAAGGGGGTACCGAATTTTTTTCAGCTACTCGGGATAGATTGAGGCCATGAATGTAAGAACATGTTCCTAAGAATGTATTATATAAATGGGTTGCGTAAGCGGAGGACTATAATTATTGAAGTCATATTGGAAAGCATCGAGAATAGAAACGTTTCTTAACAGAGCACATATCATGCAAGTTTTATTTTGAACTTAGCCATTTTTACAAGTCTAGGACGGTTAAACGACGATTAATTTCCTCCGAAAAGCACTATCCGTTAGCATTCAAAAACACGCAGGGGGCTAAGGCTAAGTCATTGGTGGGTTATTTTTCTAAAAGCCACATTACAAAGGGTTGAATCCATGGTGTTGTGCAAAAATTGGAAAGCCACGACACAAAGGCAAGTCAAAAGACGTGTGTGACGTTTATTTGGATGTCAAATTCAACGCCAAACATCATCGAACCACATGGCGCCATATCAATGGTAAAAGAATGGAAAGATGTTGCCATTTCGGTGAATTTCAAGGAAAATCCATTCCATTGACCTCAAGTCCATAGAATAAACCAATTTCATAAAGGCGTCGAGTCCGAGAAAGAGTCAACAGGGTCAATAAGGATACGTGGCAACATTCTTTGTGAAGCAAAAAGTTTCTAAGTTCCTCGAAGTAAGAAGTTACGACGTGAAGGAAAAATTTGACAAGTTTGATAGCCCAAAGCTATGTAGAGCCTTCTTATTGGATAACCTATGCAGTTTGACATTATGAAGGTTAAAGGCGTGTCTGCCATAATGACATTTGCAAGGAGCGTGGAGCATTTTCATTGGTCAATATTTCATGATGGCGATCGATGTTATGAAAGGACTAACACCGCGAATTTTTTTGGAATGCTCTTATTGGTTTATGCTTTGCAATATGATAGGGTTCTTTTGAATGATCTGATTTGTAAAGTAGTGTGGAGATTTTTTTATTGGCTTGCGGTTCACAAGGGTCATTTGAGTAAAGGTAGAGTCTCACATAGTGAAAGTGCATGGAGCTTTTCTATTGGCTCGTTCGTTTGCATTTTTGATCAAGAGCTAAAGAATTCGACAACCCAAGGGGCATGAAATGTTTTAATTGGATTATGCTTTGTAATGATCAGTTAAGGGGTAGTTAAAATGTGCATTGTGAAGGTACATGGCTGTTTCTTATTGGATCACATTTATAAAGGAGTAGATAAGGTAAAGGATAGTTTAGCATTGTGAAAAAGCGTGTCATTGTTTTCTTGGACCGTATTTCATAAAAGTAGAAAAGGAAAAGGAATAAAAAGAAAGAAAATCCCAATCCCACGAGACAACTAGAGGTGGAAACATGAAAATGAAAATGCAAGGTACACATAAGTAGACTCAATCCCACGAACAAATTAGAGGCCACAACGTGTCATTCTCATGTTCATCCCGACATACAAATCTTCAAATAACCATATCTTTCAATATACAACTCCAAATCATATAAAATGGGTCTCATTGGAAATATCTCATCCCTGATCTTCATGCGACATCATTTAAATCAAATATTGATGGCATTTGGTATAAGAAAAAAGGAAAAAAACAAGCTCGGTTCACATATTCAAAGTTTAGCTAACTCGAGTCATGCCATTCGACTAAGCCAAAAATAAATAATTTTACATGGAAAAATATAGACTATATGGGGAAAAAGATTATTTTATCCTTTTGCAAGGATAATTACACAAGTCATTGAATGCAATCTACATAATGCTTTACAACTTACAAAAATAGATGGAGAAGAGCTTCGATCCTAGTCAACTGGATTCATACGAAGCATTGTTTCTAAATGAGATAAGTTGAAATTGTACTATAGTTTCCCATGCTTTCCTCTAAGTGTTTTATACACATCCTTCTGCATTTCCTACTTTCAATAATGGCTTCCATCTTAAATGGCATGCCTTGTGGGAGTGTTTACTTCCTCAAGTGCAGTTTGCACATGTAGTTGTTTCTATTTTTTCAATTTTTGTGGAGGATTTTCAATATTTCTCAGTGCTATTTAGCCTCGGGCATGCATGGTCAAGTTTATAGGATGGTTTCAGATTGATATTCATGGCTGAAAGTGAGATTAAGGGGTTCTTATTGGTTAGTAGGAAACTAGGTCTACAAAGTTGCCAAAGATGTTTACCATTTTTGGTCAATCATCGAAAGGGGGTACCAATTTTTTTAGCTGCGAGGATAGATTGAGGCCATGAATGCAAGAACAAGTTCCTAAGAATGGCTTATATAAATGGATTGCACAAGTTGAGGACTATAATTATGGAGGTCCTGTTGGAAAACATCGAGAACAAAAGTGTTACTTGATAGAGCAAAAATCACACGAGTTTTATTTTGAATAAAATAGACTTAGCCATTTTTACAAGTTTGGGACGGTTAAATGAACGTCAATTTACTCCTTCCAAAAGCACCAGCCATTGGCATTTAAAAAGCTGTGGGAGGCTAAGGATAATTCATTGGCGGGTAATTTTTCTAAAATCTGCAATACAAAGGGTTTAATCCGTGGTGTTGTGTGAAAAATTAGAAAGCCATGAGAAAAAGACAAGTCAAAAGTTGTGTGACATCATTTTGCATCAAATTCAATGCCAAACATTGGAAGGACCACGTGGTGCGGATCAACGATCAAAGCATGGAAAAATATCTCTATTCGAAAAATTTCAAGGTAAATCCATTCCATTGACCTCAATTCCACGGAATAAACCGGTTTCATAAAGGCGTCAGTCTAGGAAAGAGTCGGAAGGGTCAACAAGGCTATGTGGAAACATTCTTTATGAAGCCAAAAGTTCCAAGTTCCCCAAAGTAAGAAGTTGTGATGCGAATGAAAAATCTAACAAGACTAACAACCCAAAGCTATGTAGAGCCTTCTTATTGGCTAACCTTTTGCGATCTAACATTGCAAAGGTTAAAGGTAGGTATGACACATCAAAATTTGTAAGGAGCGTGGAGCCTTTTCATTGGTCAATATTTCAAAGTGGTAATTAGATGTTATTGTTGTCATTAGATCACTTTGCACCCTTCGAATGGGTAGAATGTGAACATGACGTTTGGTGTGATTGGGACACATGGGATCACCTCTCAAGTTGTGGGACTTGGGCTCGAGGTCAACCTTCGGAGAAGGCCGGCTTCCTCTTCCTAAACTAAGTGTTGTACTACTCCTAGTGTAATAAAATGGCTATTTAGTCCTATACTAACATTGACATGGGTGTTAAGGAAAGAGGTTTACAAAAAAGAAACTATACTAGGGATGGTGATGCACCAAATAAAAGGATATTTTAAATCTCAGGAAGGGTTAATGTGAGTAGGATGCGAACACCATTAGTCACCTTCACCTATTTTAACTTAGAAAGGGCACAAAATACCATAGACCAAAAGCATGCATTCCTTTGTTAAACTAGAAGTATACATGATAGAGAGATCAAATTTGATTGAACACACAATTAACTAATCATGAGGACATAACACATGCACATGTCAAACATCCATTTCACTGATTGATTAACTAATGATAATGTAAATTTTAACAACAGAAGGAAAATAATATTTCCACAACTGACATAAAATATGGTTACATTACTTCCTCATAACATAAAATAGATAATCTGAAATAAAGGTAAGCTAACCACTTACACTAAGGAATTATGCATTCACAAAGCATATATTGATCAACCATCTAACACAATAAATTAGGTTCTTCAAGGCAAGATATCACTCTGAATATAATTAAAAGGTTTTAAAATCTCTGAAGCACTCTTCCAAGCTTGAAGAGAAACTTCACCAAAAATGATCTATCTCTCCCATTTTAAATGACTCCATATACCTAACTATTTATAAGTTCTTTAGGCTGAGCCATTACAATTGGGCCTTCAACTAACATTTTACTAATAATAGAAATGTCATTAATTCAAGGAACATGCTCCCATAAAAATAACAAGTTTTTTGCAAGGGTTTGACTCAGTCAACCCTACAACTTTGACCGATCTAGAGCTTGGATCTGTCCTTTCATGGCCACTCAACTTTGGCCTAGTTCTACAATGCCTTCTTCTTATGCAGGTTTTTGTTGTGTTTCCTCCCACGCACCATTCGATGTTTATATTTGATGAAGTGTTTAATGATTCCTTGAATTTCCTCATCCCCTGGCCCACATGCGTAGTGATTTACCACATATGTTATTTCAATTTCCCTCGTGATCTTAGTTGGAACTCTTCTAAGTTTACTCACAACTTTCTTTAATCTTCTTGTGAAATTTTGGCATAAAACCAACCTATCAATAGATTCACTGCCAAAATTTTTGGTAACTTCATCATCACGCTTCACCAAATCTTTGAAATTATTCTTGATCTGATCCTTTGGAAGAGCATCAATGTTTTCGTTGAAGAATTTATAGTTAACAATATCAAATTCTTCGATATGTCATTTAAAGCATCCGTAATTTCCACTTGTTTATCATCCAACTTCTTAATTAAATCTTGCAGAAGACACCTGACACCGAATTCCATGGCCTTTTGATATTTGAACAACTTTGCAGCATCGTCAATTACATCCTCCTAAAGGATTAGATCTAAATCTTATTCTCTAATTTCACTCCATGTTGCCAAATTCAAATTTAGGTTGTTATTGTCCTCTGAAAAAGCTTCATCCATTTTACAAATAGCAATTTTTCCAACCTGTAAATCATTATATATCTCAACAACTTCTTTAATTAAAGGGTTAGCTTCTTGCAATATACATTCCATCCATCCATCTACCGATCTCCCTTTTTGGCCTATCTTCTCAATCTCGTGATAAGAAATGTCATCAATGGTAGATAAAACTGTCATAGCCGTAGTAGTTGAGACTTTAGTAGATGGATTTGGATTTGTTACTTTTCATAGCAATGCAATGAGTTGCTTGACCTTGGCCTTAAGCTCATCCTTAGAAGATTTATCCTTATCATATTTCTCCAACAAATTTCCAAGAGCAGTGTGTACATCTTGTTTAGCTCCTTCATGAGTGGCTTTTCCCAGTGAAAATCTAGAAATCGATAATCTGCAGCTATAATTGTTTCCTTAGTTTTTCCCTCAACGGGAGTAGCAACCTCTACAACTCGTTCCCCAGATGGATTTACTGTTAGGCTAGAAACAATCTTTGGCCTCTTGGCATGTCTCTTTGGTGTATGATCCAATATGCTTAGATCTATTACATCCCCCAAAGGCACTTTCTTCTTTTGCTTTGGAGTCTACCGAAACAACCATTCTGGAATGGCTGATGCTGATGAGGATAGAATGGTAGATTCAATACCTAAAACATTAGTCACAACAAGAGTACCAACAAAATTAGTTGGTATTTGAATGGTAGTGGTAGTAATGGATGGGGTGGATGTGAGGACTGCCATAGGAGTTGATACAATGATGTTAGGAGATGAGACGAAAGGAAATGGAAGTGTTAAGGGAAGTGAAGTAGAAATGGGTGACCTAATAGTTTCCCACTAAGAGAACTGGAAGGGATGAGAATACTTGGGCCATGGAAGGAGATGGGAAAGAATAAATGATCAAATAAGTGGAAGGAACTGATGTAGGAAGTGACAATGGAAGAGAAAAAGGAAATGATGGGTCTTGTGGGACACTTGGAGAATCACTGACTTCAACTATTTTTGTCACGGGTGCTGTAGGAGGCATGACTTTGGGAACATGAGCCTTGGAGAGAGATGAGCTCCCAACAACAAATGAAATCTTTTTTGGAACTGTATGGGCCTTTTGAATTGACCTTTTCCCTTTTGTGGGTGTTGATTGGCTCATGGTTGATGGGACTTTTGTATTTGTAGGTTGATCTACCCCTTGGGTGAGATTCCCAAGGTAACCAACCAATTGTAGGTTCTCTGCAGAATGGGCCCACTCTCTCCTTTGTATTGTAACATTATTCCACATACCAATCAATCCATGGTAATGGTTGATTGACAACATTATTATTTTTATATGCTACATCCAAAACCTCATCATCATCTTGCATGTCTTTTGGGACATCAGCTATACCAAACTACCGAACTTCATCCAAGGTTAACCTCTCATAATCCCTTTGTCGGATGATATATTCATCTCAACAATGAATCCAGATGTCTTCTAACTGGGGCACATGGGAACTAGACCGACCTGTTTCATTGAATTTACCCCAATAGTCAAAATTGGTCCGTGGATGAAAATTCCGCAAGGTTACCTCTGCCATTTCTGCATCCACATTCTTAGCCTTGTAAATATTTGGGCAAGTGTATCTGCCAATTGAAATAGGGAATTGCATTCCCACTTTATGCCATTTATTTTGGATCTTGTGGTAATCTAGCAATTTGAACCAATTCTAACAAGACCCACTTGTCAGTGGGACATCTTGGCAGCTTACTAGGAGCACCTACAAAGTGGGATCCAAATATAGGTAAATGTGGGGAACTGTAGGTAGATAGCTCCCCATTCACGCACTTCCTTGAAGGCTTCATCAAAAATCCTCGATTATACAACTCCTTATCGAAACGATAGAGAATAACCGCAAAGAAAGCATCGTTAATTCTGCGGAAGTGCCTGCTTCCCTCATCTAATGTAAGCTGAGGATAGAAATCATAGATTTGGGAGGTGCTTATGAATACCCTTAGTATTCAACCCAGTGAAGTCTCCCATAATCAGTTGCGGCATAGACCAAAAAATATGTCATGTAGAAACTCTTTGAGGACAACACTCTACTCAACTGATAGCAAATGGAGCTACTGATATGCTCCCCCATCTAATAAATTCTTTATTCTTCTTGATGGTAGCGATATATAAGAACATCCACTCCTGAAATTCCTTTACGGAGGGAAGACCTGAGACTCTTCTTAGTAGCACAATAATGTCACTGACCTCTTGAATGAAGTCTGACCGATACATGGTCTTTGGCAATTTGGCAACACTCTTGGCTAGATAAGTTTTCAACATGACCCTTGTGCACAATTCCGCTTCTTTGTCCCAATGTTCTACCACTGAATCTGGTGAAATTGTCACGTAGTCCTCGATGTCGGGAGTTTGAGAAAATCCTCAAAGAAATTTACAACCTTGCCATTGGCATCCTTAATTGCCATGGATTCTTCATCAAAGTGGGTTGTGGTAGCTAGAACAAACTCCGGAAATGCATGGATGAGGGAAAACCAGCAATAAGAGCAAGTCCACTGTCATATATGGCCTACATCCAGGATTTCTTATTTG
This sequence comes from Taxus wallichiana var. yunnanensis, assembly GCA_018340775.1. Taxonomy (NCBI): domain Eukaryota; kingdom Viridiplantae; phylum Streptophyta; class Pinopsida; order Cupressales; family Taxaceae; genus Taxus; species Taxus wallichiana. Next base: position 573,900,391 of record CM031241.1, on the reverse strand, counting down.
GGGCCTTCACCCTTGCCAGAAGTCTTGGAAAATCAATTTGTCCGAGATCGGTGTCTCCTATATTTCCCAAGTCGAAGACAAGCAAGAGTGAGGAGCAACTCCAAGGAATGAATATTTCATATTTTCTTTTCCCTTGGATGTAGAAGTAGACATCAGGTTCTGAATTCCAAAATCTGATGACTTTTTAAATGTTGAAGAAGAGAAGTCTGAAAACTCAAAAATCCTTAACCTCCGAAAACCCAAATTGGAGAAGTCCAAATTCTCAAAAATGAGAGTTTCGAAGTTCTGAAAACCTTAAACCTCTGAAAACCCAAAAAATAGAGTTCCGAAGTACAAACCTTTGAAAACCCAAATTGGAGAAGTTCGAAATGACAGGTTCGAAAACTGAAACGTGAGAGTTCAAATGCACTGTTCTAAGAAATGAAAAGCTCCGAACAACCAAATCTCGAAAATCCAAAAGCGTCAAGTTCTAAAGTGAATACTTCTGAAAGCCCAAAAATTAGACCTCCGAAGTTCGAAGGCACGCTTCCTAAAAACTTAGAAATTCCGAACAGTCAAAACCTTGAACTCGAAAAGAAAATCTTCCAAACTCTAAAAAATGAGAAGTGCCAAAGGAGAAGATTTTGAATGCTTAGGAAAATGAGGACTGTGATGAGATCCTTCCTAAATGCCTATAAAAATTAGATTGTGGAACCATTAGGATCGAAAACATAGTAAAAAGGGACATGGTGGGAAATGAGATCTTCATCTTCTAAGGCATACAAAGGAGGAGAAAATAAAAACGAACAAGGAGGAAAAAAAAACAAAAGATCTTAAACCAAAAATAAAATACCTCAAGAATGACATCGAAAAGTACAAAAAATAGTAAAACCCAGATCATCGAGCAAGTGTCAAGGTGAAAATGATAGGTAAAAATACGAGTTTAAATAGAAAAACCTGACATTAATGGCCAAATTTTGATCCGTATGGAAGTAGGTAAGAAATTAAATGCGCGAAGGACTCTAAAATTTGAAACCTGAAAGTCGAAATTCTAAAATTTCAGAATTTTGGGGTTTCAGACTTTCGGAGATCAAGAGATGAAAATCATGAAATGGCGGAAGAGTTCGAAACCCAAAATCCTAAAAGTCTGAAATTTCAGACTTTTGGACTTCGGAAGTTTGAAAGTGAAAAACCTCAAAATGGCCAAGAGATTTCCAAAACCCAAAAGCTCGAAAGTCCAAAAGACTTTCAGACTTTGAAGTCTGAAAGTAATTTTCAAAAGATGCGACCTAGAGTTCGAAACCCGAAATCCCTGAAAGTTTGAAATTTCAGACTTTCGGACTTCGGAAGTTCGAAAGGAATTTTCTCAAAATCATGACCTAGAGTTTGAAACTCGAAAGCCTAAAAGTCTGAAATTTTAGAATTTTAGGATTTCAAACTTTGGAATTTGGAAATCATAATTTCAATTCCATGTCTTTTAAACTCCGAAAGGGAAAATCCCCAAGTCCAAAGTTTGAATTTTTTAGATTCGAGACTTTGGAGAATTTTCAATTTTGTAGAAAACTTCCGTGTGAAGGATTTCAAAAAATTATCTGATTGATTTCAATGTCTATTTCTCAAGGTAGATTAAAACGTTAACAATTATGAAATACTTGATGTCGCAAAAGTTCATGGAATGCTCTTATTAGTTTATGCTTCGCAATATGACAGGTTCTTGTGAATGATTTTATTTGTGAAGTTGTGTGGAGATTTTATGTTGGCTTGAAGTTAGCAAAGGGCATTCGAGTAAAGGTAGGGTCTAACATAGAAAAAGTGTGTGGAGATTTTCTATTGGATTGTTCCTTCGTAGTTTTTAGTCAAGAACTAAAGAATTTCGACAACCCAAGGGGTGTGGAATGTTTTCATTGGCTTATGATTCACAATGGTCGGTTAAGGGGTAGTTAAAAGGTGAATTGCAAAGGTACACAACTATTTCTTATTGGCTCACATTTCTAAAGGAGTAGATAAGGCAAAGGATATTCGACACTATGAATAAGTGTGGTGTTGTTTTATTGTCCGTATTTCATAAAGGTAGAAAAGGAAAAGGAAGAAAAAGAAAGAAAATCCCGATCCCGTGAGAAAACCAGAGGTGGACAGGATGGCAATGGAAAAATAAAGGTACACATAGGAAGACTCAATCCCATGAAAAAATTAAAGGCCACCACATGTCATTCTCCTGTTCATCCTAGCATACAAATTTTCAAATAGCTATATATTTCGATCTACAACTCCAAATCATAAAAAAATGGTCTCGTTGGAAATATCTCATCATGCTCTTCATGTTGGGATCGTATAAATCATAAATTGATGGAATTTTGAGTAAGAAAAATGAAAAAAGGAGCTCGGCTCATGTATTCAAAGTTCAACTAACTCATAGTCATGTCATATTTGACCGAAAGCCAAAAATAAATAATTTTCCATGGAAAAAGATAGAGCGCATGGGGATAAAAGAATATTTTATTATTTTGCAAGGATAATTACAGAATTTTGATTATTTTAATTTAAATTGTGCAAAAATGGTCGACTCAAACTATCGGTGTTCTTTTTACATGAGTGGCTATTTTTGGATTTGTCTCCAAAAAGCCAATTGAGCTAATTTTAGCATAGGAGTTTGGGTGGTGATATTTTGTATTTGAACCATGCTTGTGATAGGTTTAAGGGGGCTTATTTGTTTTTGTATACTTGTATGAAAAATTATTGTACTTTTGTGCATTGTGGATGAATAAAAGACTATTTTCCTCCAATTTTAAGCTTATTGTAATTTTTTTATAGTAGATTAGAAGCATGTTTCAGTCAATATTTTCATTCCTTTAGATGATGATAAACTCATTGCACCTCCATTAAGTTTTTTTGAATATTTTTCAAGTCACGTAAGTGTGTGTCAATTCCTTTGTGAGTGCAAGATCTATTAACACAAAATTATAGTGAAGTTCATCAATTCTTTTACAAGTCATTAAGTGTGCTTCTGTATAAGATAAGTCTTAAAATATTTAGTGTATCACCCCCTTTCTATTTTTAGTTATTTTTAGTTCATTCCTAACGCTCAAATTTTACTACTTTTTAGGTGATCCATCAAGGGAACCAACCCACTCTAGAGGTTCTCCTCGGTCGAGACACCCACAACTTGGAGGAGATCCCATTGTCTTTGACCGAAAAAAATTAGATAGATTTTCCAAATCAAAGGTGTAATTCGGACCGATAATATTAAGATAGGGATAATTGCAGTTTATTTCATTTAATAAATTGGGTAAAAATTCTTCAGATATGAATCCAAACCTGCACACAAGTACTCTTGAAAAATGTTAGTTGTTTTTGGTGGTTAAGGGACCTACCTCGGTCAGATACCTAAACCTTTTAAGGAGATAAAAGATATTTTATTGATTAAAATGAAAAAATAGTAAATGAAAATGACAATTATACCTATCTCAAATCAAAGGACAATCACGATTCTGATTCACCAAAAATCGCATGAAGATCGCAAGCCAATCACGGTTGCATTTCCCACCCGTGTTGAAATTGTGCTAACAAAATGTTGTAGAAAGTTGTATTATTACATTGTGATTCATGTTTCCTTCTTCAAGACCTACAAAACCGAGATATATGAGTAAGAGAGCAAGAAAAATCAAGTATAGGATGTCAAGAGTTGCTAAGAGAGATGAAATGATGTGGGTAAGGGGAATTTTATAGATTGTGTTAGAGTAGGTATTTATCTTAGCTCATGTTCACCTAGGTACATTATTTACCTTTATTATATTTATCCTCACCCACTTATGTGTGTGGATATTTCTTTTTATTTATTTAGATATTAGGAGATATTATCTAGTTGTTAGGTATAGTTCTTTTCTTGATCTATGGTATTGAATAGTTCTTTCCTAGATATATGGTATTGAATAGATCCTTGATGTCTAGTTCTCTCATAAATCTATGGACTTGACTAGTTCTTTGATGTCTAGTTATTTCCATGAGGATTGATCTACGACATTGATTGGTTCTTAGATTGTTATTCCTTGCCGATATAAACAAGGCCCATTCTCATTGTATTTCATAGAGTTTTATAATAATATATTATATTGCTGCTCATTTGTTTGCAAAGGTTTATGTAAAGATATTCTTGCGAATTGCTTTCATCTTATTGATTGTGATGTTTGATTAGCATCGTGTTCTTGGCTTCAGCACGATACCCATTGAAATTCTTAGCCCTTGGTCATATGGTATGGTCATATGAGGGCTTAAAGCTTGTGATTCCTACTAGTAGGTGCTTAACTCCAGCCCCCTTTCATTTTATTTGTGTGGTGAAGGCAAGAGCATTTTATTCTTTTTAGTGGCAACTAAAATAAATAGTAGAGCATAATATTGAAAAACTTGTAACTTTTGATTGGTAACTCGGTTTTGAGTGCCGTTTTTACAAAAGTGCGTAGTTTTTATGCTCTTTCCATTGAAAATATTTATTTTGAGAATCACACTATAATTATAAAGTTCCATATTGTAACATGCACTCATTATAAAGTGCCGAATCTGGGGGGCTCTTGTTGCATTGTTTGGGGTCTTGTTACATTGCTTGGTTCTTGCATTTATTTTGGTGATTTTTTGAGGATGACATCTTTATCTACTTATGCATTAGATTATGTTGAGCCATTAACAACACATAATTACCACACATGGAAACCAAGAATGGAAACAATAATTAAACGGAAAGGATTATGGGCTTTAACTTTTTCAAGACAAAAGTGTTCACTAGAGAATATGAGAAATTTCAAGTACCAGTGCAAATTTGATGAGTGTATGGGTTTGATAGGAACTTATGTAAGTGAAAATATTTTATTTCATTTGGAAAAGTGTGACTCTCCTTTCAAAATATGGGAGAAATTGGAGGATTTATTTGGTAAGGTGGATCATATGAGAGCCATGCAACTTGAAATTGAGATCACCTCTCTTAATCCTGAAGATTTTCCAACAATTATAGACTATCTTACCAAGTTCAAGCATTTGTTGACATAGTTGAAGGGGAGTGGAAGAGATAAGAAAGATGAAGAGTGTGTTTACTTGATTCTATCCAAGTTGAGAGGACCATTCCAAATTTTTGCTTCTACCTTTTTCTCTAGCATGGATGCCTTAGGTGACACCTTCAAAATGCCTAACTTAGAAACATTTTGTGAAAGAATTACTAGGGAAGAATCCAAATTATCTCACCTTGAGTCTTCCACCTCTCAAAAGGCATTAGTTGCATCTAATCCTAAGGGCAAGGGAAAACCAAACAAGTAAAACCAAATCCACACCTTCTCCATCTCAAAATGATCCTAAACCCAAAGAAAACAACTCAAAACCTAAGGAGTCTTCTAAATCCAAGAATAAGTCTAGCCGTTCATGCTCTTTTTGTGGGGGTAGTAATCATGAAGAAAATAGGTGTTATAAGTGAATGCAAGCCTTAGAGGATGCAATTAAGAAACACAAAATTTCTATCTCCACTCCACCTCCTTCTAATCAGCATGGAAAAGCACTTAATGTTGTTGGAAGATCTCAGTCACCACTTGCAGACAATTGGGTTATAGATTCAGTGCTTCTCATCACATGACTTCTTCCAAGGAGTCTTTTGTTTCTCTAGGTTTGAGTTCTACTTCCAAAATTGAGGTTGGAGATTCTTCCTTTCTTTCTATTGAGGGAAAAGGTGATATATAACTTGATGGTGGCAATATCCAAGATGCACTATATGTTCCTAACATCACTACAAATTTTCTTTATGTATATCAAATTTGTCATTCTGGTAAAGGGAAAACAATGACTTTTACACCACACGGGGTGGAAGTAAGAACTTTTTTGGAGCCTTATTCACTTGTTGCTCAGGGTATTGTTGATCATAGTTCAAGACTATATCACTTTGAAATTTTTGATGACACATCTTCTATAGGGACGAGATTGGTTTATCATTGATTCAAAGAGTAAGCTTTGGTATGAAAGATTTGGACATCTCAATTACAAATATTTGAAGGAGTTGAGCACTCATGGTGTGGTAGATGGTCTTCCTAGAGTTGCTTGTCTTGAGGGAGTTTGTCATGGTTGTGCACTAGGAAACAACACGAAGATCTTTTTCCTAAGAATTTGTCTAAGAGATATTCTTCACCACGAGCTTGTGCATAGTGACTTGATGGTTTTTCCTACCCCATTTTCAATAGAGCTAAGTATGAACTTACATTTATTGATAATTTCTCGAGGCGTACTTGGGTTTATTTTCTCAAGTACAAACGTGATGTTTTTTCACACTTCAAAGTATTCAAGGCTTTGGTCGAGAAATAAACTTCTAGTAGCATAAAGAACCTTCACACTTATAATGGGGGGAGTACTTCAGTAATGAGTTTTCTAAAATTTTGGCAACTCAAGGCATTATTCACCAAGCATTCTGTTCCTCATACTCCACAACAGAATGGATTAGCAGAAAGGAAGAATAGAAATTTGAAGGAAATGGCTAACTGTATGATGCATTCTAGAGATATACCTCCTATCTATTGGGCAAAAGTAGTTAATTGTGCTAACTATATTTAGAATCACACACCACAGAGCACTTGAGCATTTGACTCAGAGGAAGCTTGGTCCAACACTAAGCCAGATGTCTCATTTTTTCGAGTCTTTGGGAGCCATGCTTGGGCCTTTGTGCCAAAGAAGAAAAGGAAAGCTTTGGATAAGAAGAGTAAACCCTTGATTTTTGTAGGGTATTGTGAGGACATGATAGCTTATTATCTTTTAGATCCTGATACACATGATGTTCTTTTTTGAACACATGTTTAGTTTGATGAGCGTTTCACTCCTCATGATTCTTCATCTTCTTCCATTCCTTCTTCTTCTTCATCTCATCTTGAGGATCCTTTCTTTGAGGAGATTGATGAGGAGGTTATAGATGCCATTGAGGATCCTATTCCCATTGATGTTGTCACTATGCCTAAGTGGGCTCATACTATAGTTTATGAGGAAACACCTTTCATAGAGGATCTTCCACCCACTAGGCATCATCACACACATTCTATTGGTTCTAGACTTTTGTGTTAGGTAGTTTATGAGGATCCACAGTATTTTTCAAAGGCTCATGGGATACAAGAGTGGGATAATGCGATGAAAACTAAGTATTCTTCTTTGATGAAGAATCGTACTTGGGATTTGGTATCTCTTTCTAAAGGAAGAAAGATGGTTAGGTGTAAGTGGGTATACCAAAGAAAATACGCGGTGATGGGTCCATTGATAAGTATAAGGCTTGTTTTGATGTAAAGGGTTTTTCACAAGTTGAAGGTATTGATTACTCTGAGACTTTTGCACCCGTTGCCAAGATGGATTATGTATGCCTTGTACTTGCTATTGCTGCATCACAGGGGTGGCCCATATACTAGATGGACGTGAAGAGTGCCTTCTTACATGGAGCAGCTGGTTGGATTTTTTCAGATTCTTCTCTTGTTTGTAGGCTCCGAAGGTCTCTCTACAGTCTCAAACAAGCCCCTCGGGCTTGGTATGAGAAGATGGATTATTTTCTTCTATCTACTGGTTTTGTTCGTTTCCATTCGATCATACGGTGTATCTCTAACATTTTGGTGAGAATATTGTGATACTTGTCTTGTATGTTGATGATCATCTGTTACTTACTTGGTAGTTCTTCTTCCCACATTCAGAGTATTCGAGAGGGCTTTTCTACTGAGTTGACATGGCAGATCTTGGGCTATTGCATTATTTCCTTGGTTTCTGATTTCTCGAGATAGATTCGAGGATTCATTTGAGTCAGCAAAAGTACACCCATGATATTCTTAGGCACTTTGATATGGCTGATTACAAGCCAATTCCATCTCCTTTTTAGTCTGGGGTTACTCTTACATCCACATGTACCACACCACTTTTTGATCCTACGTTATATAGGCAGTTGGTTGGGAGTCTCATGTACTTGACCCATACTCACCCTGATATTTCATTTACAGTAGGGCTTGTATCTCGGTTTGCACATTCTCCTCATAGTAGTCATTGGCAGGCTACTAAAAGGATTTTGTGCTATTTACAGGGCACTTCCCACTTTGGCCTACACTACACTAGGGGTTCTACTCAGTTGGTTGGGTATACAGATTCAAATTGGGTAGGTTCTATTGATGATAGGCGTTCTACTTCTGGCTATCTTTTCTATCTTGGTTCTTCTCTAGTTGCTTGGGCGTGCAAAAGCAACAGGATATTGCACTTTCATCTTCAGAGGTAGAGTACAGGGCAATAGTTACAATGAGTTAGCAGATTCTTTGGCTTCGCCAGTTATTGACAGAGTTTGGATTCCCACAAGATTCACCAACTGTACTTTGGTGTGACAACTAAAGTGTAATTCACATTTATTGTAACTTGATTGAGCACCAACGGACCAAGCATATCGAGATACCATCCACTTCATTCAAGAACACATTCGGGATGGAGTTCTTTGCTTAGAGTACCTTTTGACTAGCAGCGGAGTTGCGAGACATCTTTACGAAGCCTTTTGCATCACCTCGCTACCTTGAGTTGCATGGCATGCTTGGGGTTTCGGAAGTTGTTTTTGGGGGGTGTTCGTGATAACATATTCAAAACATCTTCCTTCTTCTTCTTTCTCTTTCCTTATAGTAGGATTATTTCCTTCTTTTGGTTCGAGATTTCTTCATGGATATATTGTACATGAGTACCTCATCAAGCCTAGTTTTCGAGACTCATACTGTGGACATGCCACTTATATTTTGGCCCCTAGCTTCACTTGAGGAGGGGTGTTAGAGTAGGTGTCTACCTTAGCTCATGTTCACCTAGGTACATTATTTACCTTTATTGTATTTATCCTCACCCACTTATGTGTGTGGATATATCTTTTATTTATTTAGATATTAAGAGATATTATCTAGTTGATAGGTATAGTTCTTTCCTTGATCTATGGTATTGACTAGTTCTTTCCTAGATCTATGGTATTGACTAGATCCTTGATGTCTAGTTCTCTCATAAATCTATGGACTTGACTAGTTCTTTGATGACTAGTTATTTCCATGATTTATGGCTTGATCTCGACATTGGTGGTTCGTAGATTGTTATTCCTTGCCTATATAAGCAAGACCCATTCTCATTGTATTTCATTGAGTTTCATAATAATATATGATATTGCTGCTCATTTGTTTGCAAAGGTTTATGTAAAGTTATTATGGCGAATTGCTTTCATCTTATTGATTGTGATGTTTGATTAGCATCTGTGTTCTTGGCTTGACACGATTTGGTTATCGTTCCTTTTAGATTGGAGTGTATAGGGAATGAGACATAGATGGGTGTAATGCTAGGGTCTATAGTACAATGGGGATACACATGGATAGGTGGGATGGAAGAAATTAAATGTGAGTGGGTGAGGGTTAGTAAATAGGTGATGAGTTGTCTTTTATCCCCAATTTATGGGGTTATTTGATTTTTTTGGTCTTTTTGTGTTTTATGATGTTTTTATATATTTGGATAAGGAGCCTTATGCACAAGGTGCATTTTCTAGTTCTATAATATATAGGCACATGAATATGAAGCCACATAATAAAAATTACAATAAAATAGGTGAAAAAATCATGGGCTAAGAAGACTACCCATAATGGCTCCCATAAAACCAGTATTATGGCTATAAATCCATTTGAAAATCAAAACACATGCACAATTTTAAATTTTTTAGACAATACATTATTCATGGCCATATAGCCTTTTAAGGCATACTTTAATCAATGAAATAAGTAGATGCTAGTTTCTCTTCTCTAAATGATTGAATTATGCGTTATACATGAGGATGGTCTTGAAACAAATAAATTCCTTACTTTTACACCATTAATAAATGACTCTTATATAAAAGTGTGAATATCCTAAATGCACACACACACACACACACACACACACACACACACACACACACACACACACACACACACACACACACACACACACACACACACACACACACACACACACACACACACACACACACACACACACACACATTCATCTAGACCTTTTGAATTTAAATTAGGACCCTATTAGTGTACATGCTAACATACAATATATGAGAAAATATGACAAAGAAGAAAAATAAACTACATGGGAAACAAAATAAGGGTACTACGTTCCCTCAAAGAATGAGACCAAAAATTTAGTGGTAGGATTATGAAAAACTAGAATCATACTATTAGGGTTTTGGAAAAATCCCATAACATCGTAAAATAAGGGAAGAGAGAAAATAAGAGTAAGGGGAAGTAGACGGGGTCATACAAAGGAGAACAAAGTTGACAAGACAAAGTAGAAATCTATATTGACTAATTTCTGAAAATTTGACTAGAATCATGAAGATATGAGGACCCTACAAAATTTCTATATCTACAAAAAATGGATCTATTTATGCTTTGGTGAATATAAATGTGTGAATGTAATCTTCGTGCCATAATATACCAAATTGTCCTCTACATTTCTCTAGGTTTTTCGTGGATCATCGAGAATTTGATCTCCTCCAAAAATATAACTTGACATCTAGGTCTCTCGAGTGTGTAAAAGGTAAAAAAATATTTTGGGTCTGTGTTAAACCACGAAAAAATATATTATTGGATAAAACATGGTTGAGATGAGTACATCGTATGAATTTTTAAAACATTTTTGATATAGAGATTAACATTACAAATGACACCCACGTTTCATAAAATATATGATGAAATGATCATGAGACATCATGCATAAAATTCATGTATATTGTGTAAAAGAGAGCCTTCAAGAGATATGCCAATCACTAGGGTAAATTTTAGGGGCGAATATCGGTGAATATGCGAATATTAGGAATTAGGAATTTTGAATTTGGCAAATTTTGTACTATCGTACGGTAGTGCGTTCACCAAAATTTTACGGGTCCTAAAAAATTTTGAATATAATTTTTCCTTCGTGTTTCCACTAAGGGCTGACCAATGTTAGTATATTCTCCTTCATGTTATAACATTCTATTATATATATTTTTATATATATAGGATTAATTCGCCATAATATAGTCATACTATTTACATTATAAGCATGTGAAAAATCGAAAGTATAAGACAAAAAGTCGAAGGATTCAGGAATAAACGAAAGACTCAAGAGGTAAGCGAAAAAGAGAACTCTGTCTGTAGACTGTCAAGTTTTTGTGTTGGCGGATGGTAACAATTATTTGTGTCACCGTCGATAATAAAAATTTGTGATGCCAAATGATAAGGTAAATGCGTAATGTCAAATGGTAACAGTAATATGTCACCGACCGGTACCAGTTATATGTGTTACCATCCGGTAACATTGTTTTGTGTTATTGTTTGGTAGCTTGATTTACCATTCGACTATTCATTTGCATTGTCATTAATTAGTGTTAAGTTGTGTTCTTTATACGGTGGGATAAAGCTGTGTTGCTGCCAGTATTTGAATTTTTTTATATTTTTATCACATGTGCAGACTTCAAAATCACCCATTCGATGGACCCTGTTACAAATGAGAAAAGAACTCAACAAAAAATAAAACGAGATATGGACATTTCAAAATATTTTACTTAGCCAACCGTAACCCCAGTGATAAGAGGTAATTTTGACTCTTACTATGATAATGTTAATTTATTTTTGATTTACTTAGGGATGCTATAAGCAAACCAATTTCTTTCAAATTCGAAAACCCTAGCAATGACCTTACTCCAGATGAAATTCCCAATCAGAAGAGTAATTCAATTCAAATTGACAAGTATTGATAATCCCATTTCCCATCCAACTCAAAACTTCGATAAACATTCCGAAACACACATCAGAAACATAAGAGTGGGAAGTGGACTTTAGGAAGGACTTATAAATTTGAATGGTCAACCAAATATCCATTCATTGAACCTATTAAACCAGAAAATAGTACGATACTCCTACAAAATGTAGATGTACTATATGTAGTTAGAAACTAGGCAGAGACCACAAAATGCAATTGAAGTTGGACACAATAGAGAAGCATTGTGGGAAGGTATATGAGTCTAAAAATAAAGATGATGGAACAATAATAAAAACAACTAGATGGAAAAATGAGGAAGATTGTTTACATATGAGATATGCAGCAGAATATGACAATCATCATAAACATCTTCAAGACCTAGTTGAGAAAGGTGGAACAATAAAGGCTAAATTTGAAAAAGCTATTGATGTAAGTCTTCAAGAAAAACTCATTCAATTTAGAACAATATTTCACATTTTAAAGAAGGGAAGACCAATTTCAGATCTCATTGATTATAAGATATTGTTTCAATCTAATGGGTTTCCAAATATTCCAACAACACACCTGGTCGATATAAAGTACATGGGAAACGGTAAAGTGTATGGGAGAAATTGAAATCACTGATTTGAGAGAGAAGGTAAAAATGTAAATTTTATCACATTGTCGATTGATGAGGTCATAATAGTAGACAATACATCATAGGTATGCATGCATTTCTACAATTTCAGTTTCAATAACCATTTTAGGAAAATCATCTACTAGCTATGCAAAAATGATGGAGAACTGCAATTCTGATAACCTCTACAAACTTGTTATTAAACATTTAAAGAAAATAGCTGGTATGGATGATCATTTAATCTCTATAAAGATAATTTGTGTAGGAGCTGATGGCGCATCTGTCATGAAAGGTCACAAAACTGGACTTTGTATTTGTTTGCAAACAATCGTAGCCCCTTACATGATACCTATTCACTGCATGGCTCATAGAATGAAGCTGGCTTACAATATTGTAAGTAATTTTGAAATTTTTCTAAAGTGGAGGAAGCGATACGTGACTTGCATTCATATATGTCAAGTAATCCTAAAATATTTGTAGAGTTTCAGAGATTTTTTGTTGGAATAATAAATGGTCAAAAAACTGCTAAAATATGTTGACACAAGATGGATATCATTGTATGAACCAGATTACATGATTTTTGAGGAATACAAGTCCTTAACAAGGTATATGTTCAAGCATCAAAGAGAAGTGGACAAGGCTAAATATCTATTGTATCTCTTGACAGATTTAGAGACATTATTGACTTTATGCGTATTTTGCCAATGTTGAAGGAAATAAACAACTTGGTGAAACATGCTCAGGAAAGATCCATATACATTGTTGATTTTATAAAATTAAGGAGACAAGTATGTATGATTTTGGATACCTTATATTCCACCCAAGAATGGATTCAGAAGCCAATTTTTAGCAACTTCAAGGTTTTGATAGATACAAAATATCCCAACAACTATTTAAAGTTCAATATTAGTGGTCATCTTTGTATTTTTGTTGATGGGAAAAATATTCCAATGCACACTTTATACAGAGATCCTTATGTAATAGGTTTTGAAATTGAGGAAGTACTAGTCACAAGAACTCTTTTTGATGTTGTAGTTTCTGATACATGTAAAAATTGATGAAGATATCTGAAACATTATCTTCTGAGATTAGAGAGTGTTTTAAAAATAATGATATGCTTGAGGCCATGGGAGTTATAAATCCCATTTTCTAGAATCCGATGATTGATGAAGAACAAAGAGCTACAAACTTGGGAAATCCATGACTGCACTTATGGAGTAATTTTAAAAATATTCAGATGTTGATGGAGGGGAATTGAATGGTATATTAGACAGAAAATTACTCATATCACAGTCACAACATTTTTCATATACAATGTCTGATCAATATAAGTCTATTGTTGACCCAATCAGAAATGGGAGCTATCACACTATTGTGGAGAAAGATGTATTAGAGTAGCATTCGAGAGAAAATATAAGTGAATACTTCAAACTATATGAAATCATACAGAATAATGATTCTTGGGTCTATTGAAGATGAAAGGGTATTTAGTGCACTTACATTTGTGAAATCAAAACTTCACAACAGATTGGAAAAGAATTTGGAAACTTGTTTGAGAATCTATGTTTCAAGATATGGGGTGGACACATTTCCATATGAAAGAGCACTAGCTACATGGACATCTCTTGCAGAGCGCAAAGATGTTAATTAGATAGTAAACAATGGAGTCTCTAATAATGGTGAAATTGACTTGGAATCTACTGGACAAGAAACTGCAACATATACAATAAGTGATGAAGGACCATTCAGGATAGGGTTGTTTCAGCTACCAGACAATTGAATGTATTCATTTTCTAAAATATATATTGTTACTCGATATTTTTTTCATTTACATATATTGCACATATAATGTTTGGAAATTTTTTAAATCCCTTCTATATTTTTAATAATGTTTGCAAATAATAGATGGTAGATAGTTCATATTTGTGCAATATGCAAACTGGATGATGTAATAAAATTAAATTTCATTACTAAGAAAGTATGTTCAATATTTTATTTCTCACTATCAATTCCATAGGAACACTTGTTTGCAAATATATTATAATCCATATATCCTATCGTGATTATTAGGATTAATAAAAAACATAACAATCTATATCCCATCATGATTATTGGAGATAATCTTTACATGATGAATCAACTATCAAGATTCGACAACAACATGCACATCCAAGTTTTAATTATTGAGTTCATACATGTTTGAAACTAAATTGAACAATGTAAATCCGATTCTAGAATCCATGTATATTATTCATCAATTGTACAAGCTTGAAAAAAGATAAAAGACTAAAGTTTTCATTCGACAACAGGCATGAGAGAAATAAAAATATTGACAATTTCACATAAAGATAATGTTTTCAAATTTCATTTGTCAAATACAATGATTTACATCAATAGTTTAAAGTTTTAATTCAAGTTAATTGGACCCTTGTCCTTGAACAGATTCAACAACATTGAAAACATTTGAACTATCTTTTATTACACCAGACTCTACTAATTATTTTGTAGTAACATTAATATTTTCTAAATTTTCTCTATCTTCGCGAGTTACATCTCCTGCTGAAAGGAGAGAAGGATCCTCATTAGTTTTTTTCTTCAAAAGAATTTCGGATCTAGTCCATTCTCCTTTATAATCCTTCGCAAATTATTGTTCTGCTTGTTTAACAGAACAAGTTTTTCTTTAAAAGCAATAGCCCCAAGGATAATCTCTCACTCGCTTTTTTAAGGTGGTCGTCTAACACATGCACCTTTGTCTTCAAGGTTTGGTATTTTGAATGTAATTAAAAATACCATAATTAGTATTTAGAATCAGATAAAGGATAAGCGTATATTTATCTAATAATGTACAATTTTTTTAGAAATTACCATGGCCAAGTATTTCTCTGCATTAGCAATAGTGACAAGTTTCTTGTCTTTATTCCACTTGTTGTAGTAAGACTACACCTCGACATTCAAATTAGCCAATCTATTAAGCATTATAGTTAAAAATTCGTCCCTATTGTAAATATTATTGGTGATTGCATTACCAAATTGTGCTTGAGCAAGTAAAGCATCAATCGTCACTGGTTCATTTTTAATTAATGAAAAAGTCTTTCTCTGTTTTCAAAATTATGATATCTATCATTAATTTCTTTTATTAGAGCTTTTACTCTGATCTCCCAAATCTTTAGCTCCTTAATTTTAGGAATAAAATTTTCCATGAAAAGGGCTATAAAATTATCTGATATAAGGATGTCAACTGAAAACTTGGTCTTTGAATCATTATCCAAGTTTTCCGCCCGATTGGGAAGGAGGATCTAAAGAGCATGCCTATTATGGCACTTCCTTACGTGTAGATTGTGTGAGATCCTTGACATGCTTCCCCCGACGCTTTATGCCAAAAATGTTGTCAAAATTGAGATACTCCTCATCCATTTATATATTATTTAAAATAGAATTACCTCGGGCACTCTACACGCAACCAATTGAAAAATTAGCGAACTCGATGTTGTGAAATTCGAGTCTCCTTGCTTGTTCCAGGGAATACAATCCTTTTCCATTACCAAAAGTAGTTCTGGAGTTAGAAGGAGAGGTCGAATGGTATAATCCTTAAGCACCATGATGGATTCGAGAGAGAGGGGTGGCGTGGGTGTGGTCATGGGTTGAATTTTAGATTGCAAAAGATCTACGAGAATCAATACTTTGACAACATTAGATTCGAGAATCAATATTTTGAAATTAAGAAGACAAACAAGTGAACTGTAAAAACTTGAATTAATAAGAATGTAATTATTTGTCATTTAAATGTGCACCTATTTTTAGATCCATAAGAACCGAGTTGTTTGAGACAACAATGGAACCATCTCCAAGTTGTGGGACCTTGCGTGCTTGAGATGGATCTCCAGAGAAGGTGGTTCCTCTACCTACCTCTAATGCTAATGCTACTCCTAATGCTAAAAGAAAATCCTAGAATAAACATGCCAAGGGACCAGGGATAGAAGGATGTGTAAAAAGGGAAATCCTAAGCTAAGGAAGGTGATAACGTCAGGGAAAGGGTCGATCTCTCTCCATGAGCACCAAAGGAAACTGAGAGGGTGAAGGAGAAGAGGACAGACAACACACACCACAGATCAACACGTGGGCTTGGCCTTCCAGCACACATAACATATGAACATGGGGACTATAAGTGTGAATACATACAACTTGTAAGAAAATGCAAACAAAGAGGCGAGATGTAATGAAAACGAGAAAGGGAAGACAAGAGTTCCACAAAACATGATTTTATTGCTTAAGGGATGCACAATAATTTACACTAAAGACAAGAGGTGAGAATACATTGCAGAGACCATGCCAAGGTTTGAGACCCATGGGAAGTCGGCCACCATTTTGGCAATGTGCCGTTACAATAAAGAAGGATGCTTTTTACAAAGCGAACTCGCTATTCATAGAAGAAGGAGAGAAGAGAAGGAGAAAGAAAGGGAAACTTGGATTCAAATCTTCAACCAACAACAACCACTGATAAATTCTTGCAAATCCACCTGCAAGGCTATCAGATAAGCTTCCCCATGTTTGTTTGTCGTGTAGAAGAAGGAAGAAATAAATATCTAATTGAAATTTTGTTTTTGAGGTCGATTATATGTGTGCATTGATGATTAGATGGACGTTTCCCTATTTTCTGCCTACCAAATCCCACCTAAATTTGATTTTTAAAATTCCAATGTGTAGCGGATGTCAATAGATTTCAAATGAGACCAGGTGCACGTGAATTTGAGCATTGTAGTAGAAGTTATGGATGTCAAAATTCTACAGGTCGCTTAGTCATGTAATGACACATGCCGCACGCTAATTGACTAAAGGAGTCGCCTAATCTGTTCATTTTTTTGCCTTTTCTACCATGTGTCATGCACCGGTTGGTTATCTAGATTCAACACCTTGTTGGCACATTTTGATAGGTTGTGTGTTGCACACTCAAGTCTGATAGATGCCATGGCACAATGATTGGCGCATAAGAAGGTGCAAGGCACCAAAGTAAAAGGTAGGTGCATGAAAGGGAAATAAAGGGAAGGCACGGCACGAGACGTGTGTGCATAGGAGGAATAGGAGAATACTTGCAGGGGATAAGTATGGGGAAGGGGCATGAAAATTAATTGAAGGAGGGATTACGATGGAAAAAATAAAAGTGGTGTGTGAGGGAGCTAAGTGTATGCAAGTACATAAGAGGAATGCCATGGACTTAGCCAATTTTGGAAGGCAATTCTATAGAGGTACGCACAAGAAGTGCGCGAAGGGATAGGAAAGAAAGCGGGTGCACATGAGAAAGGCACAAGAGAAAATGGAAAAGAAGATATCAAAATGCAAAGGGAGAAGAAATAAGGTGCATAAGGGCGCATAGAGGAACTACAACCAAACAAATTGTGCCAAGGGGTCAAGCTTGAGTGCATGCAACCTAAAATGTGAAACATCAGAGTCAAAATGAAAGTATAAGTTATCCAGATAACTAGGAGAGTTATTTGGATAACAAGAATCAATATATATTTATTACGCTATGAATGTTGATGTCCATAACCAATGCAGATTGTGGCACTAGGTAGAAGGGTGGTGGAATTGGCACTACAAACCTGAATTTATCAAAATTCAATTAAAAATAATGATAAATTCCTAAAAGAAATTTGAAAGACTAATATAAATAAATTTTAATTCACTATTTATTAGTTTCTTAGTACGATACCTTGAATGGAAAGGAACTGGTGCAAAATCACACTCTTCTTACTCAGGTATGTATGTAGTGTCTACACTAGTATGAGAAGACACCATGTGTCTCGAGTCATTGATGTGCTGGAAAAGGATGCACATTAGGATAATGAAATATGTCATTGTCAAGAATAAGAGATTCAAATTATCATTAGTCTGTAAAATAATTTAATAAAACTAAAATGATTATGCAGTATGTATAAATTAAAACTTGGATTTTCCATAGTGGCAGAGCGCATTTTCTCCTAGTTGTGAGACCGGGATGAATCCATAGAACCACGCATCTATTTGGATGGTGTTAACACTATATGATGTTGGCACGTAATGACATCCAAAGAGTCATCACTCATGGTGACATCAATTGGATTGTTATCACCATATCCCTCAGGCCTAATAGGGTTATGTGAGTGATCTGCCGCATTATGGGTTATGTGAGAGAACTTCTTACCTCTCGAACATTCTTTCGTATGCTAATATCCTCTTTTACAAAATGCTTATTGGGTATTGTGATGCTTGGAGAACCTTCTTTCCTTACGTCTTGACTAGCTTGTGTTCTTGACAACTTCTTTTCTACATCTTTATCAACCACTACTTATGGTGAGGTTGAGAACTGGATGCTTGATCAACTTTGGAAGGTTGGGATTCCATTTCCCTTTTTTGAAATGAGTATTTATGCTACCGATGAAGAATCGTATTCAACCCACAAAAATACTCCTACAAATTCAACAAAGTGGTTTCTTTAGACGCATGTGGCTGGTTTCTTGCTCTTTGCGTAGATGCATCCTCCACTTGGATCAAGTAGGAATAGATTAGCTTTGAAAAATATGAGCTTGGCTAAGAACCCCATTGGGACAAATATTTTGATTGTAAGGCTGAGAAAAAGGATAACACCACTCATGACCTTGAACTAGATTGTTCTGGATAGGTACAAGGGTTCTTGAAGAGCTACTAGTAAGAGGATTCCTAGAGTTCAGAGGCTTAACATTTGTAACTTGAGATTGGTTATTACCTTGAGGGGGTTTATGGGTAGGTTGTACTGCTGATTTTGGGCTGATAAGGACAAACATACCGACATTGTTTCCTTTTGAGGTCCACAAGTTCGTTACTAAAGGTTTTCAATGAGTGACTTGACTTCAAAGAGATGATTCGAAGGGGCTGGTGCAAATTGTGATGGCTACTTAGAGGCTGTCGTAAGCGGAGCAATGATAGGTTGGTTATTTGGGAGCTCAGGATACGGTGAAATTAGCGACCTTGGAGCTACCTTTCAAGCCCGAAATAAGGAATTCTCCACTCTTATAACAATGTCGTAAGCATCAGCAACGTAGTCCCTCCCATAAAATAAATCATAATTTCTACATCACTATTTAAAGATATTAAATAATATAAGAATGCATTATTCGAGAGAAGGCTTTATAAGTGTTGGAATCCTATTCCAAGTTTTCTGGAATCGAGAATTTGAAATCACTCATATAATCTTAAGGATCTCTCTTTATAGTAGCGAGTTATTCCATGAGTGATAGGTGATGAATCTTGTGTTTGAACTATTTACATAGATTTTATCCCAATTCGTCCCAAGTGGTTATAATACCAATGTCTAATCAACAAAATCAAGTGATTTTCCTTTAAAGGAAGTAGCAAGGAGTCTGACCGCAACATTGTCTTTTGTAATATTATGTACTACGAAAATACTAGCCACATAAAGAATATGTTCCACATGAGTAATATGAGTTTCCCCTGTGTAAAAGGGTAAAATTTTGAGTGCCACAACAGGTATAGGATCACATTGAGCCAATTGGAGAGGACTGCTTACATTGAAAGGAGGGAAAGCTTGGTTCCTTGCAAGGGCTTCCATAGCAGTGAGAGGTTGATTGTTCCTCGGTGGAGGAAACCTTTTGTAAGGGGGGGTCAAATGACCTCTACAGGTGATACTACAACAAGCGATACTTAAATGCTTCTTCTCCTTATTCTTGGAGAGGACAAGGATAACTCAATATGCCGATAATTTCCTTGCCTTGAAGAACCTCTTGTATGAATTCATCACATAATTTAACACACTTTGAGACCTGGAAGTCCAGAGATATAGAGTCACTAGGTACTTTGGTTCATGCAAGTACGAAGATAAGTACGAACTCAACCCCACCAGGGGTGTGCAAAACTATTGTCATGCGGATCATGCACTCGTTGAATCTCCGAGTGATCCGTGCGGTGATGGAACATCCCCAAGGTGTGGGACCTTGTTGCCTTGCGATGAAACTCCAAAGAAGGCCATATTCCTTTGAACACTTGGCACACTTGATTTAGGATCAATGTGTAAGGCTATAACACTTGAAATAAACTAATCTACTATTTTCTTGAGATAAAGGTGAGAGAATTTAAACAAAACAACAATTTGAAATGGTGATGCACCAAGCATGAAATGAATAGAAAGTTCAACTTTGTTTTCATAATCAATATCTCAAAAAAATGTATGACATGCACATTTCATATAATATTTTCAACCTCTAATGCAATCTGAATATACTACTTCTGAAAAAATAGAAAGGAAACAAAGTTTTCCACAACTGAAATGTAGAGAATTTATATCACATTCTATAGATATTAAATCAATATAAGCGATCTAAAGGAAAATTAATTCATCATATCTAAGGACTTAAACATTCACATGTAATCGATGAATCAATGAATAACACAAGTATACCAGATATTAGATAGAAAATTATTATTCTAAAAATAATTGAAAGGTTTAAAGTTGTTTTAAAACTCTTCCAAGATTAAAGAGTAATAAACAAAAGATCCAAAATTCATCCTAATAACATAATGCATCCAAATATTTATAGATAAAGGAGGTTGAGCCATTACAACTCTACCCCTAACTAATTAATTGCTAAAAATAGAGTGCATTAAAGTCTTAGGGAACAACCTCCCATAAAAATAGCAAAATAAGTTACACGAGTTTGACCAAGTCAACCGTGAAACTTTGACCAATCTTGAGCTTGGGAGCTGTCCATTAATGACTACTAAGCCTAACCGAGACCTGGAAGCATCTTTTCTGGTTCGGAGTTTTCTTCATTCTTTTCCCACATTGCCATCCTATTATTTTACTCAATGAAGCACTTGATAGTTTCCTAGACCTCATCTTCCTTTGGTTCGCATGCATCTTGGTTCACCATGTCCCCAGTCTTGACTTCCCTCACAACTTTATTTGGTAATCTCTTCACCTTGTTCAAATTTTTTTCAATCTGAATTATGAAATTTTGGTATGAAACTAGACAAAATTTTAAGGGTCCCTCCAAAAAAATCCTTAGAAAATATTTGGCGAATATGGGAAAATTATCTTTTGCACGAATGGAAAATATCAAGACATCACGAAATCACTATTAAATGCTACCAGACGGTAGATTTTTTATATGCTACGGTTGGTAGCATATTTTTATGCTATCGATCGACAACATATAGTATGTTGTCGGTTGGTAGCATTAAAATGCTACTTGGCCAACACCATGACTATATGTTCTCATTCGGTAGTATAAAAATGTTATTGGCGGTAGCATTTTTATGCTCGACTAACAACATATTGCATGTTGTCATGTCATTAGCATAAAAAATATGCTTCGAATGACTATATTTAGGTGAATTTTGTGAATTTATATTTCGTGGGAATGGTGAATTGGTCCTAACTTATACTCTAAATATTCACCAATTTTAAATTTAAAAAGCTGGAATATTCACCACTAAAATTTTCCTTGTATGAAACCAACTTATAAATGGATTCAATGCTAAAGGTATTTGTTACATCATCATCTTCTTTAACCAAACTCTTGAAATTTTCCACAATTTGATCGACATGAAGGGCATCAATAGTCTCATTGATAAATTTACAATGGATATTATCAAACTCTTTTGAAATGTCATTCAATCCATCCATTACTTCAACTAGTTTCTCATCCAATTTCTTTATCAGATCCTGCAACACTTGTGCTCTAAACTCCATGGCCTTTTGAAACTCAAATAACTTGGAAACATCATCAATCATACCTTCTTGTAGGAGAAAATCTGAATTAACATTTCTAATCTCTTTCCAAGTACTCAAATTGAGATCCAAATTATTATTGTCCTTAGAGAGAATCTCATCCAATTTCATGATGGAAGTTATCTCAACATATAAATCATTGTATAAATGTACGATCATGTTGATCGGTGGATCAACTTCTTGAAGAAGACATTCCATCCATCCACTAAATGAGATCTTCCCTTTTGGCCTATCTTCTCCACTATATGGTAGGATGTATCATTGAAGATTGAGGAAATGATAAGAGAAGTTGTAGTTTGCACTTTGGCTATGTAATTTTTGTAGATTGAGAAACAGGACGGAAGCTTGTGTAATTTTATTAATCTCAAGCAACTAAAAAAGTACAGAGGATGGGCTACAATATTTATAGATATTGCATAGCCAAATACATCTGGGAAAATGAGTTGCACAGGTGCAACCAAAAACCAGAATAAACAAGCTTCCAAATCACCCGGGAAGCAACAATTACATAAAAACAAATATATTGTTGAAAACAATATAACAGTGTGCATACAGACAAATATGGTTGATTAACCATATAACAATATAACCATTCATTATTTAATTAATAAAATTAATTAAATAATCTAACTATGCATAATTAATATTTAGGATAATAAAATTTATCCTAACATTCCCCCCCTTAATTGTGCATTGTCTGAAGAGATGAGGAGAGAAATGCTCTGAACAACTCGAACTTGTCACGTGCAAGTGACTTTGTGAAAATATCTGCTCGTTGTTCAGCCGTTGGACAAAACTGAAGCTGGATGTTGTGCTTCAACACATGTTCACGTATGAAATGAACCTGAACTTCAATGTGCTTTGTTCTCTCATGAAAAACTGGATTGCGAACAAGTTTGAGAACACCTTCATTGTCAACATACATGGTGGTCGGTTTGTCTGTGGTATTCCAAGTCCTTCCAATATGCGACGTAGCCAAATCACTTCACAGATAGCTTCTCCTGCAGAACGATACTCGGCTTCTGTGGAAGAGCGAGAAACAAAGTGTTGTTTCTTACTTCCCCATGATATTGGTCCAGATCCCATAAAGAATACAAATCCAGAAGTGGATTTTCTATCATCAATGTTACCTGCATGATCTGAATCCGAATATCTAGTCAAGAAGAAGTTTTCGTTCTTGTATTCTAGACCAAGATCCACTGATCCTTTGAGATATCTCAAAATGCGCTTTGCTGCTTTCCAATGACAAATTTTGGGTTCCTGCATGAACCTGGATAGATAGCTCACTGCAAAGCTGATATCTGGTCTAGTGTAGGTTAGGTAAATGAGACTCCCAATCAGCTGCCGATAGAGAGTGGCACTTACCTCAGGAGATGGATCTGAACAAGATAATTGTAATCTGTTCTCCATAGGTGTAGCAATTGGTGTGCAATCCATCATCCTAAACTTCTCGAGCGTTGTCTTGGTATATTTCATCTGAGAAACAAAGATGTGATTCTCTTTCTGCCATACTTCCAGTCCAAGATAGTAGTGCATAAGCTCGAGATCTGTCATGTCGAATGATCGCTTAAGATCTTTCTTTGTTTCATCAATCATCTTCACTGAACTGCCAGTGATGACTAGATCATCAACATAAACTACAACAATCACCATCTCCCCCCTTGCTTTTTGAGGTAGAGATTGGGATCATATGGATTTCTAACGAATCCATGTTGTACGAGATGCTCATCAATCTTGATGTACCATGCCCGGGGTGCCTGTTTGAGGCCATACAGAGATTTCCTGAGTCTGCATACCTTTTCTTCTTGACCAGGTACAACATATCCCTCAGGTTGAGTCATGTAGACTTCTTCTTGTAAATCTCCATTCAGGAAGGCACTTTTTACGTCCATTTGGTGAACTTTCCATCCAAACTGAGCAGCTAGAGCAAAGATCATCCTGATCGTTTTGATCTTAGCTGTGGGAGCAAATGTCTCCTCATAGTCAATGCCTTCTTTCTGTGCGTACCCCTTTGCTACAAGTCTTGCTTTACACTTGTCCACTGTCCCATCTGCTTTGTACTTAGTTTTGAATATCCATCTGCATCCAATGGGTTTCTTCCCTGGTGGAAGATCGACAAGCTGCCAAGTGTTATTCTTCATCACTGATTGATATTCAGAATCCATGGCATCTTTCCAAGCTTTTGACTGTAGGGCTTCCTGGACTGTAGAGGGCTCGTCTGATTCAATGACTCTACTCATCAAAGCAAAGTTAACTTCTTCTCTTGCTTTACTGCGAGTCCGTGGTCCAGGGGTGGATGTATCCGGTGGAGCATCCAGTCTTGCATCTCGTAATGTGCTTGTACACCATTTAGGCATACGTTGACCTGTTCCCATGGGTTGTGGTTCTATCTGATCAACACCATCATCCCCATCATCACTTTCATCTTCTGAGGGAACATTAGCTTCAATTTTTACAACTGGTGAAAAATCTACATCTTGCGAGTCCGGAGGAGGAGTCTCTGCTTCCTTCTTCTCAAAAAACTCAACTTTTGCTGCTTGTGTAGAATTTTTCGGTCTTAGGATCCATCGATCATGTACTAAGAGTCTCTTCACTGTATCCAATGAAGATGAGATTTTGTGACTTCATGTCCAATTTCTTTCTGTTCTGTTTGGGTATGTGCATGCTGGCTTTGCACCCGAATACTCTGAGGTGTGCAATGGATGGTTTCCTTTTTGACCATGCTTCTTGTGGTGTAATTCCATCAAGAGTAGTTGTGGGTGCTCTGTTTAACAAATACACTCTTGTTTTTGTTGCTTCTGCCCAAAATGTCTTTGCAAGTTCGGAATCATTGATCATGCATCGCACCATTTCCATGATAGTACGATTTCTTCTCTCGACAACACCATTTTGCTGCGGTGTGTGTGGAGGAGGCATTTGTCGACGAATCCCGTGAGTTTGTAGGTAGTCTCTGAACTCATCACTGGTGAATTCCCCCCCTCGATCTGAGCGGAGAGTTCTGATGTGACGACCAGTTTCTTTCTCAATTGCCATTTTGAACTTTTTGAATGTTTCAAAGGATTCACTTTTCTTGCGAAGACAAAAAATCCACATCTTTGCGTGAATAGTCATCAACACAGAGCATGAAGTACTGGAACCCTGAATGACTTGGCTGCATCGGACCGCCTGGATCGGTATGAACCAGTCAAGTTTACCATGAGCTCGAAAAGTACTCGTTTGGAATGAAACTCTGTGTTGTTTTTCCTCTGCTAAGTAGTGAGGACACTTATCTGTATCCTTTTGAAGAGATGGTAGCCCATGTACCATATTACACCGGCGAAGTGTTTCGAGATATTTGAAACTTACATGACCAAATCTCTGATGCCACAACTGAAGGTGAGGTGGAGTTTTTAGCCACAAGTGCTTGATCATTTTTGTGAATGAAATCAAGTTGAAACATTCGTCCCACATTTGAGGCTTTTGCAATTATTTTCGAGCCTCTGGATTTATCTCGAATCAAACAAATTTTCTTGCCGGATTGACTATCAAAGTCAATTTTCAGGTTGTGATCTAGGAGTTGGTGACCGAGCGAAGGTTCTTTATCAACCAGGGACATATAGAACATCCGATAGTTTGCATTTGCGTGAAACAAGGGGTAGAGAAATGTTTCCAATCTCCCGAATCGTATATGAAGAATCATCTCCCAACGAAACATGATTTTTCAATGGCGTGTCCCTCATTAAAATAAACTAGTCTCTGTGGCTGGTCATGTGTCGAGTGGCTTCGAATCAACATACCGGGACGTCACTAGATGACGTGGATGGTTCACTTGATCGAGCGGTGAACATTGTCGATCGATCTTGTTGCTCAGCAATATTACCTTGCTGGTGGGGTCTTCTTTTCCAGTTCCCCTTTTTCTACCCGTGATAGTTGTTTGAATGTCCCTTGTAAGTTTGTTGTTGTTGTGGTCTAGAATTGCTTGATGAACCTTTCTTATATGTGTTAAACCAACATTCTTGCAAGTCATGTCCTCTTTTGCAAATTGGACATCGCTTCTTCTGTTGATTGTCCCCATGATACTGATTCTGATGTGGGGACTTCTGATAGGATTTAGGTTTTCCTTTACCTTTTCCTTTCCATTTTTGATGTGAAGACGATTCTGCTCCTCTTCATCATCCTTGTTGTGCATTGCTTCCTCTTGTTGCAGTAGGTTTACTAGCTTGTCAAAACTAATTTTTGTATCAGACAAGTTTAGAGTTTTGACAAAAATGCGGTAAGAAGAAGGGAGAGCTCTCAGAACAATGGGAACGAGAGATTCATCTTTGACCTCTTCTCCTAGGGCTAGAAGTGAAGCCCTCAACTCTGTAACTCTTCTTAGGAAGGCTTCAATTTTCTCATTCTGTTTGAATTTCAATGTATGTAACTGACTTTGCAAAGTGAGTATGACATTCTTGTTCTTGGCCTCATATATTGTGCTCAGCTTATCCCAAGCTTCTTTTTCTGATGTGGCATCTCGAATGTGGGCTTGCACATCGTCGGACACTCCAAACAAGATGATGAGTTTTTCTTTCTGATCTGCTCTATCAAATTGTCATTGTTGTGTTGCATCCGTTGGTGATCTGGTTAGAGTACCAGTCACAACAGGCCAGATTTCTTCAAACTCAAGTTGTGTTTTTATTTTTGTCTTCCAAGCAGCATAGTTGCTTCCTCTGAGCAATTGTGAATCCGGAAGAAAAAATTTGGGGGCATTGGTGCCCATTTTGCAGAGATCACTGACAGGGTTTGGCTCTTATCACTCCAGGTATAAGGTCTCCCAATCTATATACCGTCAGTCGATATACCGAACCTTTCTATATACGCGCCCTTCCGATATACCCGTCGGTACGTGGAAGAAGCTCGCCCTTTCTATATACCCGGCGGTACGTGAAATAATTTGATACGTGGTACCAAGACAGTACTGATGGGGTCTATGCGATTATTGACACCGGCTCAAAGAAATATCCTCATACGCGCGTAACTTCGCTATATACTCGGATAATTTCTCAGTCTGGATTTATGTCTTGTAATCGTTCACAGACGGATGGGATGGTTCATAGTGTGTGCACTGTGACCTTATTACTCCCGTCGATTTATAGGGACGATGCCCAGACGACATTGTTGCAGCTATATTAGGCGTTAAGTGCAGTAGTAGTCGCGACGGCTTTACCCGTAAGCGCTTCCTAGAGGCACTGTATATACCGAACGCTGCGAATGAGATCTAGGATCTCGTGAGTGTTACAGAACCAATTTTACTATTTTTATTACAATTCGCGCAGTTTACGAGCGATTATAAAGTTTTGCAGATTGACTATGGCAACTGCAAATTAGTACAATATACAAGTACAATTTGAATGACAGCAAAAATTTCAGTTTCGGGGTCCTGGTGACCTCCTGAGCCCAATACGACCCAAAATGCTAAAAATTGCAAAAAAAAGCTGAAAATGCAATTTTTAGATGGGTCTCCTTTTGCAAAAAATGTCTGGAATGAAAAAACAGACCAGATGGGAGAAATTTTTTTACCCTAAATTAGGGATTTCTCCGCTAAATTTAGTTAGTTGTAACTAAATTCAAAAAAGCCTGCTAAATTTAGCAGTTCCGCCAAAATTTCTGCCAGATGCAAAAGGAGAGTTTTTGAGTGTTTTTTGTGGGATTTGATCCTCAAACCTCTCACTCCCAAGGCGCATGCACTAACCAACTTGCCCACTTGGGGCGCTTGGACTATGAAAGGAAGAAATTTGTATTTAATGATAAGTAAAATTGACTTACCTTTAAAAAAATGCAACTTGGTGAGCCTCCACGTGGCGCATGCTGGTGAAGAGGCATTTTTAGGGTTGTATTTGCCTAAAAAATGGATCTGAAGCTTTATTTCCTGCTCAGGCCGCGTTTTTATCTTCCCACGCACTGATTTGCATGTACAGGCCGCGTTTTTTGCATTTGGGCGCTGTTTTTCCTTCGTGGGCCGCGTTTTTTCCCTTTGGCCGCGTTTTTAAGCTTTGCATGCACTTTGTATAGACCGCTTTTGCTTTATTTTTGCCTTGGCCGTGTTTTAATGCTCACAGGCGCGTTTTTTTTTGTGTTTGTTTGCTTATACAGCCGCGGTTTCCTTTGCCGCGTTTTTTCCTTCTCGTTCTTCCTTTTGGCCGTTGTTTTTGTTGTTGTTGATAACAATCTAAGCCTTCATTTCCTTGTGCGGAGTTCTTTGGAGGACCGAGAATGGCGCGGGCGAGGGAGAATGGCGCGTCTTTTGCTAAAAAAAAATGTTTTTTACCTTGTGCAGGCCGCGCATGGGCGCATTTGTTAAAAAAAATGTTTTTATCTCCTTCCACTGTATATTTTTTTGTGCAGGTCCAGCGTGGGCGCCTCCTTCTCCTTTTTTTAATTATTCTTTGCTCTGTGTATTGATCACAACTCGATCCTCAAGCACATGATGTTCAGTTTGATCTGTGCAAGACAAGACTCGGCTGGGGCTTGATGAATAGCTCAATAGACCTCCAAAACAAGCAAAACAACCTCCAAATACAGTAGATACTAAATGATTCTCTAATTTAGAGACAAAACCCTTATTGGGAAAAACAATTTTTTTATTTTCAATACCTGGAGCAATTTTTGCCACAGTCTTTGAGTGCGCCAAAGTCTGCAAAAAAAAAATTTTGCGTTCCAAACACACTGAGCAGGCTGGGGGGATGTGGAAAGGCAGAGATGAGGCTGGGAGGTTGCAGGAGGCTGCACAGGCTCTCTATTGCTGCATACTCTTCTCCAATCTTCTCTATTTCTGCTGCATTCTTTTTCCACTCCTTCACAGGGCCAGAATTTCACTCTGGTACCAAATGTAGATTGAGAAACAGGGACGGAAGCCTGTGTAATTTTATTAATCTCAATCAACTAAAAAGTATAGAGGATGGGCTGCAATATTTATAGATATTGCACAGCCAAATACATCCGGGAAAATGAGTTGCACAGGTGCAACCAAAAACCAGAATAAACAAGCTTCCAAATCACCCGGGAAGCAACAATTACATAAAAACAAATATATTGTTGAAAACAATATAACAGTGTGCATACAGACAAATATGGTTGATTAACCATATAACAATATAACCATTTATTATTTAATTAATAAAATTAATTAAATAATCTAACTATGCATAATTAATATTTAGGATAATAAAATTTATCCTAACAATTTTTGTGAGAAGAGCAATGAAAGTTTGTTTGAATTTCCCTTTCAAATCGTCTTTGGTTGCCTTGTCTTTATCATATTTTTCCAAAAAATTCCCAAGAGCCACTTGTACGTCCTGTTTGGCTCCTTCGTGAGTAGCCTTTCCTAATGCAAACTTGGAGATTTGATAATCCATTCTTTGTGATAGTTTCTTTTTTTTCTTCCTGTGGCGGGGGTAGCTATTTCTAAAAATCTCCCACCTTATCTATCAACCTGAGATATTAGAGACAACTCTTGGCCGCTTGGCCCACCTCTTCGGAATAATATCTAAAACACTTATGTCAATCACATGAACAATAGGAACCCTTTTTTTTACGCGCTTGGGAGTTTGACGATATAACCATTCAGGTATAGCAAAAGACAATGTAGATGACATCAATGGCATGGTTATAATAGAACTTGGTGTACTTGATAGTTTAATGGCACTGGTGGCACTTATGGAGAGTGGAAGTGACATAGTGACAATGGAGGCGTAGTGGTCAAAATGGCCTCGGAAGAAGATGAGATGGAAGTGGATGTAGGAGAGAAGTGCTTGAGGAAGTGGAGTGGAAAATGGAGATCCTATCACCTCCCTGTTGAGAGTGCAAGGAGAGAGGAAAATAATTTTATTATGGATGGAGATGGAAAGGATTAAATGTAGGATGATATTTGAGGAAGCGGATTCGAAGGTGGTGAAGATGTTAGAGAGGGAAGAAGAGAAAGTGAAAACACCTGAGATAGAATCGAAGAATTGCTCAAATCGACTACTTCAAAAACTTGCAATCTAGGAGATGTAATCTTGGTAGTGAAAGCCTTTGTGGAAGATGAACCTCCTATAAGAAATGAAATCTTTTGTGGATTTATAGTTTGGGTTGACCTTTTACCCCTTGAAGGTGTAGGATGAACTATCATTTATTGGCCCTTTCTTTTGTATTACCACATTGTTCCTTGTACTAGTCAATACATGGCGAGAGGCTGATTAGAAATATCATCCCTTTTGTCGGAAAGATAAAGTACCTTTTCAACATCCTCTAACCCTTCAAGAATTTTTGTAATGCCAAATTGTACTACTTCACACAAAGTTAAACGTTCAAACTCTCTTTGTCGTATAATGATTTCATCTCTACAATGAATCCAAAAATACTCTAATTGAGGAACATATCTGTGCCGAACCCCGTCTCACCGAATTTACCCCAATAATCAAAGTTAGTTCTTTGATGAAAAGTCTTTAGAGTGATTTGAGGCATTTCTCTATTCCATTTTTAGCTTTGTAAATAATCGCACAAGTATATCTCCCTATAGTAATGGGAAATTGCACACCCGCTTCCGCCATTTATTTTGGATTTTGTGATAATCCAACAATTGACTAACCAACTCTAGTAATACCCAATTGTCACTTGGAAATCTTGGAAACTTGTTTGGAGCACCTGAGAATCCAGGTATCCTGATATAAGTGAATGTCAGAAATTGTAGATAAATTCCCCCCATTCTCGTACTTCTCTAAAAGCCTCATCAAAAATCCTTTGATTATACAAGTCCTTACCAAAATGATACAAAAGAACAACAAAGAAAATGTCATTTACTCTTCTAAAATGCTTGATTCCTTCTTCCATGGTGAGTTGAGGATATAATTCATATATCTGGGTGTGCTCCTAACCCCTTTTGGATTCAAACCCGTATATTCCCCCATTCAGTAGTTGTATAGATGAGAACATACGTCATGAAAAATTTCTTTGAGGTCAGTACATCTCCCAGTTTGAAATATATTGAACTACTGATATGTTCACCCAACTGGATAAATTCCTTGCTTTTCTTAATGGTGGCTATGTAAAGAAACATCCACTCCTGAAATTATCTTGTTGAGGTAAGACTGAAACCCTAATGAATAGGAAAATGATATCATTGACTTCTTGAATAAAGTTCGAATGAGGAATCACCTTAGGAAGTTTGGTTGTGGTAACTTTAGCCTTGGTGAAATAACTATTGATCATGAAATTTGTGAAAACTTAATATTCTTTATCTCAATGTTCAATTGCAGACTGGGGAAATTGTAGCATACTCTTACACATCAGGAAGCCTAAACAAATATTCAAAAAATTCATTGTCCAACCTAATCATGACCTTACCATTATCATCCTTCACCGTTTGAGTGGCTTTATCAAAGTGTGAAGTTGTAGTTAGAACAAATTTTGGACACTTTGCAAAAATGTGGGAAAAGTAGTGGCAATAGGAAGCCCACTATTGTAAATAGCTTGCATCTAAGGCTTCTTATTATGAGCTTTCACTCTCTCCCAGAATTCAACCATATCTATGTTCCCAAGATCAGTGTCCCCAATATTTTCAACATCTGAAGATAAATGGGTGGGAGGAGATACTCCAAAATAAGTATATTTCATCTTTAATTTTCCCTTTGAAGAAGAAATAGAAATTGGTTCACAAGAAATTTGGATTTCAAAAGTGAAAGGCCGGAGAAACTTGTGAAAACCTCTAGGAATTTAAAAAGTCCGAAGTCGAAAATATGAAATATTTGAAATATCTCGAACTCGAAACCACCGAATGTCTGAAAAAAGAGACTTCGAAATCGAAGAGTCAAATGTCCAAAACCCGAGGATTAAAAACCCATAAAGCTCATACCTCCAAAATTTGAAGTCGAACAAGGTCTAAAGGCGAAAAGTTACGAATTCTAAAATTTTCTATCTCCAAAATATAAATCTAAGAATTTCCGAAACCCAAACTCTTTCACTTCCGAAAACTCGAAGATGGTGGTTCTAAAAACTTGAAAAGGACAATTTGAAGTGTTTATCTCCGAAACTCCGAAGATTTTGGATATTGATGTTCCAAATTTTATAAACCACAAAACGTCAAGTTTCTAAACCTATAAGATGAACTAAAAAAATATTCAACTTCCACAAAATGATGATTTCTTCAATGCTTTGAGGTAGAGAGGAATCTGATTCCTACAAAGTACGAAGCTCATGATGTTGAGTAAAAACCACATTTCTAGGTGAGGAGAGTTGAGAATGAGTAAAACACAATGGAAGAAGCCATGATTGAGATAGTAATAGGATGAATCAAAGAAGGAAAGAAAGCCAAAAGGAAAATAGGAGAAAATAACAAAACAAGACCCCGAATATCAAACATAACACAAAAATGAAGAAAACATAAAAATTACCTTAAAAATATGCCTTAGAAGTATGACTGGGGTTTCAGGTAAAAATCGAATGTCGAGTAAATTGCCAGTGAAAATGATGGGTAAAAATATGGATTTATATAGGTAAACCAAACATTTAATGCTCAAAGGTTGACACGTGTGGGGTCATTGAACCATTAATACTTGTAAGTCGAACTTGAATTTTGTGCGCAACCATTCTACTGCAGACAACATACTCCCGAAGTACGAAAACTGAAAACCCGAAGTTCCAAAATTTTGGAACTTTGTACTTTTGAAATTTGGAACTCCTATCTCAAAATATTCGAAATGGAAAGCTGAAACTACGAAACCCAAAAATCCAAAGTTCCAAAAGTTCGAGAACTTTGGACTTTTAGACTTCGGAGCTTTTGCAAAGTATTTTAGTAAGAAAACAATAAACTTCAAAATTTTGAAACTAAGAATCTTTGAAGTCTAAATTTTGGACTTGAATCTGTATAAAACATAATTAAAACCCAAAATTGAATCAGATGATAAGGCAAAATTTTTAAAGAAAAAAATTTGGAATGGAAAGGAAGAGAATTTGTGAAAATTTTAAAATGGCCCTCCCAACAAGGTAACTTGTAAATTTAACATTTTGGTGACCTTTCAGGGGATGCTTGAATGCCAAGCACTATCCCCATAGCCATAAGAAATCCATTGGGAAAACAAGTCCTTAAACCTAGAAATACTTAGAACAAAGAGAACACAAGAAAACAAACAAAATAAGGAAAACAAGAAATAACAAATGGAAACAATGTGCAAAGAACTAGGAGGAAACAAACTTAGACTAAACTATATAGGGTGAAAACCTCTCAAAAACAAGATTTGAGATGTATCCCATTCACATGAATGGGAAATTATTCTCCATTGAGTCTAGATAAGAAAAATGAATTTTCCTCCTTGCAACATGTGATAGTATGTAGTCCACTCCAGAGGGCATCAAACTTAGCGTGTATACCACGCTTGGCCCTATCATCATCCCATTTGAGGACTAGAACTCCCTCTTCAAAATTTCTATTGGACACCTTCCTATTACAAGATTTTTAGCTTGATCTTGATGTTGCTCCAAAGTATTCATTTCCTTGTTCCGAATTTCTTCTAAATCCATCAATTTAGAGAACGATTGTCATAGGATCATTCTCCATAACTTCCAGTTGGTGTGCTAGCTCTAAAGAAGGTAATTCTAGAGATAACGGAAGTTTTGCATCTCTCCCGTACACCAGTATGAAAGGATAATTCCAATATCTCTCTTAGGCGTGATCCAATCTCCCCACAAAGTAGTTTAAGCCGTGTGCCAATTCCTCCTATTGGTTTCCGTTGTGTGCTTGATGATCCGTATGAGGTTCTTGTTACTAGACTCACCCAACCCATTTCCTTGCGGATAGTAGTTGGATGAGGAATTGAGATAAACCCCATTTTTGACGGCCCATTCACTCAATTTTAGACCAAGAAATGCCATTTAATTGTCGTAAATAACTGTAAAATGGGACACCAAACCTTGTCATTACACCTTCTAGAAAATCAAGAACAACCTTTTCATAGCCTTCCTTTAACACCACGACCTCTGTCCATCGAGTGAAGTAATCTATTATGGTAAGGACCCATTTATGTCCATTGCTGGATGGAGAATTAATAATTCCAATCAAATCTAACCCCTATTGGACAAAAGGTTGATCAACTTGTCTTGATCGAAGGGGAAGGGCTGCCAACATCTATTTCCTAGTGGAAAAGGCACACTCCTTTCATTTCTTTACCCAGAGATGTGTGTTGTTGAACAAATCTAGAAAATAGTATCCATCTTGCATGATCTTTGCAATAATTGTTTATGTAGAGTAATGCCCTCCCGATAGACCATTGTGAAAGTCTTCCAATATATTATCTATCTACTATGTCCATATACATCGAAGGAGAACACCATTGAAATCCCTTCGAAAAGAGAATATTATCTACCAGAGCATAAGGAATAAAATGATGATGAAAGTTTCATCTTTGTGTCCTATCCATTTCAACATGATATGTTCCTGAGGGAAAGAAGGCCTTTATCTTTGATAACTAGTCAACCTGATCATCTCCTATATCATTATTTAGAACAATCACATCCTATTTACTTTTCGATTCCAAATATGTAGCAAGTTGTTGATACAAGCCTTTACCTCAAACTAGCTTAGTAACCTTGATGTGTACGTCATACTCCATCACCTTGGCAATCCATCGAAACATTTCTCATTCATATCTTTATTCAGAAAAATCCTTAACACCTGGATGAGACACCATCAGATGTATTCTATTATTAGACAACATGTTCCTGAAATTCTTCAAAGCTTGAATAACAACAAAACTTGCTTTTAAACAAATGAATATTTGAGCTCATAGTATTTTAGAGAATGGCTAAAGAAAGCAATTGGTTGTTCCATCATATCATCATTATGCTAAGTGAGGATTCCAGAAATACTTTCTTGACCTGTAAAATCATAAAGAGATAACCATTTTAATGGATTCAAAACTCTCCTTCCCTTCCTTTGTGCATGAAAAGGCATATTTTTCTTCAACATGGTTGTTAATGGTTTAGCCAATGTTGCAAATTGAGGAATGAATCTCCACACAAAATTTATTGAGGAAGAGATAGGGAAAACTTGAACGAATCCTAACCGGGTCAATAGAAAGCCCTTCCGCTGAAACCACATGCCCTTGTAGTTTTCCTTCATTCACAATGAAAATAAACTTCTTAGGATTTAATGAAATCCCAAACTCCATGCACCTACTGAAAACCTTTCTTAGATGGGCAATGTGATCCTTTGCATGTTTGGAGTACACAGTTATATCATCAAGATACATGAATTATGTCATTAATCAATCCTTTAAAGGCCATATCCATAGCTCATCGGAAAGTATCTTCGACATTAGATAATCCAAAAACATTTTGTTGTAGGTGTATGTGCCCCACTTGGTAGTGAAAAACATTTTGAACTGATCTCGATTATTTTCAGAATCTGAGTATAACCCAAATACCCATGAAGTAATGAAAACCTTTGCACTCTTACTACTATTGGGAGGATTTTCTCCATAGACGGGAGATGATAACTATCCTTTAATGAAGCCCAATTTAGGTCCTTAAAATTAACACACAATCAGATCTCTCCATTTTTCTTCCTAATGAGAACTAAATTAGCTACCCAAGAGGAATGCTTAGTTGGAAAACTAACACAAGCTTCAATAAGCTTAGAGATCTCCTTTCTCATCAGTGGCTCAATCTTGGGGTTCTTGGTTTCTATTTCTCTTGAATCGGCTTAGCATTAGGATCGAGATTGATGGTATGTTATGCCAAACTGGGTCAAAAACACATATCCTTATAACTCCATGTGAAGACATCATTAAACTCTTTGAAAAGTTCAACAAAAGCATTTTCTCTTAGGCGTACACACTTTGTGAATATTTAAAGTCTTTTCCTTTGCTACTTCAACTTCTTCAAAATCATCTTCTTTGATTACCAAGTTAACACTTTTCCTTCTATCCTGATCATCTGAATTAAAGATTGGATCAAGAGTAACCAAGCCTTTTGGTAGCTTGTTTATTTTCAACTGTATAATCTTGTCGCCATATGCTTCTTGCAGCTTAGCTTGATTTTTTGAAGCAAATTCTGCTTCTTCTTGCAAAAAGAGAATGATTTGCTTGTTCCTATCAAAAACTTGCCAACTACCCGCATTATCAGGAACTGCGGGACAAACGGCTCTTTTAACAAAGCACGCTCGTCTTTCATAATATCAGTAGGGACATCATATTGTGAGCCAACAATTGCAAGTTGATATGCATCTTGGTTTTGATTTCTAGGAACCACATAGATTCCGAAAGCTTCAAA
Source organism: Taxus wallichiana var. yunnanensis (assembly GCA_018340775.1). Lineage (NCBI taxonomy): Eukaryota > Viridiplantae > Streptophyta > Pinopsida > Cupressales > Taxaceae > Taxus > Taxus wallichiana. The sequence continues at coordinate 573,863,996 of CM031241.1, read as the reverse complement.
ATTTTTGATTAAATTCTAGACCCTATTCTTATAAGACCTTAACAAATAATTTTTGATGCACTCAAACAAGGGCTCTTACGATGTACAAGCAATTCACTTGTCCCAAAAAAATAGTTAAGGATTTGATTCCCTTCTTTAGAGCCAATTGAATTCCTTGTACAAGAGCTTCATATTCAGTGACATTATTAGTGTAACTAAATTGCAGTCGAAAAGATGAGAAATACTTATTTCCCTCTAGAGAAACTAACATAACACAACTACCCCATTTTTACTCCTTGAACCATCAAAGAATAGCTGCCAAAGTCCTTCCAAGCTATTTTGGGTTTTGACCAGCTGCGGTATAATTGTACCTTCTTTGTGAATGCAATACGTACCCAACCCCATTTCTTCTAGAAGCAGCAAGCTAGCTTCCTCTTCAACCAATGCTTCAACATAAGGGTCAAACTTATGATCTATACTTACCTTATCTGGAGCACAGATTGGGAACTTCCTTCACAAGAGTAGATGACTCATGATCAACAACCTCTTCTTCTTGATCAAAAATGGTGTAATTTCCATTTATAAGAACGATAGTATAAGGCTCTAAATGGTTATGAAAAATTGGCTCTGCCCTTATAGTCACTTTAGTTCCATACCGAGTCCTAAGGATCATGTGTGACCAGTCAAATGATAGATAACTTCCCATTTTGGTAGTGAAATCTTATGACAAGCATATAACGAAGAGAGGGGGAAGATCAATAACTGATATATCTTATGTGAATGACAAGATGGGACACTCGTGGATAGTAAGATGGTTGTCCTTTGATAATCCCAATAGTACGAACTGTTGTGCCATCCAACTAGACAACTCATGTAGAGAACAATATGTATGGTATTCCTAGTACATTTGAGATTTGCTTGGGTATGACCGAAATGCTTGCACCAGAATCAATCATACAGTTATGTACCAAATGCTCACCAATAATTAAATAAATATAAAATGGTGGGGGTTTATTATTTTTAGAAGCAACCCTTCCTTCTGGTCGGATCAAACTTGTAGCAGTTGACTATCCACGTTGTACTGCTTCACTAGATGAAATAATTTTTTTTAGGGCTTCTTGCAACAAAATCCTATGAGAGGGAATCACAAGTGCCTCCCACATAGTAATGTTAAGATTGGTATTTTTCAGCTTTTCAACAATGCTGAAAGGAAGACCGCCTACCTTTCCAAAATTATTTTATACGCTAAGATCCTCTTTTGGAAAATTCTTGTTGGGTACTGTGATGCTTGGAAAACCTTCTTTCCTTACGGTTTGACTAGCCTGTGTTTCTAGAAACTTCTTTCCTACATATTTATCAACCAATACTTGTGGCCGACACTAAGAAGTGAATGCTTGATGAGATTTGGAAGGTTGGGATTTCATTTCCCTCTTTTTGAAATGAGTATTTGTTGCTACTGATGAAGAATCAGTATTCAACCCAAAAAGGTTTTCCTCCCGCCAATTCAACAAAGTGGTTTCCGTGGATGCGTGTGGCTGGTCTACCGCTACTTGCATAGATGTATCCTCTATTGGTTTAGTAGGAACAAATATGTTTTGAACCATAAGAGCTTGGCTAATAATCCCATTGGGACAAATATTTTGATTGTGAGGTTGAGAACAAGGATAACACCACTCATAATCTTGCACTAGATTCTTATAGATAGGTATAATGGCTCTAGAAGAGCTAGCAGTAAGAGGATTCCTAATGTTCAGAGGCTTAACATTTGTAACTTGAGATTGGTTATTACATTGAGGGGGTTGAAGGGTAGGTTGGTACTTCGATTTTGAGGCCGATAAGGATGAGCATACCGAGATGTTGCCTTTTGAGGGCTACATATTTATTCCCAAATGTTTGCACCCGTGACTTGAATTCAAAGAGATAATTTGAAGGGGCTAGTGTAGACTAGGTTGGCTTCTTAGAGGATACCGGAAGATGAGTAATGATAGGTTGGTTATTTGGGAGCTCCAGATACAATGACATTGGCGAGCCTTGGAGCTATTGTTCCATCTGAATCAAGGAATTCTCCGCTCTTATAGTAATGTTGTAAGAATCAAACAATGTAGTCCCTCCCATAGACTAGATCATAACTACTATATCATTGTTTAAAGCTCTTAAATAATACAAAAATCATTATTAGGAGAAGGATTATAAGTGCCGAAATCGTATTCCAAAATCACTCATATAATCTTGAGGAGTTCTCTTTATAGTAGTGAGTTGTTCCATTAGTGACATGTGATCACTCTTATCTTTGAACTATTTGCATATATTTTCTCCCAATTTGTCCCAAGTGGTTATAGTACCAATATCTAATCCGTGAAACCACTAAAGTGATTTTACTTTAAAGGAATTAAAAAGGAGTATGACATTGCAACATTGTCGTAATATTATGTAATGCACAAATACTATCCACATCAAGAATATGTTCCACATGAGTAGTATGTGTTTCTAGTATAAAAAGGTAAAATTTTGAGTTCCACACCAGGTATAGAATCACATTGATCCAATTGGAGAGGACTGCTTGCATTGAAAGGAGGGAAATCTTGGTTCCTTGTAGGGGCTACCATGTCAAAGAGAGGTTGATTATTCTGTGTGGAGGAATCCTTCTATAAGGGGGTCAAATGATCTTCTACAGGTAATGCTGTAATAGGTGATATTGAAATGCCTCTTCTCCTTCTTCTTAGAGGGGACATGGATTACTCAATATGCCAATAATTTACTTTCCTTGAAGAAGCTCTTTTTGAATTCTTCACATAAGTTAACACACTGAGACTTGAAGTCCAGAGATATGGATTCGCTAGGTAATTTAGTTCATGCAAGTACATAGAAAAGTACACTCAGTCCCATCGGGCATGCTAAAAACTGTTGTCATGCAGATCATGCACCCGTTGAATCTCTGAGTGATCCTATGTAACGTTGGAACATCCCCAAGGTGTGAGAACTTGTTACCTTGTGACGAACCTCCAGAGAAGTCTAAATTCCTTTAAAAACTTGGCACACTTAATTTAGGATCAATGTGCAAGGCTAGAAAACTTGAAATAAACTAATCTAATATTTTCTTGAGATAAAGGATAGAGAATTTAAACAAACAACAATTTGAAATGGTGATGTACTTAGCATGAAATGAACAGAAAGATAAAATTTGTTTTCACAATCAATATCTCAAAACAATGTATGGCATGCACATCTCATATAATCTTTTCAACCTCTAATGCAACTGAATATAGCGCTCCAAAAAATAGGAAGGAAATGAAGTTTTCCAGAGCTGAAATGTAGAGAATTTATATCACATTCCACAAAGATTAAATCAATATAATCTGATCTAAAGGAAAATTAATTCATCATATCCAAGGAATTAAACATTCAAAAGAAATAGATGAATCAATGAATAACACAATATACCAGATATTAGATGGAAAAGTATTATTCGAATATAATTGAAAGGTTTAAAGCTGTTTTGAAACTCTTCCAAGATTGAAGAGTAATCAACAAAAGATCCAAAAGTCATCCCAATAACATAATGCATCCAACTATTTATAGATAAAGGAGGTTGAGCCATTACAACTCTACCCTTAACTAATTAATTACTAAAAATAGAGTGCATTAAAGTCTTAGGGAACAACCTCCCATAAAAATAGCAAAATAAGTTGCACAGGTTTGACCAAGTCAACCCTACAACTTTGACCAATCTGAGCTTGGGAGCTGTCCATCAATGACTACCAAGCCTAACTAGGACTGGAAACATTCTTTTCTAGTTCGAGTTCTTCTTAATTATTTTCCCACATGGCCATCTTGTGCTTGTACTCAATGAAGTGCTTGAGAATTCCTTAGACATCATCTTCCTCTAGTTTATATGCATAGTGGTTCACCACGTCCATAGTCTCAACTTCCATGAAAAATTTAGCTGGTAATCTCTTCACCTTGTTCATGACTTTTTTCAACTGACTTATGAAATTTTGGTATGAAACAAACTTATAAATGGATTCAATGCTAAATGTATTTGTTACATCATCATCTTATTTAACATAAATCTTGAAAAATTCCACAATTTGATCGACAGGAAGGGCATCAATAGTTTTATTGATAAATTTATAATGGATATTATCTAACTCTTCTAAAATGTCATTCAATCCATCCATTACTTTAACTAGTTTCTCATCCAATTTATTTATCAGATCCTGCAACACTTGTGCTCTTAACTCCGTGGTCTTTCGAAACTCGAATAACTTAGAAACATCATCAACCATGCCTTCTTGTAGGAGTAAATCTGAATTAACATTTCTAATCTATTTCCAAGTACTCAAATTGAGATCTAAATTATCATTGTCCTCAGAGAGAATCTCATCCAATTTAATGATGGAAGTTATCTCAATATATAAATCATTGTATAACTCTACAAACGTGTTGATCGGCGGATCAAATTTTTGACGCATGCATTCCATCCATGCACCAACCGATCTTCCCTTCTAGCCTATCTTCTCCACTATATGGTAGGATGTATCATCAAAGCTTGAGGAAACAAAAATAGCGGTTGTAGTTTGCACTAGCTGTGTAATTTTGTGAGAAGAGCAATGAGTTGTTAGATTTTCCGTTTCAACTAGTCCTTGGTTGCCTTGTCTTGATCAAAATTTCCCAACAAATTCCCTAGAACCACCTGTACATCCTATTTGGCTCCTTCATGAGTAGCATTTACCAATGCAAACTTGGAGATTTAATAATCTGCTGCTGTTATAGTTTATTTTTTCTTCCTTGCGGTGGGGGTAGCTATTTCTACAAATATCTCCCCTAATCGATCAACTAATAGATTAGAGACAACTCTTGGCCGCTTGGCCTACCTTTTGGGAATAGTATCTAAAACACTTAAGTCAATCACATCAACAATAGGCACCTTTTTATTTTTCTTGGGAGTTTGATGATATAACCATTTGGGTATAGTAGAAGACAATGTAGATGACATCAATGGCATGGTTATAGCAGAACTTGGTGTACTTGACACTACAATGGCACTGGTGGCACTTATGGAGAGTGGAAGTGGCATAGTGGCAATGGAGGGTGTAGAGGTAAAAATATCCTCTAGAAGAAGATGAGATGGAAGTGGAAGTAGGAGGGAATTTTTGAGGAAGTGGAGTGGAAAATGGAGATCCTATCACCTCTCCTACTGAGAGTGCATAGAGAGAGGAAAATACTTGTGCCATGGATGGAGATGGAAAGGAAGATATGAGAAAGGAAGAAACAAAGGATGATATTGGAGGAAGTGGATTCAAAGATGGTGAAGATGGTAGAGAGGGAAGAAGAGAAAGTGACAACACCTGAGATAGAACCGAAGAATTTCTCAAATCAACTACTTCAGAAACTTGCAACCTAGGAGATGTAATCTTGGCAATGGAAGCCTTTGTGGAAGATGAACCTCCTACAACAAATTAAATATTTCATGGATTTATAGTGGCCCTTTGGGTTGACCTTTTACCCCTTGAAGGTGTAGGTGACCTATCATTGACTTTCCTTGAACTTTTTCTTTAGGTTAATCCGACAGCGGTTTGGGTGAGATTCCCAAAGTTGTCAAAAAATCATATGCTCTCCTTAAAATGGGCCATACAATTTCTTTTATATTGCTAAATTCTTCCTTATAATAGTCAATCCAAGGCATTGGCTGATTGGAAATATTATCCCTTTTGTAGGTAGGATCAAGTACCTCTTCATCATCCTCTAACCCTTCAAGATTATCTGCAATGCCAAATTGTACTACTTCACTCAAAGTTAAACATTCAAAATCTCTCTTCCTTATAATTAATTCATCTCTACAATGAACCCAAATATCCTCTAATTGAGGAACATGTGTACTCGCCAACCCCATCTCACTGAACTTACCCCAATAATCAAAGTTAGTTCTTGAATGAAAAGTCTTCAAAGTGACTCTAGACATATCTTTGTCTAAATTTTTAGGTTTGTAAATACTTGCACAAGAATATCTCCCTATAATAATGGGAAATTGAACACCTTCCTTGTGACACTTATTTTGGATTTTGTGATAATCCAACAATTAACGAATTGGCTCAAGTAATACCCAATTGTCACTTGGAAATCTTTAAAACTTGTTTAGAGCACCCGAGAATCAAGGTATCCCGATATAAGAGAATGTCAGAAATTGTAGATAAATTCCCCATTCTCGTACTTCTCTAAAAGCCTCATTAGAAATCCTTCGATTATACAAGTCCTTATCAAAATGATACAAAAGAACAACAAAGAAAGCGTCATTTACTCTCTTGAAATTCTTGATTCCTTCTTCCATGGTGAGTTGAGGATAGAATTCATATATTTAGGAGGTGCTCCTAACCCCTTTTGGATTCAAACCTAAATAATCCCCCATTGTAGGTGCTACATAGATGAGAAAAGATGTCATGAAAAAGTTCTTTGAGTTCAATACATCTCCCAGTTGGAAACATATTGAACTACTATATGTTCACGCCACCGGATAAATTCCTTGTTTTTATTAATGGCGGCTATGTAAAGAAACATCCACTCCTGAAATTTTCTTACTGAGGTGAGACCCAAAACCATACTCAATAGGACAATGATATCATTTACTTCTTGAATTAGTTCTGAAATGGGTAAGTAACTCTTGATCATGACCTTTTTGCAAACTTCATATTATTTATGCCAATGTTCAATCACGCACTGGGTTACTTGAACCTACTCTTCCACATCAAGCAAGCCTAAAAAAATCTTCAAAAAATTCACTGTCCAACCTAATCACGACCTTACCATCATCATCCATCACCATTCGAGTGGCTTTATCAAAGTGTGAAGCTAAAATTAGAAAAAATTATGGACACTTTGCATCTAATGCGGGAAAAACAACAGTAAGAGGAAGCCCAATGTTGTAAATAGCCAAAATCCAATGCTTCTTATTAGGAGATTTCCCTCTCTCCTAGATTTCAGCCATATCTATGTGCCGAAGATCGGTGTCCCCAATATTTTAAGCATTTGAAAATAAACAGCAGGAGGAGATGCTCCCAAATAAGTATATTTCATTTTATCTCTTCCTTCCAAGAAGCAAATATTGGTTCACAAGAAATTTGGATTTCAGAATTTGAGTGAAATCTTGAAGAAACCTCTTAAAACCTCTTGGACTTCAAAAATTCTGAAGTCTAAAAATCTGAAATATCCAAATTCCAAAACCATTGAACGTTTGAAAAAAGAGACTTCTAAAATCTGAAGGGTCGAATGTTCGAAACCCGAGGATTAAAAATCATGAAAGCTCATACCTCTGAAATCCAAAGTGAACAAGGTCCAAAGGCAAAAAGTTACGAAGTAAAAGAAATTCTATCTCCAAAATCTGAAGTTGAGAAGTTCGAAATTCAAACTCTTTCATTTCCAAAAACTCAAGAGGATGGTTTCAAAACTTGAAGAGGAGACTTCCAAAGTGATTATCTCGAAACTCTAAAGATTTTGGATTTTGATGTTCCAAATTTTATAAACCCCGAAAACGTCAAGTTTCAAAGTCTATAAGATGAACTCTAAAAATCTTCAACTCCCACAAAACGATGATTTTTTCAATTCTTCGAGGTAGAGAGGAATCCGATTCTGTAAAGTATGAAGCTCATGATGTTGAGTAAAACCACACTTTCTAGGCCATAGAGAATTGAGAATGAGTAAAACAAAATGGCGAAGCCATGATTGAAATAACAACAAGATGAATCAATGAAGGAAAGAAAGCCAAAAGGAAATTAGGAGAAAATAAAAAAACAAAATCCTAACACAAAAATGAAGAAAACACAAAAATTACCTTAAAAATATGCCTTGGAAGTATGAATGGGGTTTTAGTAAAAATTAGATTGTCAGAGTAAATTGCTAGGTGAAAATGATGGGTGGAAATCTGGATTTATATAGGTAAACCAAAAATTTAATGCTTAAAGGCCAAAATGTGTGTGGTAATTAAACCATTAATACTTGAAGTCAAAATCCAAATTTTACGTGCAACCGTTCTACTAAGAAACAGAATCCCAAAGTCCAAAACCTAAAAACCTAAAGTTTCAAATTGGAGAACTTTGGACTTTCGGACTTTAGAACTCCTGGCTTGAAATATCCAAAAATGCAAGCCAAAACTCTGAAACCCAAAAACCTAAAATTTGAAAATTTCATAACATTAGACTTTCGGACTTTGGAGCTTCTTAAGTACTTTCACAAGAAAACAATAAACTCCAAATTTCCAAAAATAAGAACCTCTCAAGTCCAAATTTTAGACTTTGAAGTTCAGAAAAATTCTCAATTTTGTGGA